>JAGSMV010000010.1:6682333-8016800 GCA_029286815.1 Troides helena
CCAGTGTACCGGATAAATTTGCCTTGACACTCTCAATGTCAGAATATATCCCAGGGGTGGGCAGTACAATAAGCGGGCAGTTTATTTTGTATATTCCAACCCATTTCACACAAGGGATTTTATTAACTGATGTAAAATTAAAAGTTTAAACAGTATATAAAAAAAAAAAACATTAATTATCAAATTCAATTAAGTAATTTTTTTGCATACGTTACTTGAAGCTTTATGGAAATAAGTCTAGTTCCGCCTACTTCAATAGTTTAGTTCACATCCCACGCGCAACATCTATTTACGGAACAGCAGCAGGGCGGCGCGCGCACCCATCATCAATTAACTTATATCACCATTTATAAAGGAAGCTATTCTGGAAGGTCACACGTGCCTTCCAGCTCACACGTGCCCTCCAGCTCACACGTGCCCTCCAGCTCACACGTGCTCTGCAGCGCACACGTTACGTACTCGTGCATTAATACATACATTTTTGGCATGAAGGTTGCGAATCCTGTGATGATGACTTTATTGACAATTATGTAATGTTTTTGTTTTTTACTACGAAACGATCAAGACGTACACCTGATGGTAAGTGATACGTTTTCCCATAACAATATGGCGCCGGTTAAGATGGTATACACTGCACCACATTGCGCTCGTCGACTTCAAACATAAGATGTTAAGTTACCATACAAGCTACAATGCCCTTCATTATTATCTCCTCCAGCAAAGTAACCCAAAGAAACTCACAGTTAAACATTGCTAGTTAAAGTTATAAAGATTATACATAAAACATTACTTGCTTAACCACATGTACTTGATGGCGTGACGAGTAGAACGATCACCTGGTGGTAAGCGACGGTAACAACACCTTAGCAAACCACTACTATTCACTCGTCAAATTGAGATCTAGGATTTTAAGTCTTGTTACTGCAGTAATTGAACAATAATTTCAAATGCAAATTGTATAGTAATATGTATATTAATTATAATAAAATGTAAAACTTAACTGTAACTTTATTACTTGTTATAAAGCAGTTATGTTCTTTAATTAAGATATATTCATTATAAATAGGTATTTCGTTATTGAATGGAGCGTACAGAATAATCGTATAAGTTGATTATAACTTAAGCTGGTAATGCTTAACCATTGTAATAGGTCCACAGCGCTAGTTTACCGGTTAAACGGGTTTGTGCTCACCGGTGAAAGCGTGTATGAGGTAAGCAGGAAACAAGTCTATAGTTGTGATACTGTTTGATATTAAACGTAAATATTTTTAAACGAAAACTATTGTCTCGTTATCTCTAGCGATGGTGGTCCACTGCTGGACATAGATATCGCAATCGAAAATCAGTAAAATTTCACATATGAAATTTCACACAACAATCAGTAATATTTTTATATTTTTATAAAACATACACACCACAGTAGGCCAGCGTGGTGCGGTATACCCTAATTCCCTCTAAATGAACCCCACAAACGTGGAGTTCTTTAGGAAAGACCTATGTCTAGCAGTGGACGTCTAATCAGCTGATGATGATGGTATAAAACATTAATCTTATTTCGTATATCAGTAATAAGTATACATAAATTTGTCAGTCATTGTCCCACTACTGGGATTTAAGTGCTTTTTCAAACAAAAAAGCCATTCGTGAGTAAATTTTTTATGTGATTAAGCGACGAGACGAGCGGCACGTTCACCTGATGGTAAGTGATACGCCCGCCAATAACAACGTAGCGCTAGTTAAGATGGTATACACTGCACCACATTGCGCTCGTCGCCTGGGATATACAATGTTGAGTCTCGTTACCCTAGTAATTACACTAGGTACAGCGCCTATTAAACCGGAATACAGTAATGTTAACACATTACTGTTTGGGGATAGAAATAGGTACTGCAGTGGTACCCTACCAGATGTACTCCGGCAACAGAGACCTATCACCAGAGTACAAGTATATGTGTAAATATACATAAGTTGTTATTCAGTTACTTAAAATTTACATCTTCCATTCTTCTTCTTACTAGACCTTGTACCATCTTTACTTGGGGTCGGCCTTCCTGGTCATTTTTCTAAATCTATCCGTATTTTGTGCCATAGCTTTTGTCATCTTATTATTCTTTAGATCTTTATTGATCATCGTCAACCAAGTAATTGCTGGTCTCCCAAGACCTCTCCTCTTAGTTGCGAGGTCCAGCGCTACCCTAAACCGTTGTTGCATTACATGGCCGTATCATTACTTCAAATTTACGTATATAACCGCCGTTCCCACTGCTGGGTTATATAAATGACCTTCAAAATGTGGTATATTTATATACGAATCGAGTAGGTTTGTGGTCGTGGTGTTGCGTTAAAATGGGTACAGTGTACACCACAACACGACCGTCCTTTCAATTAACCTCCGAGTGCGGCCCTGTCCGCGCCGACCCATAAATCTCCGGCGCGGAGCGGGCGCGCGCGGTTTGTGTCTCATCTGCATAATGGATCCACTGCCATAAGTGATTTTGTATTGTTGCATTAAAAGTATGAAAAATGCTCTTTTGTGATGCCGCGTCGCGCTTCCTTAGCAAAGCGCTTTTCTGCTTTTAAAAGGCACCACTCTTCATGCATTAGATATTTCTCATCGTTACTAAGTTTATTACAGGACCGCAACAAAAAGAGCAGCTTGTATATCACTATCATCATTACATTGTTAACCCCTGTTTATAAATTATATATGTCTTGAACAATATCCCCATCATCAACATAGTATTTATACTATCATATATCGCTAGTTGTGGTGCACCCTACCATCCCTTTATCTTGGTATTTAACATTAAGTAAAAGAGATGTATGTTGTTAATCGAACAATTCCAATTCTGTATTTAATTTTAATAACATCGTTTAAGCTAGGGGTGTAAAGGGTCCCGCACAACAACTCACAGACCCACCCACGGACTCACCTGTTCGTGATGCACCCTGCTAATCAACAAACTAGGCTCTGGCTTCCACCAACCCGCAGTGGACTAGCATGGTGGAAAATGGCCCAAATCCCACTATATGAACCCCAGACTACGAGCCCTAATGCTTGGCAGTGACGACGGCCATGCTGAATGCAGCGCATGACCGATCGATGTGGAGATTTTTGGTGGAGGTCTTTGTCCAGCAGTGGACGTCTATCGGTTGATGATGAAAGAATGTTTAAATTATAGTTATAATATAAGTATATTTGTTTTCATACAAATTTTACTGATGGTAGATCTACCTCCGGAAACCGTATAGTTAGGTACCACAACACTTCCTGTTGCTGGCACCCAAAAGTTGTGTCTAAGCATTTCTGTTTAAAGAATATTCTAGTTCATGTAATTACTGGGGTAAGAAGATTATACACTTCCACTGGGAACGAGGCGTGATATATATGTATGTATGTATGTAGAAGATTAAACATCATGCCTCTCAGGGCGATGAGCACAATACGATGTAGTGTGTATCATTCGAACTAATGCTGTATTAACTAGCGCCACAGACAAGCGTATGACATAAATCAAATGAACATTTTAAACATTTCATTGCTTTGTCAAATAAAAAAAAATTTAGGTCAACTCGCAATTAGGGCACTAAATGTTCTGATTTTATACTAGGGTCTTCACCAGCAAGTTAGGATGTATACGATTTCCCACTAAATATTTATAGTACGGCACAGTTAAACAATGAGTTATGATAATACAGTTAAAAAGGTTACACAGCAGCAAACTGTGCTCGTGACACATGACATCAAGACTTTAACATAGTTATATCACTAGCTGCAGTAGCTCCCAACACTGAAACATCTATAATTCTGTTTCTGTATTACACACTGCTGTTATGGAAATGAAGACTTCTGGTGTTTACCTATCATACTAATCCACGCCCTTGCCTTCCCTTATCAATGTATCCATAAAGCTTGTTATAAAGCTGTAGCCCAATAAACGGGTAACCAACAAATCGTTTAATTGAATATCGCTCAATAAACGAGCGTCGCCGTACGTTTGTACGATCGTTCGGTCCATTCGTTAATTAAACAAACTCGAAACTATCGGTTCGTATAAGGCTTTTCATTAGAATTAACATTTAAAGGACCCACCGGACCCTCCCTACCCTAGTTGTGGATAATTAGTTTGGGGAAAAGTACGACGTACTATTTCGAATTTCCAGTAGAAATGCACTTTTTGCTGGACATCGTAATTCAAAGCTATCGATAGCGATTATTTATTCTCGTTGACTCTGGAGGCATGTAAAGGATTGATAAAGGATCTAGATAAAATTGGAAAGAGTTCGTATTAAAAAAAAAAGTTTATTTACCTATTACATTTTTTTTACGTAAATAAGCGACGAGACGAGCGGGACGTTCACTTGATGGTAAGCGATACGCCTGAACAAACCAACGGGGCGCTAGTTAAGATGGTATGAACTACACCACATAGCCTTTTTCGCCTGAGACATAAGATGTTGAGACTCGTTACGTCAATAATTACACCAGCTACAGCGCCCTTTCAACCGGAACACAGCAATGTTTGCACACTACTGTTTTTCGTCAGAAATGGATGCTGTGCTAATACCCATCACGACGATCTCCGGCAAGAGACACTTACCACCAGTAATGAAATGTTCGTTGTAGCATTGATACTTAAAAATATATATCCAAGTAAAGACTGTAGCTATATCATGGAGAATGACTTCAAGTATTTATCGTCGTTTATACGAAAAACGTCTATCGCTTGAGAGGATGATGATTATATAAACGATACCTATATGTATGTAATGACCTATATAGGTATTGTTATGACCTATGTAATAACCTATAGTTTCGATATAGAGTTCGAAGTTGCAAATGCTAAGCTCCAACTGGGCGTTAATTAACTGAATTCGCAGCCATTGAATCGAGCTTATTGGAAAGAAAGGGTGGAAAATTAAATCGCCTGAATTATGGTGGCCAATGGTTCGGTCGGTGACGGTAGGAAATTGCGTGTGTGGTGGCGATGCTCCGGTGCTCGGCGAAAGTTACGCGGATGCGGCGGCCAGCGCTATGTATCCACGTCCAGCTGACGGTGCTATATTGTATAATAATAGTTAATACTGCAGAAATTATGCATTTTGTAATGATAAACAGTCTGTCCATTATCAGGACTCTGAGTCTTCTGTCACAGGGAAACAGTTAAGGCTTATTTATTACCTCTTCTCGCTAACTAAATGCTGGTAGGTAACACATGTCCTCGGAAGCTGTCGAGTAATCGAAAATTCTCAAAATTTGTTTTGAACATTGGAGATTCACAGCCCATAAATCCGGGTCCACAGCCCAGTGTCAGATAAGCTGTAAGAGTCGCAATGACTTCCAGCGCGAACATCACTACGAATCTAGAATATTGGAGATCGGATCTAAGCTTCTTCGAGCTTTTGAGTAGAAACGATCTTCTTTATGGGTTATAGTCATAACGTCTCCTTTATTATTAAAAAGATTTGTTTAAGAACGAATTCACCCAGGCACCAGTCAAAAGTTAGACTTGTTGGAATTTAATAAAATATCCTTTACTACTACTTCTCATTGTCTTATTCAAGTCGCAACACTTTATTAATATATCTTTTTGCGCATGGTGAATAAGATCTTCCTCTGATGACATACTGGATAAAGGACTGGCCTTTACTAGTTATTGTCAGCAAATAGAAAACTTAAATTTCTCTATAAGATTAGTTTATATTGACAAAGGGATAAATCCCACCCTGGATGCTGTACTCACGTTCATAAAACAAACACCTATTGAAAATTATTGTTTGAAGCTTTCGCGATATAAAAATAGTCGCATCCCTTTCGTATGCGGGCGGGGCACGTGGGTGGATGGAGATAGGTGAAGGTTGCGCGGCTGCAGATCAGCGTTAAAGCTTATTAAATGGAGGGTAGATTTCAATCGGAGAAGTGCAAACACTCCAGACGCCGCTTCAGTACTCGCAGTTGAATTTGCCCTTAATCCATAAACCGACGCATGTACCGCCATTGTATTGTAATAACTGCCTTATTACTATACTCTCTAGGTGTTCATTCTACTGGATAACAGTTAGTACTTTAAACTTGACTAAGTTTCCATGTTTATCCCCGGTCATGTTGTCGTCTGCATATGGGTTTGTTTTGTAACTTTCATTACAAATTTAGTTTAGTGTTTAACGCTCAAGTAGATTACATATCGTAGTTTAGAATGTATGATGTGAGGTTCAGGGTAGTGGTTTTTCTTTATTTAAAAACTATGATTATACATACAAAAAATTATACAAAATGGCTGACTTAATATTACGGTATACTACTGTCTAATAGGGGGATACTCTTCCAGTCTACATACGTATAGATTTTTTGGCAACCGCGTGGCTTGCTACTATCTTTATATTCAAATTCCCTAAAATACCATTGTTGTGGTTCCGACTGTTAATACAAGAGAGGTGACCTCGCTTCATCATTCTCATCCTCATTATCACATAACACCAAGTAAATTTGTAGGCAAATGTTGTCTTATTGTAGATGTGAACAATGTGCTTATGGTCTAGGTTATTTAAAAATTATTTTAATGAAATCGTTTTTAGATTTAAAAAGCGGAATTTGTTTAAAACATACGTACTATTTGAAATTAAACGAGATCTAATTTAATTCCTTTACAACAAAGTCAGTAGCTAAGTGGAGCTTAAAAACAGCTACGGAATAAGATAAGCTCTTAAGTAGTTAGTTAAGATTAAATAAGTTTCTATTAACGTAAAGTATTTTTATTTCTTATGACTTATAACTTCACTGTTATGTGCATATGTGTAAAATAAACTTAGCTCTAGCAACTCATCATAGTTGTTTAAGAGAATATTATTTAAGTTTCGGGACCAGTGCATAGCTTACGTAGGGTCCCGGGCTCTCAGTAACTCACTGACGAATCATTGCCGAAAGGGTTTTACTGGGTACATATCCCACATATACCACCTCATCTATATTATATAGGAATTATATATAGGTAGCTCGCTGGCCTAATGGTTAGAGCGTGCGGCTTTCATTCCGTAGGTCGCGGGTTCGTTTGTGAACTTTAGTTACAACAGCAAGATACTAACGATGAAGGAATACATCGCGAGGAAACCCGCACATACCTTAGAATTTATTCTAAGATATGTGTGAAGTCACCAACCCGCATTGGGCCAGCGTGGTGACTATGGCCCAATCACCTTCATATTGAGGGTAGGCTCTGTGCCCCAGCAGTGGGGACGTAATTAGGCTGTTATTACTACCACCTTATCATCCCCTCGAGGAGGAGAGTATCGTTTCAAGTATATGCCATTATGAATGAAGGTATGCAGTACCAAAGCAAAGCGTCTTGCGATACCACCATAACAATATCCCGCATTACAGCGATATATATAAACCACCGCCACGTTATGGGCAGAGGTATCACTTGCCATCGGGTGAACGTGCCGTTAGTCCCGTCGCTTAAATGAAAAAAAAAACTGTATATTTTTATATTAAGACGAATCTTTATTTAAAAACAAATATTAACTTTCCGCACTTAACCATATGAGAACTTTAACAATTCAAAATTTTCATACAGTTAGCTCCCTGCGCGTTAAGTGATTAAAACTTATTCAACAACGTTGATGTCAAACTTGGTAAAGCAAAGTGTAATTACTATTTTTTTTTTCATATATGCACGAGACGGGCAAGAGTAACACAGGTCCCAGCTATCATCATCATGATCAGCCGATATACGTCCACTGCTGGACATAGGCCTCCCCAAAGATCTCCACATCGATCGGCCACGCATTCCTCGCATTCAGCCTTCCTAGCTATACCATCGCTTATCTTAGAAATGTAATAAATTATTTCTCTACTATAATATGGCACATGTATCATGTGATGTCCTTAAAATAGAGTAGAGCCTTCCCGTCAGTAGATTTCCCATATAACCCGGAGTCCTGCGGAATGCGAACAACCTCTCTTATCGCCAAATATTTTTATATCTGAACCCGTAAATTTTATATCTCTCTATTTTATAGTCTGATCTGAGAACTACCGACTTTATACCCTTTACCCACTTATCATATGGCGGGTTAACGTCAATCATGTAGCTAGTGGAATTACTGGAGAACTCTCACTGTCTAGTAATAGGGGACCGGAAAGTAATGTCGTTTCTGCGCATGCCAATACTTGATTGTCATTTGTCAGCTCATTGTTTTGTTCAGAGGCGTACCAAAGACATTGTGAGGTTATAGTGATTTCTTTACTTATAGACAATTGAATTACAATTTTTTTTGTAATTTTGGGTAAAATGGCCAGCCAAATACCAGAAGAGGTACACATCCGGCATTGCATGCTCTTTGAGTTTCGCAAGGGAAATAACGCAACAGTTGCTACCAAAAACATTTGCGATGTTTATCCAAATGCACTGGACATTCGTAAATGCCAAAGCTGGTTTTCCAAGTTCAAATCGGGTAATTTTGATCTTTCCGACTCGTATCGATCAGGAAGACCATCAGCGTTAGACAACGACGTGTTAAGGGCGGAAGTGGAAGCAAATCCGTGTCAGACGATCGAGGAATTGTCAAACAGTCTCAACAAACCTTGGTCGACCATCCAAGAACATTTGAAGCAGATTGGAAAAGTAAGCAGAGCAGGTGTTTGGGTCCCGCATAATCTGTCCGAACAGAATAAGGCTAACCGATCAATCACATGCAACTTATTGCTTCAACGACACAACACAGAAGCGTTTTTGATCGCTTGATCACAGGAGATGAGAAATGGGTCCTGTATGATAACCCAAAACGCAAAAGGCAGTGGCTCTCTCCAAATGAAATCCCTCGGAGTACTGCTAAGCCAGGTTTACACCCCAAAAAGCGCTTTTGTGTGTTTGGTGGAGTATTCGCGGCATTGTTCATTTTGAATTACTGAAACCTGGAGAAACTGTTACTGCAGACCTCTACAGCGAACAATTGCAGCGAGTCAATCAATCTTTAATTGAAAAGTGGCCAGCGATTGTCAACCGAAAAGGCGTCATTCTCCAACATGACAATGCAAGACCGCACTGCGCAAGGCGAACTCTAGAAAAATTAATGAATTGGGGTGGGAGGTGCTGCCTCATCCACCATATTCGCCCGATGTTGCACCATCGGATTTCCACTTATTCCGAGCGCTGCAACACTTTTAAGTGGCAAAACATTTGCAAATTTGGATGATATCCAAAATGCCATCTCTAGATATTTTGCCGAAAACCAATTAATTTTATCGATCAGGGATTGAAAATTTACTCACTAGATGGCAAAAGGTTATTGACAATGATGGGGAATACATCATTGATTAAAAATAAAGACTCGTTAAAATGTATGTGTTTGTATTTAGCGTAAGAAAACGACATTACTTTTCGGTCCCCTAATACTTTTACTACTTTTGCTGTTGGTAGGTCTCTGTTGCCAGACCGTCTTGGTAGGTACAACCGCAGCGCCTCCTCCTATTGCATTGTGTTCCAGTTTGAATGGCGCTGTACGTATTATATTATTAATATAATATATCTCAGAGCGATGAGCGCAATATGGTGCAGCGTATATTGCTCTACCTGACGCCGCATTGTTATGAGGAGGCAATTCAATTCAGCTTTGTATTCTCGGGCTAGTAAGAATAGGAGTATGGTAAGCCCTGCCTGTCGTAGAAGTAGACTAAAAGGGTCCAGAAGTTTCGCGGGCCATGAGGATGGAGGCCATTACTGCTCAACAAGCGAATCTGGGTGGGACAGCGTATGACTTAGCGATGGTGTCTTAGAGAGTTAAGTCTCTCCTCAGAGACGGACAACAAACACAAAGTGTAGAGGGGCACCGGTGCGTTCTATGTTATCCCTGAGCCTCTCTGAATGCACTGATGCAGACCACCGAGAGGTTATTAGTAAGTAAAAATCTGACCTAACCCTGACTTCCCCTCAGAAGCAGGGTATTTTTCGAAGATATCCCTCCGAAACAAAAAAAAAGAAGCGTATCACATGACATCAGCTGAACGTTTCGCTCGCCTCGTCGCTTCGTTGAATTAAACTTAAACTAACCCTCAAAACGACGGACATAACATGGTGTAGTGTTAAACATCCTAATTAGTATAATATCGTTTTGAAAAGGCGTATCGCTTCCGTTCAAATAAACGTTTAAGAGCTTCGTTGAATAAAAAAAGTGATTTTTTTTATACGCAGTGTATATTTCCTTGACATAGTTTTTATATGATGATACGATTTCAAACATTGTTAAGAATGCGCTAATAAATAAATAACTTCGTTATCGGTTTCATCTTAGGTCTCACTTATTTAGTAGTATTGTAAATAATCTATAGCAGCAACAGTTGAAGTTCAAATTAAAACAAATTATAACAGTCTTTAATAAGTATGAAAACAGGTTCTTTTATTTTAATGGTGCATCGAGATATACTCAACGTTTATACGATGATAGTATACCGCTAGTTAAGATGACATACATTGTGATCACATTGAATATAAAGTCTTGTTATGTCAGTGATTTTACTAGCTATAGTAATATAGCAGAGCAGCAGCAGAGCACTGCTTGCCGGCTGAAATAGGAGCTGCGGTGGCACCTAGACATTAACTAACGACATAGACCTACCACCGAATAATACGATGTAGTTGTCTATAGCTGTATATATATATATATATATATATATATAAAATACAAATTATAAAGTTATCTCTGTTCACCAATCACTTGAAAAAACTAATGAACATATCGACACGGCAACATGAGTATTCAACGCGAAATAATCTATACATGGTTACAGGCTATCATTTTATTTCTAATTAACTTTTATACAAAATTTTATTTGTTAATATTTATTCAGTTGCCATAGTAACGGTTGCTATAAAATAGTCCGTTGGCGGTCGCAGTTGCTGTCGAGGAGTACTCCACACAAATTTCAAGTCTTATTTTGTATTACGGCCAACAAAGCCGCCGGGGGACAGCTAGTGTTATATACGTATATCTCACTGTATATGTGTAAACATGTATGCACTTTATGCTTTTCATCTTACTAACATGTAGATGACATCGGTGGGCTAGTATAGAAGCAAGCGAACCGCTTGTCGCGTAAAGTGGGGCAATATCGCGTGTACTGCGCATTCCGGTCACGCGTCCCTGTTTGCGCGCGTGCTCGATTGAAATCTGCCCCTCCAATAACCCTCGCGGTACTGTTCCAAGTTTGCCAATGTTTGGACAAATGTTGGCGTAAACTTAATATCTTCTTATATTAATTTTCAATAAGAGGTTTATGGGAATTTTATAGAAAGCAGTGACAGTACAGTTAGTATGGCCTTCGCTATACCTCTTGAATAGTTGTGGGTTTGATCCCCATTCAGCATTAACTTGTGAAGAAGGAAAACAACACGAGGAAATCAGAATATCTTTAAGTGGTATAAAGTTCTCAGTCCCAGCAATGGGAACACTAACGTGCGCACCAGCTTTCTCTGTAAATACTAGTACAGTTTTTGAAGTTTGTGATAGATATTTAAGTAATCGGTCATAATTGTTATATTTTTTCTGAGCTTTTATAATTTAGGGCAAACGTGAGATGGATTATTCATTAAAGTACAAAGTCGATCATAAAGGTCATAAATATTTATGTTGATCAGTCATCAGAGATATTTTCGATCCGAGATTCCAAGGAGAAGAAGCGATAGTGATGCTGATGCATATGGACTCTAAAATCTGATTAACTGTAAATGCGCTTTGTTCGCTACAAGCACTGCTTAATTAATATGCAATTAATTATGTGCATTAACATGAGAAACACTTTCACAACCGCCTGTAATAATTGGGTGAGAAGTTGCGCTATTCAAACACAATATCCCATCAGATTAATCTGCAATTTTGCATGTACTGTTAACTTTTATAATGAGCCGGGAGCGGATGCTGTGTGTGTAATACTTTATTAATAGCAGTTATAACAACACTGCTATTACAGTGTGATGCTAGGTGTATTGTTCTAATTTGCTATATATTCGTGGGAGGTCTGCTCAGTTACCATCAGGTGAACGTCCTGCTTATAAATATATCTAACGTCTCACAGTCGGCCTCCAGTAATTGAAAGACACTTTAAGTAGAAGATTACTCTGTCTACACAAGAGTCAAGCATGTAGAATTGTAAACAGTAGTATGCAAACTTTTTTTCTGGTTCAAAAGACGTTGTACGTAGTTAAATTTTTGCAGTGACGAAACCTGTATCTTATGCCTCAAGATGACGAGCACAGTATGGTGTAATGTATATAACTATCTGTTTTTTTTTATCGCGGTGGAAATCTTAAAAGATACCTTGGCTTCTGGGGGGAAGACAAGGTTATGTGGAGCTACTACCCATTTTAACCCCCTCAGTGCATTAATAGCTATCTATCTAGCTGGATATAACATATCATATATAGGTTGGCGAAAAAGAAATCCATTATTTTTTCGGTAGATGGCTGTAGTGATAAATTCCTCGTGAAGTATCGATCAAACAGTTTCAGATTTATGCTCGTTGGGAAAGGTGACATTTCGCAGTAAAAAAATTCTTTTGCTGTTTTTTGTTTGGTGCATTCAATTGTGAGTTACAGGGTGTTAAAAATGTAAGTGAACAAAGAGAAAATTCGGTACATTTTAAAGTTTTTCTTTGACAAAGGCGAAAATGCAAGCCAGGCGGCTAAAATTGTGAATGGTGTTTATGGACCCGATACTGTAACAGCCAATTATGTGCAATTTTGGTTTCGTAGATTCCGTTCAGGAATTTTTGATGTTAAAGATGCACCTCGCACAGGTAGGCCGGTCGCCGAAAATGTCGATAAAATCGGAGAAATGATCGAAGTTGACCGGCATGTTAGCAGTCGTAACATCGCCCAGGAGCTAAAATGGACCACAAAACAGTTTTAAACCATTTACACAAAGCTGGATTCAAAAGAAGCTCGATGTTTGGGTGCCACACCAATTAACAGAAAAAACATGATGGATCGAATTTCCATCTGCGAAGCCAAGGCCAAACGGAATGAGATAGACCCATTTCTTAAACGGATGGTGATTGGAGATGAGAAATGGATCACATACGATAACCCTGTGCGAAAACGATCATGGTCAAAGAGCGGTGAAGCACCTCGAACGGTGGCCAAACCAGGACTAACGGCCAGGAAGGTTCTGCTGTGCATTTGGTGGGACTGGAAGGGGATTATTTATTATGAGTTGTTTCCATATGGCCAAGCACTAAATTCTGATCTCTACTGTCAACAACTGGACCGTTTGAAGATAGCAATTGACCAGAAACGGCCAAAATTGGCCAACAGGAGAGGTGTCGTGTTCCACCAGGACAACGCTAGGCCACACACGTCTACAGTGACTCGCCAGAAACTTCGGGAGCTTGGTTGGGAAGTTTTAATGCATCCGCCATACAGTCCGGACTTGGCACCAAGCGATTACCATCTTTTCTTGCATTACAAAATTTCTTTAGTGATAAAAATTGTCATCTAGAGAAGATTGTAAAAATCGGTTACTAGAGTTTTTTGCAAATAGAGAGCAGGACTTCTACGAGAGAGGCATTATGAAGTTACCTTTAAAATGGCAACAAATCATAGAACAAACCGGTGCATATTTGACCCAAATCGGACAATCCGAAGCATGTTAAATAAAATCCTGAAGTTCATATAAAAATAATGGATTTCTTTTTCCCCAACCTATTATCACTAAGTGAATGATTCTCTTGTCTCTTCGCTTAGTCGTATAAAAAAAAAATAAAGCTCTTTTAAAAGTTTCAAATTTAACCCGTCTATCTATAATCTCAATTAATATTCTAATTATACCATCTACTTTAAATCTGTGTAAGTCGGTTAAGTTATAATATTTCTTGAATAATACTTTGTATTACTACGTCTACCTTAATAGAGGCGCTTTGGAATTACAATGTTTACTGCGACAGGCGCAGTGTATAAGCGGAAGCGGGAAAAAATTAACTATAATAAAATATAGAGTATCTATAATAATGCTTTATTGAATATGTGATATGTAATAATACATTCTGTACAGACTTGTGTAATTATTTTTCATTGTATTATTAACTCTGTACTTTTCTTTGAGGGTATTTGCCAAACATTACTGTGTTTAGGTCAAAAAGGAGTTGTAGCTAGCGGTATTAACAACCAGACTAAACATATGATTCAAGGTGACGAGCACGATATGGTACTGAGTACATAATCCTAATTAGCGCCATGTTATAGGCAAGAGTATTATCATCAGGTGATCGTCTCGCTCGACTCGTCACTTCATCTTCTTTTTTACTGTATATAAATCAAGTCAAAATATGTGCAAATTTTACTGTATGTAATGAAGGACTGTAGCTAGTAAAATCACTGGGATAACGAGACTTAACATCTTATATCCCAAGGCGACGAGCGCTATGTGGTGCAATGTATAACATCCTAACTAGCGCTACGTTATTACGGGTGGGAGTATCACTTACCATTGGGTAGGTGTATGTCTCACTCGCCTCGACGCTTAATTGTGAAAAAGTTAAATGGAGAAAGAGTTAAGAAATGAACACGTGATTAAGGTGATTTTTATTAGAGGCTAGGTCCTGTGCTTCGAGAGATCTGTGCGGTAAAGTCATCTACGTATGGAATGAATTTACACTGCACCTCACTCGTCGCCAACTTTTAAAATGTTAACCAGCGTTATTTAATACAGTATTACTTCTTACTGTAACTTTAACGTTTGCACTCTACTGCTTGTTAATAGATCATCACTGTATGGCTATCTTATGAGTATAACATTGGTGTAAATGGTGAAGCAAGCTCGAACAGAATTTTCCGGCTCTTATTGGTTGTTCGTCGGAAAGCAGCAATTCAGGAAGAACGGCAGATTTAGAATATTAGGAAGGTAGTTAGACGGGCGAGTTGGTTAAAACGATACCATCATGTAAGTACCACAATATATGGTCTTTTAATGGAACAAACAACCTTTTCGTTGCAAGGTGCACTGGTAGCAGGTTTCTGTTCCCAGATACCCTATATCATCTCATATATCATCATCTTTAGAAGCACCAAGACTACGTGGTCATTAGTATTGCTTATACGAAAAAAATGTGCTCCATCGGAGACGGTTACAATATACTACCTAGAAAATTAGTTCTATTAGGTTTATAACTATTTTTTTTTTGATAGAAAAATATTTATAAAGAATTCCGTTCTCCTGTAATGCATTGCGCCGCTGCTTCAGGACAGTCTCAGGTGTCGAGCGCGTTGAAATGTTTGCGTCCCGGCTCCACTTTCCCTGAACCTCCCCGCCGCCTGCCTCTAGAGTCCTTGAACAAACTAAACGCTATACTGTTAAATATTTACTGCTGCTTACTTCTTTTTGTCAATGAAGCGACGACACGAGCGGAATGTTCAACTGATGGTAATACGCCCGTAACAATATGACACTAGTTAGGATGATTTACACAGCGTCACATTACGTTCGTCGCCATGAGGTATGGAGATGTTGTCTCGTTTCCCTAGTAATTTCACTAGCTGCAGCACTCACTAAACTGAAACACTGTGCACTACTGTTTGTCGGCTGCAATAGTCGTTGCGGTGGTCACAAGGCGGTCTCCGGTATGTTGAAGTAAACAAACTTGTTTATTTACTTCAATGTTTTATTTACTTTAATACAAAAAATAATAATTAAAAATACTAGTGTAAGTATTTCTTTTCACCAATGCTGGTAACACAGCATTCAAGTTTATCATTTATATGCGGCAACAACACCGCGCCCTTTCCCTCGATATCTCCCTTATATATGATATATAGTATGAATATATCTCCGAAACTGCTAGAAATAAACACTCAAAATTTGGTAGCGATAGTATATATATACATGTAGCGCTTGTGCCTTTTTTTTGTTGTTTGATTGGCTCTTACAAAATTCCTTCCCCAAAGCGGGTTGCAGGGTGTTACGGCCGGCAAAGCAGACGGGGAACAGCTAGGATGTTACAAATGGGGAAATTAGACTTATGATTACACATTTCTGCTGGCAAATTATAATTATTGCATTAGCTTTCAGAGATAATCGGTTTTCCACACTGCGAGAACCGCACTCGCGACAGTATCGACGTGTTCAAATGTCACATCATTCTAATACATGTTACGGGTAATTGAGATGTCATTCCCACTCGCACAGCCCGAGGTTCTTATTTAATTTGATCGCGTGACGAGGGTACACACGATGGTGCCGCGCGGATCTCGTGCGTCGTTTCGGAATCTTATGGAAACTTATGATGTACACCGCAAGGGGATTTGTGCCGGTGACGTCACCGGACCGGCGTTTGACGTGATGCGGTGACGTCACCAGATAACGCAGGGTATAATAGTTGTAGGCCTGTTTTGGGAGACCGTCTAGTCTGTAGAGGTAGGTACTACCGCAGCTTCTATTTATGCCCAGAAATATTATCGTATTCCGGATTAAATGGCACTCTACTGTAACCCAGTAATTTATCTAGCTACAGCTAGTGAGATTACTGAGGGCCGAAGGTTCCCGCACACCTCACAGGATCCAATTCAACATCATCTGTTCTTGATGCACCATGCTTATCAACAAACGAGGCTCTGACTCCCACCAACCCACATTGGGCCAGTATGGTGGTAAATGGCTCAAATCCCTCGTATGAACCTTACCCGATCTATGCAGAAATCTTAAGGGGAAGTTTATATCCAACAGTTGACATCTATCGGCTTTTAATGATGATGATGATGATATGTAAAAGAAAAACTTATCTAATAAAATGCAGGGTATGTCTTTCTTATTAACGTAGCGTTATTATGGACAGGCGTAACTTTCTACCACGTGAACATCTCACCGAAATCCTCGCTGAGTCGTATAAAAGAATTAGTTGTAATAGGCGCATGTCTTATTTATCTAGACAAAGTCCGTCTCATCTTCTCACTTTGTTTTACGTAAGTAAACAATTTGGTAAATTTTGAAGATCTAAACGTCTCACGTCCTGTCTCGATCGGCAATTCTCATCGTGTAATTGAACAAGCTTTAGCACGCGTACACCTTATACAATCAAAATATAAATGTAATACTACCCCCCTGATATCGGTTCGTACTCGTTGGTTAAAATTCAGTACGCCGTCTCACGCACAATTGCTCCGTGTGCCGCACCTCCACCTCCACCCCCAGCCCTGGAGGAACTAAACTTGTGAACTCTTAAACTTTAACTTACAGACGCATGCGGCGTATTATCTATTTACCTTGTTTACACTTTCGTGCCTTGATAACAAAATATTTGAAAAGTATCAAATAGTATTTAAAAATAAAGGTTTTTTTTTGATCACCGCTATATATAAATCATCGTCATCATAATTTCAGCAGATATTGCTGAAGTTAGGTTTCCCCAATTAATGTGCAGCAGGACTAGTCCGATAGCTCCTACAATCAATTATAATAATACCTGCTTTCTTCATCAGGTTCTAGGTTTACGAAGGACGTTATCTCACATTATGGTAATAATTAAGGCATTTATTTAAAAAAAACTTAGGTAACTTAAGTAAAAGACTACAAAATTTAGTATTTATGTTAGACACAAATGAATAGGCATTGTCAGTATATATAGACATTAAAGAAAATAAATTTATTTCTTTACTTAATTGTAATAAATCAATTTGCTTAAAGAGTTATTTAACTTGATTTATTGTATTAAGTATTATTTGTTTATTTATTAAAGTAGTAAATATTACGTTGGAAAAAGGCGTATACTATTACTTCTCTCTAAACGCTATTGAAGTTGTCGTTGGTTGTTAAATTGGAAAATTAAATTTAACTTAATAATGTAACAATTAATTAAATGTAATCAAGTAAATATATAATATAACAGTCGTGTATGTAAAAAAAAGGTAACCAATGAAGTAATTGAGCAAGTCAACCTTAAGGTAACGCTACTTGCTCGAGTAACTCGAGCGCAGAGAACGGCTCGCGGCGGGGACGGATGCCGGCCGCGGAGTGCTGCGGGTAAATTAGTTGCGAGTTATTTATCTGTTGGAAATATGGCGCCGCTGCGGGTGCCGTCGCTACAGTTAACTTACAGCGAATTACTGTTCAACTCAAACGACGGTTTTGCGCATTAAATGGCGACGTAAATTATATCGTTTTAGATAACAGTTATTAACAGAAATGAGGATAGATACACAAAATATAAGAAAAATAATTAGTGCTAACATTAGTGGTTATTAGTAGTTAATGGTGATATTAGCTAACATACGAACAAACTGAAATATATATATATGTGTATACTACATCAGCCGATAACCGTCCACTGCTAGACATAGGCCTAACCCAAAGATTGCCACGTTTATAGAGGGTTCGGCCTTCGGCCATCTTCTACCACGCTGGTCCAATGCGGATTGGTGGGAACCAGAGCCTCGTTCGTTGATTATCAGGGTGCACTACGGACAGGTGAGTTTGGCTTGGGTTCCGTGAGTTGTGCGGGACCCCTTACACCTCTTATATGTGTATATTAATAGACTATTGTTAAGGAAAAGCGGGGTCCCCTGATATAAACATCTGTTTGCTTAAAGGCCACTCCAATCACGTGCTGGTGACTACTTTTAACTTGAAGCAAATAAATGTTTTATTTATTATTATTATTATTTATATTTAGTGGTAAGTACGCTTACAGTAACACTAAATTCTACCGTTAAAATATAGTGTGCAAACTTAGCTATTAAACCTGGTGGTAACAATGCATTAAGCTTTTAATATTTACCTTCATGTTTATGGTAATAGCCCAGCCTGGTAAAAGTAAAAGCCGTAACTGTTAATAGAAAATATTTAAAAATAGTTCGGAGCAATGTCACGTGATCACTATCAGCTGACAGACACCCACTGCTGTACATAGATCTCTCCCGTAGATCATCATACAACCACCAATAGTTCCTGCGCTGTCCGTATACACTATAATTTTTTTTTGTATAATTTATATGATATAAGAAATAAATTGTTATTTTTTTGTTACAGGTACGTAACTCATATTAATGTCTAGAATACGAAAATAAAGGTAATGAATAACTATATTTTTAATGTTCCCACCCGTACAAATCTTTACCATTCTTTTCTTACTAGTTTTTAACTCATTCCAATCTTTCATTCTTTCGCTCTCTACTCTTCTTGCACACTTTTATTCTTCTGACATTTTAAATCACATTTTTTCATCCCTCTGCTGAGCAATCACCGTCGCCTCATGAGTGTTTTTCTATCTGAAAAAGAACTGAAACTCATAAGATTTTTGCATTTTTTGGACATCTACTTTTTCTTTCTTGTTTCTATTTCTTATTCTAATTTCTTTACAGTATCATTGTCTTTTCTTTTCCTTACAATAGAGCCTCTCGACCCTCGGAACTCCACAGTTATATAACTACAGTTTAAATCATCATAAATCGAGTTTATATTAAGTTAGATATTCCTAAACACCGTTTGAAATATGCACGAGGCAATAAATTCATCATTATTAATCCCCATATAAAACTTGCGACAGAGGAGCCCCGTCCTGCTGCCAATGAAGCGTGCACCCTTGCAGTTCTAAATCTTTAAACTTAGACAAGTTTGAGAACCGCTGGAACTAGTTTCGAACAAACCGCCTCGATATATTGCTCGGCGGAGTCGCGACGTGCGCGAAAACATACCCTATCACTGTGTCTTATGATGCATATTTCAACGCGCACTGAGCCGGTGGGTCGCAAGGCTTGCCCACAATTCGTCCGTGAGAAGCGAATTATGTTGGCTGGGGGGTCCGTATAAAAGTTTTTTGACGTTTGACGCATACGACTGTGAACTTGAAGAGTTGGGCGCTCGCAGCCATGCAGCGGTGGGTCTGTTCTGTAGTAAAACTTTACATCCGAATTAAGTCATATAAAATGCACATTCTATGCACTTGTGTAGCTATAATCAATAAGTACATATATTAACCTTTTTTTAGATTTATAAAACAGATAACGTTGATTCTATAATAAAGTGATATTCATAAAATAAACTAAAAAATAATTAAAATGTTTAGGGCCCCTAATTCCCGAGGGTCACTAGTGGTTGCCGGAGGCCATGCTGACTGTAGAAACTGTCGCCGGAAGTCGCATAGCTGAAGGCGAGCAGCGCGGGGACCAATGGGTGTGGCGATCTTTGGGAGAGGTCTATGTTCAGCAGTGGACGTCTGTTGGCTTATAATTAATGAAAAATAATTGTAGTGGAAATCATGGGCCGTTGGATATAGGTCTTTTCCAATCTGGTCAACAAAGTTCAGCCCTATACTGTTTGGGTGGTCTATTGGTTTGACGTCTTCAGTCAACATAGTGTAGGGTGCGGGGTCGCCATCACAGTAGCCTTTACCCAACTTCCGTATATTCATCATCAAAAGAGCTGCAGACAATAGAATTACGATAGTAACAAAACCAAGCGTTGTCTTCGACAACTAATAATATGTAAGACTTGCATCAGTATGAAAAAAAAAAATGTCAAATCATTAACGCGTAGAAATTATAGTCTTTGTGAAATAGTCCTTCGTGATACCTGTATATGCACTAGAAAGCATCCTAGTACTACAGATTGAAGGTGGTCACAGAGGGGGTAAGAGTCTAACAAATCTCTCGAGGCCCTGGCCGCGGAAGGATGTACATGTCATGTAGGATTTGTCTTCAAAAAACTAAAAGATGTAATGTCTTTATTCCCAAGATAATAATGTGTCTATGTTACTACAAATATATAATAATTCCTTCCGAAAGTTCGGATCTTTATTCGCATAAATCATACAACTTCAGTATTCGTAGTATTTATGGATAACAGAAATGTAATCAATAACAAGACGCGGCCGATCCGAGGCCTTACGTACGAGCCTCTGGGGTCCAAGTGAACACTACCCAGAAACGTTGATTTAACGCAAACGGACGGGTGATACAGTGTTATTACGTTATATAATAATGTAAAGGTTTCCGCATAACAACTCACGAGATCCAAATCCACCCCACCTGCTCGAGGTGCACCCTGCTAATCAACTAACGAGGCTCTATCTCTTACCAACCCGCATAAAGTCAGTGAGGTGGGAGATGGTCAAAGCCCGCACATACAAAACCCTACCTGATCTATATGGGAATCTTTGTAGGTGGTGATGGTGTAATCTTTGTAGGTGGTAGATGATGATAACGTTATTGTTAACGCGAAAATTTACGTCACGGACTCACATAATATGTAACTAAGCTTTTTTCTATATGTGCTTTCATTAAGGCGGTCCTCGTTATATGCTGCCAAAGAGGTATATGTGAGAGGTATCTTCGACCAGCACACGACACACTTTCTGACCTAACTGTTAAGTTTGTGTGAATTTATATGAATCCATTGATGATAAAGTTTGCTTTGAACTTTTAAAACTAGGTCTACCCGCACGTTTTAAATTTTACGATGTGTAACGATGAGGTAGATATAGCGCAGTATCGATGGTGCCGCGGTGTTTAGTCTGCTCGCAGTAAAACTAGATTTATGCACCAACTGACGAAACGTTACAGTGATAAGTTATCATCAAAGTACTGTACGTCAATGTACAGCAACGGCGCTATATCTGTGGGAACCGACGGTTTAGTAAAATATCAGTGTCAGTACATTCAGATCCGTATAGGGCTTTTGATAAAAACTTATGTCATGTGCATTTAAAATTATACCTACTACTTTTTATTATTTTTTGGTTAATTTAATTTTGGTAAAGCGTGGTGGGAAATGCCTAAACCACCCCCGATATGAACTTCTACAAACGACGGCCCTTGTACCTGGCGTTACCGGAGGTCATCTGACTATGGACCGATAGCGGTGGATATCTTTGAGGGAGGCATATGTCCAGCAGTGGACGTCTATCGGCTGATGATGATGATGATATATTAAATGCTTGTATAAAAATTAACCACAGACGACGGATTAGATTTTTCCTAAGGTTACTATACCTTGCAGGGATCTAACAAACCATGTAAGATAGAAAAGCTCCATGAAACGGAGAACAGTTTTATGTGATCTTTCCCAACATAGTCATCCCACGCGCCCAGCACGTGGGATGGCGAATACAAAATTTAATTATTATATATGTAAAAGGGTCGATCGATGTGGAGATCTTTGAGGGAAGCCTATGTCCAGCAGCGGACGTATGTCGGCTGATGATGATGATATATATGTTAAAGTTAAAATTATCTGACAAAATTACTTCACGAGATTCGGTCAGTACATACAGTCACTTGTGATGCGGATACTCTTGGAGGCAGTATACCCATCCATACTGGGTTATTACAGGGTATCAGACAATACGTTATTTATACCGAGCGACGACGAGACTATTTGTAACGCAAATGTTGTATTGTCTGCGATATTGTATTCAAACGTTGGTTAGGGGCTTATACATTTGTCATGTGGGTTCTGTTCCCCGTCTGCAATAAGTATTCCAATCAGAGCAGACAGTAGCCAACAATCGGTGTCCTTTCATTTATTTCTCATTATCAACTGATAGATGTCCATTGATGAATATAGACTTCATGAAATGTTCTCGACATTTATTGGTCCTTTTTTTTCGTGGGCAAATCCTGCATTGCATAATCTTCTCCTGTAGGGGTTATACCGGACTCTTACCGTCTAAAACCCTACGGTGTACGTCTTAAAGAGGCCGTTTCTGGGGTTGGAAATTGGAACTCCCCACCCCATTTATCAGTAATACACATTTATTGGTTTATTGGTTATTGGACTGCTCGGCAGTTTTTCGCAACCTCCACCAAATCGATATACCATGGAATGTATTATATTTATAAAACTTTACTTTATAATAGTAAATGCATGATTATATTAACGCCTAACCATTGTAGATAATACTGTGGTATTCTTAGTCTGTTCCAAGTTTCCTATGGGTTGTTTCAAGTCGTTTCTTAACTTCTATCTAGAGACCGCACTTGCTCTTTGCTACTACTACTGCGGAAAGTTTATTTTATCATGAATTATAAAACCTCCCTTGTTCGATTTAAGTTGAGGCTATCAGTTTGTTTAACATTTAATTCAGAGATAATACGGCAAATCTTACACATAAAAGTAATCGTTTCTCTTCGGTGAACATCTCTTCTTCACCATAAATAATATCAGTTAAAAATATACTTTTCTTTAAACTAGTGATTTTACTCCAGCAACGTGATCAGGTTTTGTGATAACGCGTACTGCGACGGGCCAAATAAAATTAATATAAAAAAGGAAACAATAGCGTAAAGACACGAAATACGAAATAAAGTCAAGACAACAAGTGCTCTCTTAACAGCCACTTAGCCCGGTGAAGTGCCCGTAGCGACCCCATTACGGTCCCTGTAAATGTTTTTATTGAGGGGCCCCCCCTCCGGGTTCGTTGAGTGACAAATGGAACTTACGGACAATGGGAAATGAATAATTACCGCTTGAGGAGGAAAAAGAAAAGAGGAGAAATTATCTTCTTTTTCGTAAGCGAATTGAAATTTCAATGTTAAAATTTCCAGGTTTAAGTTAATAAAGAGTAGTGTGACGTTGAGATGAATAATTTCATCTTCTTCTTCAGTTCATGTTCATCTTTATTGAGCGCCGTTATATCGTCGACGGTCTTAGACAATTTGCTTCTTTAGCGATGGACTACGTGTGTTAGTTTCGCTTGTCCAATGCGGATCTGGTCAAACCGACTCGAGGATTTTTCTCACATTCTTCTTTGCCCTCCTCCTTATCAACAACAAAAAATTTATACCCCAAAGAGATAAAATTTTACAGAACTATTGACTGAGATATATAATATACTTCTTTTGGTCTGGCTTTACAGTTTATTAAGTGTGTAACATAGTGGGGGTTGTAAGGGGTTCTGCTCAAAATCTTACAGAGCCCAAGTCAACTTCAACTGCACGCGATGCACCTTGCTGAATAACACACGAGGCCGCGAGACCACCCACCAACCCGCACTGGGCCTGCGTGGTGGGTTACAACCCAATTCCTCTCAAATAACTCCAATGTATGAATGAAGACGGTCATGAAAGTGGAGGAAACGAGAGAGGTGTGCCAGGAACGTAGCAAGTGGAGAGAGCTGGTCTCTGCCTACCCCACTATGAACTTCAATTTGATGATCATTGGGGGAGGCCTATGTCCAGCGGTGGATGACTGTGGGCTGATAATTATGATGATGTAACTTAGTGCACTAAGCTCAACAATGACTTGTCTATTACATTTTCTTCATAATTTCATATTCTAACTAAAAACAAATACAAATAAGATTTTTTTCCAATACATTTGATTATAAGTTTTCATCGCGTTGTTATTACTTGTTATCGTTCGGTTCAGTGAACATTTGTAATAAAAAAATATTGTACGACACGGACATACTCATCTCGGATAAATATTGAACTGGTTTTCAAGAAATAAAGAGCTCAGTTACTGAGGGACTAAACTTAAAATAGCAGAGGCGAGAAGGCGTTAGAGGTGAGCATTGAAAGAGTGATATTTATTTACCAACATTTAACTTGTTGAATGCGGGGATCGTCCGCGACCTGAATTACAGCACACCGGCAAAACACCCTCCTGCCCCCCCAGGCTCGGGGTCTCGCGGAGATCTAGGTCAGCTCCGCCGCTCCCCGGCCGGAGACTTTTGTTTCTAATTTGCGCGTGGGACGACTTTTTTAAATTGCTTTTCGAACTTTTGAATCTGATGCGGGATGAGCGTCCGCGAAGACACAATGACGTTGTGTGTGTGTGTATTGTTGCTGAAAAAGACGAGCCGTTTCTCACATGAAATGCGATGTTTTACTTTCTGTCTTCTTTTCTTTTATTCTCCAATCTTAATGCTGTCACAGTTATATTTTCATTTATCCAACAAACCTAAAGAAAAAGATTCGTGATCTATAGCTTATATTTTCAATACGACTACATCATCGCTAACAAACAGGTGAGATCCGACTCAATAGCGTGTCTAGTTTAAAAACAAAAAAAAAAAACTGAGAGGCGACATTAACCTGTATTTACAGTGTAGTAAGCGACCCGTTTGACCGTAACAATATATATGGCTGTCGTGACTTAAACTAAGTTTCACACTTAACGTCTTGAGACACACCGTGTTGTGCCCACCCAGTAATATTCGAAGCGCATGACCGAAATGTGTGGAGATATTTCAGGAAGATATATCCAGTAGTAGGCGTCTATCAACTAATAGTGATGTTGGCACTATGATTTTTAGTCTCCGTTGAGAGTACATGCAAAGAAGATCTATTACAACAAAGACCTGCCGATAAGAAGAACTTTAACACTAACTCCCTAAGAAATTAATTTATTTATCAATGTTTATGCCTTAAGCGTTGAAAACCGATGAGGTAGTAAGATTGTCGAGCATCAGCGGCGTACTGGTACACTTGGTGCAAGGAGATTCTTACAAGGGGCCGACGAACTTGCGAAGGTGAAGGTCACAGGAAACTACTGAATGCGGACATCGCGGCAATAATCGATCTGGAGATCGTTGGGGAAAGCCTTTGTCCAGCTGTGGACGTCTGTCAGCTGATGATAATGACGATGATAAAGCAAAATAAAAATTTTCTTCAATTTAAAGTCAAGTTAAAAAAAATAGATGAAGGAAGGTAAAATTCGTAAGAATTGGAAAGGGCGGGGGCACATAAATTTACCGATAAGCGGTCCGACATGAAGTAGCAGCCCAGACGTCTTATCTTCACTTAGACCTTTTACTACATACTTCATAGTCCCTTATCTTCAGGTACCCCAAAGTATGTTTACACAGCGATGTGATTCATAGCTGTACCCCCTCACCAGCATAGTGTAATGTTAGAATTAATTGTAGGTTCTGTTTGGATTGGAGAATTCATTTACATGACACTTGTTTTCAGCATTAATGTTCATTGGATGAGATGATGATGATGATGATGATTAAAGAAGTAGAGGGTATATTTACATTCAATTCTATCCATTGTATCTGTTAGTCCATACGTTATTGTGAAAATGTTCGATCGTTTGAATAAAACGATAATAATATAATGAAACATTTATAGTATAACGGTTACCATCATCCTCTAGATATGACCAACCACTATTATTAATCAAAAAGTTAGCCACTGTGCTACTGTATGTCAGTTATATTAAAAATAAAATAGTTACTAACAAACTCAGCAGCAGTTTTGTCGCGAGACTAACAAACTTTATTTTGCTCTAAATCAAATAACATTGTAGTTAGTGAAATTTAAATATATATTTTTTCTACAGATCTATGAGATTTGCTTAACATTCACCTGATGGTAAGTCATACTCCAGTCGCTAACAACGCGGCGTTAGTAAGATGCTATACACAGCGCCACATTGTGTGCGTCGCTTATAGACAGTAGATGTTGAATCTCGTTACCGCAATAATTTCACTAGTTACAACGTTTTTCATACCGGAACAGTAATATTTCCACATTATTATAGCAGCAGTAGGAGCTGCGTTGGTGTTTAGACAGACATAAAACCTATCACCAGTAGCAATGACAGCGCAATGACAGCGCAATGACGTTTAAATACATTAATCCCGATGCCATCGATGAATGGATCTTGCGTTCGTCTTATCGTTTTTTTTATATAAAAATCGTGTAAAAAACAAAAGAATATAATTCGAAATTAATCAGAACTGGAAGTCGATATTGTCGTATTTCCTCTCAGTTCAGAGATAGAGGCGACAGTAGGGTGTGATTGTGATCGGTTATTACACGTCGCCTGCTCTCAGCGGCCGTCACCGATAGCCATCTGAGAGCGTGCGGCATTCGGAGACCATTGTTAGTTTCCCCCTCTGATGTACTAGTAGACAGTGAACGATCATTTTGCTTAATATTATAGTTTTTATCTCGGATATGTAATGAAATTCATCAAATATGAATGCAAAAAAAATAAAAGAAAAATCAAAGAAAAAGTAAGAGGAGCAAATAAATGGATGCCTTTATTTCAGCTCAACAAATTGTTCCGGACATGACGAGGCGACAGTGTCTTCACTCTGCGAGAGGTATGAAAGAAGGAATGGAATGAAGAATGAAAGAAAAGAAGAGGAGAAACAAAGGAAAGAAAGATAAGTTTTGAGCGGAAGATGGAAGTATGAAATGAGAGAGAATAGGCAAAATAATGTATTAGATAAGAATAAAAATAGATAGTAAGTGAATTGTACTAAAGGCCCTGACCCGCCATACGCAGGGGAATGAAGTGTAAAAAAAAAAAAAAAAATATGAATGCAATGTTAGACTAAATTATCAACCTCACACTATTTTCAAAACAGCGGCAGTAGAAGGCGGAATATTGATCGAGGGTATAGATTCGCCCTCATATTGAGGGTAGTCCTGTGCCCCAGCAGTGGGGACGTAAATTGGCTTTTATGGTATAGATTCGAACAACATTCGATTATTATCGGAAATTGTTGGTTCATAATTTCTTAACAGCCAATGTACGTCCTCACTGTTGGGGCACAGGCCTACCCTCAATATGAAGGCGATTGGGCCATAGTCACCACGCGGGCCCAACGTGGATTGGTGACTTCACACACAGCTTAGAATATATTCTAATTCATGTCCAGGTTTCCTCACGATGTTTTCCTTCACCGTTTGTATCTCGCTGTTGTAACTAAAGTTCACAAATTTACATAACTTAAATATTAAATTCATCGGTTCACGACGATATTCGAACCTACGACCTTCGGAATGAAAGCCGCACGCTCTAACCATTAGGCGAGCGAACTACTCATGGGTTCATAGATGATAGGTAAAAGCATGCATCATATTCTTTTAAAGAGAAAAAGTTGCTCCTCATACGTTACAGTGATTTAAAGCTTTCATTCGTAAACTAATATTTTCTTTACCTGATCGTACATTGCTACTATAATATAAAAGGTGTGTCATCGGATCAAACAGGGATTCCCAACCCGTGGTACCAGTACCTCTAGGGGTTTGTATTGGAGCTACATGGAAATTGTATTGGGAACAGCAGAAACAATCACAGGTATAAAAATGTTAACATATATTATAATTTATTATTAGTTCAATATGTTTGTAAAAACTAACTTAAGTGTCAGAATATAGAGAAAGTACAGGGTGTCTGGTGGCAGATTTATGTTTTCAAATTTAAATAAAAAATAATATGTTTGACATATAATTTTACTAAAAGTATTAAAAGATAGAGTACAAATGGCCACGGGATGTCCCCAAAGCGACTAATCAGTTTTTGAGGGAGATTTTCTCGCAACAAATCCATCGAAGCTCTGGCCGTGTGTGCGGTCGCACCTGTACCGCATCCTGTTGAAACCACGTGTGTGATGAGAATGATGAGAATGATGAATGAGCTCGCAGGTTCGGCAAAAGAAATTCGAAATCATGAGCCGATAATTCTCGCACCACTGCACCACTGCACCACTGCACCACTGCACCACTGCACCACTGCACCACTGCACCACTGCACCACTGCACCACTGCACCACTGCACCACTGCACCACTGCACCACTGCACCACTGCACCACTGCACCACTGCACCACTGCACCACTGCACCACTGCACCACTGCACCACTGCACCACTGCACCACTGCACCACTGCACCACTGCACCACTGCACCACTGCACCACTGCACCACTGCACCACTGCACCACTGCACCACTGCACCACTGCACCACTGCACCACTGCACCACTGCACCACTGCACCACTGCACCACTGCACCACTGCACCACTGCACCACTGCACCACTGCACCACTGCACCACTGCACCACTGCACCACTGCACCACTGCACCACTGCACCACTGCACCACTGCACCACTGCACCACTGCACCACTGCACCACTGCACCACTGCACCACTGCACCACTGCACCACTGCACCACTGCACCACTGCACCACTGCACCACTGCACCACTGCACCACTGCACCACTGCACCACTGCACCACTGCACCACTGCACCACTGCACCACTGCACCACTGCACCACTGCACCACTGCACCACTGCACCACTGCACCACTGCACCACTGCACCACTGCACCACTGCACCACTGCACCACTGCACCACTGCACCACTGCACCACTGCACCACTGCACCACTGCACCACTGCACCACTGCACCACTGCACCACTGCACCACTGCACCACTGCACCACTGCACCACTGCACCACTGCACCACTGCACCACTGCACCACTGCACCACTGCACCACTGCACCACTGCACCACTGCACCACTGCACCACTGCACCACTGCACCACTGCACCACTGCACCACTGCACCACTGCACCACTGCACCACTGCACCACTGCACCACTGCACCACTGCACCACTGCACCACTGCACCACTGCACCACTGCACCACTGCACCACTGCACCACTGCACCACTGCACCACTGCACCACTGCACCACTGCACCACTGCACCACTGCACCACTGCACCACTGCACCACTGCACCACTGCACCACTGCACCACTGCACCACTGCACCACTGCACCACTGCACCACTGCACCACTGCACCACTGCACCACTGCACCACTGCACCACTGCACCACTGCACCACTGCACCACTGCACCACTGCACCACTGCACCACTGCACCACTGCACCACTGCACCACTGCACCACTGCACCACTGCACCACTGCACCACTGCACCACTGCACCACTGCACCACTGCACCACTGCACCACTGCACCACTGCACCACTGCACCACTGCACCACTGCACCACTGCACCACTGCACCACTGCACCACTGCACCACTGCACCACTGCACCACTGCACCACTGCACCACTGCACCACTGCACCACTGCACCACTGCACCACTGCACCACTGCACCACTGCACCACTGCACCACTGCACCACTGCACCACTGCACCACTGCACCACTGCACCACTGCACCACTGCACCACTGCACCACTGCACCACTGCACCACTGCACCACTGCACCACTGCACCACTGCACCACTGCACCACTGCACCACTGCACCACTGCACCACTGCACCACTGCACCACTGCACCACTGCACCACTGCACCACTGCACCACTGCACCACTGCACCACTGCACCACTGCACCACTGCACCACTGCACCACTGCACCACTGCACCACTGCACCACTGCACCACTGCACCACTGCACCACTGCACCACTGCACCACTGCACCACTGCACCACTGCACCACTGCACCACTGCACCACTGCACCACTGCACCACTGCACCACTGCACCACTGCACCACTGCACCACTGCACCACTGCACCACTGCACCACTGCACCACTGCACCACTGCACCACTGCACCACTGCACCACTGCACCACTGCACCACTGCACCACTGCACCACTGCACCACTGCACCACTGCACCACTGCACCACTGCACCACTGCACCACTGCACCACTGCACCACTGCACCACTGCACCACTGCACCACTGCACCACTGCACCACTGCACCACTGCACCACTGCACCACTGCACCACTGCACCACTGCACCACTGCACCACTGCACCACTGCACCACTGCACCACTGCACCACTGCACCACTGCACCACTGCGACATCGTGACTAAGAAATCCGCATGATCGGTGATTCTAATGACACCACCTTCACTGCACCCCCGCACTGTTTAAAGCTTATTGAGATATTCGTTTTTTAAAATATAAATCTGCCGCCAGACACCCTTTATATTTCAGAGTTCCGACAATAGATAGAGCTTAGGAGAAACGAGATATTTTTAGCAGTAAGTATGGATTTAACAGGAGGTGATGGCTACTATTCATAAATGAAAAGTTTTATCAAGAGATATGGGAACGACAAAACGTTAAATCTCTGTGATATTATATATATATATATATTTAACTGATGAGACGGGTGGACACTAACCTAGTGGTAAGTCAGACGACTACCCATAAGGCTAAACGGCCGTAGTAAGAAGTGATCTTCATCACATTGCGCACATGCAAATGCACTAACTGCGTAAATATGAACAAGACTTCATCCAGTTCTTGTCGTCTTGTATGAGACATAAATATGACTGCTCTTTACCATTTCACCAGATATTACTCTTGATAATAAGAGCAATATCAGATCAAAGGTTTAGCTTAACGCCTGTATCAATGATGATATAGTCGTCAAACTAGCACCTAAACATCCGTTTTTTTCTGTGCAGTAAATTTAGTTTTATGCTATTATTATTAAAGACTGTCATGACATAAATAAACTTTAACAGTGAAAAGAATCTCTTCTGAACACTCGTATGGTGAAATTTCCTTCCTGCCGCCAATGTTTAAACACATTGAATTATGTTCAAAAGTTTGCAAACATCAGCTGAAAACTTATTATGCAAACTAGTTAGACGCAAGCTATTAACGTTAATAATAGAACCGTTAAGAAGTTCCAGGGTTCGTGCTTAAGCAGGGCTCGTCAGTTGAGATTAAACCGGTATTCTAAATTCATGAAGTGTTAATTTTAACCTGCTCTTGTTAAGACAATACAAATCATCATAGGACTGTTTGCAGTCTAAACTGACTGTATTAATGCTATTATTACTCGACATAGGAATCCTATGTATCTTTTATTTTCTACTTCAAGCAATTCGCAATTGATTGACCGATTTTGTCCCATATTTAACGATGCCTGTCCTAGTGCTCCATAGATGCAATATCGAAAAGCCTATGTCTAATAATGGACGTCTTCTGATTGATGACTTTTACTCTTACTATCAAATATTTTTCAGTAATATCTTTTATAACAATATAGTAACAACAATCGATGTCATTATTGATAGGTTAACATGTGTTTTGTATCTCAGCATATATAAGCATTACTGAAATTCTTCATCTTACGCGTTTTGTTCTTGATCCTTCTCTAATTATATTTTGGTTTATTTGGAATCATTCAGCAATGATGAATTCAGTAATAGGTAGAGTTTTAATCTTGCACGAAGATATCGCTCGTGCTTGGCTTTTATAGCTATTGTGCCATGAAGTAACGTTTATTGTTTAATTCTAAAGAAAAACTGTGTCTTTGTCGCTAAGAACTTGAAACAATTTAATTTATTCCCCATTATAATCCATCCGAGCTTTTCATAACAAAATTCCGTTATTGTTTCAAAGCTTTATTAAGCACCCGCCGTTTGGCTCGGCGGTACTCAAAGGCGTCTCATTGTCCAGAGCTTGCTTCCTAAACGTTAAGCCTTAACAATTCGAACCTACAAAGAGTTTGGTTGGAAATAATAAATAACAGTCTACGTGGAGCGAGGAACACCTTCTTGCAGATCTAGTTTTGAAAACGGACAATTTTTCTGGAAAGATAGCGATCATTTATTTGTTTAGATGTTTAATGAACTGTTAACTGTTATCTCTCGTTCTGTTCTGAATTAATTCTTTAAAAACCTTTCAGTTACTAAGGATGACTTGTCAAGTCTGTAAATATATACATTTAGTCTAAGTGATATAGATTAGAGACAGATCAAAGACAAAATGGAAAGATATATAGGGTAGTATTAAGAGATACTACGAAGAGGACGACTAAAACGCTGAAAAGGCGGTGGAAAGCTGACTCGACAACCACATGGGACATATAACTAGGAAGAGTGGTAACATTAGTTTCTTTGATATACTCTCTTCTTATGACGGTATAGTATTATTGTAGATGACTCTGAAAGCCGTTGAAATTAAAATCATACTAATTTAATAGCGGCTATAATGAAGAGAGAATTTGTTTTTATACCCATAACATTATGTGATGTTTCCATAGTCTTTATCTTAGTATGAACCTAGAAAACGAGACCTTGTTTTTGTCTATTGTTGTTACTTAAGGTACAGCATCACTTTAGGCTGATTGCCTTGGGACACTTGGGATTATTTGTAAGCTCTCAGTGTGTGCTCGTAGTGCTCACAGCCTAAATGCAAATCATTGAAAGTATATCAAAAAATCATGTATACTTTTTTTTATTGAATAAAGCGGCGAGACGAGCGAGAGAGAACACAGAACATTTTGTAGGCAGAAATAAGACCTTCGTTGATACCTACCTAGACGGTGTCCGGCTACAGAGACCTGCAACCAGAAATATCATTGTTAGCTGGACATAGCTCTATGTTCCATTAACATGATTTTTTTTTAAATTGCTACTTTGAAATTGATACGTATGCTCGAGGATCACATTTTGAGCTCACGTAGCCGGGGCATTTGACGACGTAATGGGATCATGAGAGGATAGGGATGATCCGCTTACGGGATTACTGCCTCCGCCCGACCGTTTCGTGATTGCGCAAACTTTTCGACATTATGATTACAAATAAAAATTTTCCACGTGTCGTAATGTTAATATTTAAGTGTTAAATCATACAAATTAGCAATTTTTTTTTATTGAACTAAGCGATAACAACGTGGTGCTATTTAGGATAATATACGCATCATCACATTACACCCGTCCTCTAGAGACATAAGATGTTGAGCTTCGTTATCCTACCAATTTCACTGGCTACAGCGCCTTTCAAAGCAGAACACAGTAATGTTTTCACACTACAGTATGTTGGGTGTAAGAGGAGCTGCGATAGTATCCACTTAGACGGTCTTCAGCAACAGAGACCTTCTATTTTTATCGCAGGGGTATCTTCTTAAAAGAAACCTTCCTTCTGAAGGGAAGATAAGGTTATGTGGGGCTTCTACCATTATGCATTCGCCGTCCTCTTGAAGTTCGCTTATTGAGCTCTAAAGGTTCTCAGCTTCAAAGCCCCCGAACCCGAGGACTTTTATTCGTCTTATACGACAGGCAGGGAATACCTTAGTTCTATTCTTAATAGCCCGCGACTACGGGTCTCCTGACAACAGAGACCTACCACTTGTAAAACATCATTTGAGCAAGCAAATGTGTAAAAGTAGCAAAAACAGCCGCTCGTGGTGATTCTGCTTTTCAGGCCGCAGTGGTAAATACCTTGAAGTTTCATAATAGCTTCAGTTACGTCCACATAATGTTTGTTACTTTAAAAATAAAGTTTCGCGCGTTGGCGCCAACCGAACCGGAATAACAATGTTGCAGCGTCGCTAACCGTATCCGGTGTAAGTTCGACCCCTATCCGCTAACATACACTTGGCGGTGGCTCGCTCGGCACTACGAGTACTGTTATGTTTTGGTCCTTGAGTAACTAAGTTATATTAGTTTAATCGGTTTTTAGTTACAATGCAATAACACCGGATATAATGCTTAAAAAACATAGTTAGATTGTATATGTGATCGCAATGATATACAATATAAAAGTATCATGCATTCATAAACGATGTGTAATAACTTAGGTGGATGTGAAGAAGGTAAGATGTTAAAAAGTAATTTCTTCATTTGGAAAGGTTTTCGTTCACGACAGATCCTTGATGAATTTAATTTAATGTATTTTAGCAGCTTTTTTGCGTCTTCTTTAAGCACATTTGGATAAGATACCTAGGGGATGGATAAATAAAACTTATACCACCACTGTGTGGAATAATGACTAGGAAGAGAGGAGAGATAGATCTTTGGTAAGTTTTTAAAATGCTCACTGATTAACCTGATTTCCTGCAGTGGTAAGTTTAAGTACACCATACACCTTTTATTCTTTTGTATACCATGTGTCATTTGAGATTTTCTCAAAAATGTATTGCGTTACCCTGTGACTATAACACGAAAATAACCGTATATATACTACTGCTACAATCAATGAAAAGGCCAAAACTCTCGTATAGAGTCTGGATACACTACACTCTGCCCAACTTTTCTCATCGCAACAAAGTTCCGACACGATCTAATCTAACAGCGATACAATATAATGTTGATGTTCCTTGACAGACGAAATTGATTCCACACGGGCGAGTGTCGCGACAAGTTTCACCACTAGTGCCGGGGGTTCGCGATCATCCCCATTGCCAAAGTGTGATTGCTATATTGCGTGTACTGTAACAGCTAGAATTATTTTGTCATTTGAAACTTTCCTACAATGAGGAGTGGACGATTAGATGTGTTATTTTAGTCAACATTCAATGTTCGGTTGATGCGTGAGCGATTGTTTGTTTGGCCTTGAAGAAAGGGGGTTTTTGAGGTCGTAAGTGGTTATAATCGAGACTCTCCCTACCGCCTTCAAACCAACGACTGAAACGGACGATAGATAGTTAACGGACATGGTCTCCGGCCTTGTTTGTAATATCGAGTGTTACAATATAGTGTTAAAGATGTCGCGACCTCTTTATATTCCGCGGACAATCAGGAAGGTGGTTTTAGATAGTAAAACTTTATACATAACAAGGAAGGAGAAATTCTCCAACGAGATGCGGTATCTTCCCAAAGTTTACTCTCTCTAAACCAAAAAATTAGCTACTTTGACCATTAGATTCGCCGAATTTAAACGATATTATTTTAACCTAAATTGAGTGATCATCTAAGAAATATAAATACGTATCAATGATATCTTACCCGCTGCCATTTCAATAGTTATAAATTAAAAAAAAACTTTATTGGAAACAATATACAAAAGGTAAGCGAATATGACATGAAACAATAGCACGCTTAATATTCCCACTGTTGGGACTCCGATTTTTCGCTTAAAAGTTGTCTATTAATCCATCAGGATCACCAAATCAACTTTGGTGATTGTCTACGATTTCCTAGACCATATCGAATATCTCGCTGTTTGGAAAGTGTCAATCCTATATTACTTGTTTACTAAGTTTAACATTACTTAATTTCCGTTTACTTTTATGAGAGAGTAATATTGAAACTTTATTATTTAAACTATAAATATTTGAAAAGCGTTATCAAAGTGACAAAACATAAACTAAACACGCTTGTTACAGTTTGCTTCCTGCTCCGCCGCTAACTTTGATACTCCTACAGTTTCCTAACTAGCTAAGCTACCGATTAAACTTCAAACTTAAGTTTACGCCTGTTACTATTGTCGTAAGTTGTTTTATTTACATCGGGCTTCATCCGATGTTAAGGGAACGAAAATAGTGAAAAATCGACGCCTAAAATGTTTAAGATCTTATTTAATATCCGGAACACAGTACGAACTGAATACTTAAGTAATTGCTAAGTCCTATCCCCTTCTTCTTAAACTGCCTCCTACCAAATAGTGAAGGTTGGCGATCATCGTGGTCCTGTCCTTTCTGTCTACAGTTTAGCGCAACAATTCGGACGCCCCAGTCCATTCCCTGATATTTCTTAACTATTACTTTGCTGTTTTTTTTGTTCTTCCTATCCGCTCCCAGTCCATATAAGGAACATGAAAGTAACTTCTAACTTTAGCATAATATTTACTTGAGCGGCTTAGTCTTTTTTTCCAACTCTTATTACTTAATATATTGATGAAGAGGTAACTTTATGTTCATACTAATATGTCTCGATTATAATTAGAAAAAACTTCTGATGTAATTTTTTTTTATTTAACGAGGCGTCGACACGAGCCAAACGTTCATCTGATGATAAGTGTTACTCTGCCTTTCTAACCGGAACCCAGTAATGTTTGTACATTTCATGTTTGGTGGTGGAAATAGGCGCTGCCTGGTACTTACCGAGACGGTTTCCGACAAGAGACTTATTTTTTGAGGAGGATATTATCAAAAGATATTCTACTAGGGTGGTAGCTACTTTGTTATGTGGGATTTGTACCCAATATAATTCCTACGATGGTCATTCTTAGTGCGTTGCGAGAGGTTCCGGGACCTCCCACAGAATATACCGGTGCGTCCTCAGAACCCTCTCTTTGCTACGACAAGCACGAGATCACCTCGTACTTATTTTTCACACCGGGCTTGCTTAGTGAGCAATCCGGACCTCCTGTTCAAAGCCCACTAACCCGAAAACTATTTCAGTATCCTTCTACGATTGGCAGGGCTTACGTTAGTCTTATTTTTAATAACCTGACTATAGAGACCTTCCAAAAAAATATATAAATAGTTAGAATAAAGGTATAGTTAAAATAAAGGTAAACAAGTAGCCATTGTATAATTAATTAAATAAATACAATCTTTATTGTCTCATACATAGGAAAGCTAAATAATTACATTTGTGTATGGAGAAACCTCGGGAACGAAATATTGCGAAACATAAAAGAAGTTAATTTTGTTTCGCGATTCATCCCCCGTCGGGGCGATATTCATTTGAAACCATTATTGTAACAAAATAACCTTTAAATTGAAATAATTGTCGCCGCAAACTCCCCACCACAAACCCCCTGGAGACCTTATAAATTTTACCAAGCTTTAAGCTTATTTTTGAACAAAATAAATTATTTTTCCTTGTTTGTTTTAAGTTGATTAAATCTATACTGGTCACTTCGTTACTGTGATTGTTGTCTACTACCTTTTATCTGTAAATAATTACACGTTTGCTGGTCTTACAACCAAACAGTAGTGTACAAACATTACTGAGGTCCAGTTTGAAGACGGCTGTAGCTAGTAAAATTACTTGGGTAACGAGACTCGACATGTTATGTTTCAGGCGACGAACGCAATGTAGTGCAGTGCATAACTTCCTACCTAGTTTCACATTGTTATGGGCGCGTGTATCACTTAACATCATGTGAACGTCTCCCGCTTATCTCGTCGATTAATTTCATTAAAAAAACGAAGCTTTTTTTATTGACTTAAAGCATGTCCCAGGGAGGGCGGTAGTACTCCTCGGCACCCTCGTTTTAGTTCTGTAAGCACTAGACCACCACGACTTGTCGTTCATCCCGGGCTCTATTAATGGACAATGATGGCCCCCACATCAAAGCCCATGAACCTGAAAACCCTTTTAGTCGCCTTCTACAACAGGCAGGTCTTTTAGTCCTATTATTATGAGAGACTACAAGGCAATGGCATCAAGGACTCACTAGCAGCAAAAAAAAAGGAGTTTTTTTCTCTCTTAACTTTGAAAAGATATAGGTATACGATAGGTAGCACTTATCTGAAGAATCGGAACGCAATCGGCCATATGTGCCAGTTGCCAACAAGTTGTAAATATGCGCAAGGAGATATCTTGGTAAATTTCATGAAATCTAAATAAAGGAAAAATGCTATATTTGTCAACTTTGCATATATGGCCAACATTTTTCTCCAGTAACAAAGTGACCCAGCGGGATAACAATAAAATAATTCTCATCTACCAGAAGGGTTGGGGAGGGGAAATGTATCTAAAGTCTTGCGATCAGGATAGAGGTTAAAGTTGTTATCGAACCCAGCACTTTTTTTATTTTCTTCTCAGTAATACGATTGTGTATACAAAGTAATGATAATCTAATCCTGATCTTCCGTTGCCTTCGTCCATAACATAAAATTACTTAGATAAATGTTTAGCCACTTTTCAGTTTCATGTGTGTTATATAAATACTTTCACATGAATCCTTAACAAATGACGGTCTCTGGTGCTCTGCAGGTCGCAGCAAGCCGGTGAATGTGTGCCTATATAAAGAAGCGGATGTCTATAGACTGATGATAATGATGATGATGACATCATCCATAGTTAACGCTTAAATCGTGATTAAACTGTACTGTGTCGTGTGGCTCTTGAGTAACTGAGAAATATGTCCGAATAGTATTTTGATGAAAGCTCGTATGGAGAATCAATAGATTATACATTAGGGAGGAATATAACTAGGTTGTCATCATCATCATGATCAGCCGATAGACGTCCACTGCTGGACATAGGCCTCCCCCAAAGATCTCCACATCGATAGATCCTGCGCTGCCCGCATCCAGCTGCTTCCCGCTAGATTGTGTAATATTTATATTTCCTTCGACTCCACTACCACCTCATCCTATATATTACTAGTCATCTCGATATGTCTGCAATTTTAAAACCCGGAGACTTCAAATTAGTAAGAATATTCATTTTGTCGAATTTAGGTGAACTAAAAACGAGAAGTATATTTCAGACAAATTTCAAATGTAATTCTATATTACAGCTATCCATAGCAGGTGGGGAACAGCAAGTAAATTATGTATTATTCAAGTGAAAATGCCTTCATACCTTCTTCGAGTATCGATTGAGTGACAGCCCCCTGTGAGTGCTTAACACCGGCAGGCACCGCATCGCGTGGTCCGCGATACGCATCAGCCACGCCGCGATACAATAGTATCGTTATTCACCAAAGACTCCCCGAGTAGGTGATCGTAAAACCAAGACTTAGTCATGCGACATACGGGCGGAATACTCATAGTTAACTTGGAGTTATATAGTTTACTGGTGGCAGGTCTCTGTTGCGGGATACCATTTATATACGTGTCACCGCAATACCTATTGCAGCCAATAAACAATAGTGTGCGAACATTAGTATATTCCAGTTTGAAGGACGCTGTAGCTAATGTAACTACTGGGGTAAAGAGACTGGACATCTTAGGTCTCAGGGCGACGAGCATAATGCGATGCAGAGTATATCATTTTAAATAGCGCCACGTTATTATGGGCAGGCGTATCACATACCATCAGGTAAGCCTTTCGCACATCTCGTCGCTTTGTAGGATAAAAAAGAAGTTTGTAATCGAGAGAATAGAACTGAAAACAGTATTGGAACAATATGAACCTGTTAAAGTTTCGATAACTTTACGCCGACGAGACGCGCCAAATGTTCACCTTATGGTAAATCATAGCAGTACGTTACCAATTGGGATCAGATTCACCGCAATAATTTCACTACCTACAGCTCCCATTCAAGCGGAACACAGTAATGTTTATATGTAACTTTGAATTTTTATAAATAGTTTTTGTATTTATCTAATTTGCCTAACTAAAATTAACTACCAGTGTCTACCGTCCAGATGAACTAATGATCTGATGACCAGCTGGAAATGAATAGGAAAATAAGAGAGCTACAGTTGTTCAAAGTCATGAACAAATGTTAAAGATGATGTTGAATGTACTTCAATACTATGTGACTGTGTTAAGGAATTTACTCGCCCGGCGAATACGAAGTTTAGCAAGAGATGAGCGCTACGTATGTTGCTTAATAATAAATTATTGTATTAATATTTTGTTTCAGGTAAGTTGGAGAAAATGTATTCCGGATATGAGATAAAGCATGTGTAAGTTTTTTTATTTAGAAAAACTTGATCCTATAGTTTTTGTTTTCTACGCACAACCAGCTATAGATGGCGAAGCTTACACGCTCCTCCTTATGCATGTAGTTAAAAAATTATATCATTATACTATCATCATCAGCCGAAAGACGTCCACTGCCGGACACAGGCTTCCTCCAAAGATCTCCACATCGTAGGGTTCATCGAGGGGAATTCGACAGTAACCCACCACGGTTACCCAGTCCGGGTTGGTGGATGGTTACAACCTCGTTTGTTATTAAGCAGGTTTCATCACGTGCAGGAGAGGTTGACATGGGTTCCAAAGATGTTGGACGGAACCCCTTACACCCCTACCATTATATAAACTCGACTATTGCTATGCAAACTAGCAACCTTTAGATATAGGGGAGACGGTTATCCGCTGCACTATTGACTTTAGTATGTATGTTTAATGATATTCCATATTGTAACCATCCCATCCGTTACTTGGAACTTGTGAAGTAGGCGTCACAAATATACCAACTTTATATATCGCCAAATCTGTATTTTAGTACTTTGTTCTATTTTTAAAAAAGCAAAATATAAGTTGGTGCGGTCACGAATCGCGGTTCGGGTCAAACTCATAACACTTACCCTCCACCGCAATCGCTGCGCCGCGGTGGTGGTCCCGCCGTCGCCGCTCGTTATTACCGTCCTGATATTGTTTATTTTGTCGTTACGAGACATTTGGGAAATTCTAGAGCTCCCATTAGAGCTATCCGGAGCAACTTGATGAACCACTTTCCACATTTTTTTTTTATTTTTATTGACATACTTACGGTGTTAAAATATTTTTAGTACTGTTCTTAATATTCTTTTCTCGTAAGCAATGTTAGGTTTGTTCAGATTTGGGAAAGCCAAAGTTTTTTTTCATACTAAAAATAATTAAGATGTTAACGTTTAAGAAATAAATAAAATAAAAAAACTCAGCAACTCACCATTCTAATGTTGTGGACATCATCAGTCTGCGAACAAAGTTGTTCAGCTCCTGGTACTTAATAAAAACAGCGAAGGAGTGGAACAACGTGCTGACACCTATCTTCCTATACAAATACGAAGTGGGTGTCTTCTAGAAAGGAGTGAATAGGTTATTACTAAGTTATTGCTTACTACCACAGATCACATTACAACTTAAGATTAGGTGGAACTGTGGTCAAGCGTTCACCTTATCGATTTAAAGAAAACATACTAACAGACTAACTTGTAATTGTAATACAGAGAGACATCGATATCTTTTACTTATAAATATTATATTCAAAGAGAAAATACTTCAAACTATTTAAAAAAGAAATCTAGACAATATATTATAATTTCTATATAAAACATGAAAGTTTGAAATACTGAAAACTATTTGACTTCATAAATTTTTTGTACTCACAGCTGCGAAGATGAACTGATGTGCCCCAAGCTCTGTTGTGTTTAGATCAAATCTATTACAATTAGTTAACTCGTTAGTTTTGAAGTTTGTGTTTAGTTTGAGACTGCCAATTAATTCATACTCTCTGATGACAGCCCTTGTGTAATTATAACGATTACATTCTCTTTGCACAGTAGCTCGTATCTGACGTTGATCGTACACAGCGATAGGTTCCCATCTGAAGCAGATAATCTGTCTCCATCGGTTTCTATTTAGCGTGTCTCTTACGATCGCGTAAAATTTCAAGGTCGACGAGTTTTTCACTTGATTTACAAGACTGAACCCTGTAAAATCGTGTCTTCGGTTTTCACAACCACAAACAGTTTTTACAAACCTTTTCACAATCGAATAAATTGTTTGACTGTATTCAAAGCTTAATGTATTGTTTATTTACGCTGCATACACGAATAGGGAGAAAGAGTAAGAGGTAAACTACCACCTATTGTTAGTAGGCGTATGATATTTATTAAGATATTTACACTGTACCCTGTTACACTCGTTGCATTCAAACAAAAGATGTCTGTCTTTTTACTTTTATTAGCTGCAGCTTCATTTTCAGCATCAGCTTTATAGGCGATTATATGGTACGTAATCATTATCATCGTCAGCCGATAGACGTCCACTGCTCGACCCAGGCTTCACCCAAACATCTCCATATCGATCGGTAAAAACTATGAAATAAAAAAAATACATCATAACTTGCTTGCTACCCTTCTCATAACTGAAATAAATTGTCGTAATTTACGGTTTCTCGTCCTATATGTACTCCAGTTCGTCGAATTGGCATTGAAACGGTGTCCTTTCAGCGTTGTGCCGCTTTATGCGTGCCGCGCTGAGACAAAGGGCGATACTTATAAGATACCGAGACTCCTTTGTTTAAATTCAATTCAAACCCTGCCTTATTTCCCGCAGGTTTCGTATTACGCTTAGCAAATGGAAAATTCGCTGACAGAGACTTCTCAAAGGATTCGAAGTGATTGAAAGTTGTTTTGCTATTTTCTCATTCAAGAAAGTTATGAGATAAACGGAAGGTACAGATGATGGTGAAAGATACGTTGACCGAATTGATCGCCAAATTAACAATAAGGTTACAGTCGGTAGATTGTGGTTAGTACATTGTGTGGCCTTGAGTTTAAGCTTCATTATTCACTATGGAACATCTTAAATCTCATTACATTGGTAATTTCACATATTATTACAAAGTAGAGTGTAACGCACTTATCAGTACTCCTAATTCTTTCATTTACGTTTTAATCAATAATATAAATATTATTAAATTTGAACAGTTAAACCAGTCATCAGTTAACGAGGGACGTCTGACAATCGACTCCTCCTGGTGTAGGTCGGCGATAGCTTTTGTTCGAGGCGATTAATCTTCGTTAGACGAGTCGCATTTTTATCACACAGTGGTAAAGATCAGCTTAAAGCACTGAGAGATATTCTATTTAAAAGCTCTACACCTAGCTTTTATTATATATAAATTAATTTCGTATATACGACGGGATACCTAATTTAAGAAATACGAAGATTTTATATTTTTTGGAGATATCTGTTTGCAAGAAATTTCATTATATTCCTTAAGTAATTAACTTTATTATCTTAGCTCTTAGCAAGAATTTCAGCTTTGTATAATTTGTAAGCTGTTCCTATAGCTTGTAGTAAAAAGCGAGTAAGGAAGAGATAACTTTAGGGATAGGGCAGCCATGAAATCCGCATGTCATGTTAGATGAGTATGGGTTTTGGGAAGATCCATGTTCTTCTGTGTACATCAATGAGTTGCAATGACGAGAAAATTTCATGGTCCATAATATATGTCCGTCAAACTATCGTGAACAAGCTGACACGACCGCGTCATTTGTTCCGCAGATTTATTTAATCGATGACAACATTACACGATTATAGCGATATATTTCGCGTAACATTCGAACCGAACTTCCTCATACTTTGCAAGTCATAAATCACCATCCGGATATTACGTTAAACAGCCACTTCCGTTGCCGACATGCCTTTGAACATGATCGGTGCGATGATGTCTGGAAAACTTATGAAAAGAGAATAAACGATAACCTCGAACTGATGGCGGCACCAAACAGTGTATCCATAAAAATGAAACATACTTTTTTTTTACATTCTATACATTTTTTTATTAAAAATTGATCACAATAGTTATGAAGAGTCCAAAAAAAAACAGCTGTGGTTTAGTGTAGTGTTTGTTTTTATAGCAAACTTTTTTTCTAACCTTTACTTTTTTTGGTTTTCTCTTCTCGACTTATCTAGCGACCTTTACCACTGCTGGACCTAATACTCTTGTAAGGTATTCTCACAGAACAGTAGGTCTTGCGTAGTAGTAACTCCCTCCGATTCTAATGACTATTATAAATTTTTACGATTTAAAGTAATCATGAAACGATTTAGGATTAGATACCAATAATTTGGTTATGTCGATTACAGTTTCTCCAATTTGACCTGTTGGATAATCAGGAACTAAAAAACTACACGAATATCATGAAGAGAGGAAACTCCTAGAGAATCATCTAATTAATATAAAAAAGCTACCGTATGTATATATTTACAACTGGATTAGTTTATAACATCTGAACCTGTAAGTACTTTGGTCAAGTTATAGTGTGTACGATATACGTAACCTAACTTTTAGCTTAGCAAACAACGTACCCAATATGGCTTTGTTCAGTGGCCACTTCCGCTATCAGTGGTGAGGTTTCATCTGCGGCCCGAGGCGTCAGCTCGTGAGCGATTCAAAGGTACATAGTGTGGGGAGATTGCTTTTTGAAGCTTACCCCTTTGTCATGTGCTCAATGGATTTTAAGTTAACGGTTGACGAAAAAAACTTCTAATTAACAACTGTAGAATTAATTAAAAAATAGAAAAAATTTTACATACAAATTTTAAAACAGAAACGGAAATTATGATTATGTGGAAACTTTAGTCGGAAGGCAGGGTCCGGTATGTAACATCGACATTCATTCGGCAATTGTGTTTTACCTCCAACAGGCAGAAATTTCGAGCTCACTTTAATATGATGGTAAGTAAAAATAACACTTAAGATGATGAAGAGGCTCTCATATGTTTAAAATTTGAACATGACATTGCTAATGGCGATTCTTTAAGCTCATATATAAATATATATCGGATTAAAGAATCGTAATATTTCTTTAAAAATCAGGAGAAATCTAATACTTTTTTAAAATCTATTTGTATAAGGTCCCTGCTGACCGATATCGTTCGCGTCCTGTGCTTTGATTTGAAGGATACTGTAGCTAGTGTAATTACTGGGGTAATGAGATCTACAGCATATATCTCAAAACGACGAGCGCGATGAGCTGCTGTATATATCATTTTAATATCTCGTTATCGGTAAGCGTGTAACCTAACAAATAAACGTCTTGCTGGTCTCAGTGCTTCGTCTGAATAAAATGTAAAGGAACAAAATTTACTGTACTGTGTCTCCTTCTGTTATTAGCAACGAAACCCTAAAAACGAATCCAATAACGAAGCTGTAAGGTCTCCTCGCGCGCAGTTTCGCTATCACTGCACACATTTGCCTGCAAATATTCGGCCGCCAACCGGAACAGGCGCGCCTGCGGTCAACCAGTTGTTACGGAAAACTTGACCATGTAAAAGGAAATGAAATACTTTTTTTCGTGCTCTCTATGATCCGGATTTGTAGTTCGCACTAATAAAATTGGACTTATAACTGGGTTACTGCTTTGTGGTACTTGGATTTCTCAAGTTCTTTTCCAATAAAATAGTTAGCGACAATATTACGAAATCGTTGTTCGCCTGTTTGTTAAACTTGTTACCGCTTAATGAATGTGTTTCTCGATAGAAGTTATCAGCAGCGGTTGCATTGTCCTTTTAGTTTGTAATACAGTAAATTTGTTAACCTAGACTGTAACGAATTGAGGATTTAGAGTATACATATACTTTCTTACTGGTAGGACTCTGTTGGCCGAGATCGTCGCGGTGGCTATCACCGCAGTACCAAATTCTGCCGTTAAACAGGAGTGTAAAAAACATTACTGTTTTCGGATTTGAAGGACGCTGTAGCTCATGTAATTACTGGGGTAACTAGATTCAACATCTTATATCTTAGACGACGAGCGCAATGTGGTGTAGTATATACCATCTTATCTAGCGTCACGTTGTTATGAGTAAGAGTATCACTTTCCATCAGGTGGACGTTCGGCTCGTCTCGTCGCTTAACATATCAATTGAAACACACACATATATATATATATATATATCACGCCTCGTTCCCAGTGGGGTAGGCAGAGACCACCTCTCTCCACCTGCTACGATCCTGGCACACCTCTCTCGCTTCCTCCACTTTCATAAGCGTCTTCATGCACGCTCGTCGGTTGCGTGTGCTTTTGATCCGGCCTTTCTTTAGGACATCTCCGATTAAATATTGAAACACAATATTTAAAAACTACTGTTTGTCGGCTGAAACAGGAGCTGCGGTGGTACCTACTTAGACTGCCTTCGGCAACAGAAACCTGACACCTGTAAATAATATCCTGATAGTCAAGTTGCTTTTCGTGAACGCAGGGTATAGTTCAGTATATTTTAAAATGCTCCTTAAATATTTGTAAAATACTATCGCATTTTGTCATATACATATGTGATGATGATGAATGTCATGGTTCTGCTTAAATTGTTGCCAACATTCTGTATCTGAATTTGTTAGTTGTTGATTCTATTTCTTCCTCCAATCAGTTCTGTGCAAATATTACTGAGTTCCAATTTAAAGGCTGCTGTAGCTAGTGTAGTTACTACGGTAACGATGCTTAGCATATATTGTATCAAAGTGACGAGCACAAAGTGGTGCTATGTGTATCATCGTAAATAGTGCCATGTTGTCGTTGGCAAGTGTATACCGTATACGCGTACTTACCATAAGGTGAACATCTCGTTCGTCTCATCCCTCCGTCGAATTAAAAATAAATCTAGGATCGATGAAGAGTAAATAATTGTCAGGTGTATCCGATTGGGATGCTGCCGTTCGGTTCCATCGGCGGTGTGCTCGAACGAACACATCTGTAATGCGCAAGGAAGCCAGCGATGCATGCTGCACACTGAGAGACTTCTTGTGCTATTCAACCGACTGGTTAATGCGCCCAGTCAGGTCGAACTCTTAAAGTTTGTATCAAGCAAATTCGACATATCCGGTTCATTTCAAACAACTTTTATAGACTTAGAAGAGTTTGTTTTCAGATCACATCCAGCTCGAACGACCGCATAGTTTCCGCCGTTAATAATATCTATTTATTTAATGTTATACTTTTTACTTTTTCTTTCCATATAATCATCACCATCGTCACCTAAACCAGTGGATGACCACTGCTGGACATAGTTCTCTTATTATGTATTCCACAAAACAGTCTTGTCTTGTTTGTGTCCAGTGGCATCTGTCTACCTATTTACCAATATCTGATTCTCATCACCCCCCGTCCATTTCTGTCTCCTCTTTCTCCTCTCGTCTCAAAGTGAAGTTGTATAGACCGGTATTGTATCTCCTACTTTTGATAATTTAATTAAGCTTCCATATGCAAGATCCGATGGCTCTGAGTTTTATGTAGTCCTTTAAGTCTTTAAAAAGACTAACAGTATAAACATAATTTGAAAAAAATATATTAAATAAAATGTACACGGCTGTACTACGTATGTATGTATCATAAATCATAATTATGTTCAATTAAGCTTAAAATACTTAATATAAAGGTCAATCATAGTAATGTAAGTTATTAATGAGAGTTTGAACTTACATCTGTAGCTAAAAATATCGTCATCTTCATTTCAACCGATGGACGTCCACTGCTGGACATTGGTCTCTTGTTAAAAATATAAATGTAGTTAAAGACGGAAAACGAATTTGTGACGAAGACTACGAATCGGTTGACTACGACAGTGATCATCTACCGTCACAGGAGCTGGCTTGGTCTACGCTACTAAAAATTATCTTGTATATCAAACCAAAGAGACCATCACTAAGTAATTTAGTTGAGAATGTTTAAACCATGTATACTCGTCTGAGTAAATAATATACATTATGTCGCTATTAACATTGTGGAGCAAATAAATAAATAATCTAACCAGAAATCTGTTTGCTTTCATGTTCCGAAGAGAGAGATAAAGAAGAGATTTCCCAATCGGACAAAAGATATCTTGTTATGATAAATAACTAAGACCACCGTCAAGACGAAAGAGCGAAAATGTCTTAACAAATATTTGTTTCAAAATTAAACCTAGTTTATTTCATTAGAAAGTTTCGAAGAAGCAAATTGTGTCATCAGAGCCGCACTGTCTCCGGTTCATTCAATTTACTACTCACCTTCCCTTGCGCCCACGCGAGCTCTTTCAACTGAAAAGTTATCTAGATTTCCCACCCAACTATGTAATGTTGTTTAGTACAATTTCACCACTATGCGTCATCAAGTAAAAAGAATTTATTTACACAGTACTTCCTAGATCTATTAGTAGGATTGATCCTTTTTTATTTGACATAAGCGGACAGACTCACCTAATGGTAAATGATACGATTATACATAATAACGTGGCGCTAGTTGGCATATACCATCCACCACATTATCTGGGCACATTGAGAAATAAGAATTTAAGTCTGGTTATCCTAGTAATTTCATTAGCAACAACGCCCTTTAAATCGGAACATAAGTGTTTGCACATTTCTGTACGGCGATAGAAATAGGAGCTGCTGGGGAACCTACACTGTCCGACCAACAGCACATATTGCTTTAGGTTATAAGACACATATAAAATAACGAAATTAAAACGATACACAATAACCCGCTTTTCTCCTGTTGTACTCATTATAAACATTTTTATTAGTATATAGTATAAAACTTTAAAATATTTGAATAATTCCCAGAAACCATACACAAGTGCAGCTCAATGAATCTAAATCTGTTATATCAATCAGATCGACGGCACCATTCAAACAAATCGCACTGTACAAGTGATGGAACACTAAATATAAAGTCTGGATCCAAAACTAAACAGAACTCAACTAATCCTAACATCCGCTTCATGCTGAGAGGATTTCATACAAGAGTGTTCAACATTAAAACACTTGTACATTATTTATGTAAAATAGCCGCAGACACTAAACATAGAAGCTGCAGATGAATGAGGATGCGCTTCTTTAGATCGTCAACACGGAGTAATAGCTTCCGAAGAGTTCATTAAGCCAAGGTATACATAATCTTTTGGTTTTAAAAAAAGGGCGGTGGTGGTGGTGGTAGTCAAATTTCTTATTCAAGAGTAAAGTGAATTTGCTACTTCTAAGTATGTGCGCTTACCATCTAAACCATATAATTATAATGAAGTAAAATACCCTTTGAACACCAATCTGAATAAATATGACAAAATGACATATTTATCGTAAATTTAGTCCAGGCAAAATATGGACTAACTGGACGGCCAAATAGCTCGACTCTTTGTTAATTTTATTATTATCATCATCATCATCACCAGCCGATAGACGTCCACTGCCGGACCTAGGCCTCCCCCAATAATAATACTAATTAATTTATTTATCTAATTAGTTATTTATGTCTAATTTTTTTAAATCTTCAACGTTACCACTTGACCAGAATCCCACTTTAAGTGGTAATCTGATCTGTGGTGGTGGCAGTGGATACCTACGCCGTATTTATACGTGAACACTAACGCCGGCAGGTTGTTCCACTCCTTTGTTATTCTTATGAAGACTAACCAACACCCTGATAATGGTCTCAATTTAATATTAATTCTGCTTACTGTAATGAGCAATTGATAAAGATGATCATGCGAAGGATATCTTAAGATAATCAGCTAGAAAATGCTCCACTGCTAAGGATAGATCTCTCAAACATATTTACACTTATCGGTCCTGTATTACCCACATCCTGTTATTTCCTGTGATCAGGCCTGCTAACACTGCTTCTTCTAACACTTGGCTACGACTTGAGCATCTTATAGCTCAATGAGCTCAATATTTGGAGTGATATGTCCTTCCTGTAGCCGCTAAGGTCTGACAATCCTCAAAGCTGTGTCGGTGACTTTAATTCCACATATATCCAAAAAAAAAAATATATAATTAATTTCCTGTTACATACACAACATCATTGACTTGTGCAACCATGTAGGCTGGGTAGCCTGAAAAACAATTCCATCAGCTCGCGTGTGGTAACTTCACGTAATCAGTTTTTCTATCGATTGCAATCGAACTGTTTCGTTGTTACGTGTGTATGTGTGTGATGTACACACGCAATGCGAAAAAAAACATCGCGCTTCGCATCGACGCGCCCGCGGTCGTTACGTTATTGCGAGTGATGAACGGGAGCGTTTGGAATCAACATAACTATTTGAAATATCATTAAGTTACAGTTATAACTACATATACTCTTACTGGCTATTTCAAATTACGTAATATTGATACCACTGCCGCGTACCGGTAGACGTGGCGCGGGGAGGCGTCCCATAGAGTGGTCTGACGATCTGGTGAGAATTGCGCGAACCCACTGGATGCGAGCAACGCGGGACCGATCGATGTGGAGAAGCATATGTCCAGCAGTGGACGTCCGTCGGCTGATGATGATGATAATGATGTTGATACCACTGACCGTCACCTTAAAGTGCCTTTACATTATTGGAGGTTGCCCGTGAGATTTGTGAATTTGTGTCTGTACTGAGCTACATGGGACAGTTGCTCTATACGATAATACTGGTCTCCCCTGCACTTCCTCCTTTTAGCCTTCAACTTTTTTCAATTAGTTGCCTATCAAAAGCAGATATACTTTTCCAATTTACCTTTATAGTATGATCACACCGTCTAAATAAAATGATATATCATAGTTACTTGGTAAAAGAATATACTTCATAGCCGTCCCTAGATATCGATATTGAGTAATATTTGTCATCCCATACGAACCCTTATAAACGACAGCCCCTAGTGCCCGGCGGCGACCCCTACAACGTGGGCTGACAATTTGGTAAAGGTCGCAGGAAGCCGCTGGATGTAGGTAGTGCAGAGCTAATCGGGCTGGTGATCTTTGGAAGAGGCACACATCCAGCAGTGGATGGACGTCTATCGTTTGATGATGATTAAGAGTAATGTTAGGGTTCTTTCATAAATATATTTTTGTGCTAGTGACATCATTCTCATGTTGTTTATGTATTTGTACCAGCAACAGTTGTTGTACCAGTAGCTCGCTGGCCTAATGGTTAGAGCGTGCGGCTTACATTCCGAAGGTCGCGGGTTCGAATCTCGGCATGTACCAATGACTGATTTAAGTTATGTACATTTGTGAACTTCAGTTACAACAGCGAGATACAAACGGTGAAGGAAAACATCGTGAGGAAACCCGCACACTGAAATCATCTTTGTGTGTGTGTGTGTGTGTGTGGTGGCCCCAATAAAGTGACCTAATCTGACCACATCTGGCGAAAAGTGGGTGTTCATTCGCCTCTGCCTACCCCTACTGGGAAAAGGCGTGATAGTATAAAAAAAAATTGTACCAGCAATAGAGCCTTTATAAAATGACTTATAGCGGTAGAAATTTCATCCTTGCTCGTCCTTATGTGTTACTTCTAATATTCCTATGTAATTAATACTGTACAAACAAGTCCAAAATTACTAGGATTCATAATCATCATCACTTAAATTCCAGTGGGATCTGGATCTGATGATCGTTCCACCTGGTAGTTTGTTTTATTCTACGTCCTCATGCTTTGCTCAATCCGCGATCTTCCTACATCATCTGCTTTATTCGCCACCTTGTCGGCGGAAGGTCTATGTTCAGCAGTGGGCATCGTTATGCTGCTGATGCACAATCGTTACACGTTTATGAATTGTACCACGCGTTACTCCCACGGCTTTACCACCGCACCGCGAAACTTTCACCTAGCCAGCCGTTTCCATGTATTTCATTACATAAGTAAAGTTTACTTTTGCTTTAACCGCGTAGCTCTTCTCGCCTGAGTAATAAAATCGTTATTAAACAAAGGCAAGTTAATTAGATAACAAAGTTAACTTAATCCGCCATTTAATTGAGTTTAAGTCTTATTGTTGTGAGGCAAAGGATATAGGCACGTGTAGGAATTTCCTTTGTAACGGTGTACGGACGCGTAGTGTAAACGGCTTCCGGTTTATGTAATGAATGACGGGGATCGTTTTGATTACAGCTAATTGATTTGTAATGTTATTAAGGTGTTATATGTTTTTGTTATAGAGCGATATAACCTCGATAAATAATTGAATCACATTACAATATACTTCAGTTATCCTAAAATGTATTGATCGGGATTTATTTGTTGATTAGTTGTTATGGTTCGACATGCCTGTTCCTAGGACACTGTACTCTGCTAATTAGAAATAGGACTAAGGTAAGTCTAGCTTGCCAAATTACTGGTGTAACAATTCTTAACAAGGTATATCTCAAGATGACCAGCACAATGTGGTGTTGTGTATATCAGCCAACCTAGCTTCACATTGTTATAAGTGAACGTTTCAAATATAAAATATAAAGGTATCCGGCATTTTATCCAGCACCCAGCAGCGGTACAGTGATCCAATTTGTTGCAAGTCGTATCGGCTACCTTTTACACGGCACAGCCGCTGTTTAGTCCATATCCAATTTCCATGAAACCGGTTGCACTCACCTTGCATACGGAATTTTTTCCTAGCATTTCTATACATTTCTGTAATGTTTTTCCAATACATGTTATTACCGTAGACAAACCAGCAATTTTGAAAAAACGTAACAAAAAAAAATGTAAGAAAATAAATTTTGTTACAGTAAGCACTAGTACTATCGTTATGTATACACGGTAACACAATGGATGCGAGCAACGCGGGGTCGAGCGATGTGGAGATCTTTGAGGGAGGCCTATGTCCAACAGGGGACGTCTATCGGCTGATGCTGATGATGAGGATCATAATGTAAATTCGTGAGCTATTCTGAATCATCATACCATCTTCGGCAAAGATCTCTTGGTGTTACGCGGCTGGACAGCCCTTTACAACAATTAGAACATGAATTCAAAATCATTCATCTACGTTCTATGAAATATCAAATACAAACAGGTTTAAAGTGTATCAAGTTCAGCTCAACATGTTCTTGTCTAGTGATCCAAAATCGTAGACACTGACTGGTTTATTGTCTTTAAAAAAAATCGATGCAAATTTGTATATAATAATGTTTACACACTATTGTTTGTCGATGGAAATAAGCTCTGAAATGGTATGTAGATGGTTTTCATCAGCAAAGATCTTTTATTTGCTGTTGGAGGAGAAATATTTGTGTATTTATACTAAATGTTACCCAGCTTCTGGAGGAAAGATTAGGTGAAGTAGGATTTTTACCCAGAATCTCCTACGGAATATACTAGTGCCTCCCTCCACTTAGCTTAAAGCACGTCCCAGGGAGGGCTTTAGACACCTCGGCACCTACGCTTTGCTACTACAAGCACTAGATTACCTCGTATTTATCGATTACCTAGGATCGCTAAGTGGATTATAAGGGCCCTCACCTTCGACATCTCTTTTATTCGCCTTCTACGACAGGGAAGCTTTAACTTAGTTTATTTTTTTATAGCTTGAGATTACAGGGAAAGAAACAGAGACTTACCACCAGTTTTTAACCTAAAAATATTTTTTAACATTATACTAGGTATTCGCAAACAATTCAATATTCGTGCGCTTCCAATTCTCACCTTATTAATAACGCAACTTTATCTCAGCTGGTTCGGATGACGGCTGAAGGATTACACCGAAGATCTTGTTGACAGCAGCCTACCTTGCCGTGCCTTCGCCCCGCCGAAACATTTATTAATAACACGAGATGTAATAAATTCGGAATATGCTGAAAAATGCGAGACCTGGCTTAAGGTAAGAGGAAGTAAAGTACATGGAAGAGAAACCACGATTAAAAACTAAAGTTCACTTTTTTTTATATAATCACGCCTTTTTCCCAGTAGGGGTAGGCAGAGATGAATAAACACCAACTTCTCACCAGATGTGGTCAGATTACGTCCCATGTAATAGGGGGCGAGCCTGTTGTCACTATTGGGGCCACCACACACACATAAAGATGATTTTGTGTGCGGGTTTCCTCGCGATGTTTTCCTTCACCGTTTGTATCTCGCTGTTGTAACTAAAGTTCACAAATGTACATAACTTAACTATTAACTCATCGGTACATGCCGAGATTCGAACCCGCGACTTTCGGAATGAAAGCCACACGCTCTAACCATTAGGCCAGCGAGCATCCACATAGGTGATTATCTAAAGTTCACACATAGGTAAATATTCGCCTAAAAACTAAAATTGTAAATGGTTTTTTTTTTACTTGGTGATTTACTGCTAGGTCTCTGTTGCTTCAGACCATCTAGGTAGGTACCACCGCAGCATCTACTGCAGCCGACAGACAGTACTGTTCAAACATTACTGTGATCTGGTTTGAAGAGTAGGCTGCAGCTGGTGTAATTACTATATATCACAAGATGTTGACCCTCCTTACTAAAGAGGAATAAGATTCGACATCATGTCTCAAGTACGAGCGCAATGTGGTGATGTGTACATCATCCTAATTAGCTGTGCGTTATGCGTGAGCATATTACTTACCATCACGTAAAAAAGGTGTTACGTTGCTTCGTTGATAAATAAAATAAATATTAAAAGAAATATATTTTTAACTGGTCAACTTTTATACATATTTTAACGCACGCATTTCTTACTAAACAATATAATAAAACAGTCACAAAAAAGTTAATGTCGGTAGAACATCGTCTCCATCACGGCATCGCTACAGCGGACCCTTAGCCTAATTTCAGTACTCTCGCATTCTTACAAAACACTGAGAATGGTGGAAATAAAAGAAGCGAGTATTCGAGGGATCTATGCCGCAGCCCATTTTCCACATCCGCCGCCAAAACCGTCCGGCGGGTGGTATTGTGGTGGTGCATTGCACCAATTAGCGCTCATCGGAATGCGCTAAAACTGACAATAACAATCAGCGGAACACATTGTATTCTTTATACCTGTGTTCCTATTTCCGTGCTGCGTCCGCAATTCATAAGCGGTAGCGAGGGTATTTGAATATTAACATAGTAAATTTTATTAAGGCTTTTAAAATATTTAACAACGCAACAAAACCAGCATGCCATTAACATGGTGGTGATTGACCAGCGTTTCTTGTTATATTATCAGAAATCTTATATTTGAGTCAATAAATTAAGACATTATTATAATCAAATAACTTCCCAACCTACAGTTTGCTTCAAACCGGAACACAGTTATATTTATACATTACTGTTTGGTAGCGGAATTTAAAATTCGTGTGATTTTGGTATATGAATCCATATCCAAGTACTATAGTTCATAGTTGGTAATATATTGATTTCAACTTATACTTCATTGAATACTAGTTGTCACGGCCCGCTTTGCTGTCATCATCATCGTCAGTCGATAAAGCAGAATCACCGGTTTGCTGTCCATAATACAGAATTAGGTATGAAAGTTGTCAGAAATTTTCCCGCTCCAGAGATTTCGTGACGATTGTCTAATAGGCGGAAATCTGTTAAATGTAACTATATATTATATATAACTACACTGTCTAATTAGAGACTTATGTTATAGGTAGTTCCTTGAATGGATGTATGGATGAATGGCTATTCTTATATCTTCTATGACAGGCTGATAATAAATATAAGAATATTTATAGAATAGGAGACTATTACTACTTCCAATTATGAGGGAAGTGTCCCAGATTTCTTTTAATTTGACAAAGTGATAATATCCTTACAATTAAATAAGATGGTTTACAATCCCATCCCGCTGCCTCTCGCCAGTTGCGGCGCCGCGGCTGCACAGCAGCGCACAATGCTGCACGGGCGGCGCTGCAAACAAAAGTCTCATGTCTGCTCAATCGGCTAATGGAGAGGAAAAGATAAGCCAACTCCGTTATTGCAGCGCGCCCAGCATAAATAGCTTTAGACTTGCAGCGCTTCGAGCGCTCGCAGCCAACCCACCAGTACATTAATGGAATTTTTTATAAGGGCTTCCGCATGATGGGCACATGATCAATCGATGTGAAGATCTTTGGGAGAGGCCTATGTCCAATAGTGCACGTCTAGCGGCTGATGATGATACGAGATGTTCCCCACTCATGATATCTCTGCAACCATAAGCCCCGTAGACTTAAAATGTGAAGGAATATTCCTGTTGTCGAGTATAGGACAGCTAAGAAAGAATTTTACGAAATATTAGCCCTAAAATAGGTTGCAAGGGTCTTGTGACCAGCAAATCTAGCAGACAACAGTTAGTAGATTATATATGACTAACATTATAGTATATTTCTAAAATATATTTTTTTCATCCAAAAAAAGTGTAAACATCGCATTGTGTTTTAAACTGTCTTTACATGGATTTTATGTATGCCATTAGATTAGTGTATACCATCCTAAGCAATGTCATATTCTTATTAACAGCTGTATCATTACCTACAGGTGAACCTCTCGCTCGTTCCTTATAAAAACTTGTGTTGAATTATACCCTCTGTCCATAACTACAGGGTGCTGTCACAGCATGATGATACTCCAGATCGCTTTGCATCTGTGACTTGTACGATCCCGTTGTAATTAAGATTGTAGAGCTGCAGATAAAAGAGATCTACCTCATTACCCTAAGTTGTGCCACAGCTCCGTTGGCCGCGCCGCTCGTGGTGATCTATAATTGGTGATTGGGCTTTATTGATCGTGGTGTGCCGTTAATCAGGCCCAGCCGGGTGCCGGCGCGGTGTGGAGCAGTCCGTCAATGTCAGAGCTGCATGCCGTGGGCAATTCTGTTGCGGTTATGGGCACCGCGCAGTGAAGAGGACACCTATCCCTGTGCCGCACCCTCGCGTCAGTGTTGTGTACACTATTAATCTTGTAAATCTCGTTGAATAGTTTAGTTATACAGTATTCATTACTTTTGTTTAATCCGTAATTTTTATTGTTTACGTTACATTAAATGAGCTAATGCAAACTTAATCGTCGTAATCGTCTTTATAGTAGTTCCTTGCCGTAGTGGTTAGAACGTGCCGCCTTCATTCCGAAGGTCGCGAGTTTGAATCTCGGCATGTACCGATGACCTAAACATTTAAGTTATGTACATTTGTGAAGTTTAGTTACAACAGCGAAATACAAACGGTGAAGAAAAACATCGCGAGGAAACTTACACATGAATTAGAATTTATTCTGAGGTGCGTGTGATATCACCAACCCGCATTGGGCCCGCGTGGTGACTATGGCTCATTCCCCTCATATTGAGCGTAGGCCTATTTACCAACAGTCGGGATGTAAATTGGCTGTAGAAAAAACTTAATCGTCAGTCATTTATTAAAAGCGCCTTCTCCAGAAGAGGAACTTACTGATAACTAAACTTCAGTGTATTGTAACTAATAACAAAGGTTTTCAAATAATATAAACAGTAACATGATTGTTTATATAGAATTTAACAGCAAATCATTTGTTTACAAATTTGTAGAAATAGTAAATAAGCAATTTACATTATTCATCAATGAAAACCTGTGACTGTAGATAACATATATCGTGGAAAACAGAAATGAGATACTGCTTATTTTTGTTTTATGTGGGAACATGCTTTCGCCTTCCTGCTATCGCGGAAGCAAAGACACGTTATATCGGACATACACCGACTAAAACCGTCACGATGTTCCACCGACAAAGCTTTACGGCGGTACCACGAGACTGGTTTCGCACACCTTCCCCCCCGCCATTACCGGCTGCACTGCGCAACTCCATCTCGGGGCAAAAAATATACCTTTTCCCACTTCTGTAAGAACGCGATGAAATATACAGCGCGGACAACGCATCCCCTCGAAATCATCACCCAGATGACATGAGAGCCGAGATAGAAAATTCTCTCGACTGCCTACGGCGGGTCTGGCCTTGAGTTCCGCCGCCAACCCTTATACCGCGGAGGGCAGAAAGAGCAGCGAACCGCTGTACCGTGGCTACGAAGGGTAGTGCGATTCTGCTCCCGCAGGCGACTGGTTCCTTTTAGCTTCAGCGTGAATAACTAAGCCACGGCTACAGAGCCACTGCCACAACAAAGTGGAAACCTGTTTGGGGAGAGATATGAGATACCTAATCCATCATCAGTCGATGATGTGGTGGACATAGGCTTTCCCGAAAGATCTCCACATCGATCGGTTATACACTGCCTGCATCGGAGGGCAACAAGAGCCATCGCTTGTTGGGGCGACATGGGCTCCCACCACGCTGGCCCAATGCGGGTTGGTGGATGCCAGAGTCTCGTTTGTTTATTAGCAGGGTGCATCACTAACAGGTGAGGTTGGCTTGGGTCCCTTGAGTTGTTATGCGGGACCCTTACACCGCTGCGGTAGCGTAATTCCTAGTATATTACATTCAACTTACATAACAAAATAAATAATTACTGACAGATGACGTGTATGGTTAATATAAACAGCCATGTCCTGAATGTTACTTTACAATTTAATAACCGACAACGTTCATCTGACCTCCGGCGGAAGAGACATAGGATCAGTAAATACCCAACTTACCTCGTAGTTCTCTATTAGTTCAGTTATTTCCTTTATATATTAAAAACACCTCAGTTGCTTAGTGGTTACTAACGGTCAGTATAATTGCGGCGTCCTGTATCAACAGCAATTACAATTAGTATGTAACTGTGGCGATAGTCATTAGTGCTTGCAATTAGGCACCGTTATTACTCCATTAGGCGTCTTGTGTGGAATTCCTGTCATAACTCTCCAGCTCTCAGTGGGCGCCTCTTAGTTCTGCACGGGCAGTACTGTCAGAGGTAGCTACGACCTATCTTACTGAATCTCTCAGAGAGACACGTAACCGGTAACAGAGACCCATTAAAATATTTACATGACATAATCCGGACGTTAGGGTAACCATGAATTGAACCCGTCTGATTAGGTATGATATTATAAGTCTGAGAACCGGAGTATTTTGTACGAGTAAACTTCACCACCAGCCTTATTGTGCTTTCATAATCATCATCATCATCATCAGCCGATAGACGTCCACAGCTGGACATCATACGCCATGCCCATGGCTATCCACCATGTGGGAGGCCTCCCAACAATACGTCCACCGTATCTTAACTTAAAAAATTTGAGACCTAATGTCGTCTGCCCGTTATAGACATAATGATACTATAACATAAAACACTTTAAATATAGGTAACCTTTATAAACTGTTATTTTTTTTTATAGTTACTAACAGACAAATATCAATCTGAAGTAAAAAGCAAGGAGCGATCTTCTGCACAAAATACGTAAGATTTGAAAAAACATAAGTGTCCCGAAATATCCACACTTTATCGGTGCGGGTTTCCAAAGTATGCATGGTGGTGCTGTTTCCATGCATATTACAAATAGAGGATACGGAAATAGAATGGAATCGATAGGAATCGCCATCGCCAGCCGACTAAGCGGCGGGTACACGCTTTATTGTTTATGCACATATGCATTTGCGAAATAGATCCACTCCACTGCACACGAAGGCATAAAAATGTTTCATCATATAATATATCCCACCAATCCGCATTGGGCCAGCGTGGTAGTAAATGGCCCAAATCCCCCCCCCCATACGAATCTCTATAACCTACGGCTTCTACTGCCCGGCGGTAACGGAGACTACGCTGACTGTAAGGTCGCGGGAAGTGGCTGGATACAGCAGCGTAGGACTGATCGATGTGAAGATCTTTGGGGAAAGGCTTCATCCAGCTGTGGACGTATATCGGCTGATGATGATGATGTGATATTTTCCTAAAAAGCGTTGTGTTCAAGCGAATGTTAGTACGCTCTGTTCCTTTGAAGAAATGTCTCTTAGACAACAACGTGTTCGTCTATCCGAAGTTTACGGCTACTCAGAGATCACAGCTAACAATTGTTCTAAAATAGTAATAGATTGATCAGCGAGGTAGTAGATCAACTTGCCGGCGTTATTGTTATCGTCCAAATATGACATGTCTTCAAGAGAAGAATCAATAGACTAGTACTAGTGCATTTAAATACCACAGATCGAATCACTTGACGTCAGGTTAAATCGTGGACAAACGCTAACCTAATTGTGGACAAACCTGACAAAGATGTCCATTAGACTGAATGGTGGTAGGTCGCTGCTGCTGGTCTATCTAGGTACGTACTACCGCAGCGCCTATCGAATTAGACAAACAGTACTGTGTCTCAATCGGACGTCGTTCACTGCTTTCCATAGGTATTTCACAAAACACTGTCTTGCGCTGTTTTATTGTAACAAGACTAGCCGAATGTTCACCTCATGGTAATACGACTGCTTTTATCACTCCCAGATACATAAAATGATAAACATCGTTACGCCAGTAATTTCACCAGCTATAACGCTCTTCAAACCGGAATACAGACGTTTGCACACTGCTGTCCGGCGGTACCTAGACGGTCTCCGGCGACAGGAAATAGAAACTGTTGTAAAACATTATTTTATTTTCAGTTTCTGCTTTCGACTTTACTTTTGCAATATGTTATGTCATATATATGCAACATGTATCTATATGTATAAATAGTTATATATATATATATATATTCCATTTGTCCAACGTAATGAGTTATCAAATGCGTTTCGAAATAGCTTTTAATACTGAACTTTAATTATTCATCACATTTCATCTCGCAATAAAGACGTCGGGAGGAGATAAATAATTTAGCTGTGAATCTCATGCTGCCACCGTTTATTTGCCAATTGCATGCCAATTACTATTTTATATGTCGGCGACGTATCTCTTTGATGTCAAATATGTTTGTCTAATCTAATCGAGTCAAGTTTGTGACTCACTACTCAGGTATCGTCGCGTCCTTGTATATTATTCGCGGGAATGTTATTTTTAAACTACCTTCGTACATAAATATTTATATAATATAGAGTATTTACTTGTACAGAGAAAAATTACAAGTGATAAATGTACCATATAGGTAATGATTCAAAATTGTCATTAACTTTATGTATTTATATCAATCGGAAATTTTGGGCAAGAGACCTTGTTGAAGTCGAAACTAGTTTTTGGTAAGGAACGCGTCACCTTAGAGTTATAATCGATAGCAGTTTATTATTGATTATACTAAGCGTAGGTGGGTGGAGGAACTTCCAAACGTGTGCCTACCTATCTACATACAATATTATCTATATACATACTACCCATTTCTTTATATAATTAAGCGGCGAGACGATGGGCACGTTCACCTGATGATGCGCCCGCCCATAACAACGTGACGCCAGTTAAGAAGGCATTGCACCAAATTGAGCTCTTCGCTTGAGACATAAAGATGTTGAGTCTCTTTACTCCAGTCATTACACTAGGTACAGCGCTCTTCGAACCGAAATAGTAATGTTTGCACAATTCTGTTTGACGGCAGATACAGGCACTGCGGTGATACCCATGTAGACTATCCCCGGCAACCGAGGCCTACCACCACCATCAATCTATTTATATATTTAAAACTTTTTCGCGAACTAAACCAAGTACACGACATTATTGTCTAGTTAAAAAAACAATAAAAAGGACAATAATGCTGATTTTTATCTCTGCTTAATCCTAGAGTAGAGTGGGAGGGAATACCAAATAGACATTAAGTCTTGGTTTCTGTATATTTTTTGTGTTTGCAAATAAATTTTTATATACGTAAAATAATTAATAAGGACATAGGCATTATGTTCCAATATTATAAGAAACATAAATCGGAATAACCACTTAAAAAACTTAATGCAAAATAGACTTTTTTAAGTAACTAACATAAGTTACAATGTAAGTTTACATCTATGTACAAAAGGGAACAGCGAACGATTGGAAGCGTCTGCCGGCGTCAGTGTTTCTGTCCAGGTGAATAGGCTACTTCTAGACTAGTACGCGTTACCACCTAGGACTACATCGCCGCTTAACATTAGATAGGATCGTAGTCAAGCACTAGTCGATCCAATAACAAAAAAATACACTAAAAAAAACATTAACGATAACGATATTACCTTCAATGCCAACAATAAAATCAATTAGGAGATAGGCTTGATAAGATATTATTTTAATTCTAGTAATGTAAACAACAAAGCATTTAGTAACAGAGTTTTTTTTTTTAAATACCTGTTCCGTATTAAAGAGGGTGCAACTGGCAGTCCTGACGTGTGTCGGTTGTTCACCGCAACCCGTCATTTTCATCCAACAAATGGACGTCCACGAGCGGCGCGCGCGCGCTGCCACGTTACGAAATTGACCGTCGAATTTAAATTGAAATGCGGCCGGGGCATCCCCGAGGGTATTGCAGTAATGTTGGTTAAGTGCTAACGTTCCAACTGTGAGGTCTGCATTGGTGCATTGAGACCTGAAACAGTTTGTTGCGGTGGTACACAAAGACCTTAAACGGTTTGTTAAAATAAATTATTCTACTTCACTTTCTAAGTTCAACTGCGAAGAAAACTAAAGTTGTAAAGCTTTAACAAACAGTTTTTTTGTTTTTTTTTTTTAAATCGATAAGGTAAACGCTTGGCTACGATCCTACCTTATATTGAGTGGTGTTCTGGTCTGTGGTGGTAGGTAGGGCGCAATAAACGAGACTCGACATGTAATATCTCAAAGCTACGAGCGCAATGTGGTGCAGTGTCTACCATTTTAACTAGCGTCATGTTGTTATGAGTAGGCGTATCACTTATAATCAGGCGAATGTCTCGTTTGTCGTCGCTTTTTGCGTCGCTTAATTATATAGAAAAAACATTTGATAAATATTACAGGAGCTACGTCCAGCTGTTCATGACGTACACATAATCTGACTGAAATAATTTTTCATGGAGTTAGTTTCAATAAGGACGTAGTTATCGCGACAGAATCGGGTAAGTGTTAAATGGATTTCATTTCCGCAGCACGGAACGCGTCCGCTCGCGTCGGCGGTCGGCGCTCAAATGCCGGAAATATTTTTTTTTTCCAACGTTTTCGTTTATATCCCTTATCTTAATTGAAATAAAATACTCCATTAGTTATAATATATGAATTGTGTTTACTCAAATGTTTAATAAGGAAAATTTTTTTTTTTTTATGTAAAATGGCACGCAACACGTTGATAGTCAATCGGCTGATAATGATGATAATTTTTTTTATTCTACAAATCAAAGAGCCGAGCAAGACTTTCAACTTATGGTAAGTGATACGCCTGTCTAGAACAATATTTCGTTAGATGGAATTGTATACACAGCATTGCACTTACAATGGAATCACAATACCGACCTCAGCAAAGATCTCTTGGTCTTATGCCACTAGGCAGCTTCTGCAGCATTTAGAAGCATAATCATAAAAATATCAATTACAAACAGATCAAAAGTATACGAAGTTCAGTTCGTTATATTCCTAGCCAGGCATCCAAACACCGTGGACTGACGGATCGATAACTCTTTTTTTCCGGATCACAGTTGAATTAGTGTGATATAAGCGATCAATTCCTTTTTTTCATTAGACTAAGCGAGGAGTGTTGCCTGCGTACCGGTACAGGTAGTGTTGGGAGACCTCACAAGGTGGACCGACGATCTGGTAAGAACCGCGGGAACCTGGACTGGATGCGAGCAACGCGGGAACGATCGATGCTGAGATCTTTAGGAGAGACCTATGTCCAGTTGTGGACGTCTATTGGCAAATGATGATGATGAGGAGACGAGTGAGTCGTTTACCAGGTGTTGAGTGATACACCTATCCACAAAAATGTGGCGCTCTATAGGATGTCATACAAAGCACCACATTGTGCTCGTCATCTTATAACATGGTACGTTGTATCGTTATCACAGAAATTTCACTAGCTAGAACACCCTTCAAACCGCAGAACTGTAATGTTTGCACAGTACTGTTTAGCGGCAGAAATAGAAGATGCGGTGGTCCGTCCTTCTTCTCCTTAATCCTTATATCTCTTTAGATAATACCTTGTTTCTGAGGAGAAAACAAGATTATGTGGGGCTTCTACCCACTAAAACTCTTCGGTAGTCTCCCTCAGTGCATTAAAAGGTGCTCCGGGATCTCCATGAAAGGGCAAAACTCTCTTCAGCTCCCACGCTTCCACGCTGTGCTACGGTAAATACAATACCACCGTGCATTTGCTGTCCTCCTAACGCTTTCTTATTGAGCTCTAAGGGTCCTCACCATCAAGGCTCACGTACCTGAGAACTCTTTTAGTCGCCTTGTACGACAAGTAGGGAACACCTTATTTCTATTCTTAATAGCCCGCGACTACAGGGCTGCGGTGGTACTTACCTAGATGACCAAATAGTTATTATGACTTTACGTATCGTCTCAGGTTTCAACTCACACATCATGTGATATAATCATGTGAGCGTCACCTAGTTTCGGGCACACTGTACCTCCTCCATACAATGTTATGTACCAAACGATACTAATGTATTGTTCATTAAATACATGTGCGAATAGAATAATTAATGAATACATATCAATCTGTTTACATACGTTTGTGTTGGCCAAACATTTGTCCAAATGTTGGCTTCATGTCGTATTGGATTAACAATCTCACGTTTGTCTAATCGTTTTATTATAAAAAACATTTGTTAACTGTTTTACTAAAACTTCATTCTTTTATTTATCATTTTGTTTAAACAATGCATAGATAATTTTTATATCAATTCTAGCTATTCCTTGCCCGCTTTGTTACCTGTAATATAAAATTAAACTTGAAAATTCCTCTGAAATATTCCTTCTGAGAGCGACTGCAACCGCAAATGGTTTTCTGTAGCATCTATTACTATAGCAACCGCATAAGTAGTAACAAATGAAAAAGTTTATAAAAGTTAATTAGAAATAAAATGATGTACGATCTAAAAACTCCAAAAATAAATAGTCCATAACTATCTATAAATAATTCCGCTTCGAAAGCTTCAAGTGTCGATACGTTCACTAGTTTTCACGTGATTAACGAACAAAGAAAACCCATTTTCGTTTTATATATATATTCAGATTAGTGCTCTATTACTATCCTACCTAATAATAAGTAAAGATTTAATTTAGGTTGTAGTATGAGAACATTACGACATTACGTAACCTTATGGTTACGGTTAAAGAACGTAAAACCTCCTACCTCGGTCATGTACTCCGTCATCGGCGATATGATCTCCAATTAATTATTATGGGTAAAATAATGAATGAAAAAAAAATATGGGGAGAAGGAAAAGTAATGGTTGAGGAATATCAGGGAATGGACTGGCATATCTGATGCATCTAGTTTGTTCTGCTAAACCGGAGACAGAAAGGACTGTATCACGGTGATCGCCAACCTTCACTAGTTGGATAGGCACTTTAAGAAGTAGAAGAAGAACAAGAATATTGAAATTTCTTAAAATAATATATAACTTTCATTCATCACAAGCCGATAGACGTCCACTGCTGGACATAGGCGTCCCCGAAAGATCTCTAAATCGATCGGTTTTGCGCTGCCCACATCCAGCTGCTTCTTAAATATATAACTTATGGATAAAGTTTATATTTTTTCTTATTCGAAGACACAACGAGATGAGATAGAAAAGTTAATGGTAAGTGATTTACTTGCCCATAGCAACATCGCACAGTTAGGATGATACACAAAACATAAGATGTTACCACTCGTTACCTCAGTAATATTATCAGTTACAGCTCCTCTCTAAACGGAATATAGTTATGTTTGATTGATAACATGATATAATAATGAGCAATTTTAACTCTAATCGCTTCTGCCATGGGAACTTCGATAATCACATATTGTTGTATCCGCTGGTTAAGTAGTTAAAAATTATCGCTTTTATTGTAATTATATAATTGTATATTAAATAGTAAATCACCGGGTACGTGGACTTGTTTCAATTGGCAAATCGACACTAGCTTTTGGCAGCGGCTAAATACCGTCACTAAATAAAACTTCTATTGTTTCTTTATAGCGCTCGGCGGTGACGCTGAGTGACAAACGCGCGGGGTGCGCCGGTGTATGCGATGCACCGACGGCTGTACGTCTTCCGTTTGAGCTGGCCGAGCTCGGATAAATATACTGCATACTCCAATAGGTTAGCCCACGTCATGATTCGAGTCTGGAGTAAGTAAATCGCGGCGTAGTTAAACTTCGCGTGATGAAGAAGTTTACTGTTACAAATTATGGGCGTAGATTGTCTGGAGTAAACCATATCCTTCCCACTTCTACACAGATAAGTTTATAAGGAATCATCTAGAAACTGAGATATATTCATATATGTATATCAGCTTGAGAAGGAAGCCCTTACAATTTAAATATATATATATCAGGTCGGCAACGCAGCCATGACCCCTCGGGTGTTGCGACTGTCCATGGGCGTCAGTGATCACTTTCCACCAATTGAACTATCCGCTCGTTTGCCCACTCTTCATAAAAAATAAAAGACCCAAGTTTTTTTTTTTATTCAACGGAGTGACAGGGCAAGCAGGACGTTCACCTGATAGTAAGTGATCTGCCTAAACGTAACATAAGTTACGCTAGTTAAGATATCATACACTCCGTACTTGTACTCGCCGCCTTGAAACATTAAATGTTGAGTCTCGTTGCACCAGTATTTACACAGCGGCCATCAAACCGGAAAACAGTAATGTTAGCTTACCTAGACTGCCTGGTACTTACCTAGAGTTCTCCACCAACCGACCTACCACTATACAATTTTAATAAATAGAATTCAACAGTGCATATTATATATATTATTTATGGCTTACCTTTGGCAGGCCGTCTATTGATTTGACGCGGATATGACATGAATTAGGTCATCGGAACCCGCATACATACACACATATATATATAACTAGTTAACATGTATGAGATAATTAATCCTCACTATGCCATAATCTATACGGTAGTATCGCACTCGCTAATTCATTAATACTGTTATAATGCTATATTAATTATGTTAGTACGGTGTCGTCTTTCAATTAGCAAACGTATCAAATGCCTGTTTTATTAGTTAGCTGGATAAGTAGGGCTTTTCACTTAATATTAGTGAACGGTAACTAATTAGTTTGTTTGAAGGTTTGCCTACTGTTAGGAAATAAATTAGATCATGAGAAGCTTCTTCAAAAGAGTCTAATATAAGGTTGGCAAATATCTCCCTTCCGCTTTTTTGTCTTATGAATTACACGTACGTATCTGGCAATACTATACATAATTTGAAAGGTCTTGACATAACCTACAAAACGACGCTATGCATAATTAGTTTGGATATTGCGTTCAACAGTTATAGACGTGTAAACATTGAGTTCACTAACGCCGAAAACGCGCTATGTTAAAGTTTTCCTTCGTTAATGGCAAATCCGCTAGAGAAACGTTCCGTGAGATTAATGGTGTTTTGGGGGATGTTACTCTATGGTATCTCGATGGTATACTACTGGAATGGTTTCGACGATTCAGAGCCGGTGAAAACGACACCATGGATAAGCCAGCCGGCGGAAGACCTGTGACGACAAATACCGATCAAATCATGGACTACATCGAGTTAGATCGGCATGTGGCATCTCGTGACATCGCCCAGGAGATGGGAGTTAGTCACCAAACCATTTTAAACCATCTGCAGAAGGCTGGATACAAAAAAAAGCTTGATGTTTGGGTGCCGCATGATTTGACGCAAAAAAACCTGGACCGAATCAACGCCTGCGATATGCTGCTGAAACGGAACGAACTCGACCCATTCTTGAAGCGGATGGTGACTAGCGACGAAAAATGGATCACATACGACAATATCAAGCAAAACGGTCGTGGTCGAGCGGCTGCCGATTGACGGCCAGGAAGCTTTTGCTGTGTGTTTGGTTGGATTGGAAGGAAATCATCCACTATGAGCTGCTCCCATATGGCCAGACGCTTAATTCTACCATCTACTGAGAACAACTGGACCGCTTGAAGCAGGCGATCGACTAGAAGCGTCCAGAATTGGCCAACAGGAAGGGTGTAGTGTTCCACCAGGACAACGCCAGACCACGCACTTCGTTGATGACTCGTCAGAAGCTACGGGAGCTCGGATGGGAGGTTTTATCGCATCCAACATATAGCCCGGACATAGCGCCAAGTGATTACCACCTGTTCCTGTCCATGGTAAACGCCCTTGGTTGTGTAAAGTTGAACTCAAAAGAGGCTTGTGAAAAGTGGCTGTCCCAGTTCTTCGCAAATAAGGAGGGGGCTTCTACGAGGGAGGTATTATGAAGTTGCCGTCTAGATGGAAACAGATTATCGAACAAAACGGCGCATATTTGAACTAAATCCGATCACTGTAACACTTTTTATAAAGCATTGAATAAAGAGCAAAAAAACGGAAGGGAGATATTTGCCAAACTAATATCTCAAACGTCGAAAACGCATATACACGAACAACTCACGTGTTTCAAGCGAAACTCGTCTGCTCGTGGTACACCTTGCTAATCAACAACCAACACTGGGCCAGCGGGTGTAGCCCAAATCGTGCCATATCAACCCCTATAAACGACGGCCCCTAGTGCCCGGCGATAGTTGAAGCCATGTTGACGGGAATCAAATAGAAGATGTCCTAAGGAAAATCCATCCAAGTGGAGAGTACTCGCAACCGACGGGCATGCATGAAGACGTTTATGAAAGTGGAGGAAGCGAGAGAGATGGTCTCTGCCTACCTCTCGCCTCGTTCCCAGTAGGTAGGTAGTTTTAAAAACAACTCTACTGAAAAACGTTATATAGTAGTAATACGCATTCTTTTAACAATGACATATATATAAATTCCACATCAATATCAGCTCGACATATAAAGTCTCTATCGAAGTGCTTTCACTGCCTAAAGCGCTTTCTCATCTAAGACTATACTTGAGTCCTAATGCTTAATATTACTTTCTTACTTCATCAAACCTGTTTTATTACCAACACCTAAGAAAACGGTAACATTATTAATGTGGTAATACATAAATGAATTTGTAGTATGCCAAGGGGTTATGAAATGGGGTGATATTGGGCCATAAACTATACCCCATATGTGTTCAACTTAGTATCAAACAAATGTACTGAAACGGTTTATATGTTTTATTAATCGTTGGCACAGCTGACAACACTTAGATATTAAGTAGCATGTGAATAAAGTTAAGTTATTAAACGTTCATATTTCATCTGCTACTATTGTATAAACATTACTGTGTTCCGTATCAAATTACAATAACATTTTTTTTGTTTCGAGGGGAAATCTTTTAAGGATTTTCTGCTTCTGGGGGAAGTCAGGGTTATCTGAGATTCTTACTCACTAAAACCCCCTCGGTGGTCTGCATCAGGGCTCCGGGATATATTATAGAATATACCGGTGCCACTCTACACTTTGTGTTAGAATGTCTCTGAGGAAGGGCCAAACCCTCCTAGACACCATCGCTGAGTCTTACGCTGTCCCACGCAGTTTCGCTTGTTGAAGAATTAGCCCCCCTCCCAGCCTCAAGTTCCCTGACTCCTAGACCCTTTTAGTCGCCTTCTACGACAGGCAGGCTTACCTTTGTCACTTACCTGTAATAGAAACCCGTTTAATCTCATTCTCTTACATCTTTACCTCTAGAAGTACATTAACAGTTGCTTCTTTCTAACACTACTAGCTAACTTCAGTAGCTACAGCTCCATACAAAGTGGAACAGAATAATGTTTGCACATTACTGTTAGATGAAAATAGAAGCTGTGGTGGTAATCTAGACAATCTGGCAATAGAGAGACCTATCATCCATCCATCTGGATGGACCGACGACAGGGACCTATAACCAGTATAAATATCCTAAGCTGCGTGACGCAGTTCAGGCGTATCACTAACGCGTCTAACATCCCTCCGGTTCAGCCATTTGGTTGCACAAAAAAGGTCCATGCTCTCATATCTCATCTTCTTCATTAAAACCAACTCCGTTAAACTTGAAATGAATTCAAGCACAGAATAACTCAATTCAGCAAACTTGCCGTGGCTATATAACATTAAATTAATTTTGCCGTTTTAATTAGTTTCCTTTTCCTGTTCCGGTAAGAATACTGTTATCAATTCAAATTTTCGTCTTAGCTTAAACTTTACATCATTTATAACATCTTCGGTTAATATTCGTATATATGTAACCTTCGGATAATTTCAAACAGCCCCGACGGCTCAGTGGTTACACGTTTGCTTATATCACTGAAGGTTTTTTTATTTGATTAAGCGATGAGACGAACGGAACGTTCACCTGATGGTAAGTGGTACGCCTGCCTATGACAACGTGACTAATTAGTAAGATAGACACTAAACCGCAATGCGCTTGTCGCTTGAGACATAAGATGTTGAGTCTCGTTACACCAGTAATAACACTAGCTACAGCCGCCTTAAAACCGGAACACAGTAATGTTAGAACATTGCTATTTGTTGACTGCTATAGGAGCTGCGGGGTAGTACCTACCGATATTGTCTCCGGTGACGGTAATCCTGGATCGATACCGAAGAATGTAAGTGACGTTTGGATTTATGCCTTCCGGTTATCATATACAGATGAACTCGAGATTTCTGAACCAGTTAGTTTTTTTATCATTATTGACCATATTGGCACTTAACAACACATGAAATTTATACACAAGTTCTGCTTGTATTAAACACAATAAATTTTAATAACTAGCGATCAGATTGAGAAAACCAATTCGATTCTCAGCTATTCTCTTTAGCTGATTGTATTTGAAGCCGGTTTACTCCTTTATGTCGTCAAACTATTTCTTGTCTACCAGGTGCACGTATTCCAGGAATTTAGTCTTCCAGAATCGTCAACGTTGGGAACTCATAAAGGGATCGATCCTTTTTGATGATGTCCGCAAAGTTCCTGATACCTATACGATCTAGGCACCACCGCAGCTCTTATTTCTACCGCTAAACAGTACAGATATTACCATGTTCCGGATGGGAATGAATTTTAACTAGTGAAATTACTGGAGTCTTGTGTGTAAAGGCGATGAACACGAGGTGCAGTGTATACTATCCTAACTAGCGCCACGTTGTTATAGGCGGGCGTATTACTTACCATCAAGTGAACGTCCTGCTCGAATCATCGCTTGGTGGAATAAAAAAAAATTCAACGTAACACCATGCGTCAGACCGTCGAAAGTATTAATAAACTTGTACTCTTGAACTGTAAATAAACCATAAGTTAGCGTAGTGCAAAACAACATTTACTAGTTAGACCTAAAGTCTAGAATCTGTGAATTAGGACTCCAGATCGCCTAGATAACACAGACGTGGTTTCTGTATTAAATCCCGCCTATTGTATATTATTGTTTACACGCGCACCACTACAGCGGCAGATGCGTTCAACAGTTTGTTTACATAGAACTAATTTATTATACTGTTCATTAATAAATTTACTAACCTTGATAACTGGGATACAGTAATAATGTTCACAGCAACAGACCCTGTGTATAACGTTTCAACAGCTGTGTTTGTGTGCAAACACGACTCGCGTGATAAGCACCACGCAAATTTGATCTCAATGTGATATACATTTAAGTGTCAAATTGCTTAGTCATATGATGACGATAAAGTTATTTAAGTAATGTATGTAGTGTAGCGATGAATGCAATAAAACCTTCTACACGTGTCACTTAAATCTGCTTAACGTCTTTGATACATATTCAATGTATTATTAGTGAAGTGTTGTGAACTTAAACTTTAATGCTATCAATTCAACTCATTGAAGTCTACTCTTCAACCAGCAGCATCTCACATGTCTTCATGAGAATAAATACTTTTGCCTAAAAACTTCAGCAAAGCTTTCTTCTACTCATAGCCCAAGTCCAATTCGGATATGGCACTCGATGTATCACAATTATTTATTATTCTCATAATAGCTATATTACACAGAAGTTTTCCTACAACCAACGATTGATCCCGATAATCCTCCGTCAAACCGAAACCCATCCATCTACTCGGTGATCACTTCGTCTAATGTATACAAATAAAAATGGCTGCTATGAATTGTTGGAGAGGGCTGATCCTGTACCATTGGTTTGATCAATGTAAATACCGACTATTGCTGCCTTCATAATATAAATGTGATATCCCGAGTTTCATTGACTTATCACGAGATCTATGAAACTACTAGTCGTAAACACTCAAAGTTTGGTAGACATATTGCTACAGCCGTTTTAAAGTTAGCCAAGGATAGATGTTACAAAATTCCTTTCCCAAAGAGAGTTGCTGTGGTGTTACGGCCAGCAGAGCGAACGGGGAACAGCCAGTTGTCTCTTGTGTTATGTAAATATAGAGTATATATATAAATATTGGTCAATAACATCTCATGCGTCTCGGGCTATTGAGAATAGGAATAAGATATTCCTTGCTAGTCATACAAGGCGCCAAAAAATGTCCTATGGTTGGTGGGTATTGAAGGAGTTCAATAACAGAGTCTTGTGAGGACGGCAAAAGCTTGGTGGATTTGTATCTGCCGTAGCACAGCGTGGGAGCTTAGGAGTGCTCTGCCCTGCCGTGGGATGTTTTAACCAGAGTGCAGGCGGCACCGGTGTGTTCCGCAGGAGTACGCCCAGGGAGACCACCGAAGGAGGTTTTAGTGGGTAGAAACCCCCACATAACCTCGTCTTCACCACAGAAGCAAGGTATCTTTTAACATTTACTCCGCCATAAAAAAAAGGTCTTTTTTGATATGCCTTCTATCCACATAGTCTATATATTAGTTTGGCAAATATCTCCCTTCCGTTTTTTTGCTCTTTATTCAATGCTTTATAAAAAGTGTTACAGTGATCGGATTTAGTTCAAATATGCGCCGTTTTGTTCGATAATCTGTTTCCATCTAGACGGCAACTTCATAATTCCTCCCTCGTAGAAGCCCCCCTCCTTATTTGCGAAGAACTCGGACAGCCACTTTTCACAAGCCTCTTTTGAGTTCAACTTTACACCACCAAGGGCGTTCACCATGGACAGGAACAGGTGGTAATCACTTGGCGCTATGTCCGGGCTATATGGTGGATGCGATAAAACCTCCCATCCGAGCTCCCGTAGCTTCTGACGAGTCATCAACGAAGTGTGTGGTCTGGCGTTGTCCTGGTGGAACACTACACCCTTCCTGTTGGCCAATTCTGGACGCTTCTGGTCGATCGCCTGCTTCAAGCGGTCCAGTTGTTCGCAGTATGTGGTAGAATTAAGCGTCTGGCCATATGGGAGCAGCTCATAGTGGATGATTCCCTTCCAATCCCACCAAACACAGCAAAACCTTCCTGGCCGTCAATCCCGGCTTGGCCACTGTTTGGGACGATTCACCGGCCTTCGACCACGACCGTTTTCGCTTGATATTGTCGTATGTGATCCACTTTTCGTCGCCAGTCACCATCCGCTTCAAGAATGGGTCGAGTTCATTCCATTTCAGCAGCATATCGCAGGCGTTGATTCGGTCCAGAAGGTTTTTTTGCGTCAAATCATGCGGCACCCAAACATCAAGCTTTTTTTTGTATCCAGCCTTCTGCACATGGTTTAAAATGGTTTGGTGACTAACTCCTAACTCCTGGGCGATGTCATGAGATGCCACATGCCGGTCTAACTCGATGTAGTCCATGATTTGATCGGTATTTGCCGTCACAGGTCTTCCGCCGGCTGTCTTATCCATGGTGTCGTTTTCACCGGCTCTGAATCGTGGAAACCATTCCTCCGCGGTTCGAAGTGATAGAGTACCATCCCCCAAAACACCATTAATCTCACGGAACGTTTCTCTAGCGGATTTGCCTTTAACGAAGGAAAACTTTAAAATAGCGCGTTTTCGGCGTTAGTGAACACAATGTTTACACGTCTATAACTGTTGAACGCAATATGCAAACTAATTATGCATAGCGTCGTTTTGTAGGTTATGTCAAGACCTTTCAAATTATGTATAGTATTGCCAGATACGAGCTCTGTAGCGCTTTGTACATAGCCGCGAAATTCAAAAGACAAAAAGGCGGAAGGGAGATATTTGCCAACCTTATATATCAACTTGTATATAACTATATATATTCGTCTTCATAAAAGCTGCTATAACTAACTACTCTGTTAATATAATATTTAGTGTCAATTTCTATAATATATTCTAGGGTATATAATATAAGTAGTAAATACATGTATTGATGATACATTAGCAATCTTACCTTATTAAACCTAAAGTTCAAAGCTCTCACACAGTATCAAACACATTAAGCAGATTTACGAGACGCGTGTGGGAAGGTTTTATTGCATTCGTCATTACACTACTCACATTATTTAAATAACTTTATTATAAACATGTAATTAAGCAATTTCGCATTTAAACGTATTTTTCATAAGGATCACATTTGCATACATGCAACTAGATAAATACTGTATTTACACAAACTTAGACATTAAAGCAATAAGTATAAGGTTTACTGTAGTGAACATTAACATTGTATTACTATTAATATTAGTAACTTAATTAATGAACAGTAAAATAAATTTGGGCTTACGCACAACTCACGGGACCCAAGCAAACCTGACCAGCTCATGGAGCACCCTGTTAATCAACAAACGAGGCTCTAGCTCCCGCAAACCCAAAATGGGGCATGTGTAGTGGGAAATGGCCCTAATCTCTACAAACGACGGCTCTTAGTGCCCAGCGGTACTGAAATCATGCTGACTGTATGTGGAGATCTTAGGGAGAGGCCTATGTCCAGCAGTGGACTTCAATCGGCTGATGATGATGAAAATAAATATATTACGAGGAGTACGTCTTTTTTTTTTTCATCAAAGCGACGTGATGAGCACGATGTTCACCTGACGGTAAGTGATACGGCCTGCCTACAACAATGTGGCGCTAGTTAGGATGATAAATCCTGCACATGTGGTTGTAGCCTTGAGACACCGGATGGTTAAGTTCCGTTACTCCAGTTATTACATAATATAGCGTCTGTCAATCCGGAACACAAAAATGTTTGTTCATTAGTGTTTGACAGCAGAAATAACGGTATTCATAAGGGATCTACCAGTAAACATTCCTCAAATTAACATTTTATTGTATATATTTAAATATATATATATATATATTGTATATACATATATATATTTAAAAATTAAAAAAAAACGACTGCAATAGGAACTGCGGTGGTACCTACCTACAGGTCTGAGGCAACAGAGCCCTACCACCCGTACAAGTGCGTCTGCAGTGTATCAGCTCCTTTCTAACGGACGTAATCCACCAGCCAACATTAACAAAGTCCAAGCCTGCTAATCCTCCGTCAAATCGGAACCTATCAATCAACTCGATGATCCATTCATCGTGATGAGCATTCTGGAATCGATTAAGTTGATAAAGTATTTTTCTCCCCATGCCGATCGATTCACTCAGACGCCATTTCGTTTGGATCAGCTTCCTTTCACATCCGGTTGAACAATAATGATTAATATATGTTGGGTTCGAATCTCTACAATTCATGCTGAAGGTAGTAAAATATATATATATTACTCATTAATACAATTCGCTGTATTTTAAACGTTATTAAGAAACAAAAACTAACTTGACTACGTTTCTAAGTTATTTATGTATATTACAGAGATATATACTGGTGCCAGGTTTTTGTTACCGAAGAGCGTCTAGGTAGGTATCACCGCAGCGCCTATTGCAGCCGACAAATAGTACTAGACTAACAATACTAAGTCCGGTGTGACGGGCGTTGTAGCTAGTGAAGTTACTAAGGTAACGAGACTTAACATTCTGTCATTAGGCCACCAGCGCAATGTGTTGCAGTATATATCATACCACCTTATTTAGCACCATATTATTATGGTCAGTCGTATGACTTACCATCAGGTGAACGTGTCGTCGCTTCGTGGAATAAAAAAAACGAAATTGTTCATGTTTCTTATTATTTATTTATTTTTCCACACCAGCGCAATGTTAAGCGGTCAGTTCCGCTCGATGGGTAAGCAGTAATCGTTGATTAAGTTTTTTTTTCTAATAATCTAGTCAAATTTATGACTAAATAGGTCTGCTTACGATATTAATTGCTACACATATCTAAACCTAGATTTCGCGTCGGGACGTTAACGGAGCTCGTTATGTGTGATTGCTCCGACGGCGGTAATATTTACTGCGCGCAAATGGGTACTAGGTCAATATTTATTATTACTGCTTCACTTATAGTTCACAGTTTTGTAAACGAGTTATGACCAATAGAACGTTGCTCAAGGAAAATGTGACACAGCACCTAAGGGGGTAAGGGGTCCTGCACGACAACCCACGGAAGCCAAGACAACCTCTCCTGCTCCTGGTGTACTATGTTAATCAACGAACGAGACTCCGGCTCCCACCAATCCACATTGGGCCAGCGTGGTGGGAAATGGCCGATTCCCTCATATGAATAACTACAAATATTGAGATTTTTGGAGGAGGCTTATATTATACATTAGCGTTAGACGTTTATCGGAAAGTAGTGATGTGCTGACACAGCACCTATTTGCCCTCACATTCTTGACACAAGATTTTAACTTTCTTTATCCAATTCATTCATTTATTACACTAGTTTATACATTACTAGCTGTATCACCATCATGATGACCTGAATTTAATGTAGTTGTAGTTTTCAACTGATGATACAGCTCTGGCTGCGGCGCACTACAAATCAAAACATAGTAATATTTTCCCAAGACAGTGCGGAGGGAATTTATTTAAATAGTCTTCGGTAACAGAGAGCCATCACCAATAAAACTACATTTAAATTCTAAATAGTAACAATCTGTCTCTTAAAAGAAACTTGTGCACTATATTTATTTAACAAATAGACAGCATCCAGATAAAGACTAAATAACAAATTGTTTTTTGTCATTCTTTGCATCCTCTGATCCCTGGGTAAAGAACTGTACCTATAAATCATGAAGTACGATCCTTTCAACCTAATTTAATTGATTTTATTACACTACTTCTATACTAGTGCGGTTTACCACCAAAGTCTTTATCGCTTACCATCAGCTGGGATCGTAGACAAACGCTAGTCAATACAAAAAAAAAAAAAGGATTAACTTTGCGATGATTACTATAACATTGGAACTTAATAATATCTAATCACGTTAGTGGAAACTTGATTATAGTAGCTTATTCAACGTTCGTTACATGTACTTAAACGTCCGCACCGTCAGCAACTAAAAAAGATGGTAGATGATAAATCAGACCTACCTATGACATTACTACAACGCCCATGGCTAGCAATCGCTGTTATCGCTGTCATCATTCCACTTCTCTACATATCCGAAAAGAAAAATTCAATTATTTGAAAGTCGAGAATAGCATGTTGCAGATTTGTTTCCCTCCACTAATATAGCTTTATTAATATGGACGTCTATTGTGGTGCAAAGACTTCCCCAATGATATCCGCGTCGTTCGACCTTGCGCTGCCCGAGTCCATCGGTTCCTCACATAGCACAATCATCATTATTATATCAGCCCTGCCTTCAATGCGGTAAAATATCACAGGTGTAGGATAAAATGTGAACGTTCCGTTAAATTAAATTTACTATAATGATAATATCTGATATTAAAACGACAACTGAGTGAATTTAAATGGTCCATTCGGCGTAACTTTAACGCGCGTACAAACTAATTAATATTTAACTGTAATTGTTTTTAATGGAGGTATTAAAATAAAAAACAATCATCTATAATCGATTAAAGCAAATTGTATTTATATCGATAACATCTCATTACCTGATTTATATATCATTTTGTAACTAAATGTATAAAAACTTAAACTCGTAATCAATTTAACCGGTGGTGGCGGCTCCGTCGATTTTTATATTTGCTCCCGTCATATTCGGCATGGAGCTGCTTGCAGCTAAGCATATAACTCTTGCTACCTCTTCGGGTTCTATAATTTTTTTTGTCGTCAAATTTGAAGCAATTTCTTCGTAGGCATGCCATATGAAATTTTCATCGATGTTTAAATTTCTAATAATATTAGTCCGCGTCACTCCCGGGCTTACTACGTTGATTCTGACGCCGTCCGTCACGACCTCGGCCGACGCTTGTTCGGAGAACTTCTCCAACGCGCACTTGGATACCATGTAGGGAAGAAAGCCGGGCTTGTATCTGTTTAAATGCGATGACCCAACGTTCACGATATTACCACCGCTTTTAATCAAGTGCGGGAGAGCTAACTGAGTCATGTAGTACGGCACTCTTAAGTTGATAGCAATCAGCTCATCAAAGATCTCTATAGTTTGATCATACATAGACGCCACTTGAATTTTACCTGCGCAGTTGATCAAGACGTCTATTCTACTAAATTTTCCCACCGTTTCTCCTACGACATTTTCACAACTGCCAGAATGAGTTAGATCGCATAAGATACTCACTGGTTTGTAGCCACTAAGTTCCTCGCATTGTCGGGCAACATCATGTAGTCTTATTTCATGTCTTCCAACGAGACACAGCCGTGCTTTACCCTGCGCTAAAATCTTTGCAGTTTCAGCGCCGATCCCGGAACTAGCGCCAGTAACAATAATCACTTTGTTTTCAAAGTTAAAATTCATGTTTATTTTGTTTTCATAAAAGAATATGGAGATAAGTAAAAATTGCATAAGATATGATATCTTTGAGGCGAAAATCGTATTATTCCATTTAGCAATCAGATATACGTACATGCATTGCTTTGAACGCTGCAATCTTGTCTTGTCACTGCGTTCTGTCGATGTGTCCGTTATCAATTTGTTGGCAATTTTCTTGAATAGGGTATCAGTTAAATTTAATTTACCTTTTATCACTACAAGTTTATTTCATCGCAGCTTATCTACGTTAGAGGTTGTAAATAAATTATTATCTTTTACTTTCAGTACTAATAAAAATATTGTTTAATCGTATATTTTGTGATAAAAATTTTCGATTTAGAACAAATGGGCTTAAAATATACCAGCCATGCGACTTGATTTGCCTCGATAACGTTTCCAGGCGATAATTGTTTCCGTATAGATTGATACGCCAGTGAGAAAAGCTGTGACTCACACTTTGCAAAGTACTTATTGATATACTGTAAACTAGGAATTTCGGCACAGTCTATAGGATAAGAAATATTCACGTATGTATGAAGTGCAGTTTGGCTGTGATAAGTAATAGAGGAGCCGCCGGTTACTTAAAATTCAATGAACTTGTCTTCAGACTGATCAAAGGTTGATGACAGTTTATTATTCAGCAAGGTTAACTAGCGCAACTATGTATCATTAATCTTACACAGTTGTTTTAATAACACTATCACAACATTCAGATAGTTCACAAATCCAGATGGTACACAAGAGTAACAATCCTTCTGAGTTCAGACATAGTTCTCGTACCCTTTTGACTTCCGTCTCTTCTCTGTCGTCTCTCTCGATTAAAATTAATTCCGCTTCATAATATATTTGTGCTGCTTCAATTTCTATTTCAACTTTATCTATATTCGTTTATGGTTTTGATTGATTTCCTTCTGAATGTTATAAATATTACACGTGTATTATCAGTAGAGTTTCCTTTAACACTGCTTTATCAATAGTGTAACATCCGCAACATGTTACGTTGCCTAACTGTAGATTATTTTGATAAAGATATTGAAAAGAAACTGTCTCTATGTATTTACGATAACCAAGTTTGATTAATATCATTTTGTGTTTTTTTATGAATACATTTTATGTGTAACGTTTGACAGTACCTAATATTACATATTCGAATTGAAAGGTTTTATTATTATATACGTAACATTTTGCGCAAACATTGCGCTTCTTTAAACTAAAAATAATATGATTACACTGGAATTTTTAGCTAGGGAATCAATCCAATCCAATCCAATCAGCCGGAAGACGTCCACTGCTGGACAAAGGCCTCCCCAAAGATTTCCACTTAGACCGGTCCTGGGCCACCCGCATCCAATGGTTGCCAGCGACCTTGACCAGGTCGTCGGTCCACCTTGTGGGGTCTGCCCACGCTACGTCTTCCGGTACGTGGCCGCCACTCGAGAACCTTTCTGCCCCAACGGCCGTCGGTTCTGCGAGCTATGTGCCCTGCCCATTGCCACTTTGCGACGGCGACCCTTCGAGCTATGTCGGTGACCTTGGTTCTCCTGCGGATCTCCTCATTTCTGATTCGATCTCGCAGGAAACTCCGAGCATAGCTCGCTCCATCGCCCTCTCGGCAATCTTAAGCTTGCGGACAAGGCCCACAGTAAGCGGCCACGTCTCTGCTCCGTATGTCATCGCTGGCAACACACACTGGTCAAAGACTTTTGTCTTGAGACACTGCGGTATATTGGACGAGAAGATATGTCTTAGCTTCCCGAATGCTGCCCATCCGAGTTGGATTCGACGAGAGATCTCTTTCTTGAAGTTGGACCTACCTAGTTGGATTGTATGTCCGAGGTAGACATATCTGTCAACAACTTCAAGTGTAGAGCTTCCAACTGTTACTGGAGTGGGTACAATATGGACATTTGCCATGATTTTGGTCTTGTCCATATTCATTTTAAGACCCACTCGTTGTGAAACTCTACAAAGATCATCGAGCATTGTGTTGATGTCCTCCATGGTCTTAGCCAAAACCACGATATCGTCGGCAAATCTAAGGTGCGTGATGTACTCGCCGTTGATATTGATGCCATATCCTCTCCAATCCAGAAGCTTGAAGACATCTTCCAATGCAGCGGTGAACAGTTTCGGAGATATGATGTCTCCCTGTCTTACTCCACGCTGCAATCGGATCGGTTTCGAGCTCTGGTCTTCGAGGCGGACTGACATGGTGGCGTTCTCGTACAAGCACCTTAGAACATCGACGTACCGGTGGTCTATTTGGCACCGTTGGAGGGCCTGCAACACGGCCCATATCTCAATCGAATCGAAGGCTTTCTCATAGTCCACAAACGCTAAGCATAGGGGCTGGTTATACTCATGGGACTTCTGTATAACCTGCCGCAGCGTATGAATGTGGTCTATGGTGCTGTAGCCTTTACGGAATCCAGCTTGTTCGGGAGGCTGGAAGTCGTCGAGCCTGATTGTGAGACGATTCGTGATGACTCTGGAAAACAACTTGTAGACATGACTCAAAAGTGAGATGGGTCTATAATTCTTCAACTGGGTTTTATCTCCCTTCTTGAAGAAAAGCACCACCACACCTCCGTGCCATGCCCGAGGCGATCGGCCTTCTAGTATGACGGAATTAAACAACTTCTGCAGGACTTCGAGGATCGGCTTTCCACCAGCTCTCAGAAGTTCAGCTGTTATTTCGTCATCACCAGGTGCCCTGTTGCCTTTAAGTTGATTCAGAGCCACACTAATCTCGTGTAGGCTGACAACCGGGATATCTTCAGAGTAGTGTCGGGCTAGACTAGCTCTTGGATCTGATGCTAGTCCACCAGGAGAACATGTAGTCGTGTACAGCTGTCCATAGAACCGCTCAATCTCCTCCAGAACCTCGGCCCTTGACGATACGATCCTGCCGTCCTCTGTCTTCAGCCACGTCAACCGGCTTTGCCCGATAGACAGATCTCGTGCGAATACTTTAGAGCCTTTGTTCCGCTCTATTGCCTCTTTAACACTGTCAGTATTAAATCGGCGTATGTCGCGAGTCAGAGACTTAGAGACCTGCCTATTCAGCTGCCGATATTTGGTGGCATCTTCAGGAGACTTCAGGACCAGTTCTCGTCTTTCGGTCATGAGGTTTAATGTGTGGTCAGAGATCGGCTTCTTCTTTCTGGTACGGGGACTTTAAAATCTTAAGTCCTGCCGTACGGACAGCATCTACGAACCTGGTGTTGTAATCGTCCACATCAATGCACTCGCCTAAGGATGCAAAGCGATTTCGTAGTTCAAGCTGAAAGCTCTCGGGGTTTTGGAGTTGGATGGGCGCTGGCCGGGCGTGGACTTCACCAGTCGAAATCGTTCGAGCTTTATGTTGATATTCAAAATGCCTCTCACGATTCGGTGATCGCTGCCCATTTTAGAGCATTGATCACTGAGACATCCTTGAATATCTGCCTCTTCGTCGACATGATGAAGTCTATCTCATTTTAGTAGCTCCATCAGGACTAATCCACGTCCACTTGCGGCTGGCCCGCTTCTTGAAGAAGGAGTTCATTATATAGAGGCCCTCCTTCTCCATGAAGTCGGCGAGCACTTGGCCTCGTGGATTTCTCTGTCCATATCCAAATTGCCCCACTTTCAGTTCTCCACTACTTCGCTGCCCTAGTTTTGCATTGAAGTCTCCCATGACAACGGTGTACTGAGTTTTGGAACTGTGTATGGCTTTAGAAATATCCTCATACACAGTTACCACCTCGTCATCAGAGTGTGCCGTAGTCGGTGCGTATACCTGTATGACCTTCAGCGAGTAACGCTTGGTAACTCTGAGTATCAGGTACGCTACCCTTGCTGACACACTAACGATGTCGACAACGTTATTCACAAGAGACTTGCGGACGATAAACCCGACGCCACCCTGGGACTGCTGGTCGCCCTCCCGGAAATAGAGCAGGTTGCCTGATTTAAGAGTTATCGTGTCCTCCCCTCTCTTCGGACTTCGGATAACCCTACTATATCCCATCTTAACCTGCTCAATTCCTCCTCCAGCTCAATTATCTTCTCGTCGGTCCGCAGTGTACGCGTGTTGAGTGTTGCCAGGGCCAGATGTTGTTGGTTTTGGTAGCCTGGCCGCTTCCGGAGATTCTTCGCACCCCTTGCCCCGCCGTTACCGTGACCGCTACCGTAGCCAGGAATAGCGGGGCCGCCGGGGACTAGGGGCCGTTTTTATTTTGGGATCTCATCTAGGGGAATTGCCGTAATCGCCACGCTTGGCAGGCGGCTTGGCGATCGCAGTTACGGAGGCCCTATCGTGAAACGCTGCTGCCCGTCCCACGTCCGGGATTTCCCTCCGCTTCCATGGATGGATATACCGCCATCGTTCGGTTGACTGATTGCATTTGATGAAGTGTAAATGTACTCAATCGTCATATACACTTCAGCAAATGGGCGGTGGGGTCGTCACTTCCCGACGCCAATGTCTAGGCCGCCAGCTAGGGAATAAAGTTAATGTTCTTATTCCATTGTTGTTCATTTCTCCTTGCGTTCTGTCAACAGTTAAAAGTTTTCAGCTAATGGTGCACGAGACAAAAGCTGCGTTTCAATTGGTTGCTGTATTATCTACAAGCGTTGTGTATATACCCGTCGCATCCACACGGGCAGATTGCAAAATTCGCGCGAGCGTGGCGCACCGCGAGCAAACAATGGACGAGCGTCTCTCACGTCGCGTCACACTTTTGACCTGTTTACGATCTGTTTGCGTTTCGCTTTTATTTCGATGAGCATCCGTTGTTCCGATGCTCTTCTGTTCCTACCTTACCGTCGAGACAACAAATACCCTATACGAATAACCGATGAAGTATTTATATGTCTGATTTACGTCTGTCCGGAAGTGTACTTATATGAACGTATGTTTGAAGCTAAATACATTTCGGAGGATGCCTAATTTTTCAAAATCCATCCGCAAACAATTTAGACGGTTGTCCAAACGATTTAGGTGAACACATGTTGTGATAGACAAATGTAATACCATCAAATTTATATCCTGGTCACCTCGTTGCATTGTCGAATAAGAAAAAATTAGATAATACCACTGACAATATATCTCATCATCATGAAGCAGTTGAAAACCGTAAACAGTTTCCCATATAAAGCTAATTTTTTTTTAATGTGACAACACTGACCACGATAATTACGGAGAGAAAAGGTGCGGTATTCCCGAGTCGATTCTGGCGGTGCGTGTTCAGCTGATTATTGATTGCGGTCAGGGGCCCGCTTTAATTAGTTCGCCCGTTGTTGTCTGTTTCACTATGAAATAATTAGTCATTAGCGTCAAATTTATTTGGCTTTATGTCACATTAATTGTTAAACAGGTTTATATGTTAACTTTAAGGAAAATATTTCATCATTTTCATCGACCTATAGATAGACGTTCTCTACAGACCATTGATCTGCTCCAAGACCCTCCATACCGATCGGTCTTATCAAAAATAGTAATACTTAATATCAGTCGATTCCTTGATTAAGTAAATTTTTTGAAGACCCAATTCAAAAAAGGAAGTGCTCCTAGTTTAAATCTAGTGCCTGTTTGTCTGTGGAATCACAGCTCCTTAACGAATCTATTTTGTTCAATAATTTGGTGTTTTTCTAGATAATGTTTCAAAATGTCTAGTTTGGGAAAATCTAGATTGACGTCGCTAACAGATGTTGGAACAATTAATGACCGTTACATACTCAACGTACTTCCTATTTATTTATGTATTGTATATATTTATTATATGTAATATTTATTTATATTAGGTTGTCAAATATCTCCCTTCCGCCTTTTCGTCTTTTGAATTTCGCGGCTATGTACAAAACGCTACAGAGCTCGTATCTGGCAATACTATACATAATTTGAAAGGTCTTGAAATAACCTACAAAACGACGCTATGCATAATTAGTTTGGATATTGCGTTCAACAGTTATAGACGTGTAAACATTGAGTTCACTAACACCGAAATTCACGCTATTTTAAAGTTTTCCTTCGTTAAAGGCAAATCCGCTAGAGAAACGTTCCGTGAGATTAATAATGGTGTTTTGGGGATGGTACTCTATCACTTCGAACCGCGGAGGAATGGTTTCGACGATTCAGAGCCGGTGAAAACGACACCATGGATAAGCCAGCCGGCGGAAGACCTGTAACGACAAATACCGATCAAATCATGGACTACATCGAGTTAGACCGGCATGTGGCATCTCGTGACATCGCCCAGGAGATGGGAGTTAGTCACCAAACCATTTTAAACCATCTGCAGAAGGCTGGATACAAAAAAGCTTGATGTTTGGGTGCCGCATGATTTGACGCAAAAACCTTCTGGACCGAATCAACGCCTGCGATATGCTGCTGAAACGGAACGAACTCGACCCATTCTTGAAGCGGATGGTGACTGGCGACGAAAAATGGATCACATACGACAATATCAAGCAAAACGGTCGTGGTCGAGCGGCCAAGCCGGAATTGACGGCCAGGAAGGTTTTGCTGTGTGTTTGGTGGGATTGGAAGAGAATCATCCGCTATGAGCTGCTCCCATATGGCCAGACGCTTAATTCTACCATCTACTGCCAACAACTGGACCGCTTGAAGCAGGCGATCGACCAGAAGCGTCCAGAATTGGCCAACAGGAAGGGTGTAGTGTTCCACCAGGACAACGCCAGACCCCACACACTTCGTTGATGACTCGTCAGAAGCTACGGGAGCTCGGATGCGAGGTTTTATCGCATCCACCATATAGCCCGGACATAGCGCCAAGTGATTACCACCTGTTCCTGTCCATGGTGATCGCCCTTGGTGGTGTAAAGTTGAACTCAAAGAGGCTTGTGAAAAGTGGCTGTCCCAGTTCTTCGCAAATAAGGAGGGGGCTTCTACGAGGGAGGTATTATGAAGTTGCCGTCTAGATGGAAACAGATTATCGAACAAAACGGCGCATATTTGAACTAAATTCGATCACTGTAACACTTTTATAAAGCATTGAATAAAGAACAAAAAGCGGAAGGGAGATATTTGCCAAACTTATATTACTAAGTATGCCTGTTATGAAAAATATGGGTAATTATTATTAAAATGTGAAATCTTTTTTTACCTCTATGCACAACTACCTCACCTGCCGAGTCATCTACTTCCATCGAAGGTTGACTGATAGAGAATGCCTAAAGGCATTAATACTGTGTATTGTTACATATGTTTTTGTGTTATAATTAAAATTATAAATAAATAGATAATTCATAAATTAGGTAATTTATTATATAAATTTTTTGCATTTTACATTTTATTACAATCGACAGTAGTAATGGGAACGAAGTATATTTACTTGTAAGGGTGGTACGTCTTAAATGATGCTCATCGTTTGAATAGATCAAACAGTGCCCACCAGTTGTGTTCCTCTTTGAAGGATTTTATAGCTTGTGAAATTACCAAGGTAACGAGCTCAATATAGTGGGAAATATATCATCCTAACTAGCGCAACATTGATAAATCCAGGCGCGTGTATCACTCGATGAACGTTTTGCTCGTCTCCTCGCTTCTTAGTGTAAAAATGTTTTAACACAGTGGTAACGTATCACGCTGGGAGGAGACATTGCATGGAGAGCCGTAGCCTCATTTTGTGAAGCTGTAATGGTATAAAAGGAGGCCGCCGAGCGGGATCGAGAGAGATCAGATCCCGCTCGGAGACGAAGCCGTCGTGGCGCTACTGTGCGTCGATTCGTCGCACCGGTGACTGGTGTTTCCCTATCATAATGGGGCCTCTGGGACCGTTGGCGATCAGGATGGGGGTCCTCATTGCCTTCTAAACGACCCTGAGAAAGACAATAGCTGGACGTGGTCTCCGTCATTGAAGTAGTAGTAGTAACGAGGCTGGTAGGGTCTGCATAAAGTAGACCCTGGAATGGACTGTCCTAGCGTAGCGTTAGTGAGGCCGCGGTTGTTCCGAACAGAGATCCCGTGACTTATCTAAACGCGGAAGGTGACCACCGAGGGGGTTTTAGTGGGTAAAAATCTCCATATAACTGAGACCTCCCCCCAGAAGGCAGAGTATCTTTTCGAAGATTTGGCCCCTATTCAAAAATAAAAAAAAGTACTAACGTATTACATCGCGTCGCTAACACGCCGCTGCTGTGTCACGCTGAACAAAGTCGGCCGCGTGACGTCACCGACGCTCGCACAACAACGCGCGCGTTGACGCATTGTTTCCCGCGCGCGCCAAATTAATAACTCTTCCACGCAAACGAAATTTTGAAAATGGAACGTCTTATTTTTCGCGGGATTTATTCGGTCATTGTTGGAGAGAAATAATGTTAACGGCGGCGATACGCTCGCAGCATATGTATATGTTTTCATTCTCATTTACTAACGAGACTGGTGATAGGTATTGTTTATTTTCTGATTTTTTTTATTTAAATTTTTAAGGCTTTTTTATTACATTGGTTTGTCGATGGAAAGACTGTCTATGTGTGTACGTACCACTATTGCAGAGCCTCTCGCAGCCGACAACCATTAGTTTACAAAACATCACCGTGTTCCAGTTTAAAGGGTGTTGTCGCTTGTGAAATTACTGAGCGTGACTAAAAATCCTATGTCTCAAAGTGACAACCACGATATGGTGATGTATATACCATTATAACTAACACCACGTTGTTATGGGTAGGCGTATCACTTATCATCAGTTGAACGTCGCGCTTGTCCAGCCGCTTTGTGAAATTAAAAATAACTGAATTCAATTTTCAATGATGCTATGTGACACACCATTGAATATTCCAACTTTCATATGTTGAAAGCCGCAACATGGTGATCGACTGGTATGGTAGCTGGCCAAGCTAAAACCAACACCATAACGTTATTTCATCGAATCAAGAACTTCCGTGTTACTAGGCAAGCGGTTACCCACCGTGTCACGGAGACAGTAATGTAGGTTACATTTAATGACAATTTCAAACAGCCAAAGAGCTTTTTCTCTTTGCGTGTCTAATGAAGCATTGATTGGAAAACATCGGAGACAAAAACTGTATTGACCTCATTCGTCGTTAATTGTCTATTCCTGAACACGGACGGAAGCGGGCGACACCATTTTTGTTACACGCCTTGTAAATTTTTTACTGTCATTTGTTGCGGATTACTCTTTATCTCCTTTTTCTTGTTAGCATTTGTCCTGTCCTACGACTGGGTTTGCCTCTGGAGGCGCGGGTTACTCTGTGATGAGATTACATTTTATAATAAAATCTACATGAATACGCTTATGAAAGTGGAAGAAGCGAGAGAGGTGTGCCAGGGTCGTAGCAGGTGGAGAGAGGTGATCTCTGCCTACCCCACTGGGAACGAAGCGTGATATATATGTATGTATGTATAAAATCTAGCAATGAAACAGATGCAGCTATCTCTAATAAGATGCTCTGGACAACTGTCATATCTTGCAACTTGTTTGGACGGATTAAGATGTAACTACTTCTTCATAATCATCATCAGCCGATTGACGTCCATTGCTTCACATAAGCTTCCCCCTAAGATCTCCACATCCATCAGTCCCGTGCTGTCCGCATCCAGCGGCTTCACAAGATATTACAGCCAGCATGGCCTGCGGTACCGCCGGGTACTAAAAGCTTTCGTTCGTAGGTGTACATATGGGGTTTGAGCTATCTTCCGCTACGCTGTCCCAATGTGGGTTGGTGAGAGTCACAGCCTCGTTTGTTGGTTAGCAGGATACACCACGAGTAAATGAGATTAGCGTAGGTCCCATGAGTTGTTATACGGGATCTCTTACACCAGTTTCATATCAATATATATTAATTATCAACATATATTAAATGTAAATACATATTTACTGTTAGTAGATCTCTGTTGCTATATACCGTCTAAGTAGGTACCACCGCAGCGCGTATTGCAGCCGATAAACAGTATTGTGCTGTTGCTAATGTAATTACTGTGGTAATGAGACAAAATCATACGCTTCAAGCGACGCGTGCAATGTGGTTTAGTATATATCATCTTTACTAGCGCCACGTTATAGGCAGGAGGCGTATCACTTATTATGAAGTGAACGTCCCTCTCGTTTCGTTGCTAAATTTGATAAAAAAACCTTGAATGGCCAATGTGAGGGTAAAACTTTTTTAATACAGCTTCTCTAAGTTCTTTGTTAAAACAAGTCCTTAATGAGTATGAAGAAAATGTTTAGACTTATGTTGTGTATGTCACTCATTGAGTAACGTTTCGTCCCCACCGACTGCAGTTACCAGGGGGTGTTTTCACTTCATACAACAAAGCGAGCTGACAGACAGGCAGCACGGTCTCAACCGGTTGTAACTCTAACGTATGCTTTTGAAAAAGAGACAAAAGCTAGTTGTCATGTCTGTCTTATTACCAAAGCGGTTGTAGTAAGCGACGAGATGAACGGAACTTTCACCTGATGGTAAACAATACGTCTGCGCTTAAAAATGTGCTGGTAGTTATTTATTCCACCACTTTGTTGTTGTTGTTTCGGCACATAAGATATTAAGTTCTGTTACCTCATTAATGTCATCAGCTAAAGAATGGATCAAACCGGAAAATCGTAATGTTTGTATACTTACTATTCGGCGGCAGAAATAGGTGCCGCAGTCATACATAACCAAACCCCAGCTACCAGAGACTATCGCTCACCAGTAAACATCGCTTTGGGGGCAGTCGAGAAAAGAGCATACCACTTTCTTAAAGATTAAAGTAGCTGCGAACTTTTCCGTGTAGCCTTACTATCCATGGGCTGATCTCTTTCCATCGCGTGAACCGTGGTCACCCGTTTGTCAATTTTCTCTATGAAAAAATTAAACTTAATAAATCAAACCTTCACGGTTGTTAACCATGATGTATCAACAAATGCAGTTTGTTTGTTAATACTCTATTGACCAAATCACATCGATGAAAATCCGTCGTATTTGTATTGGTTATCATTCGGTCTCAGGGGCCAGAGTCGCGCAATGAATCACAGCACTGTGTGACGTCACATTTTTTGCGTCCCACTTCCGTCGGCATCCGGTGTATTGAGATGTTGATTTATGGAACTGTCCGCGGGCCGAGCGCTCGCCGGCCGACCGATCATATTTTAGCGCAAGGAAATATTTATTTTAATTACTATGGTAACTAATTGAGAGCGTATTGATTTATCATCATCATGTCTGCACTCCCATCGGCCTAGTATCCAGAGGTTTCTTTTTACCAAATGGTCTGCACAAAAAAAAGGAAATTGATTAATGGGGTAACGACACATCATCATATGTCTGGAGGCGACGAGGAGATAATTCTTTCTCTACGGGAAAGCATATCATTTACAATCAGGTGAACGTCTCACTTGTTTCGACGCTTTGTAGTCTAAATGAAAAAGTATATCAGTATCTGGATGAACTAAGATGCTCTATATACATTGCTTGAAGATCTGTGTGCCGATGGGGCAGTAAGGTTCAGGCAACCGCGTTTAGGAAGACAGTTAAGGTTGCAGCAAGATGCTAGATGCATATGGAACAGGTACCAACCAACCAACGGTGAGTTACTTGGTACAGGCTTATGGTCCAATAGTGGTCTATCGGTTTGTAATGATCTCACTGAATTGTTATATATAGATTAATGTTTATGAGAAATAAATTCTTTTACGCCCCCCAAAATATATGTTAGTATGTTCATAACAGACATAAAACATACAAGCTGCAGTCATAAATTTCAAATAATAAAGTTTTAGCAACACTGACCCACGAGGGCGGTGAAACAAATAAGTAACTTGCAAATGAACTAATGAAGTTTTTTTTAGTGTTATTAGTTTGACTTTCAGAAACTGGGCTAGCGTTTTTAATTAATATCAATTACTCTGAAACTCGAAACAAATATTTAATTGGCCATTAGTTTTAATTAAAGATCTCGTTTCTATAATTAGATTTTAATGGAACGGTAATAAAATGGTTTACTTTAGGTACTAAGTTGATTGGAGGGTAAAGTGACGAAGTTTAGGTTACTTCTGACTCTATGTATATATAACATTAATATTACAATGTTCCCTTGTCCGCTAGTGACAAGTGAAGCGTAGAGATAGACCGAAGAAACTGCGGAGGTAATGTGTGAAAGATGATGTGTGTAAGAAATGTGTGAATTCAGATATGACGGCTGATAGAGGGATGTGGAAAAGAAATAAATACTGTGCCGACCCCACATAGCTGGAAAAAAGCAGGAGGAAGAGAAGAGCTAGTGACAAAGGAACAGATAGTGCAAATAATGAAGGTCGAGTCCAAAAGTAGGATCTATTGGATTATTGTTTGAGAATAGCAAGGACAGCAGCCAAAGCAAATGGCTTAATTATTAAGAAGCGACGTACGCTGAAAAAAAATTACGAGACACATTGAAAGTGAATCCTTAGGACACCGTCTTTACGATAAGTGCTAAACACATCGCAGCAGGCACGAACATTAAGTGATACGCCTGCTGACAACAATGTGTCGCCAGTTAGGTTGTTATACATTGCATATTGCGATCGTCGCCCGAGTCTACTTACACCAGTAATTACAGTGCAGGTTCGATCCCAAGTGAACTTTTCATGAAGAAAAGGAACACGTTTTGATAAAAACAGCTTTCGCAGACGTGTATATGTATGCACCAACTTGCAGCAAGCGAGCATGAGTGTTTGGCTTCCTTGTAAGAGGAACCTCCTCTTTCTGGGAGCTTAAACCCAGCAGTGGAGATGTCAATAAGGCTTTTTATTTATCTATACGGATACTAACTAAACATAGTAAGTAAGAGTGTTGTTATTAAGTTTAGATCCGTTGTAAGTCTGTGTATCGCCAGAAGTTTCAATCGTCACTTTATATTCAGAGTCAGACATTAGCATGGACTAACGCCATTGCGAGCTGAGCGCGATAACAGATTTTTGGAAGTGGAAACTAAGTTGGAACGAACGAGGGTGTTCACGGAACTTACTAATGGTCCATTACGAATAGAACTTGCTTCTCTTAAGATTCTGTCTGCTGATGATTTTGGTTTTTGAGACAGAGTAATATATGTAATAAAATGTAGTTTATTTCATCTATATACTTTTTGATTAGATTTAATACACTTAGCATTACTTTCCAGTCTCCACTGGCTTAAGATGTAATGTAATACAGATTAATATACAAAATATAGTGTATATCTCCCACCAAACAATAGTGGGCCAGCGGAAGTAGTAGGGGTGTTAAGGCCAGCGAAGCTGGCGAGGAACATTTAGTATATTTAAATTTCTGTCACATTCTGTTATAGTAGTAATCCCTTATAACAAAAGAAATCTACATATTATAAATATTCACGGTTTATATTATATATCAGCGATTGCATTTACCGTAAATATACAAATACTACCACCTCGTTCGCGATCGTTACGTACCGTCCGTAAGTGCGTTAAGGAGTAGGGGGGTAGATACCGTAAAACCCCTGCCGCTGCTCCCGTGAAATTACTTCCTGATAAATATTCACAAAACCGTAAACCCGAAATGTAATTGCTCGTGAACTGGCAGTTAAGTAGGGACGGGCTTTGAACCCGGCGTAAGTCGATCGACTGTTGTTTACGCATCCGCCGGGGCCGCGGCTAAGCGATATCGCGCAGTAAATGTATCGTAACAGAATACAATCCGACGCGATATCTTTGTTTATTGGTTTTTTTTTTCAACAGTCAATTTACGTCCCCACTGCTGGAGCACAGACCTGCTCTCATTATGAGGGCGATTGGGCCAGAGTCACCACGAGGACCCAATGCGGATTGGTGACTTCACACATGCCTTACATTAAATTTTAATTCATGTGCAGGTTTACCCGCAATGTTTTCCTGCACCGTTTGTACTACGCTGTTGTTGCTAAAGTTGACAAATGTACATAACTTAAATATTAAAGTCATGTAGTCGTCGTAACTAATGTAGTCAAGTACATGCCGAGATTCGAACCCGCGACCTTCGGAATGAAAACCGCACGCTCTAACCATTGGGCCATCATCTTCAGTGCGTTGCGGGAGGCCGCGGGATCTCCTACGAAACGCTTCGGTGCCTCCCGGCACTACGCCTAAAGTACGTCCCATGGAGGACTGTGGCCTTCATCGACATCCTCGATTTGGTACGACCGGAACTAGGCCATCTCATACTTATCGTTTATCGCGGGCTCGCTTAAATAACAATGACGGGCCCTACCTTCAGAGCCCACGAACCCGAAAACCCTTTTAATCTCCTTCTACGACAGGAGGCAACCTTAGTCCTGTTCTTACTAGTTCGAGACTACAGAACAAAAACTCTTCCTTATACTAAACTTTTATCTATTCCTTGCCACTACGGTCTTAGATTAAATTGTTTAGATTTGTTTTTGTTACACAATGCGACGAACGAGACTTTCACCTAATTGTGAGTAATATACGCCAACCCGTAACTATGTGGCGCTAGTTAGGATGATGTACACTGCACTACGTTGTGCTCATCGCTTTGAAATATGCATGTTAGTCCTCGTTACCCTAGTAAAAACAGTAATATGTTTGGTGGCCGAAACAGGCGCTGCGATGGTAGATACCTAGATAGTCTTTCATACTTGATATATATGGATGATAACGAGATCCGAGGCCACTTGATTAGTCAAGAGAGGGTATATTAATCGAAAATCTGACGACCGATGGGTCCTCAAGTGAATGAGTACTCACGAAAGTCCTTCACAAATCTACAAGATCGAGCAAGATGATCATATCGGAAAGGCACTAAATGTGATGACTTTAAGACGCACTATTGTCTTCCTGGTGATGATAATGATGATAAATTTCGAACTGTTCTTGAAGGGCTTAGCGGATATGGCACAATATTGTTGACCGAAGGCAGGACGCGGCCGGTCGTTAAGCATGTTCTGATGCGTTCAGCACACAGTTCGCAGCCGGCGAATAATAATTGCGGTTCACTGTAATTACGGTGTAAACGTCGCATTGTGTGGCGAACAATTAGAGGGTCCAACTGAGTTAGTGTCAGCGGCGGACACCGATATGGCTTAACCGTGTTATGCGCCGTGATATAATTATGTACAGTAATTACTGTTACTAACGACAGGGGCTGCTAGAATTACAGTACAAAGGGAGGGCCCGCGGCGCCACCCCGGGAAGTAATTAGGTATACTATCGCTTTTAAAGTTATAACTGGACTAATTAGTGAAATGATATAATAGTTAATTTCGTGGTTTAATCGCAAACACAACCTTAACCTTTCTCAGAAGGATGATGATGTTTAACGTTTTCCAATATTTTGTACCTCAAAAAACTGATAAATCTCACTAGTAGTTTGAGAGCTACACTACAGACAGACATATAACAATATACACAGATATATATATTACACAAGTGGGTAGCTAAGAATTTGCCAATTACAAGGTGTATCGGTTAACCTCTGAAGCCTTCCTTACATTTGGATTCATCAAAGCAACGAAGTAAATTACCTTTCCGGTCGCGGCGGCCCCGCGGCGCGTGCGGCGTCGGGAGCGTTTTATATCATGGGGTTATGTCAGAATATCGTTATTTCAGTTTTATTTACATTAAATACTCTCGCTGTTCATTTATTTTTTACCAACTACAATCTCTAAAGACTGAGAATTATTGATTTGTAATTTTTTTTACCAACTACAATCTCTAAAGACTGAGAATTATTGATTTGTAATTTTTTTACCTAATGTCAAGCTTAGATCATTGTTTTTTTTTATGTAAAAAGAGTATATGTCTATATTGGTCTAACAGTTAAAGATTCAAAAAAACCCCGCAAAATTTAGAAAATATAAAAAGAATTACTACCTGTAGATAGTAAGTCTAAAGGTTACAGGATCATTCCGCCCTTGCTGAAAATCGTGCCAGCTTCTATATGCCTCTACTCCGTTTTTCTTCTGCATGTCTCATGGCAGTCGAAACTTTGAGCTCCCATAAGGTGTGTACCTAGATCAATTTCTGATCTATTGTTCTGGACAAACTATCAAAAGAAAGTTATATTTTGCTAAAATGTAATGACGCATATTTTAAGAGACCGTCCAGGTAGGTACCACCGCAGTAGATAAACAGTAGTGTGCAGACATTACTGTGTTACGGCTCGAAGGGTGCTGTAGCTAGTGTAAGTACTGGGGTAACGAGACACACTTCAACAATATTTTATATCTCAAGGCAACACAAGCAGCCCCAGCGTTGTTATGGGCTGGCGTATCATTTACCATGAGGTGACCATCACGCTCGTCTAGTTGCCCCATTGAATAATATATATATTCTCAATAAAAAATCTTCGCTTTCGTATACCGCTTCGATGAAAAAAAAACGTTGAACGTTAAATTCTGATATGTATAATCAGTACTGAAGGTAGGTCAACAGAAATTCAGTGGTAGCTTCAGTCATTTCATAGGAATTCGTGTCGTTTGATCGTGTCGCCATAGTAGTACTGAGATTTTCTGTAAAGGAAATTACGTAGGTGGGGTGACCGCACGGTACCCCTCGGCTCGGAACACTTAACGACCCCTTCCTCCACGTTCACGTTTACGTACTCGTTCAGAGGAATGGGCGATTTCTTTAAACCCTTTCAATGCGACTGTCGTAATGTCTCCACGAAACGTAACATTTGCTACAACAATACGAGGCGGTTGTTTTGTATTTTAACTACACACGTAGCTTAACACGATTTCATAAAGGGTTAAGTGGAATTGGGGCTGTGAATTGTAAAGCCTCTTCGACTAGACACAGCAAAGCTGATAGGGTGTAAGGATTACAATGTGATGGTTGTGGCTGGTAAGGCGACTTCGGGAAATACCAAATTAGTGTTTGAAACTAGTGGTAGCTTGCTATTAACGAAGACCGTCTAGGTTAAAGGAGCTGTACTTAATTAAATTACCAGTAATTTTTGAGATATCAAGTCTCGTTATCCTAGGGCAACGAAGCTTGATATCTCGTGTCACAAGGCAACGGTCGCGATGATGTGCATATCACCCTAACTATCGCCAAGTTGTTATGGGCAGGTGTGACTTTTACTATTTGAAAATACAACTAACTTTCAATTTAAGTTTACTTAACATTTTTATTTGTATAACATAGATTCTTAAAAGTTAACTTTGATGTTTTTAATATACAGTTAAAATATTTGCGGTTCCTTTTGATTCAGTGTTGTTGATTTCAGTTAGTTTAATTTCTACCAAACTTTCACACATTTATTTAGTACGAAATCAGTTTATTAATGTTAGCTTCAATGAATGTAGTTAAGTTTAAAAACTTTTATATATAAACATTTTTACTAACGCGCTACGTCAATAACTTGAAAAACAATATTTCAAGTAAAAACGTATAGATTTGGGTGCAATGATTTCTTAGACGCACGTATAATGCAGTTATTACAGTTCAGTGGATCACCAAGCGCAGCATATATGTACTTGAATTGAATAAACAATTAATACTTATATACACATATATATAAATACTGAAGTAAGTTTGTCCGTATTAGGACATTATATTTGTCCGCGATCGTCAATAACGCGTGGACACATTCGCGTCGCTAAGCACATTAACACGCCAGTAAAGCTCCGCACGTTTCCGGAAATCCGGTTTTAAAGTGATGGGATAGGTTGTGTCCACATTGTATATATAAAAAAACACATTTACGGGACGTTCACCTGAAGGTAAGTGATACGCCTGTTCATAATAACGTGGCGCTAATTTGGATGGCACATCTACATTGTGCTAGTCCTCTTGAAACGTAAGATGTTAGCTGATATTACCCAGTAATTTTACTAGCTAAAGCGCCGTTTAAACTGGAACAGAGCAATATTTTCACAATATTATTTATCTGTTGCAATAGAAGCTGCGTTGGTACCTAAACGATCTTCGACAACGGAGACCTACCACCGGTACATATTTGAGATTAGGAACTGAACATTGTTGTATCATATGCGTTGGTCGGTGTAATCTCAAGTGTGTCCACCGTCCTCATTAGAGGGAGAATACATTAGGGTAAATTTATGCGGCCACGACGTCGGCCGCAGCGCTAGCAGCGTCCGGCTCAGATGGGCAGATAATGCTAACGTTGGGCAGGTGAATGTAGACTGTACGTCTACAAAAGTAGCAACCTTCGTTAACGTATAGAACCCTGATAACTCCATTTTATAAAGTAAAACCAAGAATTATTTAAAATCACATGAATACATAAATAAGTTTGTCTTATGAACAATTTGAATCGCCATTAGTCGTCATACCTGGACACGGGCCTCTCCTAAACATCTCTTGGCCATCCAATTGAAAAACAGTTTCCAAATTTAACTTACCCATATAAAAATTAACCTTCTCGAACGGCAAATCGTAAGGAAACCATGCATCGTTTATCTCAAGGTACTGAATATAATACGGTGTGGTGGATATCATCCTAACTAGTGCTTCGTTATATGCAGGCGTTTCTCCATTAGATGAACGTCCCGTTAATCTAGTTGATTTAAGAAAATAATAATAAAAATTTAAAGTTGTAAGTAACGTACTTAGGTATATCAGAATAATAGTTCCAAAAATAAAAAAAAACTGGTTAAAAGTGTAACATAACCCTTGATGTAACTTGAAAGTGTATTAGATGTCGGTCCACTTTGGCAACTGTCGGAGCTTCTTCCGAGCTTTAGTAGTAGTTCATAAATATACATTCACATTGTTCGGACCTCAACGGAAACCAATGTCAAACGTCCGCACACAGTCCAGGGATTGTCGCAGCTACAAAGTCTAGGTAATGTCGCCGTTCTTAAACCTATTGAATATTCATTGCTTGGCATTCATTGAGCGTCCAATGCTGATTCCAAGACCGTAAAGACTTTTAATGAGACTAACCTATCGAATGGATACGAGCATTAGTGTTAGATTTTTATTTGCATGGCTTATGGCGTGGTCAAAATAACGTGGCGCTCATTAAGATAGAGTATAGACTATACACAACAGCATATTATATTTGTCGCTTTGAAACAGAAGATAGTAATCTCTAGCTACAGCTTTGAATCGGAACACAGTAATGTATTCACGTTAATGTTCAGCGGCGGAAATAGAAACTACAGTGGTATCTAGGTAGACAGTCTCCGGCAACAGAGGCCTAACTAATAAATTATTTTGATGGAAGATTTTTCATTTAGCTTAAATTAAGCTTTATTTTTAAAGTACTTAGCGGCTCACAAAGTTTATTTCAAACTTTATAGATAACAACAAAAATTTATTACAATTCTAATTTAGTTCAGTGGTAGTTTGTACTGTTTCCTTTCTTACGGTTGTAGGTTAGTTATATAACTATGTTAATTTGTTGTTTTAATAATAATTTATTACTGACCCTTTTAGCTTATAATACCGTGATAGTCGTATATAAAAAAAACAATCAAACGCAGTATTCATAATCTACTTTCAAAAGTGTAACGATAAAACGTAACGAATGCTTCGGAATAACACATTAACCCTCGCAAGCCGCAGTTAACTGGTTTGTTTTTAATCCAAACTAGTACAGTTGCCTCACTCGCGCCCGACACTGCTCGAGTTCACACCTAGCCGCCGCTAACCGTGACTGATGGTTCAACTTTGAACTCGACGCGCGATAAAAGCTCTGGCAAATAAAAACGAAGTTTTAAAAACCGGGAGTAATGCACCCGATGGTTATTTTTAACTTTTGGTTTATGTAATCTTATTACACTGTAACAAACATAAAAGGGTTGTAAGGGGTCCCTCCCGCACGACAACTCACAGGACCCAAGCCAAACCAGCCTCACCTGCTCATGGTGCACCTTGCTAATCAATAAACGAGGCAACAACCAACGTGCATTGGAGCCAGTCTGGTGGGAAAAGGTCCAAATCCCACCATATGAACCCCTACATACAACAGCCCCTAGTGCCTAAAGGCGGAGGCTATGCTAATTGTAGCGTTGGACCGATTCATGGGCAGATTTTTGGGGAAAGCCAATGTCCAACAGTGGACGTCTATCGGCTGATGATGAGAAATATAACCATACGAGCAGGACGTTCCCCTGGTGGTCAGTCATACGGCTGTTCATATCGTAGCGTCAGTTAGGATGATATACACGTCACCACATTGCTGTTGTCACCTTGAGCAAAGTGTCGTTACCTCAGTCATTTCATCACCTATAGCATTCTTAGAACCGGACCACGGTAATATTTGCACACCGATGTTTGGCGGCAGAAATAGGAGCTCCGGTAGTACCTACACGGTATCCCGCAAGTAAAACTTACCAGCAGAGATGATTATGTTAACTTATGAAGCGGCTGAAGTAGTACGGTTAAGGCTGTAATGGGTTCCGAGCAACATCTTACGGAACCCAAGTCCACCTCACCAGCACGCGGTGCACACTGCTGAATAACAGCTGAGGCTCTGACTACCCACCAACCCGCACAGAGCCATCGTGGTGGGTTATGTCCCAAGTCCCCTTAATAAACTCCAACTAACGATGTAGAAATCTTTGTGTGAGGCCTATGTTCAGCAGTGGACGTCTGTCGGCAGATGATGACGATGATGATGATAATAACGACGACGTACGGTTAACCGCAACCGCAACGAATACACCTATCTCCAATGTATTTCTCTCACAAATAGTAAAGTTGAACTCAATAAGTTAATTCCGCCAGCTAAACCATAAATCAACTATTGACAACATAAATAACTCAATACGAATTTTCAATTGGATCGGGTCCTCCCCCCAGCACGCTCCACTAATGCTGGCGATCCATCATCCTGTAGTGGCGTTGGTACTATCGGACCGTAACCCTTTCAGGTTACAAATAAAAAAAAGGTCGACGTGTTAAAACAAGCGGAGCCGTGAAATATACAGTCACGAAGGTTGTTTAAATAATAATCGCTACAGGCGTTAAGGGTATTGAAAAAAAAACCTAACGTTTTAGGGTTTGAAAAATCTAATCATACTTATCAGGAAATTCATCTTCATACTCTAGAACCGCAATGGCCACCAAGCAAAGGAAGGTTGGCGATCAGCGTGGTACAGTTCTCTCTGTCTCTGGTTCGGCTGAACAATTCGGACCCACCAGATATGCCAGTCCCTTCCCTGATATTCCTCAACCATTACTTTCTCTTCTCCTTGGTTCTTCCTATCCGATTAGAGTCCATATAAGGAAGTAGAAAGTAAATTCTAACTTTAGCACAATATTATTTGAGCGGCTTAGTCTTTCCGTTCTCTGATATTCTCCAACCATGAGTTTCATTTCATTACTATTGTCCACCATGATTCAAATGTCACCTCGGTGCTTGTCCTCTCATCATCAGCTCGTGTCCTCGTCGTACCTTATATCTAAAGTATTCTTATGAATAGATTACAACCGATTGTTCTGAAATTTGATTGTTGTTTTAATAAATAGGAGATTTCCTCTAATTCGGGACATTGTAATATTATATTTTGAACAAAAAGTTATTGTTCGCGATACAGTCGGCGTCTCATTGTAACAAATCCTGGCTCCTCTCCCTCGTCCCCTTCCAAATCGCCCGGATGCTCCCCGGGCTGAGTCCTTTGTGGCCGTAGCCGCTGATGGCTCCCGTGTATACAGTTTTCAGCGCCGATTGTCCTTTTGTACCGTGAGATTTGTTGTAATTAAGCTTTCGTCAGACTGAAATCACTGTTGCTGCCCTAATGTATATGTTACCATTTTTTTTATGTAATTATGCGACAAGAGGAGTGGGTCGTTCACCTGATGGTAAGTGTTACGCCCGCTCATAACATCGCGGCGCTAGTTAAGATGGTATTCACAGCACCACATTGCGCTCCACGCCTGAGATATGAGTTGTTGTGTCGTTACCACAGTAATTACAGTAGCTACAGCGTCATTTAAACCGAAACACAATAACGTTCGCACAGTACTGTCTGCCGGCTGCGTTAGGCGCTGCGGTGGTACCTAGACGGTCTACGACGGACGGACTGGATATTACCACCAGTATTAGACTATTATATTTTCTACTGCTTTCTTTACATACATTTTACCGTTCTTCGTGTCGAGTTTACTTGGAGAAAATTAATATATGGGATTCGATATATTTATTATTTGTTGCGGATGTGCATAAAAGCGGATATCCGTAAAAACGTATTCGTTAAGGGGAAACTTTTTCATTTAGCCTTCGTCTACATAGTAGAGTTCAGTAAACACTCGCACTCATACAACTTGGCCGGCGAGCCGCAGCTTTGGCTTAACCAAACTTTGCCCTGTCAATTGAACGCTGTGATTGCTTACGATAGTTGTGTACAATTCACCACGAGTAGCGTATTTGACATAGCTCTCTTATCTTTAAAAATAATGGAGCAATTTTTGTATGTTTCTTGTAAGCAAGTAACTGTTATCAGAGACATTATTTCTGACGCCATAACCGCAGTACTGAGGGCAGGTCTCTCTTAACAGACCATCTAGGTACGCACCAGCACCGAATATTTCAAGGCGACGAGCGCAATGTGATGCAGTGTATATCATCTCAACAGGCATTCCGTTGTTATGGGGCAAGTGTAACATTTACCATCAGGTTTTGCTCGTCTCATAGCTTCGTCGTAAAAAAAAAGTTAAACTCAACAAAATATTGATACAAGCCTCAAAGCAATACAGTTTCATCGTTGTCCCTATTCCAATTTCCGGGCGGGCCGGTTACTCTCGCCCGGGTACACCCGGAGGTCTAATTGCAGCGGGCTTTATTTATTTGCACTTATCCGTGGGATTTGTGGCCGTGCACTCTTGACCGGGCGATGTATCGGCGCCCGGATAATCGGATTCCAGACGCCGGGCCCCGGGAAAGGGTGCCGTGATTTAGTACACTAATGTACAGTTTGCGGCCTCGCGGTCGCTGTTGGAGGGTAGATAGGAATTCGGACGATTCTTTGTTTTGATTACGGATCGGTTAAATTTAACTGGAATAGTTTCGCTCAACCACAATCGATGGTTCTATGTGTCTAATGTTTGTAACAACGATTTATGAATTGTAGTCCCCGGTTCAATCTTGTTCGAAGAGTAACCTACTTTTTAGTTAGAACAGTTCAGACACTGATGGGGATTCTCATCGACCTGACGACCTGAGAAGGATAAAGGCTGGACATGGTCTCCCGTCATTGAAGTAGTATTCTCGAGGCTTGTAAGGTCTGTATAAAGCAGAACCTGGGATGAGCTATTCCCCCAGCATAGTGTTGGCAAAGCCGTGATTGTGATCCGAACGGAGGTCCCGTGACCTCTCCAAACGCCGAAGGTGACCTATTGGTTTTTAATGCGTAAAAATCGCCACACAATTCTGACTTCCCCTCAGAAGCCAGAGTATCTTTTCAAAGATTTCTCACCCGAAACTAAAAAAAAAATCACACTGAACCTTTCGCATATTATTAACTCTGGTTAACAAAAAGCGTCCCTCTGTTAGAAAGAGGTCGCGGCGCGTCTAAGTGAGGTCCGCAAAAACCCGCGACTACCAGCAACTGCCTAACAAAAAGCTCCGCCGAAAAGTCTAAGCGCTAAGCTACTTTGTGCTCGGTGGAGTTTGCTCTTTAATGTGAGCTTAATTATAATTGTTTGTCAAATAACTCATTCTTCAATAATGTTCTTTATTTTTTTTATTACTTTAAGTACCCGTCAGTGCGGTCCTGTAAACATAAGTCAATAATAAAGCTCAAAAAGTTGTGTTGTGTGTTTAACCGAGGCTATGGTTGCGGATTCGCCGGTAATCCGGTACCAAGTACGTTAGGCCACGTGGTAGCGCGTGCGGTACTTCCGCCTGTAACAGATAAATAGAGTGAAGACTTTCAGTTCCACTCCGAGATGCGGCCTCATTAAGGACTCGGGCTGTTGGGGCCACGGTTGTGTGCGAAAGTGTTCCCGTGGTTTCGGCTAAAAGCCTTAAGACGTACACCGTGGGGTTATAGCCGGTAATAGTACGGCATAACCCCTCTACTGCCCCCATTACAGAAAGGTATCCAATGCAGGATTTGTCCATGAAAAAAAAAGGCTTTATTTAAACTGGTGCGTTTTACCATCAGCCTGGATTATACTGAAGCGCTATTCTATACGGTCTATTAAAAGTTTATATCAATTACTGAAGAGGAAAATCTATGAAAAGTACAGTACTTAAGTAATTATATTACTTGCCGGAGACCGTCCAGGTAAGTACCACCACCGCAGGGCCTATTTTTGTCGCCAAACAGTGGTGTGCAATCGTTGCTGTGTTCCGGTTTAAAAGGCGCTCTAACTAGTGTAATTACTGGGATAACGAAACTCAACATTTTATGACCAAGGTGCCGAGCGTAATGTGGTGCAGTATATACCATTCTAACTGGCGCCTTGTTGTTATAGGCGCGCGTATCACTTGTTATCAGATGTACATCCCGCTTCTCTCGTCGCTAAATGAAATAAAAAAAAAATTATGTACAATTTCTGATATAAATACTAGACTTTTTTAAAAATTGACGAATTACTCTAATCATCATCATCGTGAGATGCCTCCAAACGGAAGTTCGACGATCAGATGGAGGAAACAAATAATTTTCAACCGATAGTAGTAACCTTTCCACTATTTAATAACAAGGAAATATTTCTTCCGAAGTCCACTAGTGGCACGTGTATTAGTCACCAAAAATAGTGTCCCACAATATAGTGGTCTATTCTTGGTGACTATGATTGACGTCTGTCACTAAAGGAGACGAAAATGCATTTGCGATCTTTGGTTACACGCGAACAGTTACCAGTAGAATTTGTTAACGTATTAACTTGTCTGAAACCTGATGGTTAATGCGACCTGCTCTACATCCAGACGGACACCAGTGCTTTGTACAACGCGATATTTTAATTGAATGGGTGTGCATTAGATGCGTCCCGGAGTGACGGCCGGGGATTCGCATCCACTACCCCGCTTGCGTTACCGGTGACCCACATTCCTGCGCTGGAATGCGCCTGTCTGCTTGCGCATGAAGTATAAATACATAATAATGAGATATATACAGTTTTCTTATATTTAAGTGAATTTTACATATTTAATGAAGCTCTAATTTGACTGATGATGATTTCGATCTGATGAGCAGCTGGATGCGGGGAACGCAGGGTATATCGATGCGGAGATCTTTGGGGGAGGTCTATGTCCAGCAGTGGATGTCTAACGGATGATAATGATGATGTTGAAGACAGAGCGAAGTAGAGAAGAATAATAGGACAGGAAAGCTGACCCTACCACCATATGGGACAATAGCCAGGAAGAGAGAATAGAGCTCTATATTACTATCTTAGTTGTCTTTCTGATCATGCTGGTGGGATTTGACGGTGGAGGTTTTCCTTGCCCATTAAGCGAACACTAAGTTCTCGACGAAGACGAGGTGGTCTTACGTATATCGCAACTAAGAGAGGATGCTGGTGAGGATTATTATACCTCCGTGGCGTCCTTAGTCGTAATGCAGGCAGGCACCGCTGTGTTTCGAAGACGCTGGAACCCTTCGCATCCTGTTGAGAATAACCATAACCTTGTCTTCTCCCCATATTTTTTCCTCACCGATTAAACAACACGTCCCTGTTCCCGGACACCCTCTAGGTAGGTACCACAGCAGCGCTTACAGTAATTGCAGCCGGCGTACAGTAGTCTGCAAACATTACTGTGTTTAAGTTTGAAGGGCGCTGTAACAATTAAAATGAATGCTATAATATTTCACACTTAAAGCAAGGTTACGTGTTGCGGTGTATATAATTCTAACTAACGCGACGCTGTTACCGGTAGATGTAATTACTATCACGTGAACGTATCGCTCGTATCATAGTTTTGTCTAATAAAAAACTGCACAAACTCTTAGTGAACTACTGCTGATAGGTCTCTGTTGCCGGAGACCGTCTAGATAGGTATTACCGCATCGCCTATTACAGCTGACAAACATTACAGTGTTCTGTTTCGAAGAGCGCTGTAGCTAATGCAATTACTGGCGTAATGAGACTCAACATCTTATGTCTCAAGGCGACGAGCACAATATAGTGCAGTGTGTACCATTCTAACTAGCGCCACGTTGTTATGGGCGGTGGAATTACGTACCATCAGGTGAACGTCCTGCTCGTCTCGTCACTTAATAGAATAAAAAAAAATGTACCTCATAGGTCTCCAGTCCGGTTCCGTTGCCTTATAATGTGTTCTGATTACCGGAATGATCTTAGCGAGCGTTCCTCATTGATCACTTGTTTCCATGTGAGAATGAGGTTAATTATCAGGTAATTGTAAACAATTTTTTTAGCCTTATGTATGTATAATTTCATTGGCCGTGAGCGAAATGCATAACGAATGTAACCGCTTTGTTCAGTTTTCAATATAGTAACGTGTGGTGCGCTGTATTGAATATATATTCGGTGAGGGGGCCCGCGTGCGTCCAGTCCCGTCCATTCAACGTTAATTGGATTCAACGCAGTTTTAATCCAGTCATTTTACTGCACCGAGTGATTTATTAATGCTATTATAGCCTTTTTTTTAATAAATAACTGCGGTATTAACTGTTCTAACCGCTAAGCAATACTACACAAACATTACTATTCTATACTTCAAGGAACGCTGTAACTGTTATATTACAATATTAACAATATTGTTTTACCTTTAAACAGTCTGGTTGATGATTGCGTTAAATAGTGTCGTGTATATATTCTAACATATTCCAGTTACTAGCGCCACGTTGTTATGGGTAACGAGCACGATGCGGTGCAGTGTATATATATATCCTAATTAGCGCCACAAAAAATAAATGTGGGTGTTTATACACCTCTGCCTACCCCTACTGGGAATGAGGCGTGAAAATATATAACTAGCGCCACGTCGTTATGAGCATGTGTATCTGTGTTACCTTCCGGTAAACGTCTTATTCTTCTGTTCATAAATTTTTTTAAACATTTATCTTACAGTTATATAAAAGTTCTTCATCTGATTTATGCTGGTGACCGTCTAAAGTATGATGGTGTTGTCAGGTGGATACGATTCTGTCTTACCGATATAGTAGTGTGCATATTTTAAACACCACCGGTATCCTTAAACCGTGTATATATATATATATATAATATATGTTTGTAGTAGAGATATTTTAAAATTTAATTAGCGCTTGCAGCCGCATTTCCTTTTCCAGTCGCGCCTCGCGGTAATCGGATCTCTTGTCTCCATGTGTGCGGTGCACGAGAGGATTGCACCACTCGGAGTGTTCCTGACACTGCATCGCACTCACCTAAGTAGAAGCTCCGTGCACCGGCACAATAACTTATACGTGAAATGATAGATTGAGTATGCTTATATCTGATACATTTTCAACTGAAATATGTTTCAAGAATATCCGCTGTAATGACCTCTTTGTGTTTTTATTTAACAAACCAACGAGAGCAGTGGGACGTTCGTCTAATGGTAAGCAGTACCCCGCCCAAAACAACACAGCGCTAGTTGTGATGGTATACACTTCACCACATTACGCTGGTCGCCTTGAGACTTAAGATATTGACTCTCGTTAATCCAATTATTTCAATAGCTACAGTGCCCTTCGAACCGGAACACAGTAATGATTGCGCAGTATCGTTTGTCGACTGCAATAAGAGCTGAGGTAGTACCTACTAGACAGTCTCCAGCAACGAAAATTTCAAACGGTTGTAGATGTTTATATATAGCCATTCATCATTTTCTGCAGATAGGTCTCTGTTTCCAGATGCCATCTAATCACGTACAACTGAAGCGCTTATCTCAACCACCAGTAGTTTGCAAACATTACGCTGTTCTCGTTTGAAAGACGTTGCAGCCAGTGAAATAAATTTGGGGGAACAAGAAAATTGATATGTTATGTATCAAATCAACGAGCACAATATGGTGCAGTGTTTACCGTCCTTAACCTTGCTATTAGGGGTCTCGCTTGTCTCGTCAATTGATAAAATAAAAAAAAGAAAGTTATATAGTCATTGAAAGTATTATATTATGATAATCATTTCGTATATCAAGGCTCAATCAAAGCTCAATAATAAAAGAGGGGTAGAAAGAATTTTTTTTTTATCTAAAGCTGCTAATACCCTCTTACTGATATAATCTTTTTGTCTGTTTCAGGTAAGTAAAGCTGGAGGCTAACAATCACTCGATATCGCGTATTTGGCTCTCATCTGACGGAGTGTTGAAGTTAACTTAGTTACAAAACACACAACTTCCATATTAAGTAAGTTTATATAAGTAACCTATATAGTATATAAGTAGTTTGTACTTAGATGTATGGTACTGAAATGGAGGATATTTAGAAAACAACACGGGAATACTTTGTATTGTTATCTCTGTACAATTTTATTTAGAGGGTGGCTTCAACCCTTAAAATCTTAGACACCGTAGACCTTTTGTAATCATTCACTAAAGTGATATGGTGAATTGATCTCACTTATCGTAGTTTTATTCTTAATAACCTGAGACTATAGAATAGAATACAGACGATTACTGGTGACAGGTCTCCATTGCCAAATAGTAGTTTGCATTGCTTCTCATTTCCGGTTTGAAAGGCGCTTTAGGTAGTATAATTAATAGGGTAACGAGGCTCAACATTTTATGTCTCAAAGCGACGAGCACATTGTGGTGCAGTATATATTATATATTAACTAGTGCTAGGTTGCTGTGCGCGGGCGTATGAATTACCATCAGGTGAACGTCGCACTGGTGTAGGCGCTTCGTAGAAATAAAAAACTACTTTTAATCAACTTGTTTTGATTATTATCATAATATCAGGGTATAAGGGTTCCCGCACTACAAATCACAGGATCTAAGCCAACCCTCACCTATTCGTAGTGCACCCTGCTAATCAACATCCGAGGTTTTGACGCCTTTTAACCTGCATTGGGCTCAGTAGGTGAGAAATGGATTAAATACCTCCATATGAATCCCTATCCTATAATCCTATTGGCTGAAGATGATGATTAAACCTTCAGGCTTAAAGACGCGTGACAAGAAGGAAAAAGGAGATATTTTGTATTTACTACATAATGGGGAAACTTTCTTTGTTTATAAAGCAGCATCCCGTGCAGCAACGCTATTTACTGGTTGGGGCTAGATAAAGATACCGCGCTATCTGCAATGTTTGTAATTAAATTTACACGAAGCCGCCATCCGGCTACCACATCACTTCCGTTCATTGGCTTATCGCAACTATAACGACCTCACTTTGTTATTAACTTAGTGCACTTAGTTATTATAAAGCAACAACAATGATTTCTATAACTACATTTATATTTAAAGTTATCCAACAACAACTAGGTTTTTTTTTTGTTGGGTTATCAAGCGACGAAACGAGCGAGACGTTCACGTGATGGTGAGTGATAAGGCCGCCCATAACAACGCGGTGCAAGTTAAGATGGTATGCGCAGCTCTCGGCGGTTAGGACGTAGGATGTCGAGTCTCGTTACTCCTGTAGTTACACTAGGTCGGCGCCTTTCAAACCATAATACAGTAATGTTTGCACAGTACTGTTTGTGAGCTGCAGTAGGTGCTGCGGTGGTATCCACCCAGACGATCTTCGGTAACAGAGACCTACCCACAGTTTTTAGGTTAGGTTATAAATTCAAAGTTTTAGGACGTTTATAAAATTTGTTAGAATATTGTAGAGGGGAAACAACAAAAAATCCGCTTAATATTTGCAACAAATCACGAGCCGGGATCCCGGAATCCCGGGCAGCGGGCAACGGGGCGGCCAAATTAAAACGAATGGCCGCATGTACTCGTCTTTGTTCCATCTCACGTTGTAACTCCGACACTCGCTTCGCCATGACTTCCGATCCAAAAGTGTACTGTCCCAGGCTTATACTTTCAGTCGACTTCACGTGGGGTTAAATGATAATGAAGCCTTGGGTGGTGAAGCGCGTTTGCCGACAAAACCCCCAGCGTTAACAGCTGGAACACAACGATGTGAATGAAGCTAGCCACACGGATTCGGAATGCTCTTAACTTAATTTTTGTACACCTGTAGCTTGGCTGTGGTGTGGCTTAAGTATCAAACTTGAGGCCATGGTAATGAAGAGAAGAATATAGACACATTCTTCATTAGACTAAATTTTTTTTTAATATAGCTGAAGAACTTGAAAAAAATTTTTGATTAAAATTGGTTCAACCGTTTGCGTTATAGCTATTAACAAATGTTCTGATTTAACACAATTATAATATTGCGTTTTTTTGTAATGATGTTAACTATATAGACTCATCATTTTCTACATTTTGTACGTACTACTTTAATGTATCCAATACTTTTATTCATCATTTGTTGTCCACCGCTGGATGTATGGTTTGCCAATCGTCTTGCAGCGATCCCGGCGCTATGCTCACTGCAAACAATGACGTTTTCTCGTGATTAACTTGAACCAAAAATAAAAAACCTTCCTGTTATGTAATACAATCATTTCAACAAGTAGCAAATAAATATTCGTTTATTTAAAAAAAAAAATCGATTTTAGTAAGGTGTATATTTCTATAATTGCCTAAATAATGGTCACCAGAGCCCTGGCGCGGCTGGGGATCGGACGCGGATTACTACGGCTCACCCTGCATCCATAGCAGGCGATCGGATGATTCTCTTGAATAGGGGCGGCGGGGGGATGGTTATTTATACCCTTGTGCAGAAGTCAGGAGAGCGCGCTATTTTAAAAAAAATGTCTAGACTGACGCCTACCCCGCTGGGAACGAGGCGTGATATATATGTATGTATGTCTAGACTGAACAATGAAAAGTCGACATTTTATAACTGTAACAAAAGAGCAGTTTTATCGATATCATGTGACAGATTAAAGTGTGGGACGGAGTCTTTATTTGAGTTTTATTTGTGCAATAGTTTAAAATTTAGCCATCGCTTCACATGATGTTAAGTGACGAAGTGATAGTAACTAGATCTTGAAGGAGTGTTCAACCGGAATACACTGAATCTTACATGTTGTAATAGAGCAGTGCTCTTATGTCGGCAGTATATTGGGATGGAAGTTAGCCAAGTGTTTTCGGCAAAAAAAAATAATCAAAAACAACATGCGGTCCCGGATTCGAAGCAGAGGCTTCAGTATTATTAAGTTATAAGTTACTCACCGTTTCATGAAAGTAGTACAAGTGGGGGGCTACTATAGTACTAGACGGGACGTTGTTGCCGTTTTCGTTCGTAGTTAACTGTTGTCAGCGTTTAATACAAGATTATATTCCGTAAGTAACGTTAAGTTAATTACTGCTAGCATTTTTTTTAAATGATAATAGTTAAAGTAATTTTAAGTGACTCATATTTATGACTGACGGAACAAAGCTATTCTACTTAATGAACAAACAGAAGATCATTATATTATATTTTTTATCTGTTAAGAAATACTTTTTTATTGCTGATGATGGTGTTAGGTCTCCGTAGCAGAAAACCGTCTAGGCCACTGCAGCTCCTATTGAACCTGAGAAACAGTACTATGCAAACATTACTGTGTCCCGGTTTGAAAGGCTCTGTAACTAGTGTAATTACTGGGGGTAACGAGACAACATCTTATGCCTTAGAGCGACGAGAGTAATGTGGTGCTGTGGATACCATTCTAGCCACTTTGTAGTGAACGAGCCAATTTGCCATCTGCTGAACGACCAGCTCGTCTCTTTGCTTCAAGTGGAAATTGGCTTTTTTATTTAAAGCAGATAAACATCAGTGATATTAGGATTCGAGTTAACAGCTGATTGAAATAAATCCCAAGTGCAATTGGCTTATGAAACTCCCTCTCCCTCACCCCACCATATTCTCTCACAGCATTCGGCAGGAAGCTCGAGTCGCTGTTCGTGATGACTAAACTTCGTAGTCCCGATGGAGATTGCATTTTTACTGTCACTTAATAACATGTTAACTTAAGTGTCGGGGTTCGAACGGTTAAGTGCGATGCACTGTGCTTATATTCTACTTTATTTTGATATACGTTTCTAAGTAACAAATCCTCTTAGCTAAGTTTATTCGTTCGAAGAAGGTATAAATGATACGCCAGCCCATGAAAACATGGTGTTGGTTAAGATGATATACATTGCACACTTGTTCGTCGGCGGAAATTTGTGTAACGGTCTCTAACAAGAGACCTTTTTTTATCGCGGGGGAAATCTTAAAAGATACTTTGCTTCTGGTGGGAAGAAAAGGTTATGTGGGGCTTCTAAAACTCCATTTGTGGTCTCCCTCAGTGCATTAGGAGAGGCTCCGGGGTCTCGTACGGAACGCGCCGGTGCAAGAACAAAGACCTACCACCAGTTATAACTGACTAAAGCCGTCGACGTTTTAAGTGGGGCATTTTGTATTGGAATTTCGTGGAGCATCTAAGTAGTCCTAAACAGTTCGTGCAGCTATTTTTATGTCCAACCCGCAACGATAAAGCTAAGCATAAAATAGCTTTTTCGCTTCTATAACGCCGGCCCCGCTTATTTTTATGTCGATGCTATTTATGTTATAACGCGTTAACGAGCTATATCCCGTCCTGCAGTTAGTTTTTATTGACCCCCCACAAGCCAGTAAGGTTGAGAAAATTTTTTGGTGCGTTTGTTATAACATTTTTAGCTAATGAATTTATGTTATGTTCTTATGTATTTTAAAAACCTTCCAAATATCTTCATCTTACCCACGTGTAACAATCGCCTCCTATTTCACCCGGTTACCCCGTGGCGGGTGATAACTAAACAATAATACCCTCGAGTAAATAACGAGTTCAAATATTAATGAAACACGTGCCATAGCGCCCGCGCCCCTACTCGTTCAAATATTTATTTTATTCAGGGGGTAAACGGAGGGAAAAACTGCTACGGTAATTTTCTAATTGAGTTCTTTTTATAAAACGGAAATCCGCGTTTAGTTAATTATATGGCGTCGGAGGTATTTAACCGTAATTAAATTAAAGTATACTAAATGAAATACTAAGACCGATCGATGTGAAGATCTTTGAAGAAAACCTATGATCAGCAGTGGACTTCTTCCAGTTTATAACGTAACATATACTCAATTGGTCGAAGCGATGACTGCCGATGAGGCGATAGACCTTCAGTGGTGGTATTTAGTAGATTCCGGCCATAAGGTGGACCAACGATCTGATGATGATCGTGAGAAGTGTATGCGATCAACGCAGTATCGATTCATATCCAGATCTTTGGGTGAATTCAATGTCCACCTTGTGATACTAAATCAAAAGTTACCTAAAGTATTCAAAAGAGACAAACTCAAACGCAAACTATTTCATCCAAAGCCGTTTTAGTCGGCAAGCAAAATTATTATCGTCCCTCCATTTACAAATCTTCGAGTCTACATGCTTTTGCTTGCTAATGCCTAATCAAACACAGCTATTCTTCAAACGAAGTTCCAACTCTAACCAACCCGCATTGGGCCAGGGGAAAAAGTCTAAGGCCCTATATGAATTCTAATCCGATCGTGTGGGAATCTTTAGACATAGGCCTCACCTATGTCTAGTTATGGACGTCTATCGGCGGATCTTTTCCTGAACAGTTTAAATTTATTAATAATTAAATCTAGATTTTAATCACCCGGCTTTAAATTAATTAGAAAAGATTATTAAGCATGGTCTGGTGTGGTGTAAACGTCCTAAGCGGTTTTTTTTATGAATATAGCTTGGTAAATCGTCAAGTCCAGCTCGTCCCGATGCTTTGTTTCAGACAGATATGCCCTGGTACGCAAACTATACAATCTTTGAATGCAGAGGATCTGAATTTGGATTTCTAGTATTATTACTATACGTGTTACCCTAAAGGTCTTTACTCGTTACTAGAACCTTAAGTTATAAGCTTTTCATTATCAAAAAGAGAATCTTATTAAAGCGAGCGTGTCTATAAGAATAGGGAAATCTACGGGTCGATTTATATTACAATCTCGGAGCTTCGATCAAACTATTGAATAGGGGTCCTCGGATGTGAATGGGTCGCATTAAGCGATCCCATTGACACGACACCGACCAGCCGGGGTATCGAATTGGGATCCCAGGCTACGGCATACTATTTATATCACTTTTTTAAATCGACATCATTCAGCTATAGGAAGTAGTGTTGCGAAATATGACATGTCCCTTTAAAATACTACTACTGCTACATTAGGGTCATGGGCTGTTAGGATGGAGGTGATTACTGCTACCTGGTCATTGTGGTAGGTTTTACCCCATGTATTTTTGGGACTGCAAAAACAATCCACAGGATGGGCTCTAATAACAGTGTTAGAAAAGACGCGCTTGTATTCGGTACCAGTATCCCGTGACCATATTCAGCGCTGATGACGATGACCAATGGGATTTTAATTAGTAAAATTTCTAAAATAATGCAATTTTTCACCCAAGAGGCAGATGGATAGAAAAAGAAGGGCTTAGTACTACCAGGGCGCCCTCGAACAACCACTCACGACGGGATATAAAACCATTGGGTTACAGCGGCAATGATTTTATTCCGAACTGATATCCCACCTAGGCGTTTCCAAGCTCTGGGTACAACCACCGGGATTATATTGGGTAAATATCTCCACATAATCTTCCGTATATGACATGATGTTTTCTCTTCGAGTTTTTAACAAGAACAGTAATTTTTGAACAATAAAACTTGATGGTAAAAGCAAGCATTATTCGATATAGAGGATAGACGTATACCGTCCAGCTAGGCCCAATTGTAGTTGTAGTCATAATTTTTTATATTATCTGTTATAAATAATTATATTCTTTGTAAGGACATTAACTAGATGTTCCGCGTCCGCTTTGCTAGCCGTAACACTACTGCAACGCTTTGGGATTAACATTTCATAAAATCTTCCTAGCAAATTTCAAACGTCCGGGCCTTATGGCTTTAGTGATGTCGTAACGAGTCTACTGTTGGATCAAAATTCAATATTCCTTTCGCCCCTGGATCACGCCTGTGCGTGCCTAACAAAGATTAATAATTTCAATATGTGAATCCTTCGGTAGTACCCGCATTTTTAAATTATTGCACATAATAATACTCACTCGATTCACAAAAAAAAAATATTTATTTGTAGGATAGCTTTCCACTTCAATCGCCGCCAACAGACTGTCGGGAATGCGGCGATTATCGTAACAGGCAGTATTTCACCTACCATTTTAATTCCACCCTCCTAAAACCACTCGCAATCTGATTGGTCAATTGATCGCGCCGATCCCGACCGTAACAAGTAAACAAGTGTAAAAGTGACTTATTTTATAAATTTTTGTATATATGAAATAGTTAAAATTCTAATAGTAGCGTATATGATACATGTAGTGTATATCAATGATCGCCCCCATTTCCGACAGGTCTGTTCGCGGCGATTAAAGTGAAAGGCTATCGCACAAAAAAGTTTTTTATGATGTGAAACAAGTGAGTGTTATTTTGTGCAATAATTATAGAATTTGAGTAATACCCAACGATTCTCGACACACACACACACACACACACATATATATATATATATATATATACAATATTAAGTTAAAATTGTAGATAAACGCCGACGTGAAAGGGTCACGAAATAAGCGTTCAAAAGCGAAAAAAAAATAACTACACGACTTTGTTCCTCTATTAAGTTGTATATATATATATATATATATATATATATATATGTATATGTATGCCCATATGGGCATATATATGTATATTGCAATAATTTGCGTCAGCGGGCCTCCATTCCGTTTCCCGTTTGTAATTGGGTCGCCGGCGCCATGTGCCGCCTTAATAAAGTGCAGATTAGTGATCTCGATATTTCCAACTGTCTCATACTACAAATGAAACAAAAAAATTCGTATGTCATACTTTAGAACTTAATAATGCTGAAGTTAAAATTTAGGCGATCAAAAAACTTAGCTATAACTGTGCGATACTAGATAGTGTTTATATGAAACCACATTGCGCTGGACCAGAATCCTAGACTTCTAATGATCATCTTCATGGTACAATTTAAAAAAAAAATTTTGTAATATTTATTTTCTTAGTGTATTTGATCGACACAGATCGAACAAATAATTCAGACTGTGGTCTGGTCTAGAAATGACACAGGTGTAAAGGAAAATGATCTTTGTTTGTTTTAATTTGATCTCATGTCACGGAGTAGCAGAAGCTAATCCTGTTGGTGACGTCACATCGCCTCCACTCACGTAACGTATGTGAAACGTGCCGGCTGAGCCGAGCTGGTGGGAGGAACAGCAATGATGCCTGCATGTAGTTAGCGAGCTCTAATCTCTGGCGAGATGAAGTAAATAGAAAAATATATGAATTAAATTGAAGGGGTTGTTTTGTGTAATAAATTACAACAGACATACGCCCAGTAGTGGACTACCATCGGTTAGGTATGAGTGTGATACACTGGTGGTAATGTCTCTGTTGCCAGAGACCGTCTAGGTAGGTACCACCGCAACGCTTAGTGCAGCCGACAAACTAATAAAATTTAGAGTACTATTCAAATATTACTGTATTCCGGTTTGAAGGTCGTTGTAGCTAGTGTAGTTACTGGGGAACGAGATTTAACATCTTGTATCTCAATGCGATGGGCACAACGTGGTGCAGTACATACTATCGTAACTAGCGCCGCTTTGTAGGCAGGTGTATTATTTACCATAAGGTAAAGGTCCCACAGGTATCGTCGCTACGTTTAGAAAAAAAAATGAGTAAGACCTTTACCGTATGGCAAGTTTTAATAAATAAATAATGGATATATTTATATTTATAATATATATGGAGATGCTGTAAATTAACTTCTGATGCCACCGTTTCATGTTATGATCAGGCTAGTCATTAAACATCAGGTGAAAGGCAAGGCTGTATTGTCGCTTTGATATCCAAAAAAATTTCGCACTTTTTGTCAATTTAAAATTTTATTCAACATCATTAACCGATAGAGGTCGACTGCTAGACATAGACCTGCTCCAAAGATTCCCACATAGATCTGTAAGGGATTCATTTGGCGTGGATTTGAGCCATTTCTCACCTGCTGGCTGGCCCAATGCGGGTCAATAGTAGCCAGAGCTTCCTTATTCGATTAGCAGGGTGCACCTAGAGCAGGTGAGGTTGGCTTAGATCTCGTGAGTTGTTCTGCGCGACGTCTTACACCTGTAAATTTTATTGTTTTTTTTATGTGGTCCGCAACGCAGCTGCGACCTCTCTGGTGTTGCAACTGTCCAGGGGCGTCAGTGATAACTTTTCACCAGATGAACTGTTCGCACATTTGCCTACCCTTCCTATAAAAAAATATTGCAATTTAGGTTAAACTGTATTACGCAACAAATAAACAACAAAATGAATAAATTCCTGTTGGAGCCAATTCATTTGTGAAATTGAAAATAGAATTAAACTGTAAAAGACCGTTATTTCATTAAACGCGTTATACATATTTTTGATGGCACCAATAAATTTAATTCGGCACCACCATCCCCCAAACTTCACTAATCCACCTCACCCCCGCGGCGTTATATGGAAATACCTCCGCACCTCTCCCTCCCTAGGCCTTCTCGTGAGGAGTCATCTAGTCTCATTACAGCCACGATCGCATTCGTCTTCTGGATTAAAAGCGATTTATCTACGACAATCGGACGGATATAATCTGAATTGGGATTATACGTTTTTATTGGATTTTTAATTGGATCCTTTGTCAAGTGTCGGAGCGCGATGACGGCGCTGTCCGGGGAACCCCCAGCTAACATTTCTTTAAATAATCTCAAATTTGACAAACTAAGCAATGTCCAAGTAGATAAAATAAAAATCGCTTTTCTTGATGTGCGACGGCCACGAAGCACGACGTCACTTCTATTTACTTCTACATAAACGCGAAAGGAACCAAATTTTATTATTTTAATTTTATAATGAATATCATTCTTTATACTACGACTCTAACAAGGTGAGTGTCAATGTCACTTTTCCATAAAGCTGGTAAACTGTGAGATTGTAAATAAACGAACCTTTAAAAAAACTATTGTTTGTGAATCCATCTTCTATATCGGTGTCCATACGACGACGGCAATGGTTTATCTAAAATTAAGCTCAGCAGCAATTGAACACAGCTCTGCGAGCTTGAGTGCTTAGTCCAATCGCACTTACAAATTCAGCTGGTACAAGTATTTGAGTACTTACTACAACTGTTTAATCTATAATAATCAGCCGATAGACGTCCACTGGTGGACATAGGCCTCCCACAAAGATCTCCACATCGATTGATCCCGGGTTGCGCGCATCCAGTGGGTTCCCGCGATTCTTTTTAGATCATCGGTCCAGTTTGTGGGAGGCCTCCCAACACCACGTCTACCGGTACGCTGGCGCCACTCGACGACATTACTGCCCCATCAGCCGTCGGTCATTCGAGCAATGTGCCCCGCCCACTGCCATTTAAGTCTAGCAATCTTTTGGGCTATGTCGGTGAACTTAGCTCTTCTGCGGATCTCCACATTTCTGATTCGATCGCGCAGAGAACTCCGAGCATAGCCATCTCCATTTCTCTTTGGGTGACTTTGAGCCTTTCTATTAGGCTGACTGCAAAGGACCACGTCCCGGTTCCGTATGTCAATACTGGCAATATGCACGAGTTCAAGACTTCTGTCTTCAGACTTTGCGGTATCTGAGACAGAGGGGATATTTGGCAACATTCAGTGTTCGTGTAACTAATTATATCAAAAAGTTTCAGTTCATGAGATCGAATCTGCTAGTTTAAGTTAACTGGATAATCCAACCTGGGAACTGAAACATCGGAGCGTTTATAAATGGCGGCGTGCTGAAAGTAATTATTAGTTAAGTCAACAACGAAACTAGATTGCAATTATTAGTTTACCGTTTCCACTCCAAGCTCTGCCTCAGGGATGCGTCCCTCTGCTATCCTCGTCACGCTTGTCGGTAAATTTAATAGTCGGAGCAGGAGGGCTGCGCGCTGCGAGTTTGTGATATAATGCCTATAATTCCGCGTTTAGATAAATGACTAACTACCATAGTTTTGCCTATAAACTTGATTAATTAATTTACAGTATTAAACGTTAGGTTGTGCAGCACTACACTAGTGTTAGTGGCTTTATAGTCACACCGGCCAAAAATCCCTGCTTTCCCTTTTAAAGCACTTATGTGAACTAAAACTATTAACTTTTATAGGTACAATGGTTTAAAACTGGTTAAATATTTGAACTTTTTACTTTGTCATAAAGACAGAAAGTTGGAGAGGCACTTTAAGAAGAAGACGTTGTTATGAAGACCTTGTTTTTGACTGATAATGTTACATTAGCTTAGACTTAATTAATTATATAAAGACTTGTAATATTTTCTATTTACATTATGATAACTGTTGCTGTACATTTAATTCATAGTTAATTTGTGTATCAAATATAAAACTTGGTTTAGTACTTCATTAGGTTGACATTGGGTAAAAAGCTTGGTTAATTTTATCAAAAGAGTAAGTAGTACAAACATAAGTCGTCTCAGACAGACCTGACGCCGCACAGTAGCTGACGAGGCGAAGATCGGCAAGAAATGGAACGAGATTAAGGGCGAAGGCCGCGACCGAACGCGATGGATAATCATTGTGGACATCCTTTGCCCTATTTTTTTGCTATAGGATGTTATTGAAATTAACCGTATCCAGCAGCATATATACAGTGGAATGAAAATTTTGATGGTTATGATTTTTTTTTTGACGTAATAGTGTTCACTAGATAATCCAAATAGTATGCAAAGGCTTTATCATTGCGAGAGGCGGTGCGTAACTTATCCACGACGCGTTTAATGTAACTATACCTTTTTTAACTGTGGGCAATCTTCAAAGGATACGGAGGCTGAGGTTATGTGGGATTTAAACCCAATACAAGCACCTCGATGTTCATCTTCAATTTGTTGTAAAGAGCTGTGAAACCACTCCTGAAACCTACCAGTGCAATATAAAAGACACTTAAGCTCCTCACACGATACAAATAAATTTCCAGTTTTTAATTTGTTAAAAATTATAACAGCGTTTACTGACCCCGTTAACCGTAGCAGCGGATACTGCCGGGGGTAGGGGCTGGGGGAGAGAGGTGGGTAGAATTCACATTTAAATTAAACTTGCCAATTTAACTGTAGGCCCCGACGCAACAGATTGTTTTAAACTGCTCGCAAGTTCAGCGTTACCGTACGAGTGCCCGCACTAATTGTAGTTTGAACTCGTGGCGTTCGAATTTAAAGGTTTAGTTATAACTTGTATCGTTAATTTAACCTAGTGACTATTTATTAAATTATACTAATTAGCCAAAGATGTAAGGGGTTTCGCACAACAATTCATAGCAGCTAAGCCAACCTCGCTTGCTCGCGGTGCATCCTGCTAATCAACAAACGAGGCTCTGACTTTCGCTAACCCGCATTTGGCCAGCATGGTGAGAAATGGCCCAAACTCCTCCATATGAACCCTTACAAACGTGTTGGATCTTTGGAGGAGTTTATGTCCAGCTGTGGACGTCTATCCGCTGGTGATGATGACGATGAATTAGCCAGGAAGTGAAAACTAAAGCCAATATTAAGGCCACCATCTATTGTCGTTGTTTTTCGTAAAGTTATAATACGCAACGGTTTCTGAAATTGTTATACAACAGTTGAGTGCCCTTCATATTATTGGTTTCTGTTGCCGGTGACTGTGTAAGTAGTTAACATCGCAGCTATTATTTATACTATCATACAGTAGCGTGCAAACATTACTGTGTTGCGATGCGAACGGCCTTATAGCTAGTAAAATTTACTGGTGGCTGGAGACTGTCTAGGTAGGTACCGGAGTAACGAGACTCAACATCTTATGTCTCAGGCGTCGAAGGCAATGTGGCGCAGAGCATACTAACCTAACCAGCGCCACGTTATGGTCGGGCGCATTACGCTCGCCATCATCAGGTGAACGTCCCGCTCGTTTTGTCGCTTCATTAAATAAAAAAAAGTTACAGGGGTTAATGAAATTTATTATCTTGTGTCGCAAAATGACGAGCATAATGTTATGCAGTGTAATCACTTACCATCACATTAAGGTCTCGCTCACTTAAAAAAATTCTGTATTATTTTCAACTTACTGCTCAGTGGTAAAAATTATCGCTGTTGATTATGTTATCATTTAAAAGATTTCCATTCATATAGTTATATCATTTACATATCTCAGGAATTATAAGGCTTGGAACCTTGATTTTTACTTAGAATATTCTTTTCACCTAGTATATGTTAACTTAGAACGGATTTAACGAAATTCCTTCCCTAAAGAGAGTTGCGAGGGTGTAACGGCCAGCTACGCGACTGAGGAATGGCTAGTAGTTTATACTTTTTGAACGCATGATACTACTTGTATATATTATATGTTGAAAACAGCATTTGTTATGAAGAAAATCGAAATCCCATCAATACGTGTAATGTATCGGTACATCAATTCCATTGCATTTCAGCTCCGGTACCGGTATTGAATGTCACAGTAAGGTGATATTTCATAACGATAACAACCCAGCGGCGCACCGCCCTGGATGCAATCGGACGGGGCTCCGCCCGCCCTCATCAATCAATGGCCATGGCCGCTGCTCGATTCAGCCTGATTGTGTCATTAGGAGCCGTTCCCGTTCAGTGCCGGCGGGAGACTTATTTCCTCCTTATTGTACTGCCGACATGTTGAATGTTAGACGATCTACGTCTTAATACCTTCCGATGTTATGTATTGATCGTTTTATGTGTTATCTATTAGCTACGATTACACTTGACGGTAAACGGAAACATATAAATATACATATATACTCGACATCCAGAGATTCATGGACCCATAACAAGATCACCGGAACTATAACACGTAAGCACATAAAATATGGTATAGTTCGTGCTTCAGCCGTATAGAGGTCAGCAAAGAATGGATTATACAAAATATCTTTAGCGAAAGGGAGAATAATTTATTTATTATTATGAAACCAAGAGCGTTATTATTTCACAAATATTTTTTTTACAAGTATTTAAAGCGTATGTATAAAGTTAATATAAAGGTTTCTCTGTAAATCAAAGTAGTACATTGGTATGCGCAGATAAATAGTAGAACTTAGAGAAAGGAAACGTTAGACTAAATGGGAAAAAGAAAAAGTAACAATATACAAACAGATACCTTAATGTAACGGATAAGTTGTCGTATAGCGACATTCAATATTATTTGTTGTTTAGTCTTGTCGGAACGTTTCGGCGAAGTGTTGCTTGACCAAAGATGAGAGATGCTGGGGTGTTGTTAACGGAGAGGGATCCGGAGGACGGCTGGTTGCCGGCAGCATTCCTGACAAATATTAGGTCTTCAAACAAACTTCAAATCTAATTCTATATTAGCGTATAATCTAGTAAAGCCCATCCCTTACTTAATATAACAATAATATCGGTACTGTTTCGATACTTCCTTTTTAACATTATGAAGGAAAAAAGCTTAATCGCTTTGATTTAATTAATGAAACGATAGTGGAAGAATTAATGTCTGTAGTATATTTTTTTTTATGTATTTTGTATTAAATAGTTTAGTGCTTGACCACGATGCGATTGGTGTTAAATGACATGGTTTTCAGTAGTGAAGCGCAATAAATAGAACATTGAGAAAACTGCTATTGGATAATAGCAGTTTTCTCAATGTTCTCCTGAAGGCAGCCACGTCTTAATTGGACGTGAATATCGATACCTAATAATTGTTCCACTCCTTAGTGTTTCATTTATTTCCTGATCTCAAATCCGAAGGGGTTGATTCTTCTTATCTCGTTTAGCGTAGTCTAGTATGGTGACCAGATAACTACTTCGTTCACCGCCTCTACTTTCAGAACTGTTTAATGAATACAGATGTAGATAGTGCACACTATGACTCAATACACCTGGCCACAAGACAAATATTCATGTATTGATAAGTTATTTTATTATATTGTTTTATAAAATTAAAGTTTTAGATTATATGTTTACAAAACATTAATTTGGGCTCGTCACCTATAAAGATATATGATGACAACTCTCGCTACCGTGGCAAATTCTGTAGTTATAAAGCTCTTCAAATAGGAACTGTTAAAAATCAGTACAGCATAGTAGTTTCAGAAATGCTATATAGTTGTAAGAAATAAGCCTAGCCTCCTTCGCGCCGAGCTGGTGGCTGGTGGTATCAGCGCGCCGCCCGCGATAAACAATCACCGCGGACGTTTATTGCGCTGCAACGGCGGTTGCTCCGTAATAACGTCCCATTACGACTTCCGGCGCGATGCAGGTGTAATAAAAATGAGCCGGCCACGTCTTGCCCCACCGGCCGACGTCATCTCCGGGGAAATAGTTCCGCAACATCTAATATTCATTACAAGAAAACCTTTCGCGGCGCCTGAGATGTATACTATTTCCTATTAATCATCTCATCCCCAATAAATAGAGAAAAGCGAGAGTTTTGTTCACGATTGAATATGGACCTCCCTAATCGACCTCACGAATCCACCAACTTTTTCTGCGAACTTCCTCACGTCGAGAGTCCACTAGTAAGTCAGTCGATGTAATGAGGTAACAAGAAGATAACACTTAAGATTCATATAAAGATGGAATACGGAATTATTACACATGTATCTGTATATCAATTTAGAGCTGTTCCTCGCTTTGTCGGTCGTAACACCCCCGCAACTTTGAGGGTAACATTTCGTAAAATCAGTTCTTAGCCCTTATTTCTGCCGCCAAACAGTAATGTGTAAACATTACTGTTACATTAAAAAAAGGCAAAAGGGATATTCTTACCAGATTTTAAATGTCTAGCCCTTATGGTTGCCGACATAGCTAGATAAATCTTCTTCTTCTTAAAGTGCCTCTCCAACTAGTGAAGGTTGGAGATCAGCGTGGTACAGTCTTTTTTTGTTCTACGGTTCTGTGGAACAAATCGAACGCCCCCAGATATGCCAGTCTATTCCCTGATATTCCTCAACCATGGCTTTTTCCTTCTCCCCACCTTTTGTTTTCTAGAAACTTTACCCAATATAATCTGTGATAAGTCCTACATACATATGTCTACATAAAGACGGATAAACAAAATTTTTTATACAAAACAAATAACTCTACTCTACGCTCTACTGTGCAAAGTCAAAGTGCATTTTACAATTGTAATGATGCATACGACGCAGTTCGGCAGCTTAAACCCCGAGCCGCGTTCAGATAAGCCGCTCCGCCGCCGGATGCCCGGGTGCATCCGATAAGAACACAGATCTGCATCCCGTATACATGAATACGTAGCAGAGCAAACCTTCGAGAAAACTACGGTACTAACAATAGCTACTCCGGATCCGAGTCGGTCTGTGCGGTTGCCGGGGACCGGGTGTCGGCGGCGGGCCGAGATACAAGCTGAAGCAACTACAGTAACATTTTAAAGTGTAGTGTTCATATATTATGTGTGCATCATTTATGTCTGCATGTGCTCTGTGTGGCGATAATTATATAATAATAGATGGTAGTTATGTTTATTTTTTTTTTTTATTTGAAGTACGGACGTACACTTGATGACAAATAATACGCTTGCTCATCTAAACGTGGCGCTAATTAGGATGATATACAAAGCACTACATAGTACTCTTCACCTTGATACAAAAAATGTTAAATCTCGCTACTCCAGTTTTACTATCACTCTCTTGTAACAGGAAGAGAGAACAATTCTAGGAAAAAGTCAGAAACTTTTCATAACCTTTACCAACATACTGGGAAGAGTGTAAGGGTTTACGCACAACAACTCACGGGATCCAAGCCGACCCCACTTGCTCGTGATGCACCCTGCTAGTCAACGAACGGGGCCTTAGCTCTCACCAATTCGCATTGGGTCAGAGTGGTGGGAAATGGCGCAAATCCAACCATATGAATCTCTAATTGATTGATGTACGTATCTTTGGAAGAGGCTTATGTCCAACACTGTACGCCTATTAGCTAATGATGATGACTAACATACTGCACTCACTATCGTGCATGTTAAGTAAGACATACCTGAATTAGGCAATATAATGATAATCATAATATTAGTTTGGCAAATATCTCCCTTCCGTTTTTTGCTCTTTATTCAATGCTTTATAAAAGTGTTACAGTGATCGGATTTAGTTCAAATATGCGCCGTTTTGTTCGATAATGTTTCCATCTAGACGGCAACTTCATAATACCTCCCTCGTAGAAGGCCCCCTCCTTATCTGCGAAGAACTCGGACAGAGACTTTTCAAAAGCCTCTTTTGAGTTCAACTTTACACCACCAAGGGCGTTCACCATGGACAGGAACAGGTGGTAATAACTTGGCGCTATGTCCGGGCTATATGGTGGATGCGATAAAACCTCCCATCCGAGCTTCCGTAGCTTCTGACGAGTCATCAACGAAGTGTGTGGTCTGGCGTTGTCCTGGTGGAACACTACACCCTTCCTGTTGGCCAATTCTGGGCGCTTCTGGTCGATCGCCTGCTTCAAGCGGTCCAGTTGTTCGCAGTAGATGGTAGAATTAAGCGTCTGGCCATATGGGAGCAGCTCATAGTGGATGATTCCTTCCAATCCCACCAAACACACAGCAAACCTTCCTGGCCGTCAATCCCGGCTTGGCGCTCGACCACGACCGTTTTGCTTGATATTGTCGTATGTGATCCATTTTTCGTCACCAGTCACCATCCGCTTCAAGAATGGGTCGAGTTCGTTCCGTTTCAGCAGCATATCGCAGGCGTTGATTCGGTCCAGAAGGGTTTTGCGTCAAATCATGCGGCACCCAAACATCAAGCTTTTTTGTATCCAGCCTTCTGCAGATGGTTTAAAATGGTTTGGTGACTAACTCCCATCTCATGGGCGATGTCACGAGATGCCACATGCCGGTCTAACTCGATGTAGTCTATGATTTGATCGGTATTTGTCGTCACAGGTCGTCCGCCGGCTGGCTTATCCATGGTGTCGTTTTCACCGGCTCTGAATCGTCGAAACCATTCCTCCGCGGTTCGAAGTGATAGAGTACCATCCCCAAAACACCATTAATCTCACGGAACGTTTCTCTAGCGGATTTGCCTTTAACGAAGGAAAACTTTAAAATAGCGCGTTTTCGGCGTTAGTGAACTCAATGTTTACACGTTTATAACTGTTGAACGCAATGTCCAAACTAATTATGCATAGCGTCGTTTTGTAGGTTATGTCAAGACCTTTCAGATTATGTATAGTATTGCCAGATACGAGCTCTGTAGCGCTTTGTACATAGCCGCGAAATTCAAAAGACAAAAGGCGGAAGGGAGATATTTGCCAACCTTATATGTACTCACCATCTAGATGGGGTGAGTTTTGTTGTTATCGATTCCTTGGTTCGGGTAATTGTTATATATTATACGAGCAAGTTAGCATTTAACTCCTATGGTAACTCATCGTCAGCCGATAGACATCTACTGATGGACATAGTCTTCCCCCATAAACCTCCACATCAGTTGCTCCCGCATTGCTTCCATCCAGTGGTTCCCGCGATTCTCCCCAAAGCGTCGGTCCACCTTATGGGAGGCCTCTCAAGAATACGTCTACCGGTACGCGGCCGCACTTGAGGACCTTACTGCTCCATCGGCCGTCGGACCTTCAAGCAATGTGCCCTGCCCTCTGCTACTTAAGTTTATTAATCTTTTGTGCTATGTCGGTGACCTTAGCTCTTCTACGGATCTCCACATTTCTGATTGGATCGCGCAGAGTAACTCCGAGCATAGTCTTCTCCATTGCCCTTAGGGGACTTTAAGCCTTTTTATAGGGCCAATAGTAAGGATCCACGTCTCGATTATATGGATTCCAACACCGGCAATACGCATCAGTTGAAGACTTTTGTCTTCAGACACTGCCTAGTGTAATTTTGATAATTATTACAGTTTAAACCTCAAAAAAAAAAACAATAGATATGCCACCGCCCGCCGCCTCTGCGTTGTGGCACCGCTTATGCTTTCCATCAGGGCGCGCTCTAAGTCGCGGTGTCAATCCAGCTGTCCAAACGTGAGTTACTGCGCTCCGATATTGTATGTGCCGCGCTGTACTTTAAGACTTAGCCTGTGAGCTTTATTGTAACTTAGTGTAGGAACCGTCCCGTACGGCATCGGCAAGTTCAATTTTCTATCACCTATCATATAATATATTTATCTATTAGTCGGGCCTAGTTTTCTTTTTTTTTTCAAACAAGCGGCGAAAACTATTACATATGATTATTGAGGTTTTCTTTCATATGGACTACCTTATCACAATTTTAAAGTGTAACTCTATGATGATGATTTTTTTTTATGAAGCAAGACCTTTGCCTCTCTACAACAACCTGGCGATAGTTAGGCTAAAATCCTCGTTACCGCAGTCAATTTATTAGTTGCAACGGTTTTTAAGCCGGGACACAGTAATATTTGCACAGTACGCTTCAGCGGCGGAAATAGGATCTGAGTGGTACATAAGCGGTGTCCGGTAACAAAGACCGGCGATCCGTGAAAAAAAAATATGTATTAACGATATTGAGTCCGTGGCAGCTTTTACAACATATACTAATAGCGTACTTTTTGTGGCGCGGGTTCGATTAGAGGAATTGCAAGCTTGAAAAAAAAAGAGAAAATTTTGATATAATATAAAATACTTTTGCTTCCACCAATCCGAATTTGACCAGGTTGCTGGTTTAAATGGCATTGACTGTTTCCTTGTGAGGGAAAGCTTCCGATTACCAATTGTGGGAACAGTAAGATCATAACCACAAGTCCAGTGTAGGAGGTTCCGCCCAACGTCTTACGCAGTCCAAGTCAGCTTACCAACCCCCACTGGGCCTGCACGGTGGGCTAAGGCCCAATTCCCTTCAATGAACTCTTGGATGAGATCTTTGGGGAGGCCTATGTCCAGCAGTGGACGTCTATCAGCTGATTACGATGATGAGTCTAGTAATGTTGAAAAATTTTCATTAATAAATCTCTCTAGAATTCATGAATTTCAATCTGATTTTTTTTTAACAAATTATTCAATTAACTGCAGTTTGCGAACTTTAATGTGTTCCGGTTTGAAGGGCGTTGTGGCTAGTGAAATCACTGTCCTGTATCCTGCCGTTATTTAATTACGAGCGAGCGCCTATACCATCAGGTAAACGTAGCGATAGTTTCATTTGTTCGTTAAATAAAATCCTTATTGGTTGGATGTTTAATGTTTTATTAAGTGTGCGCGCGATGAATATGAATTTTGCACTTTGTATATGTAAAATATAATCCAATTGATGCACTTTATTTATACCAGGACGCGCATCGCCTGAAAATTTAATTAATTTGCATAATATAATCGTATTTGTCGATATTCAGGATGCGCTGACAAATTTCGCAGTGCGTCTCCTCGCCCTATTGCTGAATACATTATCAGTCAATATTCGCTCGGTTTTGTTTATGCTCGTGGTGAGTCTCTGCCGCCGGAGACGGTCTACCACCGCAGATCTTACTGCAGTCGTCAAATGGTACAGTAAAAATATTACTGTGTTTATTGAAGACCGCTACTAGTGATATGGCTATAGTAACTAGACATATTTTAATCTGACGAAGGACTACGCCTGTATCACCGCAACGCTAGAAAATATGATATACACAACAGTACATTGTGCTCGTCGCCTTGAGACTTAAGATGTTGTATTTCGTTACCGCAGTAATTATACCAGCTACAGTGTTTTTCAAATCGGAAGACGGTAATGTTTGCACACTACTGCATGTCAGCTGAAAAAATAATTACGGTGGTACTTAGTTTCATGGTCTCCACCAACAGAGATCTTCTATCTAGCGCCACGTTGTCATAGAGAGATATACTCCAAGTACAACTTCTGGTTAACCTCGCCGTGTTTCTTATATTCGTGAAACCTTCTATAGATTAATTATTTGAAGAAAACGGGTAATATTCATAATTTGAAGCATTAACGGCGGCAATGGTCGCTGCGATCCGAACTTTCATCATATGCATCATCATCTGCCGACTGGCGTCCATTTCAGAGTGTAAGCCTTCTTCCAAAAGATTTCTACATCGATCGAGCCTGCGCTATCCTGTCATCGTCCATCACAGTCATCAAGGTCCCCAGTACCGCCGGGCACCAGGCACCTTCGTTCATAGGAGTTTATATCGGGAGATTTCGGTCGTTTTCTACTACGTTGACTCAATGCGAATTGAAGAGAGCCAGATCCAGGTTAATTGATTAGCAGGGTGCAGGGTGCAGGGTGAGCAGGTGAGTTTAGCGTCGGTCCTGTGAGTCGTTGAGCTCTCTTCCATTACACACCGATCGAGGTTTAGCATTTTCCTACTACTATTCTTATAAATCCATATCTTTCCATTACAGGCGAGTTAATTTTTTCCTCTTACACCAGCATCGCTTGCGCACGCGTATAAATCAAGCGGCAGCGGCGAGATAAATATTGAGATTAGAGACGTCGGCACTACATCAAAATAAATCACGATTAAGATGAGAGTGAGGAAAATATTTCAGCGTTTGAAAAATTATATCGGCGCCGCCGGAGACAAATTGCGGGATGCTGCTTAGATATTTATTGGCCGGTACAGTATGCGATACTCCGGGAATTCATAAACTTCATTAACTGAACATTTCATCTGGTTTTTTTTTTTAATCTGCGCCTGTTTCTCATATATTTCAATTTACGTCGCACCGTTCAATAAACTGTAATTGATATTACGTTTTCCATTTATTTATGTTTTCGTTTGTCTAATGATATATGATAATCGACCACAATTAGTTATTTGTTCTGTTTCAAAGGGATTTAAAAAAAAAAAAAAACCTTTGTAATGTCATAACTTAAGACGGACGTCAAAACAAAGCCCTACGCTTTTGTGTGTAGTACGTATTGATTTATTGTACAGCAGGTTTTTCAGTTCTATTATTAGACTTTATGGTATTTGTAACATCCTATTGTTAAAGTTCGGCTTGAGGATATATCTCTTCCTTACCGGATATCTATATATGAAGCAGAATATCAATTTAATGGTGCTAATCGATCCGTTTAAGATCAACATGGAATTTACATTAAGAATATCTTCAATTCGAGCTGATGCCGCTGGGTATCCAGCGTCTCGATCGCTAGTACTGTGATATTGTTACACTACTACTATTCGTCTTCATTATACTAATGCTTAATTACGTTTTTATAATAATCACTGTCGGTTATCTCTTTATTTATTTGTTTTATTTGAAGTGATCTATAACGTACTAAGGAAAATTATATTCAGCAATATTCATAAATTATATTCAGCTCTGTAGTCATTTCAAAATCTTTAACAAAACGTTTGATTGATAGTATACTACAGCAATTCACGGGATCCAAGCCAACTTCACCTGCTCGTGGTGCACCTTGCTAATCAACGAACAAACCCGTATTGGGCCAGCGTGGTGGGAAATGGCCCAAATCCTCCCTTATAAACCCCTACAAATGACGGTCCCTGCCCGGCGGTGCCGAAGGTCGTAATGACTGCGTGACACTCGCATGCGGGCAGCGCGGGACTGATCGATGTGAGTTAGACTTATGTCCAGCTGTGGACGACTATCAGCTGATGATGATGAATTATACACTGTTAAAAAATTTACATGTTACATGGGATCTACTCTGACCACATCGGGCGAAAAGTGGGTGTTTATTCATCTCTGTTTACCCCTACTGGGACAAAGGCGTGATTATATAAAAAATAAAAATAAATAAAAATTTAAAGTGCTCTCAAGTAAACAATATAACATAAGTAATCATCCTTACTTTTGTATATTAGTAATAGTGGTTCATCATCTTTATCAGCCGATAGACGTCCACTGCTGGACATAGTGTAATAGTGGTTAACGACGTTAAATAGGATTTACTTTAATATATATTAGTATACGACATTGAAGGATGTTATCTTAAAATAAATCCCATTTCTCCTTCATTTTAAACTTTTTAATAGAAGATTATTTGTCCTTGACAATAAAATTATACGTCCACTTTCTTAAAGAGAATTATTAAAGCTTATTTTCTTCCTAGACCTTGTCCCATGTTCAGTTGGGGCGGGCCCCTCTGGTCATTCTCCTAAATGTAAAAAGAAGAGATATTTTAAAAGCAGTTATTTTAATTAGTTATTTATATGTTACATTCATGTTTATGGTAGATTCAAACGCATAATAAAAAGGTACATGATGACTATAATGCGTAATGAAGCAGTTGATGAAGTAGCTGGGGAGGCGGCGGTGTTGCTGGTGTCCAAAATAGTCGGGCGATGGTTCCGTAACAGGGGCAGTGAGTAGCACCGTCCGGATAGAATTAATAGACTGCTCGATTACCTAGTATCGATCGGTCGGTCGGTCTGTCTGTCGGTCTCTCGCTCCGTGCATACAAATAGCATTACAATTAAATCTAGCTGCCTCTATTTTTGCAGCGGTACTAACCAGGCGCCTGCGCGGTGTGGTGCAAGCTGCACGACGCGGCGGCGCCGCTTCTTCTATGTGATGTGACACTCGATGATCATAACTATTTAAAAGTCTTATATTGCTAAATATATCACGATGTTAATTCATACTGAAAGAAGTGATGAAAAAGAACAAGGAAATATGTATGTTAAGGATCAATAATCTAGAACATAGGTTCTCAATCATTTTATAAACTAGTCTTTTTTACGTATAAAAAACAAACTTCGTTCTCGACGTCTCTGTTTACTTAATAGTTAATTATACCATTTTATATATCTCTCTATTATCTATTAATAAACTCAAATTAAATATCAATACTTTCTATATGTACTTTCTAAACGGTGTATAAAAAATCTCCAATGCTCTAAGCTTCAATAAGAGACTTTATCTACCTCATTAGGAACTATAGGTTATCTACAAATAATCTCTGTTCTCTGAAGATGTTCAGCGCTTTGTAGTCATATTGACTGTTACAGCTCATCTGTTCTGTTGTTATGGGCCGGCGTATCACTTACCATTAAGTGAACGTCCCGCTCGTGTTATTTCTGTAAGACTAGGTCCAATTTAACGAATAAATTTTAGAATCGTCAGTCGCGTATGTAAAGCGGTAAGGTTTGGCAGAGTAGAAACGATCGGTGTATATTATATTTGGCAGGGTCGCGTGGCCAGCAGTTAGCTTCTACATATTCGTGATGATAATGATAGGTAGACACAATAAGTGCACTAACACTCATCGATTATGCCAGCCGCTAATCGAATTCCTCGCTAGACAAACAGTCGGCACGTCGGGGCGGTGCCAAGGATCGATCAACTGCTCCACTCTTCCGGGTGCTGCAAGTATATTCAGTCAACAATAGACGATCTTCCAAAGTCGATCGATTTAGCACTTCTACCATTACTTACTACTCTTTCATTGATTTGTCATTACTACGTTGTAGTAAGATTATAGTGTGGTACCCATGTATCGGCACAAAGAACCTGGGGATAGCTTATGGGGTTCTCACAATGTAGGCTCCGAACGTCGACTAACATAGAGATCATTTAGGAAGACCAGTGTAATGGACATCTACAGCATGTTGTTGCTGATGATTGTAAGTACTACTGGTAGTAGGTCTCTGTTGCAGTAGTCCGTTTAAGTAGGCACCAGCGCAGCTCTTATTGCAGATGACAAACAATAATGTGCATACACTACTGTATTCTAGTTTGAAAGGTGCTGTAGCTAGCAACTTTACTGGGTTAAAGAGATTATATATGTTTAATCTCAAGGAGATTAGTGTAATGTAGTGCAGCGTATATCATTTTGTCTTCCTTGTTATGGGCATGTGTGAGTTTACCTTCAGTTGAACGTCTCGCTCATCTCATCGCGACGTCTTCTTCTTCCTTCCGCCCTTTTCCCAGCTATGTATGATCGGCACCGTATGTACTTCTCTTCCACGTCCCTCTATCAGCGGTCATATCTGACTTCACACTCTTCGTACAAATGTTATCTTTCACACAATCCATCCACACTTTCTTCGATCTTCCTCTACCCTGATAACCATCCAATTTCATTCTCATTACTTTCTTTGCTATATGTCCTTCATGTCCGCATAGCATGCCCGCGCACCACACTAACCTCTTGCTCCTCAAGTTTTCTGTCACTGGAGCAACTTTTAAACTTTCTCTAATATACTCATTCTTATAAATATCCATCGTTTCATCGCTGCAAAGATTAAAATATATATCATCATCATCTGTTAGAGATTGAATTGCATTTCACACGTTAGATAATGAAACGTAATAATCCACATCCGGTTTGTTTCGACATTCATTGAGGGTAACGCTCACTTCAAAGCGACCCGCCGGGGTCGCTGAGGGAGCGCGCGCTCGCCTCGGTCTCTTGAAAAGGATTATGTACCACATTGTCTGCTTTAGACCTGACGATGCTCGATACAAATCCAAGTGAAGTGTTCGTGTATTAACTTTTTTTTTACAATTCTTTTCAGACGCAATTGTTCCGCATTTTATACACTCAAAGCAAAATATATGCTCGAAATTGGATAGGATTGTTTATATATATAAATACCAACCGGATATTCTGCATTTCAATAACATTCAAAGAGTCTAGCTCAATTTAGTGTATAGATGTCGACTATATGTCTTCCCATTTGTTTTTATTCGCCCGATCGACGAGATGAACTTTATTCAAGTATAACCCATTGTCATGAGATGTTAATTAATCTAAATCACGTATATATGATCGATGGACATCTATCTCTCATGAATATCGTAAATTGAGTATCTAGATTTCGTATACAGCAGCAATCTGCTGATATTTCTGTTAATGTTCATAGCGCATCTCTCGGTTTATTATACACTACAGGAACTCTTTGTGTCTAAGATCAGATCTGATATTATATTAACTTTTGTATCTGTTTCTGTGTTACCGCATCGAGTTCGGAATACTGCAGGCTGTGGATTACCTGTTAATAATTTAGATACAACCTACCCCAGCCCGGAGCCGGCGCTGTTATATTGTGAACACGAATAATACATTATAACGGTGCGGTCATGTTGTTTGAAATGGAGCGAGAAGCAAATATATATTTGGTCAATTTTGGACTTTTATATTTGTTAATCAACCAGGTCGTCTGGGTAGATAGATATAGTATGAAGAAAAGTACGCGGAGTTATTATGTTGAAAACATTTCTTAAGGACGCTTTACTAACCAATGAATGGAACAATATCTCTACCATATTTTCAGTGTTTCCATGTAATAGTTTCGTAGATATCCTGATGAGTCAATGAATCTTTGGATATCTCGCATACAATATATATAACAACAGAAAATTATCTGCATCGTCATCAACCGATAGACGTCTACTGTAGGACTCACGCTTTGACCAAAGATCTTCACATCGATCAATTCAATCATTATCATCATCGATCATTATCAATCTTTTCGACTATCAAAGATAATATGCTTTAAATATTTACAAATCGATGTCAAACTTAATAACTCTGCTTGGATGTTAGTAACATATGGTTTGTCCTCCCCCCCATCCCCTTGAGATGGATTATTTGTACAATCAAAATGGTTCGTCTGCACTAAGTAAATACAAACATACGGAAGCAAATGTTTGAAATCGTTGTAATAGAATTAAATTTAAATTCTCTTAACGCTGTTGGCAGGTATTCATTAAGTTAGTATGTAAAACTCTAGACCAAAATAAATTCGATTCTCTATATGATCTCTTGAAAAATAGAAAATCGCTTGTTAATTATAATTATGTTTATTAAATGTCAAAATGCGTTACAGGTATCAATATTGGTTGGATGACCTAAGAAAAAGGATATGGTGTAAATACCTCTTAGATCTTAAATGGGTAGCGCATGATTATTGAGATTTCCTAATGTGGACTACTCAATTACAGTTTGAAACAACTATGAGGATGAGACAAAACTGGCTCTCTTGAGTCGGAAGCCAAGCCTCACTTAGAATTGCTGCGCCAGAGGTGCAGTAAGTAAGAATGATGATAATATTTTTCTTTGAAGCGATGCCTTCACCTCAGCCATAACAACGTCGCGATAGTTAGGTTACGGGAGTAAGGATTCCCGTACAAAACTCCTGGGAGCCGAGCCAACCGCACATGCTCGTGGTGCACCCTGCTAATCAACAGACGGGGTCTGGCTCCCACCAATCCGCATTTGATCAGCGTGGTGGGTATTGGCCCAAATCCTCCCATATAAAACAGTACAAAAAAAGATCGCGGAAAGCCAAACGACTCGGCTACGCAGGGTCGATCGGAGTGGAGATCTTTGGGGGAGGCTCATGTCCACTAGTAGACGTTTATAGGCTGATGATGGCGATAGTTAAGATGATAAACACAGCACCACATTGTGATCGTCGTATTCGTTCAAAAGTTGTTAATGTTACTGTAGTAATTTCAGTAGCTACTGCTCCCTTCAATGCGAAACACAGTAATGTTTGTACAGTACTGTTTGTCGGCAGTAATAGGAGTTGCGGTGGTACCTAGGCAATGACTAACTGTAGTGACTGTTTGGAAATTTATATAGATATACTTATATAAAATTATAATTATTGGCGCTTATCGAAACTGAACTTACGAATTTTAACTGCACCCACTTTAAAGTGACTTTTAAGATATCAAAGGCTCCGTTCCCGCTGCCGCTGTTTGCGTAGCGCCCTGGACCGCACGTACCGCCGTAGATCATTCGTAGCGGCTCGTAGCGAGGCTTTTGTTTTCGTTAACGGCCGCCCGTTTGCCGCCGTAGTTTGTTTCATTGAGTAACACGCCGCGTAGCCCACTCGAAGCTACCTCAAGCTTCTATGAAAAGCACTCCACAGTTTCGCCGTGGTGTGACGTGCCAACAATTATACGATGTGGAAAATCGGCACAAATATGCCATCTAACCGACTGAAACTAATTTTAGTAAATGATGATATTATAAGGTTGTCAAATATCTCCCTTCCGCTTTTTTGCTCTTTATTCAATGCTTTATAAAAAGTGTTACAGTGATCGGATTTAGTTCAAATATGCGCCGTTTTGTTCGATAATCTGTTTCCATCTAGACGGCAACTTCACAATACCTCTCTCGTAGAAGCCCCCCTCCTTATTTGCGAAGAACTCGGACAGCCACTTTTCACAAGCCTCTTTTGAGTTCAACTTTACACCACCAAGGGCGTTCACCATGGACAGGAACAGGTGGTAATCACTTGGCGCTATGTCCGGGCTATATGGTGGATGCGATAAAACCTCCCATCCGAGCTCCCGTAGCTTCTGACAAGTCATCAACGAAGTGTGTGGTCTGGCGTTGTCCTGGTGGAACACTACACCTTTCCTGTTAGCCAATTCTGGACGCTTCTGGTCGATCGCCTGCTTCAAGCGGTCCAGTTGTTCGCAGTAGATGGTAGAATTAAGCGTCTGGCCATATGGGAGCAGCTCATAGTGGATGATTCCCTTCCAATCCCACCAAACACACAGCAAAACCTTCCTGGCCGTCAATCCCGGCTTGGCCGCTCGACCACGACCGTTTTCGCTTGATATTGTAGTATGTGATCCATTTTTCGTCGCCAGTCACCATCCGCTTCAAGAATGGGTCGAGTTCGTTCCGTTTCAGCAGCATATCGCAGGCGTTGATTCGGTCCAGAAGGTTTTGCGTCAAATCATGCGGCACCCAAACATCAAGCTTTTTTTTTGTATCCAGCCTTCTGCAGATGGTTTAAAATGGTTTGGTGACTAACTCCCATCTCCTGGGCGATGTCACGAGATGCCACATGCCGGTCTAACTCGATGTAGTCCATGAGTTGATTGGTATTTGTCGTCACAGGTCTTCCGCCGGCTGGCTTATCCATGGTGTCGTTTTCACCGGCTCTGAATCGTCGAAACCATTCCTCCGCGGTTCGAAGTGATAGAGTACCATCCCCCAAAACACCATTAATCTCACGGAACGTTTCTCTAGCGGATTTGCCTTTAACGAAGGAAAACTTTAAAATAGCGCGAATTTCGGCGTTAGTGAACTCAATGTTTACACGTCTATAACTGTTGAACGCAATATCCAAACTAATTATGCATAGCGTCATTTTGTAGGTTATGTCAAGACCTTTCAAATTATGTATAGTATTGCCAGATACGAGCTCTGTAGCGCTTTGTACATAGCCGCGAAATTCAAAAGACAAAAAGGCGGAAGGGAGATATTTGACAACCTAATATATAATTACTAATGTACCAGTTGCTTGATTGTCGTGAAATACATTTATTGTAGCAACATTAGACAAGAAACTATTTGTTCTGTCTAAATTCTCCTTCTTTATACGATAATTGTTTCTATTGTCAGTTCAAACACGCTTTAGGTGAATGTGTGTTCTGGTTAACCTGTTAATCGGGGAATTCTCTTTTAATTGCGCAAGATATAACGGTTGCGAGTTCTTTGACTAGGACGTCTTAGTACGTCACGCCTGTACAACGTATGAAACTATACGTCCCACCCGTTCTGGAGCGCAGATATATTTCAAAGACGTATTTATATGTCCTACCCATACTCGTATTGTTTCCGTTTGACGTATGTATACTACTCGCTCGGTTAACAGGTTAATTTGTGAGGGAACAAAAAGACTATAGGGTTGTTAAACAGAGAGGGAGAGTTAGCGGTTGATTGACAATTCCTTATTCTTTGAGAGAAAGATAAATTTAAGCTCTTAAATTAACATTTTAGTGAAGAGGAAATTTTTTTCATACTGTAAAGAGAAGACGAAGGACAACGAAACTGTATAGAAACAAACAAGAAGTGTTTCATTTCAATATGAACATTTCACATTTATTGCCAATCTATTGCAATACACATTGTCGCATGATGTTTACAAAGGACAGATTGTCTTCATTTATGACAAAGGCACGTTTAACTTGTTTTCTAATTTCTCATAAAGTTTGCCCATACAACATTCATCAGCAGATAGAGTTTTTGGCAATGGCATAACTATCTACCACATTAGATATATAGCACTAGAAGAATAGTTTAAAATTAGATAAAACCAGCTGTTCCACGCCCGCTTCGTTAACTGTAACTCCTCTGCAACTCTCTTTGGGGAAGGAATTATGTAAAATCCTTTCTAAGCTGTCCTCCTTATGAACCCCTACATACGACAGCTCCTAGTGCCCGGCGTTACTGGAGGCCATGCTGATTGTAAGTGGAAATCTTTGGGGGATGACCTATGTCACGCAGTGGACGGACGTCTAGCGGCTGATGATTCTTAGCTGGTCTAAACTCGGCTAAAGGAATATATCTACCAAATTCCAAGTCTCTAGGCCTTACAGTCCCAAAGATATCATGATTAGTATCTATATAGATGGAAATCTAAGTATAGGCAGATAGAACAATGATGGAATTTGTAACAAAAAATACAAAAATTCATTTCAATGGCTAATTGGAAAATGTAGTCAATACGCGCACGCAATCAAAAGCTACACGAGTTGATAATAAGTTTTAAACGAAAGGATTGACCCTAATCAGTGAGAGTTGATGATAAGCCCATAAGTCAGGGTCCCGGCCGATTCCGCAGATAAGCGTTTAATTAATTAACACGGCGGCCGGTCAAAGGTTTCCCTTAATGTCGCAATTTAATTTTGTAAAACGCTGTTTTTGTACTTAATAAGGGATTGTACAGTCTTTTTGTTTTCAAAAAAAAGTCATTTATAATACTTTCTTCAATATTACATAATCATGTACGGATGGTAGGTCTCTATTGCCGGAGACCGTCTAGATAAGTACCGCTTATTTCTACTGCTAAACTTCTTCGGTATCACTTTTGAGTGGTCGTGGTCGTTACTCCAGGTGTTGGTCGCAAGCTTGACAGTCGCCATTCCTCTAATGGCCTCCTTTCTAGTGCATTCATATAGTGATAACAATAATGATCCTTTTATTGCTACCTTTATCTCGCCAGTCCGTCTTATATGCGTTCTTTCTCGTGGCCTGGTAACCTGAACCTTCCACCGTCACCTCTTGGGAGCCTACGTCGCCATAATGTGAGGATACGATGATTTACGTATTTTCGTATAATAAAACCATCGATTGGAAGTCAGATCGAGAAAATCAGCTATTCTTTTCATATGTCACTATTTAAACCCAGTCGCTCCTTTATACCCTGACTCCATTACTTCCGTCTACTAGAGGGGACGTTTTCCTTAACTTTTGTACTTCAGAATCAATCTTCAGACCTCATGAAGGAATCGTCTTCGTCGTCGTTGACAAAATTAAATGTTCTCTATGTATGACAGTTGTCAACAAGTTAATTGTACAGTTAGCTTTGTTAGGAACTATGACATTGGTATCAAACATTTTTTTATTTTACAATAGACAGACAAAAAATTAATAATGTTTGCTACGTCATTGTACGTGTGTCTATTTGTTGATATATTATTACCAGTAATTTCACCGACATTACTATATGGAAACCTTTAATTTAAACGTAGAAAGGATCGGAAGTTTGTCATTGGATACTTGTGTCTACCCCTACACTTCGGTCTGTAGAAGTGATGATGATGATGACTCGCATCTGTATCTTTGTTGAGTTCGACCACGTGAACTTCAGACTAAGACCCAGTTTATGCTGTTATTGATTTATAAATATTCTTTATTTCTTATCAAAAGAATAGACATTTTGAAAGTTTTTACTCTGAATCTGTTGTGTAATGTGTAGTTTGCAGTACAACCTCCCATTCTATTTATGCTTTGGTTTCGCCCATACGACCCAGTTATATGCCAAATTCCTATATACCTTTTAAACAAAAAAAGGATGCTAGGGACCTTTCACCGCATTGTGGCAGCGACGGGCTTGCGTTTCGTTTTAAAATTAAAATCACGTAGGGTCATGAAACGTTACGCTGGGGGCGATACAGACCCGCGGGACCTGCGGTTATGAATATTAAAGCCCCGGGCAGCGCCATTGTCGAAACGAAATGTACGATTCCGAAGCAGAAATAAAACCGCATTTAATGAGCTGCTCCACGTCGGGTTTCTCCTGACCCTGCCCGTTTCGGCAAAGGTTGCCCGGTTGATGTTAAACTACGACTTTATACTTCATGATCATCATCACTTATCATAGCCTATTGCTGAATTTATAAATGGTCGATGATTAATTTTTGTGGTTAACTTGAGGTTTGATATTTACATATAAACAAAATGTGGCATCGAGCAAAATCTACTCTTGATCATATTGATGTGATGTATGAGATTGTCCACGTCACTCTTATAGATCCACATATAGCTCTACAGGACTCTTCAGCCTGGATCGTTTTGTTTACATCGCTGCCTTGGCAGAAGAAGTTGGACAATCTGGACGATCTCCATTAGTCTTTGCGGAGACCTTTGTTTTTAAGTATTAAATTCATGCTCAGATAGCGAGTAAATCTTATGTTGTAGTAATATAAAAAAAATTAAATAGTTAAAAACTGGTAAACACTTTATTTTTCCAAAGCAGTGCTTAATAACTTCAGTAAGGAGATGAAAGTTATGCTTCAAGAAAATCTTCGTTTCAATGTATGTACTTGTAATATAATATTAAGCTCGAGTATGAATAAAGTTGGAATCACTTCAAAAGCTGTGATTGCTTATGCATGCAAAGTGAGCACTTGCACGTAGACTAAAGTTTTGGTTTACGTTACTGTTATTGCATTAAATGTTTATTTTAACAACTCTCAGGATGGAAGTGTGGAGCATTACCTATCGTTTATGATTACTTCTAGATTACACGACGTAAACTATTTTGATCAATATGAATTTCATAAAATCAGATCGAACCTTTATAGAAATAAATGTTAAATGCTTTTTTGCCTCTTTTCCATCGGTGGTCTCTTCGTTGCATTAGGAGAGGCTCCAGAACCTCCTACGAAAAGCACCGGTGCTCCTGTTTTTTTTGGTTTTGCGTGGGGGAAATACCTTCGCATACCTGCCCTCGTGGGGGCAAAGACAGGTTATCTCGGACTTTCACCAACTAAAACATCCACGATGTTCCACCTGCGTCGCTTTATGGAAGGGTCACGGGAACGTTTTCACACACCTCCGCGACCCCGTCAGCGCCGGCTGAAACATCCTGCGCCACCTTGGGAGAGAAGAACCCCCCCTTTCCATCTCGGTAAGGGCACGCCGAAACACAGTGCGCTTTCCTCTCGGCCTCCTATAGTCACCTGGGTAACGGATCCCCCCGAATCCGTCACCCAGAGTCATGAGAGAAAACTCTCCCGACTCCATGCGGAGGATTAGGTTTTGGGTTCCGCCGCCAACCGTCATACGGCCGCGGCGAATCGCAATACCCACACTCCTCTTCCTCCATGACTCCATCTCGGCTGTAAGGGGCAGTATAAACCTCCCCCTGCAGCGCACCGGCACGCATTCGAGGTAATCTCACAGAGCTCACCTGGAGCGGCCACCAGGGGCCGGCCGGGTAGGTTCCTCTTACCTTCACCGTGGGTGATCCGGTTTGATAGACCATGTAGCTAGTATAATTCTTGGGGTAACGAGACTTTTTACATCTTTAAGCGACGAGCAGAATGCAGTACAGTGTATATCATACTAACTAGCGCTACGCTGTTATAAACAGGCGTATCGCTTACCTTCAGGTATACATTTCGATAATCTCGTCATTTTATTGAATAAAAAAAATTACAATTATGAGTCTGAAGACATTCAATTGTGTTTCATCCAAATACTCTGGTTCCCATACAACGGCCACTAGAACACAATCTCTCCTCAAATAGTAGATGGGAATTTAGCAATAGACCCTTAAGTCAGTGATGCTGATTAAAGGGAGATACCTTAAAAAAATATGAATTTAACCTTTCGATAAATTACGCTTTCATCCCTCTCTTGTCTATGCAAACTTTATAAAGCCACGTTATTTTTTGATTCCGTTCATTGCAGCCGTCTGCGCGGGACAGGCTAATCTGTTCCGAAGTAACTGATAGGATTAATCTGTAACGAGTTAATAAGCCGGTTTAAGCCGGCCCGAGCTTGGATTACTTACCCCCTTAACTACATTTTTACCTCCCTCTTTGCCTGTGCTTGACGTAAATCATTTCCGGTCAGTTGTTTATTTACAAATAACGCTCTTCGCCTTTAATGTAACCTTTGCAGATATAACAGTGAAGTTTTAAAGTAGGTTTAATGTGTACGTGAGGAATAACGTATGTAACAGATTTTCTGTTTAGTTTGGCTGAAAGCAATAGTTATCAATATCATATATATAAAAGCATAAAAGATAATTTTTATATTTACAGGACTAGAAGTGACATGCCCATAATAAAATAGTGATGATTAGGATGTTCACACTTCACTGAATTTTTTTTTTTTGTTCATTTGATGGTAAACAATACGCTTGCCCATAACTATGTGCTGCTAGTTTGAATGATGCTGCAGTACATTGCACTCTTCGGATTGCGAAATAAGATCTTAAATCTCGTTACCCCAGTAATATCACTAGGTACGGCGCCTATCAAACCGAAACACAGTAATAATTGCTCACTGCGGTTTGTCGGCTGCAATAGGCGCTGCGGTGGTATTAGGTAAATGGTGGTACGCAACAGTGACCTACCACCAGTAAAATATCTATATGTCCGTCTAATCATAAATACTGCAATGTTGTATTCTTGGAGCGCTGTTACAGTGTGTGATGAGGCCGCGTATTCATTCCTAATGAACTGCTTCAAGTTCTAACAGAAGTGTGAACTTTTGTTGTTTCCTCCATTAAAGTTTTCCCGTATACAAATTATGTAAAGCGGTTTAATTTGCATCCGAACAAACTCTCAAACGGCTGTTAATAGTTTACTATGCTCCAATGTGTTTTAATTTACTTCCCCACCAACCGACATTGGGCAAGCGTGATGGGAAATGGCTCAAATCCCCACATACTACAGTCACTAATACCCAGCGGTACTAAAGGCCGTGCTGACTGTATGTGATCTTTGGGGAGGCCTATACCCCCAGCGGTGGACGTCAATCGGCTGATGATGATGATGGAGAGTCTCATTTCGATATCTCTCCAACCATAAGGCCTGGAGACTTGAAATTCGGTAGGAGTTTTTTTTAGAATTTTAGAAAATGTTACCCCCAAAGGGAGTTGCAAAGTCTGGCTGTCGTATACATTTTAACCAAATTTACTGGTGTTGGTAACCATTAAAAATTATTTTGATAAAGAAATTATGAAATCGATTAAAAATTGAGATCCTTTATTATAAAGAAATGTTTTCATACCTTATTGAACAAAAAAAATGAAAAGCAAAATTAACATAGAGACCAGTTGTATTAAACGCTTTTGAAAGAACGAAGCGCAAAAGTAAACTGACTGTTAGCGGAAACAAAGAACTGTTATATATGTTGAGTACTTGCAGAGTGGGTTCCCTAAGTTTTCGAGTATAGGGGAGACTATTCCGGAAATATTCTAGAAAGTGAAAGAAATGATTACACGATATAAAAAAGAACCGGGATTAATTAGCATCTACTCCTGCTACTACATTAGCAGTACTAATGGTCCGTCTCTGTTGCCTGAAACCATCTAGACGGCTTCCACAGCATCTCCTATTGCAGCCGACAAGCAATAATGTGCAAATATTACTGTGCCCCGGATCGAAGGGTGTTGTAGACTGTGAATTTATTGGGGTAACGACACTTAACATTTTATGTCTCAAAGCGATGAACAAAAAGTTATGTAGTGTGTATCATTCTAAGTAACACTATCCATATTATTGATGTACGTATCATTTACCATCAGGCGGTTGTCTCGTCCGTTTATTAAGCGAATAATCATCATCGTCAGCCGATAGACGTCCACTGCTGGACATAGGCCAAAATAACCACAGTTAGATACTAATAATAGCGAAAAACAAAATAGTTTAATTTTGATTTTTTTTCTCCTACAACTAATCTTTCATTTGATGAAAACATCTACCTCACGATGATGATAATATTATCTACGGATAACATTGATCTTCTCCGTTTTATTGGCATTATAGGTACAAAAAGTTTTCTTATCGGGTGTCGTTTTATTTCGTTAGTCGTAAGATAAAAATTCTTCGGCAGTACGGTCCGGAGATAAAATTAACAAAATTGTATTTTTATGCGCAGTGGACGCGCGCTCGTTTACTGTAACGTTATTAGGTCGCTTCTGGAACCTAAAAAGTATCGTTTTATCCTTTGAACTCTAATCTACAATTGTCTATTTGTAATTTTATATAATGATGTACTTCATTTATGTGAGGTCACTAAAGGTGGAAAACCGATAACAATTCCAGAGTATGTTCTCCAGATCTCTAGGAAAATCGATATCTATTCGAGAGGATATTCTCTAGGTCTCTAGGAAAATCGATAAGTATTCGAAAGTATAGTCTCTAGGTCTCTAGTAAAATCCATAAACATTCGAGGGTATAGTCTCTAGAAAAATTGACAAACATTCGAGAGTATAGTCTCTTAGAAAATCGATAAATAGCCGAGAGAATTGTAATGGAGTAAATTTTGTGTCACAAAAAGGTGCTATGTACGCTACTATGACATACATATCACTTGCCATTATCTGAACGTACAGATCGTCTTAATGTTTAGGTTAAGATAAAAATGTGAGTCTCATTCTTCTATTTGTTTTTAACATCAACATCATTTCATTTTATAACACTTGTTAATTATTAATGTGTAAAGTCAAGGACTTTATAAAAAATCAAAGAACTGTCATTCATAGACAAAATTTGTCCACCTACTTTGTTAAACTATCCCTAAAGCCATTCCAATCCTAGAAACGGAGGATAGATCACATGTTATGGCTTACTATGTCCTCAACCTTGCTTCGAACGGAAAACGTGAAAAAGTTCACATTGGGCTGATAAAAATAGTGACAAATCTCTACTTCTGCCTCTGTCGCAAAATAGCAGTGTGCAAATATATACTGTGTTCTGGTTTGAACGGTGTTGTATCTAGTGTTACATGTTAAATAGTATAAGTAACTAGCGCCACGTTGTTATAACCGGGCGTATCATTAACCATCACGTGAACTACCCGCACGTGTCGTCGTTTCCTTAAATAAAAAAAAATATATCAGTTAAAATCTTGTAACTAACACAACTCGTACCTAGTTGTCATTATTTACATACCACATCAAGCAGTTATGTCTAAGTTACGACAGGATTGAAATGCACAATGTCCTCGATCAAATAGCGATATGTATTTCTCATCATCATCATTATCAGCTTTTGTTTATCTACCGCTGAATATAGACCTTCCCCAATCTCTTCCTCGGCTTCTCGCATCCACCCACTTCCGACCGCCCTCATGATGTCGTCGGTTCATTTGGAGAGAGAACGTCCTACGCTTCAGCGACCTTTACGTGGCCTCCACTCAAAGACTTTCCACCTCCATTGGACGTTACTGACACAACAGACAGCCGGTCCACTTCAGCTTGCAGATTTATATTTCTGTATCACCCGAATTCGTCCTCGTCGGTAATCTGCGAAGCAGGTAAGAGGATTAATGCCCGGAGGAGCAAACAGACTGCCCCTCGCGGCCGGCTCGCCGCTCGGAGGCAGAGCTTTATTTTTAACGCCTCATTTTGAACTTGACGTAATCATTGTCTGTTGTTTGAAGTAGCGCTTTAGGCGGCTCTAAATATTTAATATTTAAGACACTTTAAGCAGGATATTGTTGGAGTAGATCAAGTCCAGAATTAGGTGAGGCAGATGAAAATTAGGCGGCGTGTCTTACAGGACTTTCATCATCAAACGATAGACGTCCACTGCTGGACATGGGCCTCCTCCGAATATCTCCACACCGATCGGTCTTGCGTTGTCCGCATCCACTAGCTTCCTGCAACCTTTTTTGCAGGCCCACCACGCTGGCCCAATGCGGGTTGGTGGGAATCAGAACCTCGTTTGTTGATTGTCAGGGTGCACCACGAGCAGGTGACCTTGATTTGGAACTCGTGAGTTTATCTTCCAAACCCCTTACACCCGTACAGGACTTTCATTATGTAGTAATTATTACGGCAACATCATTGTTTTGAGACAACATTTATTATACAATATACTAAAGCAGTAATTTTACTACCTATAGGGACTTAACAATTGAGAACTCTTTAAACATCCTGTAAAATTGGTTGTAAACAATTCTACAGGTAAATGATTGCAGAAGCAACAGATTCCTACCTGCCGCTAGAACTCTCTGGAGACATACATAAATAGTTAACTGTAATGTTACACGAGTCTCTAAACCATGAGGTTAGGTGCCAGGTTCACTTTTCAACTAATATATTAACACCTTGACGCAGCCACTTAGTTATTTAACAGATAACCCTGGTTCGGTTACAAAGTCACTTAAGTACAGATTTTAGATTTTTTTTAGGGTTATTTCGAACCTATCTGTTTAACCCTTCCTGCGACCTATCGCCTTAATGGAGGAACAGTTTTTAACACTGTATAAAGCGTGTCTGGAGTATTACTGATGTATTTGAGTAAGTGCCGACTATTATCTTAACTTGCAGTTACATCTTCTTACTAGACCTTGTCCCGTCTTTACTTCGGGGTCAGCTCTCCTGGTCATTCTTCTTTTTTTCCACATCGATAGATCTCTTTATCATTTAACATTTTACCACATACTTTACCACCCGTCATGGTAGTCATGTTTACCACACATTCAATGTACTCTCTCTTTACTCTACCTATGTTCTTACTCCAGATTACCCGTTAGAATCAGGTAACGGTAATCACCATCATGATTAACGTATCGGGAAGCCGCTCCTCGGTTTTGCGGTAGACCGGACGGAGCTGAATGGTAACCGGTTACAATTTATTATTAACCAACCGTGTTTTACGGGATGGTTTACGAAATGCCTTTCAGCTAAATAGTTAATAATTTTAACTGTTCGGGTTAAACCACGCATTTCATATAGGTCATGATATGTTATATCTCTGGATTGTAAATAATACACGTATGGATATATATTTAAAGTATGGAGAGGAATAAGATAAATGAAAACGAGGGGCACCTCAACTCACGAGATCCAAACGAACCTCACCAGCTCGTGGTGCACCCTGCTAATCCACAAACGAGACTCTGGCTCCCACTAATCCGCATGTGTACAAGCGTGGTGGGAAGTAGCTCATGTACCCCCCATATGAACCCCCACACACGTGTAAATATTATGGAGAGGCTTATATCATGCAGTGGACCCCTATTGGCGGATGATGATGGAGGCTAGTAGTTATATCTGTGGAGGCTTCATGGCCGTATACCGATTCCTTGATAACAAATTTTCGGTGGTAGGTCCTGTTGAAGGTTGCCTATGGGATGGTGAGCAAAAATCACAGTGTTACTAGTATAAATCTAGTATAGTAAGGATATATCGACGAATGTTTGTTCTTCGAACCGGATGTGAAGTCGGAATCGAACTCGCTTCTCTTTAGTTGTGCATAATTTCATCTTCTGCACCGTTTAAACGGTCTTAAGTAATAGCTATTATGCGTTGTAATAATAAATGTTATTGGTAATAACACACTTTCACCATTTTACTACACTTTTGTTGTTTGATAGAGTGTTACGAAATTTTGTTTAAAAATGTATAAAATTGAAAATCAGTTTTGGATTCGTAAAAAAAAAAGAAAAAGGCAACAAGAGGGTGTAATCGCGCAAGTTGGAGTTTCATTTCCACTGCTAAATTGCTGAAGGTTTATTTAGCGATCGCCGTTCCGGGAGGTCGGACCATGGGCGCATTAAGAATTTACCAGTTACCACCTCACCCTCTCAACCCTCACCGCTGTCTGTTACGGAAACGAGGATTGCTGCCTTCCCACCTCCCCTCTCTCAGCCCGGCCCCGTTCCCGATTGTGTTTAAACTTTAATCCGCTGCGTTGCCGACTGTGCATCGTACAGTCGGCGGCATTTAAAATCTTCATTAAACTCATTTGATATAAAGATTTAATGGTTTTATTATTATCAAACATATACCGTTCCAAGATAAGCATGACCTTCAGTCATATAGCGCATGAAGGAGTAATATATTATCTAACGGGAAGGGGAACTAGCTATGATTACTAGCCATTACCTACCCGCTCAGGTGGTAACGTTTTATCCTTTAGCCGAACAAGAGTGGTCTAATTGTATGTATAATGTCTGATTTTGATCTAGAATTTTTTATGTTATTATATTGGTTCAATTCTTTTCTCTCTCAAGTATCTACTTTGTAACAAAAGTATTTAAAAAATATGTTAATTCCCTACTTAGTTATAAATGCAGAGGTGTACGCTGTGTAGAGACAAATAAGCACTGCATACCTTGCCGCTCTGAACCTATCAAAATGATAAGCTCTCAACTAGCTCATAAGGTATTTAGGTCATAACTTAGCGTTGACTATTGCTAAATTGGTAACTTTATTTTTAAGTATAAATATGCACAGAAATTTCGGGTGTGGTTTGCACACACTACCAGTAATCTCCATCCACGTCCCTGTATACATATACAATGTTTTGATGTCTTCCATTTTACTTAAGAAAGACTAATTACATAATATTAAGTACTCAAAGTTATTTATTAGTTTGGCAAATATCTCCCTTCCGTTTTTTTGCTCTTTATTCAATGCTTTATAAAAAGTGTTACAGTGATCGGATTTAGTTCAAATATGCGCCGTTTTGTTCGATAATCTGTTTCCATCTAGACGGCAACTTCATAATACCTCCCTCGTAGAAGCCCCCCTCCTTATTTGCGAAGAACTCGGACAGCCACTTTTCACAAGCCTCTTTTGAGTTCAACTTTACACCACCAAGGGCGTTCACCATGGAGGTGGTACCAACAGGTGGTAATCACTTGGCGCTATGTCCGGGCTATATGGTGGATGCGATAAAACCTCCCATCCGAGCTCTCGTAGCTTCTGACGAGTCATCAACGAAGTGTGTGGTCTGGCGTTGTCCTGGTGGAACACTACACCCTTCCTGTTGGCCAATTCTGGACGCTTCTGGTCGATTGCCTGCTTCAAGCGGTCCAGTTGTTCGCAGTAGATGGTAGAATTAAGCGTCTGGCCATATGGGAGCAGCTCATAGTGGATGATTCCCTTCCAATCCCACCAAACACAGCAAATCCCGGCTTGGCCGCTCGACCACGACCGTTTTGCTTGATATTGTCGTATGTGATCCATTTTCGTCGCCAGTCACCATCCGCTTCAAGAATGGGTCGAGTTCGTTCCGTTTCAGCAGCATATCGCAGGCGTTGATTCGGTCCAGAAGGGCTTTTGCGTCAAATCATGCGGCACCCAAACATCAAGCTTTTTGTATCCAGCCTTCTGCAGATGGTTTAAAATGGTTTGGTGACTAACTCCCATCTCCTGGGCGATGTCACGAGATGCCACATGCCGGTCTAACTCGATGTAGTCCATGATTTGATCGGTATTTGTCGTCACAGGTCTTCCGCCGGCTGGCTTATCCATGGTGTCGTTTTCACCGGCTCTGAATCGTCGAAACCATTCCTCCGCGGTTCGAAGTGATAGAGTACCATCCCCCAAAACACCATTAATCTCACGGAACGTTTCTCTAGCGGATTTGCCTTTAACGAAGGAAAACTTTAAAATAGCGCGAATTTCGGCGTTAGTGAACTACATGTTTACACGTCTATAACTGTTGAACGCAATATCCAAACTAATTATGCATAGCGTCGTTTTGTAGGTTATGTCAAGACCTTTCAAATTATGTATAGTATTGCCAGATACGAGCTCTGTAGCGCTTTGTACATAGCCGCGAAATTCAAAAGACAAAAGGCGGAAGGGAGATATTTGACAACCTTATATCAGTAATAAATCTTTGAGGCAGTCCAGCAGTGGACGTCTTCCGGCTGATTGGATTGGATTGGAATATTTTTGGAAGTATTAAGTTTGTTAGTGGGGTATGTGTAAGAATTATGTGTCAAGGTATTATTCCTCCTTATATATATATTATATATCACCATTATCATTATCAGCCAAAAACGTCCATTGCTGGATATAAATTTCCCCCATAGATCTCCACTTCACCTGATCGTGTCGGATCCTGGTGGGAGGCCTGCCAACACTACGTCTTCCGGTACGCGGATGCCATTCGACAACCTTAGTGCTCCATCGGCTGTCAGTCCCTAAAGCGATGTGTCCTGCCCGTTGGCAGTTGAGGCTAGCAATTTTTTAGACTATGTCGGTGCTCTTAGTATTCTTAAGGATCTCCTTATTTCTGATTCGATCGAAGCATAGCTCTCTGTGCGACTTGATGCCTTTTCATCAGGCCCACGGTAAGCGGCCAGGTGTCATGAGTGATTACTGGCATCACGCATGAATTGAAAACCTTTAGTCTTTAGAACCTGTGCTAGTTAATATATGATTCATCAATTATCCTAAATTAAAATAAACTTAGTTTCGTTAATTAATATAGCTTTAACTGTTAATTGTGAAAATTAAACGCGATAATACGAGTCCCCGGTTAATATTAATTAGGGGTCCGTAAAGGTTTAAAGTGAACTCGGCGAGCGGAAGCTGCGGTTAGTGAATACTGCCGCTAACTGTGTTCATTCGTGGCTTGAATTTGTCATGATTAAAATATGTCCCCTGGTGAACCTGAACCCTTATTAATACATTAGTTTTTATACCGATGTATTCCTTAGTACGTTAAAAGTATTAGTGTATTTGTTAACTTAACTCTTATTAAGTAAGTAATTAGGAAGGTGGGATGTATCTTTTAAAGAACTTGGGGAATCCAGCAAGTCGGTACTGTGGAATGGTTTCTGTCTACGAAGACCGTATGTTTACCACCGCAGCTCCTAACGGAGTTGATAAATAGTATTATGTAAATATTACTCTGGTCCGGTTTGAAGAGCGTTGAAGCTAGTTTAGTTTTTTTTACTCTACGAACAGATAAAAGGAGGCTTATAACAATGGGGTGTTATTTAGGATGAAATAAATTGCGCTACATTGTGTCCGTTGCTTTCAGATACGAGATATTAATTCCAGTTATCCCAGTTATTTCGCCAGCTACAACGCCTTTCAATCCTGAACACATAATGTTTGCATACTGCTGTTCGGCGGCAGAAATAGGAGCTGCGGTGCTATTTATAGGTGGGAACTCACGTTGTGCACGAGCACCGTCTTATGATAGGGAGTGGGGGAATAGTCTGTAGATATTAATTCTCACAAGATATCACTACAATTATTCTGACAATGACTAAGGGTAGTTGAAAAATTTTTAAAGGAACCCTCATTTAATAATGCAACGCTTGCTGTACTCTACCTGTAAACCGTTTCAGGGTGGATCAAAGATCACTTGTAATTTTATTCCCTTAAAAATCCACCTCGTTGAGTCCGGAGCTGGAGAACGAGGGCCCGTTCGGTTGATCGCGTCAAGTTGTGGGATTAAAATCGTGAGACGTCAGGTTCAAAGCGCCCCCGCCCGTGACGTCGTAATCCCCTTGTTTTGGTGAGTATCGGCGGGCACTGGAGTAATGGTGTAAATGCTCTCGCATCTATATAACAGAAGTAGTAAGTTCGAATATGCTTTAGAAGTATTAAGATTTTAGTAGTGTATAATACAGTAGGCAATAGATTATTATCCGGTGGTAGGTCTCTGCTACAGGAGACTGTCTAAGTAGGTACCACTGCAGCTCCTATTCCAGCCAACAAACAGTACTGTGTGCCACATAGGATAATATACACAATACCATATTATGTTCGTCGTTTAGATATACATATCAAATCACATTACCCTAGTAATTTCACTAGCTACTACGTCCTTCAAATCGGAACACAGTAATGTTTGCACATTACTGATTAGAGAAGTCACGTAATGAGGTTGGCGTGGTCAGTAAATAGGACCGAATCAGATATCGCATGGTGACCAGCGGTGGCGTGTACTTCCATTACGCAGTGCAGTCACGGATCTAACGGATTCTCGCGCATTGTACATAAGGGTTTTATGCGGATTTTATTCACTGTTATATCTGATGGGGTTGAACTCGCGATACGGATTAGTTTTTTTTTTCAGCCACTTCCAATTAACTCTTATGTTAAATCTTTAGAAGTGAGCACAATTTAAATTCACTGAACATATAAAGTGGATGAAGTGATGATCCCGATCACTCTGTCAAGAGTGATACCAACGAAGAAGAAAACATATAAATAGACCAATGCTGAACAACGATTACACGGAAATGGTATAATACATTCGAACAACTCGCATTGAGTTTCCTGGAAGCTACGGCTGAGGTTAGGTTCAAGGTTCAAGGCGACGAGCAAAATACGGTGCTGTGTATTCCATCCCAAGGAGCACCATATGGCTATTGGTGGGTCTCTATCACTTACTATCATGTGGACGTCTCGCTCATGTCTTCGTGGGATAAAAAAAAAAGCTAATCTTAGTGCAAGTATAAGCCTATAAAGGGAGTTCAAAGAGAAAAAAAAATCTGTTACCTAAATATACAATTCAGTATAAATTACAAATTTAATTCTATACATCAATGAATAAGCAGGCAAGGAGCGGATAGTAGTGTATATACTTTACGTACTTTTAAAAGAGAGTATTGAAAATTTACTTACGATGTATTTTTTTTCACTTGAAGTTTAAGCGCAGTGGGAATCGAACCCGCGCCCATTCGCGATACATTTGCGTAATAAAGTGGCGAATAATGTGAACTTTCGCAACAAAACATCCCTCGGCCGCTGAATATAAAGTTTTAAAAAGAGAAAAGCCTTAATTATGGCTTTACTTTACTTTACTACCCCCACGCCTTTGTTGTGCTTTCTTTGCGGTTAAAAGGATTCCCGCCCGCACCATGCAATTACTTTGTTTTCCAGTTCAGTTGCACTGTTCGCAACTTAACCGGTGATCAGGATGGGAGTAATTTTTTTAATTAACCAACGAGACAAGCAGGACTTGATAGAGAGTGATACGTTTGCCCATAACAACTTGACGCTAGTAAAATGATATACCGGGCGCACAACATTATGCTCATCGGTTCCAGATATAAGGTGTTAAGTCTCATTACCACAGCAGTTACATTAGCTATAGCACTCTTCAAACCGGAACATAGTAATGTTTGTACAGTACAGTTTGGCAGAAATAGGAGCCATGATGGTATCTAGTTAGACGGTCCCCGGCAACAGAGACCCACTACCAATAAGACACCTTCAATAAACATTATTCAGTTTTAGACTTGTTAAGGTAATCATCGTATATACACATAGTAATATATAATACTATGTTCCGGATTAAAGTATTTTAGAAGTTGGTTAAATTAGTAATTGTTAGCATAACATCGGGAGGTGTCTATATTCTATATTCTTGTTGTAGACAGGGCTGCAAGCCACAGCGGCTCTTACAGCTCATCTGACACTGGGCTCGTGGACCCGGATCCAAGGCCTGAGTTTCTATAAACTAAAATGCGCTACGCGGGATGTAGCTGTCTGGCGGATGATTGTGTGTGTCTGGTTCTTGTAGTTCTTTATCTGGCGATTCTACTCGGTCGTCGAGGCCGGGCGCGGGCCCGTTCCTGACTACCTTCGCCTGTATCGGAATCTCTGGGCGGCGAGGATCGCCCACGGTCGCAGGTGTACTTAGTGTACGCGGTGTGTGAGTAGCTGCGGCGCCGCGTTCTGAAGCGAGGGCGGCGTGATGCTGATATTCGGAGCGTGTTGGTAGTGTCCGAAGTGTGTGTGGTGACGTCGGTGCTGTCGGTGACTGAGGGTATGTGTGTGGTTTGCGGGACCCTTGGGATGTCGGAATAAGCGCGTGCCGCGGTCTGCGCTTTTCGTCCTGGGATTCGGAGGTAGCGCGTAGTTGGCGACGCTGGCCACCAGAGGGTTGGGATGAGTTGCCGCCTTGGCGAAGTAGGTCACGGAGCACTCTCTGAAGTGCTCCTTGATCGTTGGGAGTTTAAGGTCGCTGTGGATGTCCACATTGCGCTGGTACCATTCGGCACCAGTCGCGGTGCGGGTGAAACGGTTCTGGAGAGTCTGCAGAGGTTTGAGACGGTCTTCGGACGAATGGGCGAAGACAACGCTTGCGTAAGACATTATAGGTCTTACGCATACCTTGTAAAGGTGAAGCTTGTGTCTGAGAGAAAGCTTGCTCTTCTTACACAGCAAGGGGTATAGCTTGGCCAGTACTTGGGCCGCTTTCTTTCTCGCCTCGCGGATGTGGGCGACGAAATTGAGTCTGGTGTCGAGTGTGACGCCGAGGTATTTGACCGAGCTTCTCCATGGGATCGGCTGGCCGAGGAGGGAGAGCTGGCCGAGTTCATGGCCGCGTTTTTTCGCCTTCTTGAGAAGTGTTGATGACCTACGGTGGGTGAAGTGAATGGCTTCACTTTTCTCCGTGTTTATATCGATTCGCCACGTCCGGAACCACTCGCCTAGGCGGGTGGTCGCGTTCTGTAGGCGCTTCGTTATAATACCCGGAGCTCTGCCGGAATGATAAAGAGCGGTGTCGTCCGCGAAAAGGGCCATCTTGACGAAGGGTCTCTCGGTATGTCGCTCGTGTAGAGCGAGAAGAGTAGCGGGAGAGGCAAGAACCTTGAGGGACACCGGCTTTAATCGGCCGGGGCGAGGAGAGAGCGTACTGACGCGAAAGCGGAAGGAGCGATTCGAGAGGTAGTCTCGAATGACGGTGACTAGACGGTCTGGCACTTTGAGAGTGTAAAGCTTGTATATCAAGCCTTCGTGCCAGACTTTGTCGAACGCCTTGGCGACGTCGAATAGGACGGCGCAGGTGTCGATCAGTCGTTTGTGCTCGAGACCGACCAGAATGTGCTCGGTCAGTCGGTGCACTTGATGAACGCAAGAGTGGTTGCTCCTGAATCCGAACTGTTCATCCGGGAGGAGGTTGTTCTCTGCGGTGAAATGGCGCAGACGCTCTAGAATTATGCGCTCGTAAAGTTTGCCCAAGGTGTTCAGTAGGCTGATCGGACGGTAGCTGTTGGGTAGGTTCCTCGGCTTTCCAGGCTTCGGAATACCTATCACTACGGCCTCTTTCCAGGCGTCTGGGAAGGAGCAGTCGGTTAGCAGGGCGTTGAATATGGCCACTAGCAGACCGACGATCGGGGCGGAGACTTTTCACAACTCTGTTGGAGATGTTGTCGGATCCCGGGGCTGATCTGGTTTTCAGCCTCTTTATCATGTCAACGACCTCACCGGGGAAACCGGTTTTAGAGGGGACCTTCTGGTGGGAGGGCTGCCCTGCGGCGCACCTCGTCCTCGACCAACTTGAGGTGACCGGGGTCCACTGGTGCGGTAGAGGGAGTGCACTGGCTCTCTAGACTGTCGGCGAGACAATCTGCTTTTCGGCATCCTCCAACGCAAGGGGAGGAACCATCGCTCATTACGAGGGGAGGCATGCGGGCCATGTTCTCCGCTTTGAGACTGCGGGCCAGACGCCAAAGTTGGCGCTCGAAGGCTCCAAGTCGCAAAGCAGATTGTCCCATCTGTCGGATCTGAGTTCGGATATGCGCTCTTTACCAGCCTTTGAAGGCGGCGCAGTTTTATCCTCAGCTCCTCGGATCTGTATCGTGAATAGAGTCTCATTGTGGCGTTTTCGCTCTTATCAGCCGACGAATGTCCGCCGGGAAGGACCCGAGCAGATAGTCCGACTCGGGCACCGTTCTCGACGATTCCTCGACGGCTGTGGCAATGTGATTCGTTAACGAGTCGATCGCTCGTTTTGCAGCGCCGAGCGAGTCGATCGTATCAGGGATTCCGTCTAGGTGCTGGGGTTCGCGGCCTTGAGTTTGACCTCGAGGCTGCGCCAGTTGACGATGGTTTTGGTCAGAGGGACCTCACCAGCGGGCCGGCCCAGCTTCATAAGAACCGGGCGGTGGTCGGATCTGAGATCGTCTATGGTCTCGATCGAATGCAGTGGGACGGTTACGTTATTGAACAACGCAATGTCTAGTGTGGATGGGTTGTGAAACGCGACGGTAGGGTATCTCGTCGGGGTTTGCGGCGCTACAATGTTAAACTTGAGCTTATCCGCGAGTTTGGAGAGGATTATACCATTTCGGTTTGACATGATCGGGTCCCAGGTGCTATGCCTGCTGTTTAGATCGCCGGCGACGATGACAGCCGGCCTAGGTCGAGAAGGGTTCTTATGTCTGTTTCCCGCATTTCTTTTGTCGGGGACAGATAGACGGATGCTAGGACGATCGGTTGATGACCGGTGAGGGAGATTTTACACGCCGAGACTTCTATTTTGGCGAGGTTGGACTAACAAGCGGTATGCAATGCAGGGCCCGCTTGAAGTAGATAAGTGTGCCGCCTCCTGGGGCGGTCAGCCTGTCGTGGCGGATAATATGATAGTTCGCGATTTTCGGATCGCGATGAAACGGTTTGAGGAATGTTTCCTGAATGAGCATGACGTCGACGTCATGGTTCCTAGAAACAGGCTTATTTCCTCCTTTTGAGAGCGGATGCCGTTCGCGTTGAAGTACGCGACAGTCAGCGAGCGGGGTTTGATTCTTCCTAAGACCCTGTGTATCTGCATAACGTTAGAATGAGATGGAATACCAAAGGTCTCGGGCAGAATCCTGGGGGTGGTTACATGAAGGGTTCTTCGAGCGCAGCGAGTGTGTCTGCGTGCTCGATGCAGGCCCTCAACCTATCATGCGAGTTTTGAGCGGCTCGCAATTTTCCTCCTAAGAGAAGAATATCTTTAATGCTCACCTTTTGGATGTAGGCGAGAATGTTCTGGAGCTCGAAGGCGGAGGTGTTTGGCTGGGAGCAGCCTGTGGTTTCGGCGGCCCCGACAGAGGGGCGGCTTTTGGCCTAAGGAGCGGTTTGCTCCACGCCGACACCGCCGGCGGAACGGCCGGCTGTGCGGGCGGTGGCCCAGACGAGGCAGATGGCTGCGGTGCAGCCTTTGTGGGGCGGTGGTGAGCCGTTGTGCGGCCCCGGGTTGCCTACGCGGGGCTTTGGTGCACCCGCGATAATTCGCGGGGTGTCCCTCGGTTTTGCACAGGACGCAGCTCGGCGGGTTTGTCGCTTCCGCGGTGCGGGGAGCATCCTTCGTCCCGTGGTCCCCGGTGCATTTGACGCACCTCGGGCGGGCGAAGCAGTTACGGGCTGAGTGGCCGTAAAGTTGGCATCGGTGGCATTGGCCGATGATGCCTTTTTGTGCGGTACCTCTACCCTCACGCTGGTGAGGTTGCACAGGCGGGTGATCTCGAAGATCTTTTACCCTCCGGAGAGAGTTCGAGACTTGTCAGAATGAGTGGGAGTGCGGCCTTTGTTCGCATGCTTGTCATGCGACGGGCTTCCAGCACGGGGAAGTTTTGTTTTTTGAGGTCGTCGACGACCTCGGAGATGTCGATCTCCGTTGGGATTCCGCGTATGACAACGCGGAGGTGCTTCTCCTCGGGGAGAGCGAACGTGTGGAAGCCGAGTCCGGCGTTCCGCAGGTGCCTGGTGGCAGCCCGGAAGTCGTCAACCGTTGCTAGGTTGATGCGGATACCCTGCGCGGTGTTCTGCGCTTTGGGGCATGCAATTTTGTGGTTCGCGAACCACCTGGAAACATCGTTCCATTTAGTCTTGTCCTGGAGGACAATCGGGGGAGGCGGCTTCGGGCCGCGTTTTTCGGGCGGGGCCGAAGTGCTGGGGGGGTGCGCAAGAGGCGCAGCCTTTTTTGCCGGCGTGCTGGTCGGCGAGGAGCGGTCCGAGTTTGACTCGGAGGGCCGCTTAGAAGCGCGTTTGCGCTTTTTGACGTAGAGGTGAAGCCCTCTTCGTCGGTGGTCTTGAGAGTGGACGGTCCACCTCCATGTCGCTGCCGCTAGCGGTGCCCTCCGAGTCGGATTCGGAGGAGGCGGGCAGCTCGGGCTTGGAAGGCCCCGCCATGGGGGCCCTCGCCTTGTTATGCGCTCGAGTCGCGGGAGTCGGGTCCGGAGAGGCCGGGCTGTCCGTGTCCAAGTTCACGGAACGCGTGGGAAGGGTAGAGGCCGACTTGGTGAATTCTTCCCAGGCCTCAGGGAATTGTTTGCGTGCAAAGCACGCAAACTGGGCGAGTAAGGCGTCCATTTGCACGGACGCCATTTTGTTCGAGCAGCCGCCCGCCGTGCGGCGGGGGTTGTGTATCTATTCGGCAGGGGACCTAGCCGTCGCCTAATGCAACAGGCTCTATGCTATAACCTCGCCTCTGAGGCGATTAAAGAGAAAAGTTGTTTGCGCCGGAACCAAGCTCCGGCAGAGTTTTCGCGCTGGTATCTAAACTTCACTATCTGCACTTGCACTGGCGCACGCGAGCGCAATGGCGGCCGCCTGAGCGGCGTTGTGGCGCACGTGCACGGGCGAGTCGAACGGAGCGGGCGTAACTGTATCGCGCACTGGCAGCGGACGCATGGGACGTCCGATCGGTACGGCGGGCAGAACCCGAATGATCGGGAGGTGGACCGGGATAGCAAGCGCTGCCCAACCGCCGCTAGTCGGAGAGGCACCTTAAAAAGAAGAAGATGTTAAATTATTGAAGTTATGTCTCAGATACAGGTACTACGAGATGCTGCGAGCTGTCTGAATAAATACCTTCATTGATGATAAGTATCTGTGGCCGGAGACCGCCTTATTACGCCAGTAGTGTGCATACAGTACTATGTTCTGGTTTGAAGCCTGCTGTCGCTAGTTAAGTTACTGGGATTTTAACTTATGTTTCAAGGCGACGAGCAGAATTTGTATTAATGTATATCATCCTCACTAGCGCAACAATTCCTGGAGGCAAGCGTATCACTTATTATCATGTGAACGTCCCGCTAGTCTCATCGCTTCGTTGAATAATAAAAATAAACTATATTTATTTTCAAAATTCAGTACTATTGTTCTACACTTAATACAGCTAGCTACTTCTATTAAGACTTTAACAAGCAATCGTCGGGTGTGTAGGGGCCATTAGCGTTCAAAATGACCGTGAACGAGTCGTCAGGGTCCTCACGGACTGCTCGCAGCAGACCTTTTGTCGCGCCTAAAGTTTAAGCATTAAAAATAAAAGTCGACGTCTGTCCGGCTTCGTTCAGTTTCAATTACTTTTCGCGCATCCTGTAATTTTCCACTCACTCAATATTACGGAAACACTAACTTAATAGTAATTTTTAGTATTTTTAAGGGAGGCCTAATATTCAGCAGTGGACGTCTGACAGCTGATGATGATGATGATAATTTTAGTGCTTTCCTATAAAATTATTATTAAACATATATTCAAGCTTAGTTCCTCGCTTCGTAGAAAAAAAAAAGACGAAGGTGACGTTTACCTGATGATAAATATACCGGTCTTGTAGAGGGAAGCAGGGTTATGTGGAGGTATTTATTCATTTAAATCCGGCGATGATCCTCGTTTGGAGAGACCACGGCAATTCCTTTGGATGGTCTTTTTAATCCAGACCCAGCAACCCCGCAAGTACTACCTCAATGGCTGGAGAGCACATCCGGCTATCGTCCTCTTCAGGGTCGTTAAGAAAGATTCCCCATCTTAACCGCAAACGACCCCAAAGGCCCTGTTAATGTAGGAGAACAGTATTCACTGATGCTATGTGATGATGCACATTACCGCGACGACGGCTTCGTCTCCGAGCAGGATCTGTCCTCTCTCTGTCCCCTTCGGCAGCCTCCTTTTGTACCATAACAGTTTCACAAAAAGGAGGGTTAAGTCCGGCTTGCTTATAACAACGTGGAGATACCTAGGACTATGTACACTGCACCACATTGTGCTCATTACCTTTCAATATAAGATACTCAGTCTCAAACCGAAACACAGTACTGTTTGTATCCTGAGTCTGCAACACAGAGTTATGTGGGAATTCTAACCACTAAAAACTTCTCGGCGGTCTCAGATCTCCTAGGAGTTAGAGGTATCCTAGGTAGCGCACTGGTGCCTCCATCTGTACTCTGGCTAAAACATCTCACGGAAAGTAAAGCCTTCTTTAGCACCCACGCTGTGCTGCGGCAATTACAATCACAGCTTCTTAAGGGTCGCTTATCGTGTTATGAGGGCACTCACCCTCAAAGCTTCGAACTCGGGGACCATTTTAGTAGCCTTATACACAGACAGACAGGGAATATCTTACTTCTATTCCTATCAACCAGAAAAACAGGGTAATAGTGGTACCTATCTAGACGGTTTCCGTTGATAGAGACCGAGCTGTTTCTTTTTTTTTTTTCTGCATTAGATACCCTTCTGCTGTATGGGAAACACAGGGGTTATACCGTATTCTTACCGGATAAAACCCCACGGTGTATCTCTTTCCACTCAACGGTATCACCAGAACCACGCGAACGCTTTTGCACACAACCGTCCCGATACAGAGAGGCTGTATTGAGGCCCCGTCTGAGGGTGGAACTGCAAATCTCCACCCCAGTTTTCAGTAATAAGCGGAAGTACCTCGAGGTCTAACGTACTTGGTAACGGATTCCCCCCCGAAACGTTGGCCTCAGTAATAGAGACCTACCTGCCATACATATTTCATACAAACATTTCATATATCAGTTTCGTAAGTGAGAGTTTGTGCAGTCTGTATCACAGCGTACAGCATTCGGATCAAAGGGCTCTTTACAAATGTATTTTGTCCCGGAGGTTTGAATCCGTGTATTCCCACTGCGGGAGGCTGCCCGCGCTCGCAGCCGGGATTCAATTTAAATCTATTTATTACGGGAGGAATTTTTGAAAGAGATGCCCGGGATGTGCGCGGGGAGGAAATAACTGTTTTGTACATTAATATTGTGATGGGTTTTTTGATTACAACTTTAGCGATATTTTGTACATAAGTTATTAATATAGGACAAGAACGACCCGTATGACCATTTCTTATATATTATATATCCACCGATCTACATTTCGCCAGCGTTGGTAGATCTCTATTGCCAGAGATCGTCTACTTACCACCGCAGCTCCTATTTCCGTCACTTAAGTTTGCAAACATTACTATATTCCGGTTCGAGATTGAATATCTTATGTATCAAGGCAGCGAGCACAATGCGGTGCAGTGTATATATTCCTAATTAGCTCCACAAGCGTGTCGTCGCTGCCTTGAATAAAAAGTTAAATTCGTCAAATGCATCCCCCAGTCCCAGTAGTGGGAACGATTAAACCTATTTATTTATTCTATTTATATTATGAATTGTTTGCGCGTAATCACGTTTATTTCACATTAGAAAAATTTATTATATACACACAGCATATTCGACCAAAGTGTCGCTTAGGGTGTGTTGCCAGCTGCAGCCTGTTCCCGACAATTACCACCAGCTCGCTGCGGTGACAATAAATTGCTTTGTTTACGGCACACGCGCATTCTTTCTTTACACAAGTAAATTGTATTTGTTTCCGTCTGTGCGAATTTCAGTTACAGCGACGCAGAAATGTAGGGGGCAAACGTACCCGTAACTTCAATGGGGTTCTTTCACATAAATATTGTAGAATAAACACATAATACATGCAGTGGATGATGATGATGATGATAATACATAAACTGTGCTCTGTTATAAAGGATTTCTTTCCTTTACATTTAAAAAAAAGTATTAAGGGGTCCCGCACAACTCACGAGACTCAAACCAACCTCACCTGGTGGTGCATCCTCTAATCTACAAACGAGACTCTACCTCCCACAGACCCGCACTGGGCCAACGTGGTGGCCCAAATCCCCTCATATGTATCCTACAATCAACAGTCCCTGGTACCCGACGATGCGGGCAGTACAGGACCGATCGATATGGGGATCTTTGTGGGAAGCCTATGTCCAGCTGTGGACATCTATCGGTTGAAGATGATTATGATGAAAAAAAAATACTATGATTTTAAATCCGTTAATTAGTCTTAGTGTATACCTCTTCAATTGATAGATCTTTATTTCCAAATACACTATGATGTTTAGCTGATAGATCTTGGTTGCTGAACACTGTCCAAATTAGCTTGCAAACATTACTATGTTCCGATTTGAAGGGAGTTGTAGCTGATGAAATTAGTAATGAGAATTAACATTTAATGTCTCAAAGCAGCGAGGTGTTTGTGGTGTAGTGTATATCATCTTAAATAGCACCACGTTGCTATGGGCGGACGTATCACTAAAAAGAAAGCATATAATATATACTAATATCTGGTTATAGTACTTAGTTACATTTGTGAGTTTGTGTTGTGTAAATATAATAAATTTACCTTCCCTTGTATCTTACTTTAAATCAGACGTTTATCCTATCGACTCTAACTTAGATGAAACAGACGTGGAGATCTTTGGAGGAGGCTCGTGTCCAGCCGTGGACGTCTATCGGCTGATGATGATGATGATTCCAGAAATGTTGATGTCTGGAAGGATAAAAATCCCAGTCCCAATTGTAATCGATTTGTGTGTACCCACCATTGTCCGAGGCGAGTTAATTAACTTTTTAAAAGGTACACGGTTCGAAGCCGCGGTCGATACGCGACCATCGTACACAAAATTAAGCGTTGAATAATTGATTGCTAACATGGTGGTGTCCCAATTTGAGGAGCGACCCCGTGTGGTGGTAAATAATTCAAACATTCATGTGTTTACCGCGGGAAGAGGGGTGCCCAAGGTTTCTTGAACTCGTGACGCTTTAATAATAGGTTGGGGAAAAAGAAATCCATTATTTTTATATGAACTTCAGGACTTTATTTAACATGCTTCGGATTGTCCGATTTGGGTCAAATATGCACCGTTTTGTTCTATGATTTGTTGCCATTTTAAAAGTAACTTCATAATGCCTCTCTCGTAGAAGTCCTGCTCTCTATTTGCAAAAAACTCTAGTAGCCGATTTTCACAATCTTCCCTAGATGCCAATTTTTTATCACTAAAGAAATTTTGTAATGCAAGAAAAGATGGTAATCGCTTGGTGCCAAGTCCGGACTGTATGGCGGATGCATTAAAACTTCCCAACCAAGCTCCCGAAGTTTCTGGCGAGTCACTGTAGACGTGTGTGGCCTAGCGTTGTCCTGGTGGAACACGACACCTCTCCTGTTGGCCAATTCTGGCCGTTTCTGGTCAATTGCTATCTTCAAATGGTCCAGTTGTTGACAGTAGAGATCAGAATTTAGTGCTTCGCCATATGGAAACAACTCATAATAAATAATCCCCTTCCAGTCCCACCAAATGCACAGCAGAACCTTCCTGGCCGTTAGTCCTGGTTTGGCCACCGTTTGAGGTGCTTCACCGCTCTTTGACCATGATCGTTTTCGCACAGGGTTATCGTATGTGATCCATTTCTCATCTCCAGTCACCATCCGTTTAAGAAATGGGTCTATCTCATTCCGTTTGGCCAAGGCTTCGCAGATGGAAATTCGATCCATCATGTTTTTTTTCTGTTAATTGGTGTGGCACCCAAACATCGAGCTTCTTTTTGAATCCAGCTTTGTGTAAATGGTTTAAAACTGTTTTGTGGTCCATTTTTAGCTCCTGGGCGATGTTACGACTGCTAACATGCCGGTCAACTTCGATCATTTCTCCGATTTTATCGACATTTTCGGCGACCGGCCTACCTGTGCGAGGTGCATCTTTAACATCAAAAATTCCTGAACGGAATCTACGAAACCAAAATTGCACATAATTGGCTGTTACAGTATCGGGTCCATAAACACCATTCACAATTTTAGCCGCCTGGCTTGCATTTTCGCCTTTGTCAAAGAAAAACTTTAAAATGTACCGAATTTTCTCTTTGTTCACTTCCATTTTTAACACCCTGTAACTCACAATTGAATGCACCAAACAAAAAACAGCAAAATAATTTTTTTACTGCTAAATGTCACCTTTCCAACGAGCATAAATCTGACACTATTTGATCGATACTTTACGAGAAATTTATCACTACAGCCATCTATCGAAAAAATAATGGAATTCTTTTTCCCCAACCTAATGTAATAAAATTACCTTACCGGAGACCGTGTAAGTGCAGCGCCTAATGCATTCGACAAACACCAGTACGGAATCATTATTCTGTTCCAGTTTGAAGGGCGCTGTAGCTAGTGTAATTACTGCGGTAATGAGATTTAATATCTTATTCTTCAACGCGACGAGCACAATGTGGTGTAACGAATACCATCCTAACTAGCGCAGCGCCACGATGTTATCCGTCTACCTATTCTACTTTATACAGAATTTCGTCATTTCTTCACGAGTCCTCTTACTAATTTTTTTCCTGATACACGATACATGGTACGTCTGCCTATAATAAGTTGGCACTAGTTAGGACTATATACACAGCACCACATTGCGTTCGTCGCCTTAAGAGATAAGATGTTATGTATCGGTAGTGCAGTAATTTCACTAGCTAAAACGCCGTTCAAACCGGAACACGGTAATGTTTGCACACAACTATCAAGCGGTCTCCGAAAGCAGAGACCTACTACCTGTAAGCCTTATGGTTATAGACAGACAGGCTTTCGCTTTCTGTGCAAAATTAATGTTCTTCTCATCCAGTCTCTTCCTTATATTAAATATCATCGTAAAATTAGTTATAGGAAGATAGGAGGAAGCGGATATGCAAATTGTTCATCGTTAATACATCGGAAGCGCGCATTTGCTTCCACGTTAGCTATAAAGTTTGATAAAGCCAATCTCATTAGGACCCCGCGGCAATTTGTCACCGGCAACGGGCGAGTGCGAGCAGCGCGGCACCACGTCGCCGTGTAGCCGGCGCGAGCGGGACGCGGTGCAATGGCGTCGCCTCATATCAGCTGTTCGTTAGGGTGGTAATGCCTTTAAACATACACGGGACTAGAATTTAATGTAACTTACCTGTATTCGTATTTTCTTTGATCTTCGATTGAAAGCAAGAGTAATCAATGAGATATATCTAAAGTTCGATGTTTAAAAGAGCTGTGTCCAAATCATAAGTTATTAATAAGTTAATTTTGACTAAGACTAACAATGTTAATAAACAATGTTTTTAGCGAAAAAACATAGATTTTAGTTTACATTATTTATTCGTTAAGTCATCATCATCATTATCAGGCTTCATCGACTACCGGATTCAGACCTTCCCCTAATGTCTTCCACCAAATGCGATTCTCGGCTCTTCTCATCCACCGACTTCCCACCGCCCTGATGATGTCGTCGGTCCATCTGGTGTTTGTTAAGTAATTTTACTACATTTCAGTAATTTTTTTTAAATACAAAATTGAAAATACTTAACGTCTCTTATATTCGGTTTATTTCAAACATCGAATGTGACCCATTAAAACTTTCATGTCCGTACAACGGATGGAAGAGCGGCCGACCTGCAAGGAGGATGTGAAGTTAGTCACTTTGTCTAAGTTCTAGACTGCTAATGCGAGCGCTAACTGTGGTCTACCGGGATGGCCAGTTGCGCAAGTGTCTCGCAACTTGTGCTTAATTTGCTCCGCTCCAGTGGCAATCAATTAGCGTGCCAATTGTAGACCTGGAACAACCCGCCTTTCGTACCACGTTATACATATCGAATGATTACAATTCGACAAACGGAAGTCTTAATGAAAGGTCTTGTCTTCATCATTTAAGCCTGTTCATGTCCACTGGTGACTTTAGGTCTCTGTCTCTATGATAATTAGTCCTACTCGCATCACATAGCGTCTACGGTCGTGTAAATGTTAATTAAGACTACAGGATAATGTCTTGTCTTTTACCTAAAATTGTTGGCTTTTAGTCGCCTTTTACAACATTTCGTAAAATAAGTAATAATGGAGGTACTCTAACTAGTCTTTTACGCGGATAAGTCTCTCAAAAATGTTTGCGTTTGATTTTTCTGTGGAGCAGCTTAGGAGCTATCGATGTAGAGATCTTTAAGCATCTATGTCCAGCTAAAGGCATACATCAGCTGATAATAATGATGATGATGATGATGAAAGTAATGAAAAGTATAAAGGCGGAATTGATATTGTAATAAATTTCTATCAGCCTTTAAAATTCTAATAACGTAATACATCGAATGTAGAGGTTAGATGTAGACAGCAAGAGATCGACTGGCATGGAATAATGTAGAGGAGGCCCGTGTTCGAAGACACACTAGGTCTGATGTAGATATAAAAAAAGTACGTCTTTTTTATACCAAAGTAATTCAAGTTTTTTTTTTATGAAATTTAGTACCAAAAATATATATGTAAACTTAAAAAACAGATAAATACCTTTTTTTTCATCAGAAAAGCCTTCATCTTCACTTTCTAAATTAGTTGATTCATTGTTTTTCCATCTATGATTTTAACCATCAAGATAATATAATGTATTCTTATAGATGATCCGTGATGTTTAAGTTCTAAGGGTTACAGCGTTGTCCAGTCCGCCAACCCGCATTGGGCCAACGTGATGGAAAATAGCCCAAATCCTCCCTATATGAAAATTTACAAACGACGCTTCCTGGTGCCCGGTAATGCGGAAGGCTCAGAACCGATCGATGTGGGGATCTTTGTGGGAGAGTTATGGCCAGCTGTGGACGTCTATCGGCTGATGGCGGTGGTGGTTACAGCGTTTTACATATAGTACAGTCATTGCAATATCTAGCAATCATCAAGTACCACTATCCAATATAAGACGCATCACGTATACGTCTTCTATTCTATGTAATTGTAGTAATCAGTCTATTTAGAATGAAGTACATCCGTACAGTAATACTTTGATCGAGGACATTCTGTGTGTTATGATGGCAATAGTGGTCCATATAGCTTGGAGACCACGCGAAACGGGACAGTTCTCCTAACTAGTAGCTCCGCTCGTATCGCGAATAGAACGTTTCCCGGTAGGTAACCTTGCCGCAACGTTTTCGCGGAAACTTCGCAACTCTCACTCGCAAAGTGTAGTTTAATATTTAGAGTACTCGTTAACTAGATTGCGTTGTAGCTATTGACCGATGACAAGAAACAGGTCATGTATTATGGTACCACTGAAAGTCCGGCAGTCAACAGAATTGACTGCTGTTCTAGTTACGTGAAAATCTTCTAATTATTATATTACATGCACGTTATCAGTGTGTGGACTGTTTCAATTCCGCTCCAACTTCACTCCATTGGCTGGCACTGTTACCCAACAAACCAATAAGCTATCGGCGACAAACCGACACACACTTAAGCTGTATATGAATAAGGTCTGTTAGCTAAATATTAATAAAGCTTAGTTTTTCTGATTTAACGAACTTTATTTAACTATTTGTTATACAGACATTTCAATCATTTTCATTATTGAGGTCCATCTGATCTGAAATTAGTATGTTTAATAATTATATTGTTTTGGTTACTAGTATTTGTTTGAGATCTAGATTCTAATAAAATAAAATTTTAGATTTCAAAACACAATGAGTTCATTTTACATAGATCTAACTGAATAATAACTTAAAAGCTTCAAATTCTCTGTGATGACTATGAGGTCAACATATCAGATCAGCCCTTCCGTAATCATGGCTGCTGAAAAGAATTATTATATAATTAAGTTTTGTTAAACGTATAGTAATGACGGCCGAAGGAGCAGTGTCAACCTCGAGAGGAAGCGTACTAATGGACTTAGTGATTGGACGCCTACTTCAAGGAGGATCCATATTCTGGTGAAGGTTACGAAAACTTGCTGGATGACGGCAGCATGAGGCAGATAAATCTGGAGGTTTTTTGGAAAGCTTTAGAGGAGTAGTGAACGTCTATCGGCTAATGATGATGTATTGTGTGATATTGGCGAAAAAGTAATCATTAAAAAAAATCTACTTGCTAGTGTATGTACTGAGGTGCATATTGTGAATGTATAGTATTCCTTAAAGCATTTCACGGCAGGTTCCCTCCGGATGCGCTGAAACGATTTTGTTGTCTGCGAAAATTGAGAAATATCGCGTCCCCAGGACGGAGGCAGCGTTTGGCGACGTTTGTGAGGGAAGTTTAAGATTCAATTTGCCGGATACGGCGGCCGGTGCGCGGAGATTGTCCCGACTCTACCGACTGTCTTATAAAGCGAGCGTCAATTTAAATTAGTTTATTTTTACTACTTTTGCACACTGTATTTCTTACTGGAGAGGCAGTAATAACGGTAATAGCTATATGCATACTGTTGTCTAATAACGAGTATAGAGGTACCCAAGATTATTTATTTACAGTGCTCACAATTCATGGCATGTAGTTTAGCTGAGTGAGCATATCTATAATGCTGACATGGAAAGTTGCTTGATCATGACCTGTATTTGTTCTCTTTCAGTGTTCCTTCATTCCACAATTACATTTAAACTTATTTAGATATAGTTTGAAATATGTGTTGATTGCTTGCTTTAAGACAAAAAGATCTTCGATTTTGGGGATTTTGGGAGTTTTAAGGACAAGTAGAGTTTAAACTCAATCTCCTATTACATTGTGTATGTATCGATTGTTATTACAGCCTTATTCCGGTTGTCGTCGTTTTCGAAATTGAGATCTACATCATCGCCCTCTCCACTATTAAACATCCACTGTAAATAGATCTCTTGTAATGTATTCCACAAATCACCATTTTGGAGCTGTTTAAGTGTAGTTGTGATTGAGGTCAAATTTATGCTCATTCTTAATAGCAAAAATAATGTAGTGAAAAATAATTAAATGTAGCACCAAACGGACGTGTAAGTGAGAATTCCTGTGAGATTTTCAGTCGGACCCACTCCCGGCGCGTGGATTGCGAGACCCGACACAGTGCTACTCATTTTGTTAATTGTGCACTCGTTAAGGTTTTTAATTTAGATGGCCTAGCATATTTTTAACCATCGTTCAAATAATGGGGTGTTATAGATTAAATGACAACTGACAATAAGATTACATAATCACAAAAAAAAAAAAATTGTCTAATCAACGTAAGCGTCCGGAGAAGGGAAACATCTTGAGGAAACCGACATGTCGCAAAGACTGCTATCGACGACATACGATTTCCGTCAATCCACACTTGGCTAGCGTTCTCTCCTTACGGAAGTGGACAGTGCTTTTTTTTTTTTCGAACTATAAGCGGTATATTTTTGGACTAAACTTTCTCTTTTCCAATAAAAGTAACTTTGCTGATGCTATGTATTAACAACTATATAAGTGAAATAAAAGTTTATACATATATTTATATACAAACTTAAATATATATATCACTTATTTATATATATATCATGATCAGCCGGTAGACATCCACTGCTGGACATAGGGCTCCCCTATAGATCTCCACATCGATCGGTCCCACGTTGCTCGCATCCAATATGTATGTACATTATAAAATATAATAATTAGGTTTAAAGTAAACTTTCGATGAACTTATTAAAAAAGTTACTACAAGCAGACGGTTCAATTTGATTCGTTTGTATATAATGATAAAAGGAATGAGTTTCTGAAGGGATGAGTAGGACCGCGAAGGAGAAAAGAAAATAAATGTCTTCAGAAGAGAATGTAAGGGAGGAGGCGAGCTTTTTGAAAAAGCAAGCGGCGTGCAGTGAAATTTTATTAAAAACTTACTAAACCGGAATGCTAATGTTATCACGGGCGCGGGGTGCGCGGGATGTGCCGGATGTGTTGGGGGTGGATGTGGGGGATGCCGGGAGGGTCGGGAGGTATTCAATTCCAACAAGTGGCTTGTCCGATATTGCTCCGTTCTCCCGCAAATTACACTTGCGTGCGTGGAAAAGGCGCATACGCGATTCTTTTTTTATTCGACGAAGCGACGAAACGAGCGAGACTTTCACATGATGGTAAGTGATACGATACATAGCAACGTGGCGCCAGTTGGGTTACACGGTTATATACACTGCACCGCTTCGTGCTCTTCGGCTTGAGACATAACATGAGTCACCTTACCCCAGTAATTTCACCAGCTACAGAGCCCTATAAACCCGAATACAGAAATGTTTGCTCGCTACTGTTTGACGGCAGAAATAGGAGCTCCTGTAGTATCGGCCATTTTTGCGTGTTACGTGGAGGCCTTTGTACAGGATATTTTTTTTAAAGGTAGTTAAATTAATGCCACAAGCATTATCAGATGCTGTCATTATCATCACCAACCGATTTGGCAATGTTTGTGGGCGACCCATGTCCAGTAGTGGACGTCTATCGGCTGGTGATGATAATGACAGCATCTCATAATGCTTGTGGCATTAATTTAACCTACCTTAAGCCATCTCGATTGGTGGGTGTCAGAGCTTCGTTTGTTAATTATCAGGATGCACCACGAGCTGGTGAGGTTGGCTTGATTCTCGTGAGGTGTTGTGCGGGAACTCTTAACACTCCCTGTGAGATATGAGATGCTGTAAACATTATAAATAAATACTAAATTTGTATCCAAAATTCAGTACTCGTCTAGACAGTATTCGGCAACAGAGACTTTATTTTTATTTTTTTTTATTTTTTTTTTGGTTTCGGAAATCTTCGAAATGATACTCTGCCTCCTGAGGGGAAGTCAGAGTTATGTGGAGATTTTTACCCACTAAAACCCCCTCGGTGGTCACCTTCGGCGTTTGGCGAGGCCGCGGGATCTCCGTTCGGAACACAACCGCGGCCTCGCTAACGCTATGCTGGAATAGCTTGTCCCGGGGCCTGCTTATACAGACCCTACCAGCCTCGTGAGTGTTACTTCAATGACCGGAAACCACGTCCAGCCATTGTCCTCCTCAGGGTCGTTTAGAAGGCGATGAGAACCCTCATTCTGATCGCCAACAACCACAAAGGCCCCATTATGGTAGGGGAGCACCATTCATCGCACCATTCATTTCTTCTCCGAGCGGAATCTGTCCTCTCTCTAGCCCGCTCGGCAGCCTCCTTTTGTACCATTACAGTTTCGCAAAAGGAGGCTACAGCCCTCCATGCAACGTCTCCTCCCAGCATCGCCGACACGATTGCTGGCAAGGAGAGGTTCTGTCCGATCCGATTTATTAAGATCCGCCGATCTGGTTCCCACGCCGGGCAAACCGCGAGCGCGTGCGATGCAGAATCCAGCTCTCTTCCTCCGTAGTGAAAGCAATTCGCCGCGACAACAGAGACCTACCACAAGTAACGATAACACGTTATAATTAGTTTGTTAGATAAATTAAAATATTTTATAAAAATAGGCTCAATACTTTATTATTACAAAGTAAAGTAGATATTTCATTAGCAAATAGTTGTTAAACATGTCTCGGACACTGTTTAATTGTAACTCGCTGGCCTAACGGTTAGTGCGTGCGGCTTTCACTCCGAAGGTCGCGGGTTCGAATCTCGGCATGTACCGATGACTTTAATATTTGAGTTATGTACATTTGTGAACTTTAGTTACAGCAGCGAAATAAAAACGGTGAAGGAAAACATCGCGAGGAAACCTGCAAACATGAAGTGTGGTGAAAGTGGTGCATCGCTTTAATATTGAGGGTAGGCCTGGGCCCCAGCAGTGGGGACGTAAATAGGCTACAAAGTAACTGTTCAACTTGATATGGTAACTAATAACGTAAACATCTTTCAAGATGCGAAATGAACCATATTTAATACTAATAATAACTTGATCCTCCCTCCTCGACCAATTAGAGTCAAATGGGAGGCAGTAAGCAGCCCGGTGCAAAGTTTAATTAGTCGACGCAAGATGAAAATCTAACCATGCAATTTAACTGCCCCTCTGTGCGTTCAGTTTTAAATTAGTCGGTTAGTCTTAGCTATTTTAAAATTGGCTTCAAAGTCTTGATTAGTTCTGATTAAAGTTTGATTTGTTTTCTTAAGATTTGTTCCAGTAAAGTAAATGGAGTGTAAGGAGTCCCGCACAACAACTTACGGGATTCAAGCCAACCTCACCAGCTCGTGGTGCAGCCTGCTAATCAACAAACGAGGTTCTGGCTCCCGCAAACGCGTATTGGGCCAGCGTGGTGGGAGATGACCCAAATTCCCCCATATGAACTCCTACATACGTGAACCCCTAGTGACCAGTGGTACCGGAGGCAATACCGACAGTATGCGGAGTTCTTTGGGGGAGGCCTATGTCCAGTAATGCACGTCTATCGGCTGATGATGATGATGATCGTTTTTAACAAAGATTTGTTATTTGTGTATAGAAATAGTTCTAAATTTTATCATTGTTGAACAATGAAAAAAAAATCACTTTATTATTAGGTATTAAGAAAAGGACTAGGGTAAGCCCTGTCAGTCTAAGAAAGAGATTATAAGTGTCTTCGTGTTCGTGGGCTTTGAAGATGGACGCTCAAAGAGGAGGTACTGGGGAGAGTTATGACAGTATCCGGGACATGCGTAGGCGCAGTGCAGGGAGGCAAGGCTGTATTCCATCGGAGTTTCCGAGGCTTTGTGGAAAGTACTAAGGATTGCCACCGTCGGGTGTTTTAGTGGGTACAAAACTCACGTAATCAAATTGCCAAAAAATATTTTCATACACATATAAATGTCCTGTGCAGAATAATTTATGGATTTCTTATTTCATATGCTAATTATTTTCATTTCCGTTGTTACAGGACGTAATACACACAATCAGCACTCCACACGGCAACGTACAAAGGATCGTAGTGTTCAAGAAGAACGGAGTACAGGCTATGGTTGAATATCCTTTTCAATAATTATACGTTATTATAATATCTATCTCCCACCAACCCGCATTGGGTCAGCGTGATGGGTAATGACCCAAGTCCTCCCCACTATGAACCCCTACAGACAACAGCCCCTGGTGCACAGCGATGCGGGCAGCGCAAGAAAGAGCATTATGAGGATCTGTGGGGTAGACCTATGTCCACCAGTGGACGTCTATCGGCAGATGAAAATGATGATAATACCTATGTCATTTGTCAATCTGGCGAGTTAGTTAGTAATGCACTTTACCTAAGGAATACTAATTATAGACTGGATTATTAATTGTTTAAATGATGATATATTTACTTTACTTTGATTACCAAGAGTGATGAGTAGAGGTAGCCACGACCCTCAGACATGAGAAATACTATTTGAGGAGGAAGATGATTACCTTGATAAATTAGTGTTTGGTGTTAAGCGCTAATCATATTAAATGAGGCTTTGGTTTAGTTGTTTGATAACCAATCAATTTCCTTTCCGAGCAGAAGAAACAGTATTGTGCAAATATTACTGTGTTTCGGTATATGTCTTAAAGCGATGAGTGCAATGTTCTGTTCTTACTAGCAGTTGCCTACCGATACCAAAAAACCAGAGCACTATCTCACGTTACTACTCAGTGGTATGAATAGGAGTTGCGGTGGTACCGAGACGGTGTCGGGCAGCAGCGACCTGTTTCCAGGTGATACTGTTTGCGAATATTTGCGTTTAATAATTATTATAATAGGTGAGATTTCTCTCCGGCGGGGCAACCCAGATACTTGAGCTGTTAATAGTGTAAACCTCTCACTGGAAATAGGGCGCCGCGTTAAACTAAAGGTGTATATTTTTCAACGGCTTCGCTCGGTGTTGTTGGTTAGCTAGTCTGAGTAATAGCGGAAGTTGATCGTCGCTTTGAGACATGAGCGACTATGAACTCCTCGATGAACTCAAACACTATGTGGAGACCTTTGGGGAAGGCCTATGTACAGCAATGGACGTCTGTCGGCGGATAATGATGATGACATTGCTACTCGCTTTGAGACATAAGACATGTTAAATCTCATTACTGCAGCAATAGCAGCAGCTACAGCTCTCACTAAACCGCAATACAGTAACATATATCTGTAATATTTCTTCCCACATTCCGAAGGTAATATAAAATATGAAGTTCATTTATTCCCCGTGATGTGCAGAATCCATATTCGGGCCGCCGGTGAAGACATGATGTATAGGGAATTTATTCAATGAAGTCGGAAAAGAGGAAGGAGAGTACAATAATGTCCTATGGTTTTCATTGTTTCTCTCTATCTTCTTCATTTGTTTTAAGTTTACTCGGTATGCAGTATACAGCACAGAGACTAGTTCCTTTAGTATGCAGTTGCGTGTGTGGCGAATGGATGAGCTCCCGCTGCGTATCATAGCACGAAGAGAAGACTCTTCGTGCTTTCTCTCACAGACTAAACACTAGAAATACAATATGTAATTGTCTCCTTTTTCCTTTCAATAATTTAATTCACATCGTCCCATAAGAAGTTTAAATACGCATTCCGCCCCCGCCAGCAGTGTGGCGCCGCCGCAACGTAAGTACGTTACGGGCATACCATTAATAGCGAAAACTAAATATAAATAAACAGTGTTAATAAATGCGCTGGTAGCTAGCTGGTGGTGCGGCGCCCCACTTAGTTTTAATGTTCCATTCTATTTATACACATTCACGGATATTCGCGTGAGCACTGTTTTTACCTAATTCCGCCATTTTTTATTGTCTTCTATCTACATATGTATAAATGCTTAGAGATGAGTTGGCTCAGTGCTTTTCGACGCAGAGGTCTCTAGTCCCAATCAAGTGCCTACTATGATGAAATGACTACTTTTATATTGTAAATTTGCCTTCATAAGAATTTCTCGATACTAGAATGGAAATACGAGCAATTTTACAATTTTCCGCCTATATAATTAGCAGTAGTAGCGTGTTACTAGAACGAAGTAATGTGATTGTAAAAAATACAACAATGTGGATAGTAAATCGGAGAGTTACAGAGAAGTAATAATGTAGCGCACACACATGCGATGATTATCCGACCCTCCCCGCTTTACGCGCATGTAGTTTAATATAAAGGGTCCATACATATATATATATATATATATATATGTATGACCATACTGAATATGTTACATATTCACATTCAAAACGTGGAGAATATATTTTGATGAGATCGCGTAATGAAATACCGAGAGTACAAGATTTAAGTGGTCGCATATTTTCGTTACGATTTTTTTGTCGGACTTGACCTTAATTTCGAATTAGGTTAAGCGAGCATAAATATAGCGAATTATATATCTCTCTCTCATATTTCCATATCTCATATTTTACACGAAGACCAAGCCAAGGGGTTGTAAATCGACCCACTATTACTCTATTTTTTTTTTCAACCACGTGATGCTAGCTAAGATTGTATATATAGCCTTATACCTTATTATATGATACATACCTTGCTATAACGAAACTTAATAGATTATCTTTGAAAGAGGAGTACAATGTGGTACTGTGTATATCATCCTAACTAGAGCTACGTCATGTGTATTTATTACCATCAGATGAACATCTGACTCGTCCAATCGCTTACATAGTAAGAAAAAACGGATGAACTGTGCCAAACCGGACATTGTGATCATAAATGGATACATTTCCTTACACACACACACACATATACTAATACCAACTCTGTATCGATTACATTGGATTTTTAATAGCACATAAAATGGCCGCCGCGTCCGCTCCGCGAGGGGCGCGCCCGTTAAAATCAAAGTTGTTTATTGATGCAATGAAATTGTTACATTACGTTGTGTATAAACATCCAGCTTTATACAATATGCATTTAATTAACTGACTCGTATTCGTTGTTAACAAAAAAAAAAAAAACAAGTGTAATTTCACAGACGGTAGAAGTGAAACTTTGTACTCCGGATACACTGTAAGACAGGGATTCCCAAACTGGTCGATATTAATCGAAAACGGTTTCCCTTGGGTCAATATCAACGAAAAATGATTTTTAGTGGTGGACAAGATCTAAAAATTAATTGAAATCATTTCTTATTTGAAACTTTTGTGGTTTCGTATTTCATGCATCAACATGTTATAAGAATTACTACTGTTTCAGTAGGAAGTATCACTGAAGTAATTTAAAAAAAATCGCCTAATCGATAATCGTTCACATCGAAGTTCGTACGATGAAAGACTAAAAATTTTGATTAGGAAATTATATCAAGTTACTGAACCAATTGAAAAGTATTCTAATTGGTAAGTAGTTTGTATTAATAGGAAATAAAACATAATAAAGAATTTTTAAAGTTATTTGGAATTGATGTAGCAGTTTATTTTGGAAAAGACGACATACGGACAGTGCGGTCATTTATCCCTTCATCGTCTATATTCCCCGCGTCTTGACAAAGCGTTTCGCCTTCACCTACATAATGCCAACAGCTAAGGATTCGAACAGTCTGCCACCAGCAGAGTTTCCGTTCAGGTGACATGGTAGTCTTTATGACAAAATTGGATAGGGTTCTTCTAGAATTATGCTAATTTCCTCCCAGATTTCATCTCCGTATATCGTCAGATAGGAACGTAGCTAGCGATGATGTAAACTAATATCGAATTGCGCCAACAATGTTCACGATCACACACATACGTTTATAATTATAATAGTTTGAATTCATCATCAACTTTCCAAGTGTCAGGTGAACGTGTTTACTTTGGGCAGGTTGATGATGGCTAGACGCTTTCGATCGTGAAAACAAACGCTCCTTACGAAACAGTATGATGAACTGTCTGCGTTATGTTTATAGAAAAAACCAGCTTCAATGAGTTATCGCTTGTGTGTGCGCGCCGTGTTTGAAATATACGGGCATTTGTTACATTGAATCGTAATGGTATTTATCATACATATGGAACGAATTATAAAAGTAGCTCGCTGGCCTAATGGTTAGAGCGTGCGGCTTTCATTCCGAAGGTCGCGGGTTCGAATCTCGGCAAATAATTACTTAATATTTAAGTTATGTACATTTGTGAACTTTAGTTACAACAGCGAGATACAAACGGTGAAGGAAAACATTGCGAGGAAACCCGCACACTGAAACTGTGTGTGGTGGCCCCAATAAAGTGGCAACAGGCCCGCCCCCTATTACATAGGACCTAATCTGATCACATTTGGCGATAAATGGGTGTTTATTCACCTCTGCCTACCCCTACTGAGAAAAAGGCGTGATAATATAAAAAAAATGGAACAAATTCTGAACATAGATATTGAGATTTGTGGTTTACTCGTGGAAACTTTTCTTGGGGCAATATAAATTGGATTCTATGTAACGAAAAAGTGTAATAAAGTAGAGACAAATATAGGTTTAATTATAGGATTTAAGTTGTAAAACGAAATGTGCAGAGAAGGCAAAAGGAATGGTTGAACAATATCTGGGAATAGATTGGTTACTCTGAGGCGTTCGAATTGTGCCGCCGCACCAGAGACAGAACGGACAATACCACGCTGGCCGCGAACCTATAATAGTTAGAGAAACACTTGAAGAAGAAGTAGAAGAAGATTACTGTGTAGTTTCTCCTATCGATCCTGAGTATACTAGAAAGAAGCATGATCTTAAAACAGTCCGCTTCTTCCTTACTTTATTAAATAAAATTTTATCAACCAACCACTATCTCTCTCTAACACTCTGTTTTCTACCTTCACTGTGTTTTAGCCACAATATTTTTCAAATTAAACAGAAAACAATATTTCACTTTTTGTCCCGTATAAATAAATTTTTATTTGTGACAAATATAATATCAGCCTAGACAAATAAGTTTCAAGAGCAAATGATAAACTAGACAAAAACTTACTAAAGTTGAGAACACAGAAAAGATTCCTTTAGTTAAGTACACTTATTAATTGGACAACAGCAACACGCTCAGCTATGTACACCTCGGATACTGGGTAACGACAAACAATCTCTAATTTCTCTATTCTTTTTTCGTTTAAAACAAAGATAATAGGTTAATGTAACAAACTTCTTATTTCCTCTCTATTACATTTGTCAATATGAAAAGAATCATTACATAAATTACAACATTTTCTCAATACCGCCGATCACCTCCAGACGCGCGTTGCCCTATCGCGACAATAGTTAAACTTTTATTACGGCGCGGTGTGAATGCGGCCGCCTAAAATTGTTCGGGGCACAAGGTCGGACGTGCGTCGACCCCTGTCGGTGTCGGCATTACGCTCGCAAAGTCCGCAGTTCACAACCTTTGTATCCCATACTCTCCCCATGTTATCCTGTGGGACTCTACAGTAACGTGATAACTCAAAATACCCGAACACTCTATCTTAGAATCAGAGCCTTAGCTTAGATACGGCAGGCTTTCGAGTGTTTCAATCCGTTTCTTTTTCATTCGAAGATGACGTCAGTCTCAGTATACTTACAATGGGTAGCGCAACGTTGTCAGTATCATGGTATACACTGCACCGTATTGTGCTCGTTATTTTGATAAATCAAGTTCCTCCGTATCCCAGTAATTTGCTAGATACAAAACTCTTCGAATTGGAAAGCATTCATGTTTGCACACTACTGGTCACTACCTAGCCGGCCTGCGAGATTGTAGAATCTTCTTTTTTTTGTCACCTAGAGTACTATAGCTGTGTGTTTGGACAAAGTGCGGCAAGACGAAGTCCCCGACAAAACGCAGCGATAAATTCCAATTAACGTCAACTTAAGCCGCGAAGTTCCTCCCTCTCCAGACAAATTGCCGTCCAATAAATCCATATCAATGACTAAGTATTTAATTGCAGCGTTGCTTACGTTATTTTAGTGCACAAGTACCTACAGTTTTATGCATACATACTATTTATCCTCATTATTACCATTATTATCAGAAAACTCCTACTATTGGAGAAAAACTTCTTTCATCTTCACCATTCGATACCTGTACCTGTACACTTGTACCTGTGACCTTATGCAGGTTTGTGATTTAACCAAGATATACGCGAATGCTTTCTCGAGGTTCTCCAGGTCCATCGAAGTACGTTACTTCGTCTAATGTACCCTGATCTTTGCTACTCACAGCTCGAAATCCTAGTAGCTATAAAGCAGAACTTAAAGTTTTACGTATTTTATCATTTCTATTTCAATCAAAATCTCCTAAACACAGCCGTCTCCGCTGTATCGTGTCTTAATAAAATCTAGTCAAGGCAACTAGGGAGTAGATCTGCGTTAGTGGTTGAGAGTCTACAACTAGAACCATGCCTTTGTGTGTCTCGGTGTTCCCAATCGAAAGGCATTCTTAGTAATAAAAAACGAGGTTAAGACCCATTTAATGTCTAAATGTGTCCTTAACGATACTTACACATTAGGTACATTACCATTAGATAAAATGTCATTCTCGTCCTGTCATTGAAATTACACACATATTATTATATACACCATTATAATGTTTCCGCTGCTGATACTGAGAGGCTACTGTAATTAGTGTAGACTCAGATCGATGAGATTATTCCTTAGCATCAAGAAATTTGCCTTTTTAAACTAGTCGCGAAACTTTTCTCAAGTTCATTTTCAAATCAAAAGAGAGCTCAGAAGTTTCTGTAGATTTCATCAATCCCTCTCTTAAATGAAGCAAGTCGAAGTAAATATTTTTGACCGTTCTTATCGTTCGTATCTTAAAAGGGCGTTTACGATTTTGTTATTAAGTTCGTCTCAGAAATCCACGAAACCAGTTTGGCTTTCTGCAACAAATTTAGCGCTCCTAGAGAGCTTGGCGACCAATGTTCCTAGCTTCCTAGGTTGTGTGATACCACCATGTTTTATAATGTTATTAAAAAATAACAAAAGAAAAGAAATACATACTTTGTTAAATTATCTACAATAAAATCCCCAGGAAAGCAAATGTGTAAATAGACTACAAAAGAGGTTTTTTTTTCGATACAAACCTTTACCTTTCAAACAAAACAAAAAAATGAATCTAATGGTTGAAAATAATATAATTATAACAATGTAAAGCAACAAACATGCAAATGTTATAAACACCGCTTTTCTTCCGTTGAAAAGACGGTAAAAGGAAACTGATGATATTATGGTAATAACGTCATTATCATCATCATTATCAGCCGACAGAGGTCCACTGCTGCACATAGATAGATCTGGTGAAGGTTGCGGGAAGCAGCTGCGGGTTGCGAGAAGATTGCAGGATACAGGCAGCACAGGATCGATGTGTATATCTTTGGGGGATTATATGATAGTTGTTGACAAATTTATTATATAATAATATTTATGCCTCCTTATCCCATCATGGTACAACTGCTTCCACTCTCTTCATCATCAGAATTAGTCGCTGAGTTAACGTAAACCTCCGTCTATTCATCTTTAAATGTTATCGAAGTACATATTTCATATTAGACATCCCTGTATCGTAAATATTTACCAATCACCGATTATTCAGCATCGACCACCCGGAACAGGTGCGTTCCGATTCTATTGTTAAGAGGTTGTTCCCATTACAACGATTTCAGAATCAGCTCCAATACCGATTTGCCTTTATTGTTTCCTACTATCGCTTTATACATGATTCGATAGAAAATTGCCGAGGGGTCTTCTGTACTGTTCAGTGTAATTATAGAAACTATAGTCCACATTCCTCACCATATTATTCAATTGTATAGATATTCAAATAATTTCAATCGCTATAACATCTACAATGTTGGATTTGGATGGAATGGATGGGAGTTCAAAGTCATAAGCATACCTTATATTAATGATTTATAATATCAGGCCTACAGATTTCGCGAAAAAGTAATGATAGATTGTTAATTTTCTTAAATAGAATATGGATTAAACCAAAATATTTTCTTTTTGCTCACAAGAGTTAGTTTTGAAATCGATAATTTCAAACTAACAGTATCATGGTATCAGTATGAGCTGGTCTCTTCCTACCCCGCTGAGAACGAAGCGCGATATATATATGTATGTATTCTCGATAAGTTGATTACTTTGCTTTTCTACACTTAAGTTTCAATAAATGCAATTAAAAAGCAAGATATAGCTGAAGAATCTCATTGCCTATTAACAGAGTAATTGCCCGTATTACAACTATTTTATCTACCTACCCACGTTTTCCAATATCATCACAACAAACCGATAAAACGTGACCTACAGTGTCATTCGGAGTTGACGGAGTAAAAATAAAGATTTCGCATTGTGACCGCAATTGACCGCGTAATGGTCAATTTTATGTTCGCCGGCGTCGTTTGGCCCGCGGCACTTGGCGTGATAGCGCAGCCGCGATAATGGCACTGCGGGACCAGGTCACCTCTGGTGGATACCAATTTGTGAATGTGATAACAGCGATGAGTTCAACTATCGGTTTCATGGCATTGTTATTCAAACAGTTTAATGGAAAGGACTTTAATTGACGACTCGACTCTTTTATTGCTTAAGGAAGCGTAGAGAGCAGCGCGACAGTCGCCTGATGGTAAATGATACGCCCGCCCATAATGACCACAATGTGGTGCAGTGTATTACATATGATCCTAAAGTCACATTGTTCTGATAAGCTTTTATGACTTAATTTCCGGTGTATTTCCCTTTCGTGGTGTCGCTAAAGCAAGCGTTGTCGGTATCGCTCCGTTTTACAGGCCTTCATTTTTTTTTTTTTTGACAAGTTGGATTGTTGTTAAATTAACCTTATAATTGTTAATTTTTTATTTATATACTGATTTTTGTCAAGTTTATTTGAAATGTGTTGAAATAATTCAGTCTATAACAGTAAATATTTAGGTTTATATCCTGTAGAGGTCCTTACTCTCAATGTCCATCTAAATATAAGAAACTTATGATTAAGTTAGTATAAGATATTTATTGTCGATACTGAGCTCTTCTATTCCCAATGTCAATTATAGTTTTTTGAAATGAAAATGAAACTTATCGAAGCCGCTATTCTAGATGTCTAGAAAGTTCTCATACTAGAAGAGATTTCATTTCAACGTTTATCTCCTCCTCCTCCTGCTTATAAATTGATATTTCTCCAATATTGCTTCAAGTATCGACAATGGATACGTCGCAGAGCTGGTGTACTGTGTATTGTGTGTTGTATTCGTACCGTGTCGTTGCAATGTGCACCTTGACTCAATGGCTACAAGTTTGAAAGTATCGAATCCGCGACCCGGGCCAAGGAGGCGCTACACGGATGCGACATATACTCCGGATGCTGCACACTCAAAATAGAATTCGCGAAGGTGAGTGAAGTTATTTTATATTTCCCTTAAATTTATCTTTATAAGAGCAGCATAGCGAATTGTTATTTGTATGTTTTTAATATTGTTATAAAATTATTGGGTAAAGGCAGAAGTATCCTAACTAACGCCACGTTGTTATAAGTGGACCCGCAAAAACGTGGAACCCTAGCCACGGTCACCGGCATGTGGTGCACCCTGTTATTAAAAAAAAGTTCTGGCTCTCACCAACTCGCATTAGGCCAGCGTGGTGGGATATAGCCCAAAATCTCCCCATATGAAACCCTACAAACGACAGCTCCTAGTGCCTGGCGTTGCAGGCAGCGCAGAATTTATCGATGTACATCTTTAGGGGAGGGCTATGTCCAGCAGTGGACTTCTAGCGGATGATGATAAAACGGTCTTGACTTTGTGAATAAGAGCACCAAGTCAAGGCGAGGCATACGAGAGTTGTCTATGAAATGATTACCATCATCATTATTATCCTGTGTATCTTAGACGAGGTAGTCCACAGTGAACCTCCGTTGCGTTCGTCTTGAACTTCATCTTTAAAAAAAACCTTTAGCTTTTAAATTTTTTATATACATTTTTAAATATACTGTGTATATGTATTGACTTAAGCATTTTAGTAACTAGATGAATGTCGAGTATTTTTCATTTTGACCATATTAGATTAATCTTTTATATAGTCAATCGCCATTGTAAAGAGCATGTACCTCTGCTACACAATAAAGAGATAAAAAGCTGAATGCATTCTGTTAGTGCGAACTAAATCCCTTTCCTTTATAAAAGAGCATCCTATCAAAAGACCGGTGTAGAGGATCTTCTTGTAGAAACTTATTATAACGGAGTAGCGAAAAGTTCTAGAGAAAATGTAACAAGATTACCAGTTAATTGAAAGAGGTTGCGATGGAAAAGTTAATTAGTAAAGTTATGAAAAATATTCACGCTGAAGTATAAGTATGCAGCACAAAAAGGAATTTATTGGGTCTTGGATAAAGATGAAATAATAATTTAGAGACCGGAGACGGTCTAGGTAGGTACCACCGCAGGGAATTACCATTCCACTGTAGACAATCTATCGTTATAACTGTTAGTAATGTTTCGGCTAGGACAATACTATAACTGTAAGTAAAGCTTTTTAACTGCAACTTAACTGGATAACTAAATAGTTAACTGTTTGAATGGTTATTAATTTTTTTTTAATACGATGAAGATTTCTTGTTGTATTATTCATCAGTTGGATGACCGTCTCCCTCACCTCCTACCCTCTGAGTGACCGTCGCCGCCGATTGCATTATACAAATATAAGCGGTTCCGTATGTAATCCGACACGAGTAACTAAGTGCTACTTCACTGTACGGCGTTTGTTCGGCATCATATTGCTCCGGATTGGGGTGCAGCAAATATACTCCTCCACCAGCCATCGCCTATGCGATGATAGAAACAGGAACTTAGTAACTACCAACTCACCAGATTTCATGCTGAAGTTTAACGTGGGTAGTAAGAATATTCGACGATGCAACTAATAGTAACGAGACATAATATCTCATGTTTCAAGGCGATGAGCAAAATGATATGCATCACGTCCTTATTAGAACCGCGTTGTTATTGGCAGGCTTATCACTTATCATCAGGTGAACATCCCTATGACAATGCGGGATCGATCGATGTAGATATCTTTGGAGGAGGCCTATGTCCAGCAGTGGACGTCTATGTGCTGATTATGAACGTCTCCCTCGTCTCGGCGTTTTGTTAGTAGTAGTAGTAGTTAGTCCCCTCAAATATGAAGGAAAACATCATTGATTGATACTTAATAATGTTAGCCATAACATATCATCATCAGGCTACATCTACCACTGTTGGACATAGGCCTCCCCAAAAAATCCCCATATCAATCGGTCCTGCGCTTCCCGCATCACCGGGCACCAAGGATCGTTGATTGTAGGGGTTCATATGAGATATTAGTGCCGTATGCCACCACGCTGGCCCATTGCGAATTGGTGGGAGTCAGAGCCTCGTCAGTTGATTAGCAGGGTGCACCACGAGCTTTTGCTTGGATCCCGTGAGTTGTTGTGCGGGACCCCTTACACCCTCTGCCATAACATATGCTCAGCACGAATTCACGTTTTTCCCTTTATGTCAGGCGCCAGGTGCGCGTGGAAGTTGCGATTGTTTTTTTTTTTTTAACTGACACTTGTTTTCTTATATTAACCGGAAAATGTCCGTAATTACTTTTTACCCGTTTGGTTAAAAGGTTCACTTTTGTTTTGTTTGGTTTTATTTCCCCGTGACGCGAGAGCTCGTGTTTAATTTGTCGATACCGAAAAACTTCCCCGTCCCGCCGAAGCGCCCGGAAATTTTTATGTTTTCATCCCTTGCGACTTTGTAACGCGATACGCGTTCAGTGGTTAACGATGACAGCTTTCGAACACATCGAGGGGGCGGAGGGGGTGATGCAGTTTATAAGTTTGATGTGTTCATCTGCGTATATATTTATCCCAGCCTCTGTATATTCTCAAACAGATGAAACGATCTTGATCTTACGAACCCTTAAATCTATCTCTAGCTGTGGACTGCCGCGGGATGTTGATGATGATGATAAGGCATCAAAGCATTTAAAATTCTGTCGTAACAAATTTTCATTTGCAATAGACTAACTTAATTAGTAAGAAATAGTGGTTAAGTGACAATGATGCTTTGTGTAGTATAGGGTGCACCGTAACCAGACCACAGCAAATGTTGTTATGGCAGAGGCTTAACTTATGGTCTTATCGTATCTTATTAGGTCTTACATATAGTCTTAAATAGAGGCTCAGCGTATGGTCCTGGAATCCTAATATGACAACTATTAGATTATAATAAAGAGGCACTGTAGAAAATCATTGAACATCACCACCTTGCCATCGTCTACATCTCATAGAGATGGTACTTTCATGATCATAACTTATTAGCTACTCCAAATCTATATTGATGGTTAAATATCGCCTATTTTGGCCACCAAACAGTAATGTGAAAATATTACTATGTTCTGGTTTGAAGAGCGCTGTATGTAGCTCGTGAAATTACTAAGGTAAAGAGCCTAAATCATCATCAGCCAATAGAGGGTCACTGCTTGTTTATAGGCCTCCCCAAAGATTGCCAATTCGATTCACACTGACCCATTGGGGGTTAGTGGGAGTCAGAGCCTTGTTTGATGATTAGCACGGTACACCACGAGAAAGCTGTGGTGGGGATCCCGTGAGTTGTTAATCTGGTTTTTTTTTTTTATTTGTTTTAATATCTGTAAAGGTTAACATGTTATTAATATCTCTATACGCCGATAAACCATGTGGGTTTATCTCGGCGCTGGTCTCAAAGCTATTTTATTCTGAATACCAGTTCAAAGCTCATACGAGTTGTTTTTAAACCGAAAGACTAATAAGTATGAAAAAGTGTTATAATGTCCGAACAACGCCAACTTCCGCTAATGGTTGCTATTTAACTCCGCGTTAAAACCACCGCAATGGACAGGTTTTTTTTTTAAAAAAGTCTATAAAGCGGAGTGGTTACACGAAAAAAAGTGCAGCAAAATTTACAAGTGCCACTGCTGTCCGGCCAAACGTTGGGTTTATTTTTGATACGCGACTCAAAGGGATACTGCGACGCTGCTTTGGACTAGTCATAGCGAGAATCGAACTGTTATTGCTGTTAAGTTCATCATCATCATCAATCGATAGACATCCACAGCTGGACATGGGCCTGCTGTTAAGTTAAATAACTTTATTACTATTTGCTATGAATATTTACATTGTCCATCATCACAGCGTCTGTAGACGTCCACAGCTGGATAAATACTTACTATATTCTTAACCAAAGCTTAGAGATGCTCTGGCAGACTGAAAGAAGCCACCGACTGGGTTTAAGATCTGATGGTAGGTTTCTGTTGCTACAGACTGTCTAGGTAAGTACCACCGTAGCGCCTGTTACAGCCGACTAACAGTAGTGTGTCAACATTACAGTGATCCAGTTTGAAGGGGGTTGTAGCTATTGAAATTGCTGAAGTAATGAGACTCAAAATATTGTGTCTCATGGCGATGAGCACAATTTGGTGCAGTGTATATCATCCTAATTAGCGCCGTATTGTTATTGCCAGATGTATTTCTTAGCAAGACGAAAAAATTCTCTCTTGTCTCGTTCCTTAGTAGAAAAAAATATCACGCTATTATAGACTTTATTTAAGATCCTCGAACTGGTCGCAATTGCAGGATGATGCAGGCAATGTGACAACCGGTGTGAAGAACTTTAGGGAAACACTTATCTTTGGTGTTCAGTACGAAATCTTCAAACGATACCCTATCTTATATGCTTTGCCTTATATTGCCTTCACTTAGCTTTCTTTCAGAAAGTGAGTGAAGCCCGTTTCATCATCAGCTGGTAGATGTCCACCGATGGATATAGGCCTTCCCTAAATATCTCCACATCGATCGGTCCCGCGCTGCCTGCAACCTAGACCACTAAAGCCGTCGCTTGTAGGGATTCATATGGGATGATTTGAGCTGTCTCCCACTACGCCGGACCAATGCGGGATGATGCCAGCCAGAACCTCGTCTGTTGATTAGCAGAGTGCAGGACGAGCTGGTGAAGTTGGCGTGGGTGCCGTAAGATGCGCAGGACCACTTACACACTAAAAACATTCTGTTATATATTAAACAGGTTATAAATCTTAAGGAGTATTGAATAACGCTCCGTGACAAACGACGCGCCCCGAATATAACAATGGCCTCGATGGGGAAGCGGTCGCACCCCCCGGAGGGTTGCGGTTCGAGGCCGAAAAATTATAAATGCGATACAAAATGAACAGGTGGAGCCTATCCCACGCATCCTGAAAAGGTCACCTAGCTAATGATGCTGATGATGCTGGATATTCATTGAAAGGATTTCTTTAATAAATATTTATATACATTATAGCCTTAATGGATTGAATCTATTCAGTGCCTAACAAATATATAATTTAAGCTATATATATTAGGAGACGAGCGGGACCACCTTACTTGATGTTAAGTGATACGCCCGCCCATAGCCACGTGAAGCTAATTAGAATGATATAAACTCCACCACCACTTAGTACTAGTCGCTGTCATAAATAAAATGTTCTCGTTATCTCGTTACCGCAGTAATTATACAATTTACAGCGCTCTTCGAACTGGATAACTGTTGTGTCTGCATAGTACTGTTTGTCGATTGTAAAATGCGTTGCGGTGGTACATAGGCGGTCTCCACCAACAGAGACCTATCATCAGCATGTGACCTATGTACAGATCATCACGATATCTCTGAGTATTTAAAGCCTGAAAACTTTGGTATAATGCCTAGAAATCGAGCGGGGAACAGCTAGTTATGTATACAGGTTTTGATAGCAGTAAGCAGACTGATTCCGACAACTGGCTATTTTGGACAGGCACACTTCACCATTCAGCCGTTGTACATAAAAACTTCACTGGTGGTGGATTTCCATTGCCGGTGTCCGTCTATATAGGTGCCATTATAGAGCCTATTGTAGCCGAAAAACAGCAGTGTGCAAACATTACTGTGATCCGGTTTGAAGTGAGTTCGAGCTAGTCAAATTACTGGGGTAACGAGACTTAACATTTTATGTCTTAAAGTGACGATAGCAATACGGTGCAGTGTATACTATCCAAACTAGGTCCGAATTGTGTTAATTACATATCACTTAATATCCGGTGAACATCTAGCTGATAGTGGTAGAATTAAAAAAAAACACCCCATCTATCACTCGAAGGAACAGCTGATAATGAGATGCGTCTTTATGTGGGGTGCATTTGAATATCTCCGCAAACATTCGCGATGTGGCGCCGCGTCCGGGGGCGGAATTATGCAAATTGCCGGGCCTCGCCGCAGCCGCGGTGCTGCTGCAGCAGGCCGATACCCTCGGCCCTCCCGGCGCGAGCTCGCAGCGCATGCAACTCTCGCTCCAGCTCACATTAACTTAATGGGGTAGAATAAGCTATTTCACATTGTGCACAACTTATTTCCGCTGATGCTGACTAAGGAGTGTCATTACGCGATAAAACTTCGCTACAGTCTTTTACGTATAACCTTGCTTTTATTTTTTTTATTCAACAAAGCGTTCAGACGAGAGGGTCGTACACCTGATAGCAAGTGATACACCTACCCATAAGAATGTTCCGCTGAGAATAGTATACACTGCACCACATTGCGCTCGTCGCCTAGTTACCCCAGTAATTTCATTAGCTACAACACTCATACACGCTGTTATGTCTGTTAGTCCGCTGCAACAGGCGCTGCGGTGGTACCTACCTAGACGCTCTCCAGCAATAGCGACACTACAACCAGTGTATAGCTATTGGTCTTTCAAACCGGATCACAGTACTGTGTGCCGGCAGCAACAGGAGCTGAAGTGGTATCTAGACGGTATCCGGCAACAGAGACACTACCACCAGTGGTATCACTCCTCCCACGCTTCACATCCTCTTCACGTATTAAGTGAGAATGATGCGTGTTGACTGAAGATTGTACTCCGGTAACACTCCAATTGTTATCTGGTTAACAGCGGGAGCGTAGCGATGCTGTGATGACGTCAGGTTTAAAATATGAGGGTAATAAGTAGCCAAGGGCTAAGGGCTATGCTCGGAGTTTCTCTGCGTGAACCAATCAGAAATGTGGAGATCCGCAGTAAGGTACTCGAGTAACGCCTGCATACCGGTAGACGTGGTGCTCTCTCTTGTGAGAATCGCAGGAACTCACTGGATGCGAGCAACGTGAGACCAATCATTGTGGACGAGGAATCACAACAGTAGACACTTATGGGATGATAGTGATGATGAAGTAGCCAACAGATTTGGAAATACTACCACCAACACACTTCTATATGTGTCTGTAGTCGACTCTGGATTTGTTAATAGGCAAGCTGTCAAGCACTGCGCCGTGAATGCACTGATGTTGATGATTACTGCGATTTTCACCATCATTATCAGCCGACAGACGTCCACAGCTAGACACAGCCCCAAAGATCTCCATATCGTTAGTGAGTAGGGCTTCCGGTACCGCAGCGCACTTGATCTGTCATTTGTAGGGGTTCATGTGGAAGGATTTGGGCCATTTTCCACCACGCTGGCTTAATGCGGGTTGATGGCGTAGACAATAGAGTAGTGTGTGAACATTACTGTGTTCCGGTTTAAAGGGATTCTTAGCTAATAAAATTAACGAAGTAACGAGTCTTACTAATTGTATGCCTTAAGGCTACGAGCGTAATGTGGTGTAGTGTATATCATGCTAACTAGCGCCACGTTGTTATAGGCAGGGGTTTCACTTAATAACAGGTGAACGTCCCGCTGGTCTTGTCATTTTGTTTAAAAAAAAACCATTCCGTATTTCATCTGTGAATCATTATATTAAATTATGGGGGGCTAACCTAAGTTAATCCCCTCCAATATGAAATTGTACCGGCGTATGCATATGGAAACAGCTATAAACCCACACCGGAAAATGTCCGACATCGAACCGAACGTTTCCGGTTATCCGTTCAGATTCTATCTGGTCGGTTCAGGAATCGGGTCACTTCTTGCGGAAAGCGAAATTCCTCATTAAATAACTTGGATTACATGATGTTGTTATATGTTACTAATTTTTTTTTATCTAACGAAGCGTTGACGAGCAAGTCGTTCACCTGATATTGAGTGATACGCATCTAGTTAAGATGTCATACATTGCATTATATTGCGTTCATTGTGTTAAGATATAAAATGTTAAGCCTCCTTCTCCTAAGGACCGACGTGGGGTAAGGATATACATATATATATAACCTACAGCGCCCTTCAAACCTGAACCAAACAATGATTGCATACTACTGTTGGTCAGCTGCAATAAACGCTGCGGTGGTACCTTCCTAGACGGTCACTGGCAACAGAGATCTACCACCAGTACAATTGGTACTTAAGTGAAATATTTTAAGTTATGTCTACGTATTTTTATAAAAATGGTGAGGAGTAATGGTTCTGCACAACAACTCTCAGAACCTTCACCAGCTCGTGGTGCAGCCTCTTAATCAACAGACTAGGTTCTCGTTCCCACCAAACCGCTTTGGGTCAGCGTGGTGGGAATAGGACAAATCCCCCATATGAACCCCGACAAACATGGATTTCTATGAAGGAGACCTATGTCCAGCATTGGACGTCTGTCGGCTGTTGATGATGATAATCATGATGATGATGATGATGAAGTTCTTTTTATTATAAATTCTATTCTGTACTAGTCGTAGGTCTCTTTTACCGGAAATCGTATAGGTACCACGGTAGTTCCTTTTTTGACGCCGAGCAGGGCTGTGTACTCACTACTGTGTTCCGGTATGAAGACCGCTGTAGTGTATACCTTCCTAACTTGTGTCACGATGTTATGAATAAGCGTATTACTTATCACCAAGTCGACGTCTCATCTGTCACTTCAATTAATAAAATTAAAAAAGAAATGTTTTTTTTATATCATCGAACACATAAGTTACTTAAAGCATCCGCTTAATTATAACTTAGAACTTACTTTACCGTTACTAATGCTAATGTAAATTCTCTTTCAGCCCGAAAGATTGAACGTCTTCAAAAACGACCAGGACAGCTGGGACTACACATGTGAGTACTTGCATTGTTGTCGTTCCTAGTTAAGTAAGAGTATAAGGGCAGCCATACACGGAACTCTACGTGCACTTACAAAAGAACTGCTTAATTGTGCGGTCCGCTTCATGCGAATGCTATTGTTCGTGTATGGCTGGCTTTAATGTCGTCCTTCACTACATTGTACTGCCACTGATTGTATGACTCATTAGTAAAAAAAGTCACTCAGATTACATATAATTAGATTTGAATAAGATTTTTCTTTGTTCGACCAGTCAACCAAGACTTTCACCTAATCTTAAGTGATACGCTCGCCCGTAACAATCTGACGTTTGTTACGATGTTGTACACTGCACATTGCGCTGCATCAAATGCATAAAATGTTGAGCCTCGTTTCCGCAGTAATTACACAAGCTATAGAGCCCTTCAAACCGGAACACAGCAATGTTAGCGCACACTACTGTTTGTCGGCTGCAATAGACGCTGCCGTGGTATCTACTTAGACGGTCTCCGACAGAGACATACCACTGTATTTATTATCCTTTATCAACAACATGTCTATATATAAATGCAAAGAAAAATTACACACATTAAAGATATATAGAATATACATTTGTAATAGATTTGTATTAGAATAAAATGTACAAAAACTGTGCTGCTCCAGGTGAGGCTCGAACTCACAACCCCGGCATCGCTCGGACACTGTCGTATAAGTACCGTGCGCTAACCAATTGCGCCACTGGAGCCGTGGTACGGTCGGCGAAATAAACCATTACCTTATATAGAAAAAAATGTTACATTTATTCAATATTACATCTGTGTTCCTTTACATAAAACAGATATACTCTATGGTCAAAGTAATCTAATACTCCATTGCTTATCCTTGATTTGAATTTGATAACAACACCAACATATCATCATCAGCAGCAGATGTACATAGAGCTTTTTTTAGTTTTGGAGGGGAAATCTACAAATGATTGCTAAAAGGGGGAAATCAGGGTTATGTGAGATTCTTACTCACTAAAACCCCCTTGAAGCTCTGCATCAGTGCAATCGGAGAGGCTTCGGGAACGCACCGGTGCCTCTCTACGCTTTGTGTGACGCGTCTCTGAGGAGGAGCCTGACCCCCCTAGGAACCATCGCTGAGCCACACGGTGTCCCCGTAGGTTCGCTTGGTAAGCGATAAGGGCTCTTCAAGTCCCGCAAAAATCTTATATCCTCTTTAGTCGCCTTATACGACAGGCAGGGCTTAACTATACTCCAATTGGTCCAGCGCCACCAAAACACTGATCATTGCCGCAGACAGTCTAGATACCACCGCAGCTCTTATTGCAGCCGAACAGCAATGTCAAAAATTACTGTGTCCCGGTTTGAAAGGCGCTGTAGCTAGTGTTATAAGTGGGGTAACGAGACGCAACATGTTGTCTCAGGGGGACGAGCGCAATGTGGTGCAGTGTGTATCACTTACCATCAAGTAAACGTACTAAATAATACTACGTAATATTAAAAACAACGTTACATTCATATACATATCGTCATCATCAGCCGATAGACGTCCACTGCTGGACATAGGCCTTCCTCAAAGATCCCCACATAGCTTCCCGCCAACTTCAATCGTGCGTAGGGATTACATGGGGGAATATGGACCATTTCCCAGCACGCAGACCCAATGCGGGTTGGTGGGAGCCAGAGCCTCGTCTGTTGTTGATCAGCAGGGTGCACCGCGAGCTGGTGAGATTGGCTCGAGTCCCTTGAGTTATTATGCGGGGTCCCTTTACACACCGATATATAAGAACCTTTTTTTTTTCTTTGATATCGGTGGTGGAAATGCTGTTACCGCATACCCAGCGTCCTTTTCAGGGGGGGGGACGCCGGGTTATGTGGGGCTCGGGGCCACTGAGATGTTGTGCGTGACCCCCATACCCACTAAAACCACCACCGCTTGTCCCGCAATACGCGTACTGGAGACGCCCGGGTTTCAGCCAAGCAACTCTCCGGGCGCCTCCGCGTATAAACCTCCTCCTGGTGGATGCCCGCGGGGAGCAAAGGCACCCACCTGCCGTCCCGTACCGGCCCCTCGCGGGACCGAAACGTTAGCCCCGACCCTCAGACGACCGCGCGCGCCCAAGACGGAGCGCACGCCCGGCCACCGCCTTCCCGTGAAGGAATTGGGCGGCGGCCTCCTCCCTCAGACTCCCACTTCGACGAGGGAGGGGGACAAAACAAGACTCCCCGGGGACGCACCCCCAGGGGAAACACGACAAAGGCCCAAAGGGCCACGCCCATGGCCCGGAGGCCCCCTCACGATATATAAGAACCTAACCTCACTAACACTAACCTAAATTATTTAGCCAAATTTAAGAATTAATTCTCATTGTTAAAACTAATACTTTATATAAACTTACTAATGTATGACCTAATTTACACACACACACACATATATATATACTCTTTATCGAGATATACACCAAAGTTCGCATACAATAACGAGTTAGATCTGAGAATTGAATCCGCATATAGAATTGTATGATGTCATCACTCTAACCACTGAGCACTAAGAGTATAAACACGCCGCTAAGTATTACCCACGGCCATGCGACGCGATAACGATAGCAACTATACAACCGCATTGAACTATTCGTTGTTTGAGGTATGTATATATATGTATGTATGTATTTATATATGTAGTGAGCGACGACATTTATTAGTGTTAATTGTAATTATTTATACTTGCATGTGTTTCAAGTTAATGGATGATAAACTGAATACGACACTTGAGTTATATGTTACTCACGCCTACTGTGGCCTCGCATGATAGAATAAACTTTACTGATCGCTGTCAAATTTACTGCATGTTAGTAAAGTTTTACTTGCATTTGTACATTTCATGTGTATGTGTATGTACATAACTACTATAACGTATCAATACTGAATCCACATCTACCTTCATTACATACATCAGATCACTTTTGATCAACTGTATTTAGAATTTTTTTTTTTTAAAAAATATTTTTTTTTTTTTAGACTACCTTCTTATTCATGTTTTTTCATATTTTCTTAATATTTTATTATAGCGCTCTTGACAGATCGATAACGTGGAATTTCTATGGTTTAATGATGATATATTCATCAAGAGACAATATATTTTTTTTTATGTATTTATTTTATTCTAAGGAGCGACGAGACAAGCAGGACGATCACCTGATGATAAGTGATACATTTGCCCATAACAATGTGAAGCTAGTTGGGATGATACACACTACCCAATATTGTACTCGTCGCCTTAAGACATAACCTATTGAGTCTCCTAGGCCTAGTTAATTTAATAGTTGTAACACCCTTCATACCGGAACACAGTAATGTTTGCACAGTACTGTTTGTCGGCTGCAACAGAAACCTCTCACTAGTATCTAGTTATATATCTAAAAAGTTAATATATTACTATGTATTGCTTTAATGCCGTTACTATTGTTGGTTTGTCCCAGCGCTGGACATCTATTCGCTACAATCATTTTAGTTAGTACTTAATACTATCATCAGTTAAAAAGAATAGCTGAGGATCGATTTGGTTTTCTCAATCTGATCGCCATACTTCAGTTTGAAGAGGTGGCATCAAATAATCATGATGATTTTACTACCTAACTAAACGTACTACTGTCGGAAAAGTTTATTCGATTCTTTCCTGATTTAGAAGTACAACATAATATATATAAATGTATAGAAATATAAAACGTTGCTGCGGAAATTTCAGCATCTTCCGGCTGAACGCGTCCGCTTAAAATCCGCAGCGAGTCGAATACTTCTATAACGTAGCCGCTTCCTTTGATATCCGCCGGCGTAACATTGAAATTTTAACTGTTCAGAAGGCAATCCGTTAAGTTAACATAAGTTGCGCGAGATAGACGTGCTTAGTGTAGCTAAGTCACTTATATCTTAAACGTACAGTGTAGATGTAACTAAAGTGATGACCACGATCACTACCAAGAGTGATACTGACAAAGAACAAGACAATGTAGAGGTAGCTTAAAAATTATCAGTTTTAAACAATGCCTGAATGCGTTACTTACAAAGCTAAAGAAGTTTTGGTGGTGGGTGGTAGGTCTTTCGAGCGGGATACCGTCTATGTAGGTACCACCGCACCACCTTTATCTGCCGTCAAACAGTATACAAATATTCACAAACCTGTAGCTAGTGAATATCCTGGCTCTCATAATGAGCACTGTGTACATCATCGTAACTAGCGCCACGTTGTTATGGATAGGCGTGTCACTTACCATCAAGTGAACGTCCCGGTCATCTTGTCGTTTTTAAAGAATAAAAAAAAAAATTAACTATTGAGATGTGCGTTTTACCATCACCATTCATGACCATCGCAGTATCACCAATCAGTAGTTGATGGTCGAACTATTCTTGGAATTATTGTTTAATTACAACTTAACTATAAAAATTAACGTGTATACTACACTATGGGCCTATGTCCAGCAGTGGACGTCCATCGGGTGATGATGATGATGATAATTTGCTGTCTAGATAGCTTAGATTAAGTTAGCATTCAAAAAGTTTGATTAATGCAATTGAGTTTAACAAAAGCTAATTGGGAAATGAAGACATGTAAACATTCAAACTACGGCAATAAAAATGTCAAAGAGAACATAAAGTCCTGATGATTATTTTTACGGAGGGCCATTGTATCAAATTTACTACAGTTCCTTATCTGAACGCCTTCCGGCTCCGCAGTCGGGAGTAATCTCAAGATTCGCAATTTCCGGCCCTCCCCCGGTTCAATATTAAGCATACTAAAGATGGCCGTTTAATGGAAAAATTTTTGCCTTATTATGAACTACACTTAAACTCACTTAGATGGGGTGAATAAATGTTTTAAGATTACCCACGGAGAGGAAAAACAATTTAAGTTCCAAAATGATTTCTCGTGGCACTTCCTCATTAAAATGTACCTTCCTCATTAACTTAATAAATTTAATGATACTTAATGGAACTCTAAATCCATAACACGACCTTTGCTTTGACCTACTCTTCCCCAATATTTGTTAATACAATTTTTCTACTTTACTCTCACCTTCTATAATCCAATAGTGAGATAAAATATATCTGTATACAAAAAATTAATTCCGGGAGTTAGTAAACGTCCTCGTTCATAGTCAAGACATGCATCCGGTCACCCATCACTTTGAATAAACAAACTTCTGTTAGGTAAATCAAGGATTACATTTTTAATTTCTATTTCTACTTGCGACTAACCCCCTGCAGACTTAAACATTCACCAAGGTCAGCCAGCTTCTACAATAATTCTCTTAGGTAAGTTAATCCATCAGGCCTGTAATCCTGTAGTCTCGGACTATTAAGAATACGATTAAGGTATTCCCTTCCTCTAGTACAAGGCGACTAAAAGAGCTCAATAAGCGACCCTTAAAACGACGGCAAATAAATGGTAGTATTTTATTTGCCGTAGCACAACGTGCGGTGCGTTCCGTAGGCGATCCCGGAGCTCCTCCTAATGCACTGACGGATACCACCGAGGGGGTTTTAGTGGATAGAATCCCCACATAACCTTGTCTTCCCCAGAAGTAAAGTATCTTTAAAGAAGACTTCCCCCGCGATAAAAAAAAACGATAAGTTAACATGTATTGTTCTGTTTCCATCTAGTGTTCATTATATGCTTCATTCTTACGTACAAAGTAGTAAAATGAAATAATAACATACTTTTTAAATTTTAGTTCTTTATCATCATCATATCAGCCTTTGTTAATTCACTGCTGATTATATGCCTTCCGCCAAATGCGATCTATAGCTATTCCCTTCCACTCCTTTCCGACAGCCCTGATGAATTCAATCAGAGCAGTCGTGTTTAACTTCTAAATTGTTTATATTCTCATTTAGTTTGAATACTATATTCATTAGTAAACATTGCTTTACTTACTCCTCTGGCACAGCGACCTAAAGTGAGTCTTGGTCTCCGAAACAAGAGAGCGCCAGTGTTGTCTGACCTGTACTGCTTGATGCCAGTGCACTGCTTGAAACTCGTGTGGGTCGTGCTCTACGGCAACCTTCCAGCGGTATCTGGGCCGACAGGTTGGCGCCTAATCGGGGTACCGTGAAATGCCATTTAGACACCACGTTCGTCTCCCATTCTTAGCAAGTGACCTATCTAGCGAAGTCTGTGGGCTTTGGCTTCCCGTATTATGTTCGGTTTGCCAACCAGCCTTTCGATATCCATAATACGTCAGGATCACCAATTACCGTGTTCTCTCTGGGTCGGTTTGAAGATCCTACGCATGATTTTCCTCTCGGTAATCAGGAGCCGCTTTTCTTCTCTAAGCGTTAGTGTCCAGGTCTCGCAATCGTACAATAGGATCGGTCTTATCACTGTCCTGTTTATACGAATTTTGGTCTTTCTGCTTCAAAAATTGCTTCTTAAGAATAAAAATAAAAAGCCATGATTAAGGTCTATTAAACGGAGCACTCACGTATCCAAGTGGTGCTGGTGCGCAATAATTGATTTATACGCGACGCTTCGCTGTTAAAAGTGCAAATTTATGCTGAGTGCACCAACATTTGGCACTTGGCCGGGATTTTTTGCACGAGCGGCATCGGGCCGAGGGCGAAACACTGATGTGGTAGACCTTCGATTAGGAACTGGAGAATCAGAAGCATATTCTAATTTTTTTTTCATTCTACGACGCGACGCCACGAGCGGAACATTCACCTGGTAGTATGAATGGTATACTATGCACCATATTGTGCTCGTTACTGTGAGGCTTAAGATGTTTAGTCTCGTTACTTCAGTAATTTCAAACAGTTATGTTAGCAGAGTATTGTTTGTCGGCTTCAATAGGAGCTGGGTAGGGCCTACCTAGACGATTTTTTCTAGCAGAGACCTACCAGCATAACCTTAGCCCCATCTACTGTGCAGTCTTATTTCTATGTCCATTGCTTCGTTTTGTATTATTGTATTAGCATGTCTCGCTTCCGTAAATTTCGGTTCATCATCATCATCCGGCCGCAACGGAAATCGGCTATAAATTACTAGTAATTGCGAATGCATCGCTCGCTCTCCGTGACAGAAGAACTGGGTTAATCGCTTAATCGAGTTCTGCTGTACTGTCGGGTTACGGGACCTGGTTAAAGCTCTGTTGTTGCGACCCTTTGTTGTTCGATTGTGCTCGGAATTTTTGTATCGACGCTCTCTGTTGTACAAATTTATCCTGCTGCCGTATTATTCTTTTTATCTGTTGTTGTTTCCGCTCTTCTATACTGTTATCGGGTTTAACGTCTGTTTCATTGCGAACGTTGTTTAACGTTTTATTAATCTTTAAACGTTTCTTCCTCTATGAAATAACTCGCACAGATTCCTTTTGTATATTTCTTATAATCATTTTACAGCTCTAAATTTAATTGTTGTTTTCACTGTGATCTTCAGAATAGCTCATCAATTTCTTGACTATTTTGTATATAGCTCGAATTATCTTATTCTTCTTCTTAAAGCGCCTCTCCAACTAGTGAAGGTTGGCGATCAGCGTGGTGGTACAGTCCTTTCTGTCCCCGGTTTGGCGGAACATTTCGGACGCCACAGATATGCCAGTCCATTGCCTGATATTCCTCAACTATGACTTTTTTCTTCTCCCCATTTTTGATTTTCCAAAAACTTTATTCCTCTGATGACGGAGTACTTGACCGAGGTAGAGAAGTTTACGTTTTCTAACCGTGAGCATGAGGTTACGCTGAGTCCAGGTAAAGGACAACATGTGTCTATATGACTACATCTCAAAAGCGCTTCAATGCGTTTTTTTGTTATTATTTATTATTATTGTATAATAAACAGTTATTCAAACGGATTAAAAAGCTCTTGCTGAATAAATTTCTCTAGTACCGAAAATTTACAGTTAAATAAAAAAACCATTGCAAAACTCAGACTTATTTTAACCTCTTCTCTCCTTGTGTAAATTAATAATTTGCTTAGCTTTTCAAAGCTATTTATAATCTAGATTTAAAATGGGAGTCAGTTTTTCCAACTGCTCGAAGCGGTCCCGTCCGCAGCTCGGGGCCGAGTTCTATTTCAATAAGACCCACTTCAAGTTAACTGCCTCCGGTGATTTACCTGTCCGCTTTCACATTTAAATAAGGCCAGTGGGAACTGTGTCCGGAGCGAGCTGGATCGTGCCGGCTCCTGACGGATATTAATCTCACTATCCGGTTACATTATTCACAGTACATTCGTCTGTATTTGAGCCGGATGTTGAAGATTGTTTTTAAAGATATAGTGGACATGGTTTTTATTTCCAAAACTTTTCTATATAAATTATTGAATTAGTATTCTCCTCCTGCAAACGGCGGAGGAGAAGACCAGAGCTGCAATGGCTGAGTGTAGTGACAAAGGATATGATGAGCTGCGATCTCAAGGAAAGCTTTGTTCGAAATACAGCTAAGTGGAGTGAGAGAAGTAAGAGAGCAGACCCTGACAAAAGACGAGACAAATGCTAAGAAGAAGAATTAGTATTATAACCTATTATCATCATCTGCTGCTGGGCAAATTTTTTTTATAGTGTCGGATGAGAAATATTTAAAAGGTACTGTGCTGATAGATGGAGAGAGGGATGACATAGGTATGGGGGATTTATACGTAATAAAAACCGCCTCAGTGATCATCCTCAATAGAATGCGAGGGACCATGGGATCTCCTAGAGAACCCTCCTTAGCTTCATTTCATTACACCTTAAAGAAAACAGTCATTTCTAGTATATTTTATTATTATTAACTTACTACTAACTGTAAGGCTACAAAAAGATAGATATACAGTATTAAAGTTAGACCTATCGAGAAAGCGAATTTTTTTTTTTTTGTATGACAAGTTGGTAATTATATCAGGATTCACTTAATTTTCCGTAACTCACATTCCGTGCCGTTACACGAGTTCACATCGAATATTAAAGCGTTCCGTTCCACGTCCGCACTGCTTGCGAACGCGAGGCCACGTTTATATTGGATGAAGCAATTTTTGACCTCGTATACTTGCAACAATAACCGCCGCGTTAAAGTCCAATACATATTAACTGCCGGTAGGTCTCTGTTGCCGGAGACCGTTTCGGTAGTTCCAGTTTGAAGGGCCTTGTAGCTAGTGAAGTTATTATGGTAACGATAGGATAACGTTTATGGGATATACCTAACCATAATGTGGCGTTAGTTACGATTATATTTTTTACGTATTTAAGCGACAAAACGAGCAAGACGGTCACCTGATGGTGGTAAGTGATACGCCCGCCTATGACAACGTGGCGTTATTTTATATGGTATGCTCTGCACCCCATTGCGCTCATCGTTTAACATAAGATGTCTAGTCTCGTTACCCCGGTAATTACACTAGCTACAGCGCCCTTCAAACTGGAACACAGTAACGTTTCCACATTGCTGTTTGCTGGCAGATATAGGCACTGCAGTGGTACCCACTTTGACAATCTCCGGCAACAAAGACCTGCCTGTAAAGTAATGTGTTCGTAGCATTACCTCATTCTGATGAAGGAACTTGTAGCCAATTGACTTAAAGAAGCAACTTCATATAAAAAACTAAGTAAATATAAGATGCTTTTAAGTTATATTCGTTATTACCATTCAGACTATAGATGGTGTATTTTAAGTTAAGCTTTGGTCATCATCATCATCAGCCGATAGACGTCCGCCGCTGGACATAAGACTCTCCCAAAGATCATATTGATTTATTCATTGCCTACCCTCCAAGTATCGCTGTCGCATAAAACAAAAAAAAATACTTTCATGATACTTTAACTAAAGTGACAATTCAGTTCGCCTTCCTAAGCCGTTGTCTAACGTAGATTTTAATAGCTGGCAAGTGTTACTTTCAAACTACCCTCATTCGCCCCCAAAAGAGGCTGCGAGTACGTCTCTTTGGAAAGCTTCCAGCGACAACGATCTAACGAGGCGTTGTTCCCGGCAATCTCGTCTGGTGACGTAACTTCCGGGATTTGCAGGATTTGAGACGTTTTAAACATATTTGATAAAGAGGCCACGTAGCGAAATCTCGCCAGCTCCACCGCCCTGGCACAATGTTTGGCAAATCGACTCCGATGTGAATATAGGAAGCTTTTATTACACGTATCAAGTTTCAGAAGTTTTTAAGTTCTTTTTATATGGAGCTTTATCTATCTCTGTAGTGTAGTGGTTAAACGTTTGTCTTATAACACGGAGGTACTGGTGGTAGTCTAGGCGCCACCGCAGCTCCTATTATAGCCGACAGACAGCACTGTACAAATATTACTGTACTCCGGTTTTAAAGGCGCCGTAGCTTGTAATATTACTGAGATAAAGAAGCCTAACATCTTATGTCTGAAGGCGAAGAGTGCAATATGTTTCTGTATATAATATCTTAACTACCGCCACATTGCTATTAGTGGGTGTATCACTTACCATCAGAGCAATGGTACGACCCTCTAATATATTTTAAAAAAACTGAGGTCCCTGATTTGACTCCGTATGTTTTGAAGATTGGTTGGTGGTAGAATTTCTTCGAACCACTGTGATTTGCCTCTAGCTTCAGACTGTAAATCTGCCACCATAACAGCTGTTCTGTCAATATTTAAGACATATTACACATATATACTTAACTATCGACGACCTCATTTCAACTTTTTTTTTAATTAAAGTGGCGATTAGTCTAGATAGAGGTTCACCTCATGGTAAATGATACGCTTATTCAGAACTCGCTCAACGCGGCGCCAATTAGGATAATATACACTGCACTTGAATTATATTCAGTCTCATTACCTTAGTAATTTCACTAGATATATATACGCTACACAGCTCAGTAGTATCGTGATAGTAAGAATAGAACTAAAGTAAACCCTACCTGTCGTAGAAGAGAACTAAGAGTCTAGGAGATTCGCGGGCTAGACTTGAGGGTGGGGGCCCGTATCGCTCAATCAGCGAACCTGCGTGGGACAGCGCATGACTCAGCGGTGGGGCCTGGCAGGGTCAGGCTGCTCCTCAGAGACGTGTTGACATAAAGTGTAGAGGGGCACCGGTGTATTCTGCAAGTGAGACCACCGAGGGGATTTTAGTGAGTAACAATCTCACGTAACTGATTTTCTTTCGAAGATTTCCCGCCCCCAAAAAAAAAAAAACAACCTTTCAAACACAGGAACGTTTAAACAGTACTGTTTGTCAGCAGAAATCGTGGCTGCGATGGTACCTAGACTCTCTCTCTTTCTCTGTTACCGGAGACTTACCACCAATAAAATTTAACCTAAGGGAGGTTTTTTTAATTAATTTTTTTCTTTAAAAAAATTACCGTGTACATGAAACGTTATTTGTAACGGCTATAGCTTAGATAATAACATAAACCGAGTTCGCCAATGTTTTAGATCAGTATGTTTATTATCATTCGGTCGGCTCACGACGGCCTCGGCGCAATATGGAATTGAGAAAGAGCAGTGAGACCGACTCTAAAACAAACATGAAAGGTTTATTATTAACTTACTCTTTGATGATCATTCACTCGATAAGACGTGATTCTTTATATATTTGAACTTAATATTTTTATCTCTTCTGGTATATGTTAGTAATTATATCGAGAATTCTAACATTCAATAAGGTAATAATGGAATAGTAGATTTGGATTCCTTGTTTGATTTCTAATTCAAATTATAAGGATTTTGGAGCTTTATAATGTTGATGTTTATGTGTGAAAAAAAGCGTTTTAATACGTTTTAAAGCTGAAGAAAAAAAATGTTTCTTTTATATAGAAGGGTAGTAAGTAAATACGGTGCGGTTTGCCGGCGATATATTTGCGCAGCGCTCGCGGGGATGCATTTCTATTGGTTTAAGGGTTGATCTGTTTGTACTGCATTTGTGCAGCCGGGATGATGTTGGGGATACGAAGGGAAATCAATATCTCCAGATACTTCAATCACTACCCACTAGCCCCACGAGAAGCTCACTATCTTTATAGATGCCCACTGTACTACTTGTTGAGGAAATGTTTTCAGTTTCATGAACTGGTGGTGGTGAATTACTGGGGATACGTTTCTAGCTGCCGCAGACTGTCCAGGTAATCTTTGAGGTAGACCTGTGTCCAGTTGAGGTTGTCTCGATATGTTGATAATATTGATGCCTACATGCAAAAAAGATATTATATATAAAAAGGCAGTATTGTCTGAAATTTTCACACTGAAAACAGAATCGACATACTCTAGGCTTTGTCCCAGACATCAGAAAATTCTAGCTGTAATCGGCTAATCTAAAATAGATACAAAATCTAATATTGACAGACTAATTATTTCTGTACTAATAATAGTGGGTAATACATCCTGCGGTTCGTTCAATAGGTAATACAGGTCATCTATTGTCGATACTACTTTCCTAATAACGTTAACTAGTGTTTATGTAACATATTACTGTACAGTAACAGATTAACCATTTTGTTTTACTATTTATTTAAAAATCCAGTCTACCAAGTTGAAAAAAAAGCTATAGCTTAAAACGACTGTTAATAGCGTTGTTCTTAACGGCTATGGAAAATCAAGTTCATCACTAGAGCTACAGTTTGAATGCGATGGCAATTTCCATACAATAAAGAGGTCAGGTGCGCCGGCAAACTTGGCGGAGTGTAATTTCCTACCCTCCAGCTGCTTACCCTCACGCTTCCGTCCATCACCCTCCCGCGATATAGAGAAAAATTAAAGAAAAAAAAAATGATAACTGTTATTTCAATACTCAATTAGTCCCATGTAGGAGTACCGATGGTTTTTATACATTAAAATGACAACAGAGTCATCACCATCAGCATCATTATCATCACAGAGTCTATTGTATTAAGAAAAACGAACAACACTTTACTATATAGGTATCTGTTGCCGATTGTCTAGGTACCACCGCAGTACCTATTGCAGCCGCCGTACTAGTAAACTTTACTGTTCCAGTTTGAAGGGCGCTATAGCTAGTGTATAATAACGAGACATGATATGGTGCAGTGTATATTATTCTAACTAGTGCCAAGTTATGAGAAGGCCTTATCAGCGATACGTAGCAACTATCAGATTAAGATCACTCTCGTCTGCTTTTGCCGACATTTTTACCACATATTTCTTCGAAAAGTATTAAAAAACCAGTTTCACATTTATCAGACACTATAAGTTTTTAAGTGAAGAATTTCATTTAAAATTTAATGCGACAAAAGCACCTTCATACACGGAAAAGCCTTCAGAGCTTACCGCCATTTAATATTGAACTCTACGCCCCAGCGTATGTGATACAGTATTACCAACGTATTCTTCAAGTGGCTGAAAACAACTGAAATTCTATTTGAAATTCTAGACGTCTAGGTTTCAAATCGTTTCTACCTTACTTTAGATGCTTTGAATGTAATTTCTACAAATATGGAAGCTATTTACACTGAGTGTTAGAGGTTATTTTAATGAGCTAGAAGAACTGCAGCTAGAGCAAGACGATAGCACTGAAATATAATCCAAACTTAACAGGTACACTGTACACTCCTATATTTTATATTTACCTCTGTTAACAGATATATAAAACATGTTACTTCTATAAAAGATATATACTAGCTGATACTCGTCTACTTTGCTGGTTGCAGCAACCCCGCAACTCTTTAGGGAAGGCATTTTGTAAGATCCATCCTTAGATGACCTCTAAATGGCTGAAGCAGTATCTTTACGATATTTTGAGTGTTTCGGAGATTTTGGGATCGGTGAATGAACCTCTGGACCTCCTTTATATATGGAGATTTTACCTGGAATGTCAGTCCATTGACAGAGTGAACCCGTCAATGGAAAAGCTCGGTTGTCCAAAATAAAGCTCTTATATATCATCATCATCATCAGCCGATAGACTTTCAATGTTGGACATGTATAGACTGCCGAAATATGTATGATGCGTGCCACCGCCACCGCCAAACAGTAGTGTGCTTACATTACTGTGTTCCGGTTTGAAGGGCTCTGTAGCTTGTGTAATTAGTCCGGTAATGAGATTCAACATCTTATGTCTCAGACAATAAGCGCAATGTGTAGTGTATAACATCCTAACTAGCGCCACGTTGTAATGAGCTAGTGTATCACTTAACGTCAGGTGAACGTCCCGCTCGTGTCGTCGCTTGTTTATAAAAATGTTTATGTGTTCGGGCTTGAAGGGTGCGGTAGCTAGTGAAATTACTGGGATAACGAGACTCAACATCTTGTGTCTCAAAGCGACGAGCGCATCTTAACTAACGCCACGCTGTTATGAGCTGGCGTATGATTTACCATCAGGTGAACGTTTCGCTGTTCTCTTCGCATAAATACATAAATAAATAAAAAGCTTTAAGTTAGTGTGTGTAACAAAAAAAAGTGAATACCGAGCTACGAAAAAAAAACCTAAGTGAACATCTCAGCCGGCCGACATTGTTTTCGTGGAGGTTTTTGTTTCGTTAAAAGTTTTAATGAGGTGTCCGTGCTTATTAAGTTGTGAAAAGAAGTAGGAGAAGAGCTCCGTGGCAAAGTGGAGGACCGCTCATTAAAAGCTACTTTTTTTTTTTTCTTTAACCTTCTTTCAAGTGAGAAAAGAGTTGCTTGATGTAATTATAGAACTTAAAATAGTCCCTTTTAGAAGTATTGTACTTAACGGCGTGGCCCTAGTTACGATCGTATAATTCACTGTTAATAGGTCTCTGTTGCTACAGACCGTTTAGGTACCACCGCAACGTCTATTGCAGCCGACAGACATTACTGTGATCCGGATTGAAGGGTGCTGTAGCTATTACTGGTGGTAGTGTCTCTGTTGCCGGAGACTGTCTATGTACCACCGCAGCACCTATTGCAGCCGACATACAGTACTGTGCGGATATTACTGTGTTCCGGTTTGAAGGGTGCAGTAGCTAGTGATGGTAATGAGACCTAATATGCTGTCTCAAGACGAGCGTTACATGGTGTTCGGATTAGTTAAGCATACTCATCACTGGTGATAGGTCTCTATTGCCGGAGATTGTCAGGATCGGTACCACCGCAGCGCCTATATCTACCGGCAAACGGTACTGTGCGAGCATTTATGTGATCTGGTTTGAAGGACGCTGTAGCTAATGTAATTATTGGGATAACAAGATTTAATATCGTAGTCCAGGTCTGTCACTTACCAACAGGTGAATGTCCCGCAGGTCCGACCGCATATATATATATATATATATAATATGCATACAGAGACTCGCTAAGTAGCTCGCTGACACAACGGTTAGAGCGTGCGGCTCTCATTCCGAAGGTCGTGGGTTCGAATCTCGGCATGTACCGATGACTTAATATTTAAGTTATGTACATTTGTGAAGTTTAGTTACAGCAGCGAGATACAAACGGTGAAGGAGAACATCGCGAGGAAACCCGCATATGAATTAGAATTTATTCTAAGCTGTGTGTGAAGTCACCAACCCGCATTGGGCCAGCGTGGTGACTATGGCCCAATCGTCCTCATATTGAGAATAGGCCTGGACCCCAACAGTGGGGACGTAAATTGGCTGTTAAAAAAATACTGAGACTCGTATACTTCGGTACAGGTGATGTTTGTTTAAACGATTGCGATGTGTGTTTGCGTTTTGGAATTGGACGCGTGCAGGTATTATACACAAACAAAACTTTATTCGTATCAATAAAACTAACTAGAAATCTAGTGTTTATTTAGCGATTTTCAACCCTTGAAATATTTAGTTAGATAATATTATTTTTGGGGATCGCTTCTGAGCTGCAAACCAATGGATTGAGTAAACGAAATTCGTTTGCGTGCGGCGGACGTTTATTCATTTCATAGTCGGGCTTCGGCCCGGAGGTCTTGACCGTCATCAATCTTCTGCAGCCGATACATCTTTCACAAGTAAAAAAAAAAATACTGACAAGTAGTAAAGTAATGTGTCAGTTACTTTTCTACTTGTCAGTATTTTTTTTTTTACTTCAAATTAAGTTGTTATCGACTTAGATTTCCATTACATCATTGTACGAGCATCTTTTGTTAAGTGACTCTTTAATGACGAGCGGGACGTTCACCTGATGATAAGTGATACGCCTACCCATAACATCGTGTACTTAAGATATTATACACTGCACCACATTGCATTCGTAGCCAAAGATATAAAATCTTAAGCCAGAAGTTACACTAACTACAGCGCCTTTCAAACCGGGATGGTGGCAATAGCCGCTACGGCGGTACCTGCCTAGACAGTTTATGTCAAAAAAAATCTACCACCTGTAAACATACCTATTAAGTAGCTTTGTACTCGAACCTAAAACCTTCGTCTTAAAACACAACTGTGCCTTAGAAAAAAGAATTTACTTAACTTAACTTCCGAACAGTAAGTTTTTAGTAAGCTATGTTAAGTTAGATAATCTCTTGTGTACGTAAAAGTATACAGAACTCCGGCACCGGTAACGGAAAAGGGAAATATAAAAACTATTGAATCGCAAATAGCATATAAAACTTCCAGCAGAAAAGTTTTCAGCTTTTTCAGTAGCTTTGTAGCTTTTATCTAATTAACCAAGCTGCAATGTCATTATTCTATAAAGCGGCTTAATGGCCATTTTAATAGAGGCATATTTCACGTACATTTACGAGCAGCTCGCTTTAATCGCCATTTAATTTAATGTTTCATAAGGTTATAAAAGCCGCTTAGTTGATATTTCTAAATATCAAATGGTTGCCTCGGGGCACTGCTTTAGGGCCACATCTATTTATTAATATTTATTTTTCAATTTATAACAAACAATTATAATAATTTAGTCATTAATAAAGCTCTCTTAACATCACCACTACTCGGACTTAACTCTCTTAAAAGAAGACAATCAAGGCTTTTTCATCCTCCAGACAGGGTGTGCGTTGATGGATATCACACATCTGCGCGTTTTGAATGATATTGCTTTTCTCATGATGTTTTCTCCATCGTAAAAGCTCTGAACTGAGCGGGGATCGAACCCTTCTTCTATCTTTTTCAAGATATAAGGCGCTTACAAACTATCATACTAACATAGTCATTATGGCTTTTAATAACTCGAAGAAGTGCGAGTTCGGATCTTTCTGATGCTTATGATTCCAATAACATAATATGACTAGTTGTAGCTTTCGTGGACGTGTAACATACATTAATGCCGTTACTCTCCACTTTTTGAAAGAAGTCGATTCTGCTTATGAGCTTATCTAAATGATTATAAACAAATTAATAATTTTATGACCTAGTTATTAACAATTGCAAAAACCTGCATTCTGTTCTGATGATAAATGAAAGATAAAAGAGGCATGTATAAGTTTTAACTGATTGTGATCAAGACCATAACTATGGATATGAATCTATTAAAATCGCTGTAGTGAGTGAAATAACTGGATTTTAATAACTATAGCAATTTTAAAACTGGAACGCTGATTCTAAATTTTTCTATTTATTTGTTCACGTACTTTCATCTAATTTGCAGTACCTTTACATAGTTAATGTAAAAATTTGTAGAGCACGAAATGTTTAGATCTTATACCTTCTACTCGTTTTATGTTTTGATATTAAAACACAAATCCCTACCATGCACACTGCATCACACTAAACGAAGTGAACTCGAAACGATCATCACGAACACCCCGACTTGCACACGATTATCGTCTTTAACATTGTATACGTTTGAATTTATTTGCGTCGCCGCCGAGATATTTTGGTGGTAGAGGCGATAATGGTGTGTAGCCAGGTAGCCCACCAGCTCGTCACCGCAGCACCACACAGTCTAACACAGGTACCTCGCAAGACTTACAATGGCTTTGCTTTGGACACTGCGCCGGTACGTATAGCTAACTGTGACTTACATTTATATGTCAACGTTTTGATGTCACCAATTGCGAGCTTTCTAAATTTTAATGGATCCAATTTAATTGATTATCAAAACATTGACACTGTAAATCTGTTATTAATACTATTGTTATAGCTACTACAATATTACTATTGAATAGTACTACATAGCTGTTATCTGCATCCACTACAGCGTATTTACTATTAACATACCGACGTACGTTCAAGGAAATGATTATGTCTGTTAATAATTCATCTTCATCTATTACATATGTGATGGTCATCAGTTTTCCAGATTCTAATATTCCTTGAGTGTACGGTTAAATAGTATGCATAGCATTATCTTTGTTATAATTAGTAATCTTCCATGCACATATATAACTAAAGACAAACACACTCTTATATGGTTTAGTAGAAGACATTAATAATGAGGCTGCGAAATCAGTCGGCTAACATTGGAATGTGTCCAACGAATGCACAGAACAGCATTACAGTAACCCCGACAAGAAACACAGACACAAAAAGTCAAAAATGTCTCAGAGCGAACACGCATACCCTCAGACGTATATGGAGAGACAGGATTATATATATATTTTTTTGGTTGTTTATACTATATTATTTGTAGCTTTTGTTTATGACTGTCAATGAATCGGCATGCACCGTTGGCGCTATGCGTGGTGGAAATTGATATAGATGATGAGATCTAGTTGGAAGATCGATTAAAAGAGTGTGTTCGCCTTTTATATGTGCAGGGAAGTGACGGTGGCTTCACGCCGATACGGGGACGGAAGTCAAGGTTTGAGAACGGTAAGTGTCCCGTTTCAGCCGCAACTCGGTCTGTCAAAGTACCGTTGTACATTGATCTGTGTATACCTAGTTTCAGTTTATACAAAATCTTTATTTATTATAGTCTATGCAGCTAAATTGAAAACTTTCATTTCCGAATTTTTTTTTACTCCAAAATCCAAAACTCTCCGGCTATCAGTTCAGTGAGGAGACGGTATATCGGTACTTTGAATGGCTTAGTTCTAGTTAATTAATGATTTGTTTTCTAATTAAATTAAATAGTACTATTTTTATCTCATGATAAAGTAAAAGATCATCAAATGGCTTATCATTAATATTTAAGGTGTTTAATAACATACATCAACCCCATTTAATGTATATTGTTTTAAGAAAAATCTGTGAATGTTTGTTATTAAAAATATCATGTATTCAATCAAAATCTAGATCTAGAAAGCCTATACTCACAGCTGTAATATTTATGTCCAGCTATATCCTTAAAATATTTAATATAAAACATGAGCTATACTAACCGATGCAAAGGAGTACAATGTGGTGTAGTGTGAATATCCTTACCAGCATTCTATAAGTAATCATAGGCATCAGTTCTCATCCTCGTTTCATCGTCTACTTGACATTTCATAGTGGATGTACTCATTTGTTGTTCTCTTCTAATATTTTTTCTACTATAGCTAAATATTTATCATCATCATTATCAGCCTTTGTTAGTCCACTGCTGGACAGGTCTTCCCCAATGTCTTCATAAGCGTTGTATAAATATGTTAAATTTGTATTAACCTGACATCCAGCCACCCCCAAACTCAGAACAAATTGCCCGGTATACGTTTATTCAATTCATTTGCAATAATGTAATCGCTCGCGATACGTCCGTAATGTGTATCGTCGCTGTATCCGTTTTTGTTTGTATAATAAATCTGATTGACCCGAATGTTCGTACACTCGCTTCGAGGGGCATCTCTCGTATATTTTACAATATCACATGAAATATCCGTTAATAAATAAAGCAATGTTATCTCTGGTATTTGTTATACGGACGGAGATATTATGAGCACCGTCATATCGTGAGTTTGTTCCCATAAATTTTTCTACGGCATTCATATTTAATGTATATGTATCAGACAGATACAATGCTGAAGATTATGTTATATGATTTTTTTTATTGGATGAAGGGAAAAGACCGTCGAGACGATTAGCTGAAAGTAAATACGATCATTCAGATGTATGCCGCTAGTTAAATTGTTATACATTATCACGTTATGCTCATCGCTTTGAGATGAGATGCCAAGTATTATCTCGAACATTTCAGTAGATGCATTCAAACAGAAACATCCTGCTTCATACTGCCGTTTGAATATTGGAACTGGCGCTGCTGTTGCCTCTAGCTGGTTTACCGCCCATAGAGACCAATGAAGATCTATTTATATAAAATCGGTTATTGAAAAGATATAATTATTTATCGATTGATTTGTAAATTGAAGACAATTCTACGGGTAGTAGCTGCATGTCTCAATATAACACTGATGATCCTTTTTATAGATATATAGTAAAGATTATGTACAAGGCAACAAAGTCTGAAATGATTATATAAGTTCTTAAAAATCATACGGTGAAATTTATGTCATATTATCGATTCATCATCATTATCATTATTATCGTCAGTCGATATACTTCCACTGGACATAGGTTTCCCCCTTAATAGATTATCATTTAGTTAAAAGGATAATATTTAGAAATCTTACTTTAATGATTTTTTTCCAATATATATGGTTGCCAAATGTCTCCCTTCCGCCTTTTTGTCTTTTGAATTTCGCGGCTATGTACAAAGCGCTACAGAGCTCGTATCTGGCAATACTATACATAATTTGAAAGGTCTTGACATAACCTACAAAACGACGCTATGCATAATTAGTTTGGATATTGCGTTCAACAGTTATAGACGTGTAAACATTGAGTTCACTAACGCCGAAAACGCGCTATTTTAAAGTTTTCCTTCGTTAAAGGCACATCCGCTAGAGAAACGTTCCGTGAGATTAATGGTGTTTTGGGGATGGTACTCTATCACTTCGAACCGCGGAGGAATGGTTTCGACGATTCAGAGCCGGTGAAAACGACACCATGGATAAGCCAGCCGGCGGAAGACCTGTGACGACAAATACCGATCAAATCATGGACTACATCGAGTTAGACCGGCATGTGGCATCTCGTGACATCGCCCAGGAGATGGGAGTTAGTCACCAAACCATTTTAAACCATCTGCAGAAGGCTGGATACAAAAAAGCTTGATTTTGGGTGCCGCATGATTTGACGCAAAAACCTTCTGGACCGAATCAACGCCTGCGATATGCTGCTGAAACGGAACGAACTCGACCCATTCTTGAAGCGGATGGTGACTGGCGACGAAAAATGGATCACATACGACAATATCAAGCAAAACGGTCGTGGTCGAGCGGCCAAGCCGGGATTGACGGCCAGGAAGGTTTTGCTGTGTGTTTGGTGGGATTGGAAGGTAATCATCCACTATGAGCTGCTCCCATATGGCCAGACGCTTAATTCTACCATCTACTGCGAACAACTAGATCGCTTGAAGCAGGCGATCGACCAGAAGCGTCCAGAATTGGCCAACAGGAAGGGTGTAGTGTTCCACCAGGAAAACGCCAGACCACACACTTCGTTGATGACTCGTCAGAAGCTACGGGAGCTCGGATGGGAGGTTTTATCGCATCCACCATATAGCCCGGACATAGCGCCAAGTGATTACCACCTGTTCCTGTCCATGGTGAACGCCCTTGGTGGTGTAAAGTTGAACTCAAAAGAGGCTTGTGAAAAGTGGCTGTCCGAGTTCTTCGCAAATAAGGAGGGGGGCTTCTACGAGGGAGGTATTATGAAGTTGCCGTCTAGATGGAAACAGATTATCGAACAAAACGGCGCATATTTGAACTAAATCCGATCACTGTAACACTTTTTATAAAGCATTGAATAAAGAGCAAAAAAACGGAAGGGAGATATTTGTCAAACTAATATATCTGAATCAAGAAATTGTATTAGAAATGTAAAGTGGTTATGTATTGTTTCCTTCACCTTTTAATAGAATTTTATTGTAGCATCGATGGATCGTTTCAAAGTTGTATCCGCACACACATTTGCATCCGGCAACCGTTATATTGAATTCATGAATCCTAATGCATTAGAGTGCCGACCGATCCATATTTCACGTATGATAATTTCTTTTACATTTAAATTCGTTCGTTACAGGAAAACATGTCGGTTGTAATAATTCATATGGTTAGATTGAATTAATCTAGCATTTTATCACTGAATCAATAACGTTAGTAATCACAGCATCGTTTTCCCTCAGTGATTTATCTTCAACATATTGATCTCCTCCAATTCGCCGGTTGAATAATATTTATATCTGTCGTACCTCGATTGCCTCCAACCGAGCATTAAGTAGAAACGATTTCATCTCATATTTTGATTATCTATATATTAATTTACTTAACGTCTGTACAAATATTAGCTATAGATCAGACTTTGAGATACAAATATCAACAGAACTCCTCATCGGCAAATATCTGTTCTTTGATTCGAGTTCAGGCGGGTTTCTTCTTAATATCTAAATAATTGGACAGAAATTCGTAATTTCCTTCTACTACATAGATAATGTTGATCATTATCAGACGATACACGTTCACTGCTGGACATAGGCCTCTCTTAAGGATTCCCACCTCAATAAAGTAGGGATCGGGTAGGGTCACAAGGAAATATGAAACATTTCTTTTCATGTTATGTGAGGTTTAACTCTACGTACATTCTTGTCGAATTACATTTGCATGAATTAATGTAATATTATGTTTTATGTACTTCTTTTTTGATTGAATTAAAAATCAAAATCAATATTAACTAGGTAGTTAAAAGTATGTAAAAAGAAAAGGTTTTTCTCTAAAGCAATACTTTGACGGAATGTCTCTGGTGACCGACTGATGATAATGAATTAAACCCTGCGTGTTATAATTTATTCAAGGTCCACTCACCAACAAGCTAACAAATATTTTCTCACACTACCCCTTCACGCGATTGAAAAAGTTTAATTCAATAGATAGCGGGAATTCTATTATATTGTTACCACAACTAACATTCTTCATAAAGTATTGTAGTTTTTATTTTAAACTCATGGTATCTGTAGATTTGTTTAACTATGTAATTTAATATGATCGTAATCGATAAGAACTTGATCTGGTGAGGAGTAATATGCTTGTCTATAAGTCGTTAATAAGGATGTTTTCACTGCACCGCATATCGCTGGTCCCTTGGGATGTAGAAATGATAAAGCTTTTTCCAATTGGAACACAGAAATGTTACAAGAGGCAAGACGGTGGTGACATAATCGGTATCCACCGAGACCTACCACCCACTAAATATGAGAACATTAAAAATATCGGAATGTACAATAATGGGAATATTTCAATTGTCTACAGTGTCAGAGGACGCCCAGCCCGCACAGCGAAGCGCACCACTTCTCCAGTCGCCACAGTACACTGGTGGACGGCCGCAGCCCTACAGTAAGATATATTCATTGATGATTACTATCACTCCCAACATTTCTCCACGTCACAACAATTAAACGCCCCAACTTCAATACAGGGGGAGGAGCCTAGTGACGGATGGGTTAGGTTAGGTTTTAAAAAAATTTCAAAAATCCTTGAACAGAGATTAAACATTTGATACATATACATTTTTTGTACTGCATTTATTAATCACAAAAAAAATACATGATCTTTTTATCTATTACTACAATAAATGAACACTACATGAACACATACATATACACAACAATGTATAATTATCACAATTTTTTCTAATTCACTCTTACATCTGTCAGTAAATAGATATCTATGTATATATCTTTATATATATATCTCTTTATAAATGTTTATTATTAAATGAGAAATTTAAACATTTTCAACATTTGTTAAAGGTAATTTTAGAAAAATGGTGGATATGTACGAAAGTGAAAATTTCACGGACGGTACGTACAAATGTATTGAAGTAAAACGATTAATAACCTGTTTGATCAATGTTATAACTGGAACTATCTAATAACATATTAGTTTTTGGCGTTTATGACAATATGGCCGATTTAGTGCTTCAACGTGTTTATGTTAGCTGTACGTTAAACAGATTGCAAGAGACATACATACCAGCCGAGCTCAGAACTACTGCACTTCCGAGTTATGCTTTCGTAGTTAACATAACTGAGATAACTAATATACGGAATACTCCATGTACATGACTGCTATCGACATTACCTACGAATCAGAAATATACTTACAGTTTTCATTGTAATTAACAGAATTTAACTGTGTCGTATCTCACTGACTTTACTTCTTGTTCTGATGGTATTCTTCAAATTAATTTATCATCAACTTTAAATAAGACAACAATAAGAACACTGTGTATATGTGGTACTTTTATATCTACCTTAGACATACACATAAGCCACCAATCCGCATTGGGCCCGCGTGGTGACTATGGCCCATCGCCATCATATTGAGGGTAGACCTGTAATTTGGCTGTTGATTAAAAAGACATACACATTACTCCAATTTCATATGGTGTTGTGTTGATACGGTCGAAGATAGTGTATTGTATTCGCCGAGATATTTCATCATCATCATCAGCTGGTCGACGTGCACTGCTGGACATAGACCTCCCCCAAAGATACCCACACCGATCGGTCCCGCGTTACTCGCCTCGAGGAGGTTCCCGCGATTCTCACCAGATCGTCGGTCCACCTTGTGGGAGGGCTCCCAACACTACGTCTAACGGTGCGCGGGCGCCACACGAGGACCTTACTGACAGATCGGCCGTCGGCCCTGAATATTTAGGATCTTATAAATAACAGGTTAGCAATACAAAAGATAGAACGAGCTAGCAAGTGTGTTGGATAGAAGCCTTCGACCAAATTTAGGAACTACTTTTGATGATAGTTTAAACTATTAAAAAAGGTTAAGAAAATAAATACAGGGTCGGATGAAACTCTTTTATTTATTTAACTTTTTCCTTTTTATTTTGGAACATATACGTCATGGGATCCCAGCTTTTTATGGAGTATTGCCGTCTTTACAACAAACAAAATTCACCCTCTCTTTTACATGATTTCAATTTAAAAAATAATTCTCTCTCTCTCTTTCTGTAATCGTGCTTTATACCAAGCTCCAGCGCCTACAGGACGGTACCGTCTCCATTTAAAAACTATGATATGCGCTACAACAGCTGATGGAGCAGTAAGGCCTCTTACCAATACACCTAATGCTGACCGGCCCCTTACATGGTGGACCGACGATCTGGTGAAGGTCACTAGAAACAGCGAATGCGAGAAACGTAGGACCAATTGATATGGAGATCTTTAGAGTAACCTGGTGTCCAGCAATGACCGTCTATCAACTGATGGTAATGACGATGATTTAATGTTTTATACTATATCGACTTTTCATTTGCATAAAATGTGTCATTATCTACTGTAAGTTTTAAGGTTCATAAGACCGTATTAACCTAAGCCATTAGACCTGGCCCAGGGCGTATATTCAGTTATGACTACCAAAATGTATGTAGCAAGTTTTCATCGTCCAAATGCACACATTGGAACTTTTAACACGAAATTAACTTCCGTTGCATAAAGCTTACGGCCATTCACAAACTTAACGACGTGGTCCGACCGCGACTCTTCGTTCTATGGCGAATCCGAATGTCCCAGAATGTTCAGGAATGCCTCCGAGCGTTCTCGATTGTTCTGAAATGCTACTGCATACTAACCGTGGTATTTTGTTAATGGAGTTCGCCGCGAAGTTGTTCCAAGTGAGGATTAAGTCGACAATTATAATCAGGAAGTTGGCGATCGCTTGTATATAGTGATGTGCAGCATTTGCGAATGTGAATATATAATGAAACTCTGAGCCTGTCTCAAGACATGTTCGATATCGTTATGACAGGAAATAGTTTTTCAAAGAATGTAGCAGTATACGTAGTAGCTCGCTGGTTAATGGCTAGAGCGTGCGGCCTTCATTCCGAAGGTCGCGGGTTCGAATCTCGGCGTGTACCGATGACTTTAATATTTATGTACATTTGTGTGAACTTTAGTTATAACAGCGAAATAAAAACGAAACAACACAGAAAAACTTCGCGAGGAAGCCAACAGCACGTGAATTAGAATTTATTCTAAGGGGTGTGTGAAGTCACCAATCCGCATTGGGCCCGCGTGGTGATTATGGCTCATCGTCCTCATATTAAGAGTAAGCCTGTGCCCCAACAGAGGGTACCTTTAAATAGGCTGTAAAACAATCAAAACATATTAAATTATATAATCTGAAATCATAGGAGGCTCTATTATTTTTGGAGATTTTTCTCATCAGCGAATCCGCATAATATTATCATAATTCCCTGAACTGTTCAGTTTTCCTGAACAAAAGTAGAAACTTGTTTATTAAAATTCCTTTATATATTGTCAAGGTGTAGGGGGTGACATCATCATGTACATCCGATGACAGGTTTAATGGAATTACTTGCGTTGAGGCCATGTCTGATAATGGTCTGCCGCAGCTTGGTGTTAATGATGTTGACAAAAAATTTATGGTTTATGTTTCTGTCTTTGAATCAATGGTTGCAATAGGCAACCTTTTAAATGGTATAGTTATTGAAAAGTATAATACAAATAATAGATTTTTTCTTACATAGATAAAATTGTGAAATTTATTGTAAAATACGTATCGATGATTTGGTAAAGGTACTAAAAGCCGTTAGATGCGGACACCAAGACCTTACCAGACTAAGTACTATGTTCAGCTGTAGGTGTCTTCCGGCTGATAATGTAATATAAAACCTAATACTCTTTGTCCAATTGACCATGCACCACTAGGGACTCGGACCCGGCGGCCATTTTCCAACATGAGCCTTAATTAATCTCCTTTTACAATTGTTCTCGAGACGAGGATTGCGGAGCAGGGAAGCGCGCTCTGCGTGAGCGTTACACTTTTTGCTTTGGACATAAATTCTCAGTACTTCTATTCTCCTAAACGACTGCGAAACTTTGTCGAGAATATTTCTTTGAACATAATACATTATTCTATTTTCTCTCTCGTACTCTTTTTCATAATATACTAAAGTTTTCTTAAACTATTTGTATCTAGACTTGTTTTCGTGTGGTTTTTTGATGCATCAAAATGTTCTGGTTCGGTTTATAACTCGAATACTATGACGTTGTCGAAATCCAACAAAGAATGACCGATCCGAAGAATGATCAAGTCCAATATTGGATACAATGTGTTGAATAGACTGCTGGGTATTCAAACGAAGAGTGAATATACTACCAAAGACTACATCGTTGTTTATCATCAGGTGGGATCGTAGCCAAACGCTAGTTAATAGAATTAAAAAAAGAAACTTTCAATCTCAGTTATAATTTCATGAATCAAATATTTCATAAACTTTAATAACTACACATAATAATATACTTCATATCCTTTGTACAAATGGTTTCTTCTCTCTAATTCCTTACGTATAATTGTACAAAATGTTGATATATAAACTTGCAGAAACCTTGTGAAAGAAACTGTGTATATACTTTTTAATCCCAGACATTTCTAAAGCTCAGTTTACCGAAGGAATTATTTAAAAAGGAATAAACAATCATGAAAAAAATTACTGTAGCACAGGAAATTACCGTCTCCGTAGCTTCTCCTGAATGTCTTCTAAATTACAGAGTTAAAGAATCACCCGGGCGAAGGTGAATTTTTTTATTCCTGAACTCATAAAATATATTCATGGCGTATAAAAAGGCAAATGAGCGGTTCCTCTCCCGGTTATATTCAACCGGGAGAGGAACGGATCTGAACGGTTAACGTTTAGTATGAAACGTGGAGACCATTACTTCTGCCCTAGATTTTTCCTTTCCCTCTTTAAAATTACCGTGCAATATTTTTTTTAATAACATGAATCTATATTCTTGCCGAGCTTCACTTAATCAGTGTCCTAGTACCGAGTCCTTGTTATCGGAGACCACAGCAGCTATCTTTACAAATATTCTTTGTTCCGGTTGGAATGGCGCTGTAGCTAGTAAATTTACTGAGGTAATGAGACTAACATTCCATCTCAAGACGAAGAGCACAACGCAGTGTTGTCTATATCATCCTAACGCCATTTTGTTATGGGAAGGTACATCACTTACCATCAGATAAAACAAACCAATCGTTTATCTAAAGGCGAGTCGCTTCTTCGAATGAAAAAAAAATAGACTTTTTATTATGAGTTTGTTTCAAATTTATTTATACCACTGTGTAACAAACATAGTGGTGGGCATAGTGATATTTTTTTGTTTTTATCATCTCTACGGGTAATCACACGAAAAGTAGATAAGATTTGTCTTGGTTATGTTCTTTTGTTAACATATCAGAAACATTTGAACGGGTATATGATATCATTCTCCCATCCTCTTTTTACCACCGGACGACCAAGCGAACACCAAAATACCATCCCTATTTTTAAAACATCCCCAATTTGGAAACAGAGGGGTCTAGCCTATCGTTCTCATTAAAAACAACAAAGGAGTGTAACAACTTACCGGCGTCAGTGTTCCCATACAAAATTGAGGGGGGTGTCTTCAAGAAAAAAGTCATAAATACAGGGATTGATTTTAAATGAGTGAATAAGCTGTTACTGGGTTAGTGTACATTAACTACTGTGGACCAAATCACCGCTTAATACCAGATATAGTTGTGAGCAAACACTAACATGTTTGATTTAAAAATCTATAGAAAATGGCAAGTAAGATTTTTAGACTTGTATACAAACTAGAGATAATCCGAATATTAAAGTTACAAATTCTTTCGATGAATAAAGTGAGGAACAGTGTAATACAGGAGCGGTGCGGCGTGGTTGAAGATGTAGTGACAAGGATACAGAAAGGGATGCATAGATTGTTCGGTCATGTAGAAAGAATGGATGAAAGAAGATTAACGTAAGAGGTATACGAAGTTAGAATGATTGAAAAAATCGGTGCAGGTCGACCTAGGTGGACATATTTCGATCAAATCGAAGATGTCCTAAAGAAAGACCGGGTCAAGAGTAATTGCAACCAAAGAACATGCGTGAAGACGCTCATGGAAATGGAGTAAGCGAGGGACGTGTGCCAAGATCGTAGCAAGTGGAAAGAGCTGGTCTCTGCCTACCCCACTGGGAACGAGCATAATATATATGTATGTACAAATTCTGTTATCTATGTCTCCGAGTAACCTGTTTAAAATTTATACATTATCCTTTCATTGTATAGTAAATTATTCTTAAATTACTCGGCAATCAGATTTCATGTCAATGTATCCAATATGAAACGGATCAAGTCCAATATTGGATACAATGCGTTGCATTAGATATCGATGCGACCTAAATATACTCGCCGCTCACAAACATGAACATGTAAATGTCCACCATTAGCTGTGTATTAAATTTCAAAGTTCCCTGGCCACGTCCTCGTGTCGCCATAAAGCCTCGAGTGGGTATTACATGCATAATACATGCTCCTGTTTTGAGGAACAAGTTTCCAGTCATCTTTATGAAGTTTTGAATTATTTTTGAATAATTTTAGAAATTTTCGCAAAGTTGAATCTCTTTCATTTTTTAAAGTCCGATAATAATTTTTAACGCAGAAGTGAATTTATGATGCCAATTCATGTAGTCCAGCACTAGACGACAAAAATGCTCAACATTGTAGGCCGATATGGTGAAGGTCGCGGCTAGACACTTGATTTGGCAACTCGGCATCTATTGCAGACTACATTTAAGAAGAGGCCTATGCCCAGCACTGGACATCTAACTGTTGGAGATTATGTACATGTCAAAGAAGAGCGAAGAGGGCAAGAAACATCTGCAGCGAACATAAGAACAGTAATTATCATTTCATGGTGCAACATCATTTGATAGTAACAAACTAAAATCATCCTTGAAGGAATGGTGAAGGAACTATCACCATAAATTGTCACTATAGCTTACGTATAATCCGCAGACTTGAACTAGAATAAGAAACTGATGAAGTTGAGTCTTGAAATATCTAAGTATATACCAAAAAAACTTTACATTACTGATTATATATTTACTAAGAGATCACATACTGTCTCTTTTTAACAAGAGGAGATCTTTGTTTACTGCCTCCGTGGGACTGTTAGTAACTGCTTGCCAAGTAACCCGTCATTCCACGTTTCCATTTCAGAACTACATTTGGAGTTTGATTGATGGGAAGGTTCCAATCAACCAATTGCTTTATCTAGCTTACCACCATCAAATTTATAAAAATGTTGCCATAACATCACCGCTGCGTTCCGGCTGTCAACGTACGAGAGTTAGAGTGTCCTGGGACTACCATTAGTATTGGTGAAGTGATATGGAGATGTAAAGAGACCAGATCAGCAGCTACCCTTTCTCTGTCTTGGCTTCGTTGTTACCCAACATCGTGTGAAATTTGAAAATAAAATCCTACTATAAAATTAAAATGGGAAGGACGAGTAATACAAAAACTCAATTATACTTCATTTTTGATCGAATGAAACGTCTGCTTCATAAAGAATGTATTAACTGACAATGGAATGACGCGCGGCCATTTTGTGTACGAGGTGTTTCCAGCGATAAAATATTCAAGCCGGCTCACCGGTGTTGCCGCTTCATTGAAATGAACCGAGCGTAAGGTGATTTAAAAAAAAAAATTGCAGAACTATCGGCACACGTATTTATGTGGTGGAAAAGCGATTAATTTTTTTTTTACAAAATTATTAACTACGGTAGTATGACCTGATGATTTGCTACTGGTAGATACGCAGTAGCAAAGGTTCTGTAGCTAATGGAGTAACGGAAGTAAGGAGACTTATCATCTATGTCTCGAGACGAGCACAAAATGATGCGGTATATGTCATCCTAACAGGCGCCACGTTAGTGACGTGAACGTTCTGCTCGTGTCGTCGAATAAAAAAAAACCTTAAAGACAACATAGCTCAGTTTATTATTCACCGGTTAAACGACAAATACACTTACTCGACTTTACCAACTCTCTCCGAGAAGTTTATTTTTTCACTATGCGATACCAGCGAAATGTTCACCTGATGGTAAGTGATACGCCCGCCCGTAACACAACGTAACGCTAGTTAAAATGGCATACACTATACCACATCGTGCCTGTCGCTTTAAGACATAAAAGATCAAAAAGTTTGGCGACCTCCTATCTGTGGATATATACACAATAGGTGATAAAATTTTAAAGTAATGCCAAGTACCAGGTGCGAGCAGGAAACGGTGGCAACATTTCAATTCAGCATTTTGTTCGTTGTCCGCTTTTTATTATTTCATCCCCGTAGTGAGGGGAGCGTTTGTTGGGGTAGATGGCAATAAAAGCCGTCGCGCTCGCAACTCGTAATTTTAAATGTTTAACGCTACATTTAACTATTGTGTGCGCGAATATCTCTAAACTTTTTGTTAAAAAAAACAACAAACTACTTTGGAATAGATTGTCAAAGCGTCTCACCCATGTAATTTCTATAGCTACAGACCCTTTCGAATAAAACACGAGCTGTGTTTAAAGCAGTGATGGCTCAGTTTGTTAGGCGATCGCACAAGCTATAGTCTCAAAGATGCACCAGTTCGATCCCCATTGAGACTCAGCTTGCGGTGAAAAAAAACATCGTGAAGAAATCGATATTTTACAAGAATAACACCTACCTATCACAACGTCGCGGTAGTTAGGGAGGTATACACAGCGCCTCCAACTCCACAGCTACAAACCCTTTCAACCCGCAACACTGTAATACTTGAAGAAAACTATTGCTTGGCGGCAGAAATAGGTACTCCAATGGTACCTACCTAGGCGTTCTCTGGACAGAGATCTACCACCAATAAAATATAAAGTAATCCAATCGGCAAGTCCACCACACTTCGACCGATCGATATCAACTACACTAATTGACTCGGTCGTTGCTCTTATACTACATTAACATATTGATTATTCAATACTACCCACCTTTATTGGTCAATGTCGCAATGCCTATTGGCTGTAAGTCTCTAGTGCCGAAAAACGTAGTAGGTACCACCGCAACATCTATTTCTACCGCCGAATATTATTATGCAAAAATTATGTGTTAAAGGCGTTGTAGCTAAGGAAATTACTGGAGTAACGAAACAACATCTATTGTTTCAAAGCGACGAGCTAAATATTGTATAAACTAAATCACAGGTTCCTAGAGTTTATTTTCCATAGGATCACTTTCAAAATTTAGCTTGATCCGATGAACTCTTTGCTGAGGGAATGGGTACCATATTTCCAACGTAGATATTCGTCGTTCTCCCGTGGATCCCTACGGGTCCATGTGGAACACTGGGAACTATAGATGGAAATCATCTTAGCTAGGACATTTGTTGTATCACAACTTTCTGTCATAGCCGCCCATAGCTCCGAGTATCAAAAGAATATATATTAATTTACTATACTAAAACAGTAACAGCGCTTTCTAAATTAATCGCGAGCTTAATAAAAGTTCATGTAACGACGGACATTCAAAGTTACGCCCCGCTTTTCAACTGAAGCCGTTTGTTTTCATTCGCGCGTCCAACTCGGCTGTAAAGTCAACCGTTGTAACTGCCGCAGTATTTCCGCACAGCTCACCGTGAAAATGTTGCAAATTTTTGTTAGAAATCACCATAGCATTAAACTAAGTAAAATCGGACGGAAAAGACGTTCATCGGTTGAGATGATGATCATGATGTTATCTAAATATAAACTAATAACCAAATAATAAGTTTTTATAAAACAACATATGTAGTTTAAGTCTGAATGAGATTTATTACCAATGAATGGTTTTGTCAGACATACTCCGATTTATAGAAAATTGTTAGATATGATCATCCGCCCTGTAGCCTCTGGCTATTAAGAAAAGAACTAAGATAATCCCTGCCTGTCCAAGAAGGCGACTAAAGTAGTTTCTGAGGCTTTGAAGCTGGACCCTCGTTGCATACTAATCCTGAGCCCGATGTATAGGACAAATACAAAGTAGTAGTATATTTGGTATTATATAGGTTCCAGAGAGAGATGTGGACCTCTTAGAGACGTGAAATCGGCTTAGTGATGTAGGAGATCATGGTGCACTTGGCTAATCACCAAGGCTGACCTCCGTGGACCAATTTAGTTGATAGAATTCTCTCTTATTATTTCGTCTTTCCATCACAAGCAGCGTCTCTAGGATCTAAAAATATCGCCCATTGTTAACTAGAAAAAATGTCACCTTAAAACAGTTGAAAGTCTTGTTTATCGCATGCTTTCAATTAAAAAACATTGATTTACATTCCTATATTTCAGTTAGTAAGCTTCATATTTTACAGTTATAACCTGAAACAGCTTTGAAAGCTATCGGCGCAGACCACGCATGCTTTCAAACAATTAGTTATGCCCGTCCAGTGCGTCGCTATCGGTGCCCGTAATGGATTCAGCGCTTAAAATACAACCGGCGTCATCGGTTTTGTTCGTTTTACGTATATTCGCGTACGCAGTACGTACAGGTCATTGTTGGTTTTGATTGTCTGCGAACGGAACAGTTACCGACCGAGTGCGTTTCACATATGAATTATTCCACACCCGAGACCAGCAACACAAACAGATCAGAAATTACATTAAAATTTTTATAAAGGAACACAACAAGAGAATAACCGATCAACCAGAGTTTGCAAAAATTTTGTAGAACATATACTACTCACAATATGAAAAGAAATCAAAAAGGGAAATCGAAACGAGAACACAACATTCACCCACAAACAACTGGACAGTATTCAAGACAATTATGCAAAATAATTCAAAGGATTCGATGTATAAGTTTTCATGTATCACCGATTCATCGGGACAATGATCGACAGATCCAACAAGTTGCACAACCCTGTCGTCGGCAAGGTCCTGCAGCGAGGATTCCTGCAGCCAGCACTCCTGTGAACATTCACAGAACGGTTTGTACCGAAGTGTTTGTTTGTTGTATGTGTGTTGTGTGAAATCTTCGACATCCCGCGCCTTTGCTTCTGATGTATTATAACATTGTTCCATTGCCTTTGTAGTCTATAGCTTGGTGTGTTTGAAATTACAGTAGCAAGCAGGTGAGGATAAAGTAGATAATACCGACCGGTTGTCCAAAATCATTTAATTCTCATCTATCATAATCATTAAACCTATTGCTTATAAACTACACTTTATTAAACTTTAGTCAAGCTCGAACCGTTCAAGTCAATGTACATATCGTCCAGCTTACAAATAGATAATTGCTCTATCTTATCCCTGCCTTGTATTATGTCTGATTCGTAAATACTAACATTTTATTTTATTTCAGCACGAGCAAATAAGTATTTACCCACATCAAGCCTGAAACAAACATCAATACAAATATATGCAACACATCATGTACCACTCGTATGTAGACTTTGACGGGCTATGTAGCTAGTGAACTTTGTGGGCTTGTGAATATATTCTTATATTTAGGCGCCTAAAAAAAAATTACACAATGTTGAATTTGGAAAGTATTACTTCCCTACAGATCACGGCTCTTGTAGGTTCAAATAAAAAAAAAATACGTATTAAAGACGTTTTTCAGCTTTAACATTACCTAGATTACGCGATCGGTAACATTGGCGATTTTATACGAAAATTATTCCAGTCGAAAGTTTCAACGTTCATAACAATAAAATTTTAACTCTCGAGTTGGCGAAATTTCATTTAGTTAGTTTGAAACTTGGAATGTTTACAAAACAAAGTTGTGCAAAAGCAAGTCCGGTACCTGGCAGTGAACGTTTGTCATTCTCCGAAACGTATTTACAGTCCCGTTCCTATCAAACAAGCAAAGTTCTAGAAAAAGGTAGTCTTTAGTAAATAGTCATATTTTCGATTACTTCAGAAATGAGGATTAGTTTATTGTGTGTCTAGACTAATACACAATTTGCTTTAGTGTAGATCATCCTAACAAGCGCCTTATTGTTATTAACGTGTATGACAATATCAGACAAACATCCTACCTCATCCGAGAGATCTACGAAAACGAATATACCTTAAATTATTAAATTCCTACGATTCAGTATGTCTTAACGTATTTCTAGAAACACTTAGACTCCATATATACAATATCTTAAGCTGCTGTATAAGTGACATGTACATTACAATAAATCATTGAACAGAATACAGATTTTCATTTCCAAACACACTTCCTGTCTTATTCTATGCATGATCTAGAACCGTGTTGTCGAGGTGATGATGATGAACGCACGTTGATTGAAACTATGTTGTCCTTATCCGCTGAAATGTATTCCTGTGTTAAAGTAATATTTGTGTATATTCAGTGTTGTATTAGTATAATCATTTTTAGATTAATAGTAACCGCTAAGATAATTTGTTTAACTCTAAACATAGATTAGCAACTAGATATTATCACTCAGTAAAATTAAATATAGTATTAACCAGTCCGTGGATTCTATGGACCAGTTAAAAATTCTCTTCAGTTTCCAAAACTAGTCATTTTTAAAGTAATACCTCTCATTTAACAACATTAAAAAGGAGTTGTTCACGTGGACAATATTTCTCGGCTTTATTATCTTCAACAGTAAACGGTTTGGTAGAGATTAGATTATTCTCTTCGCCACTGTACCCTCAACGTGTCATAAAAGGAAACTGATGATATGGTGAAAAGACAACCACTGTCCATGTGATAACTACTATCTTACTTATTATATTGATAGCTGGTGATCACGAGGATAGTAGTGGAGTAAAATGATATTACACGTGACAAGTGTTTGTTGGCAAACGTAAGAAAGACATTTCCTTACCGTTTGGAGATCCGTAATTCTAAATAAATGGAGTTCATTGAGAGCAGCCTATGTCCAGCAGTGGACTGTTGCAGATTTTGTAATGATGATAATTTATAAAGCAAAGCATTCTAATAAGTAGATAATTGAGTAACTAGTAAATATTTTTTTTTTTTATATTGTCACGCCTTTTTCCCACTAGGGGTAGGCAGAGGTGAATAAACCACCCACGTTTCGCCAGATGTGGTCAGATTAGGTCCTATATAACAGGGGGCGAGCCTGTTGCCACTTTATTGGGACCACCACACACGCACACACAAAGATGATATCAGTGTGCGGGTTTCCTCGCGATGTTTTCCTTCACCGTTTGTATCTCGCTGCTGTAACTAAAGTTCACAAATGTACAGAACTTAAATATTAAGTCATTGGTACATGCCGAGGTTTGTACCCGCGACCTTCGGAATGAAAGCCGCACGCTCTAACCATTAGGCCAGCGAGCTACTAAGTTTATTATTCATGAATAATATAACTATTGTTTGAACTCCCAAAAGAATGTCTAGCACATGACCTTAGATCAGGCCTCTCCAAAAATAAAGGACGACCGCTGCAGAGTTTTTGTGACTAACCCATTAAAGGAATGTATGTTTTGAACATTCTCCGAGCACAAAAAAATCACCTTAAACTGTCCCATTATTAGATATATCTATAAAAAAACCCGATAACTGTGAAATTGCTATTTTTGAAGAAGTAATATATCTAAATAATTTCTACTAATTTATTTAAATATCACCATAATTGAATGAAATGTTGTTTCAACAACAAACCGTAAATCACACTGAAGAATTATCACCCCCCTCCTCCTATTTGAGAGGACAACAGAGAACACTTCCCATTTGCATCCCCCACTGCTGCTGGAGCAGGCCGCTCTGATTAAAATTTGATTACCGTTATAAGAAAGCTCCTCATTATTAAACCTTCCACTGTTGATGATTTTGTTAATTTAACTTGTAATTGTGTTACGCGGTTAAGTTGTAATTAAATTTGGATTTCGTACGAAAATTATATCATAATTGGAGTGCCATTGTTACTAGCTGTAATTAATTGGGTATTCAGCGAGCGAGGGCCGTAAACAACTGGAAATTTGAAAGGTTATAAATATTGTTAATGTTGAGAATGGTTCATCTGCCGGAAACCGTCTCGCTAGGTAGTGTTACATTTCTATATTAAGGACCCTGTAGACACATTACTGTGGTAATAATAATATGTATCCTAGAACAAATCACTATCGAATTTCATCCTATCCATGGTCAAGTTTACATCATATCTACGATGAGCTTGATACCTGTCCTCGTCGTTTCATTTGACAATGAGCACTAGGTTAGTAAAAAGGTCATCCCAGAAGGTTCTATATCCCTATTAGAACAAAGCGATAGTGTTAAGCTATGCTAAGATCAAGGTCGCCAAGCTCAATACTCGCTACTTTGTACCTACTTCAATATTTCCAGCCAAATTGTGAATTGTAAAATAGTTGCCTAGTAACTGTTACAGTTGACGTAAAAATTCTAGTTTTATTCCTATTGTTAACCAATAGTTATATAGATTTGAGAGTTATAGTTAAAGTTAGTATATTATACTTGGTCAAGTTTATATTAATCTGTTCTAGATATGGAATACGGCAGCGGCGGTCCTCCTCCACCCGGCATGATGAAGGAGAGACACGGACCACCACCACCTCACCATCCGGTAAGAACTTCGTGAATACTTTTACAAAAGTGTTCATTAAAATGATTCATTAAGTATTTCATATCTTTATATCAGTTGAAAAGATTTTATCATCATCATAATTATTGGTTGTCCACCAGTGGGCATTGGTCGTTTGTAATGCAATATTCATGTTATGTGTGTGATGGGAACAGCGCGACGGACGAGGTTATGGCCCCGAGGGTTATGGCGGTGAAGGCTTCGTACAACCGCCACCGATGCACCATGCGATGCCACCACAGAACCAGGTATACCATTGTTTGTTATGTTATCTATAGATCTTGTTTCTTGACAACTTCTCTTCTTCTTCTTCTCGTCAAAGTGCCTCTCCAACTTCTGTTAAATTACTTCAAAACTGTTAGAGCGTGTTACCCTTTCCCTTTCTTTTATAACTAACCCTTAACAAACATAGTAAGACAAATTGAAAATTGCTTTTACTTGCTGTCATTCGGAAGACCTGTTCCGAATATGATGTTGACCTGAATACCCTAGCCCTCACATGTTAGCAGCTAAAATACATTAATAGTATTATGGCAGTAGTAGTATTAGTATTTATACTACGATGAGGGTAATTTGGTAGACAGGTTGCTTTAAACCCTATCACCATATTTAAAATCTTTAGAGTATGTGATTGTAATCGATTGTGGATGTTTTCATTTCAGGGTGGTCCTCCGCAGCAAGGGGCTGTGATGATGGTGTACGGTCTGGACCCGCAGACAGCAAACGCCGACCGACTCTTCAACTTATGCTGTCTGTACGGCAACGTCGTTAGAGTGAGTCGCTGTTATGTTATATACACTTTCACCATCACCTACTTATCGCTTGCCTCGTAGAAGTTTTATGGTTAATATCCCAAGGTAATGTGACAAGGATGGTCCGGAAGTAAACCCATAAATTATTACTTAAAAATATATAAGATAGTAAAGACCGGAAACCAATGAAGTGTTATATTACACAATAATCTGTGTCGCCATCATCGTCTTCACAACCGATGGACGTCCACAGCTGGACTTAAGTCTCTTTGTGACGTATCCCACAAAACATTCAATATTTCTTTAAATGTGTTGTGTACTGACCACGGTCGGCCATTATGACAGATAAAGTTCCTGAAGACGAAAGAAGGCACCGCCATGGTGCAGATGGGCGACGGCGTCTCCGTGGAGAGGTGCGTTCAGAACCTAAACAACGTCACCGTCGGGGACTACACGCTGACACTGGCGTAAGTGAAATTCTTCTGTACCTCATCAGCTGTTTACCGCGATACCAACCGATGATAATTAAAGACGGCATCACGGATTTTTTTTTTTTTTTTGATAAATTTGAAATCTGTGGAAAAACAAATCCGTCTCCCCCATCATTTTACTAGTGGTAGGTCTGTATTATCGAAGACTGTCTAGATAGGTCAGCTCCTATTGTACATTGTTGTGCAAACATTACTATGCTTCAGTTTGAATAGTGTTGCAGTTAGAGTAATTACTGAAGTGAGCGGTAATATTGTCTGTGATGGTAATTAGTATTAATTTGAATTATGAAGCGACGAGATGATTAATAAGGTCACCTGATGGTAAGTAATATGCCACATTATCGGCAGACGTATCACTTACCATCAGTTAAACGCCCCATTCGTCCTCATCACTTGATTTAATAGAAGAAATTGATGGCAGCCTTCGGTGCATATGAGTCTTCGCTTTGATACTTTCACGTAAACTCCTGATCCTCATTGAATTGTTATTTTATAGTGATCTCTAACTCCTCCGCAGGTTCTCCAAGCAGGCGTACCTGTCCGAGGTGATGAACCCTTACCCGCTGCCCGACAAGAGTCCGTCGTTCAAGGACTACGTCGGCAACAAAACAACAGATTCCTGACGCCGGCCTCTATACACAAGAACAGGATACAGCCACCATCGAAAGTAAGTGGCGAAATGGTATTCCTATACAATAACGAAATATAGAAATGTAGTTGTGGTGCAAGTGGTTCCGCCCAACATCTTGTGGAGCCCACCAGCTCGCGGTGCACCCTGCTGAATAACAGACGAGGCTCTGACCGCCCACCAACCCGCACTGGGCCAGAGTGGTGGGCTAAAGCCTAATTCCCCTCAATGAACTCTGTGAAGATCTCTGAGGAGAATTATGTCCAGCAGTGAACGTCTGTCCGCTGATGGTGATGATGATGATAATATTAAGATAATCTTTACAATACTTATTTATATATATTAGCAGATGATATCGTATCATGTGATGGTAAACGTTTATATTGTCTTTAATATTAAAGGGTATTTTTTTATTCTATGAAGCGACTAGATGACCAGTTCACCTGATGGTAAACAATACGCCTACCCATAACAACGTGGCGCTAGTTAGAATGACGTAGTCAACACTATATTATACGTGTCGGCTTGAGATTCGTTGCTACAATTATATTATAAGCTAGAGCGCCTTTCAAACAGGATCACAGTTATGTTTGCATACTGCTCATTGTCGGCTGCAATAGGAGCTGCGTTGGTACTTACCTAAACGGTCTCCAGCAATAGAGACCTAGCAGACATTATTATGTTCCGGTTTGGAGGGCGCTGTAGTTAGTGCAATTACCGGGGTGAAGAGTATTTATACTTGTCTTAATGTGACGGAACACAATATGGTGCTGTATACATCAATTTTACTATCGCTAAATTGTTATGGACAGGCGTATCACTTAACATCAAGTGATCGTTCTCCTCTCGTTGTTTCGTTGAATAAAAGACTTAACGCTGACTTCAGGTGCTGCATTTCTTTAACACGCCGCCGGACGTGTCCGACGATCAGCTGCTCCAGGTGTTCAAGGACTACGGCGTGGCGCCGCCGCACACCATATCCAAGTTCCCGTTGAAGAGCGAAAGGTAAACTGGTTTATTACATGACCAGTAGGAACTACACAATTGAGGAGCCGCCATTTGCTGAAACAGTACACCTAGATGGAAAAAGCTTTTAAAAGAGTTTAGACTGATATCACCACAGCACCTACTTTCGCAACCAAGATGACTTTTTTTTATGCTAGTCGAGCAGGTCGTTGACCTGGTGGTAAGTTATACACCAGTCCATAACAACGTGGCGCTGGTTATAATGACATACACAGCATCACGTTGTGCTCGTCGCTTTGAGAGAAAATATGTTGGAGTCGCGTTATCGCATTAAGTTCACTAGCTACAGCACCCTTCTAACCGGAACACCGCAATTTTTGCACAGCACTGTTTGTCGGCAATGGAAGCTGCGGTGATAGGTACATAGACGGTCTCCGGCAACAGAAACCTACCACCAGTATATACTAATAGTGGTATTGTGATATTACACAATTTAATGTGGGTAGTCTGATATCATCATCATCAGTCGATTAACATCCACTGCTGAACATTGACCTTTCCCAAAGATCGCCACGTTTGTACTGTTTGTAAGGGGGGGATATAGGTCATTTACCACCACGCTGATAAACTTAAAAAATTAAGGAAGAAAGAGAAAAGGAGCGCCAATAGTGCCACTAAGATATATATATTAATCTACCCTTACGGAAATATACAAATTGTTTTAAAGGTCCAACCCATTGGTAATCAATGTTTTTTTTTTTTTTTATTTATGTATGCAATATAAAAAACATTTGAACTAAACATATCCGATTATGTTTCCAGATCATCGTCTGGACTGATGGAGTTCACGAATATATCGCAGTCGGTGATGGCGATAATGGCGTGCAACCACGCCACCATCCAACATCCAGGTGAGTACACGAACTTCTGGATTTTGACGGCCTCCGTTTGTGAGTCCTTCTTACATGCTGCATAACTCCAATAGGCAAGGGTTCGATTCCTGCTGAACTTGGTCCTCCAACGCCACCCAGTAGACTTGAGGGATATATAAGATGATACATGCACTGCTGCCGGATTGTCTAGGTAGATATCACCGCAGCTTCTATTGCAGCTGGGAAAAAGCAGTATGCAAACATTACTGTGATCCGGTTTGAAGGGCGCTGTTGCTATTGTAATTACTGGGGTAACGTGACAACATAATATTTATCAAGGTGACGAGCACAATGTGATGCTGTGTATATCATCCTAACTAGAGTCACATTGTTATGGGCAGGCGTATTATTTACCATTGGGTGATCATCTCGTCTTGTCGCGCTTCGTGGTATAAAGAGAACAAGTGATCACACAGCCCTTGACTAATAGAGCTGATGAACTTCCACTGTCACTTCAATCGATTATTTCAGGTGCTAAATTCCCGTTCGTGATGAAGCTGTGCTTCTCGTCGTCGCGACAGATCGGCCAGAACAAAGGCCAGCAGCAGATCAAGAGCCAGTCCCAGAGCCAGGAGCAGAACAGGCAAGGCCAGAACAACGGCCTGGAGGAGGAATACTAGTAAGGGCAGACCGCAGTCAGATTAGTTTTGTAAGAGGAAATATTTAAACGTCACGAGGAAACATGGCGGAGTGTTTTTAAAAAGACATGACATTGTGTTTAGGGATCGGACCAAGTGCTAAGTCTGCGCCGCCGCTGTCACCTGTCACTTCGGCGCAAGCGCAGTGCTGCCAGCGGCGACGACTGACGGTGTTACCAGCTTAATATTTTTTTTCATCGAGTGTTATGTAATACTGGTAGTGTTTTATTACGGTGAAACCCATTTCCCGCACAAATGAGTGATGCGGTCTGTATTATATTAGCGTTGTAGTGTTTTTTTATTGATTTTTTTTAATAATTGTGCAGTTGAACACGCGGCCTAAATTGTCATGTATTAAATTGTTTAATTTATTGACGCTTCTATCGATTGTAAACGTCCATTGGAATTATCAAATAATGATGATCACGATATAAATGATGATGAATAATAAAATGGAAATTTTTATTGGTTTGTTTATCCAGATGATAGTTTATTGTGTTGTTTAATATTCAAATAAATTTATTTAAATGTTTTATATTAAATATAAATTAGTTATTGTTATATGTTAATGTATGACTTATTAAATGTATTTATTACCTACATTTATATGTTGTAGTTCATGACATTTGAAAGAAAATCTAAAAATGACACATGCCTAAAATCCGTTCGATTGTTGATATAGAAAAGAAGGGAGATATAAAAAACATTACTATATCGTGTATATGTTACCGGAAACTCCTGTATATTTTTTATGTATGTAGTTACGCAAAATTTTCGACTGATTTACTCTCGACAGCTTTACGGACTTGACCGATTGTTGGTATAAAGATTAACTATATTTTAAACCGTTTATAGTAGGGACCATAGATAACGGATTTCATCTTTATTTTTGCTTTCGATCACCGTCGCAGATTTCACCTGTCGTTTACAACATCCATAGACAACGACAAAATAATAATCGACTTTGATACATCACTATACACACGTATATAGTAAAAATAAATTTTTGGCGCGTTATTCATTAAATTTAATATTTTGAATTTAACTTCCGCACAAATATTGCGAAACAAACTTAAAGATGAAACCGTTTCATATAATATACGAAGCCGTGATAGCTTTCTTAGTTAGGCGGTGGTCGTACACGCTATACGTCTCGAAGAGACGCGGGTTCGATCACCACTAATCTTGAGCTTCCGGTGAAAGAAAACATTATAAGGAAACCGACATTTTCGAATAACGACAGCTTTCGTATATATTTGACATCTGCCAACTGGTACTTGGCCAGCGTGATGGATAAAAGGCCTTGACTCTCTCATTTTGGGAGAAGGCTCCGAGTCCCAGCAATGAGAACATTAAAAAAGCTATTTATAATAATTTATTTATTATTATATGTTATATTTAATTATTTCGTTTTTTATTTATGAAATGTAGGTATTCTTAATATAGTATCTATATACACGCGTGTTAAGTTTGTACGTTCCAATTTTAAATTACTCGGCATTTGAATTTCGAAAACACACTACCCGCGTCTCTGTAGTCACAGTTTGTTTATGAACTTTGTTTCGTCTTGTCTATGCCAAATGATAAGCCAAAGTTTCTAAAATATAGCCTACGTGTTGTGTAAAAAGGAGTTTTTAATGTAAATAAACTGGATGTGTAAAGGTTTATTTTGGGCTAATGTGTTACAGATTATATAAGCAAAGGCTATTATAGTGTTTATACGTGGCGATATGCCACGATATATTTCCGCGCCATTTTGTCGATTCGCCGAATGAAATGTCGAATCACAAAATGGCGCTACCGATGGTAGAATGGACACATATCTTTGTGATCGAGTATATAATTGTGCGGTGGTGTCAATTTGTAATGGCATATAGATTTGTAGATATATAAATATATATATATGTGTATGTTATGTATGTATGTTGTGAGGCGTGGTCGTAACGCTTGGCAAGCTTGACGCAGTGTGCTTGTCCTGTCTTAAAATAAGTCAATTTTAAATCTAAAATTGTTTAAGATGTCGATTATTCGCTTCACATAGAAGTCTACATATCAGAATGACAAATAACTAGTGTAAATATATCGAAAGTGTCGCGATACTTAAAGTGTATATGTAAACCAACTAAAAGCTTCAACTCTGTCCTCCGCTTATGTTTCACGAATTTATTTTTAATTTTTTCGTTTCCTCTTTCACATTTCTGAGTTATCGATGCCACTTTATTTTTTTTTTAATCTATGATCAAACTTTTTTTATTTTACTTACAAATTAATTACATTCAATGCGGCGTAATCGAAGAAAATGTGTTTTTGTAGTTTTCATGCAATTCGAGCGATACTCGAAATTCCCGCCTCCGTATCGTAGTATGCACGAGTTTGCCTAGTATCACGGAGATTCCTAGTTCGAATCTGGGCCCACAAGTTGGTATGGTAATGTTAATGGTAAGGTTTTCCCGAACCTCCCTAGCTAGCACCACCCATCTTGTAAATGTGCCGCCACAATAACAGCGCTGTGGTGTAAGGGTCTACATACGAGAGCCGGACTATTCTGAACTTCAATGTCCTCGACCTCATTGTCAAACACCATGAGAAATCGGGGGGAATGTTTTAACTCTGTTGTAAATAAAAAAAATATATTTAAAACCGTTTCTTCGCATTAGGCCGCAGCCCTCCATTACATGCCAAGACTCACATTTTGAACGTGTTTGCTTTTCTAGCTAACGGCGAAGCAGCGGCGCAAACACACACACACATATCAAGACGGACGGCAACACACAGACACACACAGCCACACTACGAGTGCGGGTTCATTTCCCGGGGGATTGGGGTTGGGGCGGGTGGGGATGGGTTTTATTTTGCCATTGCAAAGATTCCGACATTTTAGTTTATAGACAATATATACTACTTAAATGGAGTCAAGGATACCGATGTAAGATTATCGAAGCCTTTTTTATACAACTGAATAATCCTGTAGGGACAGAAAATACAGTAACTTCTAAAAAGATATTTTTTTTTTGTTATTCAACGAAGCAATATTACATACACTCCGTCAAATTGCTCTCGTCACATGAGGGACGTGAGATATCGCCTCGTTACCACAGTAATTTCACAAGTTAATTCCTTCTCATCATGAGGTTAAATAATAGGAATAACTTTAAAGAGTATTTACAATTATTTTGGTAATTTTACCTTTTTTTTTCTACTCCACTCCGTATCCGTTCGTTGGCTCTATTTAATTGGCATATGGCGTATAATTTGACCATGTAGACTATTTTAGTTACCAGTAACGAAAAATTTCGGCGAGTTGCGGGGCTGAAGGGAGGGGTGGGTAGTGATTTGATTGTCAATGGCAACATCGTTATTATTCCTTTATATATAATTACATTTTTGTGATCGAGATCACTCCTATAAAGACATTAACAGTTAGTTTTTTTTTTTAATATAACTTAGACACAGTAACAAGAGTTTTCATGTTTAACACATTTATTACATTTCCATTATTGATTTTTTTTTCTTTATTATTATTATTATTGTTTATATATTTATATATATGTTTCAACGGAGCTCCGTCTCCCGTGTGCGTACGCATTTGAGTTTTTTAGTTTCGTTTAATATATTAGCGGCTTAGTTATGATTTAAGCATTATTCCCATTATTCTTTGTGTATTTAGAGTTTAGTTTTGTATCGATGACGGTGCCATTTTCAAACACTCTGCGATATAATTTCTTTTGTTTAGTATTCGAATGTTGTAGTAGAAGCGAAACGTTAAGAGTTTTGAGGATGGTACTAGCTTTTTCCGTGTTTTAGTGATTACTGTACTAGTGGTTATTAGTTTGTGTGTTTGTTTTCGCGTTAGTGAAAGAGAGTTTCCGTTCGCCGAACCCCTCGGTCGCACTGATGACGACACACGTAGAGATTCGGCCGTGGTACCCCGAGCGCGGGCCTTGGAAAACTTTTCAGTTGTAAAACTAATACGTGAAATAAAGTAAAAATGCTGTATACTAGAATACATGCGAGTTTCATTTTCTTTTATTTTGTGAGTTTAGTAACGCTTGGTGTGTGCATGTTGCGTTACCTCTGCATGGGTTTCGTGTCCGCACCGGCGCGCGTCGCCTTTTGCAACATCTAACATTGTTTAAGAACCGCAAAATGTCTATATGTAAGAAATAGTTTAGCACACTTTAGGCTAGTAGTCGCAAAGTCAATTATATTCTATTAGTGGAAAAATTACAACAGATTTTCTATAAAAGATTTTCATAAAAATAACGTAATACATGATGTATGTGGTGACCGTTGATGTTTTTATGTGTATCCACTTCCAGCACTAGGATTACCTAGAACTAGTCTGCAAAATGTTTAACACCATGGATAATGATATATTTTTCTTTATCTTGTCTGACTATAGACGTTTGTATGATGTGAATTTGTGGTAGCTTGTCTATATTACTGTTTATAATATTGCACAAAAACCAATAAGACCAGATTTCCACTAACCTAACCTAACCCAACGCAAACTGGAATTTAATAACTGTGTAACTTATTTAAATTTGTATCTTCAGTGAATACTTTTTTGTCATCTAAAAACAAATTAACCGTTAAAGCTATGTAACGTTCAGTGGAAATCTATCAATCTCAAATTGTCCTTGTTTCAACTCGCTGTAAACAGTGTTATAGTGAGAATATATAGAACGGTGTAGTCCTTAAAATAGCTGTGTAAAAACCATTATTATCAGGTAATTAGATGCATATCTTTTTCTCTAGGAATATTTTCGAAGAAAAATAATTATTAAAAAAAAATGAATGTTTAGCGTTAGGACATCGATGTCGTGATAGCTTTTTTTGTCCGTTTTGTGTTTTAATGTACATACAGACAGATACTATCATTATTTCGGTTTATTGTGAGATATTTCATTAAATACATGTTGTACCGGAGTACTAAACTAGGCAGGCCTTACTAATAGATGAATGCAAATGATCATTGTAACTGCCTTCAAGGAATTTATAAATATTTTACAAACAAACATAAAGATATCAACGTTTGAGGTCAGTTACAATATATCTATTATACAATAGTCTAAGGTAGAAGCTTGATGTAACCACTCAGTCACATAACAAACAGACACATGTCGAAGCGAGAAGTACACATCAGTTGTTCACATGGTCAAGACGCGAAACTATGCCCGATGGAATTAAAACAAAACGAAACTGCACCCCGGCATTATCTATACTTTTAAGCTTATGTATAACAACATTAATTTTAGTTCTCTTATTTCTAGAACATTCATTGGGATTTAGGTATTGTAGTTACATGGTAAACATTAAATACATGTCAACACAACAATCTTTCATTTATACACTACCACTCCGCATAAAACTCAAGACAGATGCAGAACAATTTGAAGCTACGCTTCGTGACTATCCACACCTAATTCCTATTCAGAACCAGAAGCATGATCAATCGTGAAACAGTCAACTTACCCATTAGCAATACCCACTAGAAAAATGTATTGAAACTTTTAATATCATGAATAAATTTTACTTAAGTCTTCTTCGAACAGAACATAAAATTTTACATTTTACTCGGGACATAGCGAGTCTAAAGAAAAAAATCCTCAGTAACAACATTTCCTTTGTCTGTCAAAACATAGCGTACAGTGCAATAATAAATAAAGAAATAACATTGTGCATGGAGTTCCCAAATATCTAATTGAACCACATTTCTAAAGACTAGACAGTATTGACATGTTCAAGAATATGCAAACACAATCGAAACTACTTGCACTAAATATCCTCTTACATTTATTTCATTCTTACCTTTCAATGTAATATAATTTATTACCTCAGTTGATTAAAAAAAATATCTACCAAAGACTTTTAACATGCACATTATAAAAGCTTTAATTTCTTGTAAATGTGTTTGATGAGAAAATGGAGAGGTAAAAGATACAACACATTATTTGTGTTTTAATATATAATTTAAGTACATGGAAGAGAATTAGTGGTATAAATTCGAAGAGATTATTTTTAAGTTGCAAAATTTCGGTATTTCCTTGCTAAGCTTCAGTACAAAAAGATTTGTTGATATTCATTAGAAAATGTCTTGATTTAATAAATAAAAAAATGTATATGTTTAAAATACGTGTTATCAATTACTTTAAACATAACATCTATATAAAAATTTAAATAACACTTCTGTATGTAGAATGTTTTTAATTGAAGAAAGGTGCTGCACAAGTTTACTTGAAAAATTCATGAGAGTAAGCTAATAATAAAAATATTTGTATAGATTAAATAAAATGTGAAAGTATATGTCAATATGTAAATATTATATTTAAACTGTTTCTTATTTTTTTCTGATTTCTCATGTAAAAATTCGTGTAATAAAATTTTAAAAGTATACCTTACAGAGCTACATTCGCGCGAAGAGAAATGTAAATTTTATAGAAATAAACAATGTTTCGATTGAATGGTTTTATTTTATTTTAATTAAATAAATATAAAAACGATAAACCATTTTTATTTCACTCAAGCACACAACAAAACAATTTAAAATTGTCACTGTTATCAATGATATCAAACTGTCACGTTTGCCGCCAACATTGAGGTCATAGACAAAAAATTCCCTAAAACTAGATTATTTCTGATATTCTAAAATCTTATAATTTTAAAAAATAACTTATATTAAAATAATTAAGGAAATTTTAAAAATCATCTATATACAAACATTTCTTTTTAAATTATTATAAATTAAATGCAGTTAGCTGCGCTCCGCAATGGCAACATTGTGGACTACTTCAAATCAAAGCGTAATGGTGGCTGCTTGTGCTAGTGAATCATTGCTGACAACTTATATAAAAAACCTTTTTGAAAACCTTCAGGAACGAATAAATATCTACAAATCTTAATGGTTTTTACAGGTAATTTTATGTTTTATAATTGAAATTGCGATTTTTACAACAAATTTTAGGCCACTGAACGAGATATGTGGCAAAATGGCTGCCGTACCATTATAATACTGAAGACATTTTGACTGACAAATTTCTTTTACGTATATCTGAAATTTACTTGTGTATGGTGGCAATAGATTTAAATTTGAGCTAACTGATAATGATAAGGAAGTAAACAAAATAACATATCAGCGAACGACGTATCTTGTATTAAAGGTTACATAATTCTTAATGTCTAATCTAATAGAAATCACATATATTTGTTATGGAGAAAAATAACATGTTTTGAACGACCATTTGTATATAAAATCTACAGCTACTATTCGCTGTTTACTTGTTAATTCATTAAATAGTAATCGATTACCGAGTTCTTCAATTTTTAACAATTATGTTTGTTGGATAATTTTGGAATTCGTTTGTAAAATTACGAATATCTTTAGTGATTCAAATTAATTATATGCAGCAATTAGCATAACCGTATATTCACACATATTTGGCACGTACACTTTGCATACTGTATGTAGGAAATAATAACTTTCATTAAAAAAATATTTATTTGTACGGTATTTAAATGTTTACACAAAAATGTTACATACGACATACTTTTTTACGTTAAATACGTAAAAAGTATGTTAAACAAAATGCGATGAAACCTATAAAAGTCTATAACTAGAAAATCCGACTACTTTATCCAAATATACGTATTACATAATTATTCTTTAAATTACACAAACTACACAAGTTTACCATAGATTTGTGTTTCTGTTACGATATGAGACAAATATCAATAGAAGATATTCGTAGATTATTTGTTATTTCATTGATTAGTTTGTAATAAGCATATAAACGAGTATATAGCGTGGAGATCTTTGAGTGAGGGCTATATCCAGCAGGGGACGTCTATCGGCTGATGATGATGTTGATAATGTATAAAAAAATATCTAAATAATGGAAGTAATCATGATAAAATAAATATCACTGAATATTGGGGAATACGCGGAAATATAAAATAGTACAGTAAAATACTTTGTTTGCATTACAGTTTGTTTATTTAACCGAAGTACTCGTACAAGTCTTTGATAAACAGTGGGAATCACTTAACTGATGACGGAATGTGCTTTTACGAAATATAATAAATATATATATATATATATATTTAAATAGTTTAGAAGTTTGGATGGATTGTGTGAAAGACGGCATGTGTAATAAGAGTGTGAATTCAGATATGATGGCTGATAGAGGGATATGGAGGAGAAATACATACTGTGCCGACCCCACATAGCTGGGAGAAGGACAAAAGGAAGAAGAAGATTAGCTATAACCGGTTTGTACTTTGTATAACACATAACAAGGGACCTAGGTCTAACGATGGACGTCCATCGGCAATGAAGACGAATCCGTCCGTTCAGCGATGGACAAAGATGGATTTAATTTATAAATCTTTCTAATTTATACCCTTATATGAGGTTCTAAATGTTTTCCCCGTTAAATTTCAGTATGAATTGCCTCGTGTGTAATAACAGAGCCGGTGTTTCCTTAAGGAATGGTGTGAACATATTCACAGATCCGGTAAGTGAAAACAATACGGAAACGCAACTTCATTTGTTCTATGATAAAGTTATAAAGATATTTACTCTGTACAACGAATCGCAATGATTATTTTTATATATTTAAAATAGTCCGCTTTTTAGATTTAAAACATGCCAAAAATAATCTGGTCCTGTGGCATCCTGCTGACCACCTTTTCCTGATATTAACACCCCCGCATCTACCTTCAGGAAACGAATTTTGTAAAATCAATTCTTAGGTGACCTCTATATGGCAGAAGCAATATCTTTACCAAGTTTCGAGTGTTCACTTATAATAGTTTCTGAGATACGTGACGAGTTAATGAATCTCTGGATATCTCTTATATATATTGTATAAAAATAGACGACGAAGCGAGGAGACAAACGAGCGTTCACATTGCTATGCAGTGCTAGTTAAGATATTTACATTACAGAAATTTGATTTAGTCGTAATGTAACTTAAACTGTTACGTTTAGTTTCAACTATAACTTGCTTAGCTACAGAACCATTCAAACTTGAGTACAGTAATGTTTGCTCACTACTACTTCTCAGATATGTTATGCCAACTCGTCCCTTGACATTCGTTACTATCAGGATTTTGTATAGAGGTCCGATTATAATTAATGTATTAATCTGATTAAAATGACTATTGTAGACCACACTGCAGTCCGGGAAGAAGTTGGTTGAGGTCCTCAACGAAATCGTGGAGAAACCGGTGAAGGAGGATGAAGCGCAGTCGAAGATACTTTGCAAGAAATGCTATAAAACATGTACGGAATACGACTCCATACAAGTAAGGTGAGGAGTCGAAAACAACTAGCAAAGGTCAGCTAGTCGAATCCGGTTCCACATACGTCGAGTTCTATGGAGCTCTAAAAACTGAAAAGACGAGATCTCCGAACATCACCTTAGTTTTAGTAAAGATGTTGGTCATCATCTCAACCGATTGACAGTCCACTGCTGGACATAAGTCTCTTGTACTATATTGGGCATGATCTAATACTGTAATGACCTGAACTGTCAGATAGCTTAAAAAATTACTGGGATTAAAAGATCTTGTCCGATCTAGTATCCAAAGTGTACGAGTGAAATATTCAGCTAATACAGGTAAGGGATAGGTCTGCCTTTAACGACAAGCTGTTGGTTGAAATTGCATGAACTGCATCTCAGTAATCACTCTTTAAAACACATGTTGAAGTAAAAATCTATCCCAGTAATTTCACTAACTACTAGCGACGCCGTTCAAACCGGAACATATTAATGTATGTATACTACTTACTACATTTGCTGAAGTGTATATGACTATTGAGTACATTTACACTTCATCAAATGCAATCAGTCAACCGGATGATGGCGGTATATCCATCCAAGGAAGCGGAGGGAAATCCCGGACGTGGGCAGCAGCGTTTCACGATAGGGCCTCCGTAACTGCGATCGCCAAGCTGCCTGCCAAGCGTGGCGATTATGGCAATTCCCCCCTTATAATGAACCAAAATAAAAATCGGCCCTAGTCCCCGGCGGCCCCGCTATTCCTGGCTACGGTAGCGGTCACGGTAACGGCGGGGCAAGGGGTGTAGAGAATCTCCGGAAGCGGCCAGGCTACCAAAACCAACGACATCTGGCCCTGGCAACACTCAACACGCGTACATTGCGGACCGACGAGAAGATAATTGAGCTGGAGGAGGAATTGAGCAGGTTAAGATGGGATATAGTACGGTTATCCGAAGTCCCTGGACGGCGGGTACGCTTCTCGCGGCCGATGCGCCTTGGCATCTACAGGCGCAGTCGCTCGCGGAAGTGTACCTCTTCCTGCGGGATGCCGGAGAGCGTCGGCCGGACCCGGCCACGGTCCGCCGGATCAGGCGCGTTGCCCATGACGCCCTGATCCGGCGGTGGGCTGGAGTTAGGTAACCCTGCCGCCGGCCGGGACACGGTGGAGGCCATCAGGCCCCACCTGTCCCGGTGGATGAGCCGGCGGTACGGGGCCTTGACGTTCCACCTGGTGCAGGTGCTGACAGGCCATGGATGTTTCGGCAAGTACCTGCACCAGGTGGCTCGTAGAGAGATGACACAAGAATGCGTCGAATGTGGTGCGCCGATTGACACGGCGCACCACACTCTGGCGGAGTGCCCGGCATGGGGGCCGCAGCGCCACGCCCTCGTCGCGCAAGTCGGCAGTGACCTCGCTGCCGACTGTAATCGATCATATGTTGAGCAGCGAGAGGTCTTGGAAGGCGGTGGCCTCCTTCTGCGGCGCAGTGATGCGTCAGAAGGAGGCCGCCGAGCGCACGAGGGAGGCCGACGCCGCTGCCGCACCTTGCAGGCGGCGGCGGGCCGGCGGGAGAGCGCGGCGGCAGAACCACGCCGTCCGCTTCCTCCCGCCGTGAGCGACGGGCCCCTAGCCGGGCACGGTGTGAGGGGGCCTTCGGGCCATGGGCGTGGCCCTTTTGGCCTTTGTCGTGTTTCCCCTGGGGTGCGTCCCCGGGGAGTCTTGTTTTGTCCCCTCCCTCGTCGAAGTGGGGAGTCTGGGGAGGAGGCCGCCGCCCAATTCCTTCACGGGAAGGCGGTGGCCGGGCGTGCGCTCCGTCTTGGGCGCGCGCGGTCGTCTGAGGGGTCGGGGGCCCCAACGTTCCGGTCCCGCGAGGGGCCGGTACGGGACGGCAGGTGGGTGCCTTTGCTCCCCGCGGGCATCCACCAGGAGGAGGTTTATACGCGGAGGCGCCCGGAGAGTTGCTTGGCTGAAACCCGGGCGTCTCCAGTACGCGTATTGCGGGACAAGCGGTGGTGGTTTTAGTGGGTATGGGGGTCACGCACAACATCTCAGTGGCCCCGAGCCCCACATAACCCGGCGTCCCCCCCCTGAAAAGGACGCTGGGTATGCGGTAACAGCATTTCCACCACCGATATCAAAAAAAAAAAAAAAAAGGATTATCCGAAGTCCGAAGATAGGGGGAGGACACCATAACTCTAAAATCAGGCAACCTGCACTATTTCCGGGAGGGCGACCAGCAGTCCCAGGGTGGCGTCGGGTTTATCGTCCGCAAGTCTCTTGTGAATAGCGTTGTCGACATCGTTAGTGTGTCAGCAAGTGTAGCGTACCTGATACTCAGAGTTACCAAGCGTTACTCGCTGAAGGTCATACAGGTATACGCACCAACTACGGCACACTCTGATGACGAGATGGTAACTGTGTATGAGGATATTTCTAAAGCCATACACAGTTCCAAAACTCAGTACACCGTTTTCATGGGAGACTTTAATGCAAAACTAGGGCAGCGAAGTAGTGGAGAACTGAAAGTGGGGCAATTTTGATATTTACAGAGAAATCCACGAGGCCAAATGCTCGCCGACTTCATGGAGAAGAAGGGTCTCTATATAATGAACTCCTTGTTCAAGAAGCGGGCCAGCCGTAAGTGGACGTGGATTAGTCCTGATGAAGCCATTAAAATGAGATAGACTTCATCATGTTGACGAAGAGGCAGATATTCAAGGATGTCTCAGTGATCAATGCTCTGAAAATGGGCAGCGATCACCGAATCGTGAGAGGCATCTTGAATATCAACATAAAGCTCGAATGATTTCGACTGGTGAAGTCCACGCTCCGGCCAGCGCCCATCCAACTCCAAAACCCCGAGAGCTTTCAGCTTGAACTACGAAATCGCTTTGCATCCTTAGGCGAGTGCATTGATGTGGACGATTACAACACCAGGTTCGTAGATACTGTCCGTACGGCAGGACTTAAGATTTTTAAAGTCCCCCGTACCAGAAAGAAGAAGCCGATCTCTGACCACACATTAAACCTCATGACCGAAAGACGAGCACTGGTCCTGAAGTCTTCTGAAGATGCCGCTAAATATCGGCAGCTGAATAGGCAGGTTGTGGTGGTGGAGACTTTCAGTCTCTGACTCGCGACATACGCCGATTTAATTCTGACAGTGTTAAAGAGACAATAGAGCAGAACAAAGGCTCAAAAGTATTCGCACGAGATCTGTCTATCGGGCAAAGCCGGTTGACGTGGCTGAAGACAGGACGGCAGGATCGTTGCGCCCGGAGAGTTGCTTGGCTGAAACCCGGGCGTCTCCAGTACGCGTATTGCGGGACAAGCGGTGGTGGTTTTAGTGGGTATGGGGGTCACGCACAACATCTCAGTGGCCCTGAGCCCCACATAACCCGGCGTCCCCCTGAAAAGGACGCTGGGTATGCGGTAACAGCATTTCCACCACCGATATCAAAAAAAAAAAAGGACGGCAGGATCGTATCGTCAAGGGCCGAGGTTCTGGAAGAGATTGAGCGGTTCTATGGACAGCTGTACACGAATACATGTTCTCCTAGTGGACTAGCATCAGATCCAAGAGCAGGTCTAGCCCGACACTACTCTGAAGGTATCCCGGTTGTCAGCCTACACGAGATTAGTGTGGCTCTGAATCAGCTTAATGGCAACAGGGCACCTGGTGATGACGAAATAAGAGCTGAACTTCTGAGAGCTGGTGGAAAGCCGATCCTCGAAGTCCTGCAGAAGTTGTTCAATTCCGTCATACTAGAAGGCCGATAGCCTCGGGCATGGCACGGAGGTGTGGTGGTGCTTTTCTTCAAGAAGGGAGATAAAACCCAGTTAAAGAATTATAAACCCATCTCACTTTTAAGTCATGTCTACAAGTTGTTTTCCAGAGTCGTCACGAATTGTCTCACAGTCAGGCTCGACGACTTCCAGCCTCCCGAACAAGCTGGATTCCGTAAAGGCTACAGCACCATAGACCACATTCATACGCTGCGGCAGGTTATACAGAAGTCCCATGAGTATAACCAGCCCCTATGCTTAGCGTTTGTGGACTATGAGAAAGCCTTCGATTCGATTGAGATATCGGCCGTGTTGCAGGCCCTCCAACGGTGCCAAATAGACCACCGGTACGTTGATGTTCTAAGGTGCTTGTACGAGAACGCCACCATGTCAGTCCGCCTCGAAGACCAGAGCTCGAAACCGATCCGATTGCAGCGTGGAGTAAGACAGGGAGACATCATATCTCCGAAACTGTTTACCGCTGCATTGGAAGATGTCTTCAAGCTTCTGGATTGGGGACGATATGGCATCAATATCAACGGCGAGTACATCACGCACCTTAGATTTACCGATGATATCATGGTTTTGGCTGAGACCATGGAGGACCTCAACACAATTCTCGATGATCTTTGTAGAGTTTCACAACGAGTCGGTCTTAAAATGAATATGGACAAGACCAAAATCATGGCAAATGTCCATATTGTATCCATTCCAGTAACAGTTGGAAGCTCTGCACTTGAAGTTGTTGACAGATATGTCTACCTCGGATATACAATCCAACTAGGTAGGTCCAACTTCAAGAAAGAGATCTCTCGTCGAATCCAACTCGGATGGGCAGCATTCGGGAAACTAAGACATATCTTCTCGTTCAAAATACCGCAGTGTCTCAAGACAAAAGTCTTTGACCAGTGTGTGTTGCCAGTGATGACATACGGAGCAGAGACCTGGCCGCTTACTGTGGGCCTTGTCCGCAAGCTTAAGATTGCTGAGAGGGCGATGGAGCGAGCTATGCTCGGAGTTTCCCTGCGAGATCGAATCAGAAATGAGGAGATCCGCAGGAGAACCAAGGTCACCGACATAGCTCGAAGGGTCGCCGTCGCAAAGTGGCAATGGGCAGGGCACATAGCTCGCAGAACCGACGGTCGTTGGGGCAGAAAGGTTCTCGAGTGGCGGCCACGTACCGGAAGACGTAGCGTGGGCAGACTCCCCACAAGGTGGACCGACGACCTGGTCAAGGTCGCTGGCTACCACTGGATGCGGGTGGCCCAGGACCGGTCTGAGTGAAAATCTTTGAGGGAGGCCTTTGTCCAGCAGTGCACGTCTTCCGGCTGATTGATTGACTACTTACGGGTGCAAGGGGTTCCGCACAACAACTTACGGGAACTGAGCCAACCTCACCTGCTCATGGTGCACCCTGATGGTCAACTAATGAGGCTCTGGTTCCCACCAACCCGCATTGGGCTAACGTGGTGAAAAATGGCCTAAACCCCCCCCCCTCCTCCTCCCCTATACAAACGACGGCCCCTAGTGCCCGGCGATACCGGACGCCATGCTGAGTGTATGTGGAGATCTTTGGGAAAGGTTTATATCCAGCAGTGGACATCTAACGGCTGATGGTGATGATGATACTAAAACTGTCTTTAACAATAGAGACTAATAAATCTGTTACTGATGTTATAAGACTTATAACGGAAATCTACTCAGACTTATCGCGTATCCTGCGGAGTAGCAGTGTGTAAACATTACTGTTTCAAACCGAATTTACTATATAAAGGTGTAAGAATATTTTTTTGGTGGCGAGAAGTGTACTGCGCGAACTCCTCGCCAACAAAAAAATTTCTTACTGGTATCGTATGATAACACTAAATTTATATAACGGTGTTAATTTCAGTAGTACACTACAGCGAGCTGAATAACCGGAAGTCAGTAATATTTACACATTAGTATCTACAGAGGCGAACTTCTGTAGTTATGACATTTGAGACCTAGTATCAGTTTTAGTCATCAAATTTAAATGATTCCAGATTGAAAGTTATACAGACGTCCATGTTGAGCCAGTTCAAAAAGACACTAAAGAGTCATAACCTGAGCTATCAGACTGAAAGCAAAGAGGCAAGCAAAGTTGTCGTCGCTGTAAGCGGGGAGAAGAAGTTCGATGGCAAGAGGATCGTACTGCCGGCTTCGAAGCTGCAGCCTCTGCCCCCGGACTATCTGCTCAGGCCGGACAAGTGGCAGCCAGCAGCAGCAGTGCGGCCTGTCACCACCATCGCTTCCAAACTCAATAACGTAAGCCAAATTATATACGCATACATACATACATATATATCACGCCTCGTTCCCAGTGGGGTAGGCATATACGCATCCCTTTTTGTTTACTTATCTTCTACTGAAAGGCTCGTTGAATTCGGTCCAACTGTTTCGAAGATCCCGCTGATCAAACAGACGTCTGTCTGCTTGATCAGCGTGATCTTCGCTTTAAACTTTACAGCATCAGCTAACATTAACAAGTCTTTCCGTCTCTTTGATGATGAGGCTTTCCATCTCTAATGTTGTGGAGTGTGTTCGGTTGTAGGATTCCTCGGCGTAGAAGACACTTCTTTTATTTAGTAAAGGAATCTAAGGTTTGTTTGAAAGCTCTATCATAAATTGTCTTTGCTTTTATAAAAAAATAAAGTCATTTAAAGATTAGCAGTTGCTCCATAGATTTCCAGTTCTTATCTAAAGAGATTCTCGTACGTGTCTTCCCATAGCAATGTGTCAACTTCTAAGCACTGTAACATTCCGACAGGAAATCAAGATCCTGACACCGTCGACATTGAACCTTAAGGTCACCGTCGGTACGTCAGTACTCACACAGAGCATCAAAACTACCAGCTCGTTGACCGGGAAAACACAAAGAACCACCAGCCAGAACTCATCAGCGCCGCAGACCGTCTCCATTGTGTCGTCATCGGCGATGACAGCGGCGACTGTGCCATCAATAACGTCATCGGTGTCGTCGGCAGCAGGCGCGAAGGTGTCGAACTCGGTGCTAAGCATTAACGTAAAGGATCTTCAGAAGAATGACTTCACGTCAGCGATTCTAGCCAAGATGCTCGGGAGGTCGTCCGATTTGGAAGGTTTTAGGCAAGCCGGGAAGGACGTCGGCAATGATGCTCGCAATGAGGGGCAGCCCATGGAGATTGACGAAGGTGAAGACGGAGACGATTTAGTATAGCTTCTACGATAGATTCGGTATAACACGTGCTATGTTATGCAATATTGCCGTTTAAAGGGTACTGCTATATGTCTCTGTTGCCGGAGACAGTCGTCTGCAAACATTACTGTGTTCCGGTTTGAAGAGCGTTGTAACTAGAGAAATTACTAGGGTAACGAGACTCAACATCTCATGTCTCAGGCGATGAGCGCAATGTGGTGCAGTATATAACATCCTAACTAGCGTTGTTGTGCACTGGCGCATCTTAACATCAGGTGAAGGTCCCCCTCGACTTGTCCCTTAATAATATAAAAAAATATTTATAATCAAGTATAAAAGATAAAAGGCGTAGTGTTGGCAGTCTCCCCAACAGGTGGTCCGACGATCTGGTGAAGGTTGCGGGAAGCAGCTGAATGCGGGCAGCGCAGGATGTATCGATTTGAAGATCTTTGGGAGAGGCCTATGTTCAGCACTGGGCGTCTATCGGCTGATGATGACGATTATAAAAAGTTTAATTCTATAGGCAATCCCGGCATGTATTAAAGAGGCGACTAATAGAGAACATAAATGTTATTCCACTACTCTTAACCAACTCATGCCAAGTAAAGCAATAGCATTTTCATATGCAGATACATGTCCAGCAGTGGACATCCATGAGCTAAAATGACGAAACACTTGTTATACGTTACAGATTGTTCCTTAGCAGTCATAACAGCATCTGAGGAGGATACGAAGATGTTTAGTGAGACAACGCCCAAGGTAATCAATATTTAATTTTTGTTAATCGTCTAAGCGACGAGATTAGTTAAATGTTCACTCGATGGTAAGTGATGCGTCTGACTGCTCGTAACAATGTGGCGAAACCTCGCCCAGAAGACGCGGAAGCTTCACCATCAACAGCCTCTTTGTTAATTGGTATGATTGATTGATGTTACAGTTGGTCACCGAGGAAGACAACCCCCAATCCGACGGCTACTTCGACGTCAGCTTGCTATCGTGTCCCAGCGCCGATTCCGACGAGCTAGAGAAGAAGTATATACTCGGCAAGATAGAAATCCTGGACAACGAGAACGATGACGAACGTGAGGAGTATAAAATAAATTGTCACGTCACGTTGCACGTCCTCATGATTAGTAACAAGCTATTGCTTTCAGACACGATACTAATGGACGGCGAGAACGGTTCTATTATACGGGTGGTCGCCGGGAAGAAGCTGCTGTACGGCGACAGCGAGATCTCTGTAGTGGTGCCCGGCGATGGTGATGGTGATGGCGAGAACGACGACAACCAGGGTACGTTAATTAGTGATAGCCGCACGAGCAGAACAACTTATACAAAATAAATTAACCTGTAATATAGTTATTTTATTTTATCATCATCACCCGATAGACGTACATTGCTGGACATAAGCCTCCCCCGAAGATCTCCATATCGATCGGTCCCGCGTTACTCGCATCCCGTGGGTTCCCACGACTCTCACCAGATCGTCGGTCTACTTTGTGGGAGTCCTCCCAATACCACGTGTACCGTTACACGGGCGCCACTCGAGGACCTTACTGCTCCATCGGCGGTCGGTCCTTCAAGCAATGTGCCTTGCCCACTCCCACTGAAGTCCAGCAATCTTTTGGGCTACGTTAATAATTATTTATTTACAGATTCCAATGACGATACACAGATAGAGCTGCAGGTGTCGGGGGACGAGGAGACGGCGAATGCGATCATTGCTGCGGCACAAGAACAGGGTAAACAGATGGAGCATCTTATTACATATTTTATCCAAAATTAGCACTTTAGTTCCTAAATTATCATAGAGTTATTTATTTGACAATGAGGCTATAGATGGTGAATCTATTGCTATTTTTGCCCAGGACAACCTGGTTCTCATGTGAAGAGAGCCGGAACATGACAATGTTTTTATTACTGAAGAATTACGACGTATGGTGCCTGGAATTTAGCCTGTCGGACCCGAAAAAAACAATACAATCGACATGACAAATGAGGTCACGATCGAACGAAGACCATCCTTGTTATGTTGCAAGCACTTAACCACTACTGAAAGGAGTTTTTATGAGTGATCGTTGGCATTTGTATTTTTTGGTTAGACGACAAGTCATCCCCTCCCCGATTGCTTCATATAAATGGTTGATAATATTATATATTCTGCGACGTCATGTACATTTAAATATACATTCTGGTGCAGGAGGTACGTTCATAAAGATGGAGTCCGGTGAGATGTACCAAGTGAAGTCTGTCCAGAGCAAGGTGGAGAACGAAGTTGAATCTAAGAGCGACGCTGATGTGGTGAGACTGGTTACATTATATATTTCCACTTCATGTGAGGATTATATACATCCACACATCGTTAATCATGATTTTATTAGCTTCAGCGCCCTTTAAACCTGAAAACAGTAATGTTTTCACACTGCTGTTTGTCGGCTGCAATAAGAGGTGAGCTGGTTGGAACATTAACCTTGGCGGTGTAGGGCAACAGAGACCTTTTATATCTAGGGGGAAATCTAAAAAGATACCTTACTTTTGGAGGAAGACAAGGTTAGGTGGTGCTTCTATCCACTGAAATTCCCTCGGTGGTCTCCCTCAGTGCATAACGAGCGCCTCCGGGATCTCCTACGGAACGCTCCGGTGCCCCCGGTACTCTAACTATGTATTTGCTGCCTTCCTAAGACTCGGTTATTGAGTTATGTGGGGCCCCACCCTCAGGCCCGCGAACCCGAGGGCCTTTTTAGTTGGTTTTTACGTTAAGCAAGGAATACCTTAGTCTTATTCTTAATACCCCGAGACTACAGGACTAGAGCAATAGAGACCTAGCACTCGTTAACAAATATTGTAGTCAAATAAGAATATTTAATTATTTTTTTTCATTAAAACTCGTGTAAAAAGTATTTAATTAAAAAAGTTCAAACTGTATATATAGTTAATAAAAACGAATACCAGTTGCAGATTGTCGCCAGGGTGGACGGGCAGTACAAGTGCATGATATGCGAGCAGAACGGGGAGGCGAGTGAGTTATGATTTTTTTTTACATATAATTGACGAGTGTTATGTACTGAATATATGATAAGACACATGAGTAGGTACTGTGTGTTGTTAGCAGCTACGTAACCGTGTTGTAAAGTGACATTATGTGGATATATTATTAAGTATCCACTTAGTTGATATTATTTGTCAATAACACATATAAGTCAAATACCCACATATATAACAATTCCTTCCTCCCTAGAAAAGCTACTCTAACTAGAAAAATAAAAGCTTATTATTAAGTACTTTAAAGTATCTAAATCAGTCAATCAAAGTATTATGTAAATGACACTATTGTAAATATAAATTTTCTGAGCCAGTATTAAGTCTCGTATATGGCTTTTGAGAATGCAAGGGATGTTCTGTGTTTAATATTTCCTGGGACACTGCTTTCAGATGTGAGTGGTATTCCCAATATCTCTGCCCATTTATCAGAATCGGGAATTTCAATTATTTCTTCACATTCTTCTAACTTTTCCTGATCATCTTGATCCTCCTCCTTTTGTCATGTCTCTTGGTCTTCTATTGCTTCTTTCCGGACTCTGTATTATACTCATTATCATTAAACGCATACCTACTGCTTGCTATTCGCTTTATAAGCTGATTGATATAGCGATTAAGTAAATTCCCACCATCTGTTCGAATTTGATAACTTGACGGACCAGTCTTGTCATCTATTGTGCCGGGTAGCCATCTAGGACCTGTACTGTTGTAATTACGTTACATAATTTCCTGCCCTATTAAAACTTCTCTATACTTTCTCTTACTATTATTGATGACCTATTTATCTGTTCTTTCTTGTTGCTTATTATCAAGATGTATAGTGTCAAGTAATGTACGTAACTGTCTCTTCATTAATAACTCTGCAGGACTCTTTTTTGTTGTACTACATGGAGAAACTCGTAGACCTAATAATAAATTTGGAATTTTAACTTCCCATGTTAAGTCTTCCATCTTAGAAAGCTTATTTTTAACAGTTTGGACAATTCGTTCTGCTAAGCCATTTGTCGCTGGGTGATATAGTGCAGTGGTCACGTGGCGGATTTTATTACCTTTTAAGAATTGACTCGTTTCCTTTGACATGAAAGAAGGCCGGTTATCAGATACTAGTTATTTACACAACCCAAGGGCAGCAAATGCGGTCCTTAACAGTCGAGTAACTGTAGTTGATGTAATATTATTCACCATGTATACTTCGAGCCCGCGAGAATACGCATCCACAATAATTAAAAAGTATTTTTTATGATATGGTCCAGCAAAATCGATGTGAATTCTGGACCACGGTCTATTAGGTGTTACCGACTCATGTTTAGTTTTTGCAGGCATCTGTCGGTTCTAAAAACATTTCACATAGGACCGCACTAGTCGTTCTATATCTTCATTCAGTTTTGGCCACCGCACATAGCTCCTGGCAAGTGCTTTTGTCTGAACTATACCGGAGTGTGTTTTATGTAAAATCTGTAATGTCTTATATCGAATTGGTTTTGGTATAACTACACGAGTGCCCAACAGTATACAATCCTCGTGTACAGATAATTCTGTGCGTTGCAACCAATATAGTCGTAATTCAAAATCTGATACTTTTGCAGGTTAGCCCGTTGTATGTAATACACCACTTGCGATAAAAATTTATCCCTTTTCCTCTCCTCAGCTATGTCTTTTACATTAAATGGAAACTCTTCCGGCATTTCTGCTAATAGCAAGATGTCTCGTATCTGTTCTGGTTGTTCTGGAACTGGCTGGGGCCATCTAGTTAAACTGTCTGCATATCCTATTAATGTACCTGGCTTATAGATTATCTCATAGTCGTGAGACATTAGGGCAATAGTAATCCTTGTCAGACGCGGCGACATGTTTGACATTGGCTTGTTAGGGTCGAATATAAGGTTGTCAAATATCTCCCTTCCGCTTTTTTGCTTTTTATTCAATGCTTTATAAAAAGTGTTACAGTGATCGGATTTAGTTCAAATATGCGCCGTTTTGTTCGATAATCTGTTTCCATCTAGACGGCAACTTCATAATACCTCCCTCGTAGAAGCCCCTCCTTATTTGCGAAGAACTCGGACAGCCACTTTTCACAAGCCTCTTTTGAGTTCAACTTTACACCACCAAGGGCGTTCACCATGGACAGGAACAGGTGGTAATCACTTGGCGCTATGTCCGGGCTATATGGTCGATGCGATAAAACCTCCCATCCGAGCTCCCGTAGCTTCTGACGAGTCATCAACGAAGTGTGTGGTCTGGCGTTGTCCTGGTGGAACACTACACCCTTCCTGTTGGCCAATTCTGGACGCTTCTGGTCGATCGCCTGCTTCAAGCGGTCCAGTTGTTCGCAGTAGATGGTAGAATTAAGCGTCTGGCCATATGGGAGCAGCTCATAGTGGATGATTCCCTTCCAATCCCACCAAACACACAGCAAAATCTTCCTGGCCGTCAATCCCGGCTTGGCTGCTCGACCACGACCGTTTTTGCTTGATATTGTCGTATGTGATCCATTTTTCGTCGCCAGTCACCATCCGCTTCAAGAATGGGTCGAGTTCGTTCCGTTTCAGCAGCATATCGCAGGCGTTGATTCGGTCCAGAAGGTTTTGCGTCAAATCATGCGGCACCCAAACATCACGCTTTTTTTGTATCCAGCCTTCTGCAGATGGTTTAAAATGGTTTGGTGACTAACTCATATTTCCTGGGCGATGTCACGAGATGCCACATGCCGGTCTATCTCGATGTAGTCCATGATTTGATCGGTATTTGTCGTTACAGGTCTTCTGCCGGATGGCTTATCCATGGTGTCGTTTTCACCGGCTCTGAATCGTCGAAACCATTCCTCCGCGGTTCGAAGTGATAGAGTACCATCCCCCAAAACACCATTAATCTCACGGAACGTTTCTCTAGCGGATTTGCCTTTAACGAAGGAAAACTTTAAAATAGCGCGAATTTCGGCGTTAGTGAACTCCATGTTTACACGTCTATAACTGTTGAACGCAATATCCAAACTAATTATGCATAGCGTCGTTTTGTAGGTTATGTCAAGATGTCCTTTCAAATTATGTATAGTTTTGCCAGATACGACCTCTGTAGCGCTTTGTACATAGCCGCGAAATTCAAAAGACAAAAAGGCGGAAGGGAGATATTTGACAACCCTATCCTATATATCCAGCAACGGTTTGTGGTCTGTAAATATCTTGAAATGGCGACCCATGAGATAATTGCGAATTTTTTTATTTCGAACATTATCGAAGCTGCTTCTTTATCTAACTGTGAATATCGTCGTTCATGTGCGTGTAATGTCCTAGACGCCATGGCTATTGGACAGTGTTGATTTTCTAACTCATGAGACAATACTGCACCCACTCTGTATTCTGAGCTGTCACACGTAAGAATGAGTGGTCTATTCACGTCGTAGTGTATTAAGGTTAAATCAAAACCATGTAAATGTTTAGCCGTATCAAATGCATTCTGTTCACTATCACTCCATGTCCAAACCTTTGAAGAATCCAGTAAGCGATGTAACGGCTCTAACGTCGTGGCTTTGTGAGGTATGAACCTCTCATAAAAGTTGTATAATCCCAATAAATCTTGAAGTTCGAGATTATTCTATGGTTTAGGTGTGGGTTTATAATAGATTCAACTTTGCTTGGTGTTGGATGAATCCCTTCCGCATCAATAATATAACCTAAAAATTCTACCTTTTCTTTAGCAAATTGATATTTTGTTTTCTTGAGACGAAGACCTGTATGTTTGATCCTTGCTAATACTAAATCTAAACGTTGCTGCATTTCCACCATAGTGCCTCCACTAACAATAGCGTCATCGATTAGTACTGCTACTCCAGGAATTCCTGCCAATAACAATGTCATTAAACGTTGAAAAATTCCTGGACATGCCTTGATGCCAAATGTGAAACTGTGTACTCTGAATAAGCCTTTGGAAGTATTTAAAGTTAGTAGTTTTGAAGTTTCATCATCTACAACCACTTGTGTATATGCTCGGTCCAAATCTAGAGTGGTGAAAAATCTGCCTCCAGCTACGGTTGCAAATACTTCGTTTGCTGTTGGCTATGGGATATGCATCTGACTCAGTTGCTCGATTAACCGTGCTTTGGTAATCGCCACATAATCTTATCTCTCCAGATTTTTTCACTATTGGGACCACTTGAGTGGCCCAATTTGAAAATGATGTAGGTTGTAAAACTCCTTCTTTCCTGAGACAATCTATCTCCTTCTCTCCCCTCTCTCTAACAGCGTATGGTACCGGCCGTGCTTTTAAGAATTTCGATATAGCACCTGATTTCAAATGAATCGTAACAGGATGTCCTTGATAAGTACCAAGCCCATCCTCAAAAACACTTCTGTGTTTATCCAACATGCTTTTCATATCCATCAGTTCCGTGTTTGAAATGTAATTGATATTCATGCTAATTTGAAGCGGATCCAACCAGTCATGTCCTAGTAGGTTAGGCCCGTTACCTTTAGCCACCATAATCGGTAGATTTGTAGCAGCGCGCGAGTTCAAACGCAAACCGCTTGCCGCCGTCGCGGCCGCGGCCGCCCACCAATGGCGTGAACCCGGCGCGCTGAAACACTCACGTCGGCGCGTGCGACAGACTAAAACGACACGGACTAGCGCTGTTGCGATATACTTTTGTATAACGTCTTATGTGTGTAATTAAGTTGTTGATTGATTGTTAACCGTGTACTGTACGGATATTTGTAATATAGACTATTACACCCCACTACCGCTGTTTCCATAGATTCTTCGTGGTGTCTTTGTAGCGTGCAGACAACGTAGTTTGCCCAAGGAGTACTACTGGTGTGTTAGTCCAAGTGCGTAACACAACAGAGATGGGAGGCAGTGTACCAAATTTTAGAAAAGAACTAAGTGTATCCCGTTCGCTTGTTAACCAACGAAAAGCTAGCTCCTGTGTCTACTTGCATAGTAATAGGTATTCCTGCAAGTGTCACCCCGACTTCATACGGAGGTACTCGAGTGATGCTATTCACGCAGTAGATGCCGTTTAACAGGTTGTTTGGATTTTCCATGACATTTAACTGCCTATCTATACCCTTCTTCTTACTTATGCATACTTTTTCTAAATGACCTCTTTTTTTACAATACCGACAGAATATGTTAACAAATCGACAATCGCCGCCATGACGTTCACCGCAGCGATAACAAAAACGGGTCTTGTTGTGTAAAGCGTTTATATCCATCGGTTCGTCTGCCCCGGCCGCCGCGCCGCGTGCCGCAGCACCGGCGGCGTTGTCGCGAATCATACGGACGTCCCGCACTGCATTTTCTGATGACAACATAGCGTCCACCACATGCTGATAACATAAATCGTCTTGTTTTAAAAGTTCGTATTGTAATCTTTCATCACATATGCCGCATACTAGCCTACCATGAAGTCACACCTGGCACTAAGTTTACGCAATCGTGCAATGTAATCGCAAGCTGGTTCACCGCGTTTCTGATCGCAATTATAAAATTTAAATGAAGCCGAAATTTCGTTAGGTTTCGGGCCATAGTGATTTGTCAAAATTGTTTGAATTTCACTAAACGTTACATCACTCGTTTTTTTAGGAGTAATTAACGCCACCAAAGTCTCATACACTCGCGATCCACACACTGAAGAAATTAGCTCTTTTAGCTGCATCTAATACGACGCCATTAGCTTCGAAACAAAATTTTCAAAATTTTAATCGATCTATATAATGATCCCAATTGTCCGTTTGTGGATTAAATTCTTTAAATTTCACTGCCTTTTTGTCTATTTTATTCACTTTTTAACCTCGTCGTCACCGTTATGTACTGAATATATGATAAGACACATGAGTAGGTACTGTGTGTTGTTAGCAGCTACGTAACTGTGTTCTAAAGTGACATTATGTGAAAACATTCTGAAGTACCCACTTAGTTGATATTATTTGTCAATAACACATATAAGTCAAATACCCACATATATAACAACAAGTATTTTACTTTTTACGTAAAAGAAATACGGGCAGATAACCTCACTCTGACCCAGTACCCCCAATTATTTTAATTCCTGGTAAAGGGAAAAAACTACGTCTCTTCCTTCTTCTTCTTCGGTATCACTCTTGACAGAGTGGTCATGGTCACTTCAGGTGTTGGTCGTAAGCTTAACAACACCGATTTCTTAGTGTATTCATATAGTGGTAATGATGATGAACCATTTACTGCCGCTTTTATCTGGTTAGTCCATCTCATATGCGTTTTTCCTCGTAGCCTGGTACCCTCAACCTTTCCCTGGACCACAAGTCGCTCAATAGCCACCTCCGTTCAGCGCCATATGTAACCAAAAACGGTGAGGATACGAGACTGTACCAGAGATGATAAAAGATTTTTAGAAGTATAGACTCGTTGGTCAATCCACAATACTCCGAGCGTTCTCCTCCAGCACAACATCTCTAGAGCGTCTGCCTTCTTCTCTACTTCTCGCAACGTCTACGTTTCTGCGGAGTACAAGAATTTCGAAAATACAAGTGCCCGAACCAGCCGGATGTTTGTGGCTCTGTATATATTGCGATTCCTCCATTTTTTTATTAGCTTGTCAATGACCACGCCTCTTCCGGCCTTGCTCCTAATCATTGCTCAGGCAACGGAATCCACTGAGTCATACAAACATTGCTGTGTTCCGATTTGAAAGGCGCTGTAGCTGGTGAAATTACTGAAGTAAGACTCAACTCTTATTTCTAAAGGCGGCAAGCACAATGTTCATCATCATTATAAGCCTTCGTTTATGCACTGTTGTACAGGGTGTCTGGTGGCAGATTTATGTTTTCAAATTTAAATAAAAAATAATATGTTTGACATATAATTTTACTAAAAGTATTAAAAGATAGAGTACAAATACGGATTTAATTTTTTAAAGATAATGTCATCCGTATGTCTTCCATCCTGTTGCACACACACACACTGTTCGAAACGGAGCCTCGTATTCCGTGCCACACGCTGCAGTAAACTTGGTTCAATTGCGGTCTCACCGAATATTTTCTTTTAAGTCCACAACAGTTCGCGGATTGTTGGCGTAAACTCTCTCTTTGAGGTAGCCCCACAAAAAAATCTCTATTTTAACAAATCTATGTAATTACCTGATTGTTCTTCACGTACCCGCAGAAGACACGCTGTTTCCGGACGCAGCTGGTGCGGCTCAGCACGCCCGGTCTGCGCACGACGCGCGCCTGCACTACTGCGCGCTGTGCGGCGAGCTGATGCGCAGGAAGGCGGACTACATCGCGCACCTGGGTACGCGTGCGTTTTTACTGGTGGTAGGTCTCTGTTGCCGGTGACCGTCTAGGTTTGTAGCCACCAAATAGTAATGTGGCAAGTATTACTAAATTCCAATATGAAGACCGTCGTAGCGATTCAAATAAATATTAGAATCTCGATAAGCAGCTTGTATGTCAAGACGACTGCTATAATCTGATGCAGTGTATATCATTAACAAACAAGTGCTAGTGTTGTGGGCAGACGTTTCACTTTCCATCAAGTGCACGTCCTTGTCGCCCCACAGCTCCGTGGAATAGAAAACTTGATACCGAGACATTAGTATTCAGCTATCTTCTCTCATATTACATGCTAGTTAGAAAGTTTACACGGCACCATATAGCTCTCATTGACTTAACCACGTTGTACTTTCATTAGGTACAACTCTACAAAGTGTACAAGACACGATGAATGTTGCGGCAGGGGGTAGGCGTTGCGGCGCTACCTATCTGAACGGTGGTGGAATCAGAAACTTACCCCAGTAAATTCATTTATCGTTTCAGATAAACACACTAACAAAGCGCAGACCGACAAAAGCAAAACCCACGAGTGCACAATATGCAGTAAGAAATACAAGTAAGCAATGAGAAAAAATTATTAAGTTGAGATTTTTTTTACGTTACAGTGAGCTGGTACCTTGCCGCAATTAGAGTTTTGAATAACATTGAGACAGTGGATACTGTTTTAGAGAACACGCTCGCCTAGAATACAGCATCATGCTCTCTCTCTCTAGTTCTAGTTCTCTCTCTATGCAGTAACAGGTCAATGATGTTATGGCGGCGTTTATCATATAGGTGTGGTAGCTCGTTAAGTGGAGTTGAAAAACTCGAAACTGATCTGACTTCTCAATGTGTGGCTCCGGGCCTGAACCCGTCTGGTCAGCTACAATCCTCGTGTTGCAAATGTATCGACGTAACCGCGTTGGTGCGATCAAGCCATCAGTCAGTGTAATTAATGCCGAGGAGGAGCACGCGTTAAATTTAGTAGGAGTGGTTAAAGTTTATTCTTAGACAAAAAGTGCTACTTTTTCAGCTCGCGGCAGCTGCTCTCGGAGCACATGAACGTGCATAGCGGCGAGCGGCCATATCGTTGCGGCGTCTGCGGGAAGACCTTCGCCTCCAAGTACACGCATCAGTCCCACCTTAAGACGCACCTGGTGAGATACATACCATTTTCTCTTTAAATTGAAGATGCTAAAGAAGGTTTTCTCTTCGTGTCAATCTAAGTAGGTAGTACTTAGGTAACCGGACTTTTATGTCTGGACGTACGCAAGTAGTGTGTACCATTCTAACCTACTAACTCGTAAATGTCTCGCTTGTATCGTCGTGATAATCACTGACATGTCTCCATACCATTTATACTAGTTATAGTGGTGGCATATTATTGTATGCTGCCAGATGGTGGTTAATGTCCCGTCATTATACTTTTGCCCGCATGCAGGACAGGCCGCGACCATTCAAGTGCACGCAGTGCGGCAAGTCGTTCCTCACCCAACAGAATCTCACACAGCATCAAAAGACGCACTCCGGCGTCAAGGAGTTCATCTGTAAAGTGTGCAGTGAGTATTCGAGCCAAACGATGGGATCTATCGTGCAAGAAGCTTTACCTGATCATCATCTTTTATCAATTAATTTAATGTAGATCTTTTTTAATACATTACTCCAACTGTGGTACTCTGCTCTTTGCTTTCACCTAGATTATAACTTATTTTGATTAATTAATAGTGATTTACTGAAGTGGTAGTCGAAGCTGGTGGAAGACGGCGGTGGTGATAATAATGTTGACGCGTTGTAGACAAGGCGTTCGGCACCCAGCACAATCTGGAGGTGCACGGCGTGGTGCACTCGGGCAGCCGCCCGTTCGTATGCGGCGTGTGCGGAAAGGCTTTCGCACGTCGCGCAGAGGTGCGCGATCACTTGAGAATACACACCGGTTAGTGACACGATTTTTTTATTTGATTTCATAGAAAAAATCATGGATGAAGGATACATTAAATGATCCGCAAAAAAAAATATTCGTAATAGATAAGGAGGTATGAAAGAAACGCGGTCTCTTCAGAGCAAAAGTGAGTGAACTGCTACTAGGCTAGTGCATAGAGATCAAGTACTATATACAGTCAACTGTTTGCTAAAAATAGAAGAAAATTTAGGATGTAATACACTAGGGTATGGCTGTCATGAGAAGCGGAGCCAGTTGATAAAAAAATTGCAGAAGACTCAGTAGAGTTTGGAATAACGGTGATGAATAGTTTTAAGGAGAGTGGTGCAACTACAAAAATAATGGCCGCAGTGATCCCATCTAGTCCCACTCGTTGAATACCTGTGTTATGGTTCGCAAATTCTTACAAGATAAGATTTACACGAAGAACACTTTCCCGTGCATCTAGTTATACATGAAGATTTAAATAGTTTATATGTTATTAATGTGTCTGTCTGTGTGCACGCGTCCGCAGGTGAGCGGCCGTTCTCGTGCGAGGTCTGCGGCGCGAGGTTCACCCAGCGCTCGAACCTGCACTCGCACAGGCGTGCGACGCATCTGGACGACAAGCGTTACAAGTGCCAGCTCTGCCCCAAACGCTTTAAGCGACGCAGGCAAGTATCCGCCGAGCGGTAACCCATCCATGCAAACGATTCCTCGTTTAATATCCTATAATATTTGTTATGTATTGGCTATGCGGAAAGACATAATACTTGTATGATGTAGGTACAGTCGCGGTGAGTGCGTACCGCGTTATATGGAAACCGGCTAGAAGAATCTCGGATTCAACGTACAAACTGGGCTAATTTGTAGCGCGTTATATGGAAATCATCTACCGCGTTGTATGTAAACCGCGCTATAAAAAACTCAGAATTAGTCCTAACCACATCACTCGTTCTGAGTTATATGAAGACCAATAAATACATAAGGCAATAAAAATTATAAATAACTTTTATTGAACTGAAACGTTTATATAATGAAACGATAAATTAAAATGAAACAAAAAGTAAAGTATAAACTCTTTTCCAAAAAAATAAAGTAAAGACTACATTAGTCTTCGATTGCAGGCTTTGTTCTAACTCCATTAATACTCTATAGGGAACTAAGCAATTTCTTAACTCTTTTAAACTTTGCGCTTCTGCGATATAGCTCGAACAGATATCATCATCATCATTGCCTTTGTTTGTCCACTGTTGGATATATGTCTTCTCCAATGTCTTCCACCAATTGCGATCCTCAGCTTCGCGAACAGTGCCGGCAACAAAATTTTAGAAAGAATTGGTCAGCAAGGAAACGTACTGTGAAAAAGCTGTGAGACAACTGAAACCGATGTCGTAAACAGTTAAGAGATCGGCTTGAATGTTTGTATAAACATATCCAGTTAATATGATGATTTTGGGTGCATGGAAATAACAGATGGGACGTTGTTGAACGGAAACTACGCTGTAAGAGTTATATGGAAACCGCGTTATAGTAGAGATGACTGTATCTGTCAAAGCCCACCGAGATAGCAGAATAAAATAAGAGCGTTAACGGCTGCGCCCGTTTCAACTGCTCTCTACCTGAGTACTTAACAATATTAAAAAAAAATCGTACTTAGAGTACAGGTTGATGGAAGTCATGGACAATAAACTTGTTCTTGGAACATGGCCGTTTTCTCACTATTTTTTCCTTCGTCGGAACCTCTACCTCAATGGAGATCGAACCCGTAAGTATTATACATATATAGTTTTTACCAGTCCACAAGAACGATGCCGCCGATTCGTGGTTATTTTTCATAGTTTTAGCAATGTCTACATTTTATAATACGATTTCAGGACAGCGCCATTTTTAATTAACTTACATGTTGCAGTAACATGTTCTTACACTACAATACAATGGTGTAATGTACTCATTACCGCAACCTTTTTGTCTGTCTCCAGGCTGCTGGATTACCACGTGAAGGCGTCGCATACCGGCGAGCGGCCGCTGCAGTGCGACGTGTGCCGCGCTACCTTCGTGTACCCTGAGCACTACAAGAAACACGTGCGCATACACAGCGGCGAGAAGCCGTATGTTTGCGAAGTACGCACACAACAATATTTATATAAGCTAGTAATAGCCCCGCAGCCGACAGAATTGACTGCTGTTCTTATTACATTAAAATCTAATTATTATCAATGTTTAAATGTTATGGAAATTGAATTTAACAACGATAATTGCATGCATGGTATCAGTGTATATGGACTGTTTGAATTCCGCGCCAGCTTCACTCCATTGGCTGACACTGTTACGCAACAAACCAATAAGCTATCGGCGACAAACTGACACACACTTAAGCTGCATATGATTAAGATGTCGGATAACCGCTGCTAAGAACATTACCAAAAATATATAATATATAAAGACAATAATATACATATATACATTACGCTTATTCCGTCTTGGTGTTTAATATGTAAAATACTTCGATAATAAATTTTCGTTACTTATTTATCTCAACAACTTAGTCCAAAAGATTGATAACCTCAAATGGTAATGGACAGGACACATCACTCGAAGGAGTGTCAGCCGATGGGGCAGTAAGATCCTCGAATGGCGACCGCGTACCGGTAGACGTAGTGCTGGCAGGGCCTTCACCAGGTGGTCCGACGATCTGGTAAAGCATGCGGGCAGCGTAGGAATGATCGATATTTGGGGTAGGCCTGTGTTCAGCAGTGGACGTCTGTCGGCTGATAATGATGATGATTTTTTTAATAATTTTTAATTTGTGGCTATGAAAATATAGATGCCCATGGGGTTAAGGTCAACGTAATGGTGGTGGTGTTTGTTGCTGCAGGTATGCGGGCGGCCGTTCAACACGCGCGACAACCTGAACACGCACCGCTACGTGCACAGCGACAAGAAACCGTACGAGTGCATGGTGTGCGGCGCGGGCTACATGCGCAAGCAGCTGCTCTACCACCACATGAACACCACCGTGAGTACAGGTCACTCACGCACGCACGGCTGCACAACGTGCACCGACAATCTGCTGAAAGTCACGGGAAGCTGAAGCTGGAGACCTATGTCCAACAGTGGACAGTTATCTAGTAACATAACACATTACAGATTCCTTTTGTTCACTCCTTTGATTCATATCAGACGCTCGTAGCTGTCGCTACTGCTGATAGTAGGTCTCTTTTACTGGAAACCATCTAGATAGATACCACCGCAGCTCCTTCTGTAGCCGACACAGTACTGTGGGAACTTTACTGTGTTCATACATCCCGCTCGTCAATCAATGAATATTTTTAAACATTTAATGATGGTAGTTAGTCCATATATTATTTTATTTTCCTTTGGTAATTAATATTTCATGTTCCAGGGTCACTTGGCTGAATCTATAATTGTGAACCAGCCAAGAATAACGAAGGTACCAGATGTGAGTATACGCACACATACACATTGATACTCAAATTAATGATTGCGTGCTGTGTAAAAGATATCTTTAGATTTCAAGTCATCATTTAACTTAATGATGAAGTGATTAATCATTACACAGATAATATCTGTTAAAAAAATTAAACAGCATCCTTAATATTCCCACTACTTGAACTTGAGAAAATTAGCTGCATTGCTGTAGCTGTTATTTATAACTGATGGATTCTATAGCAGCGGTTCTTGTTTTTCAGGTTGTGACATCATCGGCCTCTCTGGTCCTGGATCCGATCGACGGGAACTCCACCAACCTCTCTGACTCTGTGAGTGACCTCTTTATTTATTAATTTATAAATGGTTTTACGTTGTGATAAAAATCATCGATATTAATTCGATCGTTGTTTAAATCGGTATTATTATTTTCAGATTTTCGAAACAGCAGAGACCTTAACAATGGAATCAACAGAGAAGTCTGTTGGTAAGTACTGATTTTATAACTTTTTTTTCTATATCAAGAAAAGTTAGTACTTTACCATGATCATATGTCCTATGAGACCTATGTTCAGCAGTGGATGTCTATTGGCTGAGGATGTATCTGTTTGGAGTTACCGTGACATATACACCACATTGTGAAGGCCACTTTCAATGTCAAATTAATTATACTAATTTTGTTTTATTTACCTAAGTGACAAGACAATCACCTGATAGTAAGTGATCTGCCAGCCTATATGCACACAGCACTAGTTAGAATCATACACAGCACCAGATGGCGCTCGTCACCTCGAGACATAAAACGTTAAGCCGTGTTACTTCAGTAATTAAACTATTTACAGCGCTCTTCAAACCAGAACACGGCTATGATTGCACAATACTGTTTGTCGGATGCAATAGACGCTGTAGCAGCAACAGAGGCCTGACACCAACGAGAGTAGTAATTTACCTTATTTCCATGTTCAGACGAGAGCGCAGACTGCGACGCGGCTGAGCTGTTCTTAACGGACGACAAGAAGATTATTATAGAAGAAGGTCAGTTGAGTTTGTTGAGATATTCTTTTTTATTATCTGAGAAAGCGTGAAGATGAGGAGGATATTCCTGAATCGAACTGCTACTGGAACTTGCAGATGAAAGGTTTTCCCTAGACGGCCGCAGCCGGTGGATAAGTGGAAAAGGTGTTGACAATAATTAAAAAAAAAGCTGTACACTTTTTAAGCATTGATAAAATTTCATTTAGGTGCTAAGAAGACGAAACGACGATGTCTTAGATAACACCACCATCATCCAAACTACCACCATATAAGTACCAGAGTATTATAACTTTCTAACCTCATTGTTAGTAGATAAGTGTAATAAAAAGAATACGACCTACCTAAGTCTCTGTTGCCAGAGACTGTCTAAGTTAGATACCACACCAGTGACTATTTCTGCAGCCAAACATTACTGTGTTCCGGTTTAAAGGCGCTGTAGGTAGTGGTACTTACTGGGGTAACGAGACTCCACATCATATATTCCAAGGCAATGAGCACAGTGTGGTGCTGTGTATAGTACTGTAACTAGCGCCATATTGTAATGGGGCACGCGTATCGCTTACCATCAGGTAAACGATCCGCTCGTCTTGGTGCTTAATGGAATTAAAAATAAAGCAATGAGAACAGCGTAAAGGAGAATCGAAAAAGCAAATTCAAGCATCAGATAAGATATCACTGTAGAGAATAAGATTGTCATCATCCACTATGTATACGGAACCCGGCAGGAATTAAGCGAATTTACATCTCGCTACCGCTTCCGACAATTAATTGGATATAAAAAAAATCAGTCATCACTTTAAGTCAATTACCATACGTCTAGTACAGATGGTTTAATTTTTTGGCTCCATAGGTAAATCAACAATAAACCTGGTGCAAGGCGGCGAGGAGACGCCGCTGATAACTTTACGTAAGTTACAATCAGATGCAGATACTACAAGTACTGCCACATGTATAAGTTACTACTATTTAAGCAATTTTATAAGTTTTTTTACTATCCAGTCTCCTTTTACGATACGCTAGAGTAGAGATGATGTAGATATTTGTAGAGGATTCAGGCGGGGCAGTGGTAATACGCAAATTGATACTGGGACTGATTTTCATTTAACAAAATATAGCAAAAGAGATGGTACCACTTTAGTTCGTTCGGCTTGAAGAAGTAGGGCAAAATGCTCGGTCATCTCGCTCGGCACGGAAGTAAGACAATTTACTCGGTCATCTTGCTTTGCGCGGAAGTAGTACAACTTGCTCGGTCATCTCGCTCGGCGCGGAAGTAGTACAACTTGCTCGGTCATCTCGCTCGGCGCGGAAGTAAGACAATTTACTCGGTCATCTTGCTTTGCGCGGAAGTAGTACAACTTGCTCGGTCATCTCGCTCGGCGCGGAAGTAAGACAATTTACTCGGTCATCTTGCTTTGCGCGGAAGTAGTACAACTTGCTCGGTCATCTCGCTCGGCGCGGAAGTAAGACAATTTACTCGGTCATCTTGCTTTGCGCGGAAGTAGTACAACTTACTCGGTCATCTTGCTGCGCGGAAGTAGGACAACTTACTCGGTCATCACGCTTTGCACGGCAGTAGTACAACTTGCTCCGGTCATCTCGCTCGGCGCGGAAGTAGGACAACTTACTCGGTCATCACGCTTTGCACGGAAGTAAGACAATTTACTCGGTCATCTTGCTTTGCGCGGAAGTAGTACAACTTGCTCGGTCATCTCGCTCGGCGCGGAAGTAGGACAACTTACTCGGTCATCACGCTTTGCACGGAAGTAGTACAACTTGCTCGGTCATCTCGCTCGGCGCGGAAGTAGGACAACTTACTCGGTCATCACGCTTTGCACGGAAGTACGACAACTTACTCGGTCATCTTGCTTTGCGCGGAAGTAGTACAACTTGCTCGGTCATCACGTTCGGCGCGGAAGTAGGACAACTTACTCGGTCATCTTGCTTTGCGCGGAATTAGTACAACTTCCTCGGACAAGCAGTACTTTACAAATATTACTCTGTTCCGGTTTGAAGAGCACTGTAGCTAGCGAAATTATTGCAGCAACGAGACTAACATTTTCCTAGCAAGCCAACTGGCGTCATATTTGTTATGGGCAGACGTATTACTCGCCATCAGGTGAACGTCTTGCTAGTCTATTCGCTTCGTCAAATAAAAAATTCCTTTTTTTCATAGATAACATAGAGAACGTCAAAGACGCTTCCATATTGGATACAGTGGGAACGGAGCAGCTCGTAGACGAAACTCAGGTAATTTTTTTTTGTGCAAACTTTTTTCTACTTATATTAATCTGTATAATAGTGTACATCATTAGCCGATAGACGTCCACTGCTGGACATAGGCCTCACTCAAATATCCCCCACATCGATCGGTTCTGCGCTGCTCGCATCGCCAGGCACCAGGGGCCGTCTTTTGTAGGGTTCATATAGGGAGCTTAGGTCCTTTCCCACCACGTCAGCTCAATACAAGTTGGTGACAGCCAGAGCCTCGTCTGTTGATTAGCAGGCTGCACCACGAGCTGTTGAGGTTGGCTTGGGTCCCGTGAGTTTTTGTGTACAATTAACATATAGCAAGCGATACGATATTTTCAAATACGAGGAGAGACTGGAGTTCAGCTAGAAACTATTGAACCATTTTTTAATCATGCAGAGAACACTTTAGGTCTACTGATAACTCTTACCGGAGACCGTCTAGGTAGGTACCAACATATATACTCATTAAGTATAACGTTTATCAGATTACAAGCGGCGCGACGGACGGCACCGGGGTGCTGCGGCTGGTGCAGGTGCAGCTGCCCGACGGCCGCAGCGGCTGGCTCGCGGTCGACTGAGCGCTGCGCACGCGCCGCCGGGCCACCCACCCGACAACCCCACATTACATTCATGCGGACTCCGACAGAAAAATATATATTGTATAAGCTGCAGCTAGTGTAATTACTGCGGTAATCAGAAACAACATCTTATGTCTCACGGCGACAAGCACAATGCGGTGCAGTACATATATGCACCTAATAGTGTACTGTAGTAGCTCGCTGGTCTAATAGTTAGAGCGTGCGGCCTTAATTCCGAAGGTCGCGGGTTCGAATCTCGGCATGTACCGATGACTTTAATATTTAAATTATGTGCATTTGTGAAATTAAGTTACAGCAACGACATACAAACGGTGAAGGAAAACATCGCGAGGAAACCTGCACATGAATTAGAATTTATTCTAAGCTGTGTATGTGAAGTCACCAATCCGCGTTGGACCCGCGTGGTGACTATGGCCCAATCGCCCACATATTGAGGGTAGGCCTGTGCCCCAGCAGTGGGGACGTAAGTTGGCTTTATATATTCAACCAGCGCCACATTGTTATGGGCAAGCGTGTCACTTACTATCATGTGAATATTTCGTTCGTAATATCAAAAAATATAAGAAACAAAATTTTTTCTCTGGATATACTGTATTATTACTTTTCGCTAATACATTGTATAATTGGAGGTATTATTGTGAATACATTAGCTACATGTACTGTAGCATATGGTTGTGTTGGTTTGAATATATTTGTATATAGCTAGTAACTTTAGTTTTACAGACAGACGGACAGACGAGAGATTAAGTTATTTTATGAAAATATACTTGCAAATCTCATTTTATTTTATTTTTTCACCCTTTTAATATTAAACCTTAACATATCGCCGATGGAGTAGTAAGGTCCTCGAGGGATGCCCGCGTACCGGTGTACGTGGTGTTGGTAGGCCTCCCACAAGGTGGACCAATCGATGAGGAGAGCTTTGGGGGTGGCCTATCCAGCAGAGTATCGGCTGATCATGGATGTAACACAATCATATATACGTGTAAGGGGGTTCCCAATCAAACCTCAACTGCTCGCGGTGCACCCTGCCAATCAACGGATGGGTCTCTGGTTCCCAACAGCCCGCATAGGGCCAGCATTGTGAGAAATATCCCACACATATGAACCTCTACAAACCACAGCCGGAGGCCAGGCTGACTTGTCCAATCAATGTGGTGATTTTTGGAAGTTTATGTCCAACAGTGGACGTCTATCAGCTGATAATGATATTTATGGTGGAGTACCTTTCTGGGGCCTCATGTATTTAATATACAAACAGATCAATTAATGTCCCCGTTAGTAGGACTCCAGGTCTCTCATAGTAAAATTCAATACTCGGCCCGTGTGTGGGTATGTCACGGTGGTAGTGTACAGAAAAAAAATAATGGTAATTTTTTTTTATATTTATTAAGAATAAGTCTTTAATAAAACTTTCATTATTATAATAAAACAATACTGAGAGATATCTTACATTACTGTACACTACAAGTGAAAAGGGGTGTTAGGGTTCCACCACAACAACTCACGGTACCCAAGCCTACCAGCTCGTGGTGAACCCTACTAATCAACAAACGTTGCTCTGGCTCCCACCAACCCGCATTGGGCCAGCGTGGTTGGAACTGGCCCGAATCCTCGATATGAACAAACAACAGCCTTTAATGCTTGGCCATACAGACATTGCAGGATCGATCGATATGGGGATCTTTAGGGGAGACCTATGTCCAGCAATGGACGTCTATCGGCTGATGATGATGATGACAAGCGAATCTATTTATGATCCTGTACCTGAGGTATCTGTGTTTGTTTGTTATTAATATGCTGATTTACCCCATACCGAAATCTACTTCAAGCAGATTATTCTACCAGAAACTGTTCATAGCGGTAGCAACAGGTATAGCCATGATGAAACAACGAAACGATGATGATGATGAATGATTATTCTCGTATTATAAACTATCAACAGATGTAATACTGACTATAGTATAGTGGAAGATCTCTGTTGTCGAAGAATAAAAAAATGGAATTAATTGGAACGCAATGCGCATGCGTGAACGGGAAGAGTCTTCTTTCTTAGGTATAAATATAGGTCACGCACTTGTTCAGTCTTTTTCTGCGCGGGCCGTTGAAGAGTTCATACGTGCCACTGTTCCGGACGTCATGTTTTTGAAGAAAAACTCGATGAATTTGAAGAGCGATGCTGCGCGCAGCATCGCTCTTCAAATTCATCGAGAATCTCGTAAGATTACTGTTTGAGAACATTCGACCTAGCGGTCGCGTTTCTATGGAGCAACGTCATATTACCAATAGATCTCCATGTCCCAACGCAAGGACTTAGCCATGGATGTTAACATTATCAAAAATGAGGAGGTTCGCAAGAGAACTAAAGTCACCGACATAGTCTAAATGCCAATGTTAGCCTCCAGTGGCAATGGGAAGGACACATCGCTCGAAGGACTGACAGCTGATGGGGCACTAAGGTCCTCAAGGACCATAATATTAACGACGCGATTCACAGAAAGTTACATATAGAAATCTATGTATTATAAAATCATTACAAATATAAATCATTCTAAATACATATGTTATGTATAAAGAAAATTGTTTTTTATATATTCACCAATCACAGAACATAAGCATTCTACGGTTATAGGCTATTTATTTTTTTATATGTCACAGATCCTTCATCATTTTATTTCTAATTAACTTCTATAAACATCATCATTTAGTATTATTTATGGGGTTGCTATAGTAACGGTTGCTATAGGAAGGCCTTTGCGGTCGCTCTCAAGGAATATTTCAGGTCTAATTGTATATTACCGCCAGCAAAGCGGTCGGGGAACAGCTAGTATATAGTAAACATATAGACAAATTCAATTTAAATAATAATTTTCTTAGTTGACAGATGGAACAATTCAAGATGGCGGCGAATTGTCTATTGTCAATGGTAAGGCGGCCCGTAGACAGGCGCCGGTTTGTTAATGATGTTGTTGTTGTTGTTGTGGAAACCGGTCAGGGAGCCGGTGAACTCCGGCGGTGCGTTGTAGTTATACCCTGTAGCATAAACAGTAACACATAATATATGAGAGAGAAAGCCTTGAAATATATATATACATAAATATTATGTATTTAAACGACGACACAGGTGCGACGTTCACCTGATGGTAAGTGATACACTCGCCCATAATAATATGGCGCTAATTAACATTAAGTTTAGTCAAGATGTTAAGTCTCGTTACCCCAGTAATTACATAAACTACAGCGCCTTTCAAACCGCAACACAGAAATATTGCACACTACTATTTGGCAGCAGATATAGGCGCTGCGGTGGTAACCTACGATACAGTTAATTCATGATTAGTAGTCATAATGCTCCCTCTGCTGGGATTTAGAACCTTAATAAATAGAAAGGCGATATCTTTTCACCACGTCAGCCCAGTGGTAGTTGAGGCTGTTGGATCTTGAAAGCTTTATCTATCACCGGAAGTTCAATCACTATAATTCAAACGTCGTCTCAACACGTAAATATATGAAGGGATAACCTCTTTCCAAACTCATGTCTTGGTTATAAGAAACCAGTGAAGTACTTCCGCTACAAGAAATTTGCAGTTGTACATTCATACATATATATCACGCCTCGTTCCCAGTGGGGTAGACAGAGACCAGCTCTCTCCACTTGCTACGATCCTGGCACACCTCTCTCGCTTCCTCCACTTCCATGAGCGTCTTCATGCATTCTCGTCAGATGCGAGTACTCTTGACCCGGCCTTTCTTTAGGACATCATCAATTTGATCAGAACATGTCCGCCAAGGTCGACCTGCACCGATTTTTCCAATCATTCTTACCTTGTATATCTCTTTCGTTAATCTTCTTTCATCCATTCTTTCGACATGGCCGAAACATCGAAGCATCCCTTTCTCTATCCTAGTCACTACATCTTCAACCACGCCGCACCGCTTTCTTATTACATTGTTATTCACTTGGTCCATCCGTTTCACTCCAGTTATACTTCTCAGGCTTCTCATCTCCACAGCATTAATCCTACTTTCATGTTTCTTCTGCCATACCCAACATTCACTACCATACATCAGTGTGGGGACCAACACGCCTCTATGCACAGACAGTCGTGCTCTTTGTGATACATTCCGGTTATTCATAAAGTTGTGCCTTATATATAAGTCTCACCTTGGCTTTGGTGTTCAGGTTCAGGGTACCTCGCCTGGCCTTCGTATCTCACGTCCGCATGGAAGCCAGTCTTCCAGTCCGCGTGGTACGTTACTGCAGAAAATCCATACTTCCGTGATTAATTAATGATAGTGAGTTTCTGAAGAAATCTAGGAGAATGATAAGAACAGTAAATTCACAACATAGTATAAATATTACTGTAATTAGGATGACATACAATTTTTTTTTATATGAGGAAACGATGAGGTGGTCAAGACGTTCACCTGATGATAAGTGATACATATGCCTATAACAAAGTGGCACTAGTTAAAATACTGCACTATATTGCGCTCCTCATCTGAGACATAAAATGTCGAGTCTCGTTACCCCAGTAACACATGTTTGGCGGCAGAAAGAGCAGCTACAGTGGTCACTTAAATGGTCATGGTTAGACCTACGAGCACTGCACCACAGTTTACTTGAGTATCGCTGCTTGAGCAATGTTTGAACACTGCAGCTTGACAGCGGGAATGAAAGCTGCTGTGCTAACGCAGGGTCTGGTGAGGGATGTACCAGCAGGGGTGCAACTCACCTATCTGCGTGCGCCCGTCCGGCAGCTGGACCCGGTACTCGCCGCGCACCTCGCGCCCGTCCGACCTCTCCCTCCTGCCGTAGTCGTTGCCGGAGCGGGAGTCCTTCACCGAGTAGCCGAACTCGTACGACTTCGGCTGAAAGCATAAATATAACAATTGAACAGTGGTTAGACTGCTCGCCTGAAAGTTCCCGGTTCAGTTATTTGGTAACCGGAAGCGAGAAATATAATAGATACAGATCGCGTGTGAATAAAAGATATCAATATGTGAATGGTGGCGGTAGGACTCTGCTGCTGAAGACCGCTTGAAAAAGTACTTAGTAATAGTTACGGTTTGAAGGGCTCTGAAGCTAATGAAATTACCAGAGTAACAAGACTCGATATATTATGTCACAAGGCTATTACCGTAATATGGTCTAGTGTATATCCTATCGCTGCGTTGTTTTAGGCAGGCATATCACTTACCATCAGATGAACGTCCTGCTATATAATATATATATATCACCATCAGTCGATAAACGTCTACTGCTGAACATAACCTCCCCTAAAACTCCCACACGATCGGGTGGATCCCACGTGGGGAGATTTGGGGCATTTCCCACCACGCTGGCACCACGAGTTGGTAATGTTGGCTCTGGTCCTATAACTTATTATGCGGGGACCTTTACTTGAATAAGTTTTACAAAAAAATATAGTGCGAACACTTCTCCACTGCTTTCCGTAACATTCTGATGACGATCGCGATCATTAGACACCAACACAAATGGACGGTAACACTACATAACAGATACATTTGTTTTAAAACATTTATATATATATATATATATATATATATATATATATAACTTGCTTGCACGGGAGCGACCCTCATCTGGTGGTAAGTGTGGTAAATGGTGGTAAATCGCGAGACCGGATTACGTTCCAGGACTCATCATTCATCACCGACAACCAGAGACGATGTCCATACAACCAAAGGCAAACTTTATCATTCTAGACGTGATATTTTGTGATGATCACGGCTGTTGGACGGTTAAACAGAACAGAAGTTCAATAAAGTCTTTGCGATAAAGATAAATTGTTTATACCTCTTTCTATATGATATTTAAACCTAGTATAAAGTCTAAGTATTAAGTGATCTATATGCTGTTTTTTTATCATATTTTTCGCTAAGTTTCTACTTGTGTTTAATGATATAAACTTAGTCTAGTACAAAACTGAAGTTATGATTATGATTAGAAAGTTTGTGAGACAATCTCATCCGAACTATTTAATTTCCATATAATCAGTATTGTTACTTTATTTGTATATAAAATACAAAATAAATAATTAACTTTACTACTACTAAGCAATGCTTTAAATGTCGCAAATAACTTTAAATAGAGTTTTTCAAAGATTCTTTCTCTTATTCTCTTCCGAAATCTGATGATACGCTCCATAATACCGTTTTTACTTAAAGTAAAGATTAATATATGAACAATATTGATATTTATTCAAGTAAGATATTGAATAAAATCTCCTACTACGAAGTAAGCTAATAAGTAAACAGTTAATCAATACGTTTAACAATTTTCAGGTGTCCAAAATGAAACTGCTTCTTCTCCTTTCCACTATCATAACGATACAAGGAGCTGCGATGAGTACAGAAGAAGATGAATGTGACGGTGTGATGATTAACGGCGTTTACCACGACAGGGTAGTCTTGAAATCGGACCTCGACCAGCCTTACTAATTATCAGTGATTTCGCTACCAATACACTATTCTTCAGTTACATCTTGACAGAGTGAGGTGATACTTTCCGTAGTTCAAAAATCAATCTCAACACAAAGGAATATACAGAGATCGATTTCCTCGTAAACGGTTTCAGCCACACCGTCGATCAGGATAACCACGAGGATCATATCGGCTGTACTGAAGGTATCTACAGATATGACTACGCCTCCAACAAAGCCCACGACATCGGCATCACCACTTCCAACGTCTGGGATATTTACTTTAGAGAATTTTTGTACTACTCTGATTTCCTCTCGATATTCCTCTACATCATCAAAGACAGCGAGCTATTGCGCTTATTAGATTTAGAGAACACAAAGATAACAAAGTTCGCTATTGATGGTGATAATGTCATGATCTACACGAACGCTGCAGGGCTGTACAGCCAACCTGAAGGCACACAAGAAGATTATCTGTACAAGGAATTGGAGAACGGTGGAAATGTTATAGAATTAGCTAATGATGTTAAAGGAGATGTGTACGCTTGTTTCGTAGACGGTATACATAGAATCAAGGCTGCAATGGGCACACTGGAGCTGGTGGTTAGTATTTAGGAAGCTTCTGGTATAAAGTTTGATTCTAACAACAATATTGTTTACTCTAACAGAACTTTCGTGATACATCTTAAACCTAATATCAGTAAATGTTGATAATGTGTATGTAATAAATAGATTCGTAAGCATAGTTAAATTTAACCTCATGGGATTTGAAGAGTAAATATCCATTAAGTATTAATCAAGATTAATTATTGATAGTGATACAGAGTTTTTAAATAAACTTACAATGATATGAAACGATTTTTATGATATATTTGCTTTGACGAAAACTCACAATGGCAATATGAACAAAAATAGATACGCTTATTTTCTAATGTCTCTGAAAATCGTTTTAAATAGTTGATTATAATTAATATTATATTCATATATAATGTTAATTATAATCAACTTTAAGAAAAGGAAGTAAAATCATATATCTAAGAAGTGTATGAGGACAACTGTGATAACAATGATTACAATTTAAGTGTGAATGATTGTTGTTTTTGATTATAAACTGCTACTGATAACCTCTATAAAATTATCATCAAATGAACTTGACGAATTTACCACATTACAAGGATAAATTTCAAATATCAACAATAACATTATAACAATAATAATAAAGTCTAAATTCGAGTCGAGTTAGACGAAACGAACGCAAACGAAGAGTTCCAACGACGGTGCAGCGATAACGGACCTCGGAGCGGCCCAGTTGTTGTGTTATAACGGAAAATGTGACACGCTTCGCAAATATGAAAAGTTTACTGATATACGCATTAGTGCAAATATTAATGAATATAGAAGGCAAATTAATCATACTGCTGACCGATGGACCAATAGAGAAGATAGGACCGAGGATATACAAGAAAGAAGTACTAACAAAAGAATACAAATACCCGAAGGAGCTCGCGTACGATTCGGCGACGAGAAACCTGTACTTCATGTACATGGACGATTCTCTGCAGAATTCGGGACGAGCTTACATCAACGTGATAACGAAAGAGAATCAAAAAATCAACGGGATATCAAGGAATAAAGCGACCGCAGTCGATTCGGACACCGGCGATATATACTTCGGTTCGGATGACGGACTTTACAAATACGATCCGATCACAAACACGGCGAGGAACATCGGACTGTACAATGTTAACGTCTTCAGAATTGTCATAAGAAACAATCAGATGTATATCATAGACGCGAACAACCACATGATGTACGTGGTCAACCAGGGGCGCACGGTCACCAGATTTGGCAACGCGCAAACCGTGTTCACCTTCGACGTGGACACCAACAACAACGTGCACTTTGTGACGATGTGCGGCCTCTACTGCGCCGTCGGCGGGCGCGAGGTCGTCAAGAACAGGGACATGAGCACCGCGGACTTTCTGATCGTCGACGATGATAAAGCTTACGCCGTCGCCGATCAGGGCATTCACGAGATCGACTGCGCCAACGGGACCGCCAGTAAACTGGCCGAGTTGAACATCAGGCCGCGCAGCATGGTGTTCGGTGATTACGGCGACATATACTTCGCTGAAGACGACGTCATATACAGATTGAAGCCATTGACTTCCTATCTAATATACAACTTTCCGAAAAAGGGCAGAGCAAAAGTTGTGTGAGCGCCTGTACACTATTACTTCTCAATCCCCACTGATGACTCCCTCTTGCCTCTCTCCTCTAACCTAACAACTATCCATAACTGATAATCTGGAGGAACCTTCTGGATGCCAGCAGTGACCAGCTGACCTGATCGCTACTCCCTCAAAGCGTACGTTTTGCAGCCAGGGTCACCATCCACCGCAGCTATTACGGTAATAATTCCCTGGTGGTAGTTCTCTGTTCCCTGACCATTTATGTACCACCGCGGCTCTTATTCCTGTTGCCAAACAGCAGTGTGCAAACATTGATACGTTCCGGTTTGAAAGGTGCTGTCGATAGTGAAATTACTTGGGTAACGAGACACGACGTCTTATGTCTGAAGGCGACGAGTACAATGGGCAGATGGATCACTTATCATCACGTGAACGACGTCGCTTTCTCAAATAAAAAAAAAAACTGTTATACCGTTCTTTCACCTACTTGCTAGTATTTTTATTAATGTTTACATCTGTACATTATTAGATTAATTTATTATCTAGATTACCTAATAGTAAATAAATAATTACCTAGATGCTAACAATTGATTTAAGACAAATACTATGTTAAATAAATATTGTTTTTTTTTAATTTGTTTAAATTACTTAAATAATCACTTTTCTGCACGGGTATTTTGTAATTATTATAGACATAATAGATTTACTTAGTACGTATACGAGTATTTCAGTATTTCCGCAACACTTTCGTATTACTTGTATATTTTCGTAGAATTAGTAAACTAATATGTTCGTAGTAATATTTTCGTTATACTAATGTTTGCGTAATACTAGTATATTAGATTATTTCATACTATATAAGTGTTTCCGACGAATTAGTGTACTAGTATTTTCGTAGTGTAGATTACTAGTATTTTGTTACAATATAGTATGGTACTATATATTAGTGCTTTAGAATATTTATAATTTTTCAATGAACTATTAATTTTTGCGATTAGAAATACTTAAACAAAATCTCTTTGTGGATATAACATAAAAAATAACATATAGCGTAAGTTCAAAAATAGGAAAGCCTAGATAAAGGCTATGACCTAAGATATTCTATTAATTAATACGTATATACTAATTGTTTCTCGCCCGCTTTGTTGGCTGTAAAATAGAGTTACATCGCAAAAGGCTTGTTAGCAACCGTTACTATAGCAACCACATAATACTAAATGAAAAGTTTGTATAAAAGATAATTAGAAATAAAATGATTAAGGATCTATGGAATAAAAAAAATTAGTATCCTATAATAATCTATAGATCATACCGCGTTGAGTGCTCATGTTCCCGTCGCGATACGTTCACTTGTTTTCACGTGATTGATGAACAAATGAAACCCATTTTCATTCCATTCCAATCAGCCGGAAGACGTCCACTGCTGGACAAAGGCCCCACCCCAAAGATTCCCCTTAAGATGAGATCCCATTTTATATATATTACTATATATATAGTTAGCGCTAGTTAGAGTGTTATACACAGCACCACACAACGCTCGTCGCCTGAGACATTAGTCGTTTAATCTCGTTAGTCCAGTAATTACAGCTGCAGCGCCCTTCAAACCGGAACATAGTAATGTTTGCACAGTACGGTTTGTTAGCTAGAATGGGTGCTGCAGTTGTACCTAAACGGTCTGCAGCAGCTGAGACCTTCCACCACCGCTCATATCTTCGAAAGATTAATGTACTAGAACTTAGTGAATAGGTTGATGGTCTAGATACCAATACGCCGTGGGACTTACCACTTGGTGGTTGCCATGGTGATCTTGGCTGCCGTAGTCCGGACCGGAGACCAGGCCGTGGGGGCTCGGCGGTGAGTAGCCATCGTTGTGCGAGGAGTACACTGCAACAGTAGGATCGGTGTAATCTATATCCTCATTGGGATTGGAGAAATAGATGTAGAGATATTACTGGTGGTAGGTCTCTGCTGCCGGAGACTGTCTAGCTACCACCGCAGCAGACAGTGATGTACAAATATTACTGTATTCCAGTTTGAAGGGCGTTATAGCTAGTGTAATTACTAGAGTAACGAGACAACATCTTATGTGGCAGACGATGAGCGCCATTATTATGGACGGGCGTGAACGTCTCTCTCGTCGCATCCCTTACTTAATTAAAAAAAAAACTAATATCATAGTCTCCACCACAACGTGGTGCTTCGATATTACGCTCGTCGCTTTAAGATGTTAATTTCATTACTTCAGTAATTTCACTAGCTGCAACGCCCTTCAAACCTGAATACAGTAATGTTTGCGCATTGCTGTCCGTCAACTGCTGTGTTACCTTAGACGGTCTCCGGCACCAGACTAATCGCTGTAAATTAACCTTCTTCTCATCGGTCGGATAATGCCCACTGATGGGCATATGCTCAAGGATCCTCATTGAATGGGAATTGGGCTTAAGTTCCACCACGACTGGTCCAGGGTTGGAAGGTGGTGAAAGCTCCGTCTGATTCTGGATGCGCCTCATGCAGATAAGAATGACTTGAGCTCCATAAGATGTTGGCGGGAACACTTACACCCCATCAAAGTTAATATCACGCAAATATATTTATAAATAGATTTTAATTCATAAAATAACTAATATTACGTTAAAATTACAAATAAATTAATCAATATATATATACACACACACACATATACACACACATATATATGTGTGTGTATATATATGTATAAATAAGACTCATGCTCAATATTTAGAAAGACAATTTATAGAGTATAAGAATATCTAACTCTAAGGTTTTTACCAGATACTAAAGAAGGAGTATGTCTCTTTACATTTGTTTTTTTTTAATGGAAGGGTGAGGAAACCAGCGAACAGTTCACCTGGTTTTAAGTGATCACTGACGCCCATAGACAGTCGCAACACCTGCGTCGCAGCTGCGAAGACGACTTTTGAAGAATTAAAAAATTGTCTATGCATGTTGACGCGTCTAACATTATCTATGCCTCTTTAAAGGATTTTCACTATATTATTAAATACTAGGTATTTAATAGGTACGTAGTATATTGTTGTAGTACAAAAAATGTGCTGCTCCAGGTGAGGCTCGAACTCACAACCCCGGCATCGCTCGGACACTGTCGTATAAGTACCGTGCGCTAACCAATTGCGCCACTGGAGCCGTGCGGGCCACGTCCAACTCATGGAATGTCTGCAGTTGTGTATATATCCTTTGTACAAACTATCCTCATTTATAACGCGACGGTATAGACATTTACCAGACGGTAGTAAGCCAAACAATCTAATCTTACTAGGGCGACGTATACTGCATCACATTGTACTCGTCGCTTACACATAAGATTTTAATCCCGTTATTACAGCGATTTCAACTACAGCGCCCTTCGAACCGGAATACAGTAATGTATATATTCTGCTGTTTGTCATGTGCCGGAAACCCACCGGAGTTACCACCATAAAATGGACTGGACATAGGTCTCTACAAACAGTCAGCATGGACTCCAGTACTGCTGGACATTAGGAGCTGTCGTATAAGGATCATATGGGGGTGTTTGGGTCATTTCCTACCACTCTGGCCCAATGTGGGTTGGTGGGAGCCAGAGCCTGGTGTGATGATTAGCAGGATTCACCACGAGCTGGTGAGGATGGTGAGGTTCTCGTGAGCTGTTGAGGGAATTCTATATGTAGTGTATAGACTGTACATACTAATTCCAGTCGCTATCGATACATCGCTAACAGTGGAAGTCGGGTAGCGTGCAATCGTTAGTGTTCCGGTTTGAAGGGCGCTGTAGCTGATCTCACCGCGGGGGTAACGAGAATCAAAATCTTATGCCTCAGGCGACGAGTACAATGCGATGCTGTGTATATCATCTTAACTAGCAACCACGTTGTTATAAGCGAGCGTATCACTTAAAATCGAGTGAAGGAAGAAAAATCAATGTTTTGTCCATTCCTTTGTTTTAACGAAAAAAAAAAAAAACCTCTGTCGTAGCTTTGCTGTCTCTGCTCTGGTCTGCTTCATGCACCAACTCCAGCCTGGATGAGATGCTGTCAGCAGGGAAAGTGCGTAGTGTATATATTTTGAATATCTTACCCGGTAGGTAACCGTTGGCGGGGTGCGCAGGCGTGGGGTAGTTGTACCCCTGGATAGGGGGCTCGCTGGTGGCGGAAGCAGTCAGCAGTAGTAGGGTGGAGACCTGGAGACGTAAATTCATCACGATGATGCAAGGAAGATGAGGATGCTTTACTGGTCGCAGATTCTCGTGTGACCACCACTACCAGTATCGAATATTACTGTGATCCGGTTTGAAGGACGCTGTAGCTATTACTAGCGGTTGGTCTCTGTTGCTACAGATTGTCTAAGTACCACCGCAGCGCCTATTGCAGCCGACAAACAGTACTGTGCGAATATTACCGTGATCCGGTTTGAAGGGCGCTGTAGCTACTATAATTACTGGAGTAACGAAACTCAACAACTTATATCTCAGGCGATGATATAATGCGATGAGGGATATATCAAACCTTCTTATCGGCGTATCACTTACCATCAGGTGAACGTCGCGTACATCTCGTTCATTGGATTAAAAAAAAAAACGGTTCATCATCATCATCATCACGCATAAAAAGAGGTATCATTATCATATCATCATATCATATCATCGTAGGTACAGTTATCATACCATATCCTCCGCGGTATACCAGCGGTATAGTATCCCATATGGTAATCAGACCGTGCGATTACCACTTAACTGTTCCTACGGTTACGTAAGTACAGTGTGTTACTTACCGCTAGTCATATAACTGGTACGCAGTTAAGTGGGTATACTTACCATTGTTGCGTAATTTGAAATGGTAGTTTTTTTTTTTTTGACTAAGCGATTAGACGAGTGAGACGTTCACCTGGTGGTAAGTGATACGCCTGGTAACACGCGGCGCTAGTTAGGACGTTATACACAGCACCACATTCGTCGCCTTTAGCCATGAGATGTGAAGTTAGTAATTACACTATCTTCAGCGCCCTTCAAACCGGAACACAGTAATGTTCGCATACTACGACGGCGGAGTACTTAGACGATCTCCGGCATAAGACTTACCAACAGTAAAACCTCAACTTTACACCAAACGAATCTGCGTACTGGTGGTAGGTCTCATGTTGGAGACTGTCTATGTACCACTGCAGCGCCTATTGCAGCCGACGGACAGTACTCTGCGAACATTACTGTGATCCGGTTTGAAGGGCCCTGCAGCTATTATTGCTGGTAGGACTCTGTTGCTACAGACTGTCAAAGTAAGTGCCGCCGCAGCGCCTGTTGCAGCCGACAGACAGTACTGTGCGAACATTACTGTGATCCGGTTTGAAGGGCCCTGCAGCTATTATTGCTGGTAGAACTCTGTTGCTACAGACTGTCAAAGTAAGTGCCGCCGCAGCGCCTGTTGCAGCCGACGGACAGTACTGTGCGAACATTACTGTGATCCGGTTTGAAGGGCCCTGCAGCTATTATTGCTGGTAGAACTCTGTTGCTACAGACTGTCAAAGTAAGTGCCGCCGCAGCGCCTGTTGCAGCCGACAGACAGTACTGTGCGAACATTACTGTGATCCGGTTTGAAGGGCCTGCAGCTATTGTGCTGGTAGGACTCTGTAGCTACAGACCGTCAAGGTAGGTACCGCCGCAGCGCCTGTTGCAGCCGACAGACAGTACTGTGCGAACATTACTGTGATCCGGTTTGAAGGGCCCTGCAGCTATTATTGCTGGTAGGACTCTGTTGCTACAGACTGTCAAAGTAAGTACCGCCGCAGCGCCTGTTGCAGCCGACAGACAGTACTGTGCGAACATTACTGTGATCCGGTTTGAAGGGCCTGCAGCTATTACTGCTGGTGGGACTCTGTTGCTGAACTGTCAAAGTAAGTACCGCCGCAGCGCCTGTTGCAGCCGACAGACAGTACTGTGCGAACATTACTGTGATCCGGTTTGAAGGGCTCTGCAGCTATTATTGCTGGTAGGACTCTGTTGCTACAGACTGTCAAAGTAAGTGCCGCCGCAGCGCCTGTTGCAGCCGACAGACAGTACTGTGCGAACATTACTGTGATCCGGTTTGAAGGGCCCTGCAGCTATTATTGCTGGTAGGACTCTGTTGCTACAGACTGTCAAAGTAAGTACCGCCGCAGCGCCTGTTGCAGCCGACAGACAGTACTGTGCGAACATTACTGTGATCCGGTTTGAAGGGCTCTGCAGCTATTATTGCTGGTAGGACTCTGTTGCTACAGACTGTCAAAGTAAGTGCCGCCGCAGCGCCTGTTGCAGCCGACAGACAGTACTGTGCGAACATTACTGTGATCCGGTTTGAAGGGCCCTGCAGCTATTATTGCTGGTAGGACTCTGTTGCTACAGACTGTCAAAGTAAGTACCGTCGCAGCGCCTGTTGCAGCCGACAGACAGTACTGTGCGAACATTACTGTGATCCGGTTTGAAGGGCCCTGAAGCTATTATTGCTGGTAGGACTCTGTTGCTACAGACTGTCAAAGTAAGTGCCGCCGCAGCGCCTGTTGCAGCCGACAGACAGTATTGTGCGAACATTACTGTGATCCGGTTTGAAGGACGCTGTAGCTATTACCAGCGGTATGTCTCTGTTGCTACAGACCGTCAAGGTAGGTACCGCCGCAGCGCCTATTGCAACCGACAGACAGTATTGTGCGAACATTACTGTGATCCGGTTTGAAGGGCGCTGTAGCTATTACCAGCGGTATGTCTCTGTTGCTACAGACCGTCAAGGTAGGTACCGCCGCAGCGCCTATTGCAACCGACGAACGGTATTGTGCGAACATTACTGTGATCCGGTTTGAAGGGCCCTGCAGCTATTATTGCTGGTAGGACTCTGTTGCTACAGACTGTCAAAGTAAGTGCCGCCGCAGCGCCTGTTGCAGCCGACAGACAGTACTGTGCGAACATTACTGTGATCCGGTTTGAAGGACGCTGTAGCTATTAACAGCGGTATGTCTCTGTTGCTACAGACCGTCAAGGTAGGTACCGCCGCAGCGCCTATTGCAACCGACAGACAGTACTGTGCGGACATTACTGTGATCCGGTTTGAAGGACGACGTAGCTAGTGTTACTACTAGGATAATGAGACTCAAAATCTATATCCCAAGCGACGAGCGCAATGTGGTGCAATGCATTATTATAATCAGCGTATCACTTAACATCAGGTGAAAGTCCCGCTCGTCGCTTGATAAAAAAATACTAGATAGTATATTTACCTTGAGTAACATGTTGTAGTTTATATCTGAAACAAAAATATTTAATAACTGTTATAAAATACTTTGTTTATAATCTATATATATAAGACATTACCACCAACGTTCTCATCACGGTATTTCTGGAACTGTAAGACCTGGAGACTTGAAATTCAGTAGAAATATTCCTTATATCGAGTATATATAACAGATAATACAGAATATTACAAAATATCACCCCCAAAAGGGGTAGCGGGGTTATTATGGCCAGCGAAGAGGACGGGGTATAGCTAGTACATATAATCTAGATCCACCTCGCTCACCTGATAAATACAGGTCTTCCGAAAAGAAGTATGATGAGTATAGGTTAGTAATAATCACAGACAACGCAATAGCCTTTTTTTATATAATTACAACGCCCTACAAACCAGAGTACTTATGTTTGCCTGCTGCTGTTTATCGAACAACGGTCTGAGAGAACAGAGACGACCAGTAAAAGTCTCTTCATGGGGCTGTACCCTCTTAATCTACAATAAGGAAGGTGGAAAGATGGTGGGGATATTTTAAGCTGTCTCCCACAGTGCGATTAATACAAAAAGCATCTTTCGCTTTAGAAACTCTATCCATAGACAAATTAGATAAATCTTTAATTATAATGGAGAGTCGAGATCGTTCCGCGGATTGGATTCTCCATTTTCTTCCGTGAGAATATGGAGCTGAGAGCGGATGATGAATTGGTGCATTGTTTGTATCTTCAAAGATATTTAAATATTCATGCTGTTATAACAACAATCAAGAAGATTTATCGTATTTGTTAAACTTTATAGATGATTACATTACCGCCTATATATGTCTTCATCATCACCATCATCATCATCATCAAAAATTACTATTTACTTTGTATACTACGTAACCACAAGATCTATACTAAACTGTTTCGCGCTCTTTCTGCTGTAACAACCCCGCAACTTCTATTAGGGGTAATATTTCGTAGAATCTGATCTTAGCTGATCTATACTCGGCAAAACGAGTATTTCTACCAAATTTCAGGTCTCCAGGCCACGTAGCTCCAGATATATCGTGATCATCTTCTACATAGGTAGATATCTTTTATATACATAAACATAAAGAAAGTTTGGACAGAAAATTAATACAGAAGACAAAGAAGATCAGGACGTCTTAGTTCTTTAGTTTAAAATAAGTTCAAAATAGAAATCCTATATTATTATAGACTAGAATATTGTTGATGAAATATTTACTATTGTGTACTCATTATGTATTTATTAATATAGACTTTTTACGCAATTACAAGACAAACAATACGAATGAAATAGATCAACAAAATGGCGGCAAAGTACCACAGGGCGTATTGTATTCTAGTTAACCTTTAAGGGTGGCGGAAAATTAAAAATATTAAATCATGAAGAAAAAATACATCATAATTAATGCTAAAAATATATAAAAGGACATAAATATTATGTAATGTATTAATTATTAGAATTTAATAAGAATCTTATGTATATAAGTCAAAATAATGAATATATCACAATTAAACTATATAAGAAAAACAGACAGAAGTAAAATAGGATGAATTCTATTACAACAAAGAAATTTGTACTGAAGATTAATACAGCCATTTTTCTTTTTCAGCTTGTAAAAATAATTTTTTTTTTAAATCCCTTATATTATCCATAGAGAAGAAGAACTCTAGTGAAGTTTTATCCAGCGCCGTCAACTTAACAAATAAACATTGATCAGTAGAAAATAGTTATTTCAGCTTAAGCTGTAAAATCAGGTAAACAATTTTTTTTTATTCAGTTGTTTACTACTGACTGTGTCTAATTCGGTGTCACGAACACTGCGTCTTATTACCAAGACTTTTATTAAAAAAAAAAACTGCGGTGACCGAAGCAATTGATAATATTGAAAATAGTTAACATTAGATTGTCGCTAAATAGCGTTATAGGGGATAACTACCTTTGTGGTGGTGGTTAAACGCTAAATAATACAGAAGAGGTCCTTGGTTCGATTCTCGGTTCACATGTACAGTTACAGCTGGTAGTGTGTTGCCGGAGACCGTCTTAGTACCGCCGCAGCTCACATTGCACCCGACAAACATTACTGTGCTAAAGTTACTCTGTTCCGGTTTAAAAGGCGCTGTTATTGGCGAAATTACTGAGTAATGAATAATGAAACGCAATGTGGTGCAGAGTAAACCATCCTAACAAGCGCCACGTCGTTATAGGCAAACGTATCATTAACTATCAGATATACGCATTGTGAATCTTATAGCTTTTGTCTCAATAAAAATAACAAAAGCGATGAGATAATAAAAAAAAATAGTTGATGGTTACCACTACCACCTCATCTGTTCCTTACCACCAGTTTTCTAAATCTGCCGCCACCTGAATCGCATCCGGTTATCAACATAAGAACTAGAATATATTAGTCAAGCGGAATTCACCACCACCAACCTCATAAACTTAAAGTCAAGCGTTAATCAATTGTTAGATTAAAAGGAAATTAAATGTCAACCTGTTGATATTACTTTTGTCTCACCTTAAAATAAAAAAAATGTATTCACTTCTGTCAAAAGATCTGCGCGCGAAAGTACTTTCGGCGGGAAAGGATCGGTATTAAGAACACTACACTGTTTTAGTTTGCACGCTAAACTGCGCCATAGACACAAGATGCTTTGTTTTTATACACGACGTCATGGAGGGCAATGGCGTATACAATGAGGTCTGTTTGGACTTACCTTGTGTAATCCTCGTCCAGATTTTATAGCGATAATTCGTCAGAATGGAGCACAGACAAAAATTATATCTTTTTAATAAATATGCTGTTGTCGTGTTTATTCAGCCAATGTGTTAATAATTTCTTATGGATATTTAAATGAAAGATTTCATTATGAAACGTTTACACAACGATTTGCATCACTTGAATTTAAGTGATGATTGTCACATATATTAGTATTCATTGGGTGTGGTCTTTTTAGTTACATTCAGTATCTACTGATGATAATACATGAACGGCTCCCAATTTCCAGCAACAGACACTAAGGACATGCTCTTCCCATTCAATTTGTGGGAGAAGGTCCCACTATTGGGAACATTATAATATGATTATTTATTTTTAGGTTATAAACATTGCATCATAAATACCACGATAAGTGAAGACATAGCGGGTCATTGGCATTATAAGTACAATGCTTTTGCCGGAGAAGTATTTCTTCCATGATCCTCAAGCTTCTAAGAACTGAAGGTGATTCTGTAGTCATGATTAAGATCAGAGATCTTATCGTTCTTTAGGTACCGCTTGATTGCTCTAGTCTTAGGCTATTGAGAATAGTACTAAGGTAAACCCTGCCTGTAAAAGGCGACTAAAAAGGTTTTCAGGTCCGTGGGCTTTGAAGGTGGGACCTTCATTGTCCACTAATGATACTGGATGATCGACAATACGAGGTGGTCTACTTCTTGTACTGAAGCGAGGGTGGCGAGGAGAGCTATAGCTTTCATACTGTGATCCGGTTTGAAGGATCAATCGATATTATTGGTGATAGTGTCTCTGGTACCGGAGATCGTGTAGGTACCACCGCAGCTCCTATTACAGCCGACAGACATTACTGTGATCCGGTTTGAAGGACCAATTGATATTACCGGTGGTAGTGTCTCCTTTGTCGGTGAATATCTAGGTACCATCGCATCTCCTATTGCAGCCGATAAACAGTACAACATTACTGTGATCCGGTTTGAAGGGCGCTGTAGCTAGCGTAATTACTGGAGTAATGAGACTTAATGTCTTGTCTCAGGCGACGAAAGCAATGTGGTGCAGTAGAGTGCAGAAAGTAGGGTATTTTAAAAAAAAATATATACGGACCCCTAATAAACAGTTGAGGGTACATTTAGAATAGATAATTAACTTAAAGCATTAATTATACTTAAACACCCGCGCTAATTAACATATAAGTAAACTGTTATATTACTGCGATGTATACCCCTTAAACAACGTAATGGATTGCTGAACTACATTACCTCAGTAATTACACTAGCTAGAACGCCCTTCGAACCGGAACACGGTAATGTTTGCACAGTACTGTTAGTCTAAGTAGCGAGTACGGAATCGCAACGCATTAGCTATTCATCCACGAAGTACTTTTTCTTTTTTTTTTTTATACCCACGAAACGAGACGAGCGTGACGCTCACCCGATATTAAGTGATACACCTGCTCATGACATGGCGTTAAAGTGTTCACAGTACATACAGCACCATATTGCGCTCGTCGACCGCGACGTAAGATGTTGAGTCTCGTTACACCCAGTTAAACTAGCTACAGCGCCCTTTAAACCCGAACACATTTTTTTTTTAATATATACGCAACTTGTTAAATCACTGCGATAAATTATATGTTAAACAACGTTATACATTGCTAAACTAGATTACTTATAAAATAAACAATTACCGCAGTAATTACACTAGCTACAACGCCCTTTGGACCGGAACATGGTAATATTCGCTCAGTGCTGACTGTCGGCTGCAATAGGCGCTGCGGTCGTCCCTCAGACGGTCTGCTGCAACAGAGACACTACCGGCAGTAATAGCTACAGAGACCTTCAAACCGGTTCACAGTAATATTCGCTCAGTGCTGACTGTCGGCTGCAATAGGCGCTGCGGTGGTCCCTCAGACGGTCTGCTGCAACAGAGACACTACCGGCAGCAATAGCTACAGAGACCTTCAAACCGGATCACAGTAATGTTCGCTCAGTGCTGACTGTCGGCTGCAATAGGCGCTGTGGTGGTCCTCAGACGGTCTGCTGCAACAGACACTACCGGCAGTAATAGCTACAGAGAGACCTTCAAACCGGATCACAGTAATGTTCGCTCAGTGCTGACTGTCGGCTGCAATAGGCGCTGCGGTCGTCCCTCAGACGGTCTGCTGCAACAGACACTACCGGCAGCAATAGCTACAGACCTTCAAACCGATCACAGTAATGTTCGCTCAGTGCTGACTGTCGGCTGCATAGGCGCTGCGGTGGTCCCTCAGACGGTCTGCTGCAACAGAGACACTACCGGCAGCAATAGCTACAGAGACCTTCAAACTGGATCACAGTAATGTTCGCTCAGTGCTGACTGTCGGCTGCAATAGGCGCTGCGGTGGTCCCTCAGACGGTCTGCTGCAACAGAGACACACTACCGGCAGTAATAGCTACAGAGACCTTCAAACCGATCACAGTAATGTTCGCTCAGTGCCGACTGTCGGCTGCAATAGGCGCTGCGGTCGTCCCTCAGACGGTCTGTTGCAACAGAGACACTACCGGCAGTAATAGCTACAGAGACCTTCAAAGCGGATCACAGTAATGTCTGCTCAGTGCTGACTGTCGGCTGCAATAGGCGCTGCGGTGGTCCCTCAGACGGTCTGCTGCAACAGAGACACTACCGGCAGCAATAGCTACAGAGACCTTCAAACCGGATCACAGTAATGTTCGCTCAGTGCTGACTGTCGGCTGCAATAGGCGCTGCGGTGGTCCCTCAGACGGTCTGCTGCAACAGACACTACCGGCAGTAATAGCTACAGAGACCTTCAAACCGGATCACAGTAATGTTCGCTCAGTGCTGACTGTCGGCTGCAATAGGCGCTGCGGTGGTCCCTCAGACGGTCTGCTGCAACAGAGACACTACCGGCAGCAATAGCTACAGAGACCTTCAAACTAGATCACAGTAATGTTCGCTCAGTGCTGACTGTCGGCTGCAATAGGCGCTGCGGTGGTCCCTCAGACGGTCTGTTGCAACAGAGACACTACCGGCAGTAATAGCTACAGAGACCTTCAAACTGATCACAGTAATGTTCGCTCAGTGCCGACTGTCGGCTGCAATAGGCGCTGCGGTCGTCCCTCAGACGGTCTGCTGCAACAGAGACACTACCGGCAGTAATAGCTACAGAGACCTTCAAAGCGGATCACAGTAATGTTCGCTCCAGTGCTGACTGTCGGCTGCAATAGGCGCTGCGGTGGTCCCTCAGACGGTCTGCTGCAACAGAGACACTACCGGCAGCAATAGCTACAGAGACCTTCAAACCGATCACAGTAATGTTCGCTCAGTGCTGACTGTCGGCTGCAATAGGCGCTGCGGTGGTCCCTCAGACGGTCTGCTGCAACAGAGACACTACCGGCAGCAATAGCTACAGAGACCTTCAAACTGGATCACAGTAATGTTCGCTCAGTGCTGACTGTCGGCTGCAATAGGCGCTGCGGTGGTCCCTCAGACGGTCTGCTGCAACAGAGACACTACCGGCAGCAATAGCTACAGAGAGACCTTCAAACCGGATCACAGTAATGTTCGCCCAGTGCTGACTGTCGGCTGCAATAGGCGCTGCGGTCGTCCCTCAGACGGTCTGCTGCAACAGAGACACTACCGGCAGTAATAGCTACAGAGACCTTCAAACCGATCACAGTAATGTTCGCTCAGTGCCGACTGTCGGCTGCAATAGGCGCTGCGGTCGTCCCTCAGACGGTCTGCTGCAACAGACACTACCGGCAATAGCTACAGAGACCTTCAAACCGATCACAGTAATGTTCGCTCAGTGCTGACTGTCGGCTGCAATAGGCGCTGCGGTGGTCCCTCAGACGGTCTGTTGCAACAGAGACACACTACCGGCAGCAATAGCTACAGAGACCTTCAAACTGGATCACAGTAATGTTCGCTCAGTGCTGACCGTCGGCTGCAATAGGCGCTGCGGTGGTCCCTCAGACGGTCTGGCTGCAACAGAGACACACTACCGGCAGCAATAGCTACAGAGAGACCTTCAAACTGGATCACAGTAATGTTCGCTCAGTGCTGACTGTCGGCTGCAATAGGCGCTGCGGTGGTCCCTCAGACGGTCTGCTGCAACAGAGACACTACCGGCAGCAATAGCTACAGAGACCTTCAAACTGGATCACAGTAATGTTCGCTCAGTGCTGACTGTCGGCTGCATAGGCGCTGCGGTGGTCCCTCAGACGGTCTGCTGCAACAGAGACACTACCGGCAATAGCTACAGAGACCTTCAAACCGGATCACAGTAATGTTCGCTCAGTGCCGACTGTCGGCTGCAATAGGCGCTGCGGTCGTCCCTCAGACGGTCTGGCTGCAACAGAGACACACTACCGGCAGTAATAGCTACAGAGACCTTCAAACCGGATCACAGTAATGTTCGCTCAGTGCTGACTGTCGGCTGCAATAGGCGCTGCGGTCGTCCCTCAGACGGTCTGTTGCAACAGAGACACACTACCGGCAGTAATAGCTACAGAGACCTTCAAACCGGATCACAGTAATGTTCGCTCAGTGCTGACCGTCGGCTGCACAGGCGCTGCGGTGGTCCCTCAGACGGTCTGTTGCAACAGAGACACTACCGGCAGTAATAGCTACAGAGAGACCTTCAAACCGGATCACAGTAATGTTCGCTCGAGTGCTGACTGTCGGCTGCAATAGGCGCTGCGGTGGTCCCTCAGACGGTCTGCTGCAACAGAGACACTACCGGCAGCAATAGCTACAGAGACCTTCAAACAGGATCACAGTAATGTTCGCTCAGTGCTGACCGTCGGCTGCAATAGGCGCTGCGGTCGTCCTCAGACGGTCTGCTGCAACAGAGACACTACCGGCAGCAATAGCTACAGAGACCTTCAAACTGGATCACAGTAATGTTCGCTCAGTGCTGACTGTCGGCTGCAATAGGCGCTGCGGTGGTCCCTCAGACGGTCTGCTGCAACAGAGACACTACCGGCAGCAATAGCTACAGAGACCTTCAAACTGGATCACAGTAATGTTCGCTCAGTGCTGACTGTCGGCTGCAATAGGCGCTGCGGTGGTCCCTCAGACGGTCTGCAACAGAGACACTACCGGCAGCAATAGCTACAGAGACCTTCAAACTGGATCACAGTAATGTTCGCTCAGTGCTGACTGTCGGCTGCAATAGGCGCTGCGGTGGTCCCTCAGACGGTCTGCTGCAACAGAGACACTACCGGCAGCAATAGCTACAGAGACCTTCAAACCGGATCACGGTAATGTTCGCTCAGTGCTGACTGTCGGCTGCAATAGGCGCTGCGGTCGTCCCTCAGACGGTCTGCTGCAACAGAGACACTACCGGCAGTAATAGCTACAGAGACCTTCAAACCGGATCACAGTAATGTTCGCTCAGTGCTGACTGTCGGCTGCAATAGGCGCTGCGGTGGTCCCTCAGACGGTCTGCTGCAACAGAGACACTACCGGCAGTAATAGCTACAAAGCCCTTCAAACCATAGGGTAGGTAAGGAAATAATTTACTCGAAGAAAAAAAAAATTACACAACTGGCATTTCATAGCACAGCCTGTACAGTAAGATGAGGGCAGTAAGATAATAAAGCAGTAAGATTTATATCGTATAGGAGGTTACCCCAGTAACACAACCAGACCACATAAGGCCACCCTCAGCCGCAGCCCAGCTCAACATGGCGACGCTGATGCCTAATAAAGATAGTACTTGAAAGAACTAGGTTCAGCGCTTGCAACACTATTATAGTATTTAATTTAAATACTTAGGTACAAATCTCGGGTTTACTACGTGGCAGTAAGTACACCGATTCTATTGAGGAGGACGCGTTGGTGATGGTGATGAGTGATGATTACTATTTAAAGTATCACATGATGAAACTTGAAATATTATATCTGCCACCAAACAGTACAGCGCAAATATTACTGTCTTCCGGTTTGAAGGGAGTTGTGGCTAGTGAAACTACTAGGGTAACGACAATACCCTCAAGATGGCCAGCGCAATCTGGTGCAGTGTATACCATCCTAACGCTTACCATCAAGTGAATATCATCCTCACTTCTACTATGAAACATCGTAAGATGAGCAGGATGTTTAAATGGTAGTAAGTTACCATATCATTCAATCGTCCATATACCCTAGTAATTTCACTAGCCACAGAGCCCTTCAAACCGGTGTACAGTACTGCAGAATCATCACACTAGCCGCCTTGATTATATATAATATTACTAACAAGACTATATTCAGTTATCAGTTCTAATACTACGTACAAACTCAAATACTTTTTCATCATCATCATCAGCCATACGTCCACTGCCGGACAGGCCTCCCCCAAAAATTCCCCCATCGATCGGTGATGCTTGTCTGCATCACCAGGCATCAAGGGTCATCTTTTGTAAGGGTTCTTATGGAGGGGATATGGGCTAGATCCCACCACGCAGGCCCTTAACAGGTTGGTGGTAGCCAGAGCCTCTGTTGATTACCAGGCTGCACTACGAGCTGATGACGTTGGCTTGGGTTCCGTGAACTGTTGTGCGGTTAATGTGTTAAATTAAGAACACCTCTTTACCTGATGGGTGGTTAAAGACAAGGCAGCATCACGTCAAACCTTTGACCAAATAATGGACGTAGCCCGGAATGAAATGGCCGCGTTGCAGCACGATGTCGACAGCGACCTTGCTTTCTTTAAATACGGAGAATAATTACAATACACATCCGATCACCGAGATATCGGTGAACGAATATGGACAAAGACAATAAACCAAATACGCCGCGGTCCAAAGACAAAAACATAAACACATTTTTAATTTATTTATTTTTTTAACTCCCGCCATTTTTACAATTAACAATGTTAATAGTCTATGGTCAATTTTTGAAAACTTCCTCACAATATCGCTGCAGATGAGGTTTAATACCATAGTTCAGACATCCACAACTAAACCTAGATCTTCCCCAAAGATCACCACACCACTCCTGTGCTGACAGCTCTGCTGCAGCTGCTACTGCTGGTAGGTCTTTGCCAACGGAGACCGTCTAGGTAGGTACCACTGCTCACACTGCAGCCGACAACAGCAGTAAGATTACTGTGTACCAGTTTGATAGGTGCTGGTGCTATCACTATGTGGTGTGATGTGATGATATCATCCTAACATCTACCATCAGGTGAACGTACCGCTCGTCTCATCGCTTGTCTCTTCTAGCTCTGCTATGCTGCAATTATCACCCGCTCCGCTCGTGAAACCGCTACATCCTGTCGTTCGTACTCGCGAAGATGTCCGGATACGATCAGCTTGTTATAGCGACGGCCTTGCTCCACATCCCGGTCCCGTGACCAGGTAGTATTTTTTTTCCTATGAGATCCATTTCATCACAACCATTGCTATGGGAAGTGATCGGTCACATTATACTAATAATTAGTGAAACTACTAGTAGTAGAAAAAATAAGGATATTTGTATTACCATCACTACAAAATATAAACCTTTTTGCCTATAAGTCTATTGCTATAAACATATTTGATGCCTTATCATCAACCGATGGATGTCCACCGCTGGATATAGGATTCCCACAATTTGGTGGAAGCCAGACGTTTCTTGATTAAGAGGGTGCATTGTTACCAGGTGAAGTTGGCCAGGATTTCCGTGGAACCCTTACACCCCTTAAATACTTATTTTTTAAGTAAATTCCACTTTTTCCAACGGTTTTTTTAAAACTGGAAATTCCTAATAAAATAGGCATTAAAAATATTAATGGCGATATACCTATAGGCAAATAGGCATCATTCGTTTGTGATGACTAACCAGAAAGTACCAGTAGAGCGTCTGGGACGGTTTATGTGGACAGCGATGACTAGGAACAATCATCCAAGCTCACCCCACCCAAAGATGACCGTTGCCCCTAATGGCGGAAAAACGCAGTTTTGCCCTGGTTCAGCTCCAAGTACACACGTGGACGGCGACGGTATGTGGACAGCGATAGGAGGCAATGATGGTGATGATGATGAAATGATTCCTTTGCTTAAATAATCTCTAATCCATTCTCGCACATAAATCACTATTGATGACTATCGCCGTGGGAACTTCATCATCACAAAACTTACGTCACTCTCTACGGTTTGTTTGCGTAATCATTTAAAACCTCTCTAATCTAAGTAATTATTGCAACATTAATTACATTATTTTTTTTTTAATTTTCATTCTCTCTCTCTATGGTCGTTCCTTCATGTCTGAGACTCATGGTTAGTGCTAGAGCTACTGTCTGGAGCGAACGATCTGCTACCATCGGTACCTGTCCAACGCATATCTTCTTCTTCGTCGGTATCACTTTGGGCATTGGTCGTGATGATGTCGATGATGGACCACTTTCACTTGATCGGTGATAGAAGTAAAAAAACTGTAATTAATGCAAGAAGGAATTAGAATGGAGAAGGATAGAGAGTTGAAATGCGAAAGTGAGAAACGGAATGAATGAAGGGATAGGAAGAAAGAGGAGTATGATTAGGAAAGAATCAAATAAAGGTAAACAATAGAAAGACTTAGGCCCAGACAAAGAAAACTGAGGGATTGTATAAAAAAAAACCTGACAGTTCCATCTGGATGGTGAATGACCGGATGATCTTTTTCTTCCAGACAATCTGGCACCTCTCGGCATTGTCTGACCGGAATATATAAGGCTGCGTTGCTGGCATATGGTGGATAATTTTCATTACGTTCTTATATCACCCTAAATCAACCTCGGCAGCACGAGGTGCCTGCTGAACAAGAGACGAGGTTCTAACTCGCACCCGTACTGGGTCAGCGTGGTGAGCTAAGACAACTCAATGAGCTCTAACGGAGTCCCAAAATGTCCGGCGAGACCAATAGGCACGCCACTCATGACGGAAGTCGGCAAGGATACGATACCAGTGGTGCGTACAATCGTCGGGCGGAGAAGGACAATTCGATGTGAAGATATTTATGTAAATTTTTATTCTCTTTTTTGTACTTATGTCTTCTCATATAGGCTTACTCTTTCATTAAGGTTAGCTGGTGGAAACCCTCAATGTGACTTAAGGTAGCACAGGCGAGTCAGATAGTACAGACTATTCTACTTCCATAGTTAGTAAGTCTTTGCTTTATTTGTATGTATAGAGTAATAAAATATAATAAATAAAAAACACATTAAAATCAATTCATTCTTCGTTAAAGAAAAAGACTAATGAGGCTTTTATTAGAACGTTTTATATATAGTAGTAGCTTTTATATAGTATATTTTTTTTTTAAACAAAACAATGAGAAGAGTCAACATTAACCTTTTGGTAACGGATACGTTTGCATTGACAACGTAGCGCTGGTTAAGATGATATTCACAGTACCACAATGTACTCGTGTGTTGACACATAAGGTGTTATAACTTGTGTGTTGTTACTTCAATAATTACCCTAGTGAAAACATCCTTGAAACCGAAACACAGTAGTGTCTACACACTACGGTTTGTTGACTGCAATAGTAGCTAACTAGACGATCTCTGGCAATAGAGAACTGCCAATTAATAACTATTACTGAAGAAGTTAAATAAGAAAGTAACTTCTGCTCCTCCTCGTTCATAGGATTTTGTGGTTGGTCCATATCATCAAATTATTATTTTATTTTAAACCATTTTGTTTTTGCGCCCAATTGAAATGTTAAAATATCATATTCGCAATAAATCTATGTAAAAAAGAAGTTGAATTCCTCTGCACTAAACAAGTAACACGCAGAGACAGTGGTCATAAATATAGAAACAATTTTATTAGACAGTGGATATAAATTTATTCAACAAACAATCACCAACAGAATTTTGTTTATTTATAAGCATTTTACACTACAATATACAAATAAAACACCCAAAGAAGTTTCTCGTAAACAAGTTCATTAATAAAAATTAGACCAAATTGTATTTAATATTTTATTACAGTGCCATCTAGTACATAGCAGCGAAAATGAATTGAATTTTCGTTGCTACAAAGTGAATTTAAAATTTTTACGTCGGCTTTGTTGATTGTTTAGAATACTTTAATTATTATTATTAGATATATAAGAGTATAACTAGACTATATTTCTCATTTCAACTATAATTAAAAATAATAGTCCTATGATTGTTTTTGTACAATATATATAAAACTAACTGATCCTCGCCCTTTGTTGGCTGTAGTACTCCAGAAACTCTTTAGGAAAGAACTTTTAAAGTCCATTTTTAGCTGACATCTGAAGGGCATGAGCAATATTTATAACAAATTTTGATTGTTTACGTCCAATTGATTCGGAGATGTTACAATGATCAATGTACCTACTGATATCTCCTATACCTCCTAAAATGTGTATAATATATATATATCTTTAACATTTTAGTACTGTAAATACATAATCAGTTTTTATATAAAAGAACAAATAAAATATTAAGTTTAGTGCCATCTTCGTACTCCTTAACTTTTCTTTATTAGGCAAAGCGAGGAGACGATTAAGATATTCACCTGATTCTAAGTGAATAGCCAATATTAGTACAAGCCGAAACGAGAAATCTTTCACTTTATGGTAAAGCATTACTCGCACTATGTGCGATGATGGTATGGTGTAGTGTAAGTCATCCTGACAGAATTACTCTTCACCATATCGTACTCCTCTTGACATATTAGATATTGAGTTTTTTTTTTTTAATTTGACGAAGCGAGAGTATACGAGCGAGACTTTCACCTGATGGTAAATGATATGCTTGGCCATAACAACGTGGCACTTTTTAGGATGGTATACATAGCTTTAACGTGTTCGTCGCCTGAGTTATAAGATGTTGAATCTCATTACTCAAGTAATTTCACTAGCTACAGAACCCGTGAAACTATAACACAGTAATGTCTGCACACTACTGTTTGTCGGCAGCAAAAAACGCTGCGACTTTTTAATCGATGATAAAACGGGCAGTAATTTCATTAAGTTATTTATGCTGGTGGTAGGTCTGTTGAAGGCGACCATCTAGACACCAGCGCAGCAGATATTTCCACCAGCAAACCGTAGTAAACATTATTTGTCCCGAATTAAAGAGTATAATGTAGCTGGTGAAATTCGACGTTTATGCCACAAAGCGACCAGCACCTCGTGCTGTGTATGTCATCCGAACCGTTGCTATGGATACGCACGTGTCACTTACTTTTATCGTAAATAATTATGAGCTCGGTACTAGTGCTAAGTAACGTACCTTGTGAGAGGCCTATCTCCAGCAGTGGACTGCTGCAGTCTGGCGATGATGATTGATAGATATAATGCTCGTGTTGAAGGTCTCACGAGAATATACGACCAGTAAAGCATTCTCATCTTCCTTGCATCATCGTGATGTTATATTTACGTTACCAGGTCTCCACCCTCCTGACTACTTACGTCGCAAACGAGCCCCCCGTCCAGGGGTACAACTGCCACACGCCTGCGCACCCCGCCAACAGTTATCTACCACCTGGTAAGATTAGACATATTCGAAATACATACACTACGTATATTCCTACTGACAGTAGCTCATCTTGGCTAGAGCTGGTGCATGCAGTAGACCAGAGCTTGTTATTAAACACAGCAAAGCAACGACAATGATAGGATATTTTTTTTAATAAATCTAGTTAAACCAGTGATTTCACTAGCTACAGCTCTCTTCGAACCGGAACATAGTAATGTTTGCACACTGCTAGACGGCGGGAATAAGAGCTGTGGTGCTGGTACCTGCCATGGCGGTCTTCAGCAGCGGAATAACCAGTAAACTTTCACACGTGTTTGGGGTGTGTCTGTCGGAAGACAATAAACAAAAGGCGGCTCTCCTTTGATCCAAAAATAAATACTTTTTACAAATCCTTTGACAATTATTTATTACACTTTTAAAAAAAAAAACTGTCTAAATCTGGCGAAGGTCAAGAGAAAACATTTCACGTGGACAGCATGTAACCGATCGAGGGTCTGGGTAGGAAATTTTTTTTAATTAAATTACGTGACGAATAAGACGATCACCTGATATTAAGTGATATGTCTGCGCATAACAAAGTGTGCTAGCAAAGCTAGTTAGGATGACATACACTGCACCTTAATGGGTTTTTCGCCTGAGACAAGACGTAGAATTTCGTTACCCCAGTAATTACACTATCTACAGCGCCCTTCGAACAGGAATACAGCTATGTATACACAGTACTGTTTGTAGGCTGCGATGGTATCCACCTATATGGTCTCTAACAGCAGCCCCGCCACCATTATAGTCGGCTGATGATGGTGATAATGTTGAAAGTGAAACACAACACTATTACATATTTTCCGGTGGTAAGTCTCGTACCACCGTACCTCCGGACTTCCGGTTTGAAGGGCGTTATAGCTTGTGAAATTACTGAGATAACGAGACATAACATCTTATGGTGCTGTGTATCCTAACTAGCGCCTCGTCGTTATAGTCAAGCGTATCACTTACCATCAGGTGAACGTGTTGACGTTTCGTCTAATTAAAAAAAAAAACTTTGTAAATGAAATGTGTTTGTATGATCATCGAATAAGAGTTATGTTTAAGCGCTACGTTTACTGTTACGCAGTAATAAACACGCCGGTAGTATACCTGTCGGCGAGTACAAAAGAAAGCGGCTTTCCTTTGATCTAAAAGTAGCTTCACTTTTTAAATTAAAAAAAAATAATTAAAGTACTTGTGAAAGTTTAATCGATTATTTAACTATAACAAATACTACTGGTAACTTAAATTTACTGGTACCTTACTGGTGGTAGTGTCTCTGTTGCTAAAGATCGTCTAGAAACCATCGCAGCGTATATTGCAGGCGACAAACATTACCGTGCTCCGGTTTGTAGGGCACTATAGTTAATGTAATTACTGGGATAACGAGACAACGTCTCAAAGCGACGAGGACAATGTGGTGCAAAATAAATGATACTGTTGGTAGGTCTCTGTTGCCAGAAAGACTAGGTAAGTACTACCGCACCTCATATTGCAGCAGACAAACACTACCGTGCAAACATTACTGTGCTCCGGTTTGAAGGAGGCGGTAGATAGTGTAATTATTGGGGTAACTACACAATGTGTATTATACTTACTGTTGGTAGGTCTCTCTTGTCAGAAATCATCTAGGTAAGTACCACCGTAACTCCTATTGCAGCCGGCATGCAATACTGTTCAAAATGAACAATAATGTTGCAAAACATTACTGTTCTCCGGTTTGAAAGACGCTGTAGCTAGTGTAATTACAGAGATAACGAAAATCAACGTCTCAAGACGACAAGCACAACGTTGTACTGTTTGTATTATCCTATCTAGCGCCACGTTATGGGCAGGAGTGTCACTCACTATCAGGTGAACGCCTCTCTTGTAGTTTCATGAAATAAAAAAAAATACTAAGTGCATAACTATAAAGTGTACCAATCATAATAAAATAAACAAAATGGTTTACTCATTACATTCTTTAACAGTCGGATTAAACAAGTAAAAAACATGTTAGGGTTTTATTCATTTCTGTTTCTGGCAAGTAAGTTAAAGAATATATTTTTTTATAAATAAATATATAATTTATTAAATTTAAGTAAATAATAAAACCGAACTGATAGTTATGGCATATTGTAACATCTAAACAAATGACCGTTGGGCGGTTTGCTTTGATGTTTTTGAAAAGCGGCCGCCGGCTGACGAACGGATCCATTCTGCGCAGTATTCCTCCTGGTTCAAGTCGTCAGTTAATTTTTCGGATACTAACTAACTTTCAGGTAAATAACTATATAAATATTAAATCATAATAATCTAGTAAAAATTAGATTTAAATATCTCAATTTCAGCTTTAAATTCAATGATTAAATTCTTTGCTCATGCAATCTTAAATTTCTTTATCAAACAAATTATCAAAAATATTTTATTAATAAGGTATATTAATAGAACATGAAGTTTTTTTTAAACTCATAATAAATACGTTTATTTAAAGTGCATATGCGTAATAAATGTTTATATCTTAGTACAAATAATTTTAAATATTTTCCGTTTCCCCTGATATTTATGGCGTTATTTCTGTTATCCTATAATTAATAATATTTATATTATTTTATTATTTTAATTATTTACATTTAATTACAATACTATTATTATATATATGTATATATAATATTATTTTTTTATATATACATAATATTGTTATTTCTAGTGTTCACAATTACGTACTTTTAAGGGTATATTCGATAAATTTATTTATAACTTATGTTTTTTATTAGCTTTGTATATACTGTATTACAATTTAAATATTTAATGCAATAAAATTCCAGTACTGATTAAAACCAATACATATAATTAAAAATAAATACTTCAATCTAGATTTATTTTATCGTTTTTAAGCATAAAAACTTTTGAATTAAAAAAAAATTGTTGCACAGCAAAAATAATCCTGTAAAATTTTATTCTTAAAAATTATGAATTTTATTGTTTTCTGTAATTTAAATTTTATCGTTAACTGCAAAATCTCTTTATTTCGTTATATATTTTAAAATATTTGTTTACATTTTTATGTTTATATTGGGTATAAAGTTTATTATTTTTTTATAAAGATATAAAGAATATTCGCAGCTATCTACAATTTTTTATTTAAAATTCATAATTTATTAAAATAAAACGTTGCACCATTGTTTTCGCAGTATAAACAATGTTTCAATTTAAAAGGTTTTTTAGTTTTAACTAAAAATAGCTTTATTATGACAAAAGGATAAGATGGCCGAATGAACTCCTTAAAATCAATGAAATGTTTATAGTTTTATAATTATGTGATAAATAATGATGGCAGTACATTTAATAATGATTTTATGATATTTCAGGTTAAAATGTATTCTGATAAAAATAAATTAAATTTTATGATCGATGAACGGAACCTACTTATTCCAAGAACATGTGAAAATGGTGAGTTCCTAATTTAAATTTGTTTATAAAGTATTTAACGTTATATTATTTCACATTTGTTTAAATTTTACGTTGTTTTTTTTTGTTAATGTTTTATTACTTTTGAAGAAATAAAAATTTAGTAATAAACTGGAAAATAGGAATATTATTCTTAATATATTTGATTTTTAATCTTAAAAGAATTATAATTTGAACTAAGTCGTCATTAGTATTTACTTAAATCATGCTTTAAATATTTTTATTAAAAGTTACTTATTATTTAATAAATATTTAATTAAATAAAAAAAATTAATGTTTTATAAGAAATTTACCTTTTTACACTTAAGTAATTTTAAACTCGCATTTAAAAAAAAAACAATTTTTTTTATAATTCGTTATTCAATAGAAACAAATATATTTTAAATACCACATTACAAAGTATTTTTGTTTAATTATTACCTAAATTTTTTGTAATCTTTATTTTTAATACATGTTATAAATTGTTAGGAGAGGAGTTATGTGATTGAATACTAGTGTATAGTGAAATTACTGACTATTATATTAAAATAAAATAAAAATATACAAAATGAATGTACTGACAATCAAGAAAAATTTTCTCATGAAAAAGGTCTTTGAGTGTGTTTACTATTAACTGTTACATAGAAATAAAAAATGATAATATCTAAAGCATTAGAACAATAATGCATGTTTAAGTCTTTTTGAATAATACATATATCTTTTCACCACCTTTCCTTAGTTATTTATTCCAATTGTTTGTGGGTTTATATTTTTGAATCATAACTCCACCAAATAGTTTCTGTTTAAAAGTAAAATTGCTTGAAATAAAGATGTACATAAACAATTCCTACAAAATAAGATAGAATAATGGCAATGAAAAATATGTCACGGAGTCAGACATATAAAGTAAAATTTTATAAAAAATATCCACAGATTGTAGTTGGAATTAACATTAACATTTGGTAGAGGAAATAAATTTGTTCTTTGTAGTCGCTATAAAAAAAAACTTAATGAAATAGTTTCATTTATTATAATGAAATCATTCTTTTCTTTCCAGATTTACTACAAGCTGGGAATTCAATTAGCAGCATTTATTCTCAATCTCCAATTTATTCATTTGCTAACCAATCATCAAGCTCTGCAGATTCAACATCACCTGAGTCACATCCGGATGTTTTCACCCTCTTCCCAAAACCGCATTCTGAGCAGAGCAATCCACCAGCAGAATCTCCTTTGCAAAGTTATAATACATTCATAACAAGAAAGAGGGCAATAGTGGGTAGAAAGATATTGTACATGGCTGACCATTCTAATTCATTACAAGAAAATGATGAATGTGATCTATCACAATCAAATAAATGGGTTGATGAATTATTGAATAGCTCACCGAACAGACTAGATGAAAGTAATGTAACTCGTATTTATGAGTTATTCCCATCAGAGAAGTCATACAGTTTACAGATACCAATTCAACCTACATCTACTAGTAGATCGTCAATTGCTTCTAATATATCTCCAACATTCTCTACCTCTTCAGGATTTTCAAACCGGTCTCATTCTACTAATGTGCCCACTTTTATGGAAAGATGTACAACACCACTTCAAGTAGCGAGTTTATCACCACCAACTTTGTCTCCGAAATTGTCATCTCCAAACTTCCCTTGTGCAAGATCATCGAAGAATGGTATGATCGCTTCGCCAAAAATGTGCACTTTCTGCCGCAAAAATGGAGAGACTGCGATGGTGTACATGGCTCATTCATTGAAGCAGAAAGTAGGATCACGGAGTATTGTCGCATGCCCAATATTAAGGTCTCATGTGTGTCCATCGTGCGGTGTAAGTGGAGACAATGCTCATACAATGTAAGTAATATTATTAGTAAATTAATGGCTTTACTCTATCACCAAAAAAGATATTACAAGAATGTAGCAGAGAGTGCCTATTGCCATTATAGCTTTAAAATAACTGGACTATTAAATTTCAATTTATAGTGATGATGTTGGAAAGAGTAGAGAGTACATTCCGGAAGAGATGTATAGATGAAATTATGGTTACCTCTCACATTTTGTTTCTTGTATTCTTTAGCATTGCATCCTATCCTATTATAACCTATAGCTAGAGGTTAAACCTGAGTTCGTGTTGGGGTCACAAGACCTGAAGTTTCTGTACTGGTTATCGAAATATCGAAATCGCCTGGCTATTCTATTGTAAATTTGTCGCCCTAATAGTGCTTTGTACATGTAGGTTGGAGAGGTTCATGAAATGTAGCCTCATTACACTTAATACCTCGTGAAAGTGTAACTACATTTATCATTGAAAGTATTTGAAATATATCTATATATTTTTTCAGCACATACTGCCCAGTGTTACGCCATAACAATAATGGGATGCGTCCTGAATCTACTACCATCTCCCTAAAGAGTACAAGAATTAAGAGTAATGGAAAACGTCGGTACTAGCATGAGTGTGAAACTATTTGCAAGTATTTAAATTTATTTATGTATACCCACTATTGTATGTATACAGTCATACCCATAGCAATGACTTAAAGATATATTTTTTTTAAATTAGTCTCATAACTGAGACTTTGGCAGAAATCATTTAAGAGAAGTCCTTAAACATTTTTTCATGGAGTTTTTAATGCTTTTCATCATGTATATCACGCAAATTATTCCATATTGTAACACTAAGTGTTGCTAACATTAATAAAAAAAATTGGATTTCATTTATAACAAAATTATGATTGTTACAATTTTAAAAACATATTAATATTGATTTTTAATTATTTGTGTGTTAAGGTACAGTCAAAGAAATTTTGGTACTATTTTAAGTATCACATATTACCATTTAAAAAGATGTAGTTACACACAAAGTTTTCAAAAAGATTCTATAGTTCTTCCCCCATATTAATAATGCTAGTGTTGCCATATCCTTTTCTCATATTAATTAGGTGGATAGCTTGAATATGTAATTTCTATACTTCTAAGAATTACTCATTGTGGATTTTATAACACTAAGGTAAGATTTTAATGTTTTGTATAACTATATATGATCTCGTGTCATAGGAATGTGATTTCTAATTGTGTATTTAGTTTTAGAGAGAAGCCTCTGAGACCTAGCATAGTGAATATTAAGCAGGCATACTAGATTGTATTTAATGAAAGTTTAACTAATAATAAAGTTGCTTTTTTTTTTAACTTAGTATGGATATTGTTTGTTAAGATAAGTCACAGAAACTCCATTTTTCATGAACAAAGTTTTTAATGTTTTTTAGTATCCTTCAAGGAATACATACACAATAAATTTTATTCATTAATGTATTAAGAAAATAATCATACAACCTAGTCGGCTAAATAACCATTAGCCAGGGAAAGAAATAATCTGCTTATATGTAATAGACTAACAGAAATGATAAGGAATCATTATGATATATAAAAAATTGACTGAAAAAACATATAATTCCTAATTTTTACAAAAATCTCATTTGTAATGGCTTTACAATTTTGTCTGGTTTTTTTTTCTAATGATCTCATTATTTTTGACATGTAGTTTGTAGGTTTTTTTTTTTAATTATGACTATGAAAAGGATTATTCTACATGACTTAATTTACAACAATAATCATGTTAATGACATTAAAACATATAAATCAGGAAATAAGTACATTAATAGGGAGATTTTTTTATTACTCTGCCAATTTTTTTTTCATATAACCATGTCTATATTAAAAATTATTAAACCACAGACAAAAATAAATCAAAGATCTCTATTTTTATGGAGGATATAACTAAACCAAAAAATAAGGTAAAGAGAGTACATCTTGAATTGCTTTATTATTTACTCGCTGAATATTTTTGACGAAAAATAAATCATTGTAATCATACAGTTAAACTTTGACATTATATTATCAATATATGTGAATAAGGAAATATTAATATGACGACTTAAGAATTTATCTCTTCTTATCACTCTTATTAATTTATCTCTTTTTCACTAAAATTTTTAATCATGACTAATTATTTCTTGTTGTAAATACCAATTAAGGATGACTAAAAAAACTAAGACAAATAATTCGTAGACTACTTTATGTGCCTTGCATGCAATGCCTTAATATAAAAAAAAAATTATATAAATATTACAACTGTGTGCTCGTTTTTAATGTTTAAATTTTTTAATAATTTTATTTTATATTGACGTGACTTTAGATTTGGCAGTATGGACTTTAGTCCTTAGCCTTTTATATTGGAGAATTTTAATAATGTTGATTATGTTAGAAGTTCTATAGTGCATGAAAATTTATAATTTACTTTTTGTATAGACTAGTGTTTCATTATGTCTACACCTGATGGTGAGCAAAGATGTATAGGTTTTAAAGCTAGTCTAGAAAATATATCTATAAAAAGATATTAATAATAATAAGTACCTTGGTAAGTAACCACCACAGACTAAGTCTGTAAATTCTGAATGATCTCAAACTTTTTCTTTTGCCTTTATTGGTAATTAAAAAAAACATTAAAATTTTAGATTTTTTATTAAACTAATTTTCAGTTCAACTTTTCGTTTTTGTTATATTTTTTTATTTACTATTATTTTTAAGTTTAGTATGCGCGCGCGCATGTTATAAAAGTTGTTGATTTTTTTCATAGTACAAATTCAATAGTATTAAGAATTTTAAAGTTTTATAATAATTAGATGCAAACAATGTTTTATATTCGTTTTTTTTATAGACTTTTTTTAAAGCTTGTAACCTTTAGGAGAGATATGTCAGCTCCATGTTAACAGTTGAACCATGCAGTTAATAATTAAAAAAAAAAATACAAATTTCAAACTTTATGGTTTCAATTTTTACTTATACAGCAGTTCAGTTACACTAAAGGAATGGTTTTTTTTATCTTAAGTACTATAGTTATGTGTTTTTTTTAATGTATAAATATAAGAAGTATTAAGGAAAATAATATTCACATTTGAAGACCTAACAATGGGCATATATTAACAACCATAGATATAACACATTGAATATAATGGTTTCAGCTGTTACCATATTTTTTTATTGTATTTAACTTGATAGTGTTTTGATTCAAGGAAGCGACGAGACGAGTGGGACGTTCACTTGATGATAAGTGATATGCCTGCTCTTAACTTGGCGCTAGTTAGGATTATATATACTGCAACATATTGAGCTCGGATCTTTGTCATAGAATGTCAAGCTTCATTACGCCAGTAATTACACTAGCAACAGCGCATTTCAAACCGGAACACTGCTTGATTGCACAGTACTGCTTGTTAACTATAGTGAAATTATGTTATCTCTCTTCAGACTCGGTAATGTTTGCACACTGCTGTTCTTTAAGCTGCAATAGGACTTGCTGTGGTACCTATCTAGACTGTCTCTAGCAGCAGAGACCTACCACCAGTGACCTGATAGTGGTTCCATTGGTATAAAATTGTTACAGAAAAGTTTCATTCTCATAAGGAATCAGGAACAGTATTATCTATAATTGACATGTTATTATTTTTTCAATGCTGGTCGTAGATCTCTTATGGTACTATTGCAGCTGATGAATATTACTGTGTTCCGGTTTGAAGTGCTTCTAGTAAAATTATTGGGCGGACAGGGCTTCACATCTTACGTGTCAAGGAGATGAGTGCAGTGTATATATCATCGACAAATATCCTAGTGAGGTGAACGTATTAATTTTTTTTTCGCTATGTAATAAAAAATCTGAATGACTACTTTCAGATTTTTTTTCCCAATACATCAGAATTTTTTTTTTTTTCTAAAAGTATGTAGTTTTGAAATGTTTGATGTCTCAATGAACTTAGTATATAAGGTGATTTTGTTATGTTACAATGATAAGTTTGATTTCTTTGATTGGATTGGATATCTACTTCATTAATATTTTATATTTGTAATACAGTACATTGAGTACACAATATATTCTATAAAGGCTTTCTAGTTTAAAAGCTTGTGTTTTTTGAGATTATAATATATTTTTAAATAACAAACTCGTTTTTTTTTATTCCTAAATACTCAAATCTTAAGATTTTTGGTTGGAATTACTGATGTTTTTCGTTTTCGATGAGGAGAACAGCTTGACCGAAGATTTATGATCCGGAATCCTAGAATCAAAATGTAAAGGCAACCAGAATACAGTGGCCTCATTAATCATTATCAGTCGACATACGACTTCTGCTGGACATGGGTCTCTCAAAGATCTCTATATCAATCCTGCGCTGCTTGCATCCAACAGCTTCCTACAACCTACACTAGATCGTCGGACCACCTAGTGAAGGGAATGCCAACGAGGACCTTGGTTCCCCCATACCATACCCTGTCCTTCGAGCGATGTCTCCTGCCCATTACCACATGAGGGTAGTAATCTTTTGGACTATATTTCTTTTTATCACGCAGGAAGACTCCCATTGATGGCGCCATTGCTAAACAACAATTCAAATATGTCTGGAAACTCAGCAGAACCTGGTCACAATGGTTAAACAAACTACCTAGAATCGAAAGTTAAGGCTAATTCTTACCCTGTTCGGGTTTAGCACGGTATTAATAAAATGTTCGTGGAAAATCTAAATTACATAAAAAATTTAAACTTGCAATCCCCGTGATTATCAAGTCATTTTGTGATGAACATAGCATCGCATAACAAAACGTTATAAAAATTATACTTTGTATATCATCATTAACCGATAAACGTTCACCGCTGGACATAAGCCTCTTTCAAAAAATTGTACATCGTTCGGTAAGAGATGGGACCATTTTCCACCACCCTTGCAGAATGTGGCCAGATGGTCGTTTGTGATATTCTGCTGCTTTTTCTGCTTCTGCCAGGAATTTTGAGAGAATACTGTTAACAAATGTAAGTAACAAATGAATGGTGCAGTATTGACTTAAAAAAAATATTGTTTTTATACCACCGAATGATCGACGTAGTAAACCGGAAACGAATGCAACAGTATCCACGAGGGAACTTACCAGGATGAAAGTAAATCGTATAATATGGCGACATTATTCTGTATTTAGCAATATAAAAAATAAAAAAAATGGCTATCGAATATATAGTTGTTTATTTGACTGCAGTCTGAGCCGTTAAATGCCACTTGGGCCTACATTGCTCAAAATGATATATATTCTCGAAATCGTTTGCACAGTATCTTGTTTCCTTGACACGCTAAGTTGCCAGTTTCGTTAACTCTGTATTTTTTCTAGCTGTATATAACTTTCCACCATCGACTATAGTTGTACATTACTACGTTTGCACACTTTTACAATGGGAAATTGACTCTTGCTGACCTACCACAAGTGGTTATGACGAAATTAGATAGTTTTATTATACGTAATTCAATGACTGACCACGCTGGAACTGCGTCTGTTTACACATTGCATTATTATTAAACTGATAGTATTATAATGAAAGACCGCATGGTGATTATCATTATTTTATAATGTTGCATACTAATCTTTTAAAAAAAGTCTTGTAAATCATATTTTATCAAATATCATTCGTGTTTCATGTTAATATTGAAAGACTCGTTGTTTTTTTATATAATTTTTTGTAAGTAAATAAGTCGTGATCATTTGGTCATTAAAATGTAGTAAAATAGATTAGATCATTTTAACCCCAGGTAGATAAATGAAGTCAAGTTTTTAATATTTTGTTCCTTCAGTTCGCAAATAGAAGTTACGCATTTGTCTATTTTTAAATATAATCCAGGGTCAGACTAAAACTTATTTCATTACTGTTATACGTTTTCGTGAGCTAAAAGTTAAGTGTTAAAGAACTAAAAAGGAGTGAAATTCTATCGTGATAACCATGCCGGCATATGATTGGCCTATAGACACGGAAAATTTACCTGTGATGCGTATTGTCACGCCTCGCAATGTTGTTATGTGTGGAATATATGGAATGTGAGTAATGTTTTAAGGTTTTGTTTACCTAAATAGTATACATGTGCGTCAAGATTGTACTTCAATATATCAGGTTATTATTCATAAGAGATATGTTAAGGTTCTTCATATTTTTACAAAAATGGCTAACCTGTTTACAAATCCTCTTACAAACTATGTGCAAAAAGTAATATTATTTTATTAGTTCCTTGCATATGTTAAATAAATAGAAAATTTTATAGATACGTACATATATTATAGAGAAAAATAATATAAATATTAAGCACGAGTCAAAACCATGACAAAAACAAACGTGCTTCGTAAAACGAAGAGTAATGTCAACTTCATTTGCTATTTTGTGTTGTCATTACGAACGTCAATTCAAAATTATTACAAAATTTTTCCAACAAAATAAATGGCGCATTAAAAATTCAAAAATTTATTTAAAAAATGAGTAAACAAAAAGTGAGTTCGCCAAGCGACCAGCCAGCAGAAGATCAAGCTGAAGTAGATGAAAGCATGAAACCTGATTTTATATATGGTGGACCGTTTATAAAAGTGGAGAAACCAAGTCCATTTCTAAATACAGCTACGCCTGTAAATATACAGCTTCAAGGGACTTTTAAAAAGTATGTATATATTATATTTTATTGAAATCAAAATGTAAAAATAGTTAATAAATTTGTTTATGTACTAGTTGACCCAGGCAGACAATGTGCTTCCAGTGTATATTTTAATTTTTTATTATTTTAATTCATAAATTAACAGCGTATTCAACTATTTCACTTACTAGCAAAGTTTATTTTTGTAAAGATGTGGTGCAATCATTTATATGATTTAGTCAAAACCTGTATTGCTTTTATTACAAGTGGATATTTACAAATTTATTTCCATAGATTAGTAATTTTCGGGGCCTATAGATATATTAATTCTATCTTCAGGAAATCATTGCTTTCATATATTCAATGTTATGATTTATTTTATTAAGAATTACATATTGTTTATCACGAATAATTATCAGCAAAGCAATAATAAGCTAATCAAGTCAACCATTACGATTTACATAAGAGATACGTTAATCATATCTTTTAAGACTACATATCATGTTTATATTATAAAGTTAAAATAGATCATTATGCAACACCAAACCGGTTACATTGGAAATATGATTCCGAGACCTATTAGACTTTAATAATGTTGATGGTGTATAGTTGGATAGCATACCCAAATTTGTAACCTCTGATATGGAAGGTATAGCTTAGACTGGCTTTTGCCGAAGTGGTCTTATTGATAATTTTTATGGTCTGCAATTGCGTTATATTTTAAGATCTATAATTATATAAGATTATATAAATATTAAGCACTTTTAAAATCCTATAAGGATTCTGCATGATTTAAATTATGAATTTACTGGATTGGGAGGTTAAAGTTTGGTGACAGCTGCTTGAAATTATTAGACAATTAATTTTAAATACATAAATATATTTTGATCCTTTTTTGCGAATTTTTTTTTTAAATAAATAATTTTCAACATTATCAAATAATTTTTACATCAAATAATAGTTTCAATTATTGATAAATTTTAATTGTTTTTAAAAAAAACGTTACTAAAGAGGTTTAGATTTCATAATTTCAACTAGTTATGTATAGCCCGGATAGCTCAGTCGGTAGAGCATTGGACTTTTAATCCAAGGGTCCAGGGTTCAAGTCCCTGTTCGGGCGGAACAAACTTTTTGTTATTTTTTTATATTTTTGTACTGTTTTTAATATTATTATTTATTATTAAAATTTTTCTTATTTATAAAGTAACTATTTTTTTCCATAAATTAAAAATTTTGTAAAAGTACAATTTCTTTACGTTAATCGTAACAATTAATATAATAAATTATATTAAAGTAAGAAAAAATGTTTTTTGTGAATTATTTTATTTTAGTTAATTAATAAATTATCGTCGTGCGAGTTCTCCAAGTAATCAGCTGTCCTTCTCGACTTACAATCCATCGACAGAACTTTCGCTGGTTTGACTGTCTCTGGACCCTCAATATACGCTGTTCGCTAACTCATTTATAGTTACCAGTTCTACTCGTGTCTCATCATCAGCGTTTATTGTCAGCGGTAGAACTAGTGCTTAATGTCCGCACTCTAATCTTTATCGGCGGGAACAGGAGGTGCAGTGGTACCTTCTTTTGCTTCGGGGCCTTCCATCCGTAACCGCATTCGACTACGCTACCATTGCTTGTGTCACGGGGGTTGGAGGAAGTAAAATATCCTAAATGACCCAGCTCTTTACTTGCGGATTGTGAGAAGGGTGTTTTTCACTCGCTCACCCTCTTCCTCCTCGCAGGAAGCCACTGCGCCTCACTAGCTGTCACTAGTAGCCATGGCTTTGATGAAGACAAGAAGTGAGAGGTCATCCCACACAACAGCGATCGGTGTTTGAGCTGGGCATCCCATGCCGGGCAGTGCCTCAAGGTATCCTGCGCAGTATTCTCCTTGCATCCACAATGATGACACCCAGTTGTTCGCTAACTTCTAGTTGTAGTTATCAAGTACTTGGTTCAGCCTGAAGGGTAATAGAGACCGTGCCACCAGTTCCACCATCGAGACAGACTAGATCTTTAATAAATCGACTTTTGTTTCGTTACAGGAGTTTCGCGTATTACTCGCTGAAGGAGCGCCTGCCGATTATACTGACGAAGGTCATTGACTACTTGGCGAGGGAAGGAAACCAAATCAAATCTGCCAACGGTGCGGTAAGCAGACACTACTGGCGGTGGATTTTTATTACTAACATCCAGTTAGTTTTTGTTTTCGTGACGTTCTGCTCAATTATAGCTGCAACTAGATAACTATCACTAACTGTTACAACAGCTTGTTAGTTTAGTTAAGTAGTGGTGAGGTTCAAGATGGAGAATATTTGCCAAGAATATACCAGCTCTCATATGTTAGCTCTGTTGCCGGAACCGTCTAGGTACCCTGTAGTCTTCGGATAATAAGAATAGGACTAGGGTAAAAGCTCTACCTGTCGTAGAAGGCGACTAAAAGGGTTTAGAAGTTTTGAGGGTCTTGAGGGTGGGTACCCTTATCGCTCAATAAGCGAACTTGCGTGGGCCAGCGTACGGCTCAGCGATGGTGCCTAGGAGGGTCAGGCTCCTCCTCAGAGACGTGTTCACACAAAGTGTAGGGGTCACGGGTGTGTTCTATAAGAGATCTCGGAGCCTCTCCGAATGCACTGATGCAGACCAACAAGAAAGTTTTAGTGAGTAAGAATCTCACATAACCCTGACTTCCCCTCAGGAGCTGGATGTCTTTCGAAGATCTCTCTTTCCAAAAAAAAAAAAAACAACAACATAAAGTTACTACCGCAGTGCCTATTGCAGCCGATATACAATACTGTGCAAATATTACTATGTTTAATAATTGGCTTTGCAACCAAGTGAAATTACTGCGGTAACTAGAGTTAAGATGTCTCAAGGCGAGCACAATATGGTGCAGTGTGTATCAACCTAACCAGCTCCCTGTTGCTATTAGCGAATATTACTTACCATCAAGTCAACATCTCGCTCGTCTCGTCGTAGAATAAAAAAAAATACTAGGTGGGTCAAATAATAGGTTGGGGAAAAAGAAATCCTTATCTTATCTTATATTGTCACGCCTTTTTCCCAGTAGGGGTAGGCAGAGGTGAATAAACCACCCACGTTTCGCCAGATGTGGTCAGATTAGGTCCCATGTAACAGGGGGCGAGCCTGTTGCCACTTTATTGGGACCACCACACACACACACAAAGATGATATCAGTGTGCGGGTTTCCTCACGATGTTTTCCTTCACCGTTTTGTATCTCGCTGTTGTAACTGAAGATCACAAATGTACATAACTTAAATATTAAGTCATTGGTACATGCCGAGGTTTGAACCCGCGATCTTCGGAATGAAAGCATATTCATAATGCCTCTCTCGTAGAAGTCCTGCTCTCTATTTGCAAAAAACTCTAGTAGCCGATTTTCACAATCTTCCTAGATGCCAACTTTTTATCACTAAAGAAATTTTGTAATGTAAGAAAAAGATGGTAATCGCTCGGTGCCAAGTCCGGACTGTATAGCGGATGCATTAAAACTTCCCAACCAAGCTCCCGAAGTTTCTGGCGAGTCACTGTAGACGTGTGTGGCCTAGCGTTGTCCTGGTGGAACATGACACCTCTCCTGTAGGCCAATTCTGGCCGTTTCTGGTCAATAGCTATCTTCAATCGGTCCAGTTGTTGACAGTAGAGATCAGAACTTGGCCATTGGCCATATGGAAACAACTCATAATAAATAATACTCTTCCAGTTCCACCAAATGCACAGCAGAACCTTCCTAGCCGTTAGTCCTGGTTTGGCCACCGTTTGAGGTGCTTCACCGCTCTTTGACCATGATCGTTTTCGCACAGGGTAATCGTATGTGATCCATTTCTCATCTCCAGTCACCATCCGTTTAATAAATGGGTCTATCTCATTCCGTTTGGCCAAGGCTTCGCAGATGGAAATTCGATCCATCATGTTTTTCTGTTAATTGGTGTGGCACCCAAACATCGAGCTTCTTTTGAATCCAGCTTTGTGTAAATGGTTTAAAACTGTTTTGTGGTCCATTTTAGCTCCTGGGCGATGTTACGACTGCTAACATGCCGGTCTACTTCGATCATTTCTCCGATTTTATTGACATTTTCGGCGACCGGCCTACCTGTGCGAGGTGCATCTTTATGCACCTCTCACAGGTAGGCCGGTCGCCGGTATCTTTGTGCATCTACGAAACCAAAATTGCACATAATTGGCTGTTACAGTATCGGGTCCATAAACACCATTCACAATTTTAGCCGCCTGGCTTGCATTTTCGCCTTTGTCAAAGAAAAACTGTAAAATGCACCGAATTTTCTCTTTGTTCACTTCCATTTTTAACACCCTGTAACTTACAATTGAATGCACCAAACAAAAAACAGCAAAAGAATTGTTTTACTGCGAAATGTCACCTTTCCAACGAGCATCAATCTGAAACTGTTTGATCGATACTTTACGAGAAATTTATCACTACAGCCATCTACTGAAAAAATAATTGATTTCTTTTTCCCCAACTTAATATATTACTAATTAAATTCCACATGTGACCTTGGAATCGATCTGAGGACTTCCGTGTTAGAAGGCAAGTTAGCTAATGCACCATAGAAGCTGTTTAAGTTATTGCTAGTAACCAACTCCGGCCGATGCTGGTAACTGTTTGTTCGATTATCTGATGGTAATTTTCATCGGTTGCAGAACGATGAGGATCTCCAAGGTTACATAAAGTACATAACCAAGTTAAAAAACGACTTGGTCACCAACAAAACGTACGACCTGCTGACGGTGGACACGCCGGAAGCGAAGAAGTGGAACAGGTGGATCCAGGACTCTGACAACCAGCACTACTTCACCAACACCTGGGTGTTTACGGAGTGCTACGTTTACAGGAGGCTGAGGGAAGGTTGCGAATTGAGGTCAGTGTTTTCTTATATGAATAAACTGTTCTTCCCACTGCTGGGACTTATAGCTTATTACGGAAACATTTAACTAAAAGTAAGTTAAGATGTTATACACTGCAGCATCCTAGGCTTCTTCTAAAACATAATGTAAGCCTTTACCAGAGTAATTTTAATAGGTACAGCGCTCTTATAACACAGTAATGTTTGCACACTAGTATTTGGCAGAAATAGGACCTGGAGCTGTTCCTAGATGGTCTTCAGTAACAGAGGCCAACCATCAGTAAACCACATATTTATCTTCCACCGTGGTCAAGTGTGAGCTGGTAGATTTCATGTATCTTTGAAAGCTGCTCTTATCATACTTCCGTTTCCTTACAACGTTATCACGGTTACTTATGGTAGGTCTCTGTTGCTACAGACCATCTAAGTAGATACGATCGCAGCTCGTATTGCAACTGACAGACAGTACTGTGCGAACATTACTGTGATCCGGTTTAAAGGGCGTTGGAGCTAGTAAAATTAGTGAAGTAACGAGACTCAACATCTTATGTCTTAAGGCGATGAGCGCAATGTAGTGCTGTGTACATTATCCCATCAAAAAGAATGGAAAAAAAACTCCTTCACCGGAAGCTCAATCTCAGTAGGGATTGAACCCATATCCCTTTAGATATTTCGCCTTATAAAATACTACATTTCGTGTCTGTGCATATGTGTCTGTGTCTGTGGCTGTGTCGGTGACAGTGCCTGTGCCTGTGTCGGAGTCTTTGCCTGTATCGATGTTGGTGTCTGTGGCTGTGGGTGTTTGTGCCTGTGGATGTCTTTGTCTATGGATGACTGTGCCTGTGTGTCTGTGACTGTGCCTGTGTGTCTGTGACTGTGCCTGTGTGTCTGTGCCTGTGTGTGTCTGTGCCTGTTTGTGACTGTGCCTGTGTGTGTCTGTGCGTACGTCTGTGTGTGAAGTATTTTCTATTGGGATTTTTGTTCAACGTAAGTTTGCTCCATTTCAGCAAAGGATTGACAAAGTTCGATCCGTTCGACGAACAAAAGGATAAATCGTTCAAGAACAGCCTGGAGCCGATGTGCGTGGTGGCCGATAAGCTGGTCACCATGCTGCCGCCGAGCGACAAGGACAAGAGGAAGGCCGACTTGACCACACTGTTAAAGGTACGCGCGCACATACATAAATATTCCATTCAGTGCTCCCACTGCTGGGACTCATAGCCTGCTATCGCTTCATATACGTACTGTAAAAATGGATTTCACTGTTTTTTTTTTATCAGAGTTCATGCTCCAACTCTATTGATTTTGAAGAGTTAGATCACCATCATCATAATCCTGATGTTGAGTGACAACGAGACGGAGGGTCGTGATATACATCTCACTTGGTGTAATCCAGTTTTTCGATTGTTATTGCTGGGATTTACAATATCGGGCTATTAAAAATTAATACCCATCTGATTATTCCCACTACTGGGATTCGAGACCTTCTCTCACAAAGAGTTATAGCCATTTATCAACCACGCTGATCAATAGGTTTTTAGCTAGATATGCCATCAAAAGAGATTCCAGATTCTTACTAAGTACCTCCGTGTTATTGAGCAAGTGGTTAGCCACTGCTTTGCTTTGGCAGACCTATGCCCAGCTGTGGGCATCTATATATTGAATGATGAGTATGACTTTTTCTTTCATTGGTGGAGAACTTTACAAATTTCCTCTTTACTCCTATATTCTTCTGATTATGAAATAACCGTCATAGTCGTCCACTGTTGGACATAGTCTTCTCCAAATAATCGTAACCTTATTACCAATAAAATATTTTATGCAGCGAACGGAAATAATAACACCTTAATTTCCGCTTTGTTCTAAAGGTATGTCTATGGGCCAACAAATGTGATCTCTCGCTGTCCATGGGCGAGGAGGTGACGCTGAAGTCGGCTGACGCCAAAGAGTCCGACAAAAACGAAGCGGAAGCGGCGCCCAAGTTGATAGATCCATTTCAAATGATTATAGACTTAAAGGATAAGGTAAGTAGTCTATATATACTAAAATAAACAGCCTACTTAACGATCCCACTGCTGGGACTCGAGGCCATCTCTAACAAGACCGAAGCTCATTATCCATCACACTTGCCAAGGGCGGGCTGGTAGTGTCACATGTACAGGAAACCTGTTAATGTTGAAACGTTTCGGTTTCCTCACCATGTCCTTCTTTCACCGGAAGTTTAAGCTCAGTGGGATCGAACCTGCTCCTCCTCCAATCGAATTGGACGAACAAACTATTCTGACATGGATTCAGTATATGTATATTTTGATCCACAGGTTATATGACCTAGGGTCCATAGTCATAAACAATTGATGTAGTATATATAAATATATATATATAATGGGTCCCACACAACAGCTCACGGGACCCAAGCCAACCTTATCAGTTCGTGGTACAGCCTGCTAATCAACGAACGAGGCTCTAGCTCCCACCAACCCACATTGGGACAGCGTGGTGGGAAATGGCCCAAATCATCCCAAATGAACCCTTACCAAAGACGCCCCTTGATGACAAATGATTGAAGGCCGCGGGAAGCTGCTGGAAGCCGCTGGAGACGGGCAGCGCAGGACTGATCGATGTGGATATCTTTGGGGAAGGCCTATGTCCAGCAGTGGACGTCTATCAGCCGATGATGATGTTTAATATTGAGGTTAACATTAATTAATCAGATAACTGTTGGTTAATTATTTATTTACTGTTTTTTCAGGTATTAGTCGATGATTCCGGTAAAATATGCGATCAGCTGGTCGCGAAGTCTGAGGCGATGGCGAAGGCGATAGCTGCGGTCAGTGTTTAGGACCTTAGTATTCTTCCGTGTAGACCCTCCCATTTCCCACTCCTGGAAACTGTCTCCATTTGAGCCATCGTGCGATTGAGAAGTATTTTTATACAAACATTTTATATTTGTTATAGCTACTTAAGTACTTTTAAAAGATCTACTTATTTCTTTTTTTTTTTACTTTACAAATAATATAAAAAATGTTAAGTTGGTTAAATAACACTTAAATTACGGTGATGCCTTACAGAACACAACGTTCAAGTTTAAATGCAGTTGTCACAGGCTGGCGACGCAGTTCGGTGTGCCGAAGTGCGCTGAGGAGGTTTTGGTTACTTTTCTGTAGTAATCTCAGTAGTAGTAATTAAAAAATATTTAGCTACATGTGTAGTGTAGCTTCGAATTAGTATGCAGTTCCAATTTTAGTAGAGCTCATATGTGTGTACTTTATATAAAGTAGTATTATGAAGACACGTTGAAATGGGTGATGACTACAAACCGCTTCACTACTCTAACGACCATCTCTAAGCAAAGAGTTTTTAGTGTAGATTTATTAAAAAACATTTTATAAATGTAGCTATAAATGTAGTTATAAATTCTTCTTCTTCTTCGTCGGTGTCACTCTTAATACAGTGATCGTGATCATCACTTCAGGTGTTGGTCGCAAGCTTAACAGTCGCCATTCCTCTGATGGTCGCCTTCCTTGTGCATTCATAAAGTGGTGACGATGATGAGTCATTTACTGCCGCCTTTATCTGGTCAGTCCATCTCGTAGGTGTTCTTCCTCGTGGCCTGGTACCCTCAACTTTTCGGGACTAGATGTCGCTCAATAGTAGTTATACATAGTATGATATAAATTTTTGACGATCTTTGTGATTTAACTAACAAATTATTTAAGGATATTAGATTATTTTTATTATCCTGACGTTTCGACTGCTCCGCAGCAGCCATGGTCACAGGGGAACTGAGCTGACAGATGTCCCCACTTCATATCTATAACGGGGTACCTATATATAACTATTTAATTTATTAAATTTTGATGGACAACAAATCTACCGAACAATTTGCCATGCGATTGATAATAAAAAATTTCATAACTTTCGTTGAGAAGATGTTTGGGAGATACCATCAGCTTGGTATCCTGTTATTCATCATCATCAACCGATAGACGTCCACTGTTCCATTTCCCATCACGCTAGCCCTACGAGGGTTGGTAGGAGTCAGAGCCTAAGCACACCAATACAATTTACTGGTGGTGGGTTTCTGTTGCTACAGACTGTCTAGGTAGGTACCACCGCAGCGCCTGTTGCAGCCGACAAACAGTATTGTGCAAACGTTACCATGTTCCAGTTTGAAGGGCACTGTAGCTAGTGAAATTACTGGGGTAGGAAGACTTATACTCTTATGCCTAAAGGCGCGGAGCACAATGTGGTGTTGTGTATACAATTCTAACTAGTGCCACGTTGTTATGGGCGGGCGTATCACTTATTATTACATGAACGTCTTGCTTGTCTCATTGGTTTGTAGCTCATTGTATTAAAGACAGGATAATAAATAAAGAGTTATAGATATCCTGTAATAGATAGGAAGGCGGGATGTTTTTCGCTCCAGTCCATCCATGACCACAGCTGTACCGAAGCGTTCGAAACGTCGAAGTATACATAAATAAATAAAAACATAGATATAAATAAATAAAAATAATAAATTTAATATTTAGTATTATTAGATGAGTAGTAAAAATATTGTTATAGTATTATATATTACTACTGTTACTAACCTTTACTAATTTTATATGGACTTACTAATTTTTAACCTGAAGTACTGGCGGGTAGGTCTCTGTTGCTGGAGACCGTCTAGATACTACCGCAGCGGCTATTGCAGCTGACAAACACTATTGTGTTATCATTACTTTGTTCCGGTTTGAAAGAGCGCTGTAACTATTGAAATTATTGGAGCAACGAGGCTCAACATCATGTTTCAGACGACAAGCACAATGCGGTGCTGTATATATCATCGTATCACTTACCATCGGGTGAATATAACACTCGTCTGGTCGATATTTGGAATTATCTAGAAATTTAACCCAACAGGAAAAAGAGATACCGAAAGAGAAACCGGCTGAGGGCGAGGCACAGGAGGAGGAGGAGCTGCCTAAAATACCCTGTCCCGCCAAAATGACTATACCGGAAGTGATTACGTTTGGTGAGTTATCTGCTCTACTAATATTTCATAGTGTGTTCCTGCTCCATTATTTCCGTTGTCATTACATATATAGTAGATATCCAGAGTACCATTGACTCGGCACGAGATCTCTGAAATCATTGGATGTCAGCACTCAAAATTTGGTAGAGGTATTGCTTCTGCCGGTTAGAGGTCACCTAAGATTGGGTTATATAAATTTCCTTTCCCAAAGGGCGTTGAAGGGATGTTAATAACAGGAAGGGGCCCGAGTGGTGAGTTGCCTGTCTAATTTGATATTACGGCCAGAATATCAGGCTTTTATTTGTAAGTTAGGTTAGGTTAGGTTACACATCTCATCGCCTTCTAAACGACCCTGAGAAGGACAATGGCTGGACGTAGTCTCCGGTTATTGAAGTAGTACTGATGAGGCTGGTAGGGTTTGCATTAAGCAGACCCTGGGACGGACGGTCCCAGCATAGGGTTAGCGAGGCCGCGCAGTTGTTTCAAACTGAGATCTCATGACCTCTCCAAACGCCGAAGAGCTGAAAGCCGAGAAGCTCCATATAACTTTGACTTCCGCCCGGAAGACAGAGTATCTTTTCGAAAATTTTCCCCCAAAACTAACAAAAAATTAGGATATTTATATAACCTCAAGATATGTTAATATATACTACCTATTACCACCACCAAACGGTACTAAGTAAATATTGATTGTATTGGTTTCGTAGCTAGTAAACTTTACTATGGTATGTAGACTTAACATTTTATGTTAGAAGGCGACGAGCTCAATGCGGTGCAGTGTATATCATCCTGACTAGTCTTTGTTTTTAATGTTACACGCAGACGTAGTGTGCGACAATGCCGGCTACGAGCTGTTCTCGGACTTGTGCATCGCCCACTTCCTGGTGTCGCAGCAGATCGTGCAAAAGGTGGGGTGATGTCCACACTATATCTGTTCATATATAATACAAGAATTATTATTATATAAAGAAAGAGGTGTAAGTTGATGTTTGTCGGTTGTAATAGTAGCTGCGGTGGTACCTCCAGCAACAGAGACCTACCACCAGTAATAAATATGGTTTATTGTCTTCTCGTGTGCTCCGAATAATCTACGGAACGGTAATGTCTATGGAAGTGAGGATTGATGCTGATTCAGGGTATGCGGATGGATGATACGTCACAGTTTATGTTACTGTCCGCAGGTGAGCTCAATGAATGAATTCATTTGATGATAAACTTGGTTGTCGTTTCCAGGTTCGATTCCACGTGAAGAAAATCCCCTGGTTCGTATCAGACGTGACGCCCGAGGACTTCAAGTGAGTAAAGTATCTCTTGACAAATGTAGCTTAACGAGGTTCTATACCATTTTTTTTTTATTTAAGCGACGGAAACGGCGGGGCGTTCACCTGATGGTGAGTGATACGCAATTCATACTAACGTGGCGCTATTTACGGTGGTAGGAGTGTAAAGGGTCCCGCACAACTCACGGGACCAAAGCCAACCTGACCAGGTCGTGGTGCACCCTGCTAATCAACGAACGAGGCTCTGGCTCCCGCCATCCCGTAATGGGCCAGCGTGGTGGCAAATGGCTCATATCTCTCCATGTGAACCCACATACACGTGGAGATCTTTGCTGGGGAGGCCTATGTCCAAAGCATGTCTGTCAGCTAATGATGATGATAAGGATAATATATACTGTACCGCATTGTATTCGTCGCATTGAGACATGAGATATTGAGTCTAGTCTACTAGTACTAGCTACAGCGCCCTTCAAACCGGAATACAGCTGCTGTCTGGCGACTGAAGTAGGTGCTATGGTAGTACCCACCTAGACGGTCTGCGTTAACAGAGACTTGCCATCAGTAAAATTCTTATATATATTGTAGCTAGAGAAATCAATATGATTAATCGCAACCGCAAATAACTTTATAGCAACCGTTACCATAGCAACCGTATGAATAATACCAAATGAAAATGCTTATAAAAGTAAATTACAAATAAAATGATGAAGGATGTATGAAATTGAAAAAATAAATGACCTATAACCATCTACAGATTATTCCGCGTTGAATGCTCATGTTCCCGTGACGATACGTTCACTTGTTTTCACGTGATGACCATACAAAGTAAACTGATTTTCATAATATATATATATATATATATATATTTCACTAGTTACAACATCCTTCAGAACATAGTAATATGTGCACCCTACTGTATATCGGAAATACTAGGTGCGGTGGTACCAGAGGCTTAATTTTTTTTCTATTTCAGGAAGACCTTAGACGCGTGCTGCGCTGCCAACTTCAGCAAGGAGATACCGCAGGAGGCAAAGCCTGGTGAGTGTTGCAGCGTATATTTCCGGTTTAAAATCCATCAGCGATTTGCATCGCATTAAGCGACGACAAGTACGTTCACTTGATGGTAACTTATACACCTGTCCATAACAACGTAGTATAGTTAGGATGGTATACACTGTACCAAATTGCGCTCGTCGAGAGACATAGGATGTTGACTCTCGTTACCACAGTAATTTTATTAGCTGCAACGTCCTTCAAACCGAAGTCCACTACTATTTGGCAGCATTAATAGGAGCTGCGGTGGGAACTAGGCGGTTTCCAGCAACAGAGACCTACCACCGGTCATTGTTGGTGTGACTGCATATTATAATTACATCACCATTCAAACCTGAACTAGGGACCTTCGTATTATGAAACAAACGTGTTAGCTTATACGCACTGATCACCTTGGTACCTTGGCTCCGGGAGATGTGAGATGTTCACGTGAGACAAGCAAGAGTCCCAGCAGTGGGAGTTTTATTATCAGCTAGGTCTCAACTGTCATAGACCGTTTAGGTAGGCACCACTGCAGCTCCTACAGCAGCTGACAAACAGTACTGTGTAAGCTGTTCCGGTTTGCAGGGTGCTGTATCTAATGTAATTATTTGATTAACGAGACCTAATATGTTATGTTTCAAGGCAACGAATACAATGCGGTGCAGTGTATATGATCCTAACTCGCCACGTTGTTATGGGAAGCCGCACTTACTATCTGGTGAAGGTCCTGCTCGACCGATAAAAAAATATTGGGAACATGAAATGGGCTGCCATTTATAAATGTTTATTTATGACAAAAGCTGAAGGTTCGGAAGGTGAAGCTCCGCAACCACTGCCACCCATCCAGGTCAACTCGCAGAACCTCCAGCAGCTGGGTCAGGCGTGGCAGCAGTTCTATCAGAACGGCACCTTTGTTGTCATGGTGAGTGACAGAACATCTTCAGACGCCAACAGGATGAGGAATACAGTATGACAATTATCGTCCAACATTGCAATTATCACCTTGAGAATTGAGGTCATCATCATCAGCTGATAGACGTCCACTGCTGGACATACACCTCTTAAAATCTCCAAGAAGGTTATATATCACAGTACTTTAAGCTTTAGTGGTTTACTCTTATTTCCCAATCCCATATAGATAATCTACCCCATCTAGATACCCCTTCTAGGTAACCTATTTAGATAGTCTTTGTACACACTGATCGCCATCATCAGCTGATAGAGGTCCACTACTGGACATAAATCTCTCCCAAAAATCACCACATCGATCAGTCCTGCGCTGCCTGCATCCAGCGGCTTACCGCGACTACTGTCAACATGACCTCTTACCGCTGAGCATCAGGGGTCGTCTTATGTAGGGGTTGATAAGGGGGGGATGTAAATAATACACCACGTGATCAATACAATCATGTCATACAGGTATACATAGGTAGGTGTTTGGTTGGTTGCAGTGCGACGAGTTCTGGACCTCGCCCCACGTTTACAAGGACATGAAGAAGTACGAGTACAACCTGTACAGGAAGCTGCAGCTGGCCGTCGCGATACTGTTCAAGGGCGACCTCAACTACCGGAAGCTGCTCGGCGAGAGGAACTGCAACCCCACGCTAGGCTTCGAACCGGCGCTGCAAGGTATTTTTTGTTATCCGACGAAGCGACGATACGAGCAAGATGTTCACCCGTTGATAAGTGATACGCCCGCCCACAAAAATCCTTTAAACCGGATCACAGTAATATTCGCACTGTACTGTTTGTCAGCTGCAAGAGGCGCTTGGATGGTACCTACCCAGAAGGTCTACGGCAGGAAAAACCTACTACCAGTAAAATAAATAGTTCTTATACATAAGAACCCATCAACCCCCATTAGGCCAGTGGTGGGGAATAGCCCAAATCCCCTCCGCATGAATCCCTACAAACGACGGTCATGATGCCTGGCGATGCAAGCAGCGCAGGATCGATTTATGTGGAGATCTTAGAAGGGAGGCCTATATCCAGCTGTGAACGTCTATCCGCTACTGCTGCTGCTGTGAGCGTGGGTGCGGGTGAGCGTGAGCGTGAGTGTGTGTAAGAAAGTATGTTGGGACCTGGTTTTAATTTCAATTTGACTCTTCTCTATGGTAACACTCTGACCTCTGCCGCAGGGTTCATCCCGGCGCCAATAATCGCCGTGCGCACGGTGAAGGCGGACCTGATCTGCGGCCTCGGGAAGGGCAGGTTCGAGCAGCTGAATAAGATCGACGAGAAGTGGATGGAGAAGGGAGACTACGGGTGATTGTTACTCATTTAGTACCGGCCACTCCGCCCCCTGGATCTGCTGATGTTTTAACCCCATTGTGGGATCGCCACTCAGCTTCTGGAAAGAGAACATTGAGGGAGTCTGTCTACTGTCTATGGACATCCTACATTCACACTTGCGCAATAATGCAGCGCTAGTTACGATGATATACACTGCAACACATATTCATCGCCTTGACAAGATATTGACTCTTGTTACCTCGGTAATTTCACCACTTTACCGCAGTAACATTACTGTTTTACGATAGAAATATGTAGTGTATTACCATTAAACGATATGTTACTGGCACACAGTATTAAAGAGAAGATAACCTACCAGACAATCACTTCCGGTGTGGAAACTTTACCAATACAGTGTATTGGCGGCTCCTCCTCCCGTCCAATTCTCTTTTGTCGTCCTTCTCTTTCTCTTCTTCTTGTTCCATCTTTACTTGGGGTCGGTTCTCCTGGTCATCCTTCTAAATCTATCTTTATTTCGTGTCATAGCTTCTGTCAATTTATCATTATTTAGATCTTCATTGATCATCATCAGCTAAGTAGTCGAGGGTCTCTCAGGGCCTCTCTTTTTACTTTCTCCTTCTCCGCTGTGATGATCTACGGCAGTTTTTCCACTTTGTTAATTTTTTTTATCATGGTATAAAGGGGTAACGTAATTGAGGGGAGTAAGGGTTCCCGCACAACAGCCCAAGGGACTCATGCCAAGCTTACCAGCTCGTGGTGCAGCCTGCTGATCAACAGACGAGGGTTTGGCTCTCACTAACCTGCATTGGGTCAGCGTGGTGGGAAATGGCTTAAATCCACCCATATGAAGTCCTACAAACCCGAAGATCTTTGGAGGAGGCTTATGTCCAGCTGTGGGCATATCGGCTGATGATGATGATTTAAAAAAAAAACAATAGATTGTATACTAATCATGCATAATATATTCACAACACTTAATCTGTTCGGCGGCAGAAGTGGATGCTGCGGTGGTACCTACCTCATCATCATCATCAGCTGATAGACCAGGCGTCAGGTACCTGGACCTAGACGGTAGTAACACAGGGTAATTCACTACTGATAGTGTCTCTGTTGCTACAGACCGTCTAGGTAGGACCGCAGCGCCTGTTGCAGCCTACAAATAGTACTGTGTTACGGTTTGAAGGGCGTTGTAGCTATTACTACTGGTAGTGTCTCTGTTGCTAAAGGGCTGTCTAGGTAGGTACGACCGCAGCGCCTATAGCAGTCGACAAACAGTACTGTGCAAACTTTACTGCCATCGGGTTTGGAGGGCGTTGGAGCTAGTGAAATTACTGAGGTAATAAGACTCAATATGTTGTCTAGCGGCGAGCGCAATGTGGTGTAGTGTATATCAAGGTAACTAGCGCCTCGTTGTTATGGGCGGGCGTATCACTCAGCTTCAGGTGAACGGCCAGTTAGTTAATCTCAGATTTGAATTTTTTTTAATTATTTCCTTTCTGTTCCAGCGTGATACAGTTCTGCGGGAAGGCGGAGCCGCTGAAGCCTTCGGACCGGCCGTGCGCGGACTACGGCGACGAGTGCCGCGGGGTGCTCTGCCCCAAGCAGTGACGCGACCGCGTACGATGAGCTTTCCTCTATACCGCGCGACGAGAGGACCAACACTCGATACCGAGTGACACTCCTGTCATGGCGCTAATTAGGATTGTAAACTGCACCACATCGCATCCATCGACTTGATGTATAAGATGTCGACTTGATCAAGTAGTAATTTTCACTGGCTACGACATCCTTCAAACCGCATAGTAATGTTTGTACCGAAACGGTAATACTTTTTTTTTTACTGTTACAGGCGATCGCGAACTCATTTTTTGTTGCCGCCACCACCAGCACCAGCACCAGCACCAGCACCAACATTTCGGATCACGATCAGATACATTTGTTTTTTATTGTAAATAAAATTATTGTTTAATAAAATGTTTTTTTTTTTATTATCATCAACTGCTTAACACTTGATATATAGTGTTGATGCTGTGGATGGTACAGCGTCGTCACCTGCAGTACCCCAGTTACCATGTTTGCTTATCATCACCATCAGCCGATCCTCCACTGCTGGATATAGGCCTCCCCCCAAAGATCTCGACATGGCTCGGTCCACCGTTAGCATGGTTCTCGGTATCGCCAGGCACTAGGAGTTGTTGTTTGTAGAGGTTCATATGGGGGGAATTTGGGCTATTTACCAACACTGGCCCAATAGGGGTTGATTAGCAGGATGCACTACGAGCTGGTGAAGGATGGCTTAGGTCCCGTGAGTTGTGCCGGACCCCTAACACTCCTTAGTTGTTAAATTATCTGTGATAATTGTCATACAAACGGTACTGTGCAAACATAGTTATGTTCCGGTTTGAAGGGCGCTGGAGATAGTTTAATCACTATGGTAACAAGACAACATCATATCTCTCAAAACACAATGGGGTGCTGTGTCGTTGTAACTAGCGCCGTTGTAACTATGAGCGGGAATATCACTTACCATCAGGTGATCGACTTGTTCGTCATGTAACGTTCACTTGATGGTGAACGCTTGCAGATAACATGGCGCTAGTCAGGATGTCTAATCATCAGTCTGCGCTGATGGATATCCTATAGTCATCATAGTCATCACAGCGTATCCACAGACTCTTTAATCACTGTTCACAGTCAGATCTGACCGCAGGATGTGTTGCCGTGACCTTGAAATCTTCTATTAGTTGGTGGATGGTGGTGCTTGGTATTTGTGTGGTGAGCTTCAGTTTTATAGCTAAGAGGATCCGAAGCTGGTGGATCTGATCGCCAAACTTCAGTTTAAAGACGGCACCTAGTGATGATGATGATGATGCTGGTGGTATAACCCAACCATCTTAAATGGAGTCAGGGTGGTTTTACTACCAATTGCCTCGCAGTGTTCTGTGTAAAGAGGAAATACTGTTTGGTAGGAACCATAGAGTGATGATGATGAGTGTCCTGATGGTGTTTCCTTTACATCCAGCAAAGAACTTTATTGGGCAAAGTGGCGGGTGAAAGGAGTGTTGGTCGTCGCAGGAAATCGTGGCTGCGTAACACCACGGAGTGGCAGGGGTCGTGAGAGCCGCCTAGTTGTTCCACTTCGCTGGAGATCGGTAAAGATATGGTGACCACCAACCTTCGCTAGACGGAGAGGAGCCTTAAGAAAGAGAAGAAAGAAAGAACTTTGTCATCTCCATCATCTTAATACAAAGAGATTAGTAGTTTTTCTGTGAAAATTTATTAAAAAAAATACTAGATATTTTAAAATAGTATATCCTGCGATATTAGATATCGCTCGAATGACTAAGGCATCAAGGTCCGAGGACCATTCGAGAATAGCGACCGGAGGTTAGCTGGTTAGATGATCTGGTAAAGGTATTTACAAGCTAGAAGCCTGTACTACCCGTACAGGAACGGTTGTGGATATTTGTGGACTTTTGTCCATCTGTGGGCGTCTGTCGGCTGATGATGATCGTGATGACTATCTTGAAGAAATTTCATTTACTTGTATAAACTGTTGTGATGATGTTGTATTAAATAGTACCAGCTGTGTATCTGCCGCTGCTCCAGGTCTGTGGCAAGAGTCCAAGCCATGTCTTGCTGGTCAAGTGTGAATCGACGTATTATTATTGATATAATTCTAGACTTATATTGTTATTAGTAGTGTGGGAAGATTAACAGTATAATATACACAACTGCAGACATTCCATGAGTTGGACGTGGCCCGCACGGCTCCAGTGGCGCAATTGGTTAGCGCACGGTACTTATACGACAGTGTCCGAGCGATGCCGGGGTTGTGAGTTCGAGCCTCACCTGGAGCAGCACATTTTTTATTTCTATCATAGTTATATATATCTATTAGTTTTAAAGTGTTTAGTATTTAATGGAGTGTGAACGAAACGAACCGGAAAGAGCTAATGCTGTTAATAATATTAGATATAGTAGACATGATTTATTTTTTGTTTTGCACATAGTTTTTAGTTCACAGTTTACATGTAATGACAGTAAAGGAATCTTAACTTTTCTTGTTTATAACTTTTCTAATGTCAATGGTTAATTATGTAGTACCCAGCTTAATCTGTAGTGTATGGATTAATAATATATAATATCTATTCGCTAGTAAAACAACTGTTTACTATTACTATACACCTGAACCCAACACTTTTTTTCATGGCGTTTCAATATTTATTCCGCATTGAGAGGAGCGGGACGTTTACCTGATGGTAAGTGATACGCCGGCTCATAAAAACGTGGTGCTAGTTAGGATGATATATACTGCACTCAATTGTGCTCGTCGTCTGATACATAAAATGTCGCGTCTCGTTACCCCAGTAATTACATTAGCTACACACCACAAAGGTGCTGTCGCCACATCGTTGTAGACAGACGTTCTTTGTTATTCCGCCGTCCTCCTCTCACTTGACACTCGAAGACTGAACCAACTGGATCTGATGTTTATATTTATAAACAAATGTTGAGTTATTAATTTGTTTATTTATACAATGGAGGTAACAAGAGCGCGGTGTCGAGTCGCACCTTCAAATAATTAACTAAAAGGATTGGACGTCACGTAGCACTTAGCAGAAAACACTTAGTTTTCTGTGACAGCGAAAGTTAACTGTACATGCTAATGTTAATGTTCTTTTATCATTACAAATTGAATTGTTAGAGAATACATGGATACTGTTTGAAGCACACGTTATATATTTATAAGAACTAAACTACAAAATCCCATCATCATCAACGATCCGTGTCCAGCTGCTTCTCGCAACCTTCACCAGATCGTCGTACAAAACCCCATAGATATATGAAATTAAAAAAATAACGCTCTAATGCTCACGTTCCCATATCAATACGTTCACTAGTTTTAACGTGACTAGCGAGTAGAGGAAATCTATTACCATTATATATGTATTTTTATAAAAAGATATTTGTTCTATTTAGTAAATGAGAAATGGAGGGGTTATCAGTAATTTTTTTTTACTAATATTACAAGATGTTCGCATAAATTGATAATGACGTGAGATTTCACTATTCCTGGTGGCTAACTACTCTTGCGATAGTATATTCACATTTATCCTTTGGTCATCGCCGCCGCCTACTTCGTCAGGACTTTCCTTGCCGGAGTGCTGGTGCAAGGGCATAAAAAAATTCTCTTGCCTATAGATTCTAACAGTATTATGTGTATATATATACACTAAGGTCATCGACATAGCCTAAAAGATTGCTAGACTTAAGTGGCAGTGGGCAGAGCACATGCACGAAGGATCGACGGCCGATGGGGCAGTAAGGGCCTCGAGTGGCGCCCGCGTATCGGTACACGTGGTATTGGGAGACCTCCCACAAGGTGGACCGATTCGATGAGAATCGTGGGAACCCACTGGATGCGAACAACAGAGGTGTGGAGATCTTTGGACGAGGTTTGTGTCCAGCAGTATATATATACATATATATTCCCGTCTTCCTCTCAGACGCTGGGTATATTAAAGTATTTAAAATATTCCCGAATGATACTTCTCAAAAGGTACACAAAAACAAACAAACATTACTGTTGTATTATTTATTAATTAATTAATTAAAATTAATGATTTCTAAACAGATATTAACAAATAAAATTTTTTACAACAACATTACATTATCATACAACCAATTCATATACACGAGTAAATCAATTTGACAGCAATTTTAGTTTCGTATACAGATAAAAAATTAAAATGTCAATAATTAACACAGACAATAAAATCGTTAACATCTGACAGACCGTAAATATAAATCTAGAAAATTATTAAAAAAAATATATAATTTTAATACTACATCCACGTAAAGCGATCCGATCCGCGTTTATCACAATAATTATGAAAAAAAAAAAAATTAGTAGGATCAAAATCAACATGAAATTAAAAAAAAAAAAAAAAATTAGTAGGATCAAAATCAACATGAAATTAAAAAATAACGCTCTAATGCTCACGTTCCCATATCAATACGTTCACTAGTTTTCACGTGACTAGTGAGTAAAGGAAATCTATTACCATTATATATGTATTTTTATAAAAAGATATTTGTTCTATTTAGTAAATGAGAAATGGAGGGGTTATCATTAATTTTTTTTTACTAATATTACAAGATGTTCGCATAAATTGATAATGACGTGAGATTTCACTATTCCTGGTGGCTAACTACTCTTGCGATAGTATATTCACATTTATCCTTTGGTCATCGCCGCCGCCTACTTCGTCAGGACTTTCCTTGCCGGAGTGCTGGTGCAAGGGCATAAAAATTCTCCTGCCTATAGATTCTAACAGTATTATGTGTATATATATACATATATATTCCCGTCTTCCTCTCAGACGCTGGGTATATTAAAGTATTTAAAATATTCCCGAATGATACTTCTCAAAAGGTACACAAAACAAACAAACATTACTGTTGTATTATTTATTAATTAATTAAAATTAATGATTTCTAAACAGATATTAACAAATAAATTTTTACAACAACATTACATTATCATACAACCAATTCATATACACGAGTAAATCAATTTGACAGCAATTTTAGTTTCGTATACAGATAAAAAATTAAAATGTCAATAATTAACACAGACAATAAAATCGTTAACATCTGACAGACCGTAAATATAAATCTAGAAAATTATTAAAAAAAAAATATAATTTTCATACTACATCCACGTAAAGCGATCCGATCCGCGTTTATCACAATAATTATGAAAAAAAAAACAATAAAAAATATTACGTAAAAGGAAATTTCCTTTCCAGCCTTTCCAGCTAGTTTTCTTTTTGAGACACTAATAACGTTAAATGATGCCGCCCGTCTATAATAATGTCGCGCTAGTTGAAATATTTACACTGCTCCACATTGCGCTCGTTGTGAGACATTGAGATGTTAAGTCTCATTACCCAGTAATTTCACTAGCTACAGCGCCTATAGCAGTCGACAAACAGTACTGTGCAAACTTTACTGCCATCGGGTTTGAAGGGCGTTGTAGCTATTACTACTGGTAGTGTCTCTGTTGCTAAAGGGCTGTCTAGGTAGGTACGACCGCAGCGCCTATAGCAGTCGACAAACAGTACTGTGCAAACTTTACTGCCATCGGGTTTGAAGGGCGTTGTAGCTATTACTACTGGTAGTGTCTCTGTTGCTAAAGGGCTGTCTAGGTAGGTACGACCGCAGCGCCTATAGCAGTCGACAAACGGTACTGTGCAAACTTTACCGCCATCGGGTTTGAAGGGCGTTGTAGCTATTACCATTATATATATACATATATATTCCCGTCTTCCTCTCAGACGCTGGGTATATTAAAGTATTTAAAATATTCCCGAATGATACTTCTCAAAAGGTACACAAAAACAAACAAACATTACTGTTGTATTATTTATTAATTAATTAATTAAAATTAATGATTTCTAAACAGATATTAACAAATAAATTTTTTTACAACAACATTACATTATCATACAACCAATTCATATACACGAGTAAATCAATTTGACAGCAATTTTAGTTTCGTATACAGATAAAAAATTAAAATGTCAATAATTAACACAGACAATAAAATCGTTAACATCTGACAGACCGTAAATATAAATCTAGAAAATTATTAAAAAAAAAATATAATTTTAATACTACATCCACGTAAAGCGATCCGATCCGCGTTTATCACAATAATTATGAAAAAAAAAACAATAAAAAATATTACGTAAAAGGAAATTCAGCTAGTTTTCTTTTTGAGACACTAATAACGTTAAATGATGCGCCCGTCTATAATAATGTCGCGCTAGTTGAAATATTTACACTGCTCCACATTGCGCTCGCTGTGAGACATTGAGATGTTAAGTCTCATTACCCAGTAATTTCACTAGCTACAGCGCCCTTGTAACCGGAACACAGTAATATTTTCACGCCACTGTTCGGCGGCGAAACGGTAAGTGCGATCTATTTGAAGATTTATTACCAGTAAAAAGTAAAGTGAGAAAATTAAAAAAAAAAAATTAGTAGGATCAAAATCAACATGAAATTAAAAATTTAAATGCACATTAAAATTATTATTTATAAGGCACAAACAAATATATACACAGTTTATTTATAATACTATAAACTGAACGCTACGACCGACTCCAACGGAAACCTTTCTATAAAAAAAAAACTTTACAATGTTGCCAATATAATGACAGAAAGAAATAAAATTAAATATGTAAGTAGTATACATATAAGACGAGGCAGCATGGTCTTAGAACCTTAGCCCGTTCCGAATGAACTTAAAAAAAAAGGATACACGATGACATAACCAAGAAGTACCAAAGAATGGAATTAATTATATATTTGATAATAACATTTTGTATTACGTTGTCTCATTGATTCTCACACTTATGGATAAGAGAGAGAGAAAGGGACAGAGAAGGAGATGTATCTAACAAGTGGCTGTATTAATTTGTCCTTTGCCTGAAGGGGAATTTAATATGTTCATAGTGTAGATCCACCAAACACTACTTGTCCTGTGTGGCGGGTGGGTCGTTGTCAGAGGAGGTATCGAATCCCAGCAGTGGGTATATAAGGTGGGATATTTTTTTATTTAAAATGTTTTAGGCACAATTTTTTAAAGTAAAAAAAGAGCGTGAAAGTATCCCTGTGTAGGGGTAGTAACAAAATTCCGTCATTTTGAAAGAGTGGGAGTGGGTGGAGGAAGAAGTAGAGGGAGTGGGGGTTAGATTGTCTATGACATTTATTTGTGATCGTCATATATGAGTCCGTGAAGGTATAGCTTTGGGTTAGAACAATAAGAAAGAGTGGGAATGGGTGGGAGGGTTACGAATGTTTTTTTTTTTTAATTTGTTACTAACGCCTATGAAAGTGCGACGATGACGTCACAGCAAAGTACCCACATTTCTACCGTAACGTTAACAGCTGCCCGGCGGCCATTTATATCACATGTCCTTGAGCACGTGCTTCAATATAGCGCTCTCGTTGTTCCTCGTCTGCGTGACCCCCGTCTCCATGTGGCTCAGCCCGATCACCCGCGGCTCCGACTCGGTGGACTTTTGCGACGCGGTGTCACTGTCCAAGTTCTGGAACAGCACGTTGTTGGAGCCGGTGGAGGGATTGCGTCTGTGGCTCGGTTCCAAAATTGGATGTGGTCCTGGGGAAAACAATTAAGGATCAATCAGGTGAAATTAAAGCATAGCATTGCTTAAAAATAAATTTTAATTCCCACCAAAACTCACCCATCGTAGAGCTCCTTCTAGAAGATGGTGTGGTACTTCTAGACTGTGCCAGCGCGACCACGTTCGGTATTTGTGGTCTAGGTTTCGATTCGTTCTGTAGGAACTTGACGAACTCAGCTGCTAGGCTGTCGGTTGTTGTTGCCGACCTAACGAGACCTAACTTCTCGCACTCCTGCTGATTGAAGTCCAGGACTGTCGAGAGGATCCGAAGCACTTGAGTTCTGGAAGGTGAGAGATAGATTAGAAGACTATCATTCTATCCACTGTTTCAGGAAAAAGAAAAAAAAATTAAGTTCATCAAAGAGTATTGTTACCGTCACCACTATCAGGATACTTGGCTCACAGAAGAAGTGATTGGATCATACTTTCTTTTTAAGGAAGGCTGTACTCAGCAATGAATTTCAGATGATAATGATGATGATAGTGAGGTGAGACAGCTGCTGGTTAAGCAAGTACTTATGAAAAACGTTTTAAGAAAAGAACAGAGTAGAAGACAATAGAATAGAAAAAACGAGAACTGAATATAATAGAAATTAATAGCACCGATCAGAAGTGGAAAAAACAAAATAGAAGAGAACGGAGTCGAACAGAAAAAAAGACCAGAAAAAAATAGAACAGAACAGACCTGTAGACAATCGTTCAGAATACAACAAAAGAGAACAGAAGTGGATCGAGGAGAACAAATCAGAAGAGAGAATTATAGAACAAAAAGAAGAAAATAAAATAGAGAAAAAAGGGAACAGAATAGGACAGAAAATATTTTATCTCTACACGAAATAATATAATAATTAGTAAAAGACATTACACGACTACCATCTGGTCAGGATCCATGGCATCGCCTGATTATTTAGTAGTTTACTAGTAGTTAGTACAGAACGTGCTTGACCAGGGTGCCTGGTAATGGCCTCGGCTCTGCAACTTGCTCCGCACACAAAGTGTCCCAGCAGTGGGAATGTTAAAGAGGTTTCTTGCGTTATATCATGCTAACCATACTAACTTAAAAAATAAAAGTAAATAAAAAAATTGTAAATAATAAAAAGTAAATATAAGGAGAACTAAGAAGGAGATGATAAAGGGATGATTTGTTCTAACAAATGAAAAGGGATGCTTTCATTACAGGAAGCGACGAGGCGACGGTGTTCGTTCAGCAGGAGGTGTGAGAGAAGGAAGAGAAAGGACGAAAGGAGAGAATGAAATATTAAAAATTGTATAGATTAAGATAGAGATGTTAAGAGAGAAAATGCTAATAAAGGCCCTGATCCAGAACACGCTGGGGACCTATTTAAAAAAAAAATCCATAGTCACTTGTTCATGACGCTCTGCGCGCCGGTGACGACGTAATTGATGAGCAGGTTCTTCACCAGGTTCTTGTCCACCTTGTCCTGCTGGTTCGATATCGCGTTGTAGTAGCGCTCCTCCGCCGCCGCCGCCGAGCTCTGCAGCGTGCGCACTGCGGGAGTTGCACGTGCAATGAGGGATCAGCTCTACCGACGAGCACCGACCAACACCAGCACACAAGTACAGGCATGCAGAGTATAGATGGAACATCTAGCTACCACCACAGCTCCTATATCTCCAAACAGTATTATCCAAATTCGTTCAGTTTGAAGGATGCTGTGGCTATTTAAATCACTGCGGTAACGATACTTAACAACTCGTGTCTCTAGGCGACGGACACAATAGTGTAGTGTATATCACCCTAACTATCAACACATTATGCGTTGAGGTATGATTTATCATCAGGTGAATCTTCTCGTGGATCGATGGAAAAAAAAGTAGACATATACACAATATAGTGTTGCAGTTGCTCAGATAATACACTGATATAACCATTGAAGAAATTATTGACAAAGTTTTAATATTTATTAATATTGCAAATTTTTATTCTAAAAATCATAAAATAATAATAAAAAAAAAATAAAAATATGGTAAAAAATCTTCAGTCTACTCTTACCATGCGCACACTACAACGGCGTCGATGCTTGCTCACATAGCGCGATGAGGATGCGAACACAACCTCAAAGTATTATTCAGCCACTGGGTGGGGAATCGAGGGCGTTATCACCAGCGGTACCACGAAGATGGAAATTGTTCATTAACATTGATCAGGTCAGGAGATCTCCATTTCTATCACGACATGGTGAAGGATCTTTGAGCTCCTCATCATCCAAGAAATCAATAGTTCACAAAGATGAAACGTTATCCGTCACAAGATTCTTTATTCGAGAGGACACTCGCTTCTCAAGCACAGAACTGACGCTCGAGGCTAATCCAAGTGATCCTAAATCAATGGTAATGCACGTCCTGATTCAGATCATCAGGATCAGTATAAAGACGCTGGTGAACGCGACCTTCGATCCCATTTAACAATTTCACCAGTACCTGAAGTAATACTCAGAGGCGATGACGCTTTATCGAAGGCTTCTGCTACATCTAAATTTCTACTGGGGAATAAATACATATATAACAAATACTGTGAAAACTTGACCGTGTATAATATATTCGATTTTGGTACTCGTGTGCGCTTAGGTCAAAATTTCACAGCAACAACACAAATAATCAAAATCAATCAAATGTGTGCAGCAAGACTCACAGGTGCTGGGTGACGACGATGCAAATACGGTCAATATTTTTGCAATCAATCAAGTACTAATTAGACATTTTTTTTTATATAATCGTTGAAACTAAATAACTTGATTTACATGTCGTTAAGGCAAATGAATTCACAACAAAATTAGTTTTTCCCGTAGCAACCGTTCAAAGGACGAGTTCTACATTTTTCAGAGATTATTTATAATCGCATATTATATGTTGTAACATATTTCTAACAGCTTTATGAATCTAAATGCAAAAATATTGAACCTATAACATAACAATAAAGAAAAACGTAAGCAAATCAAAATAAAAAAAAAAACACAGGACGTCACGACGTGCAGCCAATCACTGCGGTCAAACCCCATATGGTAATCTGAGTGAACCGTGCCAGTGCCGTCTGCCAACTTGACGATAGCGCCTAAAACGATCACCGGCTAAAAGCCGATGATAAGAATGTTGGAGATGATAAATCGTCTGATGACGGAGCATCATCATCAAACCTATCGGCAAGATTGACAGAAGCGGCCACGGCGTGATAAAAACCTCACAGTTACCAAATGAGATTAGGCCGAAGCGGGCGAAAGCTGTTTCTTGAGGTCATTTCAAATTTTAATAAAACATTAGCAATTCATTTTTAAATATTAGTTTAACAATGATTTTATGTATAACCAGGATAGACCTGTTTTATATAGGTCTCTTCTAAGCATACGGTGAAACTTTGAATCATTTTTGACGATACTAAGATGGAAATGAATATAAAGTATCAATGATCAATATCTCAGTTTTGCTGCTAAAGATTTGATTGCTCTAAATATCATAGCGCAGCACTGAACTTGTTAGAGGTCTAAATCCAGCAGTGGACAATCGTGATAATGAAGAAATACCATTCCTTAAAGGGTTATTGGCCATAACAATTCCACTAGATCCAGCAATATTCGGTAAGAGATAGACAATAGTTTAGCTATAGCTAATGTATATACTGTTCTGTCTAAAAAATTGGGGAAGGAAACCATAAGGAAAACAGTTCACGTATAACTTATAAAAGAACCTCACGGGTTAGATGAATTATTTCATTCTTTAGTTAAAACTTTTATTGATATTACATTTTAAGCTTAAAACACAAAGATTTATTGTTTTTAAGTGTTTACAAAAAGGAAGCGTTTGAACAGAGAAGGTTGGAACAACAAACGATCACTACACTTCATTGAACAAGACACACGTAAAAGCGAACAGTACGGAAACACTAGACGAGAACAAAATTTAGGCAATTGTACAACCCGATGTCTAGATAACTTACGTGTGTCTAAATAGTTGCTATGTTGAAGTGATTCGGCGCCCAACTGTATACCAACGGGTAGCCTGGGTGTTACAACCCCAGAATTACCAGCTGATATTTAGTCAGGTGCCGGGTTTGTCAATGCATCACGTCTATGACTATTAGAAAAACTAAAAAATATTTGCATGAACGGAGGGTATGAGCTAAAAAATATCTTGGAAAATAAACTAAAATTTTAACTAAACATTTTCTTAAATAATGTAACTTGGATTTTCATTAGAAGTTATTCCATGTTAGGTTTACAGGTTGTTAATAAATTCTTAGGAGTATGTGCTTGGGGGCGTAATTCTAGGGAACATTTTTCCCCAAGGGATCCTCGGGCTGTAACGCACTAAGGGTGATTACCCCGAAAGGGTTTTACAATTTCACATAACCCTGAGATGTGGGGTATTTCTAAACGTTTCCCCGATAAAGAAAATGAAACGGTAATCACAGTTATGCTTCAACGTTTTAAAACGGTTCCAATGATTATTGATATATAAACAATTACAGAGCATTCAGAAAACGATCAAAATATTGAAATAAATCTATGTTAAAATAAGTAAACACTGATTTCCAACTTACCTTGTTCTTTCAAATCGTTTATTTGAGCAGTTTTCGTTTCTACTTGGTCGCCCAATCTGGCAGCGGCCTGCAGCCCGGCTAGTGCCTCCTCCAACTTTGAGTTTAGTCTTGTTATTTCATCTTTTAGTTTTGCATTTTGATTTTTGTTTTCTTCCAATTTGTTCCTAACCTTCTCTGTGGCAGCAGCTATGTCCCTTTCTTTTTCTAGAAATTTTATTTCATTGATATTATTTTGGCTTCCAAAATTAAATGTGTTTATTGCGACATACGATGAAGGTATGAAGGTAGTACAAAATTAATGTTTTAAAAGGTGATATATAAAAAAAATATGTATTGTCTGAATTGCAGATAATTAATAAAGAATAGGCATTTATTTTTCAAATAATTATGTATAAAATATCTTCAATGAAACAAATCATACCTAATTGGAACTGTTCCAGTACTATCTGGAGGTTAGTGAGAGATGCCTCGCTTTTACTCTTGAAGTCTTCGGCTTCGCTCAAACGCGCTTGTACATCTTCCCTTTGCTTTTCCAGCAACTTTATTTGATTCCGTAGTGTCTCCACTTCTTGATTTGCTCGTATGCTGCAAAAATAAACATTGCGTCTAAAGGATGTCCTCAAAATTTTATTCAAATGTCAGGAACGGTCACAATGTTTACATAAATTACTAAGAGATGTTTTTTAGAATTATTATAGTGAAAGTTTTTTCCCTCGTTCGCGTTGAGACATCAAGCCTTGTGAAGGTGAAGTTTGGATAAAGAACTTCGCTATAAAATGGAGCTTGGGTGGTATTTACTCAAACGACGTCAGAAAAGTAAAACCTACCACCAGTGTAAAAATACTAACAGAATGAACTACTAAAGTTAGATACAACTCAACATCAATAGAAGATAGTTCGTATCTGACGTACCTATTGCTAGTGTAAACGGTACTAGTTTGCTTCGCTTTCTCCTCCACTTGGTGCAGTCTAACCTGACATTCGCTTAGCTTCTGCTCCGAGGTCATCAATTCCTGCGTGTAGTTCTCTTCCATCTCCATTAAATGTCTTCTCAATCGCTCCAATTCTCGAGATGAATTTTGCTCCTGTTCCGTCAACTGTTGAAAACAATAATAGAATTTTTTTTATACGTCGGAGCGTTAAACCAAGTAATAGTTAACTGATGCGTAGTGATAATGTGGTGCTAGTTATAATGATGACATTGCACTACATTGCGCTTGTCGTCTTAAGATAAGAGATCAATGGCGTTAACTCAATAATGTGACTACCTTCAAAGCCTTTGAAAATGGATTACAGCAATATTTGCACACTATGTTGGGGGTAGAAAGAGGCGCTGTAGTGGTACTTGCCTAGACCGCTTCCGGAAACAGTGAGATGCCATTAGTAAATATATAATTGGATAACAATCTTTACCTGCACATTTTCTGCATTCAGTTGCTTGACAGTTTCCAGTTGGATTCTCAAGCTCTTGTCCAAATCGTCGCATCTCTTAGTCAAGTTCCTGATAGTTTCTCCAGCACTGTTAAGATCTACTTTAAGCTTATCATAGTCTACAACTTTTTTATTTAAATCGCCAATAATTTCATCTTTTTCTTTAAAAGCTGCTGTCACAGCGTCACAACTTGTACAGTTATTTGTTTTATTCTGTAAAAGTAAATCCTTCTTTTCAATATTTTTTTTGTGTTCTTCTGTTTGTTCCAATATAACGTGATTTAGTCGTTGGATTTCGTTATGATACTGTAAACTCTCGTTATGTTTTAAATTGACCAGGTTAATTAGGCTAGCCTTTTCAATTTGAGACTGTTCGACGATGTTCTGATATTCTATGTATGCTTTTTCGAATTGTTCTATCTTTTGTTCTAAATCAATGATCTCCTTCTGTTTTATTTCAAGTTGGTTATTTAGATCAAAACTTAATTTACCAATGGATGACACTTCTTCAACTAATTTAGCATATTCGTCATTCTGATGTGTATTATTAATTTTCATTTTATCCGTTAGCTCAACAAATGATTGATTGAGCTCTTTGATTTCCTTATCTTTATTTTCTACTAACGATTTATAGTCTTGATTCGATCTTTCTAATTTCTCAAGACGATCTGTTAACGTCGCTATAGCTGCGTTCTTGTTGTTTAATTCGTCGCTCAATACGTACAATTGTTTATCAATTTCTTCTTTTTTAACATGTATTGAACTTAACTCGTCCTGGCTTCGGTTCAATATGTCGCTGGTTTTGTTAAACTCTTCAGACACTTTTTCATATTTTTCGTTTAAATCTTGTAGTTCTCGATGCTTTAAATCGAGATTGTGTTGTAATTTTTCTAAGGTCAAATTGTGTTCATGTATTTTATCGATGGTAGTATCCTTATCATTAAGATCTGAAACTAATTTGACTAATTCTTCTTCAAGATTTATAATTTTATTATTGCTAGAAAATAGTTCAGCTTCTAACTTATCCTTGGTATGTAATAATTTCATGTTTTCTTCCTTAACGGCGGCGATATCTTTACTTATGATGTCGAATTGAGACACTTTGTCTTTGTTATCGTCTATTGTTTTTTCAAGTAAACTAATTTTTTGAATAAGAGTTGTAACTTCATTTTTGAGTGTTTGGTTTTCAGTTGATAGTTCAGTAAAACTATTTTTTAAGCTCAATATTGCATTGTTCAATTCATCTATTTTATGTCTGAGAGTAGAATTTTCTAGTAAAATTTGTTTAAAGTTTTCTGATGTAGAACTACTTTCAGAATATTTGATATCGTCTGTTTCCCCATCTGAAGTCCCAGAAAAATCTACTCTTTTTTCAAGTTTTTTTTTATTTATTTCGATTAAATTTTTGTTTTCTTCTAGTTTTTTTTCAAGGTCTTTGTTACTAGATTTTAAGTTAATATTTTCCAACTCCAAATTCTTAAACTCATGTAATTTGGCATTTATAATACTTTTCAAATCATCTACTTCTTTCGTTAGTAATATTTTGTCGTTTTCTACTATGTTAATATCAATAGCTAGTTGTTCATTTTTCGTATTAAATGCGTTCAGTTTTTTCTTTAATTGATCATTTTCATCAAACACCTTTTGTAGCTTTTCATTATTTTCTACATCGGTATTACTTTCAATTTCAATAATGTTTTTTGTCTGCGTCTTACATAACTCTAATTCATTTAACATAGATGTATATTTTTGTTTCAGATCACGCAAGCTTTCCTGTAATTGACTTTTTTCTGATTTCACATCTGCTAATTCATTTTCTATCCTCTTTATTTCAGATTCAAAAGTTTTATTTATCTTATTACAATCGGCTAATTCAGATTCAAGCTTTGTGTAATTATCCTCATGCGTCTCGATTATGGGTTCTAGCTTAGATGTATTTTTTAATGCTGCTATTTCTGATATAAGAAAATCGTTATTTTTCTTCATTTCATCTAATTCCCTTTCGAAATGCTGAATGTCTGTAGTTAAGAAATCATTTTCCGTTGTAATATCATCTATTTGTGTTTGTAAATGGCTGATGTTAAGATTTTTTTCCGATAACTTGTGTTCTAATGTATCGATATCTTTTTTAAAAGAATATATTGTCTTAAATACACTCTCGAGTTTAAATAAAACGACATTATCATTTGATGAAGGTATTTCGCCTACATAATCAACAGGCAAATCAAAGTTTATGTACTTATTATAGAGCTGTATGATTTTATCAGCTTTAATATTTTTACTGTCGGTCTTATCGTGATTATTATTTTCCAACTGGAATAATTGATGTTTTAAATCACTGATTTCCCGCTTTAAAGTCTCGATTACAACTTTGGCATTGTCATCCACATTAATTTCATCTAACGCTGAATGGCTAGAGCTTTTTCTTTCTTTTAAACGGTGAAACTCTTTAAATAATTCATCATATTTTTCTTTAGGTACAGTGTTAGATACTTCTAACTGCTTTATGGATAGTTCTAAATCGTGTTCCAATTTAGTTACTTGTTCTTGTAACTTGAATATCTCTTCGTGTAAATCTTGATTTTCTTCTTGAAATTTCTCTGCGTTCTCCCTTAATAGAGTGTGGATTCTCTCTAAGTTCTGATACTTGTGCGCTAGCGTGTCGTAATCAGAACAAAATGGTTTAAGTCGTGCAATCTCTTTATCACGTTCATTTATTTTTTCAACTAAACTTTGAACTTCGCTAGCGTACTGGTCGTTTGCGATTTTTAAATCTCCATGTTCTTGTTTAAGAACTTCGAAATTCTTCTGTAGATCTGTTTTCAATGTGAGCAATTTCTCCATAGCTAATCGATGTTGTTTGTCCAAATCCTCTAGGTTGGTAAAAAGATTCGCGTTTTCTTCTTTTAATCGCATAATTTCATCATTTGCTTCAGGACTCCTTTCACCGCGTTCCTTTATGGCGGATAATTCCTCTTGTAACGTTTGTATATGTATTTTGTACTGTTTCTCGACGTCGTAGTCGATGGCTTTTGTGGTTTGCGATGGTGGGTCCCAGTACCAACTAGATTCCTCTTCCCTGACGCCATTCTTTTTGGAGAGTTTCTGTAAACAAACAAAAATATTATATTCACACAAATTATATATGAATACGCTGCCAATTCATACTTTACTGACGTACAATCGTATCATAATGTTTAAATTTGATATTAAATATAAAACACTCGAGATAATAATGATAAAATAATATTGCATTGGACATATTTGTGTTATAATTGATTGATTGATACTTTTGCGACTCTCGCCATATCATTTAATTGTAAATTTCTAAATTCACTCATTAATTGTTAGTGCTATCTTAACCTGCTTTTTCACCCGATGAAGTTACGCGACACCAAGCTGATAGTTTTTTTGTTTTATGGGTAACACTTTATCAACTTCCGATGTTGCAATTCTTTGCGCCGCCACAGCCGGTTTATCTTCGGTCATTAATGCAATCATTTATTAAGCAAATACGACGTAAAGTTAATAATCTTGACGGTATTATTTGGGCGCAAGGGTGTTATACAGCGGGCTAAACAAGTTACACTGAGCAATAACACATTTGGTCTGGTGTAGTCGTACGAGCAGTGCGGCGTGGTGTTCATCGGCGCGTGTGATTGTCTGTACAAACACGATACGTTATCAGCTTGCTTTTTAATGGCTCAGCGGCTGACTCATGGCGTGTAGGTGTAGGTAACTGCGACTGTTTCATACAATTATACTATTACGTATCTTTTGGTCTGAAATTAGAATGCAAAAGTGAAAATTTCAAGTAACTTTATAGATTTATCCTGAAAGTCGCTCGTGTGGTACATTGTCCGGACGGATGCTGCCTGCAATGGCGCTCACAAGAACATCCCCTACATCATAATTAGAAGTATAAGAAAGTCGGTGAACTGTTGTAACTTTACGTAACTTGATTATAAATATCTATCTATATATATATAAATTGAAAATTAGATTATTTTGTTCGTCAATCACCTGAAAACGTATCGACATGGGAACATGACCAGCCAACGCGCGATGTTTCCAGTATCATAGATCCTTCATCGTTTTATATCGAATTAACTTATATAGAAGTTTTTGTTATGGTTTTATTTATGCGGTTGCTGTACGGTTGCTATAGAAAGTCAATAGCGGTTGCTGTCATAGAATATTTCGGACAATTTTCAAATCTGGGAACAGCTGATAGTAATATAAATGAATACCGCAATGTGATGCGATACGATGGCAACTGTAGTAATAGATACAGTAACAAATTTTAATAGCTGATCTACCTTCGTTTCGAAGCCCACACAAACATCCCAAACGTGGGAATTTAATCTTATTAATGTCGAGGTTGTGAACAGTATGTATACCTGTCTGGTGAGATACGATTTACACAAGTATACCTTCATAATGCGCTAAGTTTCTCAAATTCACTGCTGGTAGTGTCTCTGTTGCTACAGACCGTCTAGGTAGGTACCGCCGCAGCGACAAACAGTACTGTGCAAACGTTACCGTGATCCGGTTTGAAGGGCGCTGTAGCTAGTGAATGTACTGTAGTCATCAGACTTAACATTATAGTCTCAAGTCTATGAGCACAACGTGGTGCAGTGTAACATACTAACTAGTGTCACGTTGTTACGGGCAGGCGTATCACTTACCATCAGGTGAACGTCACGACCCGTCTCACCAGTTCGTTACAAAAAAAAATTAGTGTCAAGTTTGCCTAAGGAGTAAACAATGGTAATAAGTTAGTTAAGTATATTACAGATGTAAGTTATTTTACAATGGAAATGTTTTAAACGTGGAAATATAAAAAAAATCGCATAAGTTAACTTTTGTTATAATAATTTCTGTCATAATTTGCGTCTCCCTTATCTCTCCCCCTATAGCACTGTCCACATCTTCAACCCTTCCACACCCAATAATTTCACGCCATTCTCCTCCCCCTTTTACATACAACTCTATCTACATATATCTAGCTCGTGGATACCAGATCAGCGAGCCCTGAGTCTGATGAAGCTGCAATAGTGGTCAATAAAACTAGTAGCGCAAACTACATGATTATACATACAATTTGTGAATATGGTCATTTCCTATCAGTCAGACTCTATGGTCTATGGTCTGAAAATGTCTTAAAATAATTGAAATTATAAAGTTCAAAATAAACTTGTAGCAACTCAAAATATACTAAGAGCTTTGAAAATTTTGCCCCCTGTCTACATTATAGAGCCTTATTTTTTTTTTTTTTAGGCGACTAAGCAATGAGAAGAGTAAGACGATCACCTGATGGTAAGTGATACACTTGCCTATAACAATGCGGCGCTAGTTAGGATATACTGTACTACATTCCGCTCGTCCCTTTGAGTCATATGTTAAGTCTAATTAACTCAAGTAAATTAATTAGCTACGGCGCCTTTTAAACCGGAACACAGCAATGTTTGCACGGTACTGTTTGACAGCAGAAACAAGTGGTACCTCTTTTTTTTGGTTTCGGGGAGGAGATCTTCGAAAGATTTTCTGGTTCTAGGGGAAGTCAGGGTATTGTGAGATTCTCACTCACTAAGACCCCCTCGGTGGTCTACATCGGTGCATTCGAAGACCCTCGGGATCTGTTATAAAACGCACCGGTTCCCCTCTTCACAGTCACAGGTCTCTGAGGAGTAGCCTGACCCTCCCTAAGCACCATCGCTGAGCCATGCGCTGTTCCACGCAGATTCGCTTGTTGAGCGATAAGGGTCCCCAACCTCAAGGCTCGAGAAACTCCTAGACCCTTTCAGTCGCTTTCTACGATAGTCAGAGCTTTCCTTAGTGCTATTCTTACTAGTCCGAGACTAAAGGTCTGATTACAGTGGTACCTGATATCTATCTATATAGAGAAAATTATTTTGACAGCGTTTCAAATATTATTAAAAATTCTCATTGTAGTATTGTTCTTTATAAGCACATCATTTCTATATATATTAGAAATGAATTGGACAAATTAAAAAAAAAATAACCTTAGTAAAAACGTTTCCAGCTCTTATAAGATTTCGTTGTCAACTTTGAGACACACTGTACTAGTAGGTAGGTGGGTTCGTTCCGGTGATCGGCGAGGAGCAAGACCGCGCCGGCGCAAGGTCGGCCCACGGATCGCTGTCCACGCGATGTGACAATCATCACGTCAACTTTTTTTATATCATCATCACCGACTTTAACGTAAAGGAGGTAAACAGAAGCTACAACTTTAAGAAGACGATTCAAGGATTGAAGTATTTTTTTTTCTTTATTGGAAGACGGGCCTAATGCTTGCAGGCATTCTGCACCAGCTTTGATGAAGTAAGTTGTTATGATTGGTGATAAAATAGCTGATGATGCAATTACAGAACAGATGTTACAATAATAGGAGTTCACATGGTTTCAAGTGACTGTTTTAAAATCCATCTAAGATTTTGAATTTTATTAAGGGTAGGTAGGATTTAAAAATCTATGGTTGACAAGATTTCATTATAGTATGTGTGGATTGGAGGTCTTTGGAGGAGGCTCATGTCCAGCAGTGGACGTCTGTCTGATGATGATGATGTGTTTCACTTTAGTAATAAATTTGCTCATTAGAAATATTGTTAAAGATCAATATTTTATTTCATTAATTACTTTAAACAAATGACCAGTTAGGAAATTGTGAAAACGGGATAAAAGAGGTGTGGGTCGATATGACCTGAAGACTTCATAGGATTGCCACTTTCCACCAGCGCAGTACGCGACGCCAAGTTCCATCCTCATCACCTGGGTGCCTGGCGATCCTCCACTATACTTCTCTACTGTTTAATGAGCATTACTACTTTGTGGAATCAGTTATCGCCAGCGGTATCCAATACGACATGGAGGGCTTTTAAGAGCGTATACCCTCAAAGGTCGGCAACGCAGCTGCGACTGTTCTGATGTTGCGACTGTCCATGAGAGTCAGTGATCACTTTCCACCAGGTGAACTGTTTGTCTGCTGAACCTTACTATAAAGAAAAAATGTCCGAAGGTGGGTAGAATGTGAAAAATCAAAGACTATGTCTGGTACCATAAGTTCTAGAGACTTGAAATTTGGTAAGAATATTCCTTTTGTTGCGTATAAGACAGTTAAGAACTGGTTTGGTTTGTTGCCCCGAAAAAGGGGTTGAAGGGGTGTTACGTCCAGCAAAGGGAGCAGGAACTAGTTTGTATATATAGTAAATATATGCTAGCATTCGTCATTTCAGTGTTCAATATTCTCTCGGGTTTGACTGGGGGTTAAAGAGCTCCCGCACAACAACTCACGGGACCCATGCCAACCTTACCTGCTGGTGGTGCACCCTGCTAACCACCAAACGAGGCTTTGGCTTATACCAAATCTCATTGGATTAGCGTGGTGGGAAATGGCCCAAATCCCTCCATATGAACCTAGACACAGATGGAGTTCTTTGATGGGGCGGCCTATGTCCTGCAGTGGCTGACTAACGGGTTAGGATGATATATCATATGAGATGTTCAGTTCCGTTATCCCACTAATTACACTAGCTACAGCGCCCTTCAAACTGGAATACAGTAATGTTTATCGGCTGCAATAGGTGCTGCGGGCGTACATAGACGATCTGTAGCAACAGAGACACTACTAGCAGTGAATTCCTTATATATGTTGAGGCCATACTGAGTGCAGCGCAGGACCGATGGATGTGGACATTTTTGGATGAGGCTTTTGTCCAGCTGTGGACGTTTATTGGCTGATGATGATGATGATTAACTCCGCCCATTTCATCTTTGTCATTTGCGTGAATGTTTTAATATAAATAAATGTGTAAGTGTTGTAGTTTTGCCGAAGGTTCTCCGTAGCCTGTACAGACACGGTTCAGCACCGGCTCCGCCTATCTTAATGACTTGCCACGGCTAATTAGGAATTTAAACTCGCCCGCGCTGTATCGGAGCGAACTTGTTTTCCGTGCGTTTCCCCTTTTGTTAAGTGATGCGTGAGCAGCGATAACAGCTGCTAATATAAAACCCGTCGCCTGTATCTACAGGTGATGTACAGAAACGCATATTTTAAGTGACATTGTAACGTTGACGTCAACATTATCTACGCTGGTGGTAGCTGCTCCGACTATTGAACAGGTTATGGATCGAACGTTGAATTTCTTTTTCAACATCCAATTTACGTCCCCAGTGCTGGGGCACAGGCCTACCCTCAATATGAAAGCAATGGAGCCATAGTCACCACGTGGGCCCAATGCAACCCGCATTGTTGTGACTTCATGTGAGTGACAGTGACTTCAAATACCTTAGAATAAATTCTAATTCATGTGCGGGTTTCCTCGCGATGTTTTCTTTCACCGTTTGTATTTCGCTGTTGTTACTAAAGTTCACAAATGTACATAGCTTTTCCCAGCTACGTGGAGTCGGCACAGTATGTACTTCTCCATATCCCTCTATCACTCGTCATATCTGAATTCACATTGTTCTCTTCCACACAATTCCTCCGCACTTTCTTCGGTCTTCCTCTACCCTTATAACCATCCAAGTTCATTCTCATTACTTCCTTTGTTACATGTCATTCATCCTTCCGCACAACACTTCCGTACCACGCTAACCTCTTGCTCCTCAATTTCTCTGTCACTGGGGCAAATTTCAGACATACTCTAATATATTCTTAATGTTATCCATCTACATCCTCGCCACATCAAACATCCATCTTAACATTCTCATAGTAACAATTGTGTGTTATAAATATTATTTAACTTGGACAATGCTTGCCTGCTCTTCTGTGGGAACAGTTTGTCTGCTCTTCTGCCAGAATAAATAGTAACAAAACTAATAGTCCCATATTGTAATGTAATATGTGAGCATAGCATTGCTACACCTCTAAGCCCCGGTCACCGCGGGCCCGGTAACGCCTGATAACGTCGACTGATAACGGTATCTAAATCCCAGCGCTCGTGGGCAAACATAACGTCTACACCATTATATGAGAGAGTTCGCGGTAACCCATTCTGTTGGGTTTCACGATCATGAACATGGCATCGGTTATCAACAGCTTATGAAAATCACATATAAAAGTAGAGATCTCAAAGAAAACGATGTCCAAAATGGAGAGAGGTAGAGTTGGAGAAAGTAGGAATGCAGACTTAAGATGGTTCTAATGCTAAGAGAAAGGTAGTTGTATGTTCTTCAGGTTCTATATTATTGTAATACATATATATTTAATTACTTTATTAATAGCGTTCTTATTAATTATCTCTGATTATTCATTTTGTCCTTCCTACTCTTTCTTACTAGAGTCACTTTTTCTTAACATATCTCTCAACACACGGGACCCAAGCCAGCATCACCTGCTCGTGGCGCAGCCTGTTAATCAATAAACGAGGCTCTAGTTTCCACAAATCCGCATTGGGCCAGCGTGGTAGGAACTGGCTCAAATCTCCCCATATGAACCTTTACCCGATCATGTGGAAATCTTTGGCTGGAGGCCTATATTCAGCAGTGAATGTCTATGGGCTGACAATGAACTGGATGGCCATTTAAATAGATATAGTAGGTTTGTTTAACTATTTACATAATTAAAATATAATTAAATTGGTATATCTATGTTATCATAATAATATATTTCCTAATTAAAAAAAATACAGTAATCTTCATGTAGCGTTTATCATCTTTGGTACAGTCGCGTATCATTATCTATTTTGGCCACGTATGCCGCCGAGAGGAGGTAGCTGTTGAGCGAATTGTGTTCTGGGGAAAGGTTGAGGATACCAGGTCTAGAGTAAGAACGCCTTTGTGATGGACTGACCAGATAAAGACGGGAGTAAATGACTCATCATCGTTACCTCAATATGAATGCAATAGGAAGGCGGCCATCAGAGAGGAATGGCGACGTGGTCTTAAGCTTGCGACCAGTCCTTTAAGTGATGACCACGACCACTCTGTCAAGAGTGATACTGACGAAGAAGGAGAAGTCTTAGCTTATATATTTCAGTAGAACAGATAATGTATACCACACACACACAAGTTATGTTATAGGAATTTCAATATAACAGTAATTCCGTTGACAGTGTGGGTACTAAATACTGATTTAGATCTACCTATAATATAATTAAAAAAAAAAACATAGACGTCATTAATACTAAAAAAAAAATGTGAAAATAAATCGGAGAGGTGTGAACATCACTACGCAACGAGCAGGAAGTGAAACAGGTCGTACAGTACAACGAGAATGAAGGGGGGGGTTTGTATTCGTGTTTGTGTTTAGGTGTGTGTGTGTGTGTGTGTGGTGGTACATAGTGTTGTGCGGGGCGCTTTGAAATATTATCGACGCGCATCAAACGGGCCGCCGATAAATGTAGAACGGGCGCGAACGTGCCGTCACAATGGTTCGTAAACTGAGGCCCTAGGCGTAAGCGCCTAGATCTAGCCTAAGTACGCATGCCTAGGTAAACTAGGTTCAGCGCGTATTGTACGAGCATTTTCTCAGTAATTCATTTCTGTTTCGTCTTACGGTTGCAGAGATGACACAGAAGTCTGTTTCGGTTCAACGTTCAAAGGTAGTGAAATTTTGGTGGTATGTTATACTATCTACACATCAACTATCAATGTTCGCAAGCCATAAAATACAAGACTAGAACTCCTCACCAGATACATCTCTACCATCACCACCTGATAGTCGTCCACAGTTAGACATATGCCCGAAAGATCCATTCCATCCAGTCCAGTCCATTCCAATAGCTGATTTGGAGCCAAACCCTGCTAAGCACCGCCACTGAGCCATACGCTGACCCACGCAGGGGAGCCCGTTGGGCGATAAGGGCCCCCACCCTTAAGGCCAGCAAAACTCCTAGACCCTTTAGTCGCTTTCTACAGGCAGGGCTTACCTTAGTCCTATTCTTACTAGCTAAAAACTACAGAGCTCATTTCAATGGGTCTTGCACTGTCTACAACCAGTGGTTTCCCGCGGGTTATCAAGATCGTACCTCCACCTTGTGTACGCTTCACGCTCATCCATTATCGATATATAGTCTAGTAATATCTATAATATACCCTAGGAATGATAAGTTTAATTGATATTCTAAGTAAACAACTGCACAGAGCGACGTGCGGCGTTACCAGCGCCCTGAGTCCTTGACCGTCTTCCGTAGGACTACTTTTAAATTAGTGGTAATAATGACAGTAACTAGTTATACACTAGCGTTAGGTACAGTCGTGTGCTCTAGGACTATACGAACAGGACTAAAGTAAATCCTGCCTGTAGCAGAAGACAACTGAGTTTTCAAGACCACGAGCTTTAAGGGTGGAAGCCCACAAAGCCCAGCGAGCCCGGTGTAAACTATAAGTGCGAAGTGATTTGATGCTTGTCGTAGCAAAGGGATGATGATAAGGGAGGGTTATGGCATACCCTGGGGCGTGCTTAGTCGTAGTGTGGGTTGGCGCCAGTTTCTCTCTGAAAGCACTAAGGATGACAACCGAAGGGGTTTTAGTGTGTACAAATCCAACATAACCCTGCCTTACCCTCCAGAAGTAGGGTGTCTTTTAATGATTTCCGCCTTGATAAAAAAGGTACCTTAAGAATTAACAGAAATCACCAGAACCAGTGACGTACTCCATTATTTTTTTACATAGACCAGTACTTGTATGAACGTGGATGATTTAAAGGGTAGAGGAAGACCGAAGAAAGTATGGATGGATTGTGTGAAAGATGACATGTGTAAGAAGAGTGTGAATTCAGATATCGGCTGATAGAAGGATGTGGAAGAGGACAAACTGTGCTGACCCCACATAGCTGGTCAAAGGCAGGAGGAAGACGAAGACTAGCACTTGACTACGATCCGACCTGATGTTAACCGGCGATGTAGTCTTTGGTGGTAACGCGCACTAATCTAGAAGTAGCCTATTCACTTCAAGGGTTCTCACGTCATACCTGGACGGAAACTGATGCCGGCAGACTGGTCCAATCCTTCGCTGTATGATCTGGACAAGGGTGGGATAAATGTCTGCGGTGTGCTTATACTTCCGGTGGTGGAAAGGCTACGGCGGCATCAGAGGATATAGTTAAATAATTCCAATACTAAAGACCATACTTTAGTATTCAATGAAGCGAAGGAATATGCGAGATGTTCACTCAATGATAAGTGATACGCCCGATAACAATACAGTGATAGTTAGGATGACGTACACTACTCTATTACTATATATAATGCTCGTCGTTTTCAAACAAGACGTTAAATTAATTCACGAACTACAGCGACCTTTAAACCGGAACACCGTAATATATGTAATAATATATATATAATAAGTACCTACCGCCACAGCGCCTGTTGCAGGCGACACACAGTACAGTGCGAACATTATTGTGTTCCGGTTTGAAAGACGTTGTAGCTATTGTAATTACTGTAAAGAGACTTAACATTCACATTACTTCACTGGGAATTGTGTGAAGAAAAGTGTTGTAACATCGTAACAATCTATCATTTATCCAACTGAAGGTCATTCAAACAAGACTAAAAAAAGTTATTTATGAACGCATTCTAAAAACTGTTAACACACGATTACATAACCGCTTAGTGTGCAGGCAGCCTTATAAGGCGTGTACACAGCACATTAGCAATTGTTAATTGAAGGTACATGAATATTTCCAGCTGTATTTGTTTCAGGTACATTCGAGTGGAAAAGTCATTGAGGAATATCAGGGAATGGACTGGTAGATCTGGAGACAGATAGGATTGGACCACACTGATCACCAACCTTCACTAGATGGAGAGGCACTATAAGAAGAAGAAGAAGAAGAGTATTCGCCTTAAAGATTACGTACATTTCATTGTAAAGCTCCATTACCGCGAATCGATGGTATAGTGTAAATGCTGCTTAAAAAACCTCTCATTATCTAATCACGATTTTGGATACAATTTTTTTCTAAATTTGAATCTCCTGCCGACCCAGCTGGCTCCTCTAGAATCTACTCCCAAGATTATCAAAGAGATGAGGATCTTCCTCCTGACCATCATAAGCTACAGCAGACCCAAACCGTATTGAGTATGTAATCAAAACTAGTTAAGTTTATATCTTCCACTACAGAAGTTATGTATGATATGTGCTCCTGTTCCTCACAGCGCTGGTCTCCAGGGTCCAGCTGAACACCAGCATCTACAGTGTACCAGTTAACACTGGCTATATGCACGCAGGTTTACTGTATCCTTGCGTGTTTATATAAACTGCAGACAGACGCGGGCTTTAATTGTTTAATGATACAATTGTGGCTATTGTTGTCGCTTCTCCCTCTCTCTCTCCCTCTCTCTTTCTCTCAGTATGTATACGTTGCTTTAACTTGTGGTTACGCTGTAATCTACTTGATAGTTATGTTAAATAACTTAGTAACATAAAAACATATAACAGATGAACCGTTCAATTCTTAAATAGTTTATTTTTAGGTTTAAAATAGTGAGTAGTGAGAAGTTTTTTTTTTTTTTAATAGAACGAAAAGAGCGGGACGGTTACGTGATGGTAAGTGATACGCCCGTCCGTTACAACGTGGGGCTAATTAGGATGGTATACACTGCACTACATTGCATTCATCACCTGAGAGATATAAGTTATTGAGATTCGTTGCCCCAGTAATTTGACTAGCTACAGCGCCCTTCAATCCTGAACATAGTAATATTTACACACTATAACGATAAGGTACAAAAAGTAAAGAAAACTAATCTTTTTCTTAGGTCTCTATTGTTACAGACCGTCTAGGTACCACCTCAGCTCCTACTGCAGCCGACAGACAGTACTGTGCGAGTATTACTGTGTTCCGGTTTAAAGGGCGCTATAGCTAGTGAAATTACTGGGGTAACGAGACTCGACATCTTATGTATTAGTCGAAGAGTACAGTATCGTGGAGTAAAAATACATCCTAACTAGTACCATGTTATTTTGGGTAGGCGTATCATTCATCAACAGTTAAGTTTCGTTTGCCTAGCTATAAGGAATTAAAAAAAAAAATCGTTAGCTTACTAATGTGCAGTTGAAGACAAGGTTACAGTAAATTTATTTACCGTAAAATAAATATATAAACATTGAATACTTTACCTCCTCTGAAAGCGGAAGTGACGCGCCCGCGAAATGTATCAATTGCAAAACCGTTGCCGAAGCGAGCATCATTTTCACTTATTCTTCTTTTCGCTAAATCCGTTTCCTGTTTCCTTTATTTTCTCATGCGTAATATTTTCGCGGCAAGAAACGTTTTAATTCGTAAATAGTTATGTATAATAAACGTATATTTATATTCACAACATTATATTTTAAAATGGCGGCACATTCACGTCATTTTTTAAGTTTTATTCACAACACTCAATATATTTGTTACGATTCAGTCGTTCCCGCCGAAAAAAGCATTAGAGACAGAAAAAAACCGTTTGTTTTGAACTGGCGGCAAAAGAGAAAAAAAAACGTTATTTCAATTTCGAACGTGAACGGTCTTGAAGGCCTCTTGGCGGGAAAGTGGTATATCTATAACTTATTGGAACGGATTTTTTTTTTAATCTACAACGAGCAACGAACTATAGACATAGAACCAATATAGAATATGACATGGTGTAGACACAATGAAGCTTCATACCAGTGAGAGCTATTACGGCTAGCGACTGATGGTAAGGTCTCTCGCTGGAGACTAGCTACCACCACAGCTCCTATTCCTGCGGTCGAACAGCAGTGTGCAGACATTACTCTACATCTTACTGTGTATATCATCCTAAGTAGCACCAGGTTGTTATCGGCAGGTGGCTTACCAGATGACCGTCTCATGTATCTCTTCGTAGGAAGGAAAGGAACTCGACCGCTAGCCAAACACTAGATCGACTCCGGATTCGAACCGGAGACTCCAGCGTGACGCGGCAAGCCCGGCCGTGCGGTTAACATGCACGTGGGGCGTGTTACGGAGTGTTTAGGTTTCGCGCGACGGATTATGTCACTAATTACGCCATCTTTTCATCAGCGTTATATGACGACGCTCACAATACACCAAGTTGAAGAAAACTAAAACAAACACTTGATAATAATACAACCTATTATTTAAATTGCCTTGATTTTTTTTTATTCAACCAATTGACGAGACCACAAAGACGATCATTTACCGATTGGCAACCTTCAAACCGGACCACAGTAACCGCTTGTCAGCTGCAATAGGCGCTGCGGTGGTACCTAGATGGTCTGTAGCAACAGAGACCTACGAGCAGATCCTAGTCTATGATTAAATTTTTTTTTTTTAGTCTAGACGAGAGCACTAGTTAGGAGACTCAAAGTGCAATGGACATAATCCCAACTACCGCCATATTGTTATTGGCAATTGTATCACTTATCATCAGGTGATGCCCGTATAGTTTTAAAAAAAATCTAATTAAAAAAAAAATCTAGCTAGTACACGCCACAGTCAGGTCTAAGTATCGGCGATGGTCATTATTACGCTCTGGATACCATCAGCTGCGCGCGGCACGCTCTTTGCCTCTGAATGGAGTCGACATTACATCGAAACCATTCGCCATTTATATTGTCTATTACGTAAAACAGAATATAATACAACCATTTATCCGACCTGGCAACACAAACACTGCGACCACTTAAACTCTGGAATGAGGAACTGAAAATCTTTACATATATGACGCAAAAAAATATTGGGGATTGGTGCAGCCCTGGTAATCATGATCCAGACTCTGGCTCCCACCAACCTACATTGGGCCAGAGTGGTGGGAAATAGCCTAAAACCCTCCATATGAATCCCTACCCGATCAATCTGGGAATCTTTTGAGTGGGCCTATGTCCAATAGTGGACGTCTATTAGCTGGTGATGAAAAAATTATTTACTGGTTAATAGAAAACAATAAGGAGTGTGGACCTCCACGCGGTGAACTCTGGTAAACAACAGATGAGGCTGACCATCCACCAATCCGCGTAGGAACAGCATGGTGGAGATAAGTTCCAATTCCTCGAGAGAACTCTTGGAGGAGTCATGTGCCCAGCAGTGGGCGTTATCCTACTGATAGGTCTCTGTTGCCAGACCGTCTATTTTATAGCCTACAAACGGCAACGTGCAAATATAACTGTGTTCCGGTATGAAGGGCGCTGTATCTATTGTAATTACTACGGTAACGAGACTCAACATTTTATGTATCAAAGCGAGGAGCACAATGTTGCGCTGCGTGTACCGACCGAACGCCACGTTGTTATAATTGAGCGCGTCACTCACCACCGTTGAAAAAAAAAAGTTAAACACTTTAATCCAAGTGTTACTATATTTATCTGTATTACTAAAACATATATTAGTATTATTTAGTAACTGTTTAAAAATTTTTTTAGCACTTTTTCACTCCTCCACAACACAGCGCACCACCACAGATTAAATAAGGACACAACAAACGTCACCGCGGGCACCAGAACGCGGACAGCACAGATTATACACGCGTTGGATAATATATCGCGCTTGTGGCGGGAAAACTGCTCGAACGTAGAATGAAACGTAATTTGTTCGGAATTAGAGAAAAAAAAGTAAAAAAAAATTCGGTAGCTCACGCATCGAACAATGCAGTCGCAATGGCGGCCGCCGTCGGCTGGCTGCTGCGTTTTCAAAACATGCGGCAGGTGTTGCCAGTAATGGGCCTGCTGTTATGACTAAGGATGTACATTGAATGGCGATGTTTACGTTTGGAGATTATATAAATTGATTTGCGGCCGCGGTGCTACGTTGTAATCACCGGCCAGGCGCTGCTGGGCAGCCCTGGAGTCTTCACCTGGTAAGAATAGGACTAAGTCAAGCCCTGCCTGTAGAAGGCGACTAAAAGGCTCTAGGAGTTTCGCGGGCTTCGGCAAGCGAACTTGAGTGGGATAGCATATGGCTCAGCGATGATGGCCAGACCAGGCTCCTCATCAGAGACGTGTTCAGGGGCACCGGTGCGTTCTCCAAGAGATCCCGGAGCCTCTCTGAATGCGCTGATGCAGACCACTGAGATGGTTAATGAGTAAGAATCTCACATAACTTCCTTCCCCTTACTAGTACGTATCTATATATATAATCACGGTATCTTTTAAAAAAGTACCCCCGAAAAAAAAAAAAAAAGGTGCTGCTAGACACTAAGTAGTAACTACAGTACCTATTCTTGCCAAACAGTAGTGTGCGAACGTTACTGTGTTCCGATTTGAAGGACGCCGTAGCTAATGAAATTACTGCGGTTAAGAAACATCTTAAGTCTCAAATCTATGACCACAATGTTATGCTGCTTTTTTTTTTCAATCAAGCGACAAAGACGAGTGGGACGTTCATCCGAGGAGTCACGTGGCGCTAGTTAGGATGATGTGTATTACACATTGCGCTCGTCGCCTGACACATAAGTGGAGTCTCATTGCCTTAGTAATTTCACTAGTTATAGCGCCCTTCAAACCGAAACACAGCACAGTAATGTTCGCACAGTACTGTCTGTCGGCTGCAATAGGCGCTGCGGCGGTACCTACCTAGACGGTCTGTAGCTACAGAGACCTACCAGCAATAATAGCTGCAGGGCCCTTCAAACCGTATCACAGTAATGTTCGCACAGTACTGTCTGTCGGCTGCAACAGGCGCTGCGGTGGTACCTACCTAGACGGTCTGTAGCTACAGAGACCTACCAGCAATAATAGCTGCAGGGCCCTTCAAACCGGATCACAGTAATGTTCGCACAGTACTGTCTGTCGGCTGCAACAGGCGCTGCTGTGGTACCTACCTAGACGGTCTGTAGCTACAGGAGACCTACCAGCACAATAGCTGCAGGGCCCTTCAAACCGTATCACAGTAATGTTCGCACAGTACTGTCTGTCGGCTGCAACAGGCGCTGCGGCGATAGGTGATACCTACCTAGACGGTCTGTAGCAACAGCGATCTATCAGCAGTAATAACTACAGCGCCCTTCAAACCGGAACACAGAACAGTCTGTCGGCTGCATTAGGCGCTGCAGCGGTACCTACCTAGACGGTCTGTAGCAACAGAGACCTAACACCAGTGAAATGTGTAAATAGTTCTACTTACCGCCGCATTGATATTGGCGTGTAAAAAAAAAAAAAAAATTGCATCATGATTTAAAAAAAAACTCATTGTTATCCGGATCCTGTTACTCGGAAACCTTCTCACACATTTAATATCAGATTATATTTATATATTCATATTTCATTTGATGTTATCTGCTCAGCTGAGGAAATTTCTTTAAGTACTAACTCCGGACAGGAATTATGGAACGTGAGCACTGTTAGAATTTAATTTGATACCTAGATCACTTGGAACCGGATTAGCGTTTAATAAATTAAATAAAAGATAGATGATTCGATATTATTTCTGTTAAAACCTTAGTTTTTTTTTAGTAATTAGGCGACCAGATGAGCGGGACTTTCACTCGATGGTAAGCTCATATGACTAGGTATTCTGGGTGCCTGTAAGGGGAAGACAAGGTTAAGTGTGACTAGAACCCCTCGATAGTCATCCTGAATGAGGTCCAATATATCCTAAGTAATCTACCAGTGTCACCAAGCACTGCACCTGAACACATCCTAGAGAAGGCAGTATCCTGACCAGCGTCCTCGCTACGATGATATCTCGTATTAGTGCCAACACCGATTTATTCCCCTTCTACATCAGCTGGGCTTACCTTAGTATTGGGACTACAGTTCTCATTGTTACTTAACACCCGGGTATAACCGGTTGAATATATAAATACAATTCACACAACCCGGATAAATAACACACAACCTTCAATTCTGCAAACCCATCACTTCATAATCGACACGAGCCGATTCCACATGACCGTGAGTCCTTCGCGGGTGCAGCGGCGTGACGGTAGGCGTGCATACAATTATCTACTTTAAACCTAATAGCATAAAGTTCAAATCTCTAATGACAGATATCTCATATAAAGGCCGAGCGATTTTGAACCGTTTCTCAAAGCAATAGAGTCGATATCCGTATGAATCGAATCGTCTGTACAGATTGTATGCAGGTAAGTGGAGGTCGTAGACGACAATTTTTCTCATTGTAATAGAAATAAGTAAAAACTGAAGGTACCGAGGATTTGACTGTATATACGAAATTATCCCTTGTTTTATACGCTATACGGTCTACATTGGTTTGTTCGTGTTGATGTTGGATAACACTGGTGGTATTACGAAAAGTGACAATGTCGCTTTGCGCGGCTGTCTGCCATTTGTGAGGTGTATATAGAGATTACTGGGTTTCAGTGAGTTAGTACTTTACTTCAGTCCTGTAGTTTCGAGAGTGAAGTAAGCCTTGTCTGTAGTAGTCGACGATTAAGAGGATCTTCTGGTTAGTAGGCTTTGACGGTGGAGGCCCTCATAGCCCACTAAGCAAGTCCGGGCTAGACAGCAAGATCGGGGTGATATCTTATTCGTCGCAGCATAAGTGCAGGTGGTGGAAGGGTTATCCCCGGGAAGTGCTTAAATGTGAACTGAAGATGACCCAATGAAGATATAATAGTGATTACAAATTCCACATTACCCTATCTTCCAACATCACACGCAGGGTACTTAAAAATTTCCTCACAACAAAACAATAGGGTCCGATTTTATATGAAAAGAGCTAGATCTTAGGTTATGCAGAAAGCTTTTCCATCGATTCTGAAAAGCCACTGGATACAAGGAGGACCGGATCGATGTGGTGATTTCTAGGGTAGTTATCCAGCTTGGGTCCTGCGAGTTGTGCGTGGTTCCTTACACCCTTGACTGAAATATACTCGAGGGTAAAGGCGGCTGACGCGACAGGATGCTTGAAGCCGAAGATCAGACTAAGTGACTCCAGCAATGGACCGTGGTGGACTGATTAGCAGAATAGTTGGTTTTACAGAAAGTATCTTAAGTAATTTTTTATAACTTATGTATAGCTGACAAAGCTATACATATACCAGCTGTTCCGTGTGAGGAGGAAATTATAAAATCTATATTTAGGTGAGAATTTGGTATAAGGAAAACTCCTACAGGTATTAATTATCCAGGACTTATGGGTCCAGAGATATTGAGCTAAGTCTCTACATAGGCAGGAATCTCTTATATATTCATTTATATAAATCATCATCATCAGGCGATAGACGTCCACAGCTGGACTTAGGGATTTCCCAAAGATCTCCACATCGATCGGTCCACCTTTATGTATATATTATATATATTTATATAGTTAATTTTAATGTTTTACTATGTACATATATTAAGTGTATTGTTTGTTACGTTTTAAGTAATTTACATATTTTTAATATGTATCGTAATCGACTTATTTGTTTGCCTACAGCAGTAGATGGATCCTGTTATGGTAATGGTAAGACAAGTTTACATATATATATATATATACGCAAGGTGGACCGATGATCTGGTGAGAATCGAGGTAATCTACTGGACATCTTTGACCTACCCACCTGAACCTATGTCCAGCAGTGGACGTCTATTCGCCGATGATATATATATATGTACAAAACATACTTTTTAATATGAAACCTTTCTCTTTTCAATGTCTGGTAGTAGTTCCTGATTAGCCATAAGTCTGCCAATTATTTACTTTTCATAAAAAAAAATTTATCGAGTACCGTTTCGTATTTGTGTTGTTCCAAGTAAACTGCGCTGATGTTGCCCATAGCTTCGGAAGTCGGTCAGGGATGTGCAGCAATCGCTCATCCACGTACACCTTGCGTGCATCGGCGGTTTGTTATGTCAGGTATTGCATCATTATTTCAGATTTTCAGTACTACACAAAATCTATACAGAAGCGAAGAGAGGACTAGAACGTTCACTTAATAAACAGTGACACGTCAGCCGATGACATTACAAAGGAGACCTTACAAAGGATTTATAGACTCTAAACTGTTCGCATACAATTGTGGACGGATTCGGACGCAGTGGTGGTATGGTGATGGTGATGGTGAAATGTTCAACTATACGAAACGTTTATAAAATTCAAACATATTTATAATTATTAAAGTTAAATATAACAAACACCGCAGGCGACCATTAACCAAGACAATACGGCCTATTTTCCCATCCATTAAATCGCAGTCAACTTTGTGTCGGACGAGAAAAAACGACTTTATCACAGCACAGTAAGAATTACTATACCGCAAGCGGTTTCTGGTTAGGGTCAAGCCCGGTAGGCCTTCGTGACCTTGTCCCAGTTGCCAAGCGATAACTGGCCAGCTTTATTGACAATTATTCGTAAGTGAGGTGCGCGTACTGGCTGCGTCTCGCAAATAAAGCTTGCCATTAACGCTATAGTAGTCAACTTGAGGAGTTAAGAGGAATGGATAGTCAGTTATGTTTTTACGCAAACTGGTAATCCAAAAGTTAAGTGACGACACTTCCCTTGAAGTTGAGGAAATGGGAAAGAAGGAAGCACTGTCGTGTGATGCCTATGTATCTGCATAAGTTATCACGAATGTAAACTCGTATATAACAATCAATGATGATGATGATGATATGTCAAGATTTAGTTAATTTCATCATCATCATGATATATCTCTTTTAAATGAAAGTTTGTTAATTTTTTTTAATCAAAAAGGCAATTGTACGTACGAGTCGTTCATCTGATGATTATTGATGCGCTTGCCCACAACAACGTTGCGATAGTCAAGATGATATACACTGCATCATTGAGCTGGTCGCTTTGGGACTTAAGATTTTAAGTCAGTACTTCAGTAAACTCATCAGCTACAACACCCTTCATTAAACGCGGTAATTTTTGCACATTATACTTAGACGGTATCCGGCAACAGGGTGAGAGGGGTCCCGCACAACTCAAAGGACCCAAGCCAACCCCAACCTGCTAATGAACAAACGAGTCTTCAGTATCCACCAACCCGCATTAGGCCAGTGTGGTGAGAAAAGACCCAAATCGCCCCAATATGAATCTCTACAAACGACTACCCCTAGTGCATGGCGGTCGTGCAGACAGCAACAATTGATATGGAGATCTTTGAGGAAGGTCTATGTCCAGCTGTGGACGTATACCTATCAGCTGAACAGTATAGCATAAGTATAAACTTTAATTTCGTATTTAATACATCCATTATCATTTTACCTATGTAACCATTAAATGCAAATGCTTGCCACAATCAAGCCCATCGGATAGCGGTCACCATCATGACATGGGTTGAACGCGGCGCCACCCATTGATGGGACAGCGGCAACCTCAAAATTTGATATCGCGCCCAGGCGTAACCGCACGTCGCGTATCATTACATAGCTTGGACAAAAAGCTGCAACCCACCTTCAGGTTCCTTCGACCCCGAGCAGCTCCTAACCGAGACCTGTTAATGGAGCAGGAGGGGCGGGTTAGAGCGAGACGGCCGCACAAACGGTCTCGCTCAGCGAAACGGTTGGAACACCAGCAAATACCAATAAAAGATTTATTGCTTCCCTATTGATTTACCGATTGTTGTTACGTCCAGGGATTGAACCCGCGCCCATTGTTACATTTCCGGGGGTAATGGTATCATATAATGGGAATTGAACTTGTGATACCTGTGACGCGGACAATATTCCTGTTAGGCGCGGCGCGGCGCGTGCAGGACCGCCGCGCGGCCGGACAATTAACCGGCAAGAATTGTGAATGGGTGTGCGAAGGTCGGGGACCGTAAAAAAGAGGTCCCTGACCTCCCCTCCACAACAGTACGGGGGCGGTATTTTATTTGTAGTCTTTTTGTTAAACGTCTACCTCCGTCCTTTCATTTCTGCATTTTCGTGTTTCTCCTAAGCCTTGATGGCTCATGCTGTGAGGCCGTACGTCTAGATGAGGCCCGGGTTCGATCCTGGCTGAGCTTGAGCCGCTGATGAATGAAAAGATGGTGAGGAAACCGACATTCCAAAAACAACAGCTTTCATAGATATGTGATATCTGCGAACTCGCAGTATATCAGCGCGGTGGATAGGAAAGTCTTCTATCACTATGTGAGAGAAGGCTTCCAGTCCCAGTAGTGGGAACATTAATAGGACTGTATTAAAAAAGTCTAGGTCTAGATTGAGTTGATAAATCAGCGTCTTTTTACAGTACTATATAAGAAGGACGGTATCATGATAACATGGTGACATCAGGGTGGCTTAGTCAGGATGTTTACACTGCACCACACAAGTTATTGCTATGGATCAATATCGTTACTCCAATATCAGTAATGATCAGAATAAAGTAATATTTTCAGGTTGTAGGTGTTCCAGTCAACATATTACGGAGTCCAAGTCAACCACATCTGCACTCGGTGGACCCTGATGAATAACAGTAAGCTCTGACCACCCACCAACATGCTCTGGGCAAGTGTGGTGGGTTAAGGCCCAATTCATCATCATCATCAGCCGATAGACGTCGACTGCTGGACATAGGCCTCCCAAAGATCCCCACATTCATCGGTCCCGCGTTGCTCGCATTCAGTGGATGCCCGCGATTCTTACCAGATCGTCGGTCCACCTTGTGGGAGGCCTCCCAATTCCATTCAATGAACTTCAATAACGATGTGGAGATTTTTGGGAGAGACCTATGCCCAGCAGTGGACTTCTGTCTGCTGATGATGATGAATATTTTCGCGCTAATGTTTGTCTAAAACAGTCCTTGCGGTACCCATATAAGTGTCTCCATCAATGGAGGCACTTGGTGAAGCTCCTGAACGTTTTCGTTATTTGTCCAATAATTTTTATGTTGGTCATCAGAGAATGGGTCACAAAGAGGCCGATGGCTTCATCAAACAATCGGCAGGTGCCAATTCATATGATTGTTTTTTTTTTTTTTTTACGAAAACTAAATAGCGGTAAACGTTTCGCGAGGGCGCGATGTTTGCTCTTCGAATAACTCGGAGGTGCGGAAAGAACCTGCGGGTGGGCTCGGCTTTTTACTCCTTTTTTTCTTACTGTTAGCACAGGACAAAGGACTCGTGCATCATAAGTTCAAGTTCAAAATTTTATTATAAGGTTAGACGTCTGTAAATACGCTCTTTGAATTACATATAAGTAATATTTTAAGGGTGGGCTGTAAGAATTGCCGCACAGCAACTCACTGGACCCAAGTCAACCTCACCTGCTTTTGGTGCAGCCTGCTAATCAACAGAATCACTGGCTCCCACCAACCGTCATTAGGCCAGCGTGGTGGGTAGCTCAAATCCCACTATATTAATCCCTACCCCATCCCATGTCCAGCCGTGGACGTCTATCGACTGTAGATGATGATGATGAATATTATTTTTTTTATTCATATAAACTTTTTATTAAAAAAATTTGCTTACAGGAAACTAACATTAAGAACAATCTCACTACCTTCAGAGCTCTATACAATAATTTGTGGGATACGATTAATAAGACTATTAATTGTATATATTAAATATTTAGTACTTATTAGTTATAGTGTACTAGGTTTAGTTAGTGCTGTTGCGACATTAAAACCTGTGATGTTTAAAGGTAGGATGAAAAGCATACGAGAGGTATGGACGCGAGTGAAGCACGGCTAGGCAACCTAGCAAGGCATATAGACTATGGTTAAAAAAAACTATACATGCTATAAATATACCTAATATATATATAATAAAAATATAAATAATACCTATATTTACTAAAATTTTAGGAGGGCTTTATACCATCATCATCAGTCGATAGACGTCCACTGGTGAACATAGGCCTCGCCCAAAGATTAGAGGTAGGGATTTATATAGGAGGATTTGGACTATTTCCCGCCTTTGGCTTAATACGGGTTGGTCGGAACCGCAGCCATGTTTGTTGATTAGCAGGATGCACCACGAGCAGGTGAGGTTGGCTTGGATACCTATACAGGAGCATATACACCGTTTATAATATATATTAAATATCCACCAAAGATTATATTTTCGTTTGAATTATATGATATAAATTAAAAGCAAAAAGTTAATTTGGCTTAAAGGTTAGTTAGGTTTGTATAATTTTCAAATAAAAAAAAAAAAAACAAAACAATTTGACATATGTCAGTTTTTATGTAAAACTTAAGATTAGGCCGGATGGCTTACGCTACTGCTGCCTACTATTCAATTTGACACGAAGCCGTTCCCGCGCAAACGACGCGACATTTGCGCCATTTTTCTTACGTACAAGTGTAACGCGCGCGCTTTCTCCGTCGGCGCGGAGTAAAAATATTTCGTCAGCTAACCCCGCGTAACCTCTCAACCACAATGTGGCAACATTACCAAGTAAATAAGCGGCGGGTTACATTGTAATTCAAATAAATTCAAATTTTACGTGAGCGCGGTGCGCTGGCGCAAGGATGGACCGCGCACACACACACACACACATCCATCAGCGAGTGATGCAACACACGAGACGCCTTTTGTTCTGCCACTGGAGACACATCTTCAAAGATTTCATCTCCGGAGATAACTGCTCCGTATATATTAAATAAGAACTTGCGGTAGGTCAACATTTAGATTTTCCTTTTTTCTTTATTATTCTACAAAGCTTGACGTTAATAGATACGCATGCTCATAACAAAATGGCGCTAGTGAGGAATACACTGCAGCAGTGCTCGCCTCAAACCGGATCATAGTAATATACCCACACTGATATGTAGCTACAAAATTAAGCGGTGAGGTGGTATTTACCAACAGTAAACTAACTGCTTGATCGAATCAGTAATGTGGAGATCCGCAGATCAGAACATCGCTGGAAGAACAACCAATGAGGCTCTGATGGAGGATCTGATGAAGATCTTGGACAGCCGCAGAATGCGGGCAGCGCAGGACCGATCAGAACAAATTTACTGATAGCCCCTGTTGCCGGAGACCGTCTAAATACCACAGTAGTATAAAAACATTACTGCATTCCGGTTTGAAGGACGCTGTAACTACTGAATTTACTGGGGTGGTGAGAATTAACAACTCATGTCTTAAGGCGACGAGCGCAATGTGGTACAGTTTACGTCATGACATCTTTGCATCCGGTTAGGATACTACCGTTTGTCAGGAACAGGATCTGATGGTACCTAGGCGATATATACCAGCACTAACCTAGGCAACCGTTTGGTATACCGAAATCGGTTCAGCCGATTAACCTCATACATGAACAAAGGTGAACTTCAATGTATGAAGCATTGTAATCCTTCAATGAAGTTACGATGGTAGATTACTTAGCGTACCGAATACGTCACCATTGCGCCATTTGGTATCGTTTAGTACCAGTCTGCGGGCCTTTGTTCCGTACCGGTGATGGTGATGTATCGCTGATGATCTAGCAGCTGCCAAAGGTTTTGTCCGCGTCCAATTTGCCCATTAATCATACAAACATCAATTGGGCACAGACGCTCGCGTTACTCAGCCTTCGACTGATCTTATTGTCAAGAGGATTTCGACGGTAGTGACAAGTTTCTCTTTTTTTTTTTTTAATTCTACAAACCGACGAGACTAAGGCGACGTTCACTTGATAGTAGTGTACAACGTAACGCTAATAAGGATGTGTTATACATCACATTGTGCTTGTCGTTTTGAGAGTTAGGTTACCCTAGTAATTTTACTAGCTACAGCGCCCTTCAAACAGGAACATAGTAATGTTTGCGAGTACTGTTTTTCGACTGAGATAGTAGCTGTAGTGGTAGAGCAACAGAGACCTACTCTACTATCGGTGGAGTATATATAATCTGAGTAGCTCTTTCTTTAAAGTTCATATCCGGCGGAAGTAGTCACTTTAAATAGTATATACATATATATATATAAAAGTAGCTAACACACAACCCCGATGGCTCGTAATGATTGCGCTAAGAATATATTTAACACAAAAGTGAACCGAACAAATAACGCAGGTCATAAATAATTTACACGATACCAAAAGCCAACTTAAGTGACAATCGACTTACATAACAATAACTTGAAAATACACAATGGAGTGAACGTTAATTACCATTTTAAGGTTTACACTGGTGGTGAGTTACCCTTGAGACGGGCCGTGTGGTAATAACGTTCGTGTGATATGGCGCACAAAAATCTACCCAATTGAGGCCTACCCACAAAATGAAGGCGATTGGGCCATAGACACCGCGCGGGCCCAATGCGGGTTGGTGACTTCACACACCTTAGAATAAATCCTAATCCATATCCAGGTTTCCTCGCGATGTCCCTCACCGTTTGTATCTCGCTGCTGTAAAGCTCACAAATGTACATAACTTAAATATTAAGTCATCGGTACATGCCGAAATTCGAACCCGCGACCTGCGGAATGAAGGCCGCATGCTTTAACCATTGAGCCAGCGGGATACATCTGGAACCACCCTTCAAGATGATAGATTCCGAAATCTTTTACTCCCACGTTAGACATCGATCTTCCATCCTGGATAAGATCTCTGGTCCTGGTCACGGTTCTATACGAAGTCTAGGTATATATACCTAGTCTAGGAAGTCAGAATTCAGGCTGCACTACTCTGGAACTGCTTGAGAAGCAGCAACCTGAAGATATTCGGTATATCTCCACTAAATGTCTGTTTAAAAAAATGGTTCCGGGAATACCATAAGTATAAGAAGATATATATAAATATAGTGCTATATATATATTTATATGTACATACATACATACATATATATATATATATCACGCCTCGTTCCCAGTGGGGTAGGCAGAGACCATCTCTCTCCACCTGCTACGATCCTGGCACACCTCTGTCGCTTCCTCCACTTTCATAAGCGTCTTATATGTGTGTATGTATATACGGTCTATCTATATATATGATGTTATATAGTGTATATACAAGGAGCGACGATCTGGTAACAGTCGCGAGAATCCACTGGATGCGATCAACGTGACGATCTTTGAGGGAGGCCTATGTCCAGCAGTGGACGTCTATCAGCTGATGATGATGGTATAGTTTAAGTCAGTAGTTATCACCTACCTCTCACCTCACCGAAGGTCGGCTGGTAGAGAATAGCAACAGGCATTAACACCGCCGTTTGTATGCCTCGCTATGTTTCACAAATAAAAAAAAAAAAACAAAAAAGAAGGATATTAGATAATATCGATGCCTGTCTGTTGGTCAGCATGGTGCACCACCAGGTTGACATTTTGGATTGTTAAGATGTTAGTTTCACAACCCTCACTCCCATATGGTAATTGAAGCTGTGGTCCTAGTTAAGACGATATACACTACTGAATTATGCTCGACATTTTAAGAAGATAAGACTCTATCGGCTGATGATGATGATGATGAATAGATTAACATGATGTTAATTGGGATTATATACCCATCATGGGATATAATCCCAATTAACATCACGGGGTTGTAATGGGGTGGAATTATATACATAATAGACCCTAGCCTAGAGTCTAATAATAACATTAGAGCAATAACGTCCTTCAAACAGGATTACGGTACAATCTGCACACTACTGTTTATTAGCAGAAATAGCTGTATTACCTACATAGAAAAAAAAGGTTCGAATACAGCATAGCAGTGGTAGCATTCAAGGTGTCCCTGGTTCCGCTCCGTCAGGTTCGTTGATAATGTATTGATATCAGCAACCAGACCGGTTGCTTTTGAATGTATAATTAAAAAAAAAACCTGAAATCCCCACCCCGTACCCCTTCTGCCCCCCAATTATCGCTCCAATTGTAACACAGCAGGCACCGCTGTTTATATCAATACGTATAAATTAAACTATCGCAAGTGTTTGCTTGGTACAAATTTATTTATCGTCTGTTACTATGTGTAAACTCCACCTTACAAACATGTGTACTTTGAATTCTGGTTAGGCGTATAACTTACCATCAGGTGAACGTTCCACCACTGGTAATACTGTGGTAAACTGGACGATTTATGTCTCTAAGCGACGAGAGCAGTATGGAGCTGTACTATACTAACTGGCGTCTCATTATGGGCAAACGCTTACCATCAGGTGATCGTCCCACTCGTCTCGTTGCTTAATTGGATAAAAAATGGTTACTGTCTTCCGGTTTGAATGGCGCTATAGCTACCTTAATTGCTGTGTTACACTTAACGTTTTATGTCTCAAGGCGTCGAGCGCAATGCGGTGCTACGTGTACAATTCTAACTAGCGCTTCGGTTTCATGGATAGACGTATCACTTACTATCAGGTGAACGTCCCACTGGTCTCTATATTTATTGGAAAAAAATAGTGTGTTCCGGTTTGAATGACGCTATACCTACTAGAGTTGCTATTGTAAATTTAACGTGTTGTGTCTAAGCGACGAGCGTTATGTGATGCTGTATATATCATCCATGTAGTCAAAGCTATATATATAGCTCCTGGGGTATAAAGGTTCCTGGTACGACAACTCACGGGATCCAAACCAACCTCACCAGCTCGTGGTGCACCTTGATAATCAACAGACGAGGATCTGGTTCCCACCAACTCGCATTGGGCCATGGGCCAGCGTGGTGGCAAGTAGCCCAAATCCCTCCATATAAATCCTTACATATGACAGCCCTAGTGTTCAACGGTACCAGACCATTCTGACTGTATATAGAGATCTTTGGGAGAGGCTTATGTCCAACAGTGAGCATCTATTAGCTGATGATGATAATGATGATGATATATATATAAAGGAAACTTTTTAGTATTTACATGATTGCTACCGGAAGTACTATTACTACGCTTCCGGTCTAGTGTTGTACCTTTTGTTAACAGACAGTGATTAAAACGAAGTTTTGGATACGGCAGGTGTACCAAAAGCCGTTAGCGTCACATCACTAGACGCGATGCGGGCGAGCGCTGGTGCGGGCGGCTGTTTAGATCCTAGATTACAAATTTCAAACGCGCGCTGACGCAAATTGAATACTAATGTTCAGGTTCGGACTGATGGGGGAGTTCCGAGCTGATCGTAGTCAGCACGCGGGCGTAACAGCCCGATTATACAACATAATTGGTATGATACCAAATTATGAACTTGATTGGTGGTAGGATGCTGTCATAGATGCTGGAGACCGTTTGGGTAAGTACAACCCTCGGACAGCTTTTTGCCTTGTCGTGGAGGTGGAGCTCAATAGCCTCCTCATACGAAAAGTGGCTGATGGATGATCAGGTTGTTCCAGTGGTTTCGTTTAAGTGTTAAGTGGGAAGTCGAGGGTTTTAGCCTGAAGAGTCTAAGGTGCATCAGCTGTTCCTCCCACATCAGAACTGTATTTCACGCGGGTTTTCAACGGTGAGCAGGTCGCCTAATCGATGGCCTCAAGTACTTCGGTTTCGCCAAAGTACAATATCACATATATTTTTTGAGGAAAATACAGTTAAGGGGAAGTAATTCGTGAAATAAATAAATAAAATAAAAACAGCATAAATTGTTTACAATGAAAATATAAAAAACTTTTAATATCTAGTTTTCTATTTTTTTTTATTATTTGTGGTATACCATAGATTATTTAAATGATTATATCATAACCAAATCCTCAAACTGATGAATGTGAGGTACAGGTATGAAGACTCGGATTCCGCTTTCAGATATTAGACGAGCAGAACGAAAGGAACTCGTTTCACCAGCTTCCGGGGGTAAGTATAAGTAACGTGAATATTCCACCGACTGAATCTCACCTTGTAGGGGTTAATTTGAGGGGATTTGGGTTATTTACTATCACGCTGGCCCAATAGGGGTTGGTGAGAGCCATAGCCGCGTTGGTTGATAATCGGGGTGCACCGCGAGCAGGTGAGGATGTCTTGGGTCTCGGAAGTCGTTGTGTGGGACCGCTTATCTTACACATCATGATGATGATGGATGACGAGACCTTACCCTTTCCAGAGAACCATAGATATCAGAACCATAATTTTGTTAATATTATTTAAAACAATTTCCATTATCATTCGGACCTATAGTGCTCAAATTGAACCGGATGTCTCTCATGATCAATAGCCAGCGACAGTCCACTGCTGGACAGGACTTGCCCTAAATAATGCCACTTAACTCTGTCTTCGGCTATACGCGATTAGACCAGGGAGTCATTTGTTGTGTTGATCCCTACAATAGACTCAATTACTAGTGGTAGGTCTCTATAGCTTGAAATCTAGGTAGGTCCCATCGCAGTCTCTATTTCTGCTATCAAACAGTAATATATATACATTACTGTGTATCAGTATGAAAGGCGTTTTAGTTCAAATACTTGAGTAGAATTTTTACTTGGTACGAGTGTTGTGATGCACATCACTAGACCCTATGTCGCTGTTCACCGTGGTTGAGGATGCCGAAACCGGTCCTCATCACGAATTACCTGGAACCCTTAACCGTAAAAGAATATAACCAGTACTGTGTTTACACTCTTGGAACTGGACGTGGTTGAGGTTAAAAACTATATATAACCTTAAAGACGCCGGTTTTGATCGATCAACGCTAGAAGTTGGAAATTAAATCTGGTAGAAACCATAGTGATATCCTGATCTTCATGGTTATGAGGAACGACTACACCAAATGCCTCTTCGTGGTCATCGTCAATGGGTAGCGATAGGCCTGGTGGTTCTTCGCGGAACCTATTGGCGCTCCTCTCCATTAAGCGTAGATACCTACCACAAAGGACCAGAACTCTCTACAGCATCTTCACGAGACAAGCGAAATTTTCACCTGATGGTAAGTGATACGCTCGCCCATGATAACATGGCGTTAGGATAATATCTACAGCAGCATATTGTCCTCGTGGCTTTAAGACATGAAATGATTACTAAGTATAATTTCTCTAGTAATTATACTAATGACAGCGCCCTTCAAACCTGTTATAGCGTTCATATTCTACAGTTTGTCGTCAGGAATATGAGAATATATTGGTTCCTTTTGTATTTTCATGAAATTTCCTACCGCTTGCACAACTCGCGCGCCTCTCTGACAGCGCTCCGTAGCTGATGGCATGCCCACCAGCCCACCAGCCCACCTGAACTGTTTGCACAGCTGCTGTTAACTCAGACCGGGGGCAACGACTGCCCGACATACGGCCCGTGTCACACATAAGTTTCATTTAACACTTATAACAGAAATTCCGATACACGTGTTCCTTTAGTTTGGGTCTAGTTTAGTATCCTACCTAAACTACAACGGTTCTATCATCAATCAGGTTACAGGTCACCAATCGATAGACATTCACTGCTGGACATAGACCTCCTCCAAATATCTCCATATCGATCGGTCCTGCGCCACTCGCATCCAGAGGGTTCCCACGACTCACCCCAGATCGTCGGTTCATCGTGTGGGAGGACCTTTTTTTCTGGTTTAGGGGGGGAATCTTCGAAAGATACCCTGCGTCTGGAGGTAAAAGTTATGTGAGATTTTTACTCACTAAAACCTCCTCGGTGGTCTGCATCAGTGCATTCGGAGAAGCTCCGGGATCTCTTGGAGAACGCACCGATGCCCCTGAACACGTCTCTGATGAGGACCCTGACCCTCATAGGCATCATCGCTGAGCCATACGCTTTACCACACAGGTTCGCTTGTTGAGCGATAAGGGACCCTACACACGGCCCGCGAAACTCTTTTAGTCGCCTTCTACAACAGGCAAGGCTTACCTTAGTTCTATTCTTACTAGCTAAAGACTACAGGGCTGGCCATTCGAGGACCTTACTACTCCATCAGCGCTCGTTCCTTCGAGCATGTGCCACGCCCACTGCCACTTAAATCTAGCAATCTTTTAGGCTATGTCGGTGACCTTAGTTCTGCGGATCACCACATATGTGACTGGATCGCGCAGAGTAACTCCAAGCATAGGTCTCTCGATTGCCATGAGTGACAGCTTTTCTATAAGGCTGATAGTAAGGAGTCACGTCTGGGTTCCGTATGGTACCACTGGTAAGATGGTCAAGTTGAAAACTTATCAGTCAGACCATTGGTCAGATTTGGTGTATTGACAACGACCTGGTGGTAGCATCGACAAAACCGATGACCTTAAATAATGGCCGCCGGCGCCGCTACTTTGTAATTGTAAATAATCCGTCCAGTGTGACCCGTATTCATATTAACATATAATACGGGTCACACTGGACCCGTATGTTGACCCCTTGGGGTCGATTTAATTCCTTCTATACAAAGCCGACAAACACCACAGCGTATAAACATCAGTGACACAATAGTAATAAAGTTTTGTCGATCCTCGAGGATCCGTTTTCTGCTCCTATTGTAAAACTTCAGCAGTCAGCTCATTCCACAGCTGAAGACACTTCTTCAGTTCTCCATTGGACCTACGGGATAGAGTTTACAAAAAGGGCGGGAAACGGGTTCTTTCCGCTTCCCGCTCGACTAAATCTCTAGCACTGGACTGTATGAGACCAATGGAGTGTGAGGGTATGAAGAAAACAAAAAAAATTACTTTTACCTGATGGTATATTGTACGCTTGCCTATACTACTCGGCGCTAATAACGATGATATACACAGCACCACATTGTGTTAGTCACCATGATAAGACGGTAGGTCTACTCAGTACCGCCCCTATTGCATCCGGCTTGAAGGACGCTATTGATTAAAAATTACTAGAGTAATGAGACTCGCCGTATTGTCTCAAAGCGATACGTGCAACGCGGTGTAGTGTATACCATCCTAACTAGCACCACGTTGTAGCAGGCAGACGTATCACTTACCATCAGGTGAACATCATGCCCAAGTCCTAGAGATGGTAATGTCCTAGAGAAAGGCCCACGCCCAACAGTGGACGTCAATAGGCTGATAATGATGAAACTGGTTTAAACTAGTTTAAACCACACTTCTAAGTCTAATATCACAATACTTAAGAAATTTCAGTTAATCTCAAATCAATATCTATACAATATAAACTGCCCACTTAGTGTTCCCACAGCTGGGACTAGGTGGTAGTTCATTTAGATATGATATATATTTTACATACTGATAAGTTTATATTATTTTTATAATAAAAATATCCGAAGAAATTTCATGCAGTTACGTTCTGCGAGAGGAAACGTGATAGTGTACGGCGGCCATATTGTTCGGCGTGAATCGTGACGAATAAAGAATTAATTCCGTTTTATAAATAAGAGGCAACAGCATTACCATCATACAGCCTTTTCATATATTGACATAGTAACTTTTTTAATTTTAAAATCATCATCGTCATTAGCCGAGAGCCGTCCACAGCTGGACATAGACCTCCCCCAAAGATGCCCACATCGATTCAATTTTTTTTTTCCTACTAAGCATCGAAATGAGAGTGACGTTCACCTGATGGTAAGTGATACGCCAGCCCATAGCAACGTGGAGTTAGACCTACTATACCACATTGTGCTCGTCGCCTGAGACATAGTATATTGAGTTTCGTCGCCCCAGTAATTACACTAGCTACAAAGCCCTTCAAACCGAATCACAGTAATGTTTGTATACTAATTTGGGGGTAGAAATAGGCATTGCGGTAGTATCTATCTAGATAATCTCCGGCAACTGAGACCTACCACTAGAAAACCATATCGTTTCGAAAAGGCGCGAAATGTTGTAAATATGGATTCGTTTCTGTTTTTTTTTCGTAACAGGCAACAGCATTATGATCATGCAGCCTTTTCATAATATGTATTTGGACTTTGTGAATCATAATACATTTGAAATTAATAAGAAATGTAGTAATTTTTTTTATTTATTTAATGTATTAAAATTTAATTCGTTTATCGTCTAGCGATACATTGCGAGCGAGCGTATCACTAACAAATGAACGAATTGCTCGTGTGATATTCATATAAAAAAAAAAAACAATAATTTTTTTTCGAGACGAGCGGGTCGTTTACCTGATTGTAAGTGATATACCCATGCTCAGGCCGTGGATCCGGGTCCACGAGCCCAGTGTCAGATGAGCTGTAAGAGCCGCTGTGGCTTGCAGCCCGATCTACATCAAGAATATAGTATACCCATAACAACATAGCTCTAGTCGGGATGTCACACACTGCACCGCATTACCGTCGCCCGAGATATAAGATGTTCAGTCACATAACTCCAATAATTACACTAGCGATAACACCCTTCAATCCGGAATCCGTAATGTTTGCAAACTTAGACGGTATCCGGCCACACAGACCTGCCAGCAGTAAAGCGGATAACGTTTAACGAGTAGGTAGGGATTACATAGAAATATTTATACAAACAATTTGGTGAGGTCTGTTTAGCACAGAACCCGAAGGTCTCAAATGTTTGGTTTAATAATTACAATGAGCTGTGGGCGTTGGAGGTTATTGCCTAAGACCTGATCTCTGATGGCTAGTACTCCAAAATTCAGACTTAAATATAGTGCTAGTTCTATTGCTCTAGACCCACAGCACTAGTGGGAGATATCTGTTGGCAGAGACCGTGTAGGTAGGAACCACCGCAGCGCTTATTTCTACTGCTAAACAGGAGCGTGCAAACATTGTGTTCCGGTTTAAAGGGCGCTGTAGCTAGTGAAATTGCTCAGGTAACGAGGCGTAATGTGGTGCAGATATCATCTTAACTACTGTCGCGTTATGAGCGGCTATATCATTTACCATCAGATGAACCGTCCAAATAGTGTCATAACAAAAAAAAAAAAAACATCCAATTGATCTTATACATTAATTAAAAAAACTAAATAATTATTAATATCTTTAACACCTCATAGCCAATAAGCACGGTCGTAACGCTCGCTAATACAATTGAAAACAGAAACACACGATCAAAACCTTGGCCTCGTTAGAGTAATTAAAAAAAAAAAAAACATAAAAATGCACTTACACATTATCGACACGAAAGCACGACCCGCCGCGGTCGTGTGCGGCGCGTCGTAAACGTGCAGACGTAAAACCGACGGAAATTACTGCGCCGGTAACGCCCCGCCGCTGTTCATAGATAAAGCGAAAAAAAAAAAACCCGATAAACGCCGCGTAACGGTCACCGATTTCCCCGCCATTTTTACCGTCACGTTGCCCTTATCTATGACAAGGGACTGCGCTCTATTTGCTTTCGAGTCTCATACATCGCGGGTTATTAAAGTTACTGGTAATAAGGTCCTGCACATCAGCTCAACCAGACCAAAGCCAACCTCACCAGCTCGTGGTGTACCCTGCTAATCAACAGACGAGGCTCTGGCTCCCACAAACCCATAGCATTGGGTCAGCGTGGTGGAAATTTACCTATATCCATCCATATGATGCCTATATATGACTGAAGGTAACGAGGAGCCGCAGAACAGATTGATTTGGACATCTTTAAGGCAGGCCTATGTCCAGCAGTGGACACTCATCGGCTGATGATCATCACTCTTGGTAGATTTGTATCATTAGGTTCAAAGTGAAATATAGTGATCAGATTGAGAAAACCAATTCGATCCTGATATCTTTTTAACTGATGATATATTTAAACGCGATCTACTCCATTATGCAGTCAAACCAGGTTTGTATCAGCGCCCTTAAAACCGGAATACAACAGTTATCGGCAGAAATAAGCTGTGGTGGTACCTAGACCTTCACTGGCAACCAAAACCTACCAGTAACAAAGGCCTTTCGAAGAAGGGACGTCTAGCGGGGACTTCACCTGATGGTAAGTGATACACCTACTTATGACAACGATGCGCTAGTTAGGATACAATGTATCACATTGCGCTTGTCACCTGTACATAAGATGGCAACTCTCATTACACTACTAATTATAACAGCTACAGTGCCCTTAAAACCAGAATACAGTAGTTTCCGGCAGAAATAAGCTGCGGTGGTACCTATCTAAATGGCCAGTGACAAAGGCCTCGAAGAAGAGACGAGTCTAGCGGGAAATTCACCTGATGGTAATAATATACCCTATCACAGCGCTTGTCACTTGAGACATAAGATGGTGAGTCTCATTACCCCACTAATTACACTAGCGACAGCGTCTTTAAAACCGGAATACAGCAGTTCCGTACAGAAATAAGCTGCGGTGGTACCTATCTAAATGGTCAGTGACAAAGGCCTCGAAGAAGAGACGAGTCTAGCGGGAAATTCACCTGATGGTAATAATATACCCTATCACATAGCGCTTGTCACTTGAGACATAAGATGGTGAGTCTCATTACTCCACTAATTACACTAGCGACAGCGTCCTTAAAACCGGAATACAGCAGTTTCCTACAGAAATAAGCTGCGGTGGTACTTATCTAAATGGTCAGTGACAAAGGCCTCGAAGAGAAGCCTTTAGCGGGAAACAACAACACATGGTTTTGAGTGATACAGATTTTTTTTTTTCGATTCATTACATTACTATACGTGAGTAATCTCAACGATAGTTACCACCGCCATTGGACAGTGGAATATTGTTACAGATGGTAACCATCATCGTTTACATTAGCAAAGCCAGCTGATTAAACTAGAAGCGAGTGCAAAGCATTGTGACCCTTACGGCCTATGGGATAAGCGCTGAAGTTGCTTGAGCTCGGTCACGGGTTTGACCCCTCGTTCAGACCGTAGCGACTGAGGTATTGCATTAATTATTAGAATTTAATAATACCTTACGTTTTAATTTATTTATTTTCAAATACCAGCAATAAAGTGTTTACATGATTGACTAAGGAATTTACATTTTTGATACACGAACACATTCCTCGAAGGACCGACGGCCGAAAGAGCGGTAACGTCGAAGTGACGCTCGCGTACAGGCAGACGTGGTGTTGGGACCCACAAGGTGGACCGATCTGGTGAGAATCGTTGAAACCCACTGGATGCGAGCAACGTGGGATGGATAGACATGGATATCTTTTAGGGAGCCTATCAGTGGACGTCTATCGGCTGAAGATCATGAATAGACGAACATGATGTTAGGGTTATATACACAGCACCACATCGACTTCAAACATAAAATTTTCAGTTACTCCAATAATTACACTATAGTTAGTAGTAGCTGTAGACAGCGCCCTTCAAACCGGAACACAGTAATGTTTGCACAGTACTGTTTATCGGCTGCAATAGAAGTAGCGGTGGTGACTGGATTGTGTTCGGCAACAGGGAGCTATTGAAGGTAGATGTAGTCGTCATCATAATCAGCCGGCAGACGTCCACTGCTGGACATAGGCTTCCCTCAAAGATTCCCACATCGATCCGTCCCAGTTATACTACTCTGGTACTAATAGTACTAGTTGAAGTAATTCTTTAAGATGATGATATTGTAGAGAAAGATTATATCCTCATCAGTTGTCATCACCATCACAACCGACGGATGTCCACTGCTGGACATAGCGTTATATTTATGATACTATTTGTTGAAGGAATTAATTCTCTTCAATGGCGATAGGTCTCTGTTGCGGGAGAGCGTCTAGGTACCACTGATACGCCTCTTGCAGCTGGCAGACATTACTGTGGAATTGCGATGCGGTTTGAAGGATGTTGTACCTAAAGAAATTACATCGAAGCGATGAATACAATGCCTTTCAATGTATGTCATCCTAACTAGCGCCATGTCATAGGTAGGCGTATCACTTACCATCAAATGAACTTCCGGCTTGTCCCAATGCTTCGTAGAATAATAAAAAGAAATGTGGCTATATATTATGACGTCACCAGGTGCAACAAAATGGCGGACTTTTAAGCTGCTCATCTATGTTAACTATATTTAACTGATTTTTTCATGATTTTAATCCTCAGTCCACTGGTCTTTCCATTTCGGTGGTAAACGTCGTGTTGGTAAATGTGAAGGTTGGTGGTCTTTTCTCGAAGTTCTTCTTCTCCTTAAAGTGCCTCTCCAACTGGTGAATGTTGGCGATCAGCCTGGTACAGTCCATTCTGTCTTTGGATCGGCGGAACAAATCGGCCGCACCAGATATATCAGTTCCTTCATATTCCTCAACCATGACTTTTTCCTTCTCTCCACCTTTCATTTTTCAGAAACTTTACCCATTATAATCAACTGCAGAAGATCATATCTTGGAGTTGCTTCCACATAATCACCGAGGGTACCACCACAAGGATTTAAGTGATCTTTCAAGTAGCTGTAGTAATTTTGAAAATTACAACTTTAGCTCTGGGAATGAACTTGTGACCACTACTACTTCGGACACTAAGTTAAGGTTAAAGTGAAATCTACTTCCACGGAACAGGAATAGAGGTCAAGCGTGGGTGGGATTTTTTTTTTTCGTTTTCCTATCTATGTAATTAATTATTATCACGCCGCCTACACTTCAGAGCTTGTACTTATCTTTAAATTTGTGAAATTTATATATATCGTCATCATCATCATCAGCCTTTGTCAATCCACTGCTGGATGTAGGTCTTCCAATATGTCTTCGACCAGATTCGGATTTTCGCATCTACCCACTTCCGACCGCTTTTAGGATATTGTCGGTCTATCCCGAAGGAAGGCGTCCTTCACAGACTTTCCTCCCTCACCATCCGTCATAGACACGGCAGATATGATCGATCCACTGCCACTTCAGCTTTCAGGTTTCGAGAGCTACGTCGACAGCTTCAGTTCTTCATTCAGGATCTTGTCCCTTAGAGAAATGAGAAGCATAGCTCTCTTTTAATTGGACCAATCCGATGGTTAAATGCCGCCTCTATGCGCCGTAAATGAAGGTGAAGAAGATGCACTGGTTGAAGATTATCGTCAGACATTGGAGAATTTGAGAGGTGAGGATTTACCGGAATTTTCCAAACGCTTTGTTGAAGCTACAGTTATATTTGTATATATTTGTATATATATACATATTTCCATCTATGTAGAGAGTCATCATGATATCTCTGGAGTCATAAGGCCTGGAGACGAAATTTGGAAGGAATACTCCTTTTGCCGAGTATAGGTTATTAAGAACGAATTTTACGAAATGTTACCCCCAATAGATGTTGAGAACAACAAGGGGGTGGATGGTTGCTGTCAGTGGGAACCCAACCCGCGCCTGCGATACGTACGGAACCCTACAATTACAGTTTATACGAGCATTTTGCAGAATAACTAGTTAGTACAAATTCAAAAAATACTTTTCAAGTACCATCGATTCATGTTACAACTTCTGTGCCGCACGCGATTGGTTCCATTGTCTGTGGGACGCGAGAAAAAAAAAAGAGGACGTTTTTAATTATCTATGCGAAAGAAAATGGCGGGCTTTTTTGCGCGCGCGATAACGAAACTTGTTTCCCAGTCGCTATATCTTCTTCATTCGTCATGGCGAAGACAGTAGGTACGAGTTCTCTTTAGTTTTATTCTTCGTTGTAGTATTTTTGGAGTGACTACTAAATACAATACTAAAATGGTTAGAACAGTAATGTGCAGACAATACTGTGATCCGGTTTGAAGGACCAATAGATATTACTGGTGGTAGGTCCCTGTTGTCAGTGACAATCTAGATACTGTCGTAGCTTTCTATTGCAGTCGACATCTACTGTGCAAACATTACTGTGTTCCGATCCGAAGGACGATGTAGCTACTAAAATTAATGAGATAACGAGATTTAAAATCTTCAAAGCGACGAGCACAATGTGCTGCTGTGTATATCATCCTAACTAGCGCCACGTTATTATGGGCAGACGTACTACCATCAAGTGGTATAAAATATGGAATAATTCGTATACGCTAAAGTAGTTCATTTAATAGCTACAAAACTAGCTACAAATATGATGATGTATGCGACCAGATGACTGATTGGAGATCTTTGCGGAAAACTTTGTCCACTGCTGGACGTCTATAGTGGATGATGACGAACATATCCAAGTAATCTCTGATCTATACATCCATTAAAATAATCAATACAATCCTTTGTACTTTACATGGTGATGATGATGATCAAGTATGTAATGTACTTCCTGTTTAGGTTTTCTCAAGGAAGCTATAATATGAAGGTCCAAAAGAATCGCGATGAGATTTCTCAGGGGTCAGTACTGCGTTCAAGATTCCCTTTTTCTTTCATTCTACTAAAGCGACGAGATGAAAGACATTCCTCGTAATATGGCAGCAGTTAGGATATATACAGCACCATATAGGGCTCGTCGCCTGAGACATGACACCTTAAGTCTTGTTAACTTTAACTACAGCGCCCTTTAAAGCGGAACACAGTATGCCATACTAATGTTTGATGGCAGGATTAGGAGCTGCGGTGATACTTTACCTACCTACCCTACTAGTAAGTCTGTTGATTGTTTATTTTTTTTCAATTAAGCGGCAACAAGAGCGGAACGTTCACGTGATTGTAAGTGATACGTCTGCCCATATCAACGTAGCGTTAGGATGTTCTACATTACACTTCAGTACGTCCATCGACTGAGAGAGGTGTTAAGTCTTTTTACCACCGTAATTACACTAGCTACAACGCCCTTCAAACCGGATTGCAGTAATGTCTGTACAGTACTGTGGTGAGCTTCAATAGTCGCTGCGGTGTTACCTACCTAGACGTCTCCTTTTCGTCTGTAAGCTGTAATGGCTTTCTACCATTAGGCGAGTGGTTTAGCACTAGCGGTATAAAGATGTCTAATTATATCCTTAAACACATGTTTATGTATTCAGGAGTCATCATCATCATCAGCTGACAGAGGCCCACTGCTGGACATATCTTCCTCAAAGATCTAAACATCGATCGATCCTGCGTTGCTTCTTGAAAGCTTCAATCAACTACAACCTTATACAAATTGGTTCAATGGCGACGCTTAGCTGGTGGCTTTGCTGCTGACGGTACTGATGTATGCCCTCAATTTAACCGAGACAACGCCGATTACTAATTTAACCAACTGATAATAATTAAATTAATGTGTAACGCGAAAGTTTAATTTCCATATCGCGAACCGTTTAATATGTTAATCAAGTTAATTTGTATTTAACCGGCGTATCGCAGGGTTTAAAATTAACCAATTCGTAATCACCAGCCGCGGTGGAAGTGGCTTCTTTATTAACCCAGCCGGGTCATTCTTCATGGGGTCAGGTTAAATTCTGGTTAAAGTCCCCACCGATGTTACATTTAGTTCAAAAATTGTTTTATTAGTTTACTCACATATAGAACGTTGGGCCGGCATTGTGGGAAATGGACCAAACCTCCCTCCCATACGAACCTCTACAAGCGTAGAGGTAAATGGGGAACACCTATGTCCAGCAGTGGACTTCTATCGGCTGATGATGATGATATAGAACTAGCTATATCCCACCCGCTTTATTGACTGTAACACCCACGCAACTCAATTTGGGTATGGGATTTGGTAAAATCCATTCTTAGCTGACCTCTAAACGGCAGGAGCAATATCTACACCGAATTTTGAGTGTTCAAGTCTAATAGTATCGGAGGTAACGTGACGAGTCTCGATATAGGTGGAAATGTCATGTATATGTAACTCACTTTCCATAATACCACGTGACGTTAAGCTAAAGCTAGACCTCATCTGAAGGCGGTTGATTATTAACACTAGATTCGTTCCTGACCAACGAAACGAGACCCCAAGGCAGAGCAGAGACCTCCGTGGTAATAAGTCAGCCGTAAACACGCTTCGCGGGTAGTTGTTTGAAAACTTTAAATATATCTTAATGATTATAATTTTGTAATTTTTAGGTTTTCTAGTATTTATAAATTTAGATTCTAGCATTTGATTATGAATGTTTAAACAAGTTATTATACACATGCAGTTAGAACTGGTTAAATATGCAAACAAAACTTGATATTGGTAGGCATCTGTAGCCACGGTGGCGGATTCGTGGGTAATTCGATTTTTTCTTCGTCAGCCGATAGCCGTCCACTGCTGCACATCTACCTCCCCAAAGATCTCCATATATAATCCACATGACCTCCGGTACCGCGGGGCACTAGGTGCTGTCGTATATAAGGGTTCATATGGGGGTATTTGAGCCATTTCAGACCACTCTGGCCCAATGCGTGTTGGCGGGAACCAGAGCCTCGTTTGTTGATTAGCAGGGTGCACCACGAGCTGGTGAGGTTGGCTTGGGTCCAGCGAGTTGTTACGCGGGACTTCTTACAACCATAGGTAATCCGTCACCAAATATATTATAGCCTTGAAGAGATGAGTGCGGTACTTCCGCCTAACACCTTTATAGGGCGTGAAGAGCAGTGGCTTCACCACGACATGTGGTTATATCAAGGCCTCACGCTGTGGGAACCACACCAGAACAAAAAGATCTCTGTTACCGAAGACGGTTTATGTAGGTACTACCGCAGTGTATGTATCTTGTTACCTTAGTAAAATTACTAAGGTAACAAGACTTAACATTTTCTCTCAAGGCTACGAGCACCATGCGGTGCAGTGTATATCATCCTAACTAGTGGTGTCGCGTTGTTATAAGCGGGTGTCTCGTTCACCATCATGTGAACGCCTCGTTCGCCTAGTCGCTTGGAAAGAAGTAACCTGCTTGAAGGGGAACGTTCGGGTGGATATGGAATCTTTATCCAGGAAACTTTATGGGTTACTCCACACGAGGATCTAGGACCGGTCCTAGATATATACCGGGCCACTTTGTGTTTGTCGTTTTTGTTTTCAGGCGCGTGATCGTGACTCTTTTAGTCGACTTCCACGACAGAAAGGTGTAACTGCTTACTCTTAATATAGACTACACTAGACTAGAGTCTAGTTCAATTCTTAACCTAGACTACAGACGTCCGGTATGAGAGACTAACCAACAATCAAATGTTAATGGAGTTGAAGTTTTTAAGACCTACTCTGTTCATATAATCGTAGCCATTATATGAACAGAGAGAGTGGGTACTTGAGCAAAATTCCACCTGATGTTAAATGGTGATATGTTCTGTGGTGGTGAAGCAGGCTAAACTAGTAACGGCCGTATCACCCTTCTTTTGAAGACCTGTTTGAACGGCAACAGTGATTCCATAAAATTGTTCCACTCCACTTGTTCGGAAACCGGTGATATATCTTATATGCCTGGATTTATGCAGCGCCATTGCAGGTACCACTATTAGCAGCCTTGTAGTCTATTAAGACAAGGACTAGGGTAATCCCTGCCTCTCGTACAAAGCGACTAAAAGGGTCCTCCAGTTCGTCGGCTTTGAGGGTGGGGGGAACCGCAGAGCTAAATAAGCTAGCTTTAGGAGGACGACAAATGTATGGTGGTCTTGTATTTGCCGTAGCACAGGGTGGGGTGGTAAGGAGGGCTTTAGTCGTGGGATATTTTAGTCAGAGTGCTGGCATAGATGCGTTTCATAGGAGATCGCAAAGTCCCTCCTAATGCACTGACGGAGACCACAGAGCGGGTTTTAGTGTGTAAAAAGCTCCACATAACTTTGTCTTCCCCCCAAAAGCAAGGTATCTTTTAGAAATATTTCCGCCGCGATAAAAAAAAGGTACGACTGTTATTAATAAAAATGGCGGGAAATTATACATGTATTATTTTAAAAGATACTATATCTAATAGTTAGAGATTCCTTAACGCTGCTACATGTTAAAATGATTCATTGTAGTTTGTTTTGTAATGTACACCTATGCTATCAGCCAGCAAAAATGTTAACGCTTGGTGACCGGCCGATAGTTCTCATCGACTCTATTGTCGTGGCCGTAGGGGCGAGAGTCCCGCTGCGGAACCATTACGGGCTAAGCCCATTGACTAATATTACTTAAGTTCCATTGTAGGAAGCGTGACGTCACGTGTCCAACTAGAAAAAAAAACCTATAAAAGCCGATACAACCTCTGCCAATTAGATAAAAAAAAAAACACTCACCTAAAGCGGATATCCTACAAACACGGTTTTTTTTTCCCCAACTCCGCCGGCACTTTAGTTTGCGACGGTTTCCCGCACCCGGAGTGGAGACGTCCGCGCTCCACCGTTGCAGGGGAGCAACTGAATGGTGAGGCGGCGCTTGCGCAGATGGAACTTACACGCCTTCGCGCGGCGCGGGCGGGGCGGGCGATGCGCGCGGCGGAGGGGTGGGTACGGGGGTAGCGCGCGTGTGTGCGTGCGGCGGAACCGGCGCGACGTGCGACGCGCGTGTGTGCGTGCGCGCCGCCTTTTAAATATACGTGTTCGAATTTTAATTATTTACTTTAACCTATTACAATGAGACGTTCCATTCGATTTGTACGTAAATTAATATTTATATATATATATATTGAATTAGATTAATATATAATGTTTGAAAATTATATGACTGTCACATTTTAATACTGATGGTCCCTGGGGGAGTGGGGTCCTCAAATGGGGACCGCGACCCGATAGATACAGTTAAGGAACACCTTCCACAAGGTGAACTTACATCGATAGGAAATATTTGGAGGCAGACCCATGTCTAACATTGGACTGACTATCTGATGATGGTGATGATGATGGCTTTTATAACCGACATCTTTTATTTAGATTATTGTTAAGCATCATCATTCCAAATGAATCCGAAAAAAATTATGTAGTGTCTATAGTTGAGGAAACGTGCTACGGCGTAGCTCCAGTGCCTATGTAAGCCCGTAGACATCCCAGCTACGGTCTTACTACCGTCATGACCAGAAAAATAATTCTTCTATAATTTTATGTGTAGAAAATTATTTTTATCTGTAACCGGACACCGTCCAGGTAACAGATACCTTCTTTTTTTTTCGCGGGGCAAATCTTAAAAGATACTGTTTCTGAGGGGAAGACAAAGTTATATGGGGCTTCTACCTACTAAACCCCCTCGGTGCTCTCCTGTAGTGCATTAAGAGACCTACCACCAAACAGTAGCGCGGTCTGGATTGAAGTGTCAACTCCTTTTGTGAAATTACTGGGGTAATGACAACTCCCTAGTGAAATTACTGGGGTAATGACAACTTCCTAGTGAAATCACTGGGGTAATGACAACTTCCTAGTGAAATTACTGGGGTAATGACAACTCCCTGGTGAAATTACTGGGGTAATGACAACTCCCTGGTGAAATTACTGGGGTAATGACAACTCCCTAGTGAAATTACTGGGGTAATGACAACTTCCTAGTGAAATTACTGGGGTAATGACAACTCCCTAGTGAAATTACTGGGGTAATGACAACTCCCTAGTGAAATTACTGGGGTAATGACAACTCCCTAGTGAAATTACTGGGGTAATGACAACTCCCTAGTGAAATTACTGGAGTAATGACAACTCTCTAGTGAAATTACTGGGGCAATGACAATTCCCTAGTGAAATTACTGAGGTAATGACAACACCCTAGTGAAATTACTGGAGTAATGACAACTCTCTAGTGAAATTACTGGGGTAATGACAACGCCCTAGTGAAATTACTGGGGGTAATGACAACTTCTTAGTGAAATTACTGAGGTTATGACATTTCCCTAGTGAAATTACTGGGGTAATGACAACTCCCTAGTGAGATTACTGGGGTAATGACAACTCTCTAGTGAAATTACTGGGGCAATGACAATTCCCTAGTGAAATTACTGGGGTAATGACAACTCCCTAGTGAAATTACTGGGGTAATGACAACTCTCTAGTGAAATTACTGGGGCAATGACAATTCCCTAGTGATATTACTGAGGTAATGACAACTCTCTAGTGAAATTACTGAGGTAATGACAACTCCCTGGTGAAATTACTGGGGCAATGACAATTCCTAGTGAAATTACTGAGGTAATGACAACTCTCTGAGTGAAATTACTGAGGTAATGACAACTCCCTAGTGAAATTACTGGGGTAATGACAACTCTCTAGTGAAATTACTGGGGCAATGACAATTCCCTAGTGAAATTACTGAGGTAATGACAACTCTCTAGTGAAATTACTGGGGCAATGACAATTCCCTAGTGAAATTACTGGGGTAATGACAACTCCCTAGTGAAATTACTGGGGTAATGACAACTCTCTAGTGAAATTACTGGGGCAATGACAATTCCCTAGTGAAATTACTGGGGTAATGACAACTCCCTAGTGAAATTACTGGGGTAATGACAACATGCTAATTATCAAGGCAACGAGCTCAATATGGTGCAGTGTATAACATTCTAAGTAGCGCGGCGTTGTTACGGGCGGTCGTGTCAGTTAACATCGGGTGAATGTCCAAATACCCTCATCGCTTCGTTAAAAAAAAAAAAAGGCAAATACAGTTTGAGAATATTAAAGAATATCATTACGACTATAATTGTTTTTTATGTAACTTGTAACCAGGTGCTGCAGTGTATGAATACCTTAACTCAGACTTGAAGTATTGAATGGGTAAAACATTTTTTTTTCTACGTAGCACCGAGATGAGCGAGACGTTCACCTGATGATGATGATGATGACAGTTTGCACGTTGCTGTTCGGGGGCGGAAACAGTAGCTGCCACCAGTTCGTGCCATGTTACCATTAGGTGATTGAAATCTAATGTAAAGTGATGCACTATATATTCGATTAGCATAGGTCGTAATGAGCAACCGGATGTGACCTGCCAGTCAAACATGCGATGAGTTACACAAAGGCGACCCGGAAGTCATACTTTTTAACATCTAATACGGAAAGATGAGTGTTACAAGACACTTTATAATTATTTCTGTCTGTATTAGTTTTGATTTAATTACACAATGCCGGATACCGTCCCGGTAGGTACCGCCGCAGCGCCTGTTGCAGCCGACAGACAGTACTGTGCGGACATTGATGTGATCCGGTTTGAAGGACGCTCTAGCTATTACTGCTGGTAGGTCGCTGTTGCTACAGACCATCCAGGTAGGTAACACCGCAGCGCCTATTGCAGCCGACAGACAGTACTGTGCGAACATTACTGTGATCCGGTTTGAAGGGTGCTGAAGCTATTACTGCTGGTAGGTCGGTGTTGCTACAGACCATCCAGGTAGGTAACACCGCAGCGCCTAATGCAGCCGACAGACAGTACTGTGCGAACATTACTGTGATCCGGTTTGAAGGGTGCTGAAGCTATTACTGCTGGTAGGTCGGTGTTGCTACAGACCATCCAGGTAGGTAACACCGCAGCGCCTATTGCAGCCGACAGACAGTACTGTGCGAACATTACTGTGATCCGGTTTGAAGGGTGCTGAAGCTATTACTGCTGGTAGGTCGCTGTTGCTACAGACCATCCAGGTAGGTAACACCGCAGCGCCTGTTGCAGCCGACAGACGGTACTGTGCGGACATTACTGTGATCCGGTTTGAAGGGTGCTGAAGTTGTTACTGCTGGTAGGTCGCTGTTGCTACAGACCATCCAGGTAGGTACCACCGCAGCGCCTAATGCAGCCGACGAACGGTACTGTGCGAACATTACTGTGATCGGTTTGAAGGGTGCTGAAGTTGTTACTGCTGGTAGGTCGCTGTTGCTACAGACCATCAGGTAGGTAACACCGCAACGCCTATTGCAGCCGACGAACAGTACTGTGCGAACATTACTGTGATCCGGTTTGAAGGGTGCTGAAGCTATTACTGCTGGTGGTCGCTGTTGCTGCAGACCATCCAGGTAGGTACCGCCGCAGCGCCTGCTGCAGCCGACAGACAGTACTGTGCGAACATTACTGCGATCCGGTTTGAAGGGTGCTGAAGTTGTTACTGCTGGTAGGTCGCTGCTACAGACCATCAGGTAGGTAACACCGCAGCGCCTAATGCAGCCGACAGACAGTACTGTGCGAACATTACTGTGATCCGGTTTGAAGGGTGCTGGAAGCTATTACTGCTGGTGGGTCGCTGTTGCTACAGACCGTCTAGGTAGGTAACACCGCAGCGCCTATTGCAGCCGACGAACAGTACTGTGCGAACATTACTGTGATCCGGTTTGAAGGGTGCTGAAGCTATTACTGCTGGTAGGTCGCTGTTGCTGCAGACCATCCAGGTAGGTAACACCGCAGCGCCTGTTGCAACCGACAGACAGTACCGTGCGAACATTACCGTGATCCGGTTTGAAGGGTGCTGAAGCTATTACTGCTGGTAGGTCGGTGTTGCTACAGACCATCTAGGTAGGTAACACCGCAGCGCCTAATGCAGCCGACAGACAGTACCGTGCGAACATTACTGTGATCCGGTTTGAAGGGTGCTGGAAGCTATTACTGCTGGTAGGTCGGTGTTGCTACAGACCATCCAGGTAGGTAACACCGCAGCGCCTAATGCAGCCGACAGACAGTACTGTGCGAACATTACTATGATCCGGTTTGAAGGGTGCTGAAGCTATTACTGCTGGTAGGTCGGTGTTGCTACAGACCATCCAGGTAGGTAACACCGCAGCGCCTAATGCAGCCGACAGACAGTACTGTGCGAACATTACTGTGATCCGGTTTGAAGGGTGCTGAAGTTGTTACTGCTGGTAGGTCGCTGTTGCTACAGACCATCCAGGTAGGTAACACCGCAACGCCTATTGCAGCCGACAGACAGTACTGTGCGAACATTACTGTGATCCGGTTTGAAGGGTGCTGAAGTTGTTACTGCTGGTAGGTCGGTGTTGCTACAGACCATCCAGGTAGGTAACACCGCAGCGCCTAATGCAGCCGACAGACAGTACTGTGCGAACATTACTGTGATCCGGTTTAAAGGGTGCTGAAGCTATTACTGCTGGTAGGTCGGTGTTGCTACAGACCATCCAGGTAGGTAACACCGCAGCGCCTATTGCAGCCGACAGACAGTACTGTGCGAACATTACTGTGATCCGGTTTGAAGGGCGCTGAAGCTATTACTGCTGGTAGGTCGCTGTTGCTACAGACCATCCAGGTAGGTAACACCGCAGCGCCTAATGCAGCCGACATACAGTACTGTGCGAACATTACCGTGATCCGGTTTGAAGGGTGCTGAAGCTATTACCGCTGGTAGGTCGGTGCTGCTACAGACCATCCAGGTAGGTAACACCGCAGCGCCTATTGCAGCCGACGAACGGTACTGTGCGAACATTACTGTGATCGGTTTGAAGGGTGCTGAAGCTATTATTACTGCTGGTAGGTCGCTGTTGCTACAGACCATCCAGGTAGGTAACACCGCAGCGCCTAATGCAGCCGACGAACAGTACTGTGCGAACATTGATGTGATCCGGTTTGAAGGACGCTCTAGCTATTACTGCTGGTAGGTCGCTGTTGGTACAGACTATCTAGGTAGTTACGACCGCAGCGCCTATTGCAGCCGACAGACAGCACTGTGCGAACATTACTGTGATCCGGTTTGAAGGGCGCTGTAACTATTACTGCTTGTAGGTCTCTGTTGGTACAGACTATCTAGGTAGTTACGACCGCAGCGCCTATTGCAGCCGACAGACAGCACTGTGCGAACATTACTGTGATCCGGTTTGAAGGGCGCTGTAACTATTACTGCTTGTAGGTCTCTGTTGCTACAGACCATCCAGGTAGGTAACACCGCAGCGCCTAATGCAGCCGACGAACGGTACTGTGCGAACATTACTGTGATCCGGTTTGAAGGGTGCTGGAAGCTATTACTGCTGGTAGGTCGCTGTTGCTACAGACCATCCAGGTAGGTAACACCGCAGCGCCTAATGCAGCCGACAGACAGTACCGTGCGAACATTACTGTGATCCGGTTTGAAGGGTGCTGGAAGCTATTACTGCTGGTAGGTCGGTGTTGCTACAGACCATCCAGGTAGGTAACACCGCAGCGCCTAATGCAGCCGACAGACAGTACTGTGCGAACATTACTGTGATCCGGTTTGAAGGGTGCTGAAGCTATTACTGCTGGTAGGTCGCTGTTGCTACAGACCATCCAGGTAGGTAACACCGCAACGCCTATTGCAGCCGACAGACAGTACTGTGCGGACATTGATGTGATCCGGTTTGAAGGACGCTGTAGCTATTACTGCTGGTAGGTCGCTATAGCTACAGACCATCCAGGTAGGTACCGCCGCAGCGCCTATTGCAGCCGACAAACAGTACTGTGCAAACATTACTGTGTTCCGGTTTGAAGGATGCTGAAGCTATTACTGCTGGTAGGTCGCTGTTGCTACAGATACCAAAGTAGGTACCACCGTAGCACTTATTGCAACCGACAAACAGTACTGTGCAGACATTACCGTTCCGGTTTTAAAGGCGCTGTAGCTTGGAATATCTTATGTCTAAAAACGACGTGTAAAATGCGGTGCAGTGTATATCATCCTAACGTCAGATTGCTTTGGGCAACGACTGCAACTCGGTGCAGTGTATACCATCCTAACGTCACATTGCCTTGGGCAACCACTGCAATGCGGTGCAGTGTATACTGTTCTAACTAGCGCCACGTTGTTATGAGCAGGCGTATCACTTACCAACAGATGAACGTACTGCGTGCTTTGTAAAATTAAAAAAAAAAAAAAACTTAAAATATAGTCTATTGCTTTAAATCAGGGGAAACCCCGAGTTTGATTAAGTACAGAAGATACGTAGGAGAATAGAGGAGTATAATAATTGTTACATACCGGCGCCGGCGGAGGTCCCAGCTTCGATCGGGCCGCTGCAGCTCGCAACAAAGCCCCGACGCGCTTATCAATAGCTTTTATACGCAGCTTTATCAATGATCAATACTTTTATCATATATATCACACCCCTCGGTATACAATGCGATGAAATTTTTTTTTTTTAATATTCCTTACTGTATGTAGAAGCCCCTGGTTCGATTCCAGAGCCGCATGTAATAGGGTTTGAATGTGGGCGGGATTCGAACCCGCCTATAACAACGTAGCGCTAGTTAGGATGATATCCACTACACTACATCGCGCTCATCACCTTGAGACAAGACAGAAAATATCATTACCGTAGTAATTTTTCTAGCTACAACGCGCTTCAAACCGGAACACAGCAATGTTTGCACAGTGCTGTCTGAAAATTGCATTATATAAACACCTATAAATACTAACTTGATATTATAATAGACGTATGTAAAATATTGTGATGAATGTTGTTGTGTAAATATCCTAACTAGAGTCACGTTATCGGCAGAGTTGCTTCCGACTTCCCGTTCGCTTATATGAGTAATGCCGGAAGCCTTACCTCAGATTGTAACGCAGCCTGTAACTCCTCGTTCACCCTCTGCAGTTCAGCGATCTGCGAAGATATATAAAGTATATTTAATTATATCATCATCATCCTAACCGATCTACGCCCACAGCTGGGCATAGACCTCTCCCAAAGATTTCCACATCGATCGGTGTACAGTCACCACCCTGTATCACCGGGCACTAAGGACTATCGTTTGTAGGGGTTCATATGGAGAGATTTGGGCCACTTCCCATCAGGCTGGCCTCATCGGGGTTGATTATCAGGGTGCACCACGATCTGGTGAGCTTGACTTCGGTCTCGTGAGTTGTGTGGGACAACCCCTTATACCCCCTATATTAGAATAAAACGATAATAAAAAAAAGTCATGAAGCAAATTTACTAGTTAGGATGATATACATTGCAATACATTGTACTCAGACAGCCCTAGCAGCGCCCTTCAAACCGGACTTAGTAATGTTCGCACAGTACTGTTTGTCGGCTGCAATAGTAGCAGCGGTGGTACCTAGACGGCCCGTAGCAATAGAGTACCTACCACCAGTAAACACATGTACACTACAACATATATATTGCTATATGTTATTCAATGATCACATAACGTATATAAAAAAATGTATGGAGAACGGAAATGGATAAATATCAAACGACGGTAGATCCTCACAGCAGTCTTAAGGATACGTGCACCATGATGCAGGTGAGACATTAAAAGATGGCGGATAATACATATATGTATGTATGGGTGTAAGTGTCCTGTACAACAACTCACGGGACCTAAGCCAGCCTCCTCTCCTCGTGGTGAAGCCTGTTAATCAACAAACGGGGCTCTGGCTCCCACTGACCCGCATTGGGCCAGAGTAGTGGGAAATAGCCCAAATTCACCCCATATGAACAATTACATACGAAGGTCACAGGAAGTCGCTGGATTCAGGCTATGGAAGACCCATCTATGTAGAGATCTTTGGAGGTCATGTGCCTCATCCATACAGTTTTGCGCTGTCCGCATCGCCTGGCACCAGAGACTATCAATTCTAGGGGTTTATATGGGGGGGATTCCTCACAACGCTGGTCCATTGTGGGTTGGTGGGAACCAGAGACTCGTTTGTTTATTAGCAGGGGGCATCACGAAGAGAGGAGGCTGACTTGGGTCCCGTGAGTTGTTGTGCTGGACCCCTTGGACGTGGAACTCCTTACGCTGAGCTGATGATGCATCCGAAGTTCCGTCCAGAACCCGTGGCCCCCCAAACAACAACTTACAATGCGAATACATTCCACTTTGACCTATTGGCGTACGCATTTAAATCGCTACCCGATTTGAAATTCAATGCTTCGCGGCAATTATTCATTTCCCGCGCGCGCCATTGCTCCGGACGTTATATATTTTTTTTTCTACACGAGAGGCAAATGACGAAGTGTTTTTCAGCCTCTACCCTAAATAAGGTGACAAAGGAATTGTAATATGTTTACAATTCAATCAACGGTAAGAAGGTTACGAATTTTTTTCCATGCAGAATTATTATGGTTTTTTTTTTTATTCTTTCTGACTCTGTAAATCGTTTCCTCAATGCTGAGGGTCTTGACTATTTGATGCTTTCTATACAGCGTCATATATAGGTGTCTCAATGGTCTCCTTCACCATATCTGTCCAACGTTTTGGCCTCCGTCCACGCCTCTTAACAATCAATGTTGGCAGTAATGACAAGCTTCTCCAAGTCCAACTGTCCGGGTGTTTTTTTTTTAATTTATTTGCGGGACAAACTTATATCCATTGAAAACTGCGCATCCATATATACATATATGAATGTCAATAGTATGGAATTCTATTTGACTGTTTGTGACCGGACGTTGACCGATTGCCTAAAATGAGATGAGTGCTGTATATTTTTAAATGGATACAGGTGACGAAACGGTTTGACTGATAAACTGTGCAAACTTTCCGGTTGAACCGGAGAATTACCGTTCTGTAACCACATCCTATACAGTCTTCACAACGTAATGCTCTAAGCCTCGAAATCAGTCTATCATATTTAAATTCACCAGCTACGGCAAATAAATTTTGAAATCCAAGAATTGTTTTTACCGGAACCAGCCTCGTAGTTTCTTCTATAATATCCGTCCTTCCCTCTTCCTGCCCTTTCCCCAGCAATGTCGGCACAGTATATACTTCTCCTCCATATCCCTCTATCAGTTGTTATATCTGAATTAGCATTCTTCTTACACATGTCATCTTTCACACAATTCATTCGCACTTTCTTCGGTCTTCCTCTACCCTTATAACCATCCACGTTCATTCTCATTATTTCCTTTGTTACATGTCCTTCATCCTTCCGCACAACACTCCCGTACCACGCTAACCTCTTGCTCCTCAACTTCTCTGTTACTGGAGCAACTTCCAGACTTCCTCCAATATACTTATTCTTAATGTTATCCATCTACATCCTCGTCACATCGCACATCCATCTTGACATTCGCATCTCAGCCACATGTAATCTCTTTTAATTCGAACCCTTGGAACCCACACACACACACACACATATATATATATATATATATATATATATAACCATCATCAGCCGATAAACGTCCACTGCTGGACATAGGCTTATATATATTTATAGTTCCAATGATCTGGTGAAGGTTGCGGGAAGCAACTGAATGCGGGCAGCGCATGATCGATCGTCGTGGAGATCTTTGGTGGAGGCCTATGTCCAGCGGTGGACGTCGTGATGATGATATATATAGACGGACAACCCACACACAGACAGGTAAAGAAACAAATAACCCCGCGCAAATTATTCGTAAAATGGCGGATAACATTTTGTATATAGGTCGGGGGAATTATAATCGCAGATCATATCGATCCGGATTGACAGATCGATTTGTTTACTTCACGACGAAGTCGTTGTTTTTTTTTAAAAAAAAAACACTGCGCATTAGGTCCGCTCAGGAGGTCCTTGAATAATAGTGAGATATTTTGATTTCATTGTTCAAATGCTAATGTATTTAAATAAACAACTTTTTGCCAGATAAATTTTGCCGGACACACGTTTATTTGAGGATAAGGTCCTCATTCATAAATATATTTCAATGAATTTTATTTTTTTAAAAAAAAAACGGGACATTATCCAGTTTTTTTTTTTCAGTACAAAGAGTGATGAAGTCTATCATCACCCGATAGACGTCAACTGCTCGACGTAGGCTTTCCCCAAAGACTCATATACAGCCAGCATCTAGGGATTGTCGTATCTAGGGGTGTATATGGTAGGATTTGGGCCATTTTCCACCGCGCTGGCCCAACGCGGGTTGGTGGGAAAACCGCAGTTAGTATTATAGAAATTTGGGAATTCTCAACTTTTCTCCTCTCCTCCCCAATGGCAAGTGATACGCTGATATCACCACACTACGACTATACCCAGTATTTGCAAACTATTTTTTTTTAAAATATGTTAGTACAAGACCTTACAAGACATCACTTGAAGTACTGAAACATTGACTCCGCACCAGAAAGAGCAGCGTTGCCACACCCTCCACTTGGTGAACAGAGTACATAAAAAGAATCTCTGGGAACAACATTAATAGAGACCTATGTCCAGCAGTGGACGTCCATAGGTAGATATAATAATGTCGATGATTGCAACCGTGATCCATGATATTAAGTGGTGATTTTGTCTGCGGTGATCACAATCATCATTTATCATTATCAGCCGACAGACGTCCAATGCTAGACATAGCCTTACCCCACATGATCGATCTTGCGCTACCCGCATCCAACTGCCTTCCGCAACCTTTACCAGATCGTCGGACCACCTGGTGAGGAGCCTGCTAAAATCGCGTCTTCCGGTACGCAATCACCATTCAAGGACCTTGCAGCCCCATCGGCTATCGGTCCTTCGAACGACGTGTCCTGCCCTTTGCTACTTGACGTTGGCAATCTTTTGGACGATGTCGGTGTCCTCAGTTCTCCTGCGGATCTCCTCATTTCTGATTCGATCACGCAGGGAAACCCACAGCTTATTCATCTTTTTTTGATGATACCCATGTCATATTTGGATGGGATGACTGAGATCAACAAGTGTTTCCTTTTCAGTCCTTGGATGTTCTTATACAAAATGAGGAGGAAAACCTCTTTGGTCTTAAGCTGTAGATATGATCAAGGGTATAGTGATTCGTGCGTCTCGTCGCCTGGTGGTGGAGACGCAATGGAGGGTATTACATCGTGCAATACCATCACGAACTCCGAAATGTATCTTGCAGAACATCCCGAGATTGTCCACACGTTGCCTGCACTCAAGACTGTTTAGTCTACCTATGACTACTCCATGATCACTGAGAAGCCTCTTGACCGGGACTACAGCAGCTGCTTAAGTACGGCAAAAGTACTCCACACACGACCGGATTTCCGCTTTGTAAAAAGTCAAAAGCTGCACCAGAAATGAACACAGCATGTCCAACTGAACGTTGGTCAATAGCTGAAGGTAGATGCCGTTCCTGGCATATTTAGCAAGCGATTCTGCTAGCGTAATACGATGGCTACAATCATTGAAAAGCTACTGAAGTTTTTTTGAAGCCCTAGATTATAGTGGTGAACATTCAGGCGAATAACTCCTTAAAAGCATTTGCAAAAGAGGTATTAAAAGTTGACATTAGACAGTATGAAAAGTTTTTTTGAAATCATATTGAACGTATATGTATGTAATAGTAAATACTTTCATCACAACATGGCGCTAGTTAGAATGATATACACAGCACCACATTGTGCTCGTCGCCTTGAGACTGAAGATGTGAAGTCTCGTTACCCCAGTAATTTCACTACCTACAGCACATTTCAATATACACAGTACTGTTTGTCGGCTGCAATAGACGCTGTGGTGGTTACCTATAAGGTCTGCAGCAGCAGAGACCTGAGCGAAATGTTTCCGGATACCTGCTCTTACGGTAGCTAAGACAGTGTCGGACTTGCACCGACTAAAACCACCACCATGTTACACCTTCGTCGCTTTACAGCGCGGTCATGGGAATGCTTAGGCACATCTCTGCTACCCCGGCATCGCTGGCTGTATCTCGAGGGGAAAACCCCTCATTTACACCTTCGTAAAGACGCGAAGGAACGTACAGACCGCCCTTCTTACGGCTTCTTATCGTCCCCTACGCATCGGATTCCCGTGAATCCATAACCCAGAGAACACGTGAGCCAAGAGAGAAAACTCTCCCGACTCACTGCGGCGGATCTGATCTTACGTTCTGCCTCCAACCAATAGAATAGGAAGAGCGGCGGAAAGCCATACCAATACTTCTCTTCCCCTACGGCTCTGGCGCTGCAGCGTCAGTTATGCGGAACCCCTTAGTCGCAAAGGGTAGGGAGAGCGGCGAATCACAGTACCAACACTCCTCTCCCTCTGCAATTCCACCACAACTGCGTCAGCAAGTTTTTTTTTATATTATCACGCCCTTTTCCCAGTAGGGGTAGCCAGACGTGAATAATGGACCACTTTTCGCCAGATGCGGTCAGATTAGGCCCCGTGTAACAGGGGGCGAGCCTGTTGCCACTTTATTGGGGCCACCAAACGCACACAAAGATGATTTCAGTGTGCGGGTTTCCTCGCGATGTTCTCCTTCACCGTTTGTATCTCGCTGTTGTAACTAAAGTCCACAAATGTACATAACTTAAATATTAAAGTCATCGGTACACGCCGAGATTCGAACCCGCGACCTTCGGAATGAAAGCCGCACGCTCTAACCATTTGGCCGGTGAGCTATGGCTGCCTAAGCCTATCTCTATAGCCCGCCGGCACATATTCAAAGTGAGTTCACGGAGCTCACCTGGAGCGGCCACCTCTGAACGGTCTTATGCCTCAGGCCAACCGAGTAGGTTTGTCTAAGCTTTACTGTGGGTGATTAAGGCACAGTTACTAAGTCTCACCGCCCACAGTTTCCCCACATGTTCGGGGCGCCGGCAACAGACTAACCAGCAATTAACCCCACCTAGCAACAGTTTAAAAGCAAAGCAAGTAATTGATTAAGCATCTTCTAGATTTTTCGATTGATTGCGAACTGAAAAGTCCATTTACATTATAACCAGTGTGTAATAACTTGCGGTGTACGTGCAGCTTTATTTTAGCCGAGGACCGGCCGTTGGTTCGAGGGTAGATACGCTATCTCTGTTTGCACAGCCTATCTGATAACTCTTTAGGCCAGAGACCTGCACTATACTGGTTTAAGGTATTAAAGTTGGTACGATGCGCTTTATTAAAACATTGGGGATATTATTACGATTACTCGGATACGGACAACTATATCCAATAGCATATGGCGTAACTTTTAATAGAATGATCAAATTTTGATGAAATAAAGAAAGGTAAATATCAAAAGGAACCAGTTAAAAGGAAAGAGATATATTTGCTCCCAAATAAAATATGAAACTATCAAACATACTCCTTGTTGTGTAAGTGAGAGACCTAGAGAAGCAAATATAAAAACTTTACAAGGCCTATGTCTAGCAGTGGACGTCTGTATATAACGATGATAACAACTTGTTGTTCCCTATTAATTACATTTATAAGGTTTCTCTTTTCTTTCCGCTTGAAAAGAATTGCTTAAGACTGTATTAATTTTCTCAATGTGGCTACCAGCCTTCACTTTAAAAAGGCTACTCATGATATCTCGTATTAACTTTTTGGCTAAACCGCCATCTACCGGCTGACACTTTAAATCGCCTGAAACTAGTACTCAAATAACTAAGCAGTTTCAAAACAGAGGTCACTGTTACATACAGATTAATATTTAGAATAATTGGTTTTATTTAAAATCAATATTATGAACCCACGCACACATGAGTAAAGTCAATAAGTATGATATAAAAAGTTTATTTCATATATTAGAAATATTGCAAAATTTGTGTTACCGCTCGACATCAAGGCCGGCCATAAGCCTATTTGCCACCTAAGTGGTAAAAAAAATTCGTTTAACAGTCGAAGCAATACTTTAACTGTTAAAAGTCTACTTTCATTCTGCTATTGACTTAGAGTATTATACAGAAATGAGACATTTTTACAGACACAAGACTAAGTATTAAACTTATAGCAAACCACTCTCTAGACTTCGAAAACAATAATAACCCTAAAATTATATTATTCACAGGCAATAAAATTATGTTTAGATGATATCGATTATATCAAAATTTTAATTTCCTACAATGAGTGAATACTTGATTTAAATTTCATAAGAAATAAAATACAAATATAACACTATATAGTGAAGTAACAAAAACTTACTATCGTTTTAGCAGACAATATTTATTTGATAGAATACCATTCCGATCAATGTTGAGATCTTTGGGGAGGCCTATGTCCAGCAGTGGACATCTATCGGCTGATAATGATGATGATGATGATAAACTACAAGGCAAGCATTTAGCTAACACTAATGAAATTTTGTGAAATATGAATACCTCACTAAATACAGCACTATTTTCTTTTTTAATTTATTATTTATTAGTATTAGAAAATCATATTTTACCTTCAAATTCTTAGCTAATCTGTTATTTATAAGTCTTAGTGATTTAACACTTTGTTTTTTTTTGTTACATGCTACAGTAAACATGTATTTTATTTTTAATTCCAAATATCTACACTGTATTAAAAATACAACAACTTTAATCACCTTAAAGTTAAGTTAAAAATTTGGTTTTAAATTTATGGTATAAAATTGATAAAATCAGCAATAATATTTCCAACAATCGCAATGATATAATCAATAACTTATTTGTGATAGGTGCAATTATTGTCGGGTGAATGCGGTATTAGTGGTTACGTCAACAACAAAACGAAGAGATTACAAATAGACCTTGTAATTACGAAAACATAACCTACACAACTGCTGTCAAATTAAAAACAATTATTTATATATCTTATTTACGAACCTCTAACTGCTGTCTGTGGCATTTCTCTTCAAATTCTTTGAATGAGGAGCCTGTTCCAGGATCTCCCGTATCTATATCCTGCGTAGAATTTTCAGATAACACTTCCGAAGCGAAATTTGTGATCTGTCCTTTTAAACTGTTAAAACTTTGGTTTAAATTAAGCCACGACATTTTGTATACTAAACTCTAGGATCACATAAAAAACGAATTTACACGGAAGGCTTTTCTGGAATAATGTTATGATGAAAGCAATGTAAACAATAAATAAATAACATTTTTCTCTTGACAGGACTTTGTCCAGTTGGCAAAACAAACTGACATTTAACGCTCCGCACATTTCAAGGTTTCGCGTTAATTGTCCTTCATAATAATAAGAATTGTCTGACATTGTTGGAGTATAAAGGTAATTTTGTATAAGAAATTACTTGGAAGAATTTTTTTAAACTTTTTTATTTTTCTTCCGTTTATTTAAACAAAATATTTATTAATAATTCTTTATCGTGTTAATAAATTCTAGGTTGCAAAAATGATACAAAATGTCTAGGATATCAAATATAAATGTTTTAGTGTTCTGTAATGATTTTACATAATGTAAAGTTAGTCAATGCAATCTGCGACTGTTGCGTCAGTGGCGCCATGATGGCTTTCCGACGTACGATGTTTGACGTTGTGTCATTTCTATTTAGTTTATCGTAATTTTCATCTTAAAACGTATGTAACTACGCTTTTTTAATTGATGAAAAACACTAAAATTTTATTAATATTTCATTCTAAGAATTCTCTAGACCTAAAAGTGCAATTTTCGAGTGAAATTCGTGTTGTAGAAAAATGGAGCCAAAATTGACAAACACGAAGGGATTAAAAACTTACTCGCGCCGTAAATCACCGAAATGTGTTAATGTATTGACAAAGGAGATCAAGAACGAATATTTAACTACAAAAGATGCAATAAAGTTTTTATTACAAGGTTCCCTAAAATGGAGGGTTTGTCGTTTCTGCTTAGCGTCCACGACATCTTTATCGGAATTGGATGAAATTTTGGAAGTTGGCAGTTCAGGTGCAATATTTCAAGTTAGCATACGGGATATGTTAGCCAGTTTCTACCCTTTTCAGGTAATTTTATTTTTGTAGTTAATATGTCTGCTTATATAAAACTAAAATTTGGATCTAATAATTAACTATAAATCTTTTACCTTAAAAAGTTTATAGTAACATAAAATGTGCTGTAGTGAGTTATAGCAGATAGTCATTATAAATTAATCAATGTATTGCCTCCATATAAGTTAGCTAATTTATTACAAAATATATTTTAACCATGTCCAGCTGTGGATGTCTATTGACTAATAATGTTGATGATGATGTTTTTTAACTGGTATGTTGAATGCAAAACATGGCTATGATACTCATACTAGGTGTAGGTAGGTGTTTTAATTTTTTCTCTCACTTTTATTTCTCTTAAAGTGTAATATAGTTTGATTTTTGCTATACAAAACTTTTAAAATTGATCTGTTAATGTTCATTGATAACCATTATTTAATATTTTTTCTTATATCCGTTGGCCAAAGGCAACTTTTGTTGCTTAACAATCGTATTTTGGTTTTCCACCATCTTAAATAAGTTTTTTTTGTTGATTTCTGAATAAAAATGAACATTTAATAATATATTGATTATGACAATGCCAAATATCGAAGATAATATGCTTTTTTATAATTCCAGATGGTTGATGATCCCAATTTTCCTAACAAGATTTGCACTAAATGCTTAGATAAAACGCTTAGCTCATATTTGTTCACACAACAGTGTGAAAGATCTGAGAGGGCATTACGTAATTGTTTTGAAGACATCAATGAAAAGTTCGATAAGTTAGACCCATTAGAAAGAGTTAAGAAACGAGGAAGACAGAAGTTGAACCCAAATCATAATGTTTTATATGCAAATTACAAAAGAGTAATTAGTTATGCAGAGCCAATAATAAAATTAATTAACATTGGTGCATCAGTAGACAGTAACAATGATGTAGAAATTAGAAAATTTGAATGCCCAAAATGCTGGCAAGTGATGCCAAATTTAGAATCACTCTTGAACCATGATAAAATTCATCCAAAATCTATGTGGTATAACTGTCGCATGTGCGGCAAATCTTTCATAAAGCACTCGCAATATAAGAAGCATTTGAAAATATGTCAGATAATGGGCAATGAATCTGAAATTATTTCTGATGCAGATTTTAAATGTAATAAGTGTGGATCTGTAACACAAGAACATGATGTCCACATGCAGCACTTGGAAAAGCATAAGTTTAAGAATATTCTAGAACATCTTGTTGAGAGAAGAATGGATGATTTATGTGGAGTTTGCATGGATAAAGGGTCTCAAATGGTTGAATTGAATGAAACACTTCATTTACACGGGGGTTATCCGGAGCTAACTGGAGAGAAGACATTAGCCACAGTTTTAAGCACAACCATTCCTGAGGTATGTTATTCATTTTATTTAGATTTCATTTAAAAATTCAAAAGTTCATTCATTTATTCTGGCAAAGTACTAATCTGCTACTTAATTATGCCTTTTTATAACTTGAATTATAAAAGTTTTGAAATTATGATAAATACAGACAATTTAGAGGATTAATATAATTAATAGTAATGGACAAACAGCACTTGTAAATAAGAGTTTTAACACTTTGTTGACTGGTAATTTTACACAAACTAGGTCATGTGAGTGGCTATTATTTTGTAATTGAATATGGAAGAAAAACCTAAATAAACTGCAATAAATAACTCAGGACAATAAATAAATACTTGGACAATAAGATAAAGTATTCATCTGTAATTCGTTGAAAACTTCTTTGCCAATTGTTTTTTACTTTATGTTCTTCTAATTATCTCTGATATTATTCAGGACTTTATCATATAACTAATATTATTTACAACATTTATTTACATTTATATTATTTTCTTTTCTAACATTTCTAATTTTTTTTTATAATATTTATATTTATGCTATCTAATATTAACTGAAATATATAGAATATTATTGTGTCCATATGTATAAAGTAACATTTATTTATCCTTATTGTTGACTATCTTACATATTTTTAAACAATAGTTTATGAACTTCCAACTTCTCTCATTGTTCCTTCGTGGCTTAAATTGTTGGAATAATATTAAAATGTGATAAAAATGTAAATAGCATATTTTTTTTTATTGTCTTTTTCGTTCTTAATAATTTAAACGTGACATGCTACGTTTTTGCTATATTCTATATCACCTTGGATGTCATAAATTAAAATAAATAATGCAAGTGCAATGAAGAGGTAACTCCTCACTAGTCAGCAAAGTGTTAATCTGCATATTTTGTGCTTATCATTATATTCCAGATAATAGAAAAACATTAACTATTTAATAATATGTGAAAGTTTTGGTGGTTAGCTGCAATAAACAGGAAGCTAATGAACTTAAAGATATCCATTGTTAATTTGTATGATGTCTTTTGATTTTTATGAACTTCATTTTTTTACTGGACACAATTTCATAATTGAAATATTTATAACCAATGTATGTAATAACTTTTATGTGCAATGGGCTTACACTTGACTCCAATTTCACATGGTGTTAAGTGATATGGATATGGACTATGCAGAGGATGGTAACATGCTCACCTATAATACTCCGCCTTTCATATGTCGGTAGCAATATCATATCAAAGCTGTTTTGATGGCAGATTTACAAAAGATGGTAGTCTGTCTGGAGAGTTCATAAAGACACTTTGATTAACCAAACTCCTTTTCATGTGGTACTGGAATTGAATCTGGGACTTCTCATGGAATAGTATGCTATGCCAAAGAGAAGCGATTCTTATATTATTGTGGATTCGGTTAGTGTTAGTGCAGTGATTATGTAATCCTTTTCTAGAAATCGTACAAATATAAGCGACTACACTCGGACAAAGAAGGAAACATAAACAAGATTATTAAACCATCTCTGAATGCATTAGGAAATTTAGAAAAAACTAACACAGGACAAAATGTAACACAAGAACCTCTAAAATTTTCATTGCCTTTTTGCCAAATATTAATGAAATGCGATATTGATTTGAACCAAAACAAATTTTTATATAGATTTTCTAACCCACTGAAAGCTTTTAAAGATTATGAATCTGATCATGAGTTGGAACATAACCAATTGAAACCACATCTTGAAGATGAAAGTGAAGAGTTGGAAAATAAAAATACTTTAAATGTTACAATATTAGATTCTCAACTAGTGGAAATGGGGAAACCGATGCTATGTAATATTTGTTGGATTTTTAAAACAGCACAATGCAGTAAATGTATGGCCAATACAAATATTACTAATTGAGAGTTACAAATAAAAAATAAAGAAAGCACAATAACAATAAATTGTGATATGTGCTGGATATTTACAAAATCAGGAAAATGTAATAATTGTCAAAATGATTTTCTAAATCATACTGCAAAGGACAAAGATAATTTTGGATTTATAACCAAATTTATAGATGTAGAAAGATAAGAATGTAGAAGATAAGGAGAAAGATAGAGAGAAATAACATTAAAAAAATTCTATTTTGATGCTATAGGAATAGTTTTATTACATGCTAATATTGATGATGAATTTACTGATATGAAATATGTAAATGGTAATGATATTAATGACAGTATATGCAGAGTTGGAGATGGAAGTATGGAGACAAAAAATGAGCAAATTTATAAAACATGAATATCAATAAAGAAATTATGAGAAAAGTTAAGGATGGCTTCGTAATGGATTTACAACTTTCATCAGACATTTAAACACAATAGCAGCAGCAGTTAGTTTAGCTGATATTAACACAGTAGAATTTTTATTTAAAAATCAAGTAACCATCATTGAGGTTTCATCTATCATCTCCAGATTACCTAGGTTTTTGGTGATGTAATGAAAATGTTTTTGGAACAATGTACACCGATTTCGTTCTAAATTAGTCTAAGCAGCATAGATTAATGCAATTATTAAATAGCTTAATAATAGAAAGTAAGCAGTCATAGTTTAGTTTGTACAACTTTATATTGGCTGTCACTAAGATTTTTTTCTCACACTAGATAGACACTAGGATTCCTTATACCTCAGCCCCATAGTCTCTGGCTAGTAAGAATAGGACTAGGGTAGGCCCTGTCTGTCATAGACTTTTTATGAAAATTTCGAAAATTTAGTTATTTCAACAAATTTTATAGAAATAAAAATATGATTCTATGTAGTAATAATTAGTTAGCAAACTATGTCCTTTCTGTAGGTTTTAATCTCTGGATTCGTGACTAGGCGATGCCTGTATCGAGGAAACCCAGAACACAAAACTTACTGTAAAATATTCATTTTATTTGGCAGTGACTGTTACCTCATTAGCCTGAAGGGTTGGACAACATACATATAAATTTAGTATTAATGATAGGCAGTACACTACATACAATACATATATAATAATATACGTACTATATATCAATATTTAAATGTTCTTCTGTTGTATCATAAGTTTGCGAAGTTAGCCATTTAAATATTATACGCCTTACTTCCTTTGCTGATCTGTCACGAATTTCACAGTGCGTTACAATGAGGTTATAAATATGGATTTTCATGGACTCCCCGAAACGCTGTGCGAACCGAGAGTTAACCAATGGTGTAACTAGGACGTCTAACTCCAAGACTTTAATTTTTTGTGTTTTTCAAGCAATGGGATTGATTTATGGATTGTTTAGACTGTTTTAAATATAAAAAGTTTTCGTACAGTTCGAACATCAGCGTCCTGGTAGAGCGAAGTCGTGGAATATCTGCAGGGCTACTGCAGCATTGCTTTCAGAATCGAACGCTGTGCTCTTTCTGCTTGTATGAGGATCGACTTAGCGGCAGTACACGTAATGCAGTAACTTAGTAATGATTCGCACAAAGCGTAGTACACTGATCTAAGAGTATCTAGAAGGCGACTAAAAGGGTTAAGGGGCCTTTATCCCTCAACAAGTGAACCTGCGTGGGACAGAATATGGCTCAGCGATGGTGCCTAGAAGGGTTAAGCCCTTCCTCAGAGATGTGTAACACAAAGTGTAGAGGGGCACCGGTGCGTTCCATAAAAGATTCCGGGGCCACTCTGAAGGGCCACTCACATTTTGAAGATGAAGGTGATCTTGGAGAAGGATGAGAGTCTGATTCACGCGATCACATTCTCATTGAACTTGAGCTTTTGGTAAAGGAAAATTTACCCAAGTAATTTCACTAGCTACAGCGCCTTAGCGGAACTCAGTAATGTTTGCACAGTGCTGTTTGTCGATTGCAATAGAAGCCACGGTCACACCTAGACGGACTCCGGCAACAAAGATCTACTCTCAGCCAATAGACGTCCACTCTTGGACATAGGCCTCCGCAAATATCTCCCCAACGGGTAGCGTTTCATATGGATTTGGGCCATATGCCAATCCGCTGGCCCAATGCGGGTTGATGTGCCTTACAGCGACGACAGGGACCTACCACTAATAATTATGTAAACAAAATAGCAGTTGTAATTATTTACATGACTTCTTGTTTGTATTTGTTTTTGTTTGTCTCCAATAAGGAAAATAAAAAATAATAGTTGCCATACGCCCGCTGGAAGCACTCCAAGTAGTAACATTGTTGATTTCCATCCTTACATCCTTTATCAACACAAATAGAATGTTCATTGAATGTATATTATTCATCAATAAAAATATTTGAAACTTTCTTGTGTACAATTATTTATATCGATTTCTCATGTTCCTGTAGTGGACATGTGAAGCGAGGCTCACGTTGTTGATGTTCACATCCAAAAGTACCGTCACTGGAGACTGAAATAAATTACATTCCCGTTGTAGTATTTTAAGTAGTGTCCGAATAAATCATTTGCTTATGACCGCTTTTTTTTATATTATTTCAAAATTTTCTATTTTTTTTTGTTGCAGATTAACACAGTTCATAACTACACCGGGAAAAAAATATGCCAAACATGCCTGAATCATGCATTAACATCATATATATTTGTAAATAAGATTAGATATGTTAGAAATAGATTACAGACTTGCATTAGCCATATGCTGGATAAACTGGATAGAGTTGAAAAACCGGCCAACAATATGATGGTGGAAGTAGCAATAGACGCGATATTGCCTCTAACGGAGAGTGGGGCGGCTAATGATCTGGACCATAATAACGACTTCATTGACGAATCGAAACTGAGGGTCGAAGTATTAGAAGACGAATTTAGAATCTCGACGGATAGTTCCGACGTCGAAAGTGCAAACTCCGACAATCTAACTATAGATGAATATAAAAAGAAATTATTCGATGATCTTAAGAAAACTTTGTACCCGGTTGATATCGAAACAAAGGAACCGGAAAAGGATGTCAATAAGGCAAATGTTAATAAACTAGTGAACGGTTACCAGTCTACTGTAAATTTAAACAAAACGCCCGCCAGCGACGTTTGCAGTGAATTTTTAACCTTTAAAAAGAAACCAAAGTGTGTGAAGAGACGCAAAGCAAAGTACACATGCCCTTTGTGCAGGAAACACTTCATATCTGATTACTTTGTAAAGAAACATATATTGAAGCACGTCAGCGTGAAGATCCATTGCGACATGTGCTTTGAACAATTCACGTCTAAGTTCCACTTGTTCGAACACAAGAAAATGGTTCACACAGCCAGCGGCAGTCACTACATCGCGTGCAGAACCTGCGGCAGGGGCTTTGCCGATACCAACAAGTATTTATCACACAAAAGAGCACACAGGAATGTAGAGTGTCCACTATGTGACAAGATGTTCTCCACCCAGAAGCGGTTCGATAATCATTTCCAACGCCACGCGCTCAAGTTCAAGATGCGCAAGAATAAAAAGCTGCAGACTTGCAGCTTCTGCGAGAAGGAGTCGCCAAACGAAAACGAACTTTCCCTCCACGTTAACAAGTCGCATTTACAAATAAAACCTTACTGCTGCGACATGTGCGACAAACAGTTCTACACGGAGTACAACCTGAGCAGCCACAAGCGGATCCACAATTTCTACTCAAAAGAAAACTGTGAGTTCTGCGACAAAGCCTTCAATTGCAGAAGAGATCTGGTGGTTCACGTGAGAAAGCATATCGGCACAAAACCTCACCATTGTCACGTCTGCAGGAAATCGTTCTACTCTGAGACTAGTCAAAGTAAACACATGAGGAAGATTCACGGTGGGAGGTTTTGCTGTAGGCTCTGCAAAACTATGTTCAATACTAAAGTAGACCTAAAAGCACATGTCAATGTGGCTCACAATGCCATATAGCAGTAAACTAACCCGTTAGTGTCAACAACTCTTGAGTGTTGGTTAACAGGAACTGCTGCAGTGAGTGTGGTGTACATTATTCATAATATATATATTATTGTTTGCAGCATCATCCAAAGCAATATCGCATAATGTATGGCCTAAATGAATTTTAAGGATATATCATTATATTATAGTATATTATATTATACATAGAATTATTATTGTTGATAGATCTCCATTGCTAGAGATCAGCTACCATTGCAGCTCCTATCTTTGCCTCCAGAAATTAGTGTGCAAATATTACTGTGTTACTATATAATGGGCGCTGTAACTAGTGCAATAACTGCTGTAACTAAATTTAACACCTGATTCCTCAAGACAAGCAATAACATGATATGTAGTGTATATCATCATTATAAGCAGAAAATATTATTTACTATCAGAGGAATGTCCTGCTCTTCTTGATATGTTTATTTAAAGAAAATTCTAGTATATCTCATCTCATCTCACATATGCATTGGGTCTATGATTAATTTTAATTTAATATTACACAATTAATTGGGTGTCTAAATAAATTAAATAAGTGTTAACTTTGTTGTACTACATCAACGATTAATGGTGCATTACATCGTGCAGAGGTGGACACCGGATAATGTACATATAGATAATACATATTATTATAAGTACATATAATATTAGATGTATGTGTAAACACACTGTGTTGATAGAGGCCTTGAATTAAAAAAAAAATGGATATGTATGTTAAATAACACGCTGTTCATGATATGAGAAATATTTAAAATTATTGAAAAATTTTAAAATATTATCTGATATTATTAGGAGTTATAAAAGGCCTTGCTTTCAATGTTTTTTGATATTTCTAAGTTTTAAAAAAAAATTATAGATTTAAGTAATATTTGGAATGAAAATGAAAATTAGCTGTTATTACATTATTAGATTTTATAATTTCGGGGTTGTATTTACAACAATGGTGAATATTAAGTATGTATTAGATAAGTATCACATAGTATGTCTATGAAACTTTTTCTGTATAACTTCAAGGTATTAGATAATCTAAGCATTGATATAAAAAAAGCAAACAAATTATAATTTCCTTTTTTTATACTAATACATCAAAATGATTTTAATGAAATTAATATATACATAAGTATATAATATAGACAGTTGCTGAGAATAATGAAGTTGCTGAAGACAGTCTAAAATAAGAACTACTGCAACACCTCAATCGCCATGATCCAGTTTGAAGAGTGTTGCTAGTGAAATTACTGGGGTAATGAGAATATCTTGTGCCACAATCTGGTGCTGTTTATATTATCCCAACCAATGCCACATTGTTACAGCCATGTCCTTACCATCGGGTAAACACTTTGTTCGTCACTTTAAAATAAGTAAATTATGGTTTATTGATACAAAGAAAAAACTTTTTATTCTGTTACACTACCATACCATACCATTTTATTTTTTTATTTTACAACAGTAGTTTGTTAAGATGTGTTTACTTAATGTCAGAGAACGAAGGATTGAGCGATACTTAAAAAAGGGGTAACCAATTTCTGAATATTTTATTGTATCAAACTGAGGCAAAACTGAGTGGACATATAAACATACACATATTTCTTTTTTAATTAGGAATAATTTCTTAATTTTTTTTTAAGATAGTTTATTATTATTTATAAGATAATTATGGAAATATTCTATATTTAAAAGAAAAATATAATGTAGAATAAATATTTTGGTAATAAAGTTGAATAATAAAAATTTTCAATATTGTCTTTTTATTTAACCATTCAGATTGTATCAGAGTGTAGAGAAATGGAAAAATGGTTGGCAAAGTACTTGAAATGATTTTTGCAGAGTCGGCAATACCTTGACTATACCTTTCATGTTATTGTCATGAATGTGCTGTGTGAAGAATTGGTAGGTCTCTGTTGCCGGACCGTCTGGGTAGGTACCACCGCAGCTCCTATTGCAGCCGACAAACGGTACTGTGCAAACATTACGGTGTTCCAATTTGAAGGGCACTGTAGCTAGTGCTAGGTCTATGTCCAGCATTGGACGTCTGTGAGCTGATGATGATGTAGCTAGTGTAATTAATGGGGAAACTAGACTTTATATCTTATGTTTCAAGGCGACGAGTATAATGTAGTGTAGTGTATAAAATCCTAACTAGCGCCACGTTGTTATGAACAAGCGTATCACTTAATACCAGGTAATTTTACCGCACATCTCGTCACTTCATTAAATAAAAAAACCAGAACCGCATGCCTTTATCACTGTGTTAGTATAAAAAACGAACTAAATACATTTAAAGAATATAAAGGAAATATACCAGTTCAACTTGAGACTAACGATATTGTTATTTAACGTTATAAATTATGGACTTCATCTATTAAACACAGAAAGAAAGCAAAGAATAGATAATAAAAATTAAACAGCTTCGTAGTGTATTTAAAAATATTTTACATAATTTATATTAGGGCAATAATATATAATATTCACGTAAATTTACTTAATGTTGTTTCTAATTTTAACATAAAGGTTTGTAACATTACAATTATATTCTAAAGGAAAGTCTCAAATTGATAGCCCTTTATATCCTTCTTTTATTCTTCTGCTCCACACATATTACTTTTCCACTTCTCTTATCCTATTTTCTTTTATGTTCTTTCTTCCCGTATTTTTTTTTATATCGTTATTATTCTTCTCGTATAAAGTAATAATTTAATTATCGATGTATATACGTACCTAAATTATATATGTGCATATCGCGTTCTCCGAGGCTATCGCGTAATATATACACAAAATACTATAAGTAATAAATACTTTTAACCTAGGCACCAGGTGCGCGTATTGAGAGAGCTAACCTAGTCATCATATATCATATTAACTGATAGAAACGGATGTTACGATGTACATCCGTTTCTATCAGTTAATACAATTTTCTCATTGTATACAATTATCAGTATAAACAGAGTATTCCAGGATCTTACAATATTATAATTGTCTTAATGATTTCGTACCAGGTCATAAAATCTTCAAAAAAATACTACATTATAGAAGTGACAATGTCAATGTTACTTCGTTGTGGTGTTAGAGAAAACAAAATTAAATATTTTCAATGACTGAAAATTACATTATTTTCAATAAATTTATTATGGAGAATAAGCTGTATGAATAAATTCGAAGTCGTTAAACACAATATTTAAAAAACTTTCAAAGTTATGTGGATATTTATTTCATTATTTGCGATTATATTATAAAGTCGATAACCTTAAAAGATTTTTGTTTATGTTTAATTTTATGCTTAGTAAAAAATGGCGAGGTAGCTTTATACAAGATACAATGGAAATATTGGATATAATTTTGGACTTAAAGAAATGTACTACGGTTTGTTTTCTATGCCTGAAAAGTAAAGATAAAATCTTTAGTATATATTCGAAACTAGAAATATCCGGGGATTGCTTTAATTTTAAGCTGTCTTTGGAACAGATGGTTAAAAAAATGTTACCACAGCACGTAAGTTAAATTTTTTTGCTTCTAAAATTAGTTTCAAAGGCGTTCTCGTTTCCCATAACAGCCAATATATGTCCCCACTGCTGGGGCACAGGCCTACCCTCAATATGAAAGTGATAGGGCCATAGTCACCACGCTGGCCCATTGGGGGTTGGTGACTTCACACACACCTTAGAATAAATTCTAATTCATGTGCAGGTTTCTTTGTGATGTTTTTCCTTCGCCGTTTGTGTCTCGCTGTTTGCAATTAAAGTTCACAAACATACATAACTTAAATGTTAAAGTCATTTGAACATGCTGAGATTAGAACCCGCAACCATTGGAAAGAAGGCTGCACACTGTAACCATTAGGCCAGCGAGCTACTCAATTTTTGTTTGTTAACATATTATTTTCCTTGTAAATATATAATATTCTCTAAATACAGAAAGAAATCTTCCTCCTGCCCTTTTCGCAGCTATGTGGGGTTTGCTCAGTACACACTTCTCTTCCATATCCCTCTATCAACCATGTGTACATACAGAAATACTGGAACAAAATGTATATATTTGTTTAAATAAACTGATGATTGGTTTTAATTATTTAAACACTATTTAGGATAAGTCACCGATTTCTTCTGTAAAACAGTAGTGTCTTCTGTCTAAATGACGAGTTGTGAATTTACTAGTCAACGAGACTTCTCAGAGCAATAAGACATCTTAATTAGCTTAACAAATTATTATGGACAAATACTAATCATGAGACAAATAAACATTCGATGGAAGCACCAATGATAATTAGCATTGGGAAGTTTATTTTAGATGCTTTGTATTAAATAACTGTAGGCTCATCATCAGAATTTTATTAAGTAGATTGTAATTAAAAGTAATTTTCATTTTAGGAAATTCTATTTAATCAAGCTTGTGAAGACTGCTCAAGTCTTATTTTAAAAATGTTTATAATATTATATAAACATAAATGTAGTGTAATGATGTATAAAAAACACATTGATATATTCAATAAACAACTTCAAGAGGTAAATCTAATGAATATGATAGATGATAGAGTATTTATAAGAATGAACAAAGAAGAATTCATAAGAAAATCTGAAATATCTAATACCATCGCAGAGTCCTTTGATTGTGACAAATGTTATATGAAATTCAGTTTAAAAGATACGCTCCAAGAACATAAGAAAACTTTACACAACGATTCTTACAAATCCACTGTATGTGATGTGTGTGGGCAAACATTTAAAAATTCAAATTCATTAAAGGCGCATATAAACTGCCACAAAGAAAAGGAATGCCCACATTGTTTTAAGGTCTTAAAGACGCATTCACACTTCGGTGTACATATAAAAAGTCATACAATGAAGGTGAAAAGAAAACCGAATCGAATATATTTACAATGTAACAGTTGTGAGTATAAGACATTAAATAAGAAAACACTTGAGGCACATATGAATAAGCTACATTTGCAAATCAGGCCCTATGAATGTGAAGTATGTCGTAAGGGGTTTTACAAAAAAAGTAACTTGACAGAACATTACAACACACACACACAGATTAAAAATAAAACGTGTGAAATCTGTGGAGATAATTTTGTTAATGATAAAACATTGACGGAGCACCTAAGACTTCATACGGGTTCCAAACCTTACGAATGCAATGTGTGTGGTAAAAAATTTGTTACTTCAGGCAGAAGATCGGACCATATGAAGAGAAGTCATATGGAGAAGAATGAATGTTGTATGTACTGTGACAAGAAGTTTAGTCTGAGGAAGGAATTGAATAGGCATGTGAAGAAAAGTCACATTGGCATTAGGCAGGGGTCGTACTTGCAAGATTCCATACCAGGTTGCCCTGGTACAAGTTCTATAAACCAGGGTTAGAAAACAGGTCTTAATATAGTTTTAAGTTTTTTTTTAATTAAGCTTTATGCAAAAGACTTACAGTGCAAACTCAATTGAACAAAACAAGTAACCTACTAAAACTTTAAGTTTCTTTTGATCATCATTAAAAACGCCGAAGGTAGGAAGAAACCCAGGGGATTTTAGTGAGTAAAAATTTCTACATAAGTCAGACTTTCCCACAGAAGACAGAGTACCTTTTCAAATATTTCTCTGCCAGAACAAAAAGAAAAATTGGTTAGCTGCTACTAGTCTGGAGAAACCTGTGATACCATTTTATCTAATTTTCACTAAACACCTTGTTAAATAGAGATCAAGTTCTTGCATTTTAGATAAAATTATATTCTATAGTTGTACTTTAAAATTGCTGGAATTGTGTCAAAAATAAATACAGCGTATGTAGGGAAAAATTTATTTTATTACAAAATAAGGTACAAAAGGACATTGTTTCACAGATACCATAAAATATTCTACACCACAGAATGATTAATGAGACAAATGAGTATTTTATTTGTAATCCAAGAGGTTGTATATATAAATGTATACAGTGTAAGTAATTTACCACCTAAATTTTTATATGAGACGACAATTATTATAAAAGCCTATACTCTGTAGTTTTAATATTTAATTATAAATAACGAATCTCTATAATTAATGTGATGTACTGTAACCATCCTACTGCACATACCTTACTACAAACAGAAATATAATTTATATAACATGGAATCACTTGGAATGATAGACACAGAACAATCATAATATCAACGTAAATAAAAAAATAAAATAAATATCCAATATAGAAATAATTTTTATTAAATTACTTAACAGATACTGGTAACATTGTGGTAACTAAGTTCAATTTGTCATTGTCTGGGATTTTTTTACATTTAAAGACAACGGCAACCACAGATTATTTAAATATAAACTTGTTTTAGAAACTGCTGCCAAGATATAGTAAATTTTGGATTAGTATTTGTAACCGCCTCCTTGATTTGCAGGTAAGTATTGGTTTGGTGTGTTTATGGAGTTCGAATTAGGTTCCGGATACCGAGCTTCTCCTTCGTATGACACCTGAAATTAAAAAAAATACGTTTAGAATTTATACACAAATGATTTATTTTAGTTTTTTTGGTTCAAGTATTTGACAGTATTTTTATAACATTAATATCTTTATTTAATTGCTTCTATGGCGCAGTAATTAATCGCGAGCAGTAATACGGAGGCTCCTGTTACTGTGGTTGTTAGTGGTGGAGTATTTTTAAGACTACGTGGTTAGCTACCACTCTGACACTGTAATCTGCCGCCATAAAAGCATCGGTGTTTTGCTGGTTTACATATTGGAACCGGATTATTCTGAGCGGAAATGCTTCACCTTCATCGGACTTGTGATTTAATACCATTTGAAATGAGGTGAAGTGCCATATGACTTCGAAAGTCGGAATCAGTAGCGGTATCGGGGTAGCACTCGGTGGGGCGGCCGCCTAAGCCGGCAGGCAGAAACGTAATTTTCTCATTGAGCGAGCCGTAATTATAAATTGCCAAATATTATGCGAAAATTTCGTTGTTTTTTTTTTATTCAATTAAGCAACGAGATGGGGTCGTTCAAATGATGGTAAGTGATACGTCTACTAATTACGATGTGGCGGTAGCTAGAATGGTATTCACAGCACCCCTTTGCGGTCGTCACCTGAGACGTAAAATGTTGAATCTCGTTACCCCAGTAATTACAATACACCACCCTTCAAACCGGAACACCGTAATGTTGGCACATTAGTGTTCATTAGCTGCAATAAGCCTTGTACCTACTTAGACGGTCTCCGACAATAGACACCTGTGACACGAAAACGTTACACATCAATTGGAGCACAGCATGTAGCTAATTTTAACGGGAATCCCCGACCATAGACAAACAAATTATATGTTTCCATTAATAAAATTTTTATATATTTATTACTTTACATCATGAGGAAACCCGCACACTGAAATCATCTTTGTGTGTTGTGGCCCCAATAAAGTGGCAACAGGCTCGCCCTCTATTACATGGGACCTAACCTGACCACATCTGGCGAAAAGTCGGTGTTTATTTACCTCTGCCTACGCCTACTGGTCAAAAGGCGTGATTATATATATAAAAAAAATTATTACTTTTCATATTAATTAAATTATTTTTAGTAACTTCAGGAGAAAAAAAGAGCACTCGTAATGCTTACACCCGCACTGGTCGAAATAATGAGTAAATGTTGTACAGTAGCTTCCGTCTCCGGGAGTTCAGATTTCAACTTACGTCAGCGTTGAAGCCGTTCTTCCAGTCGGCGGTGTACTTCACGATCTGGACGCGCCCGTCCGGCAGCGCCACCCTGTATTCACCCCTAGTCACGTCGCCGTCGGAGATAGCGTTGTGGTTGTAGTCGTTGCCGTCCTCGTTAACGGCGTACGCGAAGTCGAACGGCATGCCTGGTTCGTGGTGGTGGTGGTGGTCATGGTGGTCATGGTGGTCATGATGGTCATGGTGATGATCGCCCTGAGAACGGTAGTTAATTTTTTTTATTGTAGAATTAAAGGTTAGAGATATTTACGAAGAAAGGTCCAGACAAAACTGAAGATAGTATACATCCATAGTAATAAGAATACCAATTGAGATATTTACAGCACAGTTTTCTCGATGCGTTGAGATAAATATTGTGTATTTATTATTGTAATTATAGCGTCGTCGTTTGCTGGACATCATCACTATCTCCTGTGTCATTGTCGATTCGTGAGAATTAAGGTAACTTTTAATCCATAGTAAATATAAAAAAAAGTCTCTTAATAACTGTAAAAGCATTTGCTGGTGGCATTGAAGTCAACATATACCAGTACATATATAGAAAAAGTCAATAAAAAAAAACTTTTTATCCTTTGTATTGTTTTTTTTTATTATTATTCGTGTGAAGAAACAAATTTTACGGTTTCTTTTAACTTAACGCTATATCGTAACGTTACCTTTCTATCGCGTTTGATTTAACGAACCAGACGCCAATAAAACTATATCGATACAATATCGTTACAAAACCGGAAATGTTTGCGGTGATTTCTATGTGTTTCTTTGTTATTTGATACAACATGAGATTCGTGAGTTTTCCATATAAATCATATTTTATATTGACACGGAGAGATAATTATATTATACACATTAAATAATTGTGTTTGATGGCAATAGGAACTACGGCTGTACCTAGATAGGTTTATGTGTTATCATCTAATAAGTAGGTCCTTAATCTTTTAATAAAACATAATTTTACTGGTTTTTATTGCGTTCATTTTACTATTTTGATTATTTTCCTTAACCCGACGTTTGGGCGGCTTTGCAGTTGCTTTAGGCACGGGGGACTAAGCTGACAGATTCCTGATCTCATGCTCATCACTGGCTACCCACAACTCTTCAATTGTCATTTGTTATCTATGTAGAATAAGCTCACTGTCTCCTGATGTGATCTAATAGTATGCTTGGTGTTTGATTTGATTTTATCAATAAAAGCATCCCAAGGAGGTGGAATTGCCCAGCTATATCCTGTATCGAAATTAGGATGCATTTTAATCTCGATAACCTCTCGAATCATCCTTGATAGAATTCGGTGTTCTTTTGCAAGGATTTATGGCTCATCATACTACAATAAAGTTATGGTTGGAACTATTGAAGACATGGTCAAAGATAGTGAACTTAAAGCGGACATAAAACCTGTAAAATCAAGTTTTATTAAATGATCACTAATCGCGTAAATATAAGAAATAATTAGGTTCTCAAACTTTAATGAAGTACTGTCTTTACAAAAAAAAAAATCCCATGCTGTCTTTTACAAGGGTTAATTATACCAATTTTTATAACTATAGGTTATCTATATCTATTAATAATCACAATCAAATCAGAATTATACGTTTATTATTTATCTCTCTCTTTCTAATCATGCTATAATAAAGCTCCGGCGTCTATTCGGAGACGGAAATGCCTTTGATGGAAACAAGTGATAACAGATTTTCACTGCAGGATATAGGTCTAAAGATCTTCACGCATATCAGTCTAACCATGGGTTGCTAAGCATCATATTTATGGTTAAAATAGTGTCATTTTAAGAGATAATATTATCGTGAAGATGAAAAGATTAATCCATTGAAGCCAAGTGTAGCAGTGTATAGCTACCGTAAAGCCGCCATAACGAGATACTTCTGAATGAATAACACCATCAGCATATTGATTACTAACTGTTCTCCAGCTTTACAGCCTGTAACTCCAATTTTTGGGGGTAACATTTTGTAAAATTCGTTCTTAACTGCTCTACACTCGGCGAAAGGAATATTCCTACTGAATTTCAAGTCTCCAGACCTTATGGCTCCAGAGAATTCATCATGAGTCTCCACATAGGCGGAAATATATCTATATATAAATAGTCAATTCTTGATTTGTTAATATGACAGAATAAATTTTGGTTTTACAAATTATAAATTTTCGTATATAACCATAAAAATATGTTTAATTTGTCATATAGATATATATTTATCAATAAACATTTGTTCCTTGTAGCTCATTGCGGCGATGGTGTCTCTATGTGGTGCCTCCAACTTTAAACTTTTAATAAGTAAGTATTAAAAAATGTATACACTTTATTATACATAAAAAAGGTGAAAATTTGTACGAGCTTAAACGTTAAGGGACATTTATGTTCATGGTAAGCTCTTTCCGGCGGATGAAGTGAAGCAATCCTTAACGGTTTTCATCTAGCAACCTTTGTATAAGACAACGTAATTAAAGAGGCAGGCGGGTGTTCGTGTATCTATAGCAAAGGTACATTTTTTTTATTGAATAACTTATCCTGAAGGCTCTTGATATATTCATATATAAATATATATATACATGGTGTTTCGTTATAACGTTTAAAATATTTAAATTCTTATTAAAACAATAAGTTATTTACACAACAAAGAAACTAATGTTTATATTAAAATAAAATACGTTTGACTTTAACAATATGGTGTCAGCTATCGCTTTTTTTTACTGCATCACATTTAGATCTTAAGTAGTATAATAATGTTCCCACTGTTGGGATTCGATGCTTCGCACCTCGCACACCGTTATTTGGGGCCACGGCGATACCAAAATCATATATGACAATCTAAGGATCTTATATTTATTCGTATTGCAGCCAATCGAGCGAAGTTGAACGATGTGGGTAAGTATAACATTTACACGACTAAACGATGGGGTTGTAAGTTCACCTGATGGTGAGTAATACCATCCCTGGGTTACAAATAATGTAAAATATCCATTCCGAGAGGTGATGCAATCAAGATAGATGATTAAATATGATGATGATGAAAAGAAGTATCAATGAGAAAATGGAAATAAGGAAAGAAAAAGATAAGTACTGATCCAAAACATGCAAGGGATACTCAAGAAAAAGCAATACCAGCATAAACAAGGAGGCGCCATTTAGGATGATATACACTGCATCATATTGAAGCAAACTCTTTGACTAGATCCTTTAATACATTATTAAATGTTACAGAGTACGGCGAGAGATTGTCAAGTGAGTTATTTTTAAGTTGTAATTAAACGAAGATTTTGATTATAAACCAAAAAATAATGTATGAAATTAATAGTCTTATTAACGTTCCCAGCGCTGGGACTCGAAGAATTTCCCAATAAGATAGTTACATGCAAAAAAAAATTATTAATATCATAAGGGTGATCGCCACACAAAAACATAAGATCCTTCACGTATATAAATATAACTATATCAGCGGTTGAATGGATACAGCATATCTCCATCTCTTCCTATTCGTATCTCCATCACTTCTTTTTTATATTTCCATCTCATCCTATTCATATATCCAACTCACCCTATTGATATCTCCATCTCTTCTTATTCATATATTCATCTCTTCCTGTTCATATATCCATCTCATTTCTCTCTCCTCACACGCGCAGTCCTTTTTAACATAGTAAATATGAAGTCTAATTTCAGGTATAGAAAACGGTGAGTTTAATATAAAACGATGTAAGATATTCTTTGTATAATCAATAATAAACTAACAGCCCACTTTACGTTCCCACTGCTGGGACTAGTGATGAATCATCACGATAGTCACAGCTGTTTAATCACCGCGCTGACGGATGTGATATGTCTTCCAATGTTAGGATGTTTTCCATCAGAAGTTGTAGCTTGGTGAGGATCGAAGCTGGACCTTCTTGAGAATAGTGCGCAGTTACTGTATCAATTAATTTATTAGGCAATGCCCACTGCTGGACATAAGCCTCCGAAGTAGTGAAGTCATTGCCCACTCGTTTCATTTGAAATGTGGGTGAAGTGACACAGTGCAATTTGCTGGCCATTTCTTGGAGCTGTTCCTTCTGGAGTTCGCTCTCCTGGTGTGATGACCTTTTAGGTTTAGGGCTTAGGATACCTTAGCCTGGATGTCCTGGCCTACACCATACAGGATGGGCGCGGTATAAATGATTTCCGGTTGCAGTTCGCCTGCCGCTGCTGCACAAGAATGGCCCGCAGCAGGTCACGCGCTGCACCACCGGCAAACCGATTACGTGTGAGTTTCACAGAAAAAAAATTTTTATACGTCACGATACGTATACGATACGACTTTTTATACAAGATTTTTTTTCATGCATTACGATATTTCATACTATGCAATAATATTTCCATCCGACACGATTTTTATACCATGCGATAAGATTTCCATCCGACACGAATTTCATACTATGCGATAAGTTTTTCACCCGACACGATTTTTATACTAAGCGATAAGATTTCTTCTCCACTACGAAGTTTCATACATTAGAAATTTTTCTGTAGTAAAATTTTTTACTCAACACATTTTTTTATACTTTACGATTTTGAAGGTATACGATCTTTTTGCATTCGAGTTCATGCGGACTGTAGGTCGCGGGCAACGCAAGACCGATCGATGAGGGAATCTTTGGGAGAGGTGTATGTCCAGCAGTGGACGTCTATCGGTTACATGTGAACATACGTATACTTAGTATATTAAGTAATGTATATATATCATAAATAATGAAATCGATTTATGTTTAATCTTTCAGTGGAGCCGAACTACGTGCCCAGTGAGTTCCCGATACTAATTACACTAACATTAGGAACATAAATATAATCTAGATTATATGAATAAAATAAATACTAACACTACAACCTATTCCCACAGGCAGCGATGAAGGTCAGTATTTATAATAGGTATATATAATAGGTAGTTTCACTGCTGGTAGGTCTCTGTTGTTACAAACCGTCTAGGTAAGTACCTCCGCAGCGCCTATTGCGGCCGACAAACAGTACTGTGCGAACATTACTATGTTCCGGTTTGAAGGGCGCTGTAGCTAGCGAAAATACTAAAGTATTTTTTTATTAAACAGTAAGCAATTTGCTTATAACGTGTCGGTAGTTAGGATGACACACACTGCAACATACTGTTTTCATCACAATGGTAAATGATACGCCTGCCGATATAAATGTGGTACTAGTTACGATAGTATACACTGCACCACTTTGCGCTCGTCGCCTTGAGACATAAGGTGTTAAGTGTCCTTACCCCAGTATTTTCACTAGCTCCAGCGCCCTTCAAACCGGATCATAATAATGTTTGCACAGTACTGTTTGGAGCTGCGGTGGTACTTACTAAGACAGTCTCCAGCAACAGAGGCCTACAGCACGTAGCTGCTGGTAAGCAGTAATAGCTCCAGCGCCCTTCAAACCGGATCATAATAATGTTTGCACAGTACTGTTTGGAGCTGCGGTGGTACCTACCAAGATGGTTGTAGCAACAGAGACACCGCAGGTAGCTGCTGATAGGCAGTAATATCCCCAGCGCCCTTCAAACCGGATCACAGTAATGTTTTGCACGGTACTGTTTGGGCTGCGGTGGTACCTGCAAGATGGTTGTAGCAACAGAGACACCGCAGGTAGCTGCTGATAGGCAGTAATATCCCCAGCGCCCTTCAAACCGGATCCGCATTAATGTTTGCATAGTACTGTTTGGAGCTGCGGTGGTACCTACCAAGATGGTTGTAGCAACAGAGACACCGCAGGTAGCTGCTGATAAGGCAGTAATATCCCCAGCGCCCTTCAAACCGGATCACGGTAATGTTTTGCACGGTACTGTTTGGGCTGCGGTGGTACCTACCAAGATGGTTGTAGCAGAGACACCGCAGGTAACTGCTGATAGGCAGTAATATCCCCAGCGCCCTTCAAACCGGATCACATTAATGTTTGCTGGTACTGTTTGGAGCTGCGGTGGTACCTACAAGATGGTTGTAGCAACAGAGACACCGCAGGTAGCTGCTGATGAGCAGTAATATCCCCAGCGCCCTTCAAACCGGATCACATTAATGTTTGCACAGTACTGTTTGGAGCTGCGGTGGTGCCTACCAAGATGGTTGTAGCAACAGAGACACCGCAGGTAGCTGCTGATAGGCAGTAATATCCCCGGCGCCCTTCAAACCGGATCACATTAATGTTTGCACAGTACTGTTTGGAGCTGCGGTGGTACCTACCAAGACGGTTGTAGCAACAGAACACCGCAGGTAGCTGCTGATAGAGCAGTAATATCCCCAGCGCCCTTCAAACCGGATCACATTAATGTTTGCACAGTACTGTTTGGAGCTGCGGTGGTACCTAAGATGGTTGTAGCAACAGAGACACCGCAGGTAGCTGCTGATAGGCAGTAATATCCCCAGCGCCCTTCAAACCGGATCACATTAATGTTTGCACAGTGCTGTTTGGAGCTGCGGTGGTACCTACCAAGATGGTTGTAGCAACAGAGACACCGCAGGTAGCTGCTGATAGGCAGTAATATCCCCGGCGCCCTTCAAACCGGATCACGGTAATGTTTGCACAGGTACTGTTTGGAGCTGCGGTGGTGCCTACCAAGATGGTTGTAGCAACAGAGACACCGCAGGTAGCTGCTGATAGGCAGTAATATCCCCGGCGCCCTTCAAACCGGATCACATTAATGTTTGCACAGTACTGTTTGGAGCTGCGGTGGTGCCTACCAAGATGGTTGGCAGCAACAGAGACACCGCGGGTAGCTGCTGATAGGCAGTAATATCCCCGGCGCCCTTCAAACCGGATCACGGTAATGTTTGCACAGTACTGTTTGAGCTGCGGTGGTACCTACCAAGATGGTTGTAGCAGCAGAGACACCGCAGGTAGCTGCTGATAAGGCAGTAATATCCCCAACGCCCTTCAAACCGGATCACATTAATGTTTGCACAGTACTGTTTGGAGCTGCGGTGGTGCCTACCAAGATGGTTGTAGCAACAGAGACACCGCAGGTAGCTGCTGATGAGCAGTAATATCCCCGGCGCCCTTCAAACCGGATCACATTAATGTTTGCACAGTACTGTTTGGAGCTGCGGTGGTACCTACCAAGATGGTTGTAGCAGAGACACCGCGGGTAGCTGCTGGTAAGCAGTAATAGCTCCAGCGCCCTTCAAACCGGATCACATTAATGTTTGCACAGTACTGTTTGGAGCTGCGGTGGTACCTACCAAGATGGTTGTAGCAACAGAGACACCGCAGGTAGCTGCTGATGAGCAGTAATATCCCCGGCGCCCTTCAAACCGGATCACGGTAATGTTTGCACAATTACTGTTTGGAGCTGCGGTGGTACCTACCAAGATGGTTGTAGCAACAGAGACACCGCAGGTAGCTGCTGATAGGCAGTAATATCCCCAGCGCCCTTCAAACCGGATCACATTAATGTTTGCACAGTACTGTTTGGAGCTGCGGTGGTACCTACAAGATGGTTGTAGCAACAGAGACACCGCAGGTAGCTGCTGATAGGCAGTAATATCCCCGGCGCCCTTCAAACCGGATCACATTAATGTTTGCACAGTACTGTTTGGGCTGCGGTGGTACCTACCAAGATGGTTGTAGCAACAGAGACACCGCAGGTAGCTGCTGATAGGCAGTAATATCCCCAGCGCCCTTCAAACCGGATCATTAATGTTTTGCACGGTACTGTTTGGAGCTGCGGTGGTACCTACAAGATGGTTGTAGCAACAGAACACCGCAGGTAGCTGCTGATAGGCAGTAATATCCCCAGCGCCCCTTCAGAGCCGGATCACATTAATGTTTGCACAATTACTGTTTGGAGCTGCGGTGGTACCTGCAAGATGGTTGTAGCAACAGAACACCGCAGGTAGCTGCTGATAGGCGGTAATATCCCCAGCGCCCTTCAAACCGGATCACATTAATGTTTGCACAGTACTGTTTGGAGCTGCGGTGGTACCTACAAGATGGTTGTAGCAACAGAGACACCGCGGGTAGCTGCTGATGAGCAGTAATATCCCCAGCGCCCTTCAAACCGGATCACATTAATGTTTGCATAGTACTGTTTGGAGCTGCGGTGATACCTACCAAGATGGTTGTAGCAACAGAGACACCGCAGGTAGCTGCTGATAGGCAGTAATATCCCCAGCGCCCTTCAAACCGGATCACGGTAATGTTTGCACAATTACTGTTTGGAGCTGCGGTGATACCTACCAAGATGGTTGTAGCAACAGAGACACCGCAGGTAGCTGCTGGTAAGCAGTAATAGCTCCAGCGCCCTTCAAACCGGATCACATTAATGTTTGCACAGTACTGTTTGGAGCTGCGGTGGTACCTACCAAGATGGTTGTAGCAACAGAGACACCGCAGGTAGCTGCTGATAGGCAGTAATATCCCCAGCGCCTTCAAACCGGATCACATTAATGTTTGCACAGTACTGTTTGGGCTGCGGTGGTACCTAAGATGGTTGTAGCAACAGAGACACCGCAGGTAGCTGCTGATAGGCAGTAATATCCCCAGCGCCCTTCAAACCGGATCGCATTAATGTTTGCATAGTACTGTTTGGAGCTGCGGTGGTACCTACCAAGATGGTTGTAGCAACAGAACACCGCAGGTAGCTGCTGATAGGCAGTAATATCCCCAGCGCCCTTCAAACCGGATCCACATTAATGTTTGCAGTACTGTTTGGAGCTGCGGTGGTACCTACAAGATGGTTGTAGCAACAGAGACACCGCAGGTGGCTGCTGATAGGCAGTAATATCCCCAGCGCCCTTCAAACCGGATCGCATTAATGTTTGCACAGTACTGTTTGGAGCTGCGGTGGTACCTACAAGATGGTTGTAGCAACAGAGACACCGCGGGTAGCTGCTGATAGGCGGTAATATCCCCGGCGCCCTTCAAACCGGATCACATTAATGTTTGCACAGTACTGTTTGGAGCTGCGGTGATACCTACCAAGATGGTTGTAGCAACAGAGACACCGCAGGTAGCTGCTGATGAGCAGTAATATCCCCAGCGCCTTCAAACCGGATCACATTAATGTTTGCACAATTACTGTTTGGAGCTGCGGTGGTACCTACCAAGATGGTTGTAGCAACAGAGAGACACCGCAGGTAGCTGCTGATAGGCAGTAATATCCCCAACGCCCTTCAAACCGGATCACATTAATGTTTGCTGGTACTGTTTGGAGCTGCGGTGGTACCTGCAAGATGGTTGTAGCAACAGAGACACCGCAGGTAGCTGCTGATAGGCGTAATATCCCCAGCGCCTTCAAACCGGATCACATTAATGTTTGCACAGTACTGTTTGGAGCTGCGGTGGTACCTGCAAGATGGTTGTAGCAACAGAGACACCGCAGGTAGCTGCTGATAGGCAGTAATATCCCCAGCGCCCTTCAAACCGGATCACATTAATGTTTGCTGGTACTGTTTGGAGCTGCGGTGGTACCTACCAAGACGGTTGTAGCAACAGAACACCGCAGGTAGCTGCTGATAGGCAGTAATATCCCCAGCGCCCTTCAAGCCGGATCACATTAATGTTTGCACAGTACTGTTTGGAGCTGCGGTGGTACCTACCAAGATGGTTGTAGCAACAGAGACACCGCAGGTGGCTGCTGATAGGCAGTAATATCCCCAGCGCCCTTCAAACCGGATCACGGTAATGTTTGCACAGTACTGTTTGGAGCTGCGGTGGTACCTACCAAGATGGTTGTAACAGAGACACCGCAGGTAGCTGCTGATGAGCAGTAATATCCCCAGCGCCCTTCAAACCGGATCATTAATGTTTGCACAGTACTGTTTGGGCTGCGGTGGTACCTACCAAGATAGTTTGTAGCAACAGAACACCGCAGGTAGCTGCTGGTAAGCAGTAATAGCTCCAGCGCCCTTCAAACCGGATCATAATAATGTTTGCACAGTACTGTTTGGAGCTGCGGTGGTACCTACCAAGATGGTTGTGGCAACAGAGACACCGCAGGTAACTGCTGATAGGCAGTAATATCTAGCGCCCTTCAAACCGGATCATAATAATGTTTGCACAGTACTGTTTGGAGCTGCGGTGGTACTTACTAAGACAGTCTCCAGCAACAGAGGCCTACAGCACGTAGCTGCTGGTAAGCAGTAATAGCTCCAGCGCCCTTCAAACCGGATCATAATAATGTTTGCACAGTACTGTTTGGAGCTACAGTGGTACCTACCTAGACGGTCTCCAGCAACAGAGACAGCAGATATTTAGATGATATTTATACCTAAGAAATATTTAACTATTTATTATCTGTCTGTTTGTTAATGACCTTTGCCCCTTTTAGAGCGTAAAAAAAATAATGAAACAAAAATTACTGACGGCGGTGGAGTCGCAGAGAGTAAGATTTTTTTTAAATCCACTACACGACTACACTAGGAAGACGTTCACCTGATGGTAATTAGTATGCACGTCCATAACAATGTGGCGCTAGTTAGGATGGTATACACTGCACCACAATGCGCTCGTGGAGACAAAAGATTCACTCTACAGCACCCTTTAAACCGGAACGCAGTAAAGTTTAACACACTCCTGTTGATTTTATCTTTAACTTTGTGATAAATCGTAGGGTTTCATATATTCCGTAAACAGACTTTTCGATGCGATATTCAAGTGTTATCACGATTGTAACACGCAAAAAAGAGTGTAGCTAATGTTGTGACATTTCAGATGGTGTGAAGAAATCGTACGTACCGCCGCCGAAGTCCAAGAATCCCGATCATTACATAGATGATGATTAAGATGATTAATATAACGATCAGCGTAGTTTTCTTGGCGGCCATCTTTGTATTTACCACCAACATTGAAGTAATCAATAATTACTGAGATTAATGGGGGTGTAAAGGGTTAAGATCTAAGACCAGGTCATCGCGGTACACCCTGCACCCTGATAGACAACAGACGAGACCCTGACCACCCACCAACCCACACTGGGACAGGGTTGGGGCGAAAACCAAATGAGGATCCTCGAGGGAAGCCTAAGCTCAGTATTGGCATCCGGCTGATAAGAGAATAATGTAGTACGTGAATTCTAGGATGCTGATTTGACCTTGATATCTTTAGGCTCTAAACTTGAACACTATCAATCAAGACTTCATATTCTACCATTTAAATACGTCAAGGTTTTTTTTTTTTTTAATTTAATATTAGTAACACATGGTATCTCTTGCGTCCCGAGCTAAGTACAGCTTGTTTCTAAGAACCCTGGATCTTATCAGATAGATTAATTATTGATATTTTGTATTAAATATATACGCGTTATAACTGTCCCACTGCTGGGACTCGGGATCTTCTCACGCATAGACGAAGTCAACGCCTTTTATCTACCACGCTGGTCGTGTATATGAAAGCTGTTTATGGGATATGTCGGATTCCTCAAGATGGTTTCCATCACCGGAAGCACAGTGAGAAACCTGAGTCTCTTTGCGACTTATGCCGTCTGCGACTACTGCTCTATCTACTGTGATCTGGTGAAGGTGGACTATTGGGATGCAAACAATGAAAGACCGAATTTCGAGAGAAGTCTACGTTCAGTAGTAGGCGTGTGATGATGATGATGTCTTAAGAAAAATATCTTAATCAATAGGAAGACGTATAATTCATCAGCTGGTGAGATTATCACTAATCTGATTACTTAGTAGTAATAAGTTAGTATCGGGTCACTTACGTTGTGCGGTGGTGTTGTCGGCACCGGTTTGGTGACGAACGGCCGCGACGTGGTGACCGGCGGCAGGTACTTGTTCGTCTTCTGCGTCGGTAAGGTCACCGGTGGCTGTGGGCGTGTCTGCGGAGTAGAAGGGATTTTAAGGCTCATACACACTAGTACTGTATGAATGTAAACACACTTGCAAAATAAGAAAAAAATAGAAGAAAATAAAATTAAAATTAGACAACAGAAAATTAAACTAAAATTTAAAACAAATACAATAACACCAAAACAAAAACACAAAGAACTAAATATATCCATATATATATATATATATGTATATAAACTTGTATATAAAAGGGGAAGAAAAAGGTTGCATATACACTAATACTACGACTACATATAACTACACATCTATATCCAAATGTAGATTCATATTCATATTATCCGCTACCAGATAATAGATGGCGCTGATATTAATTTCTGTTTTCTGTTGCTGTGTCAGACAGAGGTTCTTGGTTCGATTCCGAGGTCACTCGTACAGTTTGGGTTTTCGGACCCCACACGGTTAATCACCGTATTCATGTAGTACAAATTGATTATAACAATAATGGTGAACTTTAGCTGATGATATATAGTGGATGCAACGTTCAGAGCGGGTACGCTTATTAATATTATATATAGATAAGAAGTCGAGTCATGTTTAAATCACCCGATGTTAACAACGGAAACGTCTTCCCAAACAACTGTAGTTAACACAGTGAAAGGCTTTGTATGCCACCAGGTCAAAGCAGAGCTGAAGTTCATCATTACCCATTAAAAAACTAATAACGGAAACCTGGTGAGCTCTTCCAGATGAGGGACGATTGTCCACATTCAAGCATTCATCAAACTATGACGTTTAAAACAATAGACCATAGACAATTGCACTCCATCAAGATAAAGTTCTTCACGGATCGGGGTTTTATTAGCATTGGAAGCTGAACGACATCTGAATGTTCACATCCCAAGGTGACCCATTGTTTTGGTGACACAATAGTCCCATAAGTATCGCCTTGGAGCGGTGATGGTTCAGTTAGAGCGGGAGGATGCTGTGAGGAGTTGTTACTTAATGAGTTCAAGATTTACTCATGGTAGGTCTATTGCTGGCGAGTTTAGAAGGTACTACAGCTCGTATTGCTGGCAACGAACAATACTGTGTTCCTGTTTGAAGGACTATTGAAATTACTCGGATAACTGTACTACATTTTATTTCACACCAGACGAGTTTGACGTCGTGTGGTGTAATGAATAGGAAAAAGCTTCCGATGTGAGGAATACGAATTGGAGTAGCGAAAATATTCCGGCTCATGCGACGTTTATCAGAAAAAAGCCGTAAATCCCAACAGTGGGATCATAGAGCAAGCTGTTAATAATCTTATATTGGATATCGTCTAGACGTTTAAAGGAAGACTCTAAGACAAATAAGTCTTAACAGTGGAAGGTTTGTCGATGGTCACTGGTATTGTATTGACACTCATCATCAGCCCACAGGCGCCCACAGCTGGACATAGGCATTCTCCAAAGATTCCCACATCGATCGGTCCTGCGCTACATCCTTTCAGTTACCCGTCGAGCATAAAGGGCCGTTGTTTGTAGAGGTTCATTTGGGGGTTTTGGGCCATTTCCCACCAATGCGGGTTGGTGGGATAATATCACTATTCCCCTCTAATTACTATGATGATGCTGTAGTTTTTTTTTAAATACGTTATAAGTACATCGTCATAGTTTCACTGGTAGGCTATTGTTCTAGACTTTAAAACCTCCTTATCTTAGATCTGAAGATCACGTTGGATATCTTATCACTGATAATCATCACTGTGGTGATGGAAATTCCAATGATGCTTCAGTGTTATGATCTGGTGCACCAGATCAGAGTTTTGCTCTTTTAACTGATTTTTTGGTACAAACAGTCTCAAACCGTACGTAATCGTGTGCTACTGCGAGATGATAATCATCTGTCTTAATGACCTGCTCATCTCCGTTTGAAAAACCTAAGCACTAGACATCTGGTTCAAATTGTATAGTATATTCTCGCGTCTTCATAATCTCATGAATTAAAAAAAAACACACACACACACAATGGCGCCGCGTCCAAATCCGCAAATGGCAATGATATGCCACGACACGGCCAATGTCGGACCTCTCCATCCATTACGTTGGAGGCAATGAATGTGTTGCAGTGTGAGTACGCGCGCGGATTCTGGCTGCGGTTCAGGGTCGGCGGTTACATAACGGCGGCGCGGTGCGACGAGCTGCCAGCTAGCTAAATATTAGATAATTTTTTTTATAAAGCTAAGCTGCTAGAAAGCTGTTCGACTGATGATGATCATGTAATAAAAATAGTTGGTCAGGAGGAAGTGGAAACGGTATATGACGGCGAAATCAAACGCGCGACTCCATCCAGTGTTGAGAACCGACGCCCAAAGTTACTGGGAAATTACACCCTGATTGAAGGAGACAGAGAAGAAGAAGATAACAAAACAATGGAGAGAGTTGATTACTCCATGATCATCTAATAATAGAGGTTTAAGCATTGTAGAAGAAAAGAGGACGAATGAAGATAAATATGATGAAGATGAAGATGAGAATTATGATGAATAAAGACTATAGGGAAAAGTTACTAAAAAGGACTCCCACATTAGTTAGAATAGCTAGAAGTAAGAAGTTAGCACAGCTAAGAGAACAGTTTGATTGATGACTATCTAACAAAGAGAAGAGAATAGAAGAGTAACAAGAAGAGAATGAGAGGAAATCTAATAGAAATCATTTAAAGTAAGATTGAGTCAAACCAGAGAAGGACTACAAAGCTGCAAAAAACAGGAAACTGTTCTTTAAAGAATTTGGAAAATATTTAAGAAGACATTAAAGGAAGAAGATAAAAGAATAAGCGGAAGACTGAGAATGAGGTCGAAGATAGTTCAGGATACTCCGACTCTTGACAGCTGGTCAGCAGGATCCAAGGAAACCGCTCCACCATCCAAACTAACAATTCATCCAGATACTTAAGTGTTACTCGACAATTGAATCATTTCTCGGGAGCTTCTTTCAGATATTCCAGATCTAGATTTCTAGATTAATACTAGTAAAGACTAGATCGCTGTTTACTATCTGGTGGGGACGTTGTCAAAAGCTAGACTATACAATTAAAAGGAATGATGATTCCAAACAGTTCGGCTGGGCTTTGTGGGACAGTACAAGTGACCTGTGTCCAGCTGTGGACATTTATTGGTTGAAATGATGATGATGATGGCGATGATGATAATGATGGTGATGGTGATAATGATGATGGTGGTAATGATGATGATGATGATGATGGAGAGCTTCGGTACCAAGCTGTCGTCGTGAGTTAGCTTATGCTGCTGCATGGTCACCACTTACCGTTGGTATTGTGAATGGTATTTTCGGCGGGTTGTAGCTGTACCCCTTGCTCGGCGGCAGGTATTCGTTTCCGGCGGATGCTGCTACGCTGAGCAGCGATGACGTCACCACCCACGACAACCACATCTGCAAGATTGGGGCGCATTTAATCACTGACTCCATTTTTTTTAGCTTCCCCTGCGTAGGTTGGGTCAGGGCGTTTAATTTACAGTTCACTTATCATCTATACTTATTCGATACAATTTTTTTTTTTTTTTTTCTTTCTCTGACTTCATTAAATCATCCACCACCGGATATCCACATCTTCCAGCTAATCTTTCTATGGTGATGGTGATAGTGATAGCAATGAATATATGATAGTATTACGTTTGATACAGGAAATACTACTTCATTCAATAAAGTGATGGGACGAACTGATCACCTGATTTTAAGTGATCCGCTCGTTCATAACGTAACGATAGTTAGGATGGTGTATACTGCACCGCTTTGCGCTGATCGCCTAAGTTACAAAGTTTCGCTATCTCAGTAAGAGCGTCCTTCAAACCGGATCACATTAATGTTTGCTCAGTGCTGTCTGTCAGCTGCAATAGGAGCTGTGGTGGTCTCCGGCGACTGAGCCCTGTCACCAGTTCACGTTTCTTTGACCTGTCACTGATGCAAGTCCCACCAGCTCAGCTGGAACAGCTTGCAAAGTTATAGATACTCGATATGAGTTGGCTGCATTATTCAGCAATAGAAATATGCGGTTGAACCGGTTTCCGCCGAAGCGGAAGCGATATTCTTTATGACGTTTTTAAGTACTCCTTGAACTATCCTTGTCGAATCCTGTTTAAAGTTTTTTTTTTTTTAAAAGACAAAGCATCTTAAGCATAAAGAGTATGAATATAATTTATGGATGGATCAAGATCTTAAGGGATATACCAATGTGTAGCAGTCTGCACAACCGGATGCGATGGTGACCATCAACATTTATCCTTTTTTTTTAATTCCATTAAGCAACGAGATGGTAAGTATTACGCCGGACAATAACATGGCGCTAGTTAGAATGTTATACACTGCACATTGCTGTCTTCGCCTGAGACAAGATGTTGAGTCTCATTACCTCTGTAATTACACTAGCTACAGCGCCCTCCAAACCGGAACACGGTAATGTTTGGCGGCGGAAAGAATTGCTGCGGAGATACCATAAGTCCTTTACTCAGTCTGTGTCAAGGACTTCCTATTGTAATACGAAGGGAGCTGTGATGGAATACCACCGCGTGCCGGTGATAATACCATCATCATTATCAGCTGATAGACTGATGATGAATGTGTGATGAAATACATCACAAGAGTCTGAAAGTTTTAGAAAAAAAACACTCGAAAATTTGGTGATGTTACTTCTGCTGTTTAGAGGTCAACTAAGAATGGTTCTCTATTCCTCCCTCAAAAGGAGTTGTTAATAACGGAAGCACATCAGCCGGAGAACAGCTGGTATATATATAAATAGGATAGATATAATCTAGACTTTTAGTAATTAATATGTATACACTTAAAATCGCGTGCAATGTGACATGCAGGCAGTTTTGTTTCACCGGTTACAATGCAGCGGACCTATAGATCAAGGTCGCGCCGCTCGCCAGCGAGCTGATCACGCGCGAGGTGTCAGTACATTCGGAATTTTAATTCATCACTCAAATTCAAGTGATATTCTGGTGCTGAGTGTACACACTGCACCACATAGCGCTCGTAACCTTGAAACATAAGATAGAGTAATAAATAATAGGAAAATAAGATTAAGTCTCATTACCCCAGTATATCACTAGCTTCCCTTTATTAAAGTATTATACAGTGATATCTGTCCGCTGCTGATCTAGACGGTATCCGGTATCAGAGACTCTGTATATATATTATTATTAATCCTCTCCATTATAAACGTGACATCATTTTAACGAAGCAAAGGTGACAGAATTATAAAAGAAAAAAAAAGTAGCAGTTATTTTTACTTGTTATTTTTATCTGTGATTTTTAATGTTTCTTTTTTTTAATTCCGCGGCTTATCGATAATCGAGAGTGTGCGTTAAAATCGATTTTAATATAAATAATATTATTTACGAGCTACTTATACTGTGAATGGTGATAGTTAACATTTGTGTGGATTTTTTTTTTTAATTTTGACGAGTGATACGTTCACTTGGTAAGTGATACGCTGTTGTACACTGTATCACATTGTGATTGTTCACTTTGTGATATGAGCTCTTTACCTGTATCACTTAGAATCAGGTGATCGTGTTATCAAGTAAACAATTCTATTGCTGGAGACCGCCTAGGTAGATATCAACGCAGCGTATATTTCTGCCAACAAACAGTACTGTGCAAGCAATACTATGTCCCGGTTTGAAGGACTCTGTATTTAATAAAATTGCTGGTGTAACGATACTCTCCATCTAATGTCTTAAAGCGACGAATACAGTATGGCGCTGTATATATCATCCTAAGTAACGCCACATTGTTAAACGGGCGTATCACTTATAATCAGGTGATCGTGTTGTTAGGTAAACGTGACGGTACATCTCTATCGCCGGAGACCGTCTAGGTAAGTACCACGGCAGCGTCTATTGTTACCATCAAAATACTGTGCAAATATTACAATGATCCGGTTTGAAGGACTCATAGCTATCACTTGTGATAGTGTCTCTGTTGCTACAGACCGTCTAGGTAGGTACCGCAGCGTCTATTGCAGCCGACAAATAGTACTGTACAAACATTATTGTGATCCGGTTTGAAGGGCGCTCTAGCTTATAAAATTACTTTTTTTACGTCTTAAAGCGAGGAATACGATGTGGCGCTTTGTATACGAACTCGTGTCACGTAATTTTGAGTGTATGTATAATGTACGAAACAGTTGAATTGGTTATGGGAGATAATACCACCATCCTCACGATGGTGGTATTATCTTCACTAAGTTACCATCTTCGTCTAGGATGACGGGAGCTAATACCTAACGCCTCAAAGGTTATGATGGTATACACTTAACCACATTGTAGCCGTGTGATGCCTGATCTCATCAGATAGTAGTTGAACGGTACTGCCTACTCCTACTCCTCGAAGGATACCCTGCTGATGGTGTGAAGTAAAGGTCATGAGGGATTATTATTCCGTACCCTCAGCCGTCAGCATCAGTACAGTCGGAGAGGCTCCGGGATCTTTGTGATGGCACATCTCTGAGGAGCTTAACCCTCGCACCATCGCTGAGCCATACGCTGTTCCAGGTGTCAGTTATCCATAGCCCCCACCATCAATACCTGCGGAACTCTCAGACCCTTTTAGTCGCCTTTTACAGCAGAGCTGACCACACTCGTATACTTACTAGCTAAAGACTTCAGGGCTACCAACTGTGAAGTAACTCATCAGTTCCCCTTTGGTATCTTTGAATTCTTAATACATTCATAGCGCTGCTCTGGTCAGTGGAATGCGATCCCACCGCTGGGAATAAATCCCACACATTCACGTATTCTATGTAAACAAGTATTGTACTGCTGTTTGCTATTAATTAAAACGCATATCAAGCTATTAATATCATTTAACTCGTTGCCGTGGGATCCTTTTTTTTTTGTTCTCATCACGCTATTGTTGACTTGGAGTCTGCTTAGTATGTGAAGAAGACCTTTGTGCCTTGATTTAAGACCTCTATTGAGCAGTTAAGTTATACCAGTTAAAATAACCAGACAGTTAAGTTATTACTTAATCCATAGTCATATATCAATAGTATATACAAGCTTCACTAGTTGAAGAGGAACTTTAAAAGTATATACTACTTTTAAAGCATTAATATCTCACTTATAACCCGATTTACTCTTAACTTCCGGTGAACTGGATAAGGAAGATAAATTCGAATGACAGTCTCATACCGTATCCGCCGGCACACGCTTGACCATTGAATATTAAAAAGGCAATTGAAGTTTGAGAAGCGATGTGTGGAAGAAAAAATTTGAATTATTATTAAAGTATGAAATTAAATAGGAAGAATGAAATGTGAGTTAGAAATAATATTACAAAGATAAAATAGAAAAAAAAGACAAAGGCTCGATCCTCACAAAACCGAATGAAGTATAAATAAAAAAACTGCATTTGATTAGCGTTGTAGTGTAAATCGTTTTGATACTTTATCGGGCAGTGTAGTACGCGGACTAGCTATCTGTTATACATTACGAGATGTCTCCCAGCGATGGGAACGTTAACAGGTGTGTTAATATTGGCGCGGACGGGTCTCGTAACTCTGCTAATTGTTAAGGACTCGTTTCCCAACCGCTGTGTCCACTGTTGGGAAAGAGATATGTATCGCGGCGCCGCGTTGCGTGCGCTCTCGACGCGTCCGCGCGCCATTGTCTCGCCGCGTTGCGGAAATGTTGTTGTGTGAATTCCTTACAGCAACAGCTGATTGTTAAACTATACTTCAATGTAATCCGTCGGTTAGTTTGACTGTTACACTAACAGTTAAATTAACTGCCTTTTTAATCTACACTCAAACTCAAAATCACTCAAAAACCCTATACTTAGGTGTACCGGTATGAAATGAGTGTTTTTTTGTGAAAATAAAACACTAATTATTAATGGGAAAGTAAAAAACATTTCATTCAAAGTATTGGCCATTGTTTATACACATTGTGACCACGTTTCTACTCAATTTGTGGATACCACGCCAATAAAATAGTTCGTCTTTTAAAGCAAACCAACCAGACACCCAATTTTCGAGCTCCTCGTAGGAACCAAAGTGCTGCTCAGCCAATGCGTGTCCCATCGATGAAAACAAATGGTAGTCGGAAGGAGCCAAGTCTGGTGAATACGGCGGGTGGGGTAGCAGGTAGCAGCTCCCAGCCAAGTGTTTTGATTGTATTTTGAAACATTTGTATTCTGACGCTCACTTCATACCGGTACACCTAGTATATATTATATATATGTTTTTGATGCCTGTCTATTTATAGTTTATATATTAATTATTTATTGCTTCTTATATATCAGCTACGATAGAAGATAATGCCAAAAGTATTAAGCTGACCATTTCATTTGATTATGTTTTTGTTAAAACATAAACGAATGACAATAACTACTAACTTCTTTGGTACTATAAAATGAATTATTATTATAATTGTCGTTAACTATTTGTTATAATGTCGCTTGCGTGCCGAATAGTTCAAATTAACTTGCGAAAGTGCAATATGTACACAAAAACACATGTCCATCAATCTACGGGCCGGCGCTTACAAAATTCAATCTACGGTTAAAAACAACGCATTAGAGCTCCGCCGCCATTACAGGTTTAATGGAGCGAGCTCGTGTACAGCCGCGCGCACAAGTTGCGCGCCGACGTCTGCGCAGCGCGAGGCGCACGCGGCGCGCCCCCGCCGCCGCCCGTACGCGCGCTCCGCCGCACGCACTGACATTTTGTCAAACAATTCAGTACTGCCAACATTAAAGCAACGCGGCGAACTTTACATTATTGCACGGATTTAATGATTTAAAATCCTAAACTATTACACTTTCAGATATTTATGGTAAGTTTTAATTAATTACAAAAGATATTTTTAATAAAAGCGCAAAACAGAATAGCAACTGCTAACGAAATAATACCTCTCAAGTTGCATAAAGAAAAATTTACTGTTCTTAGGCCTCTATCGTCTCTTCCAAACCTATTTAGAAATCAATTAAACCCTACTCGATTAAAAAGGCTACTAATACGATCTTTCTTCAATTGTTTCATGTCAGAAATAAATGTGATGCCTACGCATCACATTTATTTCTGTGGCAATAGGCTGAACATGTAATGGTCAGCCTCTTGCCACAGATCAATTATGTGGATAGTTTGAAGTAACAGGATACGAAAATCTGGAAGCGGACCTTTTTGAAAACACATTACAGATAAAGGGACTGGAGAGTTTAGATTTTATAAACCCAGTTACAAAAAGCAATGTTGCAACATTAAATCAAATATTCTGACATGATTGCAGAAGCCATTGTGTATCATGGGAACGTAGTCGGTACATTTCGTTGAATCGATTGTCCTTTTGTGTTGTTGGTTTTTTTTATTATCGCTTACAATTTTGCAAGTGTCCAGATTATACATAGTTCCTATGTACGCCTTATTGTTGTTAGTTTAACACCAACTTAACCCTACACCTTTAGTTGGTTAAAAATACTAATAAATACATGCTTAAGATTTCGTGTAAAGTTTTGTATAGTAATGAATTTTTATTGAAGGTTATTATCTCCATGGCGCAGATATTAAAAGTTTGCTTAATAACATAAAGCTTCAATTCCGTGATCATTTATTGTAAAATTTGCTTGATGATAAAGTTTTTTGTACTCGCCTGGTTAACTATCGTTACCATATTGTATATTTGCTGCTATAAACACATTAATCTCATCCATGTCCAAAAACATCAGCGCCAGAGAAGATGAAAAGGCACATGTTCATTTGCCATAGTCCTTTTCCCTTCAAGAAGGTCTTTTTTTCATACTCAGGTCTAATCTCGAGCTACTTTTTACTAGACTTTAAGTCTAAGGTTTTAAACCATTTCTTGCCGGTAAAAGTATGTAAAATATCGTCAATACGTGAAAATGGATCAATGTCTACTTCTTAATCTTGATTATTCTTTCAGAGTTCAACACTCGTTGTAAAGTGTTATACCATTGTAGATAGGGAGACACGCGTACCGGAAGACGTGGTGTTGGAAGTCTTCCCACAAGGTGGACCGATGATCTGTTGAATTTTGCGGGAATCCACTGGATGCGAGCAACGTGAGACCGATCGATGTGGAAATTGGTGAGGCCTATGTCCAGCAGTGGACGTCTATCGGCTGATGATGATGATTGTAGATAGAGGGAAAGCGTATCATTCGAAACCAAGTAATAATAATAATTTATTAGCAGTATTTACACTTGTTAATACACTGAGAAACCGCAGGTCTTGAACGAAGCTAAGCTTGTATCTCAGGACCCTGGACCCAGTGTCCGTTCCTTGACTTTATTAATAGAATATATGAAAGTATTACAAACCTGACGACCCCTACATCACATTATCATCAATTCTTCATCAGCAATTATGTTCAAAATTGAGGTTTAATCTCAATTATGTATTATTTCAAACATTATATCATTACATTACACAACATCATGACCATCGCCTTGTTATGCATCAACTGTCTATAGGGTCGCAGGATTTTTTATATCCTCAACCAGATTCCGGATATCCTTATGATTTCACTAGATTAGGAAAAAGGATTAAAGTTGCCATCATAATCAACGATATTGGCAGACAGGTTGGTGCTGCCAGATATCGATTTGTGATATTGATGAAAGATATTTTGATTAGAGAAAGACAAGTGAGGGATCTGGCAGAATTCTAGCATCAGACTCCAGTTAGCGCAATAGGTCTGACTATTATGGACATTATCAACCTTCACACCTGAAAATACTAGACAAGAAGCAGAATTAGTGTTGGAGTAGAATGGAATTATGATAAATTTCTGCCGGATTCTGTCAGCTGGTAACCCTGAGGCCGCGGTGTGTAAAGACGCGCTGCTGTTAAGCAACAGATAAATCATCTCGCGTTGCTGGATCTCGTTCGTTTTGACAAGAAAATTGTCTAAACCGCTCACGTAACTTGGACGTTATTAAAATGAGAAAATGGTCATATTACGTGGACGTTTTTTATATCATCATCGTCATCATCATCATCGTCAGCCGATGGACTTGGCCTTAGCCGCCGCTGGATTGCGATCTCCACCAGACCGCTGTTCAAACGTTTCTTCTATTTGGATTTACGTTACAGATAACTACAGTTTTAATTAGATGTTAACGTATCTCTTTATATTGTACGTTGCTATGGCAACCGCATGAATAACACGAAATAAATATCTTCATGAAGATCTCTACTCGATTGATGTGGGAATCTTTGGCGGACTATGTCCAGCAGTGGACATCTATGCTGCTAATGATGATGAAACATTATATAATATATTCAAAATTTAATATGTAATTACACTAGCTGTTCCTCGCTCGCTTTGCTAGCGGCTGTAGCGCTTTGTATAGCAACCGTTACCATAGCAACCGGCGTAAATAACTCCAAATGAAAATGTTTACAGAAGTTAATCAGAAATAAAACGATGAAGGATCTATGAATTTAGAAAAAATGTATTGTATAATCTTCTATAGATCATACCGCGTTGAGTGGTCATGTTGCCGTGTCGATACGTTCACTCGTTTTCACGTGATGGACGAACAAACAAAACCCATAGATGTTTCCGTTATAATCATCATCATCGCTTGTTTATGACCAACTCATAATAAGCCTTCCCGAAAAGATAATTGCCAGAGTCGCAACTCTTGGGCATGAAGGTTGGAGTACAGATGCTGCCGTTCAGAAATTGGTCCACATCCAGACTTCTTTTAGGACTTGAAGTCCGTCTGGCAGCTGTAATCCAAATTAAATACTCATGTTTCATGTTGACAATTCCATGGTCAAATGGGGGGTGAACGGTTCCCGCACACCAACACCCGGCTCCCGAGCCAACCCTCGCCAGCTCGTGGTGCACCCTGCTAATCAATGGAGGCTCTGGCTGCCACCAACTCGCATTGGGTTGGCGTGGTAAGAAAGATCCGAAGTCTAACCCATAGGAACTCTTACAAACCATGACCCTAACTGTCCAGCAGTAAGACGCCATGGTGATTGCGGTCGCGGGAAACCACTGGCACAGGATCGGTCGATGTGGAGACTTTTGGAGGAGGCCTAGGAGCTGTGACCTTCTGCGACCTTCATGCAGCATAGCTTCGTCGTTTGTTAGTTTTTTTTTTCCCACCACGCTGGCCCAATGCGGTTTGGTAGGAGCCAGAGCCTCGTTCGTTGATCATCAGGGTGCACCACGAGCTCGTGAGGGTTGGCCTGGATCCCGTGTTGTTACCAGTAATATGATACATATATTATAAATAATTCACGAAGGTGTATTGCGCAAGTGATAATTTAATTTTGACACTTGCTATTTTAAAATGGCGGCCGTTGAGCGCGAGACGTACTGGCAGCCTGTAATTAAAGCAACATTACTTTTTTCTAAGAGCGGCCCGGCTCGGCGCGAAACTCTCACGGTATATAGCACAGATAATAAAAGGCCTTTTCGGCTAATTGACCTTTGCCTCGGCTTTGTCTATGGTTCTTCGAGAATGTTGTAACTAATTTTATATTCAAGTAAAATTTAAATTTACCACCGCAGCACTGATAAACAGTAATGTGCAAACATTGCCGCGATCCGGTTTGAAGGGCGCTGGAGCTGTTACTGCTGGTAGGTCTCTGTTGCTACAGACCGTCTAGGTAGGTACCGCCGCAGCGTCTGTTGCAACCAATAAACAGCACTGTACAAACTATATTGCGATCCGGTTTGAAGGGCGCTGGAGCTATCACTGCTGGTAGAGTCTCTGTTGCTACAGACCGTCTAGGTAGGTATCACCGCAGCGCCTGTTGCAGCCGACAGACAGTACTGTGCGGACATTACTGTGATCCGGTTTGAAGGGCGCTATAGCTCGTGAAATTATTGCGATAACGACATTTAACATCTTAAGTCTTAGGGCGGCGGGAACAATGTGGTGCAGTGTATATCATCCTAACAAGCGCAACGCTGTTCTTTTGGTGAAGTTCTTGCTCGTTTTGTCATCATTCATCATCATCAGCCAGTGGACGCCCACTGTTGGACATAGGTCTCCATGTTTGTAGGGGTTTATATGGGGGTGATTTGGGCCATTACCCACCACTCCGCCCTAATGCGGGCTGGTGGTTTATTCATTGGAAATGCTTCTTCTTCATGAGTATAGGAAAGTTCACCGGAAATGCTACAGCCAAACAGCGTACAATCATTACTGTGGTCCGGTTTGAAGGGCGTCGTAGCTAGTGTAGTTACTGGGGTAACGAGACTCAACATATCTCTCACGCCTTTTCAACTAGCGTCACGTGTAGCTGATTGGACATCAGAGGTCCGTAAATGGATGGAAGTCCTGATCCTCCGGAGGTGATCCTCGCGTTGAACCGATTGCACCAGCTCATGTGGTAACTTAACTAAGTTATGGCGCAAAGTCTAGATCATAGTTTAACTATGATAAAACCTAGATATATCATCACCTCTGTTTGCCTTGATCTATGCTATATTTGGGGATTCACAGGATCCAAGCCAAGATCACCAGCTCGTGGTGCAGCCTGGTAGTCAAGAAACAAGGCTCTAGGTGCCATCTATCCGTGTTGGGCCAGGGTGGTGGGATCCCCCACATCCCCCCATATGAACCCTTACATACTACAGCCCCTAGTGCCCAGAGGTGTCGGAGGCCATGCTGACTGTATGTGGAGATCTTTGTGGGAGACCTAAGTCTAGACGTCTATCGGCTGATGATGAAAGAATGAAGGAGGAAAATGTGTACGAGTAATGAGACTGGAAATAGGTGATCTATATCAGGCGATCACCTGATGGTGAGTGATACGCCGGCCTATAACGTGGTGCTAGTTAGGATGGTATACACTGCACCATAACACGCTCGTCGTCTGACACACACACTTGAGCCTCATCCCAATAACACTAGCTACAACCTCTTTCAAACCGGATGACAGTAATGTTTGTCGGCTGGTACCTACTTAGACGGCAGAGAGTTACCAGCAGTACGATTAGCATTAAACTGCGTCCATATTTAAACGTCAACCTACGACGAATGGCCACCGTTAGTTTTGCTTTTTTTTTAAAAATACATAAAAGTAATGTACGGATCGGACCTCTACTTAATCTTAGGTCCCAACACTTCGTTTTGAGTGTTGTCTCACACTGTTGCGTTCTCTGCAAAGTATATAAAATGAAAAGAGAAATCCAACACCTTATACGCACTATTAAAAACCCCGCCGACGCCATTGTTCCCGCGTTCGGACGCAATAAAATAAATCGATTGTCGCGAATCGATTCTGTTATCGGACGTCGGCGAATCGATGCACCATCCGAATTCCACCTTCGACCGTTTATGGGACCTTCGACCCTCGATCTGAACGTTGAAGCACTCACTTAACCGCGTATCGGTAATAATTTAACCGGCTCACTCGTAATATTTAAGTGAAACTCCGCATCCGCTTTGAACACTAAGAAGTAAGTGAAAGGGTGAGGTCAGTGACCTTTTATTTTATCATCAGGGTGAAATTTTCGAAACATAACATTCCGATGATCAGGTCAGGGTCTTTATAGGTTTTTTATGGTAAGCACTAAATATTTTATGAGAAACACAAGTTTAGGTCATTACAGTTAGGTCATTGCAGGTATAGTTAGGTTATTACATTTACTGGTGGTATGTCTCTATAGCCAGAAACCGTTTAGGTACTAACACAGCTATTGTTTCTGTTAAACAGTATGCAAACATTACTGTCTGTATTGAAGGGCGCTGGAGGTAATGAAATGACTGTGATAACAAGATTTGAGATGTGATGCAGTGGAGATGGACAGCAGAGAGAGCCAACAAATCCATTCTCAACTAAATATCACCAGATTATTCATCATTTGCAACAAACTAGTCCTAAGTTACTTTAATCATATAGCCAGGAGACAACCAGATAATCTGGATGCGCTGGATTTAGTAATAAAGATCGAGGGTAAGAGATCACAGAGTCGATCGCCTTCCGAATGTTCCGACCAGGTACAGGCAATCTTAGACATCAACATTCCGAATGCTCTGTGCTCAGAACAGAGCGTTGTGGAGGTAGCTGGTTGAGGCTTCATTGAGAGCATTCCAGGACAAGCTCGACCTTCACTCATGAAGTAGAAGAAAGAGAAGAAGAAGAAGCAGTGTACATTATCCTCACCAGCACCACGTTGCTGATGAGATGAACGTATCATCCGTCTCGTTCCTTCGTATGTACGTAAATGTAGATTCAAAAGACAGTGACGAATTTTATCACAATAAAAACGAATATTATGATATTATAAGTTAATTTTTTAAAGTTTTATCTTAAGTTAACAATGCGAATCGCTTAACCTTACTTAAACTTAATTAGCAACGATTAATGAAGAATTATAATTACACTTTTTAGTTATTACACCGCCCTCGATACTGCGGCGGCCATCTTATGTTCATGTTCCCAGTGAGAAATTGAAATCACATGAAGAAAAAAAAAACTTCAATAATGTTTTAATGGCGCATAAAAGCTCAATCTCGTTTAATTAAATTTAAGTGCAGCTTAAAAAGCTGTGATGTTTAAAAAAAGCTTTTAACCAACTTCCAAAAGGAGGAGTTACAACTCTGAGGGAAAAAGTCGACGGCACGACGTGCACATAGTAAATGATACGCCTACTTATATTATAGCGATGGTTAGGATGATAGACACCGCATCGAGCTGGTGGTATTGAAGATGTTGTGGTAATAGGAAATAAGTGTTTGGACATGTAATAGCTATGATAATACTTGTAAAGGAGTGAACAGTTCATATGATGGAAAGTGATAACCGTGATCCATATACAGTCGCGGTTCTTTGGAACAGCTGCAGCCTGATGCGGCTGGAGTAGCGGCTGATCGCAAAGAAAATGCTTCCGGCAGACGAACCGGCACCGTGCTGGTCGGCTCTATAAAGGCTCTTATACACAGGCAGTTCTTTGGAACAGAATGCTTAGGAGTTGTGGCTGAGTTACCGACCTTCACGGTAAGGATTGACTACTTTTACGACTACATTGTAGCCTTCAATGATGTTTATAGTCGGAGAGAAGCTGTAGCTCATTAAAATGGTTAAGTCCATCACCGAGGCAGGTTATCATCATCAGCTTTTCCTTCACGAGGAGTATAATTATGAAATAGTATGTATGCATTATCATTAAGATCTAGGTAATACCTGGTTGTCTTACAAGTCTACTAAAAGAGTATTGAAGAGGTGGAGCCTTCGTTGCCCACAACAACGAGGTTTGCCCACGAATTAATACCGTTCTAAGCGACAATCTTGGGTATAGGAAATCCTTGGTCTCATTACCTGATGGTAAGTAACACACCTGCCCATAACAACGTAGTACTAGTTAAGATGTTCACATCACATCATTCAAGATCAAGTTCTATTACCCCAGTAATTTGACTAGCTGCACTACCCCTTAAGTAATGCACAGTTTTGTTAGTCGTCTGCAATAGGTGCTGCGGTGGTACCTAGACGGTCTGCTGCAGCAGAGACCTACCACCAGTTCTTTCTATAACCCTGACCTCCACCTAGATCACCTTTGGAAGATTTCCCTCATCCTTTCAATACCAAAAAAGGAGGTTAAAAAACCACCGAGCCGGCATTCAGGACAATGTCCATATTTGTATCAACTAGTTATATTCTACATTGTATAATAAAAAAAAAAAGCTAACAAACCGGAAGAGATAAACGTTAGTAAATAAACTTCCGTTTTTTTTTTTAAACTAATAAACGCTAGTTCGCGACATTATTTCTACCACCCACCACCATTTAAGGGAAATGAATTTTGTTAGTTTATTATAATAATTCAATATGGCGTCTTTAATTAAACGAAGTCAGGATACGCCTTTGAAAGGTTTCCTTTATATATATAGATAATATTTTTTTAAAGTAATATTAAGTCTATACTTAAGTATATATTAAAGGATAAAAAAGTCCTTATAAAAGTCTATAAAAGGAGTAGATTTATAAGGACTCTACTAAATGAATACTCGTAGATATCTTCCAATATATTTAACTTGTATATTTGTATATTAATGACATATAAGTTTGAATAATAACCATGATATTTACATATATATATACATACAAATGTAATATATTATTTACATACATAAGTTATCTAAGTTAAAGCTTATAACATTAGATTATTTGGAAGAATACTCCCGTCGGAATATCTTCAGCTATTATTATTACTCGCGACACATGCAGACATGTTTTTGACCAGATTATATAAGTGATCATCATTATCATCATCATCAGCCAACAGATGTCCACTGTTGGACACAGGTCTTCTTCTAAGATTCCCACTTTTATCGGCTAGGTATTCATATGGAGGGATTTGGGCTGTTTCCCACCACGCTGGCCCAATGCGTATTGTAGGAATATAGTAGTATATATAAGTAATATTAGAGGAGAGATGTAAGGGTTCTGCACAACAGCTCACGGGACCCTCACCAACTTCACCAGTTTGTGGTGCATCCTGCTAACCAACAAACGAGGATCTGGCTCCCACCAACCCGCATTAGGCCAGTGTGGTGGGATATGGACCAAATCTCCCCATAGGAACCCCAATCGCGATGCGAGAAGCACGGGACTGATTGAAGTGGAGATCTTTGTGGGAGGCCTATGTCCAGCAGTGGACTTCCATCAGCTGATGATGACATCATAGTAAATTAAATTTCTTCATATACATCACAATTATATATATATAAAAAGTTGGTATAAAAAAGGAGGATATAAAATTTACGAAGTAATACCTAGATTTTATTGGTGCTAGGTCTCTCTTAGAAGTGGACGGTAAAAGAAGACTTCCGGAAGCGGATTCAGGACTTCGAAATATGGACATATCGCGGCATGCTTACAGTCAGTTGGACACAAAGGTGAGTGATGAAGAGTTGCGGCGAGTGAAAACGGAACCTAACCTAACCTAACCCTAAAAAATCAGGAGACAGGATATCTAGGACATGTAGTCCGAAATGCTAAATACAGTCTTCCATAGATAGGAATAATGGAGAAAGTAGCCGGAAATAGATCGGTCGCTGAACCAAGAAGAAGAAGCTGGACTACATCGAGGAGTGCAATACTGTATATATAATATTGTGCAAACACCTGTTCCGGTTTGAAAGGTGCGACTAATGAAATTACTGGTTTAATGAGACTTAGATTAAAACTATGTTCAATGTAAAAGCGTTACGATCATATTTTCGTGATTGTATGGTTTCTTTGTTCAGTATACCAGCGCCACAGTTTCTTGTCGACCGCTACACTACGACTTGTCTACTGGCTAAACAATGCGCGATTACTTAAACATTTTTCTACTCTATGCCTCTCTGTATCCGCTGCTCACGAACTGTAGACATCACACATCAAATGGCTAAAATCTGTCGACGGTAGGTGTAGTTATCACCGCAGCTCCTGTTGCAGTCGATACACAGTATACTGTTCCGGTTTGAAGTGTGTTTTCAGTGAAATGATTGAGATAATGATACTTAATAACATGTTTCAAGTTGAGCTTAATCTGGCGTGGTGTAATCGTAAAGAGGCTTATAATGACTATAAGGTCAATGTCCTCATATATGTATATATCAAATCCCTCCCATGTGAATCCTTACACTATCCTGTGGGAGTCTTAGGGGGAGGCCTGGGTCCAGCTGTGAAGGTCTAGATGATGATTAAGCTGACTTTTTTTTTTTTTATCTTTTCGGCTTGAGTCCAGTGACTTGCTGTACGGAATCATTTACACACCTTTTAAACGTTATACTTTCGTTTTAATTTATTATGTTATTAATGAATATATATACATACACACACATATATATAAATACATATATGAGGTTGTATATGTATATATATTTTTATTGTATGCATTATTGATATTGTGACAGATAATAAACTTATATAACTACATACCTTGTTCATTGAATACACCATATTGATAATATTATGTACCTGAAAAGAAAAAAAAAATTACATATAATTTAAAAAAAAATATATGAAAAATAAATTTGACCGGCGGCAGGTCGCTGTTGCCGGTTACTGTATGGAAAACAGTACTGTGCGAAATTTACTGTGTTCCGGTTTGAAGGGCGCTGTGGGTAATGAAATTACTGGGGTAACGAGAGTCAACATCATACCACTCGTGATGCGGTGTATATGATCCTTATTAATCCCACGTTTTGTATCACTTACATTCAGGTGCACATTCCTTTCGTCTCGTCGCTTAGTTGACTGAAAATAAAAATCGATACTTTTCTCTAATACGCAAATGAAATAACGAAGCGTTGTATTACTTTATTTTATTTTATTAAATAAAAAAATTGTCTGTGGTTCTTTAATTTTTTTTTTCGTATCAAACGTTTCGTTAATATTCAAATGTATACACACGTTTATATCCGTGATTTATATCCGCACATTGACAGCTGCCGCTAGTTGAATCGATATTGAAAATCGATTTTTAATTGAAAGCTATTGTACGATTTACACAACAATCCCGATTTTAATGATCGATATATTTTATGAAAAAAAAATCCAAAGTCACAAGTTCACTTCATTGTAAGTGAAAGGTCCTTTATCCTGTGTATATATATATATATATATATATATATATATATGGAAGGAGATACTATAAGTTATATATACCCAAAGGTCAATGGAGAAGGCTATGATCGGAGTTTCTCTACGTGATCAAATCAGAAATATGGAGATCTGCAGAAGTACTAAGGTCACCGACATAGCCTAAAAGATTTCTAGACTTAACTGGCAGTAAGCAAGGCATTGCTCGAAGGACTAACAGCCGACGGGGCAGTAAGGTCCTCGAGTGACGCCCTCGTAGGTGGATCGCTTTGGTGAGAGTCCACGAAACAATGTGAAGGTCCCGTGATGAGACCTATCAGTGGACATCTATCAGCTGATGATAATGATCAGGTGCAGTGTATTCAGGTCGAGGATTCGAGATCCGTGAGTCCGGATGCTGCTACTGCTGTCAAAGAAACCAGCGGCGCGAACTTAGATAATAGATGCAGGACATCAGCTTCTTATATCCTTGAATTTATCAGGACTGTTGCTGGCTGCTGCTTCCTCATGGATGGTGTTCAGGTCAGGTGGTCGTCCTTTCGATGACCTTGAAAAGGACTACAATTGGATGTGGTGTATCATGGAAACATCAGCGTGGTGGTGACCGTTGCTGTCTTCATCCACCATCAGAGTAGAAGGTCAATAAAATAGCTGAAGATCAGATCAAACTCCTCTTTCTCTTCGAGTTATTTAGTCAAATTTCAGTCATTCGTTCATTCAGTCGAACGGATATCCGCTACCTGGTCAAGCGAACCGGAAGTCCGTTAAGGGTTGATCTAGGTCTTCGTCAGCGTCTTCCACCAGATGCGATCCTCAGCCCCTCGCATCCGTCCACTTCCGACTGTCGTGATGATGTCGTCGGTCCATCTGGTGGCTGCGTCCTGTCCTTCCGCGACCTCCACTCCAAGACTTTCCTCCCCCCATCAGCAGACATGGCCGTTCCACTTCCAGGTCATCTCGTCAGTAATAGTACAAGACCTAAGTAACCTTAATCCGTATTAACTTAGATCACTTAGCATTTAAATGAATCGGCGCCTTTACTTAAGTTGCTGTTTATGGTCATTTCGGATGTAAAACGTTTTATAGTCACTTTTATATGACCGTCGATGGTCACCATCACGTGTACAGTCGCCTTTATCGGTTGTCTTACTAGTAATGACCCTTACTGACTAACAGTAATATTCATGAGCTAAGTAGTAATTCGGTTAAAGGTTCGAAGGGTTTCGAAGCAACAAGACCTGCGATACGTTCACTTGATGTTAAGTGATACTACTTAGGATGATATATACATCGCCTTGCGACATATGATTTAAGTCTCCTTAACCTAGCAATATCAATAGCTACAGCACCCTTCAAACCGGATCACAGTAATGTTTCCACAGTACTGTTTGTCGTCTGCAATAGGAGCTGCGGTGGTACATAGACGTTCTCCGACAACAGAGACTTGCCGCTAGTAATAGTTCCAGCGTCCTTCAAACCGGATCACAGTAATGTTCGCACAGTACTATTTCTCAGCTGCAATAGGAGCTGCGCTGGTATCTAGACCGTCTTCGACAACAGAGACACTACCACCAGTAATATCTATTGGTCCTTCAAACCGGATCACAGTAATTTTGCACGGTACTATTTCTCACTGCAACAGGAGCTGCGGTATTACTTAGACGGTCTCCGACAACAGAGACTTGCCGCTAGTAATAGCTACTGCGTCCTTCAAACCGGATCACAGTAATGTTCGCACATATTGAACTGCTTATGAAAGTACTTTCATATACTTTTAAAAATTAGGGTTCCGCATAAAAGTTCAGTTTGTCTCTATGATTATAATTTTTTTTTATTCAATTGGGCTACGACCCTGATGGTATCCTGATGGTGGTGATCCATACTCAACGTGGTGTTAGTGTGGTATATACTACACTATCATTATCTTCTATCTTTTCCTTATTCTATCATAGCATGATTGTTATCACGAGTGATGATCACGTAAATGTGATGGCTGGCGGTATGTACGACCGGCTCAGCCATCACGGACAAAATGGCCGCCGTTCGCATATATCATAGATCGCTATTTACTACACGCCGCTTATATGTCAAGATCGTGAATACCATCTCTTGTCACGCGTTATTGGCTAGTTGCTTAAAGGTGATGGTAAGTTATTACCACAAGCGTACAAATTACCAACAGAGTAATATCAAAGAAAGGAAAATACATGAAGTAAATTAAAAAAAAATATATATAAAGTATGTTATTTTATACTACAAACCGACCAGATGAGCGGATGTTCACCTGATGGTAAGTGATACACCTGCTCATAACGTAACGCTAGTTAGGATGGTATACACTGCATCACATTGTGCTTGTCGTCTGGGATATGATCCTGAGTCTCGTTCCCCAGTAATTACACTAGCTATAACGCCCTTCAAACCGGAACAAAGTATGCACACTATAATTTGTCAGCTTCAGTCGCAACTGCGATGGTACATACCTGTCTGCAGCGGCCAAGCAGTAATGCGTAAACATTGCTGTGTTCCGGTTTGAAGGGCGCTATAGCTAGTGTAATTACTGGGGTAACGAGAGTTTATATGTTATGTCTCAAGGCGACGAGCGCAATGTGGTGCAGTGTATATCATCCGCCTACCATCAGCTGAACGTCCTGTACGTCGCGCGCTTCGTTGAATAAAAATAAAAAAAGGCCTTTGAACTATTGCCTAGTGCCAAGCTATTGCATTTAAAAACAAAAGCTGCCTGACAGCTGCATTAAGCTAGACAATATGCGGGAGCATTGACAATTTATTGCAAATACCTTTAGCCGTTTCGCAAACGTCAAGGCTGTTTGGCGGGAAACTGGTAAAACGCGGGAAATGTTAAAAAAAAATACTTCTCACATGCAACACGAATTAAAAAAAAAGAATTAGAATAAAGAGTTGAAAAAAGAGACAATTTTTTTATTTTTTAGTGAATGTCGACATGTGCTTCAAATAATAAGGGAATGTGATGATCGGGCTGCACACGCTCAAGTCCTTTGCCTTAAACGGTAACAGAATAAATGCAATGTAATCTCTCACGTTTATATAGAACCTCCTTTGAGCACAACACAACACAGATCACAGAGTCCCCGCGCATGCGCCCGCGCGACCGCTTAAATGCCAACTGAACGCCAAACGCACACCACGCCGTTTTATAGTTGATCGTATTTCTAAGAGGCATTGTGTAAGTACACTATGTGCAGTGGGGATGTTTCCGGGTGATCCGGGCCGCGGATGGAGACCAGCGCCGCTGCTCCACCAGCCCGGAGTGAAAGGTTCAACCGGACGAAGTACATCAAATAATTCAATACATTTATCACATCAGTTTATTCGCGACAGCATACGCCTGACACATGCCGCTAGTTAGGATGATATACACAACACATTATGCTCGTATTATTCAATAGCTACAGCACTCTTCAAATCAGAACACAATTTTTTTTTTTAAATAATCAACGAGATGAACTTCTATGGATGATAAATGTTATGTCTGCCCATCACAGCAACACACTACGCTCGTCGCTTGAGACATTTGTTGAGTCTCGTCACTCTAATTTCACTAGCTGTAACGCCCTTTAAACAGGAACACTGTAATGTTTGTCGGGTTCAATACATCCTGCGGTGGTATCTAGATTACTTCCGGCAACAGAGACATACCACCAGTATATGTTTAAAGTTCTGTTCGTTGATAGAAGCAGAACTTTCCGTGAACACGTGTATGAAAGCTATTGCTTCGGAACTAGTAGGTTTCCTGTCGATGTCTTCCTTCACCGGAAGCTCGAGCTCAGTGTGATTCGACCCCGCGCCTCTTTGATCGCATTAACCGATTTCTTTGTTCAAGCTTAATATCCGGTATCATCATTGTATCATTGAAATCTAGATTAACTTCTAGAACGAGCTTAAAAGCTGCCAATTGTTTTAAGAAGACTTACTGGTGGTAGTGTCTCTGTTGCTGCAGACCGTCTAGGTAGGTACCGCCGCAGCGCCTGATGCAGCCGACAAACAGCACTATGCGTATATTACCGTGATCCGGTTTAAAGGGCGCTGTAATTAGTATAATTACTAGAGTAACGAGACTCAACACTATGTCTCAAGCGACGAACGCAAAATGATGTAGGGCAAGCGTATCACTTACCATCAGGTGAACGTCCCGCACGTCTCCTTTCACCTTTGAATAAAAAAATCCATAAATTTAAAAAAAAAAACCTTTTTTTTTTAAGTTAAGCTTCTGGTAAAGGAAAACCGTTATACATATAAGAACAAAAGCTTTCAAGTCATACACCAGCTCTTGGCTAGTGTGGTGCATTAGAGCCTTGATTCTTTTTGTAAGGGAAGCTTTCGAGTCCCAACAGTGGGAATAGTAAGATGACTACTTGTTTTTTTTTTTAATATAAAGGGCTATATCAAGCAAAGGTGTCGACATTAATGCCTCATGAACGCCATTATTAGGTAGTTATTAATAATGTATAATTTCTCTTCAGCTTCAATATTAATGATCGAATCATGATTTATGGTAAATTTTGATGGGGAACTAATGATGGAGACACACCTTCGGACTTGTATGAGTCTCGGATTCCTAAATGTTGCGATAGACTCGTTAGGCGTCCGGTTGAGCGGATTCTTCCTAAGTTTGAAGCTATATACAGATGGATCTTAATGGTCTAGGTCTTAAATACCTCGTAGGTTTTTAAGATCAAGACTAGCTTTGCCAGGTCTGGATTGAGTAGGACCACGGCTGGTCATGATCTTCAACAGCTGTGTCTTAAACAGATATTTAGATCTGATGGTAGGTCTCTGTTGCCGGAAGCCGTCTAGGTTGTTCTTAGTGCAACTGATAAACAGTAGTGTGGAAACATCGCTGTCCTCCGGTTTTAAGGGTGTTATTGTGTAGTTGCACTTACATGACCTGATGATGAGGACCTTCACCTAATGATAAGTGATACGCTCACCCATAACAACGTGACGGAAAGATGTCAAAAACAATACCACATTGTGCTCGTCGCTTTATAAGATGTTGAGTCCCATTACCCTATTAATTTCATAAGCTACATCGCCCTTCAAACCGGAACACAGTAATGTTTGCACAGCACTGTATGTCGGCTGTAATACGCTCGGCGGTGGTACCTAAAGAATAAACAAAAAAATTACAGTGTATACCTGAAGTATCACTTACTATCGGGTGAACGGTTACATATTAGGAATTAATCGTATTTACGCATCCAGGTATTGATACCAAGTATTTGTTTCCAAGTACGCGCTCCAGAAGTAACCTTTCAAGAATCTCAATATTGGTTGTTGTTTACTACTGTTCCGTGTACTTTTTACGTTTTATTACGTGTTGTGTTGTCTATACTAGTTAGTAGTAATATATTGTATTAATAGTAATATTCTATCTTATAAATTGCGTATTGTTTACTATTCGCAAGCCTTACTTTTTTCCAATAACATAACACGTAATATACGCCGTAATACTTAACTTTTATAAAAACCAAAATAATCAATGTGCAAGTACAAAGAGATATTATCCTTTTTTATGATTGATATAATATTTAACAATATATAAACAGAACTTAATATTCTAGTTTCATAAGTAGCAAATACTACAAAATATTTTAACTATGTGACCATCATTCGAATAAAAAAAGAAGATATTACATATCAACTTTTAACACCTTGTGATTTATATCAGCGCCATCTGTGATATTAGGAACGAAACTCCCGCTGCACTGCGTTTCACTTTATAACTTATTCAGTACGTAAACAAACCATTAATAATGCCAATGGTGATGGTATAATCGAATAAAAGGATGCGGAAATAACATTATTATAAACAGAAACTAAAGAGACTCATTTGTAATATATTTTTTCATTTCAATTAAGCGACAAGACGAGCGGGACGCTTTTCCCATAACAAAGTGGCGCTAGTTGGGACGATATATACTTCACCACATTGCGCTCGCCGCCTTCTTACATAATATATTGCGTCTCATTACACCAATAATTACAATAGCTACTTTTTTGTCGGTAGCTTTATTGACAGTGTGGTCGTGGTCATCACTACGGATGTTGATGGCAAGCTTCATAACACGCTATCACCCCTCTTCGATAGCCGTTCTACCCGTGCATTAATGTTATGATGATAAGTGATTACTCATGTAAGATAATGATGTTTATGATTATCTCATTATCACATTAGCTATAGCGCCCTTCTAACCAGTCTGTCGGCTGCAATAGAACTACGGTGGCACAACTTTACACGGTCTCCGGCAACGGACTCCTACCACCAGTAATTTTTCTACTGTACAATAGATTTGATTTTTTCCACTCTTTCCCTCTCTCTCACTTCCTATTCCTTTCTGTAAGAGTGGTCAGCTGTAGAACAGATAAAGAAGTTAAATGTAATTTTTTAATTCATCAACAGTCCAAAGACATTCAGGGGACATAGGCCTCCACCAAAAATTATCACATAGTTTCTGCACTGTTCGCACCAGAGGCCTTCTGTGACCTTCATTGGTAAGTGGGGGTTCATATGGGGGGGAAATTACTTACATATTTTTCATCATATCCGGTGTATGATTTATCAGAATATATTATGTAGAAATTATAATATAATTATTCTCCGTAAATGGATAATACTTTATACATAGGAAATGGCGGCAAAATGTCAAGGCTGAAATCATAATGCAAGTGTTCTTATTACCATTAAGATTTATGCCCAGCAGTGGAAATGTAATTTCTGTATTACGAATTCATTAGAAATTTAAAGAAGCGGTCGGAGGGCATAATTAATTTTTTTTTTACTACTCAATCATATTTATATTTTCCTATAACGTATGCATAATATGAACATAAAGAATACGGATTCGTGGCGGTATTTAAGTTTTACTTACCGTCTACTGATAGTTTTTAGAAAGTTATCATAGTAATAAAAAATAATGCGGAGAAATAAACATTTTTAGGTTATCTAATCTGTCATGTTTTGGCGCCAATTGCGCGCGCATCTGTCCATAGACTAAACTTTTTTAATTTCTCTCTAACAAACGAATGCGTTATTTGGGCCAATATATATTTATATTTATAACAATACCAGAATAATGTTTAACTTCATAGAAATTTTTAAATTAATTTTAATAATTTTTTCTGATTTTTTTTTTAATAAATGGCGTATGTTAATGGCAAAAGCCACACGTTTAAATTTTTTTTTCATAAAATTAAGTTATTTATTAAAAAGTATAAAATTTAATTTTTGGATTATGTTATTTACAAATTGATAGACTATTTAATTTTTAAAGTTATTTTAATAGACTTTGGTGATGATGTTTTTAGTCCTCCGCCGAATATAGAATGAGCAGTGGGTTTCTATTCTTAAGTAAGTTCTTTTTCATCTACAAATTAAACATACACTGCGTGGGTTAGGAAATCCTACGACACAGATAATTAATGTTATATTCAATTGTTATTTTACTGAAATGTACGTTGTGCAAAATTCACTCGATGTTTCTATTTAATTACAATTACGCGGTTCAAACATTGCGCATGCGTTGGATTCAGACAAAATGGCGCTTAATTATAATATCACATATAAGGGGTAAAATAACAATTGTTTGCACACTGCCGTAAACCGATATAGTGTAAACATTACGGTGTTCCGGTTTGAAGGGCGTTATACCTTGTGTAATTACTAGGGTAACGAGACTTAAGATCTAAAAGCAATGAGCGCAATGTGATGCAGTATATACAACCCTAACTCACTTGACCGTCTCATTGCTTCATAGATTTTAAAAAAAAGCTTAATTCATCAACAATATAATGATGATGATGATACGTAATCGTTATAAAAAAATATAAACATGTATATATGGAAGTTGGCAACTTAATATCTAACTTACTCAGCTTGTACGGCGGTCGAGATAACTTAGTTACATGCAGCATTGTCTGGAAGTAAGCAATAAAGCTTTATGCTTGAACATTCACGTAGTGACTCATGGGTCTTCGCAATGCGGTGTGAAGGCGGTTCTGTCCCCATGGTACATTGGTTAACCGCCTAGTTAAACGTGAGTACCTGATACGAATCCGTGAGATGTTGTGGAGTCTGGCTAATTACCACATTCATATTATAAAGATGCTCTAACAGCATCATTGTGCCTCATCTAGGTAGGTATCACCGCAGTGCCTTTGCAGCTGACAAACAGTACTGTGCGAATATTACTGTGATACGGTTTGAATGGCGCTGTAGCTAGTCTATTTACTGGTGTAATGTGACTCAATATCTTAGTTTCAAAACGATGAGCGCAATGTGGTAATGTATACTATTTTAACTAGCGCAATGTTATGGGCAGACGTATCACTTACTATCACGTGAACGTCCCATTCGTCTCGTCGCTTAATGGAGTAAAAAAAACTGTAAAAGGAGGAGTGTCAATGAGCTGACTCCACGATAACAGCAAGTAAATATCCTAACTTGTACCTCATTGTAATGCCCTGAAATTAACTACAGTAAATCATCATCATCACCCGATAAACGTCCACTGCTGGACATACGCCTCCTCCAATGATCTCCACCTCGATAGGTCTCGCTCTACAGTACATATTTATTATTATTTAGTTTAAATATATTTTTATCTCGATACCTTCATAAACAGTATTTAAGTTTTTTTTTACGTGGTGAAATGTCTGCGCATATCGGACTTGCACCGACTAAAACCCCCACGATGTTCCATCCCGTCGTTTTATGGCAGGGTCACGGGAACGCTTTCGCACACCTCCACGACCCTGTCAGCGTTGGCCGCAGAACGCAGCCACATCTCGGGAGGAAGGAACCTTTCCTTTGCACCTCTTTAGGAGCACGCTGGAAAATACAGCTCGCTCCCACCTCCGTCTCTTGCAATCGCGAGGGCAACGGATTCCCCTAAACCCGTCGCCCAGAGGCCACGGACGCCACGGGAGATAACCTCTCCGGGCTCCCAGCGCCGGACAGTTGTTGGGCCCGCCGCTACCCGCTAGCGGCCGCGGGGGATAGGGAGAGCGGCGCATCGTAATACCGACACTCCTCTTCCCCCGCGTACCCACCGCCGCCGCATCGGCGGTGCGATACCGGTTGGTCGCGGAAGATACGTCCTCCGCAACCCCACCTCGGCTGTAGAGTATAAAATAAAATACGGTATAAAACCGCCCTTACAGCCGGCCGCAGGGGGCAGCATAAACCCGCCCCCGGTCTCCCGGCCGCTCCGGTAAGCTCCAGTTATCCCAACCGGTGCTCGAACCAGGAGCGGCCGCTTCGCCGCGGGCCGACCGGGTGGGATCCACTTAGCTTGACCGTGTTGGGCCCCACGGTTACTAAGCCCCTCTACCACGACAAGGGGAACCCGTTGGAGAGAAGGTTTCCCATTGTTAGGTTAATTAGCGGTAGATTCAATTGTTTTAAATACAATGTAAGTTGTTTTGGTATTACCCCAGCGGTGGAGAGCACCAACGGTACTATACACACTTTGTTCAATTTCCAAATTCTCGTGACTTTCTCTTTTAATTCTGCGTATTTAGTAATTTATTCAGCAATAGATTCTTGTAAGTTGTGTGTATTGGGGACTGCGGTATCTATTAAATAAGCCTGTTTGTTTATTTTGTCTATAAGTGTTATGTCTGCTCTATTGTAATTTATTTTGTCTGTGTTGGCTTCCGCTGGACTCTCCAGCACAGGTCTTGGTCCGTATTGATTATAAGGACGAGGCTTTCCATTTACTACTTTATTGAATATGGCTACTTCTTCATGAATAATTTTTGCGATTTGATTATATCTACGTTTAGTCTGTCTGAATGGTTTCAAGCTGACGGTAAAATTTTCTAAATCTATCGTTTTGTATGTTAGCATCTTTAACAATAAATTTTCTATAATTTCCTTCATCCTGGATGGCTGTCATAAAACATCAGTTTTATTTATATTATTATTATTTATTGTTATAGGTTTATGCTAAATTTAAATATAAACAGAATTGGAATTTCGTTTTAGCAGATTTATTTGTTTCTAAGATATATCATAGCATATTTCTCCCTTAAAGGTCGGAAATACTGCCGCGACCCATGATCTGGTTTGCTTTGTTGGACCATTACCGTCAGTGTTCACTTTCCATCAGGTGAACTGTTGGCTCGTCTACTCACTCTTATTATAAAAAAAAAACACCATGTCATGATCCATATCTTCAGCTATTTTTCAGTGGTAGACTCGTTAAGATCGGTTGAACCGTTTCGATGATTATCCGGAACAAACAGACGGTTATTTTATTCGCTGTTTATTCTTGGATTAGTATTGAATATTTTTATTATTATATAACTAGATTATGATTTTTTTATTTATATGCTTTGGACTTCTGCGGGATGATGATGATGTTGATGATGTAAATATCATAATCGTCTTGGTAAATGATCGTTTTCCGTATAAAGTTTAATTATTCCTATTACTCAATGATATAAAAGAAAATGGCATAAGTAGGTTATAAGATGAATCGTTTTTATTGCACATAACACATCGAATTTGCATATGTAATGATAAATTTTGATTGTAATTACTTGTAATTTAGTGGTAATTGTAAGTTGTAACGTTCGCCGGCCCTGGTAACGATTATATTACGCGTAACATGGCTTTGATTGCTTAACTTAAGCTTGCTTAGTGTGAGTGGGCATTGATGAATAATGTGTTTGTTGTCTGTCCGTCGTTTGAAGGGTGATTGGGATTGGTGGTGTCTTTAGGTCCAACAGTGGGTTACTGCTGGGTAATGATATATAATTGATGATGAATATTATTTATGAAATTGAAGAGAATGAACCTTCGGCGATGAATTAGCGAAGAATACTGTTTTAGCTGCAAACGATGAGAATGATGTGGAGAATGATGAAATTGCTGGACAGGATCTAAATTATATATATTGTAAAACAATATTAGATGTACATAAGATATATTTTAAACAATTAAAAATAACTGCTTGTGCAGTGTACTTTGTGTACATAGGTACACTGAAAAGTACAATCCCTCCCATATAAACCTCTACAAACAGAGAGCGTAAAACCGATCGACGTTGAGATCTTTAGAAGAGGTTTATATTCAATAGTGGAAATTTATCAGCTGATGATGATGACGATGACGAGCTACACAGAAAAGTATGGATTAACAGAATATTAATAGCAAATTAGCTAAAAATGTGAAAAAATTTGAAAGAGACAGCGTATGATTTTGGATGCAAAAAATTGTATCTGTCGCAACAGTAAAGTGATCTGATGGTATAGAGTCGGTGTTGCCAGGAATAATCTGATGAAAGTTGCCAGCGCAGCTAGCTGCGTATGAATCTTCGCTATTTTCTCTTGTATACAACCAAATATAAATTTAGGCCGATTTGTTAAACGACTAATTTGTGCAAGCTGCAGGCGGACGTATCGCTGAAGTAAGACATACTGCACTAATCTAGCCTAACACTGACTGTAATTACTGGTGATAGGTCTTTTTTTTTATTGACTAGCGCTTGACTACTATCCCACCTGATGGTAAGCGATGATGTAGTCGTTGGTGCTAAAGAACACTAGTCTAGAAGTAGCCTTTACATTCTTCTCTTAACGAGTATCCCATTCGCTATTGTCTTAAAGAAATCTTTCTGTTGATGGTGATCGTCTAGGTGCTATCGCAGTGCCTATGCCAGCCGACAAACTACTGTTCAGAAATAGCTTTGTTCCGGATTAAATGGCGCTGTAGCTAGTGTCATTGATGGGGTAATGAAACTTTACGTCTTGTATCTCAGTGACAATTTTTATGGGTGGTCGTATTACTAAAAAACGTAATAAAAAGCTCTAATGGATTTTCCCCGTGCATTTGATAGCATCAACGTTGCTCTTTTCATTTTAATTAACTACAAATAATTAAAAAAAAATATTCATTATATACAGTAGCTGTTAAACGTTTAGTCGTACACAATAGTAGAAATTAATACGACTGACGGCTTAAAATTATAGTCACGAACTAATGCTGCAAATAGAAGAGTATCACAAGAATCTATTTTTGGACCTATTTTATTTCAATATAATATAACTTTTTTACTGGTGGTAAGTTTTTGTTGCCGGATACAGTGTAGTACCACCGCAGCGCCTACTGCAGCCGCTAAATAATACTGTGTTCCGGTTTGAGGGAGCTTTACTTTGTACGATTACAGAGGTAACGGGACAACATTTTTCTTAACGAGCTTAATATGTTGCTTCCATCCATCCATACCATAATCCATGCCTTTTTGTTAAGGGCAGCCGTATCATATAACAGCAGGTGAACGTCCCAATCGTTTCGTCGAATAAAAAAATATATATAACATTGTATCCGCTGCGTATTCTTGTACACGACGGATGTTATTTAGGAGCGATTGATTGACGGCTTAAGGTCGCGGGTTCGTTTCCCAGACGTTCTCCATCAATCGGCAGGCGCCCCACAAACACTTGAAGGATTTCTTACTATTTTTTTTTAATATCAACGCGAATTCTTCTTAGAAAACAAATACAACGACACCTGTTAGATTCAATATAACTTCTGTAATAATCGAAGTTGAATACTTATAGTAGAAGTAATAGTAAGAGTTAGATAGAATGTTTACACAGGATAAGATAGGTTACATGTGATCTATCTATCCGTTATCTCCGAAGTTTTCCGGCGCGTCCGGTTCGTAAGAATCAGCATATCTTTTGTAGGGTACAGTTTAAATTTAATCTAGGAGTCGCTCACCCTGTTCGCAATATTATATTACCCCGATGGAGGGAGGGTGCGGAACGGAATCATCAGGATCCCGTGTTCCTTTTGAAAACCTTTCATCCCCGCCTAACCTCTACCTAACCACGAATTCGAGCAATCGAATCAATCACTATTGAGATTAAAGGTCCTGGCTGTCTATTCCTGTCGACAAACAGTAGTGTGCAAACCTTACTATGTTTACTGAAGGGTGCTGTAGCTAGTGGAATTACTGCGATAACGATACTTAATATGAATATTGATGAGAACGTAATGTAGTGTATATCATCTTAACTTGATGTTATGGATAGGCGTATCACTCACAATCAGGTGAACGTCTTACTCCTCTCGACGCTGCGTCGAATAGAAAAAGTATCACCCACATATTAAGTATCTCTACGGTTCAGTAGCCAATCACTCGCCTTTTAACTTGGACGTCCCAAGTTAGACTGTATTCCGGCTTTCAAAATATAAGAAGAAAAATATTCATGACACTCATCGTCACTTATAATTATGTGAATCAGTACGGAGAGGGTTGGTGGGGAAGGGATACACGCAAGTGCGTGCAGCGCTCATCGCGGAACTATGTCACCTTCAAATAGCAGCGCGGTAATCGTCGCTCGGATGACATTATGCAATACGGAGGCTTGACAAATCGTTATTTAATATTATATAACTTGAAGATGCATTGAGGGGATGTCGACATGCGCGATGTGCGCAAGAAAAATAATTTTTATATGATATTCATTAACAGTTCACTATCCAATCTGATGGTCAGCGATTACCTAATCTAAGTGGTAACGCTATACTTCCAGCTTCTTTTATTCAACGAAGCGACGGTCGCGCGGAACGTTCACTTGATGGTAAGTGATGCGCCAGCCTATAAAAGCGTGATGGTAGATAGATTGTTAGGTGACTTGAAGCGACAAAATGATCCTTGTTACCTCAGTAATTTCACTAGCTCCAACGCCCTTCAAATCAGAGTATAGTAATGTTTGCAAACTATTTCCACCGCCTGTTCCTACCGTCGAACCGTCATATGCAAACTTTACTGTGTTCCGGTTTTAAACGCACTGTAGCTAGTGAAATTACTGATAAATAGTTATTATTATAAGCAGTAAAATACTTATTCAGTAATTAGTATCACATATATTCATTAATTAATCCATCTTGCATAACACAGTTCCCAGCATCTGTAGCAAGTGAGCTGATGCCGCGTCCTCGACCCCGCGCTCTAGCAAAAACCTTAACCGCGCTAGATTGGCTCAACCGGCTGCGGCGACAGCCGATCTGTTTATTGCTGGTAGCTTTGTTGCAGGTGACCGTTCAGGTACCACCGCCACACCAAACAGTAGTGTGCAAAGCTTGCCTTGTCTATGGGCGTCGTATCTAGTGAAACTAATGCGGCAGCGATACTTGTGTCTCAAGGCGAAATGTGGTGTAGTGTATATTATTCTAACTAGCGCTGTGTTTTTTTTTATTCAATAAGTGATGAGATTTGTCAGCTGCAATAGGAAGAACTGCGGTGGTACCCAGACGGTATCCGGCTATAGAGACTTACCGCTAGTAAAAAGTTATGTTAAATAAAATAGGTCTAAGTATAAATCCTTGTGGTACTCTTATGTTTGCAGCATTTGTTCGTGACTATAACTTTAAGCCGTCAGTCGTATTAATTTCTACCATTTGTGTACGACTAACCGTTTAACAGCTGCTGTATTTAATGTACGATTTTTTTTTAATTAAATGAGAAGAGCAATGTTGATGCTATCAAATGCAAAGGAGAAATCTGACAGATTTTTTTACAATTTTAAGTAATGCGCCTGCTCATGTTAACGTGGCGTTAGTTAGAATGGTATATACTGCAATATATTATATTACAATGGTCGCCTGAGACAAGATGTGAAGTCGCGTTACTTCAATTATGCACTAGCTACAGCGCCGTTTAAACCGGAATACAGTAATGTTTGCACTGTACTGTCTATGGGCTGCTATAGGCGCTGCGGTGGTACCTAACTAGATGGCCCTGGCGACAGAGACCTACAACCAGTAAAAGCCGGCGTATCACTTATTAGGGGACCGGAAAGTAATGTCGTTTTCTTACGCTAAATACAAACACATACATTTTAACGAGTCTTTATTTTTAATCAATGATGTATTCCCCATCATTGTCAATAACCTTTGCCATCTAGTGAGTAAATTTTCAATCCCTGATCGATAAATATTAATTGGTTTTCGGCAAAATATCTAGAGATGGCATTTTGGATATCATCCAAATTTGCAAATGTTTTGCCACTTAAAAAGTGTTGCAGCGCTCGGAATAAGTGGAAATCCGATGGTGCAACATCGGGCGAATATGGTGGATGAGGCAGCACCTCCCACCCCAATTCATTAATTTTTCTAGAGTTCGCCTTGCGCAGTGCGGTCTTGCATTGTCATGTTGGAGAATGACGCCTTTTCGGTTGACAATCGCTGGCCACTTTTCAATTAAAGATTGATTGACTCGCTGCAATTGTTCGCTGTAGAGGTCTGCAGTAACAGTTTCTCCAGGTTTCAGTAATTCAAAATGAACAATGCCGCGAATACTCCACCAAACACACAAAAGGGCTTTTTTGGGGTGTAAACCTGTCTTAGCAGTACTCCGAGGGATTTCATTTGGAGAGAGCCACTGCCTTTTGCGTTTTGGGTTATCATACAGGACCCATTTCTCATCTCCTGTGATCAAGCGATCAAAAAACGCTTCTGTGTTGTGTCGTTGAAGCAATAAGTTGCATGTGATTGATCGGTTAGCCTTATTCTGTTCGGACAGATTATGCGGAACCCAAACACCTGCTCTGCTTACTTTTCCAATTTGCTTCAAATGTTCTTGGATGGTCGACCAAGGTTTGTTGAGACTGTTTGACAATTCCTCGATCGTCTGACACGGATTTGCTTCCACTTCCGCCCTTAACACGTCGTTGTCTAACGCTGATGGCCTTCCTGATCGATACGAGTTGGAAAGATCAAAATTACCCGATTTGAACTTGGAAAACCACCTTTGGCATTTACGAATGTCCAGTGCCTTTGGATAAACATCGCAAATGTTTTTGGTAGCAACTGTTGCGTTATTTCCCTTGCGAAACTCAAAGAGCATGCAATGCCGGATGTGTACCTCTTCTGGTATTTGGCTGGCCATTTTACCCAAAATTACAAAAAAAAATTGTAATTCAATTGTCTATAAGTAAAGAAATCACTATAACCTCACAATGTCTTTGGTACGCCTCTGAACAAAACAATGAGCTGACAAATGACAATCAAGTATTGGCATGCGCAGAAACGACATTACTTTCCGGTCCCCCTATTATAATCAGGTGAATGTCTTACTGGTCTCGTCAAAGAAAAGGAAGAAGATATATTATATATGTGTTGATATAATCAATTGAAAACTGGAATTCTTAGTGAACATAACTTCAAATATTTCTCCCAAATAAAGGACAAAGGAGGGGGAAATCTTCTGAAGATATTCCTCTTCTGATGGGAAGATAAGATTATGTGGGATTTTTCCCTACTAAAACCTTCTAGGTGGTCATCTTCAGTGCGTTTCCCGGGGGCCTCAGCACTGCACCTTAGGATGTTCCAGGGACGGCCGTAACCCTCACCAGCACCCTCTTTATAAGACCATTTCGTATTTGAAGTCTAGGGTGGTATCGATTAGTGGGAAATATGGGCCTCCACCTTCAAAGCCAGCGAATCTGGGGATCCTTTTAATCGCCTTCTACTACAGTCAGGGCTTACCTTAGTCCCATTCTTAATACATTAGGATTACAGGACTGGACATATGAAATATTCTAGGTATGAACCTACCAACCTAGCCTTGTTTTCGTCCTCCAATAAAAAAAATATGAAGAGGAACTGGAAATGGGATACTGCTTTCTGTCTCCGGACTTCCATATCCTTATGTGGAGATCACTGACGCAGATGATGCTGATAAGGACGATGATGAAATTGATATTATTCTTAGGGACTCTATTTGTGTCCTATCAATTCAGTCATCTTTCTACGATTAAAATATCTCTTAAAATTTTCAGAGATATTTGTTTAATTATCATCAGATGCCCACTGCTGGACATGGGTCTCTCACAAAGATCTTCACTTCGTTCTTGATTTTATCTGATATCAGACAATTGTTATTTCTCTTTAACAAGGGTACTGTGATGATTCTGTCATGCTTTAACTAAACTTTTTTTTTCATGTATGACCTTTACTACATATGAGTAATATCGATTTAAAACCTAGATAATATGAGTCTAGGTCACACTGACCTCAGCCTTGCCTGGGCACCTCTTCTTTCTTTAATCCGTTCAAACATATTTAGGCAGAACTAATGAAGGCAAGGTTTAAAGCAACACAAATTTTGTTTGTGTATTACAATATAGAAAACTAAAGGTTTATTTGGATTCTATTAGAAAAAAAAAGAATTCTTCTGATGTGATTATATTAACCCACATAATGTTCCCACTGTTGGGAATGAGGTATTCTATCACATGGAAAAAGTCAAAGCAGTTGATACACGTAGGGGAGGAGCTTATTAATCGTCACTAGTATAATAATGCTAGCTGTAGTCTCTGTTGCTGGAGAGCGTCTTGGTGTGTATCACTGCAGCGCCTATTGCAGCTGATAAACAGTACGGTGTTCCTGTTTGAAGGGCGTTGTAGCTAGTGTCACTATTGGGATATCTCGGGACTCATCGTGGGGACTCGACATATCTCGAGAGACAAACATAATGTGGTGTGTACATCATCATATAGCGCTACGTTGTCATGGACAGGCGTATCACTTAATATCACGTGAACATCGCGCTCGCCTCGTCGTTTAATAGAATAAAAAAAATACTGTCGTTTTTAGAACATTTCAGTTTCCTCACGATATTTTCCTCTTCCGGAAGCTATAGTAATTATTTCGTTTTTATATCAAACAAAAACAACTGATACCGTGTTCTAGATTTTTCTTTTTCCAATATTTCTCCTTAATTTTTTTGTTCAACTAAGCGATAAGGTGATGAGGACGTTCACCCGATAATATGTGATACGCCTGCTCATGACAACGTGGCGCTAGTTAGGGTGGCACACAGTACCACATTGTGCTCCTCGCTTGAGATATAACATGTTGGGTCTCGTTACCCCAGCAATTACACTAGTTGCAGCGTCCTTCAAACTGGAACAGAGTAATGTATGAACACTACTGTATATCGGGTGTGATTGGTGCTGCGGTGGCATTTAGACAATCTTTGGCAACAGATTCCTACCACCAGGAAATCTACGAGTTTTTATCAAAACTAAGTGACCACTTCCAAGTACATGGCGAAATAAATTACCAGTAACAAGTTACACAGTCGTCATTAATGTCAATTAAGTGAATTAAGTTACCAACGGGGTAACTTTTTGCACTCCTTTGTGTCACTGCTTCTGCGAATAGAACCTCCAAAGAAACATTACAAAACTATAAGTTGTATATAAAAAATAAGTTATTTAAGTCATCAACTTAAAGTTAACTTGAATGTCGCAACAGCAATGGACGTGTATCATTAAGGCTGTATGTTCGTGTACCTCATTTATATCCAATTTGCTTTCATTCGTTGCGTTGATTTGATAAATTTTCGTATAGAGTTTTTTTTTTGTAAAACTAGTTGTAAAAAAATATCGCAGTCTGAAGACGGTTGTGCAAATTTTGACCTTCTCTAGTCCAGTTAAAATTGGTGAAGACACAAATATATCTAAGCATGTATTGAATATTGCTACTGCAGCCTCGCGGCTCGTAGGATCTTCTGCGGAGCTCCTTTCTGATTTGATCAGAGATGCTCCAAGCATAACCTTCTCCATCACCAGCTTTCTTATGAGTCATCATTGACAACACGCACTGTTCGAAGTTTGGCATATAGATTGTAGATCGATGGCCGTTGGGGTGTTGGTCCTAGAACAACAACCCTGGACCAGAAAGCGCAGTGTTGGCGGACTTTCCAGATTGATAGAGGGCATAAAAAGAATCGCTGGAAGCCACTGAATTCGACCGTGCTTTGTGGAACACATTACAAGAGTCCTATGTCCAGCAATGGACGTCCATCGATTGCAATTATGATGACGTATTCAATATTAGAAGGATTAATAGTCAGATAATAATATATTAAAATGATAGTTATTAAAAAGTCTAAAGTTAAAAAATAAATAAATTTAACAATGTAATAAAGTAAGAGTTTGAAACAATAGTTAACAGATTCATAGTGTGTTAAAGTTATGGAGATGTGAGTGACAAAACCTTACTAGGTCTATATTCTTGATGTAGATCGGGCTGCAAGCCACAGCGGCTCTTACAGCTCATCTGACACTGGGCTCGTGGACCCGGATCCACGGCCTGAGGTTTTAGAAACTAATAAGTGCTACGCGGGATGTAGCTATCTGGCGGATGATTCTGTATATTGTGTGTGTCTGGTTCTTGTTGTGCTTTATCTGGCGATTCTACTCGGTCGTCGAGGCCGGGCGCGGGCCTGTTCCCCGACTACCTTCGCCTGTATCGGAATCTCTGGGCGGCGAGGACCGCCCACGGTCGCGGGTGTACTTAGTGTACGCGGTGTGTGAGTAGCTGCGGCGCCGCGTTCTGAAGCGAGGGCGGCGTGATGCTGATATTCGGAGCGTGTTGGTAGTGTCCGATCAAAACCTTACTATTACCTTTCATAGTAAGTAAGAAATCGAATCCAAGACTATCCGTGTTAGAAGTTAAGAGCTTGGCCAAGGCATATGTTAAAGCATATCCTTATTTTTTTTATATAAGATGTATTATCCAAATTGTGGGCCCTTAACAATGGAAGTATACTAGTGTCCGGTATCTTATTTGAAGTTTCAGAGGCTTCGGTTGCAAGATGAAGTGTCTGATGCAGCCAGGTAGGTATTTTTTTTTTCAGAAGGTTTAAATGTTTCGCAGAACCGTATCGCTTAAGCTTAAGACGGGTCGATTAATCGGGAAATTTGCCCGGCCAGATATTCAGTAGCCACAGTGGGTTTCCCCCATACTTGAACCGTTTCCTGATTTGTTGGTGGAGTTTACCCATTCCTAATACTGTTTCTTCTTCTTATACTTGTTCTTCTTTGTCATCCTCATCGTTATCTTCATCATTACCAACATTGAACCCGAACATATACTATCACTTAATTGCTTCCTTCTCTAACTTTGTTTTCCATTTATCATGATTCTCATCATTTCAGCATCATTGTTAATACTTTTAATTAATATAATTGTATTCATATCCATTGTTGCAGTGTTGATACTTTATTGCTGTTATGTTCTCAACACATTTGTAGGGGTCTGTAAAGCGAGATATAATTCTCATGATGAATCAAATAAAACTTTTTAAATAATTTTTAGAAGGAACCAATCACTTGTGTAAAATAATTAAGTGTAAAAGAGAGAGGAAAAAGAGTTATATGAATTTCTGATATTTTAAAGTGAGACTTCAACATTTGAACCTCCATTTCAGTTCACACAGCAGATGCACAAGATCCAATAGTGGAAGACGTGGATCTCAAAGATGATATGGAGTAGTTCTATCATCTATTGTGGATAGAGAATCTGATCGATGTGGCTGCGATTTAAACACCGGAGAATGAGATCTTTCGAGATGGACCGACGATCTAGTGAAGGGAAAAGGAAAAGGATATTGGTAGATGGGAGAAATAGAGGATACCTTTTGATATAAGGTATTGAGTAATCTATATCTAGTAGTGTACAGGAAAAAGATATTTCGATCTTTCTAGCTACTAACTCATATGGAGGCAGGGTTATCTTTTTTTTATTTTCTTCTCTAATTTTCGCTCTCTTCTATATCTTTTTTGTTTACTCGGTAGTAGATAGATATATATTGTAATGATTATTAAAATTTTAACCTGACTATATATTAACTTTTCGAGCATTTAAATCTTATCATCATCAGCCCATAGTTGTCCAATGCTGGACATAATCTTCTTTCTAAATCGATTGTGATCCTGTGCTGCTTGTGTTCAGCGATATCTTGCGGTACAGATCGTCATCATTTAAGTTATTTCATACCAAAATTCAGAATAATGGAGTTTTCATGTGTTTCATTGAATGGTTCTGGATTTACTGCTGATAGGTCTCTGTTATTGGAAACCGTCTATGTAGCTGGCAGCGCCGGGCCAAGTGTGCCAACATTACTGTCTTCTGGTTGGTGGGCGTTGTCGTTTGTGTAATTACTGAGGTAATGAGGATTAACATCTACTGTCTCAGGCGACGAGCGCTGTATTATACAGTATATATATATATATCATTCTATCTACCGCCACATTGTTATGAATAGGCGTCCTACCATCAAAAAAAATAAATATACGGAACCCGTTGTTTGTATCGACGGATATGTCCTGGCAACTTCCGAAATATTTATTAATGATGTTCGGAAGTCGATTTGGAAGGTCGATAATAAAATGTTTCCATTGTTAGTTTACCCGATGACTCGGCGCGTCGATGATTACACAGTGGGCGTTAAATTGAGGCCGTTGTAATGATTTGTCTGTACGTTTGTTACCGAAATGTTTTGTTACAATCGGCGCTGCAAGGTTACAACATAATTGAATTTATTATATACATTTTAACAACTACAATAGGTTAATGTTTGACCTCAATTTTGCGTTATGTTAAAGGATAACAAGGCCGGAGATGATACGCCATTCTCATCAGAAGTAAGACATTCTATATATAGACTTCTCTTCAAAGTATTCATGCCGACCCATCCAGCGTCTTTCCAAGGCGTTAATTCTATAACAGCAGATATAGATTCGAAGACAATATTATCCGGTCTTGATTAACAGTTCTAGTAGAAAAAAGTATACTGTTGATGTTGATACCATCTAGGTATCACAGCAATTCCTATTACTGCTGCTAAACAGTATTGTGTAAACATTACTAGTGCTTTGGAAGGGTTATAAACGATAAACAGTATTGTGTAAATATTACTGTGTTCCGGCTTGAAGGGCGCTGTAGCTAGCGTAATTGCTTTTCTGATTAGCTCCACGTTATTATGAGTAACACTTGCAATCAGGTGGACGTTCCGCTCCTTTTGCTTTCAATTATCTATACAATCAGTACTCCAGGAAGAACTCTCGTTTAATACAAAACTTATTTGTTTCAATGTATAGTTAAGTTAAAAATATACAAATTGGCAGTTAGGGAACACGGAAAGTGCAGTAATTGCTTATTAGTAACTTAATAATGCAGCCGACGTGATAAATCAGATTTAAGATGAAGTGTACTGGAGGAATGATTTGATGGATGACCTTAAGATGTAACTGCATTTAGGTCTCCAACAATGCGCCCGTAGATGGCAAGGTTATTATAATATTTCGATGTTACTATACGTTTGGTGATATGTCGGTCGTGACTCCATATTGTGTTCTTACTGCAATTTAGCAATTTTAATTGCAATGCAGTAATATTCGCAAACTAGCATTTGGCTTTGGAAACAGACGCTTTACTGAAGTTAAGAAGTTATACATGTTACTCGGATAGAAGAACTGTTTTCTCGTGGTTCCTCTTCATCTCTGAAGGTTGGCTGTTAACCCCTAAAAGATTCTGGACCTAATCTATAAGATCTACCACCAGTAAAACTTTTTCAAATAAGAAAGGTGTACCTAAACAATAAGCTTCGATATAGATGTCATTATAGCTATAGCTCCCAAAAATTCCTAAATTTTCCACCTTCCGTTCTAAGACCCTGGTTCCTAAAGCTGTGATAGAGCATAAGCCTTGGATCTAGCTCATTGTGAATACAGTACCAACAATGTTGCAGTACCTACATTGCGAGATACTTCATTAATCATCGGAATACTTGATTAGTTTCTTCACGAACCTGTTCTAACGATACATACTCCTTTATCAACTCCTTCACTGACATTGCTTTTTTTAATGTTGCCATATTTAAATGATTAACTATTAAAAAAAAAAACATATATAGTTTTTTAATTAATTAATAGGACCCTTAATTAACCCTGATGAACCCCTTGCAATCGAAGTTCGTGGAAAGCCGCTGGATGCGGGCAGTTCAGACCCGATCGCTAAGGGAATATTTGAAGGTCTGTCCAGCAGTGGACGTCTCTTGGCTGATGATGATGACTCTTAACGCTCCTGTTACTGCTACTCGTGACCTTCTCTCATAAAGGAGTACTATTGTAATGGTCCACTGTTGGGCTTAAGCCTCCTTAAGCAATCTAGAATGATCAGTTCAAGATTGATAATGATGATTAATGATGACGATGATAGAATTGTAATTTGTTTGAAACATTCCTCGAGAGCAACCGCCACTACAAATGGCTTTCTATAACAACCGTTACTATAGCAACCGCATAAATGATACCAAATTAAAATGTTCATAAAAGTTAATTAGAAATAAACTGAACAAGGATCTATGGAAATTGAAAAAATATATTTCTTACAAGGAGTCGATACGTTCACTAGTTTTTACGTGATTGGTGAACAAACAAAACACACACACACACACGTATATATATATATATATATAAGCTAATAAAATTGTTGGTTGTTTGATTAGCTGGATGTGTTATATGTAATTTAGCAAGAATGCGATTTCCGAAATGTATTTTAAATTGTCTTCGGCGCCATTTTGTCGTCGCTTCACAACTCAATCAGTTGCTTTGATAAATTTGCAATGAAGTCTAGATAAATCTTAATAGAGGAAGAGCTAAATTTATATTAACCAATGATTAGAATAAAATATTTAACTGATAGTTATGATTAAATATTATTAATTAAGGAAGACGTTATGCAGCTGACGGGACAACTATGAACTTCGTTTAGGTTGAATCAATTTCCAGCTTGATCTAAGACTTCCCTGTAATCTTCGCCAGGTCTTGATCTATTCAAAGATCTTACTGCTTCATCGGACGGTTGATCTTCAAGCTATGATCCGTCTACTACCTCTTCAACTTTCTAATCCTCCAGATTATATCAGCGACCTTCGTTCTACACCTCTCCAATTCCTAATTCTAAAGTCAGAACTTATGGAATCTATACCTGTAGAAGAAAAAATTCAAGTGAGATGTTTACGGGAATCTATTTACATTAATGTTAATGTAAACAAATCCACTTCCGCCTCGTGATCGACTGTTGTGTAGTAAACATCATCAGGTAGTAGTGATTAATGATATATATGCGCTAGAGAGAATATTCATGAGACATCGCCAATAATATATCACAAGTCGAGAATGTTGCGAGACATCATGATGGTGGTGGTAAAGGTCGAAGGTCAGGTCGAAACTGAACATGATGGTCCACTTCTCCAATCCAAGAGTCCAATCAAAAAGATCTTTAAAGAAGTAAGGATGAATAAGTAACTTTAAGGATAAAACTGAAAAGATAAAATACAAGAGAAATCATAATTTCAATCACTCACCTATAACTGGAGATTTAGCGACTGCACCTTGTTCCGGTTTAAATGGCGTTGTAGCTAATAAAATTATTGGGCTAAGCTTAAAATCCAGTCTCAAGGCGACGAGCACATTAGATGCGGTGTATATCATCCTAACTACCGCTACATTGTTATGGGCGTGCGTATCACTTACTATCACGAAGCGTCAGCGACTTGAGGATAATTGGTCCTTAATCCCACTACACTGTCCCAGTAGGGGTGTGTGTGTGGTCAGAGCCTCGTCTGTTATTCTGCAGGGTGCACCGCGAGCTGGTGAGGTTGACTTGGACTCCGTGAGATGTTGGGCGAAATATCACTAGTTAATGTTCTTTGTTTAATATTTTCCCACAACTGGGACCTAGTCTTACAAAACAATCTATTTAGTCCACTATATTATATAAACAGTCAGTTTCATAGTATTTATCTGTAACGGTATTTCCGGTTGGCTGTCAGATTCTGGAATTTGTGACTGTCTTCAGCCATATGGAACAGTTGCCCAAAACTGGTGATAAACGTCCACCCCCTTAGAGTTATAATCAGGGTGTTTTTCAGCGTCCGTGTCTGGACTTGTTCGTTTCCTCATGTCTGAAGATCTTGGTCAGTGTTGGGGTTGCTGACTGGAGCGGACGATCTGCTTCCACCGGTTCCTGTCCAGCTGGTCTTACGACTGTGTAGAATTTAGAGGATGACGAGTCTTTAATCTGTTCGGTCCACGACCGAATGAAAAGAGAGAGAGATTAGTGTAAACACTAAGATTAGACTAGTACGAGTCCTGGTCTTCTCACTCTTCGTGTATAGTGTGGGACGTGGACAATCCCTGCCAGAGAAAGACAAAGGATTGATGCATTCGAGGTGTGGTGCTGGAGACGTCTGCCAAGGATACCTTGACCGTATTGAGTGAAGTTAGAATGCCCTTAACAAAAACCTGACTCCTTAAACCTTTGCTGAAGACAAATTGAACCTGTAATAGACTATTTAGGCGCTATAAACGACACGACTACTTCATCATGCCTGTATCCAACTCAATCGTTTGTAATAATGTCCATAATGACTAAGATAACCATTTTTGATTATTCTCGTGGATTTCCCGGAAATTCCGGTTTAGTTATATACTAAAAGTTGATGATTAAAAAGGTTTAAATTCTTCTGTGGAAGTAACGTGTTAATAATAATAAAACCTAAGTTCATTTTAAATGAATCTGTATTAACCGACTAATTTGTAAGTGTCGTCATTTCCTTATTGATATAGAATATATGAAGATTGTCGTCTTTTGGTTTTGGCTGTATCATGTCAGTTGACGAACGGACGGTGGACCGTTGAGACGGTGGGTCTACATTAACCATTTTATTCACCATCAGACGACATGGCACACGGCGCGTCACTATCCTCCTGATCGCGAGCAATGAGGTTCAACTCTTTTGCAGGGGTTCATATGGAGGGATTTGAGCCATTTCCCACCACGCTACCCCAATGCGGGTTGATGGGAGCCAGAGCCCCGTTTATTGATTAGCAGCACCACAAGAAGGTAAGGTATGTACCATGAAATGAAAAAAAGCAGATGTTAAGACCCTGACCGCTGATCCTCTCCCATTTCACCTCTGTAAGATCGTGCCCTCCTCTTGGCCTCTTATCGACACCAGAGCAACAGAACTCCCTGCATTCTTCGTCCAGAGGTCAAGGGGTCCAGTAGAGAAAACTCCCAAATCTTTGCAGCAGTTCTGTTGGGCTCCAACGTCAATAGATAGGGAGAACGGTGGAATGTAAACTACATTCCTCTTCCACCACGACTCCATCACGGTTGGGAAGAGTAGAGCAGGGTTGCTCCTGTAACCCGCTCTACGCTTTGGGCTTCCCGGATAGGTTCCTCTCAGCTTCACCGTACGTAATCAAGCCATGACTACTGAGCCCCAACGCCAGGACATGGTAGAACCTATTCGGTTGTCCAGCAACCCTTTTTTTATCGCGGTAGAAATCTCATTAAAAAATAGCCAGCTTCTGGGGGGAGACCTTGATGGTCTCCGTCAGTGCATTATGAGAGGTTCAGGGATCTCCAGCAGGAAGCAAGCGTCGTACTGCCGAAGGGAGTACCGGCAACAGACCTGACACCAACACCACCAGCACATCATGTATATCTTCTTCTTTATAAGGTGCCTGGCGAAGGTTGACGGTCGGTTCACCATATTCCGGCTGGTCTCCTGCGAGGCGGACCAGTTGAGCGCCACTTCCGATCCTGGTCCATACCCTGACGCCAATTTATTCCACCAGCGATGGACCATCAAATCGCAACCGAGCTCATCGGCAGGATAATTAACGGTTAATTTAAACCTAACACCGCTTGCGACACGGTTAAGACATTAACCTATAAACTACACCCAAAGGTCACCGGCGACCGGTTAATGTAACAGTTTGCACTTAACTGTCACTTTAACCAGTTTAATGTGACCGATGGTTTATTTACAACTTGAACTATACGCGCGTAACCTTTTGTAACTTAACTGGATAAGTTAGTTAATGTGAGCGATAATGTTTAACTTAACGTGTATGTGATAGCGAAGAAAAAAAAGTTTATCGTGAAGTAGTTACTCATCAGAAGAACTGGTGACAGCTCTCTGTTGTCGGACCCTCGAACAGGTTCCCGCAGTGTAGTGGTTGTGGGGCTCAGTACTCGTTGGTTGGTTATCCATGGTGAAGCTTTGCCAATGGGCTGCTGGTGCAGACTTGCATTGCCTCAGCAGCCGTGATGGAGACATGGAGGAGGAGGAGAGTCGGTGAGGAGCTCTGCGACTAAGTGGAGACCAGATGTCCGCAGGGAGTCGGGAGAGTTCTCTCTCTTGGTCGAGCAATAAGGGCCCCTACACACGACCCGCGTAACTCCTACACCTTTTTTGTCGTCTTCTACAGGCAGGACTTACCTTAGTCCTATAGCAGCCGATAGTACTATGCAAACATTACCGTGTTCCGGTTTGAAGGGCGCTAGTGTAATAACGGGTAATGAGAATCAACATCTTACGTCAGTACATTCTATATAGCGCGACGGTATTATGAGCGTATCACTTACAATCAGGTGATCGTCCAGTTCGTGTACTCGCATGATCGTTAAAAAATATAGTAAGAACCTTGATAACTGCGCGTCAGTAAGCCGCGGTGACCTCGCGGTGGTAATCTGACCTGATCAGCGATGGTTTATCATAATGGAGTGCGACGCTCTGATGCTATCGCACTCCAAACAGTAAAAAATAAACGAGTGCGGTAAAAAAAAAAAATTAACGACATATTGTCTCACTCATAACTGAGTGACCTTAAGTAATCACAAGTTGAATGGTCTGATGGTGAGGTAATAGCGAAAGGTTATTGTAGCTTGCTGGCCAGGTGTGTGTCGGACCCTCGAACAGGTACCCGCCGTGTCCTGACTGAGGGTCAGCTGCTGGAGATGAGCTCAAGAAGTTCACCCTGGATCTTTCCCAATTGGCTGCTAGAGCTGATGGAAGAACCGCTGCCATCCGCTACAAAGGAACCCGTTGTAGCGAATGGCAGCGGAGACTAGATCCAACGCAGAAAGTCCACGAAGTTTTATCTCTTGGATCCCATGGCTTTTGAATGACGGATTCGGAAAGATCCCTTGCCTACATGAAAATGCCAGAAGGATCTGGATGGTGCTGACGGCACTGGAAGGGTCATAGAGGTGTGTAAGCGTTCTCATGACCCTGGCGAAGAGCGCCGCAGGTGGAACAGAGCGTGGGTTTTGGTCGGTGCAAGTCCGACATAACTTATTTTCGACAACGAGCCGTAGTGCAGTGTATACCATCCTACCCGGGGTCACGTTTTTATCAGCTCGCGTATCACTCACCATCAGGTGAACGTCCATCTAGTCGTGTCGCTGTATAAAAGATATTGCTTCTGCCGTTTAGAGGTCAGCTAAGACTGGTTTATATAAAACTCTATCTTTAAAAGGAGTTGTGAGGGTTTTAATTACGAGAAAGGGTTGGAGGAGCAGCGGATTAGTATTTCAGACCAATTTCAAGTCTAGTTCTATACCGCAGCCAGCAGCACGAGGAACAGCTGATATGATTACCACACCCTTGGTTAAATGGTCTTCCGGCGTCCTCATGAATTTACGAAGTTTGTTGTGAAGCATCAGATGAGAACTCCTCGATTGAAATAATGAGGTGTCAACGAACAATGGGCGCTGGGCTGGTAGTATACGGATACTGCATCGGTTGCCCAACAATGGGATTGGATTAATTGGAGCGCGAGGCGTCGGCGTTGCTGAGCCATAGGTCATGTGCGCGGCAACGTTCACACTATGAACTCATTTCGCAATAGCAACGGACTTATTACTGCTCATGGTCTCTAGTCTCCGCTGCCGGTTAACAATATTGTGCTCCGGTTTGAAGGGCGCTGTAGCTACCAAAATTACTCGGGTAACGAGACACATCTCGTCTCAAGCGACGAGTGCAATATGGTGCAATGAATACGATCTTAACTAGCGTTGTTAAGAGCGTATCACTTTCTATCAAAAATGATATGATAGACGATAGAAATTGAAAGCAATAGCAATAGACATATAACACGAAACACAACCGCACTCGATCCAGATAAGAGTGATGTATCAACAAAAAGCTGTCGGAGTCAAGGTCTTCGGAGAAGGTGGCTGGTGCGCTGACGAAACCGGTTCAGCTCCAACAATGGATGGAGAGGATTGCTCGGAAGGCACGATCCTTAGTAATCTAGATCTTCTGTGTAGTATCAAAAGGTTATTTAGGTCTCTAGTTAGCTTTTAATTACTAAATAACCCTTGGTGATGGGAACTGGTGCTGATGGAGGAACTGGTCACGTGGTCTCCGTGACCTGGAGACAAGTGGGATGTGATACGGCATCGTATTCTTCAGGATGTGATAGGATCGAAATGGTCTAGTCTAGTACTCTAGCATTGGGCCAGCGTGGTGGGTGCTGACCCAAACCTCCCATAAGGACCCCCCACTAACAACGGCTCCTGGTTCCTGGTGATGCAGGCAGATCCTGCCGATGTGGGGATCCTTCGGGGAGGTCCATTCCCAGCTGTGGACATCGATGATACTGCTCCCAAAGATATATCACTACTGATGGTAAGTGATACGGCGTAGCATTCAGACAAAATATAAGATCGTTACCCCAGTAACTTAACTTGTTACAACGTCCTTGAAACCGGATCACAGTAACGTTCGTGCACTACCAATCAGACTGGTAAGTATGCTACGAGGACATCAGGTACCATCGCAGGTGCTGCTGTAGTCGATAGACAGTACTGTGCGAACATTTCCGTACTCCGGTTTGAAGGGCGCTGTAGCTGAAAAAATTGCTTGGGTAATTGGACTTAATATTTTATGTCTCAAGCCGATGAGCACGTTGTGGAGCAACGTACAACATCCTATTATACTAGCTACAGGGCCCTTCAAACCGGATCACAGTAATGTTCGTCGGCTGCAATATGCACAGCAGTACAGCATCTAGTAAATGGTGAAATTGGTAATAATTATATTATATTATGTCATCACCATCAGCTCTCATCACTCCTCAGCTTGATGAGGTCTCTCCAAGTCAATGAAGGTCACCCATAACGTCTGGTTAGGTCCAGGTTCCATTCCACTTGACCATGGATGTTGGAACAGGTTGACAGCACCCCGCTGTACAGGTGGCAGCTGATGAGGGTGGCGCTGGATGAATTCCACGTAGTGTGGTGACACACCAGCATCTGACCTGCAAAAGGACCTGGTTTTAACACCTTAAACCTCTAAGTGTTATCCACTGATATCCTCTTCTGAACATAAGCAGACCTAGGTCATCTACATCCAGCTCCTTCTCCTATATCTTCATCAGGACTGAATGTTCTTCCTGACGCTATATAAAGTTCCATTCCTTCTTCAGCTTACTAACCTGATGGTATCTCCTTCATCAGCTCTTCACATTTATGATGGAAGCATTAATCTAAAGCAATTACCTAATCTTCATTTGAATGGAACATCACTTGGTTTTAAGTGACTGTCAGGTCAAAGACAGTGACATAGTAACCTAGAATACTATAGCATTTAGCCTGGCGCATGGGTAAAAATTCTAGCACGAATCAAACCGCCTGACTTTGGAATGGAACCGGAGACTTCCTTCGCACTATTCCAGTGGTTAACCAATGTGCCACAGGCAACAAGCAGGTGTGTCACCACATTTACAGCGCGGTCCACTTGGCCGACATCTTGTTACGTAAGTACTGCTACATTAAACCATCTTTAATTAACCAATATCCATTAAACGTAGACCTCTCCCACGAAATGACATTCAAACGAAAATCAACCTTATTACTAATACTTCAGAAATCATCAATAAATGAAAGGTCTTAATCACGTGTGTCAAGATAAACTGGTTGTTAATGTTCATGCAGCGTCCGAACGGCTAATACTGTAATGATCGGGCAACCGTTATAAATTGATCCGCCTAGTAAGACATCGCGTCGAAAGGATCGAAGCTGTAACAGCATCAAGGGCGAAGATCTGTAATAACATGTCTGATGATTACGAGATGGTAAACCTTCGGCTTCCAGGTCACACAAATGGATGAATAATTACCCATCCAACCATCGTCATGTGGTAAATCTACATCTTACCATCATTACCTAGTTCAACGTATGAGAATTGGAATGTTCTAGAAGACGACTTCACCAACTGCGAGCTCATTGTAGCTTGGTGTTATTGTAGTGACCTCACAGACCTTCTGGACCTAAAGATCTGAACCGAATCAACTTAAGTTATAACTAAGCAGTTCATAAACTGGTGGTAAGTATGCTACCAGGACATCAGGTACCATCGCAGCTAGTGCTGAAGTCGATAGACAGTACTGTGCGAAAATAACCGTATTCCGGTTTGAAGGGCGCTGTAGCTGATGAAATTACTTGAGTAATGGGACTAAATATTTTATGTCTCAAGCCGATGAGCACGTTGTGGAGCAGTGTACATCATATTATATTAGCTACAGCGCCCTTCAAACCGGAACACGGAAGTGTATGCATAGTACTGTGTGTGGGCTGCAATAGACGTCGCGGTGGTGACCTAGACGGTGTCCAGCGACTGAGACATACCGCCAATTTTTTTTTATTCACTCGATAGTAAGTGATACGCCGACTTACAACAACATGGCGATGTACAATAAGTAAGAAATAAAATCATTGAATTTTTCCCAGAAAATTGGGAATCTATTGAAGAATCAACACAATCATTGTTTTTTGGATGCGGTATTCCACACAGCTACACTTTAGCCCTGACGGATCTTTTACATCTATCTATAACCAAACACCCTGTATATTACTTACCGTCCGTTAAATGAATTGCTTGTCTCATCAAGAAATTAAAAAAAATTGACTATTAACACACAGTTTTGTATTATGTTTTGTGAAAACTTTTACAGCAGTACAGTTTACTGACCTTTCCTCGCAGTAAACTTTTCCTCGCAGTACACTTTTCCTCGCAGTACACTTTTCCTGACAGAATCTTTTCCTCGCGGTACACTTTTCCTCGTAGTAAACTTTTCCTCGCAGTACACTTTTCCTGACAGAATCTTTTCCTCATGATTACACTTTTCCTCGCAGTACACTTTTCCTGACAGAAATCGTTTCCTTGCAGTACACTTTTCCTGACAGAATCTTTTCCTCGCAGTACACTTTTCCTCGCAGTACACTTTTCCTGACAGAAATCTTTTCCTCGCAGTACACTTTTCCTGACAGAAATCTTTTCCTCGCAGTACACTTTTCCTGACAGAAATCTTTTCCTCGCAGTACACTTTTCCTCGCAGTAAACTTTTCCTCGCAGTACACTTTTCCTCATGATTACACTTTTCCTCATGATTACACTTTTCCTCGCAGTAAACATTTCCTCGCAGTAAACTTTTCCTCGCAGTACACTTTTCCTCGCAGTACACTTTTCCTCGCAGTACACTTTTCCTCGCAGTAAACTTTTCCTCGCAGTTCACTTCCTCGTAGTAAACTTTTTCACGCAGTAAACTTTTCCTGACAGAAATCTTTTCCTCGCAGTACACTTTTCCTGACAGAAATCTTTTCCTCGCAGTACACTTTTCCTCGTAGTAAACTTTTCCTCGCGGTGCACTTTTCCTCGCGGTACACTTTTTCTCGCAGTACACTTTTCCTCGCAGTACACTTTTCCTCGCAGTACACTTTTCCTGACAGAAATCTTTTCCTCGCAGTACACTTTTCCTGACAGAAATCTTTTCCTCGCAGTACACTTTTCCTCGCAGTAAACTTTTCCTGACAGAAATCTTTTCCTCGCAGTAAACTTTTCCTCGCGGTGCACTTTTCCTCGCGGTACACTTTTCCTCGCAGTACACTTTTCCTCGCAGTAAACTTTTCCTCGCAGTACTCTTTTCCTCGCAGTACACTTTTCCTCGCAGTACACTTTTCCTGACAGAAATCTTTTCCTAGCTGTACACTTTTCCTCGCAGTACACTTTTCCTGACAGAAATCGTTTCCTTGCAGTACACTTTTCCTCGCAGTAAACTTTTCCTCGCAGTACACTTTTCCTCGCAGTACACTTTACCTGACAGAAATCTTTTCCTCGCAGTAATCTTTTCCTCGCAGTACACTTTTCCTGACAGAAATCTTTTCCTCGCAGTACACTTTTCCTGATAGAAATCTTTTCCTCGCAGTACACTTTTCCGCGCAGTAAACTTTTCCTGACAGAAATCTTTTCCTCGCAGTACACTTTTCCTGACAGAAATCTTTTCCTCGCAGTACACTTTTCCTGACAGAAATCTTTTCCTCGCAGTACACTTTTCCTGACAGAAATCGTTTCCTTGCAGTACACTTTTCCTGACAGAATCTTTTCCTCGCAGTAAACTTTTCCTCGCGGTACACTTTTCCTCACAGTAATCTTTTCCTCGCAGTACACTTTTCCTGACAGAAATCTTTTCCTCGCAGTACACTTTTCCTCGCAGTACACTTTTCCGCGCAGTAAACTTTTCCTGACAGAAATCTTTTCCTCGCAGTACACTTTTCCTGACAGAAATCTTTTCCTCGCAGTACACTTTTCCTCGCAGTACACTTTTCCTCGCAGTACACTTTTCCTGACAGAAATCTTTTCCTCGCAGTACACTTTTCCTGACAGAAATCGTTTCCTTGCAGTACACTTTTCCTCGCAGTAAACTTTTCCTCGCAGTACACTTTTCCTCGCAGTACACTTTTCCTCGCAGTACACTTTTCCTCGCGGTACACTTTCCTCGCAGTACACTTTTCCTCGCAGTACACTTTTCCTGACAGAAATCTTTTCCTCGCGGTGCACTTTCCTCGCAGTACACTTTTCCTGACAGAAATCTTTTCCTCGCGGTGCACTTTCCTCGCAGTACACTTTTCCTGACAGAAATCTTTTCCTCGCGGTGCACTTTCCTCGCAGTACACTTTTCCGCGCAGTAAACTTTTCCTGACAGAAATCTTTTCCTCGCAGTACACTTTTCCTCGCAGTACACTTTTCCGCGCAGTAAACTTTTCCTGATAGAAATCTTTTCCTCGCAGTACACTTTTCCGCGCAGTAAACTTTTCCTGACAGAAATCTTTTCCTCGCAGTACACTTTTCCTGACAGAAATCTTTTCCTCGCAGTACACTTTTCCTCGCAGTACACTTTTCCTGACAGAAATCTTTTCCTCGCGGTGCACTTTCCTCGCAGTACACTTTTCCTGACAGAAATCTTTTCCTCGCAGTACACTTTTCCTGACAGAAATCTTTTCCTCGCAGTACACTTTTCCTGACAGAAATCGTTTCCTTGCAGTACACTTTTCCTCGCAGTAAACTTTTCCTCGCAGTACACTTTTCCTGACAGAATCTTTTCCTCATGATTACCTTTTCCTCGCGGTGCACTTTCCTCGCAGTACACTTTTCCTCGCGGTGCACTTTCCTCGCAGTACACTTTTCCTCGTAGTAAACTTTTCCTCGCAGTACACTTTTCCTCGCAGTACACTTTTCCTCGTAGTAAACTTTTCCTCGCAGTACACTTTTCCTCATGATTACACTTTTCCTCGCAGTACACTTTTCCTGACAGAAATCTTTTCCTCGCAGTACACTTTTCCTGACAGAAATCTTTTCCTCGCAGTACACTTTTCCTGACAGAATCTTTTCCTCATGATTACACTTTTCCTCGCGGTGCACTTTCCTCGCAGTACACTTTTCCTCGCAGTACACTTTTCCTCGCAGTACACTTTTCCTCGCAGTACACTTTTCCTCGTAGTACACTTTTCCTCGCAGAAAATTTTTCCTTGCAGTAAACTTTTCCTCGCAGTACACTTTTCCTCGCAGTACACTTTTCTTCGCAGTACACTTTTCCTCGCAGTACACTTTTCCTCGCAGTACACTTTACCTCGCAGTAAACTTTTCCTCGCAGTACTCTTTTCCTCGCAGTACACTTTTCCTCGCAGTACACTTTTCCTCGCAGTACACTTTTCCTCGCAGTACACTTTTCCTCGCAGTACACTTTTCCTCGCAGTACACTTTTCCTCGCAGTACACTTTTCCTCGCAGTACACTTTTCCTCGCAGTACACTTTTCCTCGCAGTACACTTTTCCTCGCAGTACACTTTTCCTCGCAGTACACTTTTCCTCGCAGTACACTTTTCCTCGCAGTACACTTTTCCTCGCAGTACACTTTTCCTCGCAGTACACTTTTCCTCGCAGTACACTTTTCCTCGCAGTACACTTTTCCTCGCAGTACACTTTTCCTCGCAGTACACTTTTCCTCGCAGTACACTTTTCCTCGCAGTACACTTTTCCTCGCAGTACACTTTTCCTCGCAGTACACTTTTCCTCGCAGTACACTTTTCCTCGCAGTACACTTTTCCTCGCAGTACACTTTTCCTCGCAGTACACTTTTCCTCGCAGTACACTTTTCCTCGCAGTACACTTTTCCTCGCAGTACTCTTTTCCTCGCAGTACACTTTTCCTCGCAGTACACTTTTCCTCACAGAAATCTTTTCCTAGCTGTACACTTTTCCTCGCAGTACACTTTGCCTCGCAGTACACTTTTCCTCGCAGTACACTTTTCCTCGCAGTACACTTTGCCTCGCGGTACACTTTTCCTCGCAGTACACTTTGCCTCGCAGTACACTTTTCCTCGCAGTACACTTTACCTCGCAGTAAACTTTTCCTCGCAGTACACTTTTCCTCGCAGTACACTTTTCCTCGCAGTACACTTTTCCTCGCAGTACACTTTTCCTCGCAGTACACTTTTCCTCGCAGTACACTTTTCCTCGCAGTACACTTTTCCTCGCAGTACACTTTTCCTCGCAGTACACTTTTCCTCGCAGTACACTTTTCCTCGCAGTACACTTTTCCTCGCAGTACACTTTTCCTCGCAGTACACTTTTCCTCGCAGTACACTTTTCCTCGCAGTACACTTTTCCTCGCAGTACACTTTTCCTCGCAGTACACTTTTCCTCGCAGTACACTTTTCCTCGCAGTACACTTTTCCTCGCAGTACACTTTTCCTCGCAGTACACTTTTCCTCGCAGTACACTTTTCCTCGCAGTACACTTTTCCTCGCAGTACACTTTTCCTCGCAATAAACTTTTCCTCGCAGTACACTTTTCCTCGCAGTACACTTTTCCTCGCAGTACACTTTTCCTCGCAGTACACTTTTCCTCGCAGTACACTTTTCCTCGCAGTAATCTTTTCCTCGCAGTACACTTTGCCTCGCAGTAAACTTTTCCTCGCAGTACACTTTACCTCGCAGTAAACTTTTCCTCGCAGTACACTTTTCCTCGCAGTACACTTTTCCTCGCAGTAAACTTTTCCTCGCAGTACACTTTTCCTCGCAGTACACTTTTCCTCGCAGTACACTTTTCCTCGCAGTACACTTTTCCTCGCAGTACACTTTTCCTCGCAGTACACTTTTCCTCGCAGTACACTTTTCCTCGCAGTACACTTTTCCTCGCAGTACACTTTTCCTCGCAGTACACTTTTCCTCGCAGTACACTTTTCCTCGCAGTACACTTTTCCTCGCAGTACACTTTTCCTCGCAGTACACTTTTCCTCGCAGTACACTTTTCCTCGCAGTACACTTTTCCTCGCAGTACACTTTTCCTCGCAGTACACTTTTCCTCGCAGTACACTTTTCCTCGCAGTACACTTTTCCTCGCAGTACACTTTTCCTCGCAGTACACTTTTCCTCGCAGTACACTTTTCCTCGCAGTACACTTTTCCTCGCAGTACACTTTTCCTCGCAGTACACTTTTCCTCGCAGTACACTTTTCCTCGCAGTACACTTTTCCTCGCAGTACACTTTTCCTCGCAGTACACTTTTCCTCGCAGTAAACTTTTCCTCGCAGTAAACTTTTCCTCGCAGTACACTTTTCCTCGCAGTACACTTTTCCTCGCAGTAAACTTTTCCTCGCAGTAATCTTTTCCTCGCAGTACACTTTTCCTCGCAGTACACTTTTCCTCGCAGTACACTTTTCCTCGCAGTAAACTTTTCCTGGCAGTAATCTTTTCCTCGCAGTACACTTTTCCTCGCAGAACTGTTTCTGTGATAACAGATATTCCGGCTCCAGATCCCCACTGCTGATTTCTGTTTCGAGGTCATTGCTGCCTCTTCGTCATAGCTGATAGAAGTCCACTGCTGGACATAGGCCCTCTCGAAAGATCCCCACATCGATTGTTTTCCTGGGACTTGCAGTGGACCAGAGGCTGTCATCTCTGGAGGTTCATGTGGCTCACGCTAGTCCAATGTGGGATGCGGGAGGTTGTAGTTCTATCCTTGCCGTAGTTCAGCGATGATGAGGAATTGGCATTATCTTGAGCCGTGGTCAGTCAGAGTGAGGTCTCTTCAAATGTACTGATGCAGACCACCGAGGTGGTTTCTTCTTCATTGCTTGTTTACTGCTGAAGGCTTTTACCACGCACCAGCGGTCTTCAAGGTGTGATGATTTAATGAGCAAAAGTCCCCTCCCACACAACCCTGATTTTCCCTCTAGAAGCATGGTACCTTTCCAAGGTTTGCCCTCGGACACCAAAAAAGAAGCAGTAGTTGATAAAGGTGTAACTAGGACACACGTCCCTGACCTGATTGAAGAAGACAGATTTAAGTCATCATCACCATCAGCCGATAGAAGTCCAATTCCAGACGTAAGCCTCCCCCAAAGATCTCCACATCGACCAGTCCCGCGTTGTTCGCATCCAATGGGTTTCCGCGATCCTCACCAGATCGTCCTCCACCTTACGGGAGGCCTCTCAACATCACGTCTACCGAAATGCAGGCGCCACTCGAAGACCTTACTTCCCCATCAGCCGTCCATGCGCCCTGCCCACTACCACTTAAGTCTAGCAATCTTTTGGGCTATGTCGGTGACCTTAGTTCTTCTGCGGATCTCCTCGTTGGCAGGTTGAGGTCAGGCAGCCCGAATCAGCCATTAATCTTGTCCTTAACCTGTGCATGCTTTACTGCTGTGAAGGTCATTGATTTTTTGGATCACTAGAAGCCGGTCTAGTTTTATTTTCTTCTACTACTATTCTTCTATTTCTCTTCGTATTCTCTGATCTTTTAATGGAGTAGAGTCTTATGAGGCGCTGAACCAATTATTAATCACCAAGTCTAAATACTTTAACTTCCTGGGGGTGTAACAGCTCACGGGTTCACCGGCCTCACGAGCTCGTGATGCACCCTGCTAATCAAGAAAGTGGCTCCAGCTCCCACCAACTCGCATTTGGGACAGGTTGGATATGAACCCCTATAAACATCGGCCTTTAATGATCGACGGTACCGGAGGCCATGCTGACCGTGACAGACGATCTGTTGAAGGTCGCGGGAAGCTACTGGATCTGGGCAGTATGTATCGATGACATCTTTGGGACTAAGCCCATGGATGTCTATCTGCTGGTGATTGAACTACTCGCTCATAGAGTGAGGTGAGCTGCACACTACAATCCGATTCCTTTCATCCAGTGTCTATAACCATAATTCCACTTTTTTCTTCCATGCTTCTCTTCTCGTATATGCGCGCCATTTTACTTTAGGTACTTCTGTAATGAAAGACACTGGTGTGGTCTTCCAAAGACAATCTTCAAAGAACGTTAAAATCCTCTTAGAAGCCTATTTACGTGTATCACCAGGATTTTAAATGTGAGGATCAGTAGAAGAACAAAGGTTCTTATCATGGTCTTCTTCTTTTAAAGTGCCTTTCCGACTACCGGAAGTTGGCGATCAGTTCATCAATTCCTACTTCTTGCATTGCGGAACATTTGGGTGTCACTGGTAATCCAGGTTTACTTATAAATTACTTCTTTCTATTACCAGCGAGTTTGCCTTTAATGAGTTGGAGCAGTTCGTACTTTTGGAACCTAAGCTCTGGGCCACAATTAACTTTCCTCATCTTAAAGATCTGTTATACTCTAGAAGATTAGGATGCTGCGGAGTTGTACCATTCCTCCATTAGACATTTACTCCTTATCCGAGGTCCATATATCTCTATTATATATGCTGTCTATCTTCTTCTGCTGAGTCACAATTCTACTTTTCATTAAGTTCTTTGTTTTTATAGAAATCCTTGGAGTAAGGGCATCAGGTTCGCGACCTGGTGTGCGGGACTCCGATGTAATTACCCTCAGGCCTGAGATCGGAAGAAAGGTGCGCCCACAGACTGAAGCGTTCAAGGTGACGTTCACATTCTATCTAATGCTACGGATATCGAACAGCTGCGTGTATGGAGTCGTGGTTACTACTAAAACTTCATCATAAGATTTTTTTGGTGTTATATCATCTTAGATCCACCATCGTGCTGATATTACTGTGTAGCGGTAATGTGTACACCGTAACAATGACCTTTTTATTTTTAATCATTATCAATAGTGTTAAGACTCTGTGGCCGAAAACCGGCAGCTTCTGTTTCTACTGCTGGATATTAATAAATTCCGATTGGAAGGGTAGTAGATGCAATGTATATCATCCTAACATTATTATAGACAGGCTCTTTGCAAAAAAGCAAATATTACTATACTACTACGCATACAATATAACAAGGACTTAAGAACTTTGATGGGTCTGCTCCGACACTACAGCGCATCCACTGAATGCGGGCAGCGCGAGACCTATGTCCAGGAGTGGAAGTCTATCAGGTGACTATAATGATGATGATACTAACGCTGCAGATGCCGAAATAAACTTTATTTATTTGCTATTATTATTTAAGTGCAATCGACTCCATCCCCACCGCTGTGCTCGAGCTGCGCTGCTCGCGCCTGACCGCGTAACATTTGCCAAAGGTTAAGTTTAACCGCGCGGTTACATATAAGCGAAACTGCACCGTAAGTGTAGGTAACTTATCGATACAGCTAACCCACCTGTTACTTAGAACAAGTACAACTTGTTACCTTCTTAAGTTGGGACCTCCCCGCGCGAGACGCGCCGCATGCCTGCTCGCTTAACTGTATTAAAAAAACATTATACTATATAAATATTTAAAGTCTATATATATATATATATATATATATATATATATATAAATATGAAAATGGGTTTCCTTTGTTAGCCAATCACGTGAAAACTAGTGAACGTGTCGACACGAGAACATGAGCTACCGACACGAAATGATTTCTAGATAGTTATAGGCTATTTATTTTTTATCTTCATAGACCCTGCATCGCTTTATTTCTAATTAACTTATTCTTACAACTTAGGTACTATTCATGCGGTTGCTATAGTAACGGTTGCTACAGAAAGTTCCAAGTCTATTTCTATAATACGGCCAGCAAAAGGGACGGAGAACCTGTATAATTGTTTATATAACTGTACAAAACAGAATTATTGAATTTTTTTTGGGGGTTGTAAGGGGTTTAGTCCAACATCTTACGGAGCCCAGGGCAACCTTACCAGCTGGAGGTGCATCCTGCTGAATAACAGACGAGGCTCTGACTACCCACCAAACCGCAGTGGGACCCAATTCCCATCCAATGATCGATTTGATGGAGAAGAAGCTTGATTGCGAGGTACCAGAGGCCTTGCTGACAGTGACGTTGGCACAGCTCCGGAACCAGGGAAAGGATCCATCGATATGGAGATCATTGGAGAGGCCTATATCCAGCAGTGGACATCTGTCAGCTAATAACGAAGATGATGACGATGAATGAATTTTGATTTAATTATTTAACTACCCGCGCGAAACTAGTTATAAAATAAAAAAGTTTGTGATCTTAGTCAAAACCATATGAAATTCTTTGTCGTTGGAAATGTTTATACTTTGTGGTGTTAAGTTAAGAAAAAAATCTGTGTAACCTCAAAGTTGTGTTTCTACATTGATTGTCAGGATGTCTTGTCTCAACTGCAATAATCTATACCTAAATAATAAATACCTATGCTGGGTGAAATAAATACTAAAATATCGTGTCAGGGTTGTCAGCGAGAGGGATATGGAAGAGAAGTACATACTGTGCCGACACCACATAGCTGGGAGAAGGAACAAAGGGTTGTCAACGTTGAATTCGTGTGAAATGCAGTGGATTGATAGCCATGGAGAACAGAGTGATAATCTTACAATCACCAACTCTTTAGTATTTGTGTCCGGAGTGTGTTAGGGGTCCGACAATTGCCGGCACTAAGGAAACTAGTCTCCGATTTAAAAATGGAAATTCAACAGCTCCTAGTCTGGAGACGATCACGTTTACTTAGCTGCATGTTGGCCAATAATGTGTTTGAATTACCTGATCGTTTTTGAAGTTCAAGACCGGCACTCTTCATGATCTCATTGATTTGTTCATATGTCTCTAACGCATCATAATCATTGGCCGCACTTTTTATCAAATCATCCATATAGACTAACGATCTTATAATTTCCGCCGCCGTCGGATCCTTCTGCTCTGCGTCATCAGCAGCTTGTTTCAATGTCCGAACTGTTAAAAAGGCATCCCTTTGATGCAGTTCCAAACGTCGCAGTATGTAGTTTGTAAGATTCACAATTATTATCCGGATCATCTCGCTATACTATTCTGTGATAGTCCGTGTTTTTCTCATCACCGAGTATTTGTCTGTACATCTTCAATGCAACACTAATTATAGCAATCTGATGCAGTCTCCACTTTATAATCAGCACGCGATTTCGACCTCTCTGTCTGTGTCTCTGTATGAAAAACAGGTCCTACTAAGTACGTGTCATTCAAAGACGCTTTCTGAACCCTTTGAAGTGGCTCTACCTTTCTGGTATCTTTATCAGGCCTAACCACAGCGTGATGAGTTAAATAAATAAAATCTTTTTTATTTTCTATTGCTAACACCATATGCTCTAGTTCTATATATTCATGTATTACCTTTTTGCTTTAATTTTGTATTATTCATAAATCTTTCTTCTAATTGTAAAAGTCTTAATAATGCTATTTCTTTTGTTTTCCCTCATTTTGTTACAGGTGAATTTATACTTTTAAAAGGTAAGATGACTTTAACTGCCGGTTACTGTATATTTCTTCTACTTAATGTTCTTCTTTCTTTAGAATTATTTCTGAATTTAGGCTTTTATTTTCTATTTCGTTGTTCGTCCAGAGTTTGTTCTTCTAGGATCCCCAGATAGAATCCATCCAAAATATGTTTTTGTGTAATATACATCTACAATTCATCGTCTATGATTTCATTTCAAATTTGTAATAATGAGTGATTATAGATCATAAAACGACGGTTAATCTGTTTTTGCTAATACAAATTGATATATTGATAGTTGGCAATTTAAGTTCGCATAGAATTTTTGTGTCCTGGCTTCGGTTGTGATACACGTATTGGTTGCAGCAAATATGCTTTGCTATTCAACTCGCTTTTTTAAGATAGATAAGTTTCTACACAGTTTCATAAACATCCTTAATAAAATTTGACATCGCACTCCTTTGTTCCTTGGTTACATAAGCCACTAGCTGGTCATACGCTGTTTTGAATGCTTGTCATGTTTTTCTGTTTCCTAACCACGCATTCTAACGTAACTCTCGCTTTCGAAGACTTGCCGTAAATGACCTGCGGTATGGTGATTTGTTGGTATCTATCATCTTGCAAATTTAATAACTAATTCATATTATGAGTGCGGCGTATTTATCATAACACATATAAATCACAAGTATCCGAAGATAACAGATAACAGATAACAGTTATTCTAGCGATATCATTGTATCTGTTATAAAATATCATTCATAATTCACCATACTCAAGTTATTCGATCACTATCAACAATCAACATTATCAGCATTCACAGCTGGTCACCAACATAGCTTGAAATAAAAGAACAGCCAATAAAAAAATGAAACTACTATTCTTGTCTTTGTCTCTTGTATAATATTGTCATAAGCTAAAACGAGACATAGTTAGTATTTATTTGAAATAAACCAAAATTTATAATAAGTCGTTTCATAAGAAGAAATCCTATTTGAAAAGCGAATTCTTAATTATATCGTGTTATCTGTTATTTCGTTGATTAATCTATCTCGCTCTAACCCATTGTATATACTGTTGCTAATACGCAAGAAGCACCTAGTATTATAACCCAAAAAATACGAATTGTAAAAAAATTAAGTTACTAACAAAATAACGAATGATCCAAAGGAAGTAGCTGGTGTGTTCGCTAGACAACTCCGAAACCATATTTGTTATAGACAATAGTCCTGTTCATTTATTCGAAAGTTGAATAAAATGATAATATAAACGATTACTTTGTTATTTGAAATGGTGATGATTAAAATTGGTCTAGACAAGACTCAGTTCACGACCAAATGTGCAAGAGTAAAGGAATAAATAGAAATTCATTAAAATGACGAATAAAATATTTATCATACATGAACTCTTTTCTTCCAGAGACAATATATTTTATATGTTATGCGACTGAATATGCATGATCATCTACAAGCATTTAAGCAAGACCAAGACCAATATTAAGATACTTGAATTCTTGGTTCTATTCCTGATTTGCTCGTCTCTAATATAATATATATTTTATAAGGATAGAGTTTAAATAAAATCCGGTTATAAAGCTTTATAAAACATTATCGATTTATTTAAAATCACAGAGAAATATTATGTATAAACTTTGTACAACTAAAAAAAACAATATAAAACATTTAAGCAATGTGACGCACAAAATAGCATTTTACATGTTCCTGTTCAGTTCTTTCAGATATTACTGACAATTCAATTGAATGTAGCCATTATAAAACAAATTAACTTATTAAGTGATAACACAGTAATACAATGCAACAATCACACCATTCCTAGAGACAGACCGACGACATCATAAGAGCAACCGGAACCAGTTAGATACGAAAATATTAGACCCGTGTCTGGTGGAAGACATTGAGGAATAGGCTAGATCCAGCAGTGCATTGAAGGAGGCTGATGATAATGATGAACAACTAAAGTTTTGTTTTACAGTCCCATATAATTGGTTTATATTTCCATTTTAAAAAATACATTTCCTTATAAAATGTAATTCTTCAATTAGTTGTTTAATTTTTAAACCGTTAAATGTTTAAAAAAATATATCAGATATTTCTAAATACTACATAGTACATTGCCACGGGTCATTCTTTTTTCGTTTGTATCATTGGTAATCAGATTCCGATATTATCTGTATTCTTTACAAAAAATATAAAAGAAACGCTGTACACATCCGACACTAATAATAATTTATTAAATCAAAAGATATAAGTTATTATTCAAAAAAAAAATTATCATAATAATTAAATAATTAACATTTAATTAAGTACATTTCACAATCAGCTTCTTACAAAAAAAAGTTCTAAAACCGGCTACAGAAATATAAAAAAAAAACAATTATCTAATTTATAAAAACAATAAAATTTAATTAAATAAACTATAACGCTTTTACCTTTAAAATAAATAATATATACACTAGCGTCATCAATCAAATTGTCTTGTATAATCCGTTGGAATATTAGGTAAAAATACTAGCGCGCCACGTACTAAGTATCCGATTGCGTTTTATAATCTGTTGAGACGTTGTTGAGCGCTATTAGTTGACATATATATTAAATTGCTTTATATAGCTAGTTGACATTATTAGTTATTTTTAATTAATGTTTATTTAATTGTTTGTTTACTTTAATTTGTTATATACGTAACAGATCTTTCTAGTGATTATTTAAATTTATTCACTGACAAATTATAAGATCTACGAAACATAATTTGGCGGAACAGTTGGAATCTATCTGAATGCAAATTAGGTCACAAACGCGAACACTTATACTACATTTGGCACACATGGAAAAGGTAAAATTATTATTATGTATATAAATAAATTAAATAGTTATAGTACACATAAATCCTGTAACTAAACCTAGCAATAAATTAAATAGTTTTCTCGTACATTACTCTTACCCTACTACGTAGAGGAACATAGATATTTTCTTAGATATCGGCGGGTAACTTTTTCGGTCCACGGTTAACTCTACTCGGATATTTTCACTGCAAGAAAAACATTCAGTTATTTATATATTTAAATGAAATATTCTTAACTATATCATAATTTCAAAATTAACAATAAACAAAATTAATATAATGAAATAGTTTATTGATGGTAAGTCTGTTGTTGAAGACTATTTAGTCAACGAAGCGATGACGCGACCAAGACGTTCTGATGTCAAGTGCCCGCCTTTAATAAGGTGATGCTAATTAGGATGATATACACAGCACCTTATATTCCTCGTCATATTGAGACATAAGATGATGTCTCATTGCCCCAGTAATTATAGCAGCCTTCAAACGGTATGGTGCAAAAATTATTCCGGCCCGGTTTGAATGGCGTTAAAGCTGGTGAAATTACCAGTATTGATAACAGAATGATTGACTCTGTCACAATTATTATAGAGCTTAAGTACTGGGATGTGTGTGTGTTACCTGTTTACTGGGCTTCAATGGGTAGAGGAAGGTAACCGTAGAATCCTTCCCGTACATGTTATTGGCTACGCACACCCACTCCCCCATATCTCCCCAGCGCAAGCCGACGATCAGCAGGTCGCCTGATGGCAGAACCTGTAACAATATAACAGAAAGAATAATAAGGGTAGCTATGAAGACGGCTTCGAAACAATCTAAACACTACCACCATAATCCTCGAGTTTTTTTTTAATAATTCATGCTGCGTATTGTCGATCAGGGTCTGTATATACTATTTACAATTACTATCAGATTTTCTTAATTCTAGATTCCACATTCTCGTCTTTCATTCTACTCATCTTTCGCACTCTACTCTTCTCTCAAACTTCTCATCTCTATCATTCTGCATGCTTCCATTTCCTTTTGTCATTCCTCTCTCACTTCGTGAAGACTATCTCCTTATGTTATTTCTGTAGCATCGTTTCTTCTTTCTTCATTACTTCTTCCAATTTTATTTGTTTTTTCTTATCCTTTGGTTTTAGTTTATTTATTTATTCCCCAGCCCAGACATCGAACTAGGGACTTCGGTGTAAACAACTGATTAGCCACTGCACCACGGAGACAGTTCACCGAAAGTTCACAGCGACCCGTGGTGAGTGATATGATAATATTAAAACACAACGCACCCTTATCCTCGAATTGCTGTAAACTACATCTCCTTTGTTGTTCTGCCAGAACACTTGGTGCTCGGTGAAGCTGTGCACGCGGCAGGGCATGATGAGTGTGGTGCCGATGTCTTGGAACACGTGGTTGTAGAATGTTGTGATGATGGGTTTCGACGGAACTCTGAACAGCTTTTCCAACGTCAGCAGCTTCGGTGATTCGCCGCCTGATGACAAGATGGTCAGATTTAATGCTAGAAGGAAGCTCTAAGGGTTAAGTTGCAGTTACTTCCGGTAACATTCTTATGAAGTAGTCCTTATAAATATCGCTGCCTTATTGGCACAGTTAACTGCTATTCTAGTAAGGAGTTTACTGGTCTGAATACTGGATCACATGTTTTAGAAGTTGGTAAGTGAAAGTAAACATCGGAACGTTCACCTGATAATAAGTGATACGCCTATCCATAACAAGGTAGCGCTAGTTAGGATGTTATACACGGCACCGCTTGTGCACGTCGCGTTGAGACAAGACGATGAGTCTCGTTACCCCAGTAATTATACTAGCTAAAACACCCTTCAAACCGGAACACAGTAGTGTTTGCGCACTGTTTGGCGACAGTACTAAGCGCTGACAATTTAGCGGAAACATTGTTATAGTATTGCTGTGTTCCGGTAGCCAATATATGAGAGCCGGGGTATTCTAAGTTCGCTCCACCATTAGTATTATTATAACTTAAACTTATATCTAAGTTTAAACCATAAAAAATAAGCAAAGAAATCTCATATTAATGACAATTAAATAATATAATATTTGGATATGATTGTAGGAGACGATTTAATTAATTTAAGTTTAAGCGCCTGTGAAAATTATTCTAGCAATGTTTACGGATAGAATAGTTTTGTATGCAGCGCGATGGTAGGCGCTCTACGTTATATACTTGAGAAGATGTATATTATATATGTATATAGGTTGATCCTGGAGGGCGAAATTCCTGGACTACGTGCACCTGGTGGACAGCACAAGGAGTGGTTTGACTCTATAAATGGACCGGATTTAAATAGCATAAGTTAAAAAGAATAGCTGAGGATCGAATTGGTTTTCTCATTCTGATCGCGAACCTTCAGTCTGAAGAGTGCACCTGATGATGATGTATATAGAATAGAACTGAAGAAGCATCAGGATAACACGCATGGAACTTCCTCTTTGGCGCTGGTTAAAGACCAGATTTTTTAATGATGGCAGGTCTCTGTTGTTAGAGTCCGTCTATCTAGGTACCATCGCAGCGCCTATTGCAGCTGACAAACAGTAGTGTGCGAAGATTACAGTGGTCCGGTTTGAAGGGCGTTGTAGCTAGTGCAATTACTGGGGTAACGAGACTACCTCTTATGTCTAGAGGCAATAAGCCCAATCATACTGACTACCGGCACGTTGTTATGGGCAGGCATATCACTAACCATCAGAAGGTCCTGCTCGCCTCGTCGCTAAATGTCACAAAAAAAATATATTACTCTGTGACCATAGTATATGGTGTACAGGATCCTGTACAATAATCCACATGACCTAAGTCCACCTCACCTGCTCGTAGTGCATCTTAACCAACAAACCAGGCTCTGGATCCCACCAACCCGCATTAGGCCAGCGTGATGGGAAATGGCCCAATTCCCACTACGGCCGTGCTGACTGTAGATCTTTAGTGGAAGCTTATGTCCAGCAGTAGACGTCTATGAGCTGATGATGATGATACTTGTTCTTTCTTCATGAACGTCCTAGTTAGGATTAAAGGTCCTTTAGCTATAATCAATAGATACCTTCGGAGTATATGGTGGTGGAGGCCGACTGTTCGTTCATGCCGGCAGTGGCGACGCAGGTGAACACGTCGCCGTCTCCCGCGTCGGTCACCACCAGCCTGCTGGTCAGCCTCGCGGAGCTGGTCGGGTGGTGGGTGGGGATCTCGTTGGCTTCGTCCTCGTACTGTCAATTTGTTAAACGCTGTCAGATTCTGTTACAAGTAATTGAGGAGTAGGAGGATGAGCTGGTTAACTAGCCAACAAACGGCTGCGTACAGCAGCAACCTCGTCACCAATTCAATAGTCACCTTAATGAGTTTGCATGGTGATTAACCTGGATCTTTACCATCATTGGATTGTGGTGGTAAGTCACTTGCTGGAGATCGTCTGGGTACTGCCACGTATGAACTTTACAACAATTACCGTGGTAACGAGGTTTCACGTATTATATCTGAAGGCGATGAGGTTAATGTGGTGCTGGGTACATCATCCTAACCAGCGTCAAGTTTTGGATATCGTGACCATCAAGTAAGAAGTGCTTTGGACAAGGATCCCTCTTCTCTTCTCAAGGTCTTCAGAAGATTTTGTCTATTTGGGATTGACTGTATAGTTGGCTAGTTTTTTTTGTATTCATCGGGACGGTAGGATGTTCATCTGATGGTAAATGTCACCCGCCCATAACGACGACAGTAATGATGGTACACAGCGTCATATTATGCTCGTCGCTTTGAGGCATGAGATGTTAAATCTCGCTATCCCAGTAATTACACTAGCTACAGCGCCCTTCGAACCGGATCTCAATAATGTTTGTGTACTGCCGTTTGCTGATTGCAATAGGAACTGCGGCGGTAACTACCTGCGACAGAGACCTACCACCAGTGAAACGGTGGTTTACTCACATCAATGATGGGCTCCCCATTCTTCAGCCACTGCACCGACGGAGCCGGGGAGCCGCTGACCTCGCACTCGAGCTGGAGCTGGCTGCCGGGCTGGAAGCGGGCACGCTCTGGTGGTGGCGATACGATCCTCACGTTCTTGCGCAAGCGCCGTCGCGGCGCTGGCACCACTGCAATCATTACACGAGAACTTTATACCTTCGACTGATGGTGACTGACATGTCCATAACATGGCGCTGGTGTTAGAAGAGTAAGCAGGACCACAGCATCACATAACTGGGAGATGGCGTAAAAAAAATGGCGCTGGTTGGGATGAGCACAGCATCAATTCGCGCCCGTGGTATTGATCTGCACAAGTTCCACCACCCTTCAACACATTCATGCGTCTGTCATCAGGACTTAAAGAAGACCTGGGAGCCATGAATCCGTGGACCATTTTCAGCACTATCAACTCCAGATAATGTCCACGTTAGTATCTTTTTCTTACTAGATCTCGTTCCATCTTTAGTTGGAGTCGGCTCTCCTGGTCATCCTATATCTATCTCTATCATAATCAGCCAAGTAGTCGAGGGTCTCTCAGGACCTGTCTCTTTAGTTTCTAGATCCAGCGCTACCCTCACCATATGCGTTGTAGACTATAACTTCTTACAGAAAAAAAAGTTGAATATTTCACTTGATTATAAGTGATAACTTAGTCAAGAACAAGTATACCAAGTAACCTATACTAAACTTATGTTATACAAAATGACTTCATCTTATGTTGCTGACTGTACATACCTCAACTTCCTCTGGGGAAGGAATTTTATATAAACCAATCTTAGCTGACCTCTAAACGGCAGAAGTAATATCTATACTGAGTTTCGAATGTTTAGGTCTAACAGTTTCGGAGATCTCGTGATGAGCCGATGGATCTCTGGACATCTATTTGAATATCAAATATTCTCCTTTCCTCCTCGTAACTTATACGAAAAGAGTTTGGTAAAGACCGCTCTTACCTGATCTCTAAACGCAGAACCAATAAATGGATTCGGAGATCTCTGATAAGATAATGGATCTCTGGACATCTGTATATACTGATTATCTATGTATAGTGTCTTCATCTGGCAGCATTAAATACAGAAGGTCAGTGCTGACACGCGCGACCGGATGGGATTGAATAGTTAATACGGTGGTTTTTTTCGCACTCAATTCTGACCTACTTACAATTTGTAATACGCCCCCCCCCCCTAACTTAGCAAGTCAAAGCTGGAGCGGCGGCAGCGCGCGGGCCGCTCCGCGAATACCTTCACAGTTAGCCGACTAGAGAAAAAAGAGGTGCGCAGCTCACTTTCACACTAACTATAAACTACAGCAGCTTACCATTACATTAATCTTACTGTACGTTGATGGCAAACGCTACTGTCCGTGATGTATCTACTTAGGCTGGTACACACTGTAGTACTCCAGGAGACAGAACGTGTTAAGCATTAATTATAACATTTAATATGCTATAATTATTCTATAATATTGAGCAGTGCTTGCCAACCTTTTTATACTATAACCATATAAAATAAATAATAAAATAATAAATATTTTCAACCCTTTCCTTCTTGATAAACACGATACCTACTCCTAACCCTCACCGGAGCGTTTACCTGATGGTAAGTTGTACGCCTGTTCATAACAGTGGCAATTGTAGGAATGGTATACACTGCACTATATCGATATTGTCGCCTTGAGCGTAGTTACTCCAGTAATATAACAAATACAACGCCCTTCGAACCGGATCATTGTACTCTTTATCAGGTCCAATAGGGTTGCGGGGTACCTATCTGGATGATCTAAATTAAGTCTAATTAAGCAAAAAAAATCACATCATGATTATCACCCGATAGATGTCCACTGTTGGACATAGACCTTCCCCAAAGATCCTCACATGGATCGGTCCTGCGCTGCCCGCATCGCCGGGCATTAAGAGGTCGTCGTCTGTATGGGTTCATATAGGCCCCCCATTCAATACTTGTGCCATTTCCCACCAGTCCAAGTCCAATCAGCCGGAAGAAGTCCAATGCTGGACAAAGGCCTCCCCCAAAGATTTCCACTCATTTCCCACCACACTGTCTCAATGCGGGTTGGCAAAAGTTAGAACCTCGTTAGTTGATTAGCAGAGTGCACCACGAACTGGTGAGGTTGGCTTGGGTCCCGCGAGTTCTTGTGCGGAACCCCTACACATCTCTAAATTCACATACTTCCAATAACATCCCAAGGTTGACAACCGCTGGTTTGGATGATGGTACCATCGACGCATTGAATAGATCAACGATTAGAATATTCGCAGATAAACTTTTGTTTGAAAAAAAAAAAAAAAAAAAACAGCTGCGCGGTCTCATTGAATTTCATCGTTTCCTCCTGCATCATTGCTTATGCATCAGTCCTTAGGATTTGCACACTGCTGACGTACAAGCGACTATCGCTCTTATCGTCATCGTGTTATAGACTATTTTCGTATGCGACCTTTGAACAGCTGACTGGTCTATTCAAATCATTCCCCTTGTGCCTAATTCCTGTATTAAAGCAACTTATCATATATCAATAGCATTAAAAGTCGACTATTTTTATCCTTTTGTTAAGTAAAGAGTTGCTGTAATGTATAAAGTTCATGTTGCATGTAGCTCTATCTCAACTCAAGGTATACGGGTGCTGGGATTGTGGCCCAGCACTGGGAAACTGTAACGTGGATAATAGGAACAGTGTAATTGTTTTTTTTTTTGATATATCGGAATAGATCTATGTGCAACTTTTCTGGTGGTGTCTCTGTTGACGGCGACAAAAAGCGGTGTGCAAACATTGCTGCGTTCCGGTTTGAAGGGTGTTGTACTTAAATGTGAGCACTGGGGTAACGAGACTCGACATGTTATATCTCAGGCAACGAGCTCAACGTTGTGCTGTATACATCATCTTCACTATTGTCACTTACTATCAAGTGATAGTCCCGTTCGTATTCATATATAAAGTTATTATCATACTAGTTGACCTCCCCTACAACTTGTGTGGAAGTAATTTTTTAAAGACCATTCTTAGATGACCTCTAAACGGCAGAAGCAATATCTATACAGAATTACGAGTTCACGTCTAATAGTTTCGTAGATCTACTGATGAGTCGATATACCTCTGGATATCGAATATATAAGTCGATGGATGCGAAGAGCTGAGCATGGCATCTGGTGGAAGACATTGGCTAAGACCTATATGCAGCAGTGGATTGCCAAAGGCTGATGATAATGATGATATATAAAATCTTGTGTGTGTATCACTCACGGTTTGATTGTAAGTTGTTGTCCAGGTCGATCTTGGTGTTGTCCAGCTGCGCGCTGACGTCTGGGCACAGGAGCGCGACCAGCGCCGCGGCGGCCAGTAGCGGAACTAATCCAGCCATTGTCTCTATCCGATACTAGATGTCGCTGGTGAACTGAAACAAGATCACAGTATGAAGGAATATGATGATGATAATTTTAAGCAACAGGCTACAGAACTGGTGTTAGGTCTCCACCGCAGCGCGTATTGCAGCCGACATACAAAGCCGTGTTCCGGTTTGAAGGGCGCTGTGTCTTATCCCTTAAGCGTTGAGTTCATAGCGGTGCTGTGTATATCATCCTAACTAACGCCGCGTTCACACTTCACTTACTTATAGGTAAAGATTCCACTCGTCTCGTTGAATTAAAAAAAACTGAAGTCAACAACTTAGTATATTATAACATATATATTTATTAAGATATAATATATAATCTATATATAATATAATCTTTGGGGGAGTGCTATGTCCAGCAGTGTTTGTCTATCAGCTGATGATGATATAACGATAAAAGACGAGGGTCCTGTAAAGAAGTAAACAAAAAGAAATGGAGTGAAGCATTAGATCTAGCCACTAAACTAGAACAAATACTAGACCTCCCATATAGACTAAGAGAGGAACAAGTTAAAAGTTTAAATATGAAAAATATCTTTTTTATGAAACAGATATGTACTATTTTTTATTAAGTATATAATGTATTAAAACATATATTTTTTATATAAATGTATACAGAGAGAAATTGGTCTGGAACAAATAGTATATACTAGCTGTTCCACGCTCGCTTTGCTGGCCGCTATATAGAATTGTACTTAAAATTGGTCAGAAATATTCACCCCCTGATCCCTTTCTCGTTATTTTATTTCCCCCCACCCAACCACTTGCTGGTAAGATCTCGTAAAATCCGCCTTCAGCTGCCCTATACTCCGCAAAATGAACATTACCAACTCTCAAGACCCCAGGTCTTACTGCTGCTGAGACGTCGTGATGAGTCTGTACACGGATGGAACACTTTTACATACTTTTGTTAAATTCTTGGAACTGACGAGAGGAGCGGCACGAGCACCTTATACTGAGTGACACGGCTGCCCTAGTTAGGACATACCAGCACATTGTCTCGTCGCCTTGAGACGTAAGATGTAAGTCTCGTTAGTCCTATAGTTTCACCAGATACAGCGCCCTTCAAGCCGGATCACAGCAATGTTCGCCCGGCACAGGAGCTGCGGTGATACCTAGATGAATTATATTTCAAAAATTGACATAAAGTATAATAAATTCATAGATTCAACTCAGCCATGATCGCACACGTCTGTGTCTCAATACCAACAGCTTTCGCGTACACGTGGCCCGCGTGACCTTGACTGAACATGTGCGATGGCCACGCAGTCCCAACGGTGGGAAAATTGAGACCACCGTATAGGTGAAGAGAATAGATACATTAGTAAAGATAATTTGTGCACAGATTGAATATACTTTACCCGCGCTGCGCGGGAACAGATGTTTAATAAGAAAAAAGAGTTTTATGTTGCGTCACCGAGGCAAAGGACGCGCGCATCATGGGTCCTTTTTTTTTAACAAATCCGTAAATATAAAAATACTTTATTACTTAGATAAATGATGACAAATAATAAAATATTTATAATTATATATGTTAAGGATTTTTTTATAATTAGTGATAAATGAATAGATAAAATAGTTTAAGGAACATTGTATTGAGGAAGAGTTTGGTTCCGATTATTGAGCTCACATCTAGTTAAGTAGCAATGGGACATGGAAAAGTTACTTATAAGTTATGAATTATAAGTAAAGTGATATTTAACAATAAATAAAATGATTTATTATTAAAAGAAAAGTAAAAATATATCTAAATATATTTTAAGAGGTTTTTTTTATGTAAAATATAACCTAAAGAATTTTTGTAGGTTTTCAAGTAAATTTATATTTAAAAAAAATATTATTATCAATGAAATTAAATTAGGTGTATTTTACGTGTAAGTATAAGTTATAATTTTTAAGTTATATTAAGTATAGATTATATAGTATTGAATATATAAATAAAATAACCTCGAATAGTTGTATAGAAGAGAGAATATGTGAAGTGTCGGCGGTCGGAGACTTACCTCGTCGGCAGCCGGCGTTGTACTGAGCAGTGGGGGTGTGGTCAGCAGCGATGAGTGTCCGCCTCGCCAGGAGCCTGTGGAGGTGTTCACTGCTGGGTGGATGCCTCTGGAGTACTGCCTCGGTGTCCCCAGCAACCCTTTTATAGCGCGGCCGCACCGCACGGGGTGCGTACGTGCGCCGCGCCAACTACGCGCCACGCGGAGGCTTTCATTAATTGCCTGGAAATCTCTTTCAAACCCATCCCCCCCCATTCACCTCCGACAATAGTAACAATTATAACCTCCTCATTATTATTATTAACTCAAACTAATAGGTTTTTCTCAGTATTGTGACCTATGAGGATAAAAACGATGACCTAAATTTTCATACATTTTCTCACAGTACGAAAGATGATTTGATAATATAATAAGTGATATTTCCTGTTTATAACTTTCTAATAAACTTAATTAAGTTTAAGTATAATTAAGGGATAACTTAAGTTTCATCTTAATAACTTAACATAAGTGTCTCATTAAAATTTAATAGGTTATACATATAAATGTAACTGTTATTATATACTAGTATATTCATTTGGTAATGTAATGATTTTTTAGTATTATCTGTGCAATAATTTTTAATAATTAATATAATAAGATAAGAGAGATAACAGATAGATAGAAAGAGGAAGCATGATAAGATCATATTTTTTTTATTGAATAGAGCTACAAGCGGGTCGTTCACCTAATACTAAGTGATACACCTTTCCATCACGTGTCGCTAGTTTATATGTTATATACGTCACCATATTGTGCTCGTCGACTGGGACATTAGATGTCGAGTCTCGTTACTCCAGTAATTACAATAAGTACAGCGCCCATCAATCCGGAGCACAGTAATATTTACAGCTTCTACTGTAAACTGTTTCCGGTAAAATAAACTTAGCTGATCATTATTATATAAGCACAGATTAAACAGAAATTATATTACTCGTGTATATTACTGAGATCGTGAACTGCTTGATAGTAAGGTCTGCTCTTACTACAGTACAGTAAGAGGAGACGAGGTAGTTATTGGATACCAGTGTCATCATCAGTGGCGTTTGCGTCTGTTTAGTGATGACTTTCATCATCTTTATACTATTTCAAAGCGGAATTCCGATGACGAATCAACTAGACCAGCGTACAAATGTGAACCTTAACCAGTTGGTATAGTGACGGGATTCGCTTGGTGACGCTGTTTAGTGTCGGGACTAGTGACGTGCAGTTCCAAGAAATCATTTCGTCAAGTGTCCCTTAATAAAAAGCTTAGTTAGTTTTGCCTTAACTCCGGTTCAAGTTGAACTCTATAGTAGTGTAGTTTGAGTTTATTTTGTCGTGTTGTCGTTGTCGTTAACTGCGCAGTTACCGCGTGTGCCGCGCGTCGCCGCATACGAGGAGGAACCGATAGCGTCAGCGGCGTACGTATGAATGGAATGCGCGGCGCGGCGCGGTGCGGCGACACACCGGCCGGCCGGCGGGCGCGGTGGTGTTGCGCGCGCTGTGGAGGAGCGGTGGTGGTGGTGGTGGTGGTGGTGGTGGTGGTGGTGGTGGTGGTGGTGGTGGTGGTGGTGGTGGTGGTGGTGGTGGTGGTGGTGGTGGTGGTGGTGGTGGTGGTGGTGGTGGTGGTGGTGGTGGTGGTGGTGGTGGTGGTGGTGGTGGTGGTGGTGGTGGTGGTGGTGGTGGTGGTGGTGGTGGTGGTGGTGGTGGTGGTGGTGGTGGTGGTGGTGGTGGTGGTGGTGGTGGTGGTGGTGGTGGTGGTGGTGGTGGTGGTGGTGGTGGTGGTGGTGGTGGTGGTGGTGGTGGTGGTGGTGGTGGTGGTGGTGGTGGTGGTGGTGGTGGTGGTGGTGGTGGTGGTGGTGGTGGTGGTGGTGGTGGTGGTGGTGGTGGTGGTGGTGGTGGTGGTGGTGGTGGTGGTGGTGGTGGTGGTGGTGGTGGTGGTGGTGGTGGTGGTGGTGGTGGTGGTGGTGGTGGTGGTGGTGGTGGTGGTGGTGGTGGTGGTGGTGGTGGTGGTGGTGGTGGTGGTGGTGGTGGTGGTGGTGGTGGTGGTGGTGGTGGTGGTGGTGGTGGTGGTGGTGGTGGTGGTGGTGGTGGTGGTGGTGGTGGTGGTGGTGGTGGTGGTGGTGGTGGTGGTGGTGGTGGTGGTGGTGGTGGTGGTGGTGGTGGTGGTGGTGGTGGTGGTGGTGGTGGTGGTGGTGGTGGTGGTGGTGGTGGTGGTGGTGGTGGTGGTGGTGGTGGTGGTGGTGGTGGTGGTGGTGGTGGTGGTGGTGGTGGTGGTGGTGGTGGTGGTGGTGGTGGTGGTGGTGGTGGTGGTGGTGGTGGTGGTGGTGGTGGTGGTGGTGGTGGTGGTGGTGGTGGTGGTGGTGGTGGTGGTGGTGGTGGTGGTGGTGGTGGTGGTGGTGGTGGTGGTGGTGGTGGTGGTGGTGGTGGTGGTGGTGGTGGTGGTGGTGGTGGTGGTGGTGGTGGTGGTGGTGGTGGTGGTGGTGGTGGTGGTGGTGGTGGTGGTGGTGGTGGTGGTGGTGGTGGTGGTGGTGGTGGTGGTGGTGGTGGTGGTGGTGGTGGTGGTGGTGGTGGTGGTGGTGGTGGTGGTGGTGGTGGTGGTGGTGGTGGTGGTGGTGGTGGTGGTGGTGGTGGTGGTGGTGGTGGTGGTGGTGGTGGTGGTGGTGGTGGTGGTGGTGGTGGTGGTGGTGGTGGTGGTGGTGGTGGTGGTGGTGGTGGTGGTGGTGGTGGTGGTGGTGGTGGTGGTGGTGGTGGTGGTGGTGGTGGTGGTGGTGGTGGTGGTGGTGGTGGTGGTGGTGGTGGTGGTGGTGGTGGTGGTGGTGGTGGTGGTGGTGGTGGTGGTGGTGGTGGTGGTGGTGGTGGTGGTGGTGGTGGTGGTGGTGGTGGTGGTGGTGGTGGTGGTGGTGGTGGTGGTGGTGGTGGTGGTGGTGGTGGTGGTGGTGGTGGTGGTGGCGGAACAGCTCCAAATTCTCCATTATCCAAAATAGACTTGGCCGCCTCGCCAAATATCTCGCAGCCCAACCTCGTTCTATCCGGATGTATCTCTCGAAAATATATCGTTTATATAATTTTACTCCCACCTCGTCGCAGTTAGGATGTCTACACGACACGTCGCACTATAATTCAGTTTACAACTTTTATTACTGCGTTCCGGTTTCAAGGGCGCAGTAGCTAATGTAAATACTAATGTGGAATAATCTTATGTCTCAGACGATGAGCGCAATGCGGTGCTTAATCATCCTGACTAAAGGCACGTTGTTATGAGCAGGTGTATCACTTAACCTTAAGTGACGGTACCGAAATAAAAAAAAAACGGTTTAAATTGGGAATTTTCGCATTTTGATTTTGGAACAATCGATTCGGTTCGAAGTCGATTTTGATTCGATTGCTTTTTGATTACTTCGATATAATATATCAGGCAAGTGCTAAAAAAATTTTAAATTCGTATTTAAGTGGCATATCAAACCTATCGACAATTTTAAACGAACTACCGCCTTAAGTAAAATCGTCGCTTGCACCCGGCTAGTGTGTCACTGCAGTACAACAGCCGCACATATGAATGAACTGCCTAATCGGCAGTACGGACCGGTTGCCCGTGCCGAGCCTAGTCGGAGAATTAAAAAAAAAAAAACTACGAGGAAAATGGACTCCGGACCTACTTCCGCGTACACGTTCTAGAAGGTTCCCGATGATAATATACCAACACAAAGATGTAGGATGATGAGAATATCTTACTTGTGTAAAGTTTCAGCCCACTGCTGGACATGGGATTCCCACACCGATCAGTTAGGGATTCATATGGGCTGTTTCCTCACTACCTTCACCCCGGGCGATTGGTGGGAGCCAGAGTCTCTGTTAATTAACAGGGTGCACCACGAGCTGGTGAGAATGGCTTAAGTCCAGGAGTTCTGGTGCGGGACAGCTTATATATACTAACTCCATTAGGATCTATACACTGCTCTATATATTGTATTGAAGGGCGCTGTAGCTAGTGAAATTACTGCGGTAACGAGACCTAATATCTCCTGCTCGAAGGTATGTCATCCTAACTAGCGACACCATCAGCCGATAGACGTCCACTGCTGGACATAGGCCTCCCTCAAAGAGCCCCACATCCAAGAGCTCATTGAGGGGAATTGGGCCTTAGCCCACCACGCTGGTCCACTGGTCAAACGAACCGGAAGTCTATTAAGGGTTTCTCCATATACCACAACCCTGTCCGTCTCCATAAAAGTCAGGGTGTTCACCAAGGTCTATCTAGAAAACCATTATCAGCTAATCCTCTGCTGGATATAGGTCTTCGTCAACGTCTTCCACCAAGTGTGATCCTCAGCTCCTCATAACCATCCACTTCCGACTGTCCTGTTGATGTCGTGGATCCATCTCGAGGGTGCGTCCTACACTTCTGCGACCTGGACGCGACCTTCACACCAAGACTTTGCTCCACCACCAGACATGGTCGATCCGCCGCCCCTTCAGCTTGCAGATTTGGAGAGCTACGTCGGCAGCTTCAGCTCTTCGTTCTGGATGATGACAGAGAAATACCAAGCATAGCTCACTCCATCTCTTCCCTCTCTACTTCAAATCGGTGTACTGGCCAGGTCAGGCGCCATGTCTCTGCTCAAGGGTGAGAAGGGTGTCCTGGTTAAAGACTTTCTTCACAGATATATTATTAATATTTAATTATTATTAATATCAATAATAACCCTTAGTCTTCTTTCTATTTCTATGTATATACAGGATGCTTGGAACGGAACGTAAGAACAAGATAGCATGTATAAGTGTGAGCGAGTGAGATATACTGGAAGAGAGAGAAGGATATATGAAGCAATGGCGAATGTGCTGATGGCTATTTCTCTTATTAAATAAAAATCAGTGATTTTAAAACCGATCGCTTTATTTCCACAAGCACAGTCCCATAGATAAATTACTTCTAGAATATTCTTTATTGTTATTCCTCTCCAACAATTATTGTCGGTTGTGTATATATCTCGTTCCTCACATTCGGCACAGTGGACGAGTAATGATAGTGTTACACAGCGGCCTGTAATTAAAACGACAACTACACCGCGTCGGGTGGATGTTAATTAACCCCCACCCTGTGATTAGCGTGCGCGGGCTTAGCTACAAAAGCACAAAAACTACAATTATTGTCTATTAGCTACGAGTTTTGTAATATATCATGTATATGTTGAAGTATGTAGTCATTAATGCAACTCTAATTGTAAGCGTAGCTACATGTAATTGGGTGTAATATTAATTACCGCCATTTTGAAATTTTTCTTTTCATCCTCCTGTTCATAGCGCGGCGCTGGTTAGCTTGATATACACTGCATCGTGTGCCGTTACTTGAGTCTCGTTACTGCAGTAATTCCACTAGCTACAACGCCTTTAAATACCCACCAATTTGAATGTAGTTAGGATGGTATACACTACATCACATCGACCCCAGACGTGAGTTAAGTCTCGTTACTGCAGTAATTCCACTAGCGAAAACGTCTTTAAACACACACCAACTTGGAGCTAGTTAGGATGGTATACACTACATGGTGTTAGTCTAGTTACCGCAGTAATTGCTCTGCCCACCGCTGGACATGTTGCCCAAGCGATATCCGGCGCGGTTACAAAAGCAAATTAACGATTGAATACCCTAACATTTATTGTTAACGATGTAATGAGACAGTTCCCGGTAATCGCGCACTGCTGCTGAGAACAGCATATTACTGGTAATCATCAGGCGACTGCTGGTGACTCCGCCGGGCTAACCAGCTCGTGCCGGTGGCAGATCCTATAGTCTCTATGACACATACGTGGTAAGACTGTTGGAGCTGTCTGGCGTTTGATTTATGAAAAGTATTTTTTTTAATTCTGATGTTCTTTTGGCTCCATGTTCAAATTACCAATGCCTTTTTTTAAAAAAAAAATCATTAAATGATGTATGATATTAGGTTGCATTATCAGTGTTTTCACACTACTGTTAGGTCTTTATTGCCGGAGACAGTCTAAGTACCACCGCTTCTATTGCATCTGACAAACGTTACTGTGATCCGGTTTGAAGGACGCTGTAGCTTCTATCACTGGGGTGACGGTGATTAACATATTCGGTCTCGAGTCGACGAGCACGTGTTGCTGTGTATACCAACATAACAAGCGCCACGTTATAGTTGGGCGTATCACTCAATATCAAGTGACCGTCGCGCTCGTGTCGTCGTTTCTAGGAATAAAAAAAATAATATCCTTTCCTCTTGGTAAAGGAAGGACCCGTGAATAATAGTATTAAAGTGAAACATCCCTATTTCAACCGCTTAAAAAAAAAAGGGTTCCGTATTAAAATTTTCAAACGGATTCTTACGGATCCCTGCGACCTTCTTAGAAGGACGGCAACGTAAAACAACAGTGTTATTACCAACATCCATTTTTTTTGTTAATGGGGGGGGGATTTTCTAAAAAGACCTAGTGTCGGGAGGAATGTCCTAGTTCTAGAGGAAGGTAGTGTGGGGTTTTAACCAATTAATCGCGGTCGTCATCAGTGCGTTGCGGGAACCCCCGGGATGTCCCACTCCCGGCACTACGGCTGAAGCATGTCCAGAGATGTGGACCTCCTCGTCACCCTCGCTCTGGTACTATAAGTAGACCACCACTCAGTGGTCGATGATAGCCTCTCCACGGACCCGGAGACTCTTTTAGTCTCCTACAGTCAGGGCTTACCTTAGTGCTATTGTTACTAGGTAAAGACTACAGGGCTGATATACCAACATACTTACTACACAGTAGTAATATTTACTACTGTATCGCCATAGAATGGAGTTTGAATTGTTAACGATTATAACTATGTAAATATATTACTTTGGATTCGAACTTGGGACATGGGAGCTGTTAACCACTGTGCCGTGGGGGGTATCAGAGTTTTTATTTAAGAGTAAGGAAGGAAGCGATTTAATTTATTATCGGCGATGCGACGAGTGTGACGTTCACCTGATTATAAGTGATACAATCACCCATAATAAAGTGATATTAGGATAGTATTGATGAGTTTTAATATCCCAGTAATTACACTACAGCGTCCTTCAAACCGGAACACGGTAATGTTTTCATATTACCATTTAGTTGCCAGTAGGGGTAGTTGTGTTATCTACGTAGACAGTATTGCTATCGCAGTAATTTCACTAGGTACAGAGCCCTTCAAACCGGATCATAGTAATGATCGCACAGTACTTTGTGTCGGCCGCAACAGGCGCTGCGGCGGTACCTACCTAGACAGTTTCCTGCAACAGAGAACTACCGCTAGTATTAGCTACAGCGCCCTTCAAACCGGATCGCAATAATGTTCGCGCAGTACTGCCTGTCGGCCGCAACAGGCGCTGCGGCGGTACCTACCTAGACGGTCTGCAGTTACATAGATCTACCAGCAGTAAAAGACCTACTGCTGCTGTGCAGTACTAACGTCACACAACCCAGTTGCCCACAGCTGGACATAATACACTGCACAGTTGTTAACGAGAGCCCGATAAAATTAATTGTGTCGCCCCACGTCCCAGCGGGAGGCCATACAGCAGTGGGCATCAATTGGTCGTATATTTTCTGATTAAACGGCGGCTGATTGATTCGCACTGTTTAATACTTTATCTGTTAAAGGGATTCGAACCCCGGACACACGCACACACGCCCACGCCCACACCCACACACACACACACACACACACACATATACATACCCCTGTATGTAAGCAACGTTTTTAACTGACGCCTGGTCGACCGAGTACCTTGTGAAGATCGCAATGATGTGGGAAAGTCTATGTCCAGCATTGGGCTTATTGTTCAGCTGTGGGCAACAATATGAACTTGAATTTTGAAGAATATATAAGGTAACATATATATTACACGAAGAACAGCTTTGTTTAATTTATGTCAGCTGCGAGTCCCAGCGGTGGGATTGAGAGGATTGTTCATTATAAACAGAAGTAGGTTTACTTGATCGTTATATCCGCCTGTAACTAGTCACAATATGCAACATCACATTGTGCTCGTCGCCTTGACACACAGATGTTAATGCTCTCTTATCCGGATCCAAGGATCTTCATTGAGAGGGTTCATTGGCCCAGCGCGGTTTGGTGTGTCAGAGCTTCGTCTGTATCTGAGATTGACTTGGGCTCCGAAAGATGTTTAACGGACCCTTTACACTCCCCTTATGTTTTAATGTTAATTACCCCAGTAATTACACTAGCCACATCGCCCTTCAAACCGGATCACAGTAATATTAGCACAACACTGTCTGTCGGCTGCAGTAGGACCTTGACGGTCTCCTAATCTTCAAAATTTCTTATCAAATAATTATAACATAGAGTTATTGTTAACTAATAATATATTTACTGTTATATAGTATAAAAAAAGATGGCGGATTTACTATTGATGGTTTAACTGCTCAGCAACCGATTTCCGGTTCCGTTAACGTTTATAAACGGTTCAACTTAATCAATATAACACGCCCACGACCGGGTCTAAAGGTCAAACGAATTAACCGGTTTATATTACCTTTGTATCCGTTATAACTGAATGGATTATCTGTTACAGTTAATTAACCGGAAGTATCAATGTCTAGTGGGGGGGTCAGGGGTTCCTCCCAATGTTCCACGGAACCCAAGTCAACCCCACCAGCTCGCGGTGCACCCTGATGAAGAACAGACGAGCCTCTGATCTCCTATATTCCCGTTATGGACCAGCGTGGTGGGCTAAGGTCCGATTCCCTCAATAAACTCTTAGATGTGGAGATCTTTGGGCGAGGCCAAAGTCCAGCAGTGGACGTATGAGCTGATGATGAAGTTGATGATCGTCTAAGAATAAATTCAGCGGTCAGGAGTCTGCTAGGACTTGAAAGGACGTAGCTTCGATTCCAATTCAGCATGAGCTTCCTCCCTTCCTTCCTCCTTAGGGAAGGACGCCATGTTTCTTTTCAATAATATTTCTTGTGATTTGCCGACTCACGCTTGGCCAGTGTAATAAATAGCTCCAACCCTATCCTTAGTAAAGTACGCTTTAAGTCCCAGCTGTGGGAACGTTAAGATCATTATATTTACGCGATTAATGTGCGAAGGTTGAATGCTCAAAATGAACGCATTCAAAGACCGCCATCTTGTATAAAGTATTAACAAGATGGCGGCCGTGATTAGAATTGACTTCAATAGATGGTATAACATGATCAGTTTTACCATCATATCACGATTGTTTAAAAAAAAATTACTATCGCAATAATTAGGTGATCAATTTTTTTTTTTAATTCGGCAATGATACGAGCGGGATATGCACCTCATGGTAAGTGATACGACTGCTTGTTACCACGTGGTGCTAGTTAAGATACTATATACTGCATCACATTGCGATCTTCGCTTGTTATGTTATCTTGTTACTCATGTAATTACACGAGCTACAGTGTCCTACAATCCGGATCACAGTAATGTCCGCACAGCACTGTCTGTCGGCTGCAATAGGCGCTGCGGCGGTACCTAGACCATATGGTGAAGATTGTGGTTTAGCATCGATCGATGTGGTAATCTTTAGACCTATATCCAGCACTGGAACTATATCGGCTGATGATGATGATGACGATGATGAACATCCTGTGTAAATGCTTCGCTATATACCTATCTCTTACTTAAAGTGTAAGGCAAGTGTTGACTTATTTAGAATAAGTTACTCTATAGATACTACAAGAGCGAGCACCTCAACAATAGCTTTTGTTAGAGCGACTGTTCCGAGTAAACTGTTACTATGCCCCGGTTGCTAGGCAACGCGCCCGGTAACTAATCAGCTTCTCGCTAAGTCCTTTTTTTTTCTTCAATTGTTCCCTCTGCGTAGGTTGGGTCAGTGCCTTTACTCTTATTTTAGTCATCAAGTACTGTACTTAGCTACTACTAAGTTACTACCCGTCCTTGGGTCTGCTCCGATAGATTCTTAAGTCTATCCTCTACAATTGTATTTTAAGCGACGACACGAACGTTCACCTGATAGTAAGTGATACGTCTGCCCATAACAAGGTGGCGCTAATTAGCATAGTATACACTGCATCACATTGCGCTTGCCGCCGGAGACGTTGCTTTTCATCACTCCAATAGCAATACTAGCTACAGCGCCCTTCAAACCGGATCGCAATAATGTTCGCGCAGTACTGCCTGTCGGCCGCAACAGGCGCTGCGGCGGTACCTACCTAGACAGTTTCCTGCAACAGAGGCACTACCAGCAGTCATAGCTTCAGCGCCCTTCAAACCGGACCACAGTAATGTTTCCAAACTACTGTTCCGCTTTTTATATAAAACCTTCTATACCTTCCAGAAGCTCGGCGGGAGGTTCCGCTTATCAGTTCCACGTGCTGTCTCTTATCGCGCTGATAACCACAACAGCGCACCGACACACCCGCGGCCGGCGGCGTGCCGCTAGTGATGTGCCGCCGCGCGCGGCGTGACCGAGCCGTGGCACCCCCATCCAGCTCTTCAACCCCCTACCACCAACCCCAACACACTATTCTCTCATCTTTCTCGTTAGGTCTCTGTTGCTACAGACCGTCTAAGTAAGTACTATAGCAGCGCCTATTGCAGCCAACAGAAGTACTGTGCCAATATTACCGTGTTCCGGTTTGAAGGGCGTTGTAAGTAGTGTAGTTAATAAGGTATAAAAACTCGACGTATTGTCTCAGGCGACGCGCGCAACTTGATGCAGTGTATACCATCCTAACTAACGTCACGTAGTTATGGGTGAGCGTATCACTTACCATCAGGTGAACGTCATCATCATGATACACTCGTTCATCTCGGTCTTCGTGTCTTCAGGTCTTGGCTTTTCATCATCATCATCAGCTCATAGACGTCCACTGCTGGGCTGTGTAGTCATATCAAACCGTGCAGATCTCGTGTAGCAAATGTAAGAATGCTGTCTGTTTGTCCACATGCTGGGCAACAGCGAATGAGCTCATCATCATCATCATCAGCTGATAGAATGAACTAAATTCTTTTCATTCCACTTACTCAACTAGTTGGTATATCAGCCCTGTAGTCTGTACCTAGTAACAATAGGACTAAGGTAAGCCTTGCCTGTAGAAGGCGACTGAAAGAGTTTCGCGGACTGTGTGTAGGGGCCCTTATACCTCAACAAGCGAACCTGCGTGGGACACCGTAGGGCTCAGCGATGGTGGCCAGGTTCAGGGGCACCGGTGCGTTCTCCAAGAGATCCCATAGCCTCTCTGGATGCGCTGATGCAGACCACCGAGGGCAGGGAGTAAGAAGCTCGCAACCCCGACCTCCCCCCAATATGAGGGTATTCGAAAATTGCCCCCACACAACCAAATAAATTAGAATAGTACACACAGCACCAACGCACAAGATAAAGCTCGTCAATCCAATAACTTCAATTGCTGTAACATCCTTCAAACCGGATCACTAATGTTTGCAGTACCGTTTAATACAAATACGAGCTGTGGTGCTGCAGTGTGCGCCACTTTATGCGCAGGCGTATCACTTAACATCAGGTGAAGTTGGCGAAACAATTGTTCTACGAAGTAACGAGAGCGAGACGTTCACTTGATATTAAGTGATACCCGCTCGTAACAACTAAGCGTTAGTTAGAATGGTATACACTGCACCATATCGAGCTCGTCGCCTTGAGACATGGGATGTTGTGTCTCCTTACCCCAGTAACTACACTAGCTACAGCGTCCTTCAAACCGGAACACGGTAATGTTAATAAGAGCTGCGGTGGTACTTACACGGTCTCCGGCAGTAGAGTGACTCTACTATAGAGACTACATATATAGCCGGTAAACAGTGTTGGGAAGATTCCCACATAGTGGACCTGATATGGAGAATCGTGGGAACCCACTGTATGTAAGCAACACTGAACAGTTCCATCTGTAGATATTTGTGGGAGTTAAGCCCAACAGTGGACTTCTATCTGCCGACGACGACATATGAATCCACATTCATACTTTCATCAGCGATCGCTTCATTATATTAGACTTTGACAAACTTAATTTTTTTTATATAAAATCGATTTTTTTTATTATAACAAAGTAGCTTAAATTAAAGCTAAAAAAATCGGCTACATTTCAGTGAAAGTCCCATCAAAATCGGTTCAGCCGTTTTAAAGTATACAAGTAACAAACAAACACAAACCTTTATAACATAAGTTAGTATAACACTTATATTGATATTACGTGTACATTTGAAATTCGAACTTAAGTGCATAGTGTTAAAGTTCACTATCGCTTAATCACTGCCTTACTATATAAGTGCAACGAACAAATATTTGTCTTCCTGTCTGCTTGCTTTTATATGGAGACGGTAACTTAAGGAAATTTTGTGCTCTTCACTTGACCTAAGTTATCCTCGTCGCGTTATCACTTAGCAACGGATCTATATGTACAACAGATAAAATAAACAGCTCATTTAACAGTCCCACTGCTGGGATTCGGAATGTGGACTTATGGGGGAGCGAGAGTCATTTAACACCTAAGTTATTTTTGGATTTTCAAGTAGTGTAACTTAAACTTAAACTTTAATTCACTGCTCCTGCTTACCGTTGTGCGTTGTTGAGCATTCGCTCCAGTCACATGATGTTCAAAGTTGTTACATGAGTAACAGCAACGTTAAGTTGTTATAATGTACAACTAAAATAACTTAGCAACTAGTCTTTTGGCCAATTTAAGTATTTTTTTTTATATCTACAGGTTTTAGTCATTATAACGCAATCAGCGCGATCTCAGCTCTTTTTACTCGGCAATGATTTTTCTGAGTAATCATTGTTCATAATTGGCGTGGTTAAGTGCAGTCGTGCACGTAACGGCCGTTTGATGAACAGCTGCGGGTTCGATCGATCTATTTATTTATTCGAAACATCACAGATAATATATTGTTTTTATTTGTATAAATAAAAACTCAAACGTTAACATAACTTAGTACATGTATACGTTGCAGTCATCAAAGTATAGAAAGTTCAATTTGTAGATTTGCATAACATGCTCGTGTGTTTACACAACGTCATGCACATAAATAAATAATATTACAGTAAAAAATAACTCTTATATTAGGTAAGGGTGTAAAGACTTCCGCCCAAAGTCTTACAGGAAAGAAGGAAATGGGATGGAGAGATGGAAAGTGAAGTGTGAAAGAAGAAAGGAGGAAAGAAAGGTAGAAGGAAGGAATGATATAACTAAAACATGAGAAATATAAATAAAAGATAAAAAGGACTCTAGCTTAACCTAACTAGGGGATGAAAGCTATAAAAAAAAGTCTTAAAGAACCCCAGTCAACCCCACCAGCTCGCGATGCACCCTGCTGAACAAAAGACGAGGCTCTGACCACCTACAAACCCGCACCGCGGTTAAGGACTATTCACCCTCAATAAGAATCCTTGAGGAAGACTTATGCCCAGCTGTGGGCATTATCCGGATGATAACACATTAAATAACATAAATAAAAAAAAAATTAACAAGGAAGAAAAATGTATATAAAGAACTTTAGCTTGAACTCTGAAGTTGTTAATGCCGTGACTTAGATCTGTACTTAATACTGTTTTACTGTTAAGTACAGACTTTAAGTTAATGATAAGTAAGAAACTATATTTCTCCGTAGAGTGGGCAAAAGCAAACATTATACTTAAGTTATAAAATACCAGACCTCTATCAGCTCGGTAGTAATATTTCGCAAGTTATGCTAACTTCGTTCAGGACTAAGTTATTGTCATATACAATAGTAAGTGCTAACATAGATTTAAGTTGTACCTATTAAAAATAAAGCATATATATATACTTTTTAAATGGTATACATATAGTTTATGTTTTGTAACAAAAACAATATGTTAATTACTATGCAATTGTTTCTTCATTGTCTATTGCTATTGCTATTGCTATTATTTACTTAACTTTTTTGTTTATGAATCAATATAACGTAAAGTATTTATAACGGAAACTGGGTTAAAGTAAAGCAAACAATCAATGTGTCTAATTAGTTAAACATTTAGGTTACGAGCTGAAGCCACGGAATGTTATGTATAAAAGATTTATTAGTAATAATCTAGATCATTACAGTACAATGTGTAATTCGTGTGTGTACGAGCCGTTGAAGCGCTGGATCGTTGTGAATCCGATGTGCGCGCGCAGCACTAATCGCGGTCGGACATGTTGATACAGCGTTAACTTGAGCTACGACGTGACTGATAAAAGTACCTGACGCGGCCGCGGCCGGCATTCGAGTACCCGCGCTCCCCGCACTAGCACGCGACGCAGCACTTATCGATAAACTCGCTATCGATCGCACCTCACTACCCCGCCCGAGTGTATCCCATTCGCCCGCGGACGTTTTCGGGATAATCGGTTACGTTCGTCGCTGCGCGTGCGCCGGTACGTTGTGCGCCGCGCTCGAAATTCAAACGCGCCTATGAACGCACCGGGCCACTGCTGAGCGGCGCGACACATTCCAAATTCGAATTCAACAAAATGTTAAATGGCCGCCGGAAAAAGAACCTATTACACTTCTCTATAAAGTAACACGAATCCCGCAATCACTGTATTTAGAGTGTAGTCGGGGCGCAACCAATCAAGAGGAGAGAAATTAGATTGATAGCAGCAGTATTACAACGTCGAAAAGGTGAGTTGTTTTTTTTTAATTTCTCCACCCGTCAAAGGTATACCTCACAAAGGCTATGAGTGAAATTCTCCATATAACCTTCACTCAGAAACGAGTGTGTATTTACAAAGATTTCTCCATTAACATCGAAAGAACTATAAGTGAATTCGATTAAAAATATTTTATCGAGCGAACGTTGTTAAATTATCCTGATAGTTAAAGTATGGAAAATCGACTCTATTTGTATGGGAATAGAGTCGAAATTAGCGCGTAGTTATTCTAATACGTAAAAGAATGTTCGCTTTTGCAAAAGCATTTTCAATAGCTCAGTTAAAATTTGAAACTGGTTTTTTTTTAAAACCCTATTCGCTACTCGCATATCCGGTTAAAAATTACGCATACTATTAAAATATAAATGTATTTAAATTGTTCTTTATACGCCAACACGCAAATTTAAGTGTTGTCCATATTATAACACGGAAGCGTTTATCGTATTTGGTACAGTCTCGTATGCTCGACTCTTTTGGTCACGTACGCAGCCGAGGGCAGGTAGGTATTGATCGAGTCGTGGTCCAGGTAAAGGTTGAGGATACCAGGCCATGAAGAAGATCACCTATGAGGTGGTCTGATCAGATAAGAACAGTCGTATCACTAGATGAATGAAGGAAGGCCGTCAGAGAACAGTGGCGGCGTGTTCTGATGCTTACCACCAACACCGGAAGCGAAGACCACGAACACTACCAAGAGTGATACCGAAGAAGAAGAATATACATTATACTCTTTTATCCCAATTTAGTTAGACACAGTATGGACGTCTTCGAAAATTCCTCTCTAGGGTTGTCAACGCCATTTTGATGCTTCCATAGTATTACATACGTACTTAAACTACGGTAACAACTCACCATCACATATGGGAAACCGATGGTATAAAAAGAATTTTAGTGGTAAAAGACTACATTTGATCACTGGCCCGTCCCTATTGCAGCCGACTAACAGTACAGTGTTCCGGTTTGAAAGGCGCTGTAGCTAATATAATTACTGAAGTAAACTTACTGAATATTTTATATCCTAAGGCGATGTCTTCAATATAGTGCAGCTTGTATCGCCCTAAACAGCGTCATGTTATTGTCAAACGTATCACTTACCATCAGGTGGACGTCCAGCTCATCTGGTCGCTTGTTTGAATGAAAAAAAAAAAATGCCACTTATCGCTTTACCTGAGGGAGGGTTCAGTTCATTACCTGTGAATGACCTCAACGGGGGCTGCCCCTGATTGATGTCATATGCATTACGAAGCTTACTATACTATCAGATTACAGTAAGACCACGCATTGATAAACTCGTTGTTACGCTGTCAATGGTATCCATCAGCGGTATCAATGACACCAGCTACGTGAACGTCACCGTCTGCCATTGACACCAGTTCGGGTGGTTCATTGACAAGCAACAATTGTATCGATAAACTATAATTCATATACAACATATTGACATCCCTATTAGTGTGCCCAGTAGCGCTGCATCTGGTACTCGGTGCCGCCTGTCATCTGAGTCTGATGATGTTATTAAACCGCATCGGTATCCTCACAATGTTTTTCTTCATCGAAAACTGGGAGCTCGAATCGAACCCCTAACTCTAGACTTCAAGCGTATACTACTTTACAATCTGATTTTGGTCTATTATGACGTCACTGCAAGCAGATTTGGTATTTAAAAAAAACTTTTACAGTCATCTCTACTGTTAAACTTATTATAGTGAAGTCTATTAAAAGGGCCGACACCAACTAAAGATGGTACAAGGTCTAAAAAGAAGATGAGGTATATTAAAAATAAAAAAATATCTTTCACTAGTATTAGTAAAAGAAAACTTGTCGTTTTACATTACTAATTGTTCCCTGTCCATAATATATAGTCTTGAAATTCGGCTGAAATATGCCGTCCCACCCCCGGGCCACTTCCCGGTATTAACACCCTCACATCCACTTCTGCGGATAACTTAAAATCCGTTCTTATAAGACCTATACTCGGCAATAAGAATAATCATATTAAATGTCAAATCTCCAGGTCTTACGGCTCCAGAGATATGGAGATGAGGTTCTTCCTCTTCTTATGCTCGTGGAACTAATGAACATTGGACACCAGTTCTGTGAATCCCATTCCGTTGTACGCTAAGTTGATTAGATTTCTAGCGAGCCGAAATCTCTTACACGTAATTGTTAATGATCTTAGTCTCTCTTCTTAGTAATTATTAAAACAAAAATTAACGTGTGTATATATAATATATATATATATATATATATATGTAATTTTTACAATTTCTTGTATAAATAAAATTAATAATTATTATAATTTCTTTAAATTAAAACCTTGAAACGTATTCCATATGTAATTGCTATGACGCAACAAAAACAATATACGCCTATTAAATTTTATTTAAAGGGAAAAGAAAAATAATCGATTTTAAAATATTTTAATTAATTTATCGATTTTAAAATATTTTAATTAATTTATCGATTTTAAAATATTTTAATTAATTTATCGATTTTAAAATATTTTAATTAATTTATCGATTTTAAAATATTTTAATTAATTTATCGATTTAAAAACTTTTTAAATATTTGTTTAAAAATATTTAAATAATCGATTTTAAAACATTTTAAATAATCGATTTTAAAACTATATACTGGTCGCTATAGCACGATTGAATTAAAAAGTAATAGAATACGAAGATGATGATATGTGTGTGGATGAGAATTTGTATATATATATATATGCATGTGTTTGTGTGTGTGTGTAAGAAAGTGTAACAGTAATTTAAAAATGGAACCCGCCTAACTGTTACGCGCTCCGAGTCGATTTCAAATGACGGTGTCAGTGTTTCTATTGCATCACGCGGTTGCCGCTCGGGCGCATATTTCACGGGCACGAGGCCCCGCTTTTGTGTTGAAATTAAACGTGGAACTATTTTTTTTTTATACCACCAAGCGACCCGACCAGCGGGACGTACACGTGATGGTAAGTGATACGCCCGCCCATAACAACGCAGCATTGCGCTAGACAGATATGTTGTTAAATCTCATTACCCCATTAATATAGCTCCAACACCCTTGAAACCGGATCACAGTAATGTCTGTACAGTACTGTTTGTCGGCTGCAAAAAGCTCCACGGTGGTACCTACCTAGACGATCTGTAGCAACAGAGACCTGCCAGCAGTAATAGCTTCAGCGCCCTTCAAACCGGATCACAGTACTGTTTGTCGGCTGCAAAAGGCGCTGCGGTGCTACCTACCAGCAATAACTTTTTTTCCAATCGTTTATTTAATTAATATTAGAATTAATAAGTGAATGGTATATTAATAATAGATAATTACTTTAATAATGGTGTGGTGCAGGCCGAATGACTCGCGACCTTTGCCTTTCATAAAATCAATTACGTAGGACATGGCGCGCTTTATAGTTGTCACATTGATAGTATTATTATAGTCAATCAACCAGCTGTTTCAAGATGGCCCCCAGTCCCAGCGGTGGGAACATTGAGAGGACTGTTTATTACATTATGTTCTTACGGTAACAATAATATAAATAAATAAAATAATTTTTTTTTATAAAGAATTGTTGGTAGTCATTGGATACTAGCCACAAGGCCGTGAGGAAGTACAGTACAAGAGACTTATGCCCAGCAGTGGACATCCATCGCTTGAAATGATTGTTGAATCAAACTTACTATACTATTAAAAATCTTGTTCTCATTATTATTATTTTTTATTCTACGCGTTGATAAGGGGAACAGGACGTTCACTCGATGTTAAGTGATACACAGCACCATATTGCGCTCGTTGAAACATGTTGAGTCTCATTACACCAGTAATTTCACTAACAACAACGCCTTCGAACCGGAACACTGTAACGTTTACACACTTAGTATCTATAGTGCCGAGTCGGTGTGAGACAACAGAAACTTACCAGTATTACTTAATGACGAGGCGATTCGTGTTAATAATTTACGCCCACTGCTGGGCTTAGGTCTCTCATAATATATTCCACAGAACACAATCTTGTGGGAGTCGATTAGAACATTCTTAATTAGTCACAGTCGTACGGTAGATATTTCTGTTTAAATTACCATGTTAATGTACGTCGGCACGTGGCTTGGATTAACCACAAAACCCATTTTAAAAAAAACTTGGACGATTTTTTTTATTACTAAATAAAAACGTCACAGACCGAAAGGCAGAATGACAGTGCCTTCTTTTTTATGATGTATTTCGCGCCGCTAGTTATTATGACAACTATTGCAGCTTCATCGGACACAGATTAGAGTTAAAATAAAATAAAAAAAAAGTATAAAATAAAAATAAAATTAGATAATACAATCAAAATAAAACTTGAAACAAACTGAATCACTCAGTGACCGTCCGCCATTTTTATACTCTATGATCGATCGATAATATGATTATTTATAAAGTTAATGCAAGTGTAAATATTTTTGACAGTTCAATTACAAGATCTTTTATTCTCTGTTTAATTAATCCCGACAAAATTAATACGATTAATTACTAAATTGATTATTTAATACTTTTAATTTAAATAACTCGTAATTTTATATCGTTATATTGTACAAGAATAATTAATTTAGTGATTAATGGTATTGATTTTTGGCGGGAATAACAAAGTGCCAACATAACGGAACTGTCAATTGCAAATGTTTGATATTTTATACAAATCGCGGTAAATAGAGATAAACATAATAAAATATTGTTACATTAATGTTACGGTAGATAGCAGCAATGTTTGGCGCCTATGTGTACCTTGGTTACTGGTTACTGGCGTGGTTTATGAACGCAGTAAGCAACCATCAGCCGCGGCTCGCACAGCAAGGTCGGCCGTGTCCGAATGCAGTTTAAACTCGCGGTGTCATCGGACGCCCGGCGCGCGGAACCAGTTCAAGGTCGCCGTTGTCACCTTCACGACCGAATGAGTCGTGATATTTCATTAATACAAAAAAAAAACATTAATATTAAATTTAACAGATCCTTAATTAGCAATTAATTTACTATTTTAGTTTAATTTATCGAAGCGATGAGACCAGCAGGACGTTCACCTGATGATTTTGCTCTTGTCGCCTTGAGAGTCAAGATGTCGAGACCCATTACCGCAGTAACTGCACTAGCTTCAACACCCTTCAAACCAGAACACAGTGATGTTTACACACTACTGTTTGTCGGCTGCTACCAGTGGTATATAAATTATATAAAAAGTGAGACGACTATTATTTTTAATAATTACATAATATGTCCGTCACATTCCCGCCAAAATGTCTGTCAGTTGCAATACAAAATGGTTCCGCGTCGTAATTTCACAGTTTGAACCGTAATGGATTAAATCAACAGTTTCCGGATAACAATAAATTCAACATCATCAGCCGATGACCACAGCTGGGCATAGGCCTTCACTCAAAATAACTCCACATACATCAATTCCTCTTCTCTTTTCCCGCGACTCACCAGATCGTCGGTCCACCATAAAATGTGACTCAATATACATTAATCGTCAAGGTTGTGGACCATGATCTTACCTGATATTGAGTGCTGATGTGGTCTATGATCATAAAGCATATTAACCTGGTAATAACCTGTTCACTCTTTTCTTGGAGACACTCGTGTATTTTTAAAAAAAAACATACCGATAGTAATCATACCATTTATGGAAAGGTTAAACAGATCCTTTTTGTGTTACTGGCGGTAGTGTCTCCGTTGCTACAGACCGACTAGGTATCATCACCGCAGCGACTATTGCAGCCGACATACAGTACTGTGTAAATTACTGTGTTCCGGTTTGAAGGATGCTGTACCTAATGAAATTACTGCGGTAAAGAGATAACGGTTTGTCCCAAGGCGACGAGCGTAACGTGCTGCAGTGTATATCATCCTAACTACCTATTGTTATGAGCAGGCGTTACCATAAAAAAAATATGATTACCGCAGTAATTAGCTACAGTGCCGTTGAGTATACAGTAATGTTTGCACACTGCTTGGGTAGGAATAGGAGCGGCGGTGGTACCTGGTTATTAGTGTACAGTTAGTTTGGGATGAGGCTAAAGCGGAGGATTGAGACCGGAAGTAACCCCGTTTAGCAGTTCCAGTGGCGGTATTACTGCATCCGGTTCTCAAACTTTCGTAGTATATTTTGGATCCGATTTATTTTCTATTATTTTTAATAAATTTGATTATCAAAGGAAGATCGGACTAAGTGGTGTTCCTTGGGAGACGCTTATGTCCAGCAGTGGACTGCCGCGGGTTGGTGATGACAATGCTGGTAATCAATAAAGCTTTGTAACAAGAAGGTCTTGCTTTAGATGTCATAAGATTCGATGTATAGGTCCTCGGACCTCGAGGCCACCCTCGATGCGGTCTGAACCAAGGTCAGCAGAAGGTCCTGAACTTTCTTCTAATGCTCTGATGAAGACTGACAAGAGGGTTTTAGTGGGTATCTTCTAGAACGATATCTTCTTCAGTTTCCCCCCAACACTCAAAATAAAGTTGACTGCATACCAAGTTGGTTTGGTTGGAGGGTTCTTAAGAATCCACCTGGCTAGCTACCACCTCCATATCCTGGACTCACCACCACGACAGCATGGCTCTGTATCCACCGTCAGCTCCATTCAGCGCAGCCGGCAACCGTTGTCGTTTACCGTCACATTAAACTTGCCACAAGGGTCAGCAGCACCTACCTAGATTATAGAGACCTGACTAGTTAACACTGTTCAAATACATGTCCTAAATTTGAACACTAACTTTTTGTTCTTTAGTATTTTGTTTTATCCTGATGATACAAGTCCACTGCTGGACATAGACCTTCCGCAAAGATCTCCACGTTTGTAGGTGTTCGTATGGGAGGATTTGGGTGATTTCCCACCACGCTGTCCCAATACGGGTTGGTGGGACCCAGATCCTCGTCTGTTGATTATCAGGGCCCACCACGAGCTGGTGAGGTTGGCTTGGATCCCGTGAGTTATTGTCATATGATTCAGTAATATTTTTTATATATGTGTGTATATAGTGGCTATTCGCTTGTGGGCTTTGCCGCTATCGCGACAACCCTCGCCACCCCTTTTGGGGGGTAGAATTTTGTAAGATCCCTTTTTAGGTAACCCATACTCAGCAAAAGTAATGTTCCTACTAAGTGTCAATCCTCAGACTTTATGGCTTCAGAAACATCTGTGTCAGATATCCAGAGGTCCGTTAGTTCATCACGAGATCTCTGAAAATAATAGACGTAAACACTCAATATTCGGTGTTAGATAATTCTCTTACTAAGCATAGGTCAGTTAAGAATGGATTTACCGCCGCTTATCATCAAGTCCAAATTCATCCTTCAAGGTAGTTGCGGGGGTGTTAAAACATTGCACGAGATTTAATCCCTTTGAATATCGCGTATCTATATATACATATTCTTCTTCTTCTTCGTCGGTGTCACTCTTAACAGAGTGATAGTGGTCATCACTTCAGGTGTTGGTCGCAAGCTTAACAGTTGCCATTCCTCTGATGGCCGCGTCCCTAGTGCATTCACATAGTAGTAACTATGATGAGCCATATACTGCCGCCTTTATTTACTCAGTCCATTTCATAAAAGTTCTTACCCGTGGCCTGCTACCCTCAACCTTTCCGTGGACTACAACTCGCTTAATAGCTACCTACCCTCGGATAATATTGTGCAGGTATATTTTGTAAAGTTTGAGTAGCGCTGGACTAGATAGTTGTGAGCTGAGGGGATTGAACCAGTTGCCGGACGGTGGTGCTGCTCACGCGTTTGTCCTCTTAAAGCGAAGTTTGCACAGATTAATACAGATTAGTGGCTCGCTGGCCCAACGGTTAGAGCGTGCGGCTTTCATTCCGAAGGACGCGGGTTCGAATCTCGGCATGTACCTACTCACTTTAATATTTAAGTTATGTACATTTGTTAACTTAAGTTACAACAGTGAAATACAAACGGTGAAGGAAAACATCGCGAGGAAACCCGCACATGAATTAGAATTTGTTCTAAGGTGTGTGTGAAGTCACCAATCCGCGTTGGGCCCGCGTGGTGACTATGGCCCAATCACCTTCATATTGAGGGTGGGCCTGCGCCCCAACATTGGGGACGTTAATTAGCTGTTATGAATGAAAATACAGATTATGACAGTGAAAGCTTTGTTTGGGAACTTGTGTAGACATTACTAATGGTATGCGGCTGCATGGTTTTTTTTGTTCTACAAAGCGACGATACTAGCAGAACACGGCACCACATAAGATTTTTAGTCTCGTTACCCCAGTAATTACACAGGCTACAGCGCCCTTTAAATCGGATCACAGTAAAATCCGCACAATACTGTTTGTCGGCTACAATAGGCGTTGCGGTGGTACCTAGACGGTATGCAGCAACAGAAACACTACCAGCAGTAATGCACCAGCGCCCTTCAAACCGGATCACTTTAACGTCTGCACAGTACTATGTGTCGGCTGCAATAGGCGCTGCGGTGGTACCTAGACGGTCTGTAGCAACAGAGACCAACCAACTGTAATAGCTTCAGCGTCCTTCAAACCGGATCAAAGTGATATTTGCAAAGCACTGTCTGTCATCTGCAACAGGCGCTGCGGCGGTACCTACCTAGACGGTCTGCAGCAACAGAGACAGTACCAGCAGTATACAGCATATCATCAGCTCCGTCTGCCGTTCTCTACTGTTGACCTTCTCTTCAACTTGTACAAGTTAATGCTAATTATTTTATTAAAAATAAGTCCAGTATAGACAGCAGAACTTCCCCTTAACAGGTTTTGCGTGCAGATCCGTCGTAAGTGTTTCTATAGATAGTTTCTAGGAATCAGCAGTGACCGTGTGAGGCGGCTCTTACGGCAGCCATTTTGTCTAACTGTTACCGCACGCCATCACTAGGGGCCAGTGGCGCAGCAGCAGGTGTCTCTATACGAGTTATCGAGTTCGACCTCTATACATCTTTCGAAGGTTGTCAAATATCTCCCTTCCGCTTTTTTGCTCTTTATTCAATGCTTTATAAAAAGTGTTACAGTGATCGGATTTAGTTCAAATATGCGCCGTTTTGTTCGATAATCTGTTTCCATCTAGACGGCAACTTCATAATACCTCCCTCGTAGAAGCCCCCCTCCTTATTTGCGAAGAACTCGGACAGCCACTTTTCACAAGCCTCTTTTGAGTTCAACTTTACACCACCAAGGGCGTTCACCATGGACAGGAACAGGTGGTAATCACTTGGCGCTATGTCCGGGCTATATGGTGGATGCGATAAAACCTCCCATCCGAGCTCCCGTAGCTTCTGACGAGTCATCAACGAAGTGTGTGGTCTGGCGTTGTCCTGGTGGAACACTACACCCTTCCTGTTGGCCAATTCTGGACGCTTCTGGTCGATCGCCTGCTTCAAGCGGTCCAGTTGTTCGCAGTAGATGGTAGAATTAAGCGTCTGGCCATATGGGAGCAGCTCATAGTGGATGATTCCCTTCCAATCCCACCAAACACACAGCAAAACCTTCCTGGCCGTCAATCCCGGCTTGGCCACTGTTTGGGACGATTCACCGGCCTTCGACCACGACCGTTTTCTCTTGATATTGTCGTATGTGATCCATTTTTCGTCGCCAGTCACCATCCGCTTCAAGAATGGGTCGAGTTCGTGCCGTTTCAGCAGCATATCGCAGGCGTTGATTCGGTCCAGAAGGTTTTGCGTCAAATCATGCGGCACCCAAACATCAAGCTTTTTTTTTTTTGTATCCAGCCTTCTGCAGATGGTTTAAAATGGTTTGGTGACTAACTCCCATCTGCTGGGCGATGTCACGAGATGCCACATGCCGGTCTAACTCGATGTAGTCCATGATTTGATCGGTATTTGTCTTCACAGGTCGTCCGCCGGCTGGCTTATCCATGGTGTCGTTTTCACCGGCTCTGAATCGTCGAAACCATTCCTCCGCGGTTCGAAGTGATAGAGTACCATCCCCCAAAACACCATTAATCTCACGGAACATTTCTCTAGCGGATTTGCCTTTAATGAAAGAAAACTTTAAAATAGCGCGAATTTCGACGTTAGTGAACTCCATGTTTACACGTCTATAACTGTTGAACGCAATATCCAAACTAATTATGCATAGCGTCGTTTTGTAGGTTATGTCAAGACCTTTCAAATTATGTATAGTATTGCCAGATACGAGCTCTGTAGCGCTTTGTACATAGCCGCGAAATTCAAAAGACAAAAAGGCAGAAGGGAGATATTTGACAACATAATATATTGAAAAGTATACTGCTGGTAGTGAGCAGCACCTATGCTGACAAACAGTACTGTGTGAACATTACTGTGATCCGGTTTGAAGGGCGCTGAAACTGTTACTTCTAGTAGATCTCTGTTGCTTCAGACCGTCTAGGTAGGTATCACCGCAACACATATTGCAGCCGACAAACGGTACTGTGATCCGGTTTGAACGGCGCTGAAACTAATGAAATTACTGAGGTAACGAGAATCAATATCTTAAGTCTCAGCCGAGGAGCATAATATAGTGCAGTGTATAACATCCTAACTGGCACCAGGTTGTTATGAGCTGCCGTATCACTTACTAACAGGTGAACTATAATTGTATATACACACAATTATCGTTCACCTGATATTAAGTGATACGTCAGCCCATAACAACAATGTAGGGGATGACCTCACGCTGCTTGGTCTTATTAAAGCCATGATCAGTAGTGAGTCGTCGTGGGACGCTGGCTTGACCTTCTGCGAGAAAGTAATGTCGCAGAAGGAGATTGCAGAGAGGGAGCGAGAGAAAAACACCCATCTCTCAATCCGTAGGCCTGGGCGTCGTAGGAGGATGTTCCACGTCTTACAACCTCCATAACGGAGGCCATGGTGGCGGTTTTGGGGAACCCGTTACCAAGTACGTTAGGCCTCGAGATGGAGCGCGCGGTACTTCCGCCTATTACTGGTAAATGGGGTGGAGAGTTCCAGTTTCACCCCGAGACGCGGCCTCATTATGGCCTCTCGCCATCGAGACCACAGTTGTGTGCGAAAGCGTTCCTGTGGTTTTGGCTAACGCGTTGAGACGTACACCGTGGGGTTTTAGCCGGTACGAGTCCGGCATAACCCCGCTGTTGCCCCCACAGCAGAAGGGTATCCAATGTAGGATTTCCTCACGATAAAAAAAAAGCCCATAACAATAAGGCTTAGTTAGCATGTTGTACTCTATACTACATTATCCTCCTCGACTGAGACTTTAGTATTCATTCTCGTTACCTCAGTAATTTCTCTAATTACAGCGTACTTCAAACCGGAACACAATAATGTTCGCACATATATCGAGTAAAAGTAACGTACTTCCGTACGGAGTTTATCAGGCCGGGGCTGGCCCCAGCTAATGGCGCGTGAATATTTAATTAAACCGGCGATAAGTATAACGTACGCGTGGTTATTATTTAACTGCGCACTGACACCACTTAACTATCACACTAACCGACGCGACGACACGTGAAGTTGAGTGATTAAAGAATAGTTTAGAATCTAGATCCATTATCAAGTCGTATAGATCGTTTGCTGCTTCAACTGGTCGCCTAACATTGTACCTCTATAAAGCTAAAAGGAAATGGATTAAAGCGAATGCTAAACAGCATTGTGCAAATATCACCCTAATCCAACTTGAAGGACGTTGTAGCTACTGTATTCAATAATAGTATATCTGTTGGTGTAGACTGTATTGTTACCACCGCAGCTCCTGTTACAGCTAATAAACAGTAGTGAGTAAAAGTTACTGTTTTGTATTGAAGGGCGCTGTAGCTATTTAAATTACCGAAGTTACAATACTAAATATCTTAGGGCGACAAGCACAAATCGTTGTATCATCTTAACAAGCGTGCATCATAGGTAAATGTATCACTTAAAATCAAGTGAAAGTCTCTTTCGTCTTGTCGCTCTATTAACATCTCCGCAACAGACTTACAGCTGATGAATACAGTAGCTGCAACGTGCTGCAACTTGGATTATGGTGATATTTGCGCGCTGCTGTTTGATAGAGACGGGATGCGGCTGTACCTAGACGGTCTGCAGCAACAGACTTACAGCTAATGAATACAGTAGCTGCAACGTGCTGCAAGTTGGATTATGGTGATATTTGCGCGCTGCTGTTTGATAAAGACGGGATGCGGCTGTACCTAGACGGTCTGCAGCAACAGACTTACAGCTAATAGATACAGTAGCTACAACGTGCTGCAAGTTGGATTATGGTGATGTTTGCGCTGCTGTTTGATAGAGACGGGATGAGGCTGTACCTAGACGGTCTGCAGCAACAGACTTACAGCTAATGAATACAGTAGCTGCTACGTGCTGCAACTTGGATTATGGTGATATTTGCGCGCTGCTGTTTGATAGAGACGGGATGAGGCTGTACCTAGACGGTCTGCAGCAACAGACTTACAGCTAATGAATACAGTAGCTGCAACGTGCTGCAAGTTGGATTATGGTGACGTTTGCGCGCTGCTGTTTGATAGAGACGGATGAGGCTGTACCTAGACGGTCTGCAGCAACAGACTTACAGCTAATGAATACAGTAGCTGCAACGTGCTGCAAGTTGGATTATGGTGATGTTTGCGCGCTGCTGTTGATAGAGACGGGATGAGGCTGTACCCAGACGGTCTGCAGCAACAGACTTACAGCTAATAGATACAGTAGCTACAACGTGCTGCAAGTTGGATTATGGTGATGTTTGCGCGCTGCTGTTTGATAGAGACAGGATGAGGCTGTACCTAGACAGTCTGCAGCAACAGACTTACAGCTAATGAATACAGTAGCTACAACGTGCTGCAAGTTGGATTATGGTGATGTTGCGCTGCTGTTTGATAGAGACAGGATGAGGCTGTACCTAGACGGTCTGCAGCAACAGACTTACAGCTAATGAATACAGTAGCTGCAACGTGCTGCAAGTTGGATTATGGTGATATTTGCGCGCTGCTGTTTGATAAAGACGGGATGCGGCTGTACCTAGACGGTCTGCAGCAACAGACTTACAGCTAATGAATACAGTAGCTGCAACGTGCTGCAACTTGGATTATGGTGATATTTGCGCGCTGCTGTTTGATAGAGACGGGATGCGGCTGTACCTAGACGGTCTGCAGCAACAGACTTACAGCTAATGAATACAGTAGCTGCAACGTGCTGCAACTTGGATTATGGTGATATTTGCGCGCTGCTGTTTGATAGAGACGGGATGCGGCTGTACCTAGACGGTCTGCAGCAACAGACTTACAGCTAATGAATACAGTAGCTGCAACGTGCTGCAAGTTGGATTATGGTGATATTTGCGCGCTACTGTTTGATAGAGACGGGATGCGGCTGTACCTAGACGGTCTGCAGCAACAGACTTACAGCTAATGAATACAGTAGCTGCAACGTGCTGCAAGTTGGATTATGGTGATATTTGCGCGCTGCTGTTTGATAGAGACGGGATGCGGCTGTACCTAGACGGTCTGCAGCAACAGACTTACAGCTAATGAATACAGTAGCTGCAACGTGCTGCAAGTTGGATTATGGTGATGTTGCGCTGCTGTTTGATAGAGACGGGATGAGGCTGTACCTGAACGGTCTGCAGCAACAGACTTACAGCTAATGAATACAGTAGCTGCAACGTGCTGCAACTTGGATTATGGTGATGTTTGCGCGCTGCTGTTTGATAAAGACGGATGCGGCTGTACCTAGACGGTCTGCAGCAACATGCCACAGCTAATGAATACAGTAGCTGCAACGTGCTGCAAGTTGGATTATGGTGATATTTGCGCGCTGCTGTTTGATAGAGACGGGATGCGGCTGTACCTAGACGGTCTGCAGCAACAGACTTACAGCTAATGAATACAGTAGCTGCAACGTGCTGCAACTTGGATTATGGTGATGTTTGCGCTGCTGTTTGATAAAGACGGGATGCGGCTGTACCTAGACGGTCTGCAGCAACAGACTTACAGCTAATGAATACAGTAGCTGCAACGTGCTGCAAGTTGGATTATGGTGATATTTGCGCGCTGCTGTTTGATAGAGACGGGATGCGGCTGTACCTAGACGGTCTGCAGCAACATACCCACAGCTAATGAATACAGTAGCTGCAACGTGCTGCAAGTTGGATTATGGTGATATTTGCGCGCTGCTGTTTGATAGAGACGGGATGCGGCTGTACCTGAACGGTCTGCAGCAACAGACTTACAGCTAATAGATACAGTAGCTGCAACGTGCTACAAGTTGGATTATGGTGACGTTTGCGCGCTGCTGTTTGATAAAGACGGGATGAGGCTGTACCTAGACGGTCTGCAGCAACAGACTCATAGCTAATGAATACAGTAGCTGCAACGTGCTGCAAGTTGGATTATGGTGATATTTGCGCGCTGCTGTTTGATAGAGACGGGATGCGGCTGTACCTAGACGGTCTGCAGCAACAGACTTACAGCTAATGAATACAGTAGCTGCAACGTGCTGCAAGTTGGATTATGGTGATATTTGCGCGCTGCTGTTTGATAGAGACGGGATGCGGCTGTACCTGGAGCGGTCTGCAGCAACATACTTACAGCTAATGAATACGGTAGCTGCTACGTGCTGCAAGTTGGATTATTGTGACGTTTGCGCGCTGCTGTTTGATAAAGACGGGATGAGGCTGTACCTGAACGGTCTGCAGCAACATACCCACAGCTAATGAATACAGTAGCTGCAACGTGCTGCAAGTTGGATTATGGTGATATTTGCGCGCTGCTGTTTGATAGAGACGGGATGCGGCTGTACCTAGACGGTCTGCAGCAACAGACTTACAGCTAATGAATACAGTAGCTGCAACGTGCTGCAAGTTGGATTATGGTGACGTTTGCGCGCTGCTGTTTGATAGAGACGGGATGCGGCTGTACCTAGACGGTCTGCAGCAACAGACTTACAGCTAATGAATACAGTAGCTGCAACGAGCTGCAAGTTGGAACTCATTGTACTCTTCCTTTGTGATGGTGGTTGCAATGATAGTTGGTGAGGTCCTTCGGTGCTGATGCTCGCTTTCCGCCTGGCAACGGGGAGCGCCAATTCATCCATTTGACCCTGGCGCGGCGGTGAGGTCGCGCGGAGAAAGGCGGGCGCGGTGCCCGCTGGACGCGCCACCAATGAACTGCAATTTGTGGTCGTTAGTGGCGGGACCGCCCGCGCGGACCGGTTGCCACCCGGCGCAGACCAACCGCGCCGCAGAGCCTGCCGGTAGCTGTAGGTACCGCCGCAGCGCCTATTGCAACCGACAGACAGTACTGTGCGGACATTACTGCGATCCGGTTTGAAGGGCGCTGTAACTATTACTGCTGGTAGATATCTGTTGATATAGACAGTCTAGGTAGGTACCACAGCGGCGCCTATTTCAGCGGACTAACAATACTGTTTGGACATTACTGTGATCCGGTTTGAAGGGCGCTGAAGCTATTACTGCTGGCAGTGTCTCTGTTGCGACAGACCGTCTAAGTAGGTACCTCCGCAGCGCCTATTTCAACCAACGGACGGCATTGTGCGGACATTACTGTGATCCGGTTTGAAAGGCGCTGAAGCTATTACTCTGGTAGGTTTCTGTTGTTACAGACCGTTTAGCTAGGTACTGCTGCAGGGCCTATTGCAGTCGACATATAGTATTGTGTGAACATTACTGTGATCCAGATTGAAGGACCATTAGCTGTCAATGCTGATAGGTCACTGTTGCCGGAGACCATCGAGGTACTACCGCATCGCCTATTGCAGCAGACAGACGATACTGTGCGAATATTACTGTGTTCCGGATTGAAGGGCGCTGAAGCTAACGTTATTCCTGAAGTATTGACACTTGTCATTTTATATCACCTAGCTATGAGCACAATGTAGTGCAGTGTAAACCAACCTAACTTACTTCACGTTGTAATGGGTACGCGTATCACTCACAATCAAGTGAACGTCCTATTCGTTCCTTCGCTTCATAGAATAATACAATTATAAATGAATAACATTTTATTGATGTCGTCGGCTCTGCGAGCGCATTGCTCTGCGCGGTGCCAGGAGTCAATTGGCGGGCACAGACTGCACGGCGACGGCGCGCCGCGCGCATGCGCATCGCTTGCAGCTTGGACTTTGCAGCGGCGCCCCATCGCGCCCGTAATGGATCACATGATGCGCGCAATTGGCGTCACTATTTTTCGCGTGATTGCCCAACAAGGGGGGACGGAGATGATAAATTTACAGTACGACTTTAGTATATTTGTTCTACGCGGCAACAAAAAGGACGTTCACCTAAAAATACGTGATAAGCCAACAACTTGCGCTAGAACCGTAGAATAGTATACACTACACCGCATAGTGATCATCGCATTGAGACATAAGCTTTTAAGTTCCATTACCCCAGTACTCACACAGCGCCCTTCAAACCGGAACCTATGTGACACTCGGAGACGATATCCGACAACAGACACCGCCTACTACCGCCAGTAAACATATGACGAATTAATATTACGTGGGCTTCAGATGGCTACTTTAATCCCACTGCTGGGAATCGTAGCGTTTTACGAGAAGACTCATAATTTATACACTACGCCGTCCATGTATAGATCTATAGTATACGTCTAAGGGTGTTTATGGTTTCTGTGGGAATCGAACCCGGGTCCTTAGAACGCAATAGCTGTTCTCACTGAGCCATAGCGACTCGCTGTGTACACAACGGACGTTGTTCTTAGTTCTACTATGCCGAAGCCTCCATACTCGATGTCTCTCTCTTTGTTACCGGTTATCTCCGCAACCGCTGGACAGATCTTCACGGGACTTCCACTGGTATACAGCTGAAGTTTCAGGCAATGATATAGGATATACTGTTATTAAAAAAATGTTACACAAAAAAAAAAAAACCCCCGAAAAACGGCGAAGAAACTGTTCTAATTTGATATACAGGAACACAGTAATATAATAATATAAAAGTATACAGAAAGTCTACTAGCTTCAAATATTTTTATGTAATTTTATCATATCATCATCAGCCCACGATTGCCCACAGCTGGGCATAAATTACACGCGCCTAAATATTTAACCAATCGTTAATTCAGTCCTGTAAAGTAAGCTCTTGAATACGTTTACATCGAAAGTTTATAAGACGGAGATCGTGTTCGTACATTAATTAGTTAACCTAGTTCAATTTAAGACCTAGGTCTTGTGTTAGCTTAGGCGCTAAGTACTGTGATAGATGTTTGGTTTAAGTATAGAAAGATTATTCAGGTCAATAACCTTTCAGTTTTAATGGTGGTAGTTCTGTTGTCACCGCAGCACCTATTACAGCAGACAGTAGTGCAAAGTCTACTGTGTTCCGGTTTAAAGGGCGCTATAGCTGCAGTCGGTTCAATTTGGTGTAGTATATATCATCCTTAACACTCAATTATAAACTGGTTAGCCTCGTCGCTTGTAGAAAAGAGATATGGAGATATTTAGCGAAGACATAAGCCTCCTCCAGCAGTCCTCCTCCAGACCAGTCTGCATTGGATCCGCTTGATAAGTTGTCCAGACAGTCCCAACAGTGGGAATGTTAGGAGTGCTTATTACGTCTAATATTAAGTGACCTCGTCCAGCTTGCGTCAATGCGCGCTGATGAATATGTAGCGCAGCCGACGTCTGATTGTAACGGGCCCTACAACTGTGTTAATGCGATGCGCAGGTGCGACCACCGTGACTTGGAACTTGACCAACGAAGCTGTGGATCCGAAGCTGCAGCAGTTCAGTTCGGAAGAAATGGTTTGTAGATGATTAATGGAATTTGGATGATGTTATGCGACTATTGTTAATTTACTTTTCGGGCTCCGTATTTTGAGAAAGGGAGGGAGAAAGAGACCGTGGGGAGGGAGATACAAGGAGTTTCTCTTCTTTTAATCAGAGCGTCGCCAGAGTCAACGGTCTCTCGTCCGTGGAGGTGCGGTGCGGGAGCTTCAGCTCAGAGATCCAACTTTAAGTCTGCGTAAGTCTGAACCTTCCTGCAGTACCTAGGATGGGTTTTCAGTGGAACATCACGAGCCTAACTCTTCAGAAGAACATAAAGAGTAAGAGAAAAAAAGAAGTTACTAAGCTACTCAAACTTCTAAGCTACACCAGCTATACTTGAACCGCCATTTTGTCTGCTTTAATAACGATATATTTTTTTTGTTTTAGGTAAACACTTCACTGAAATGGATCGTAAGCTAGTTCTATATAACTTAGCTGTTATTAACACCCTATCACCATCATCACCCTCACCATCACCATCCAAAGTCTACTTACAGCTTTAAGGTTTTTACAAAACAAAGCTTTATGTATTAGAAATCTTCATGTCTATTAAAATGAAGACATCACTAATTTGGGATGATCACCATTGCAATGTGAAGGTCTACTACCAACCCCCATTGGGAGTGGTGGGGAATGGCCCAAACCCTCCTCCCATATCACTCATATATAAGACGGACCCTAGTGCCAGGACCGACTTGGTTTATCAGATGATGATGATCATCATCTTTATCCATGTCCACCACTGGACATAGGCCTCCGAGATACTTATAACGGTCAGGTATTCCTATGGGGATTTGGGCCAATTCCCACCACGCCCCAAAGCGAGCTAGTGGTAGCCAGAGCCTCGTTTGTTGATTAGCAGCACCGCGAGCTGGTGAGGTTGGCTTGGGTTTTATCAGTTGTTGTGTGGGATCCTATACAGATCTGATGATGATGGTGATGAATGAAGATCCTGAAGGAACTTTTGAGAGAAAGGGAGGGAGAAAGAGACCGTGGAGAGGGAGATAGAAGGAGTTTCTCTTCTTTTAATCAGAGCGTCGCCAGAGTCAACGGTCTCTCGTCCGTGGAGGTGCGGTGCGGGAGCTTCAGCTCAGAGATCCAACTTTAAGTCTGCGTAAGTCTGAACCTTCCTGCAGTACCTAGGATGGGTTTTCAGTGGAACATCACGAGCCTAACTCTTCAGAAGAACATAAAGAGTAAGAGAAAAAAAGAAGTTACTAAGCTACTCAAACTTCTAAGCTACACCAGCTATACTTGAACCGCCATTTTGTCTGCTTTAATAACGATATATTTTTTTTGTTTTAGGTAAACACTTCACTGAAATGGATCGTAAGCTAGTTCTATATAACTTAGCTGTTATTAACACCCTATCACCATCATCACCCTCACCATCACCATCCAAAGTCTACTTACAGCTTTAAGGTTTTTACAAAACAAAGCTTTATGTATTAGAAATCTTCATGTCTATTAAAATGAAGACATCACTAATTTGGGATGATCACCATTGCAATGTGAAGGTCTACTACCAACCCCCATTGGGAGTGGTGGGGAATGGCCCAAACCCTCCTCCCATATCACTCATATATAAGACGGACCCTAGTGCCAGGACCGACTTGGTTTATCAGATGATGATGATCATCATCTTCATCCATGTCCACCACTGGACATAGGCCTCTCCGAGATACTTATAACGGTCAGGTATTCCTATGGGGGGGATTTGGGCCAATTTCCACCACGCCCTAAAGCGAGCTAGTGGTAGCCAGAGCCTCGTTTGTTGATTAGCAGCACCGCGAGCTGGTGAGGTTGGCTTGGGTTTTATCAATTGTTGTGTGGGATCCTGTACAGATCTGATGATGATGGTGATGAATGAAGATCCTGAAGGAACTTTTGAAGGCAAAGGAAACTCGGTGAATATCTGCACCATTGCAAATGAATAATGATACTAGGTTATTCTTTATACTGAATAGTTCTTATATCATTCACTAGTATTCAAGTGTTGTGGTTGCAACGTGCGACACACGTTTGACGTAAATGCAAAACACTTTCCACATCCAGTAATCATGTGACCTACATAACCTGCGCGTGCGCCTAGGCAACCTAGGTCTCACTCCCACCTGCGAAATAGAAATGGAAATTGAAGAATAAATACGTTTCGCCAAATACTATCTACTTACATATAATTTTATTTACGGTACTAAACGAGCGGGACGGTCACTCAATTTTGAGTGATACACCCACTTAAAACGATGCAGCCTCAGTTACACACGAAATTATTTTGCGCTCGTCGCCTGACACTTGAGATGGTCAGTGTCGTTACCGCGGTAATTACACAATCTACAGCGCCCTTCAAACCGGAACACAGTGATGTTCAAAAATCACTAATTGACGGCAGAAATACGCGATGCGGTGGTTACAGTCTCAAGAGACGTATCAGGTATGTAATGGTATTACTAAATATTAAGTAATTCTAGACACTAAATAGAATCTAGATTTTGTAGTTAACATACTAATAGTTATTATCATTCTATAGTTGCCCACTGCTGGGCAATATTCTCTTGGGAATATATCCACAACAATCGGTTACTCGTCCGTATACAACTGCATCCTTTTCGTACTGAAGAACGCCTTCTTCACTAAACGCTCACGGATCTATCTACTGACATGCAGTATACTACATCTTACTGCCCCGCATGCAGTATATATCTTACTGTCCCACAGTTGACTATTACCACCAGTAACGTACCAGTAAGAAAAAGTTCATATACCTTCGGGACCTTGAGAACAATCCAAGAGACAAGTGGAGGACGGGAGCCGTTTAGCTCGTGTTTACTCGCGCCCCCCATTCCGCCATTTTAATCACATCCCGTTTGGGGGGACAGCTTCCGGCGGCTGCTGGCCGTCTCCATGGTTACGCAGTCTCTTCCTCCTCCAGCTCGCTCCATCTTCATCGTGCAATTTAAAGAAACGTCCTCATGCGCCTAGACGCCGTTTTGTCATCATCAGAATGATACGAGTCTGAGGTTTGGATGGTGGTATAACTTACGCGATCACCACCATCACGACGGTGGTGGTATATCACCGTACCACCATACCATCAACCTCTGTTACCACGAGTATTCTAAAGTATACACTGCTGTAGTACATCCGACTTCTGTGGTGTCTTTTTTTTTTCAATGAAGCGACGAGACGGTCACCTGATAGTAAGTGACGCGTCACGGACTTAGGCTGAGTGATACTGCCACCGCGTTGTCCGCGTCGCGTTGAGATTTGATAAGTCTCGTTACGCTAGTAATACTACTAGCCCCAGCGCCCTTCAAACCGGATCACAGTAATGTTCGCACAGTAATATCTGTCGGCTGCAACAGACGCTGCGGCGGTACCTACCTAGACGGTCTGTAGCAACAGAGACTTACCAGCAGTAATAGTTTCAACGCCTTTCAAACCGGATCATATTATTTGCACAGTGCTGTATATCGGATGCAATAGGCGCTGCGTATCTAGACGGTCGCCGGCAATTGAGACCTAACCAACGAAATACTTGTTGCTCACCTGTTTTGTTGACCGTAACTAAAAAACCAGTCTTAGTTGAGCTGTACTCACCAAAAGGAATATTCCTACTAAATATTAAGGCTCTAAGACCTTATGGCTCTAAAGATAACGTGATGAGTATACCTGGAAACCTCTTATATATATATATATATGAGGTCACCATATAACCAGTTGCCACCATTACGTCATATTGCTTCAAACAACTTTTTTTTTAATATTAAAAAAAAACAAAAGTTTTTTTCCCGCGCAAAAACACGACCGAAAGAGAAGAGCTTTAAATTCCCTTTATATTGTTATCGATATTTACGGCAGGCGAAAATCGATTTTATTGTATAATTAATAAAGTTCATTATTGTATGAGTTGTGTACACAGTTTGGAATCTAAACATTGTTGCGGTAAGCTTTGTTATTCGTTGAAAGGGTCCCGTACATATAAAGATTTGTGAAGTATTACATTATTGAAAAAAAAATGTTGTTAGGTCTCTGTTGCTGACGACCATCTAGGCACCACCGTATTACCTATAGCAGCTGAGAAATAGTAGTGTATAAATATTTTTAACTTCTTCTATCACAAGCATAGTACTGTGTTTTGTATATTAAGCAGCGCCATTTTGTTGTGGACTGGCGTATCACTTATAACTACGTGAAGGTATCACTCGACTCGTCGCGTCGTTGGAGAAGGAAGGATAGATACAGCTCACCGGATTCTGGATTCGAGGATCTAAAGTCCAAAGTCTAATCCCACGCTTGAAGTGTAAGAGGAAGTGCAGTACGTCAGTCACAGAAGAAGCTATTGCTGGATTAGTGGAATATAAGTATTTAAACAAATTTCATTTACTACAACGCCTTTCAAACCGGAACAAGGTATTGCACAGGGTTGTTTGGCTGCAACAGCAGCTGCGGTGGTACCTAGACGATCTCCAGCTGCAGAGACCTAGCACCACATTACCAAGAAGGGCGTATCACCTACTGGTGGTAGGTCTCCGTTGCCAAAGACCGTCTGAGTAGGTACCGCCAACAGTAACGCACAAACATTACTGTGTTCCGGTTTGAAGGGCGTTATAGCTAGTGTAATTACTGAGGTAACTAGAATCAATACCGTACGTCTCACACGACGAGTGAAACGTCGTGCAGTGTATATCATCCTAACGTTCCGTTCGTAACATTAAGTATCTCTAATTCTTTCCGTGCGTCGGATCAACTTTCATCGACGCGAGTCCTTCACACCGCACACCTGCTCTTTCGTTTTTTTCCCGCTCTTTTTTGCGGCCGCCATTTTTTCCCGGCCGTGAGTCATCCGCAAGGCTAATACTTTCTTGGTAGTGATGTTACGTATTAATTACTATTTAATTAATCGATTCGCGAAGTGATGTAAAGTGCTGCCACTCGATTTTTTTTTAATAAGTTTTTTCTTTTTTTCTATCATTTAATTTAGGCAATGGATTATTATAACTATTAATATAATTAACTATAAATTAATTATAATTCAACCTCACCAGCTCGTGGTGCGCCTTGCTAATCAACAGACGAGGCTCTGGCTTATCATCGCATTGGGCCAGCGTGGTGAGGAATGACCCAAATCCCCTCCAAAGGAATTCCTGCACAATCGATAAGGAATCTTTCGGGCGGTCTATGTCCAGCAGTGGACGTCTATCGGTTGCTGATGACGCTGGTGATAATTAACAATTTCTTAAGCTTATTTAAACACAATATAAAAAAAAATAGTAAGATACGAATGTTGAGAATTCTTTTTTTCAACTAAACGATGATACGAGCGATACATTCACCTAATAATAAGTGATACTCCTGCTCATAACGTGACGCTAGTTAGGGCCTCTTTGTGCTCCTCCCTAGTGATATAAGATGATGTAATTTTACTAACTACAACGACCTTCAACTACAACACATCAATGCTTGCACACTGCTGTTCGCGGACTGCATCAGGAACTGCATCAGGAACTGCAGTGGTACCTAGAAGTCCACCTAAAAGTCTAGATATAAACACAGCTTTTATTTCTTCCATCAAACTGTATTCTAGAAATATACATTTATTCCTATTTAATAGTGATCTTTACAGCGGGAGACTGTCTAGGCACCACTGCAGCTACTTTTCACCTAACAGCAGTGTTCCGGTTTGAAAGGCGCTAGTTTGTGTGCTACTCAACATCTCATGTGTCGCAGCGACGAGCACAATATGGTGTTGAGTAACATATTAACTAGTCATGGTTTGATGAGCAGGCGCATCACTTACTATCAAGTGATCGTCTCGCTAGGTCCAGTCTATATAAGAAAAATCAGCGAAAGCAAACCTATAAAAAACATTATGATAATATATGTCCTCGCATATTTATTAGAAACCAGCTTTCTATTCTACAGACAGCAAAAAGTTTTATATTAATAAAATAATCATAACGACATATTAATTAATAATTAAAAAAAAAAAATATCTGCAACGAGGACAACACTCATTCCGACATGACGCAATCAACGAGCGCGGGAAGTTTTGACAGCTCGAAGTGAACTGTCATTCTTTTTTTTTCCCGCCGCGCGACTTTGAGGGCAAAGTAAATCAAGTGTGTAAAGCCGGCGATTTGAGGCCGCTTTTTTTTAATCGCAAATGATGACGTCATGATTGACGAATTATTTTTGTATTCTACATATTGAGTAATTTAATTGGGTTTTGTTTTTTTTTTTAATTAATTTATGTATTGCTCATACTATGTAGTACTTGCCGTATTATAATAATAATGAACAGCTAATTTTCCCACTGTTGGGAAAAGCCTTTCTCAACAAGGAGACGGTCAAGGTCATTTATCCATCACGCTGTCAAGGTCGATGACACGTGTTGTTGGAGCGCGTTGGTGTCCTCACATCGTCTTCCTTCGCCAGTAGCTCAGGCTGACCGGGAATCGAACCAGTGCCTCTTTGTCAAGTATACTTCGTTATGATGGCGTAGTCTACTATCAGCTCATGATGAGCGTATACCAAGTTTACCATTCACAGTAGATCTAAATGAGATCTATACACTACCTTTTCTCCGTCCGCTTGAAATTTGTCTGAAATATTCCTTGAGAGCGACCAGCCGTTGCCATAGCAACCGATTAAATAATACGGAAGGAGAACGTTTATGAAACTTGATTAGGAATAAAACGAGGAAAAAAAAATTGTTTGTTACCATAGACAAATCATTTGGCATTTAATACTCGTGTACCCTTGTCTGTATGCTCACTGGTTTTCAGGTGATTAGAGTAAAAAAAAAATCACTATCTATATATATATAATCAGTTATAGATAGATAGATAGATAGATAAATTATTTATTGTAGCCATAAAATGTAACACACACACACATATATACAAACAAGAAATTTTGTTATCAACAGCATGAACTACATCAACACACAGAATAGTATAGAAATGAGAGTGTGCCTGCGCGTGTGTGCGTGTGTGCGTGTGTGCTTCAATGGTACAAACGGCTGTAGCTCAGTGGATTATTCACCTGCTGGAGGTGGAACACTGATTTTCAGCTACCGCCCGCGGCGCGATCGCGATGGAGATATGTTGCTCCTATTGGTAACCATAGATCTTTATAATTGTACTTGTAATTGCAATAGATTCATTTAAATAAATAAATAAATATGTTGCTAATGACATAGTCAAGAGTGCTAACTATAGATTTGAATTATAAGCCACTATCAAATGGTTTTGTTTTGATTATCTAATAAAAATTGTTTAAAATATTTTTTAAAACTGAAAACAGAGTTACATTGCCTCACAGGCGGAGGCGGAGGTATATTATTCCAACACTTGGTGGCCTGATGTCGAAAACTGCCCGTAAATGATAGTTTTATGCTTATAATAGGAGAGATAGGTGTACGCACGCGCACTTCTTGCGTTTAATCTGTGTTGGTGAGGAGAAAACATTATTTTAGAATATAGATATTCTGGTGTCTTATATTTTAAGATTCCGAATAAAAGAGAAGCTAAGTGTAATTGCCTGCGCGATTCCATGTTAAGCATGGACGATTTATAAAGATGTGGAGAGATATGACTACGAGCTGGAACGTCGAAACAGAATCGATAGCAAGCATTTTGCACTCGTTGAATTATTCGGCGTGTCCTAGAAAGAAGACGAGGTCCATAAACAACATCGCCGTAATTTAATTTTGAGAGAATTAAGGATTCGGATAAGTGAATACGAGTTTTAATGCAAAGGAGAAGACGGATTTTATACAAGACTCTCAAACGATAAAAACAATTTCTGGCAACATTATTAACGTGTTTTTCAAAACGTAAATAACCATCAAAGGTGATGCCTAGATTCCTGGCTTAATATTTTTAGCTAAAATTGTGTTACGATGAAGTTTGTTTCCAAGAACCATAGATATCGATTTTAAAGGATTTAGAAGTAGAGAGTTTCTGCATGACCATTTAGCAATACGATCGAGGTCTTCATTCATTTTAAGAACAGCATTACCGATAGCTGATGGTATTGCCGATATGTAAAGTTGGACGTCATCAGCATAGTAATGGAATTCACAATTATGGATAACTTTTGCAAGATCTGCAGCGTATAAAATAAAAAGTAGGGGACCAAGAATTGAGCCTTGAGGAACTCCTCGTTCAACTGTCCTTGGATTATAGAATGCGATAGAGCCATCGCTTCTAGTCAATTGTACCGCTTGCGATCGTCCCGACAAATAACTATTAAACCAACTCAAAGTATTATGATCCAGCCCATAATAAGCCAATTTAGATAAAAGTAACGATATATCAAGACTGTCAAAAGCCCTGGAAAAATCTAATAACGTTAAAATAGTGCCTTCGCCAAGATCTTGGTTAGCAAGGATATTGTCAGTAACGTCAAGCAAAGCAGTAATTGTACCCCGGCCTTTACGGAATCCTGATTGGTACAAAGGTAAAATATTATTTTTTTCAATGTATTTTGTTAGTTGTATATGCACTGCCTTTTCCAGTAATTTTGACAAAAATGGTAAAATACTAATGGGACGTAGATCTTTGAGATGTTTAGGGTTTTCTGTTTTAGGTAGTGGTGTCACAATTGCCTCCTTCCATAGACTAGGAACAGTAAAAGTAGACAATGAAAAATTTATAATATGTGTAATGACATCTAATGTACGAGGAAGCGTCAAAAGAATCATATCTCGGCTTATTCCGTCCTTTCCTAGTGAATTAGATTTTATAGATTTAATATGAGAAGCAATATCAAATTCAGAAATGCATTGAAACTTAAAAGTGTTGTTACAGAATCGATGCAATTCGTAGTGCGTCATTGCTGAAATAGAGACATTGCTTGTAGAAGGAATGTTTAAGAAATAATTATTAATGTCGTTTGGGTTATCTAAACAGTTTGGCAGGTGATTGCTTTTAGTGGGATCAGTTAATATTTTATCTTTGAGATTCCTCCAAAAAATGTTGCCATTGTTAACTTGCGAGTTTATGTGTTCATTAAAGTAGGCACGCTTTTCGTTATAGATACTGTTCACCGCGATTTTTTTCAAGTTTTTGTAATATTTTCTGTGGACCTCTAAACCAGTTTTCCGATATCTTTTGTAAGCTTTGTTACGTAAATCTGTCATCAGTCGGCGTGTGTCTGTTATCCAGGGAATCTTACGATTTGTAATTTTGATTTTTTGGATTGGCGCGTGTAGATCAAAGAGGAATGAGAGAAAATTATTAAATCTTTCAACCATCAAATCGACATTTTTTAGCAAAGTAACAGATTCCCAGTCAATGAGATTTAAATCTTTTTTAAAATTATCAAAATTTATTCTGTTAATTGCTCTGTAGGTGACTTATTTTGGGCGGACTTTTAGTTTTTTAATAAAGAAAGTCACGCTAACGCAAATCGTTATCTGCTTGTACATTAGCTTCCTTATTCTGTCATATTTTATCTATATTATATAATATATCTTTTCTTACAGCTCGCGTGTCTGTGTGTGTGTGCGTGTGTGCGTGTGTGTGTGTAGTCTCAAACTACTACTGTAGTGTTAATGCGACGTATTATCCAAGGCCTCATCATCATCAGCTGTATACGTAGACGTCCACTGCTGGACATAGGCCTACTCGAAAGATCTCTACGTCCAGTCAGCATGAGCTCCGGTACAGATGGGTACTGATAGACGCTTCTGTGGTACCTACCTAGACAGTCTGTAATAACAGAGACCTACCAGCAGTAATAGCTCCAGCGTCCTTCAAACCGGATCGCAGTAATGTCCGCACAGTACTGCCTGTCGGCTGCAATAGGCGCTGCGGTGGTACCTAGCCGGCCTGTAGCAACAGAGACCTGCCAGCAGTAATAGCTCCAGCGTCCTTCAAACCGGATCGCAGTAATGTCCGAACAGTACTGTCTGTCGGCTGCAATAGGCGCTGCGGTGGTACCTAGACGGTCTGCAGCAACAGAGACCTACCAGCAGTAATAGCTCCAGCATCCTTCAAACCGGATCGCAGTAATGTCCGCACAGTACTGCCTGTCGGCTGCAATAGGCGCTGCGGTGGTACCTAGACGGTCTGCAGCAACAGAGACCTACCAGCAGTAATAGCTCCAGCGTCCTTCAAACCGGATCGCAGTAATGTCCGCACAGTACTGCCTGTCGGCTGCAATAGGCGCTGCGGTGGTACCTAGCCGGTCTGTAGCAACAGAGACCTACCAGCAGTAATAGCTCCAGCGCCCTTCAAACCGGATCACAGTAATGTTCGCACAGTACTGCCTGTCGGCTGCAATAGGCGCTGCGGTGGTACCTAGCCGGTCTGTAGCAACAGAGACCTACCAGCAGTAATAGCTCCAGCGCCCTTCAAACCGGATCGCAGTAATGTCCGCACAGTACTGCCTGTCGGCTGCAATAGGCGCTGCGGTGGTACCTAGCCGGTCTGTAGCAACAGAGACCTACCAGCAGTAATAGCTCCAGCGCCCTTCAAACCGGATCGCAGTAATGTCCGCACAGTACTGCCTGTCGGCTGCAATAGGCGCTGCGGTGGTACCTAGCCGGTCTGTAGCAACAGAGACCTACCAGCAGTAATAGCTCCAACGTCCTTCAAACCGGATCGCAATAATGTCCGCACAGTACTGCTTGTCGGCTGCAATAGGCGCTGCGGTGGTACCTAGCCGGTCTCCGACAACTGAGATCTTATCACTAGTAATAGCTGCAGCGTCCTTCAAACCGGATCACAGTAGTGTCTGCACAGTACTGCTTGTCGGCTGCAATAGGCGCTGCGGTGGTACCTAGCCGGTCTGCAGCAACAGAGACCACCAGCAGTAATAGCTCCAGCATCCTTCAAACCAGATCGCAGTAATGTCCGCACAGTACCGCCTGTCGGCTGCAATAGGCGCTGCGGTGGTACCGACCTAGACGGTCTGCAGCAACAGAGACCATCAGCAGTAATAGCTACAGCGCCCTTCAAACCGGATCACAGTAATGTTCGCACAGTACTGTCCGTCGGCTGCAATAAACGCTGCGGTGGTACCGACCTAGACGGTCTGCAGCAACAGAGACCTATCAGCAGTAATAGCTCCAGCGTCCTTCAAACCGGATCACAGTAATGTCCGCACAGTACTGCCTGTCGGCTGCAATAGGCGCTGCGGTGGTACCTAGACGGTCTGCAGCAACAGAGACCTACCAGCAGTAATAGCTCCAGCGCCCTTCAAACCGGATCGCAGTAATGTCCGCACAGTACTGCCTGTCGGCTGCAATAGGCGCTGCGGTGGTACCTAGCCGGTCTGTAGCAACAGAGACCTACCAGCAGTAATAGCTCTAACGTCCTTCAAACCGGATCGCAGTAATGTCCGCACAGTACTGTCTGTCGGCTGCAATAGGCGCTGCGGTGGTACCTAGACGGTCTGCAGCAACAGAGACCTACCAGCAGTAATAGCTCCAGCATCCTTCAAACCAGATCGCAGTAATATCCGCACAGTACTGCCTGTCGGCTGCAATAGGCGCTGCGGTGGTACCTAGACGGTCTGCAGCAACAGAGACCTACCAGCAGTAATAGCTCCAGCGTCCTTCAAACCGGATCACAGTAATGTTCGCACAGTACTGCCTGTCGGCTGCAACAGGCGCTGCGGTGGTACCTACCTACACGGTGTGTAACAACAGAGGCCTACTACAGCCGGTACAGCGTGGATACGGTCAATATTAAATACAGTCATAAAATTAACTTTTAACCGGATCCGGGCAACCGGTTACTCGGTTATGTAACTTAACGATATAATTAAAATGGTTTAACTCACAACAATTGGGTTCTAATCATTTTGATTTACGATAAAGCTTCAGCAGCTGAGAGAATCATTTCTGTAATTGCCCGGCGACGGACATGTTCGGCTTCTAGTGTTGCGCATTCACTCGATGTATGTAACACAGGTATCGATTTTTTATTATTCGACGAATCGATTTCATCGGACCGGTCTGAGCCAGCAGTGGATAAATAAAGTCTGATAATTGGCGGCAAGATTCACAACGTCACCATTCTGATGGCCGTCTTCCTCATGCAGTCAGTGGTAACGATGATGAGCCGTTACCGCTTTTGTCTGGTCAGTCCACCTCATAGGCGATCTTCTTTAGGATGATATACACTGCACCAGATTGCTTACGTCGTGTGACATAACTTGGAACTCGTTACTCCAGTAATTTCACCAGTTACAGCGCCCTTCAAACCGGAACACAGTAACGTTTGCACACTGTTATACTTACCTAGTAAATCTAAACATAACTAATACAATAAATTTTTTATTACATGTGTATTTTAATATTGCGATCTGTGCCTCTTTATTTTTTTTTTAATTTTTATGGCTTAGTAACAAGACCTTAAAGCCAATGTGCCACCTTAGATATTTGACCATAGTATCTTTCTTCTTATTATCAGTCGGATTACGTCCACTGCTGAACATAGGCTTTCTACAAGGATCCTTATTTAGGGGAAGGGACAGCCCCACCACGCTGGTCCAGTGCGGTTTGGTGTGTGGTCAGAGCCTCGTCTTTTATTTAGTTGTGTGTCGCAAGCTGGTGAGGTTTACTTGGGATCCTTAGGACGTTGGGCGGAACCCCTTAAACAATATTAATTATTATTATAATAAATAAATAATTTTATCGATAAATATTTGTAACAGGTGGTCAATCACTAAAGTAGTAGATTTATCGCCGGTGTAATTACATGGCGGACTGAATTTTACTTTCGGTGTCTAATGCTGGACGTTATTACTCAAATTGAGGTAACCCTGCCTAATGGAATGTCAACCTAATCCAACCTCTATTGCTACAGCCATAGGTACAATTTAGCTTATCGGGATAAAGTCGTAAATAACCCCACGTGTATATAGAACAGATTTTTATTACTTTAATGATAGGCCCGCGGTTTGGTGTACGCGAGTACTAACGGCGGCCTCCCACAGCGTAGGCCCACGCCCAGCGGTCGAGTGGACCGCTGGGCGTGGGCGAAATATGAGAGGTGGATAGTGGAAGCTTATGTTCAGCAGCTCCTATCTGCCGCTGAACAGCAATGCGCAGGTATTACCGCGATCGGTCCCAAAGAGTCATCTAAGTAGAAAAATTGTACTGCAGTGTATATTATTCTGGATAATATTTTTAAAATGAAATATGGAATAGTAATACGGTAGCAATGTAAACATCTTAACTTAGTAATGTATAAAAGCTTTATAAATTGAATAGTGCGTTTAGTATAAAAGATGGCGGCTCAACAATATATACACAGCAACAAGGTGCGCATGCGCGCGGCGCACCGCTCGTATCGTATGATCGGTGCAGTATTATGCAACCACAGTGACTCATCGGTTAAACCGCAGCAACTATTCTCAGGTTCATTTATTATTCAGTGAAGAGACATGTCGTTCACTTGATGGTAAGTGATACATCTCGTATCAACGTGGTGCTAGTTATCACGGTATACATTTGTCTCTGTTGCTGCAGACCGTCTAGGTAGGTACGGCCGCAACGTATATTGCACTCGGCAGACAGTACTTTGCAAACATTACCGTCATCCGGTGTGAAGGGCGCTATAGCTAGTGTAATTATTGGGGTAACGAGACTCAACATCTTGTCTCGGGCGACGAGCGCAATGTGGTGCTGTGTATACTAGTCTAACTGGCGCCACGTTGCGGGCGTATCACTTACTATTAGGTGAATGTCCCGCTCGTCTCTTCGCTTAATTACATAAAAAAACTAATTTAACTATGTCGTGTTGTGTAAACATTCTATTCTAACGCATCGAATGAAAAAAATAATTTTATATAAACTACAAACAACGTACGTAATAGAATCAATAGTCAAGTCTATTAATATTTAACTTAACAGTTATATTTTTAATCTATACGTTATAACTGTTATTTAATCGTAAATAAAATTAGTTTTTAATCTGCATTTTAGTTCAGTGGCTCGTTCGTTCTATTCCGTTACTGAGTTAAATATTTACAGTAATCTAAATATCTATATTTTATTTTATACAAACGATTGATACAGGTGCAGTTCGGATACTCCGATGGTGCATTTAACGCAAAAAAAAACAATGTTAAATATTTTTTTAATGTTAACATTAAAAACTCCTTGCTTATACACTGGCACAAAACAAAATGAAAAAAAAACAATATTATATATTTTTTTAATATGTACATTAGAAACTCCTTGCTTATACACTGGAACAACACAAAATAAAAGAAAAATAACTAATTGGTTATAAAGCGTGTGTACGATGCGCGCCGATGCTATCCGTGCGCGTGTGTGTGTGTATGATTTCGGTATTCATGTGTGCGTGTTTTTTTTTAATTTAGCGCTAGACTCTTCGACGTCTTTGACATCATCGGACTTAGGGCTCACGTAAACAAGCTATTAATAGTTTTTAAACAGTATTAGTTTTCTAAATCAAATCTAAACAGTATTAAGAAGTGATGATGATCAGGTCTTGAGTCTTCTGCACCACATACCTGATGAAAGTAAGCACTCTTCTGTTTACGGAAGTTACAAACAATGACGCAGTTAAGGTAACAGTGAGTTAACCGGTGGGACCCGTTCGCCGGCCGCTATAAATAGTGTTGGTGTTTTATTTTTAACGTGGACACCTCCGGACGAGGCCAAGGTCGACCTGGCATTCGGCCTGTTGCGAAAGGTGACATGTTAAAAAAAAACGATCGCGTTTCATCTGCGGATGTAGCCTCCTGCATACTTGTTTCGTTTTTAATTAAAATCTATTACTAAGATGGCGACCTTTACCAGCTTACTGCTGCATTCTGATGAACTTCGTTTGGTGATGAGATTGAGTAAACTAATTAGATACTCAGCTAACCTTTTTAACTGATGGTATGGTAAGCTTTTGATATACACAGAACGAATTCGTTCACCTCATGGTGAAATATACGTATGTCTATAGTAACGTGACGCTAGTTAGGAAGTTATACACTGCACCACATTACGCTCGTCGCCTTCAAACATAAGATGTTGCGTCTCTACTTCAGTAATTACACTAGCTACAGCACCCTTCAAACCGGAACGCAGTATTTTTTGCATAGTTCTGTCGGCTGCAATAGGAGTTGCGGTGGTATCTAGACGGTCTCTGACAACAGAGACCATACAGGAGTAATGGTCCTTCAAACTGGATCACAGTAATGTTGGCACAGTACTGTCTGTCGGCTGCAACAGGCGCTGCGGTGGTACCTACCTGGACGGTCTGTAGCAACAGAGACACTACTAGCAGTTAGCTATGGTCCTTCAAACCGGATCACAGTAATGCTGTACTGGTTGCCAGTAGACGCGGTTGCGCTACCAGGTTCCCTAGCCCTCTCCCACATCCGCACCACAGACGCCGCAGCAGGGCTGCACCCCATGCGAAGATCAAGTCGTCTAGATTGATCTCCAATTAAGCGTTATACTCAGGCGCGGATGCTTAAACAGATCCGCTTAAGTGCGGTACACGAGCGGTGGGGTCAAGTCATAAGCGATTTACTCCAACTGATGTCATCACTACATCATCACCATCAACAGTAGTACACTATTAGATATTGGCAACTGAAAGTCTTCAAGTCGACTAAAATTCTTTAGTCGATGCTCGTCCTCTTCCTCCTGCTGACTCCTCAAGTTAAGTACATAAAAGATCAGATGTTAATCTATATACGAGGTCTATGTCCAGCAGTGGGCATGTGTGTGCTGGTGATTTTTTTTTAAATGCAATGAAGCGCCCGCCCAGAAAACCGTCGCTTTAATTAAGATTCGCTCGCTTGAGAGATGTCAAGTCTCGTAACGCCAGTAGTTTTAGCAGCTACAGGGTCCTTCGAACCGGAACTCGGTAATGATTGCATGACGTTCAGCGACAGAAATAGGTGCTGCGGTGGTACCTAAACGGTCTCCGGCAACAGAGACCTAGAAACCCACAGATCCATTCTCATCACGAGATCTCTGAAACTATTGAACGTCAACACTCGAAATTCGGTGTTGATATTGCTCCTGCCGTTTAGAGGTCAACTAAGAATGGACTTCTCAATTCCGTCCGTGAAGGGAGTTGCGGCCGTAGACTCCGATTTGGTGTTATTAACAAGGAGGGTGTTAAGGTTGTGTTTAACTCTAAAAGGTCATAACTCACACAGGAACTTTAGCTGTAGATTGTCTATACTCCCAAAAAATGGTTCAGCTATTTATCTAACACGAACCCCACTGAACTCATCACCGCTGGACTGATCTGGAGATCCCTGGTGAAGGTTTAAGTCCAGCAGCAGGCACCTATATCCTCTGACGATGATCCACTCATCCACCTGTCATTTCCGTCGCACCCGTTCGTAAACTCTTCTTCCAATTGTTCTCCATCTATCTTTGCCGTATCAAAGAAGCTCATCGTTACTAAGTTTAACGAGTTAAAGAGAAAAAAAAACTTAACTCCGCTACGAAATCCTGTTTAAAGTGGGACAAATGAAAAAAAAATCGTTCACTCGTTACCATCAGTACATAACTTGTAGCGTTATAACGAGTTATATATAAAAAAAAAAAATAACCGACTGCGCACGTTTCGTGTTCGGTTTGTATAAAAGTAACGCGGCTCTCTAATCCTGCGTAGAGTGCTCCGCGCCGCTGGCATACGAATATCGCTCTTACTCCATCAGCATTTGACATACAATCGTATACAACACTTGTATTAGTTTGAGTTGAACACAATTAGCGTCTCATCTGTGCGTGTGTGTGTGTGTCGCTATACTGATGCAGCCAAACTGCTGTCGATTGTTCTAAGTTTCGCCTTGAACAGGGTAAGTTGAATAAGTTATCATAGCTTTAAGTTTAAGTATCGGTAGCTCAGTACATACGTGCGAATAGGCCCAGGTTCGATCCCGGCGGAGCTTTGAAGTGGAACGTGGGACGATCGACATGCTGCGAGCGATGTATGAGCGCGTTGTATGTATCTACTCGCACTTGACCTATGCGACTGTTTCCCTATCGGATCGCTAGTCCCAGCTGTGGGAAAACATTTATTTCGCGTATATTACATTTACTGGTGGTCAGACTCTGGTCATACGGACCGTTTAGGAAGTTACCGCCGCAGCGCGTATTGCAGCCGACAAACTGTACTGTGCAATACCATGCTCCGGTTTGAAGGGTGCTGTAACTGTTACTGGTGGTAGTGTCTCTATTGCTACAGCCCGTCTAGGTACCACCGCAGCGCCTATTGCAGCCGAAACACAGTACTGTGCGAACATTACAGTGATCCGGTTTGGAGGATGCTGTAGCTATTACTGCTGGTAGGTCCCTGTTGCTACAGACCGTCTAGGTAGATCTTATGTCTCAAGGCGATGGGCACAATGCGGTGATGTGTATACCATTCTATCTATCCCCTGTTAGGGGTGGGCGTATCACTTAATATCAGGTGAATGTCTCGCCACGTCTCCTCGCTTCGCAGATTAAAAAAACATCTGTATACATTGAATAATTATGTAACACATATTTTATCTGTACCGATCATCACCATTGGAATTGGTTGAAGTTCACAAAACTTGGTGCTTCACCATCTGGTGGTAAATTATAAAATGGTATAGAAAAAAAACATTTTTTTTTTATATTGATCATTAATTAATTATTATTAAATTAAAGTTTTTGTTCATTCATATAAATATATTTATAAAGATATAAAATTCAAGATGGCGTCCGTAGAAAACGTTTCTATTCACGTTTCATTGTAATGTGGATGGTTAATATATTTTTATATATATATGTACATTAAAAATTATATATAGATATTATTTATTTTATTTATGTATTAATAAATATATGTATATAATAAAAAAAAAAAATTTTTTTTTTTTTTTTAATTATTTCGGAACGCTCTCCGTAAGGTTGACCTACGATTTGAATGTAGCGGGAAATCGGATGCGTTTGGCGCGAAATCGAGCTGTCATCTTTTTTAGGTCGCCTTTGTCCAGCAGTGGGCATCTGTGGCTCTATTACGGACGGCTACTTCACTCTATTCTTTATTACTTATATATATATCCAATCAGCCGGAAGACGTCCACTGCTGGACAAAGGCCTCCCAAAGATTTCCACTTAGACCGGTCCTGGGCCACCCGCATCCAATGGTTGCCAGCGACCTTGACCAGGTCGTCGGTCCACCTTGTGGGGTCTGCCCACGCTACGTCTTCCGGTACGTGGCCGCCACTCGAGAACCTTTCTGCCCCAACGGCCGTCGGTTCTGCGAGCTATGTGCCCTGCCCATTGCCACTTTGCGACGGCGACCCTTCGAGCTATGTCGGTGACCTTGGTTCTCCTGCGGATCTCCTCATTTCTGATTCGATCTCGCAGGGAAACTCCGAGCATAGCTCGCTCCATCGCCCTCTCAGCAATCTTAAGCTTGCGGACAAGGCCCACAGTAAGCGGCCACGTCTCTGCTCCGTATGTCATCGTATATATATATATACCTTTAATCAAAGTTGGGATATTTTTTAATGTCGGACAATATTTACTGTTAGTACTCTGTTGAAGGAGAAAGACCTTACCACAAGTGGTTGTGTGCAGATATTACTGTACTCCAGTAAGAAAGTCATAGGTGACATTACTACAACAACGAGACTTATGCATGATGTCGACGAGTAAAATATGATGCAGTGTGTATACTCCTAACATGAGCATTACAATGAGGTGAACGTCCTGCCCCGTCTCCCCTGTGTCTCGGTACGCTGGTAATTCTAACGCAGTAAAGTCTCCGTCACGAACCGCAGCAGGCAATAGACGCTGTGTCTAGGTCTAATCAATGACCTAGATTTCTACCTCGCGCCATCAGACGTCACTCCTCGCCTGATGAAGCGATCCACGCAACGAAAGTGTTACAGCTTCGCGGAATTGAAGCTTGTATGTTACGTATGTGTATTATGCGGCGATGCGATGCGACGGGCACGACGTTCACTTGATAATAAGTGATACGTTTGCCCATTACAACGTGGCACTAGTTAGGATGGCTTACACAGGACGACATTGCGATCGACGTCTCGAGACATAAGATATTAAGTCTTGTTACCCCATTAATTTCACTAACTACAGCGTACTTCAAACCGGAACACAGTAATATTCGTACAGTACTGTCTGTCGGCGGCAATAGGCGCTGCGGTGGTATCTACCTACACGGTCTGTAGCAACAGAGATCTACCAGCAATAATACCTTCAGCGCCCTTCAAACCGGATCACAGTAATGTTCTTACAATACTGTTTTTCGACTGCAATAAGTGCTGCGGTGGTACCTACCTAAACGGTCTGTAACAATAGAGATCTACCAGCAACAACAGTATCAGCACCCTTCAAACCGGACCACAACGATATTCGCACAGTACTGTCTGTCGGCTGCAATAGGCGCTGCGGTGGTATCTACCTACACGGTCTGTAGCAACAGAGATCTACCAGCAATAATACCTTCAGCGCCCTTCAAACCGGATCACAGTAATGTTCTTACAATACTGTTTTTCGACTGCAATAAGTGCTGCGGTGGTACCTACCTAAACGGTCTGTAACAATAGAGATCTACCAGCAACAACAGTATCAGCACCCTTCAAACCGGACCACAACGATATTCGCACAGTACTGTCTGTCGGCTGCAATAAACGCTGCGGTGGTACCTACCTAGACGGTCTGTAGCAACAGAGACACTACCAGAAATTTAATATACAGTTTATATTAAGGTGTCTACCAATGTAGCTATTGCATACAATGTAGCTATTGCATACAATGTAGCTATTGCATACAATGTAGCTATTGCATACAATGTAGCTATTGCATACAATGTAGCTATTGCATACAATGTAGCTATTGCGTACAGTGTGGCTATTGCGTACAATGTAGCTATTGCATACAATGTAACTATTGCATACAATGTAGCTGTGCATACAATGTAACTATTGCATACAATGTAGCTATTGCATACAATGTGGCTATTGCGCACAATGTGGCTATTGCGCCTGATGTGGCTATTGCGCCTGATGTGGCTATTGCGCCTGATGTGGCTATTGCGTACAATGTGGCTATTGCGCCTGATGTGGCTATTGCGTACAGTGTGGCTATTGCGTACAATGTGGCTATTGCGCACAATGTGGCTATTGCATACAATGTAGCTGTGCATACAATGTAACTATTGCATACAATGTAGCTATTGCATGCAATGTAGCTATTGCATGCAATGTGGCTATTGCATGCAATGTGGCTATTGCGCCTGATGTGGCTATTGCGTACAATGTGGCTATTGCATGCAATGTGGCTATTGCGTACAATGTAGCTATTGCACAATGTAGCTATTGCGCACAATGTGGCTATTGCATACAATGTAGCTGTGCATACAATGTAGCTATTGCGTACAATGTGGCTATTGCGTACAATGTGGCTATTGCGTACAATGTAGCTATTGCATGCAATGTGGCTATTGCGCACAATGTGGCTATTGCGTACAATGTAGCTATTGCATACAATGTGGCTATTGCATACATTGTAGCTATTGCACAATGTAGCTATTGCATACAATGTAGCTGTGCATACAATGTAGCTATTGCATACAATGTAGCTATTGCACAATGTAGCTATTGCATGCAATGTAGCTATTGCATACAATGTAGCTATTGCATACAATGTAGCCATTGCATACAATGTAGCTATTGCACACAATGTAGCTATTGCACACAATGTAGCTATTGCATACAATGTAGCTATTGCATACAATGTAGCTATTGCACAATGTAGCTATTGCACAATGTAGCTATTGCATGCAATGTAGCTATTGCATACAATGTAGCTATTGCATACAATGTGGCTATTGCATACAATGTAGCTATTGCACAATGTAGCTATTGCATGCAATGTAGCTATTGCACACAATGTAGCTATTGCACACAATGTAGCTATTGCACACAATGTAGCTATTGCACACAATGTAGCTATTGCATACAATGTGGCTATTGCATACAATGTAGCTATTGCACACAATGTAGCTATTGCACAATGTAGCTATTGCATACAATGTAGCTATTGCACACAATGTAGCTATTGCATACAATGTAGCTATTGCACACAATGTAGCTATTGCATACAATGTAGCTATTGCATACAATGTAGCTATTGCACACAATGTAGCTATTGCATACAATGTAGCTATTGCACACAATGTAGCTATTGCATACAATGTAGCTATTGCACACAATGTAGCTATTGCATAATATTGGCCGATCGCCGCGCCACAGATAAAATAAAAACCATCAGCATAAATCAAAGGTCCGCTGAATGGGCTGACGAATGGGTTTATTGAACCCCTCCCTTATCTGTATTCATTTACGCAAAATGCAACATCACTTGACCTCTAGTGCCCGTTGCACGTGCCCGGAGGTCACGTTAGATCGAGTGCTCGCCGGTTTATGCCCTTGACTTCTCCGATAACGGACACTACTATCGCTACAACCCAACCCCCGCTTGTAGTGTATCCTACAAAGCAAACGCTACATCGTGTTGTTCCTTCTAATGGTACTGCAGGAAGTTAATCCATGCTGACGGGTGACGGTGGACCGACATGGTGACCGGCCAAGCACCGTCGAACAGGATCACCACATAGCACATCTCCAACGCCAAATGACATTTTATTATTTTATTCCGGTTCGAAGGCCGCTGTAGCTATTGCACACAATGTAGCTATTGCACAATGTAGCTATTGCACACAATGTAGCTATTGCACAATGTAGCTATTGCACAATGTAGCTATTGCACAATGTAGCTATTGCACACAATGTAGCTATTGCACAATGTAGCTATTGCACAATGTAGCTATTGCACAATGTAGCTATTGCACAATGTAGCTATTGCATACAATGTAGCTATTGCACAATGTAGCTATTGCACAATGTAGCTATTGCACAATGTAGCTATTGCACACAATGTAGCTATTGCACAATGTAGCTATTGCACACAATGTAGCTATTGCATACAATGTAGCTATTGCACACAATGTAGCTATTGCACAATGTAGCTATTGCATACAATGTAGCTATTGCATACAATGTAGCTATTGCACACAATGTAGCTATTGCACAATGTAGCTATTGCACAATGTAGCTATTGCACAATGTAGCTATTGCATACAATGTAGCTATTGCACACAATGTAGCTATTGCATACAATGTAGCTATTGCACAATGTAGCTATTGCATACAATGTAGCTATTGCATACAATGTAGCTATTGCATACAATGTAGCTATTGCATACAATGTAGCTATTGCATACAATGTAGCTATTGCATACAATGTAGCTATTGCACACAATGTAGCTATTGCATACAATGTAGCTATTGCATACAATGTAGCTATTGCATACAATGTAGCTATTGCATACAATGTAGCTATTGCATACAATGTAGCTATTGCAAATAATGTAGCTATTGCATACAATGTAGCTATTGCACACAATGTAGCTATTGCACAATGTAGCTATTGCACACAATGTAGCTATTGCATACAATGTAGCTATTGCACACAATGTAGCTATTGCACAATGTAGCTATTGCACAATGTAGCTATTGCACAATGTAGCTATTGCATACAATGTAGCTATTGCACACAATGTAGCTATTGCACAATGTAGCTATTGCACACAATGTAGCTATTGCACAATGTAGCTATTGCACACAATGTAGCTATTGCATACAATGTAGCTATTGCACAATGTAGCTATTGCATACAATGTAGCTATTGCACACAATGTAGCTATTGCATACAATGTAGCTATTGCATACAATGTAGCTATTGCACAATGTAGCTATTGCACAATGTAGCTATTGCACAATGTAGCTATTGCACACAATGTAGCTATTGCACAATGTAGCTATTGCACAATGTAGCTATTGCACAATGTAGCTATTGCATACAATGTAGCTATTGCACACAATGTAGCTATTGCACAATGTAGCTATTGCACACAATGTAGCTATTGCATACAATGTAGCTATTGCACACAATGTAGCTATTGCACAATGTAGCTATTGCATACAATGTAGCTATTGCATACAATGTAGCTATTGCACAATGTAGCTATTGCACAATGTAGCTATTGCATACAATGTAGCTATTGCATACAATGTAGCTATTGCACACAATGTAGCTATTGCATACAATGTAGCTATTGCACAATGTAGCTATTGCATACAATGTAGCTATTGCACACAATGTAGCTATTGCACAATGTAGCTATTGCACACAATGTAGCTATTGCATACAATGTAGCTATTGCACACAATGTAGCTATTGCACAATGTAGCTATTGCATACAATGTAGCTATTGCACAATGTAGCTATTGCACACAATGTAGCTATTGCACAATGTAGCTATTGCACACAATGTAGCTATTGCATACAATGTAGCTATTGCACACAATGTAGCTATTGCACAATGTAGCTATTGCATACAATGTAGCTATTGCACACAATGTAACCAGCGCCACGTTGTTATGGGAGAATATAATGCAGTCCGGTGTATATCGTCGTAACTAGTGCCACGTTGTTATGGGAGAATATAATGCAGTCGGTGTATATCGTGTAACTAGCGCCACGTTGTTGTGGGAGAATATAATGCAGTCCGGTGTATATCGTCGTAACTAGCGCCACGTTGTTATGGGAGAATATAATACAGTCCGGTGTATATCGTCGTAACTTAGCGCCACGTTGTTATGGGAGAATATAATGCAGTCCGGTGTATATCTCGTCGTAACTAGCGCCACGTTGTTATGGGAGAATATAATGCAGTCGGTGTATATCTCGTCGTAACTAGCGCCACGTTGTTATGGGAGAATATAATGCAGTCCAGTGTATATCGTCGTAACTAGTGCCACGTTGTTATGGGAGAATATAATGCAGTCGGTGTATATCGTCGTAACTAGCGCCACGTTGTTATGGGAATATAATGCAGTCCGGTGTATATCGTCGTAACTAGCGCCACGTTGTTATGGGAGAATATAATGCAGTCGGTGTATATCGTCGTAACTAGCGCCACGTTGTTATGGGAGAATATAATGCAGTCCGGTGTATATCACGTCGTAACTAGCGCCACGTTGTTATGGGAGAATATAATGCGGTCGGTGTATATCGTCGTAACTAGCGCCACGTTGTTATGGGAGAATATAATGCAGTCCGGTGTATATCGTCGTAACTAGCGCCACGTTGTTATGGGAGAATATAATGCAGTCGGTGTATATCGTCGTAACTAGCGCCACGTTGTTATGGGAGAATATAATGCAGTCCGGTGTATATCGTCGTAACTAGCGCGCGTTGTTATGGGAGAATATAATGCAGTCCGGTGTATATCGTCGTAACTAGCGCCACGTTGTTATGGGAGAATATATAATGCAGTCCGGTGTATATCGTCGTAACTAGCGCCACGTTGTTATGGGAGAATATAATGCAGTCCGGTGTATATCGTCGTAACTAGTGCCACGTTGTTATGGGAGAATATAATGCAGTCCGGTGTATATCGTCGTAACTAGCGCCACGTTGTTATGGGAGAATATAATGCAGTCCGGTGTATATCGTCGTAACTAGCGCCACTTTGTTATGGGAGAATATAATGCAGTCCGGTGTATATCGTCGTAACTAGCGCCACGTTGTTATGGGAGAATATAATGCAGTCCGGTGTATATCGTCGTAACTAAGCGCCACTTTGTTATGGGAGAATATAATGCAGTCCAGTGTATATCGTCGTAACTAGCGCCACTTTGCTATGGGAGAATATAATGCAGTCCGGTGTATATCGTCGTAACTAGCGCCACGTTGTTATGGGAGAATATAATGCAGTCCGGTGTATATCGTCGTAACTAGCGCCACGTTGTTATGGGAGAATATAATGCAGTCCGGTGTATATCGTCGTAACTAAGCGCCACTTTGTTATGGGAGAATATAATGCAGTCCGGTGTATATCGTCGTAACTAAGCGCCACTTTGTTATGGGAGAATATAATGCAGTCGGTGTATATCTCGTCGTAACTAGCACCACGTTGTTATGGGAGAATATAATGCAGTCCGGTGTATATCGTCGTAACTAGCGCCACTTTGTTATGGGAGAATATAATGCAGTCGGTGTATATCGTCGTAACTAGCGCCACGTTGTTATGGGAGAATATAATGCAGTCCGGTGTATATCGTCGTAACTAGCGCCACGTTGTTATGGGAGAATATAATGCAGTCCGGTGGCCTTATCGTCGTAACTAGCGCCACGTTGTTATGGGAGAATATAATGCAGTCAGTGTATATCGTCGTAACTAGCGCCACGTTGTTATGGGAGAATATAATGCAGTCCGGTGTATATCGTCGTAACTAGCGCCACGTTGTTATGGGAGAATATAATGCAGTCCGGTGTATATATCGTCGTAACTAGCGCCACGTTGTTATGGGAGAATATAATGCTGTCCGGTGTATATCGTCGTAACTAGCGCCACGTTGTTATGGGAGAATATAATGCAGTCCGGTGTATATCGTCGTAACTAGCGCCACGTTATTTATGGGAGAATATAATGCAGTCCAGTGTATATCGTCGTAACTTAGCGCCACGTTGTTATGGGAGAATATAATGCAGTCCGGTGTATATCGTCGTTACTAGCGCCACGTTGTTATGGGAGAATATATAATGCAGTCCGGTGTATATATCGTCGTAACTAGCGCCACGTTGTTATGGGAAGAATATAATGCAGTCCGGTGTATATCGTCGTAACTAGCGCCACGTTGTTATGGGAGAATATAATGCAGTTCGGTGTATATCGTCGTAACTAGCGCCACGTTGTTATGGGAGAATATAATGCAGTTCGGTGTATATCGTCGTAACTAGCGCCACGTTGTTATGGGAGAATATAATGCAGTCCGGTGTATATCGTCGTAACTAGCGCCACGATGTTATGGACGACAAGCGCAATGCGGTGTAGTGCATATCATCCTAATTAGCGCCAGATTGTCAAAGGCGTATGGCTTAGAACAATATGAACGCTCGTCTCATCGAATACTTATACATCAGTTTGGGGAGTTCATCATTTTCCTTGTACCGTCAAAACTTTTGACTTCAGCGTCGTAAAAAAGGTTAAAATGTGAAGAAAGCCAGCACAGATAAGGCTGAGATAAGGAATGTTGGAGGAAGTCTGCGATGGTTTTTTTTTTTTTTTTTCACTGTCGCCTATCTTATCTACCGGCAGCGTTCTAAGAAGTATCATGCCCAGTATTGTAGTTTATGAATGGCGCGACACAGTGTAGCGAAACCGGTATCACAATTCTATATATATATTTTTTTATCTGTATTATTTATGAAATTCTCTTGAAGCCGATAATACGCAGCTTAATGCGGTGTAATCTGGATGACGTTGTAGCTATTATAATTATTGCTATCTGATTAACGCCCCGTCGCGAATATAGGTCAGATTGTCGCGCTGTTATTACTATTTTTTTATCCTATGTCCACAGTGTATACGGTTGGTTTTCCCCTTTGCAATGGGAATAAATTACCGAGAATCATCAATGAAACAATTAATATACGATCATACGATAACGAGTTGCTCATGAATTAATTGAACACACACATACATATATAAATATATAAAAATATACATGTGAGTATATACGTCAACTTAGTAATAAGAGAACACAGTAATCCCAACAGTGGGATCGTTAAAATTAATACGATATCCGCCATATTAAACTCACAGTACAAGATAGTACAGCGCCATACAAATTGATATACAGTAGAGTCATCACACAACTGTTTGGGAGAGAAATGATGACTCTTCTAATCTAGACGGTCTGTGACCTGAAAAAGTAGTCTAAGTTAAAAATGCAGAATTTTCTTATAACTTAGTGCTTAATCCTAACTTAACAGTTCTTGATGAGAACTGTTTATTTAGCAGTGATACAGTTAATGTTTTCCGGACTCTTTCGAGAACTATGATGACTATATATGTATAGATATATATTAGTATAATTCCATTATAACTTATGTACCATAGAGATTGAATATTATTCCATCTGCAGGTCCAGCACCTGGTGGTAAAGCACCTGGTAGTAAAGCACCTGGTGCTCAAGCACCTGGTGGTGAAGCACTAGATGATAAAGCACCTGTTGAAGCAACTTTTGGTTAGGCACGTGGTGGCGAAACACCTGTTGTCGAAGCACCTTGCGGTTAAGTACCTGGTGGCGAAGCATCTGGTGGTGTAATACCTGCTGTTGATGCACCTTGTGGTAGAGAACTTGGTAGTCGACCTAACGTCTTACCTTTTGTAAGCTACTCGAATAGTTTACTATCGGAATGACCGATATTGACTAATACCAATTTAAAATCGATACTTTACTGCACCTGCGTAATAACCCCTTACCCTCTCCCTCCCCCACTTACTGCTCGCTGGCAGCACGTGCCGCTGACGTGACAGCAGCTGCCCACTGCCCGGCACGCGGTTATCATCAAGCAATTAAACCTGACGCTGATATAGATAAACTCACCCGCCATTGTCTAGGAGCCGATTAAATTTCTATTCAATTGAAATTCTAACATTAACACTCCTACAAGGACAATACCTGATGCTGACTAAAATCTAGATTCAAATATCGATCAGCTGTTTTAAACTGATCGTCCAGATTTAGTTCATGTAATGACAGGTCTAGAATAAACGATCTAGAAAGTTCTGGAATAATATGATGACGAAGAGAAGGTTGCACTTGAACATAATTTATGAAATTTCCAATTGTATGATTTCAAATTAGACGAAGGTTAAGAAGAAGATAAAACTATTGCTAGAGCAGAATGAATATATATACTACCTACGGGTACTGAAGGTGAAGATGATGATGATGATAATGATTATAATCAGCTTGCAGGTATCTACTGTAACTGTACTACAGGAAGTCTAGGTAGTTATTATCTCGGCGTCTATTTTTGCAAATTTCTTCATCCTAATTTGAGGAGTGATGATCCTAATTAAATTACTAACATCTAAGTCACTGTTATAGCTGTATTGTGATGTTGTGTAAACATCCTAATTAGCATCGTGTTGTTAAATTAAATTCGGCTTGGTTATATCGCATCGTTGTAAGCCCTAAAGTTCCTACCTTGGTTACTAACCATTATATGTTCATCGCTTTGTTGCTGCTGTCCACATACGAGGGCTGGAGTATTCTGGACAGCTGACTTCACCATCAAGGACCTCATTGTAGCTTAATACCATGTGGCTGACTTCAAACCTGACCCATTTGTTAGAAAGGAATTAAGTCAGGGTATTTCCAAATTTCCATTACTATTAGCAGAATTAGTAACAAACTCACTGACAATTCTGATATTACGATAAATGCTTTAATGATAATTGTAGATCATCATCAGCCGTTAGGTTTCCCACTGCTGGACTCAAGTCCACTACAAAGGATCCTTTTAAAGGATACCGCAATAATAGATATCAAATTATTGTGAGGGAGAGCATCTAAGCATCGGAACAAATATTTCCATCGGTAAGTAATAGTAGTCTTTCGGTTGATGATGATGATGTTGATGATGATGAAGTAGTGTGCAAAGAATATGTCGAATATGTCTCAATGCATTGATGGCATTTCGACGCAGTGTATATCACACTAACTATACCCACATATATAATATACACATCGAATATAGATAAGATCGGATCGGAGCAATGAGGAAGAGTTCGCGTAGTATTTGTAGACAATGCGATTAGTTATATCTAATCACTCGTTATCGGGTGCCCGCACGCCGCGGCGGCACACGACACGCAATCGATAGTGAGAACACTCGCCTTGTTCCGAATTGTACGGTATTAACTTTATCTATCACCGTATCACGCCGGCGTGATTATCGATTCGGCGGGAGCTGGCCGAGGCCGATTTTAGATCAGGCGATGAAACGTACTTATATCAGGATGTTAGCTTAAGATGTAACTTAAGACTTCCTTGACTTGGTGAGCAGGAGCTGGACCTCATCTGATATAACCCTGGTATGATTCAACGGTGTGACTTCAGTCTAAGGTGACACTGTGTACTGGTGTTAGGTTTCTGTTTCACTGGTGATAGGTCCGTGTTCCACTGATGACAGGTCCCTCTTTCACTAGTGGTAGGTACCTGTTTCACTGGCGGTAGGTCCCTAATTCACTAGTAGTATGTCCTTGTTTCACTGGTGGTAGGACCGTGTTTCACTGGTGATAGGTCCCTGATTCACTAGTGGTATGTTCTTGTTTGACTGGTGGTAAGTCCATGTTTCACTGGCGGTAGGTCCATGTTTCACTGGTGATAGGTCCGTGTTCCACTGGTGATAGGTCCCTCTTTCACTAGTGGTAGGTACCTGTTTCACTGGTGATAGGTCCGTGTTCCACTGATGACAGGTCCCTCTTTCACTAGTGGTAGGTACCTGTTTCACTGGCGGTAGGTCCCTGTTTCACTGGAGGTAGGTCCCTAATTCACTAGTAGTATGTCCTTGTTTCACTGGTGGTAGGACCGTGTTTCACTGGTGATAGGTCCCTGATTCACTAGTGGTATGTTCTTGTTTGACTGGTGGTAAGTCCATGTTTCACTGGCGGTAGGTCCATGTTTCACTGGCGGTAGGTCCATGTTTCACTGGTGATAGGTCCGTGTTCCACTGGTGATAGGTCCCTCTTTCACTAGTGGTAGGTACCTGTTTCACTGGTGATAGGTCCGTGTTCCACTGGTGATAGATCCCTCTTTCACTAGTGGTAGGTACCTGTTTCACTGGTGGTAGGTCCATGTTTCACTGGCGGTAGGTCCATGTTTCACTGGCGGTAGGTCCATGTTTCACTGGCGGTAGGGCCCTGTTTCACTGGAGGTAGGTCCCTAATTCACTAGTAGTATGTCCTTGTTTCACTGATGGTAGGACCGTATTTCACTGGTGATAGGTCCCTGATTCACTAGTGGTATGTTCTTGTTTGACTGGTGGTAAGTCCATGTTTCACTGGCGGTAGGTCCATGTTTCACTGGCGGTAGGTCCCTGTTTCACTGGAGGTAGGTCCCTAATTCACTAGTGGTATGTCCTTGTTTCACTGGCGGTAGGTCTATGTTTCACTGGCGGTAGGTCCGTGTTTCACTGGTGATAGGTCCCTGATTCACTAGTGGTATGTCCTTGTTTCACTGGTGGTAGGTCCGTGTTTCACTGGTGATAGGTCCCTGATTCACTAGTGGTATGTTCTTGTTTGACTGGTGGTAAGTCCATGTTTCACTGCCGGTAGGTCCATGTTTCATTGGTAGTGTCCCTGTTTTACTGGTGGTATATCCTTGCTTCACCGGTGGTAGCTCTTTGTTTTACAGGTGGTAGGTCCACGGTTTAACGTAATGTATTGTCGGTGACCGTCTTGATAGGACCGTAGCGCCTATCGCAGCCGACAGGTGGTACTGTGCGAATATTACTGTGATCCGGTTTGAAATGCGCTTTAGCTAGTGTAATTACTGGGGTAATAAGACCTATTATCATCTTATGTCTCAAGGCGACGAGCACAACGAGATGCAAAGTATATCATTCTAACTCGTTGTTATGAGCAGACGTAACACTTACCATCAGGTGACCGTCCCGTCCATCTCCTCCTTGTTGAATAAAAAAAAATGAACTGCTAGATGCTGATGATGAAGGTTAAAGCTTAAAATTCTTTTTGATGTACTGCGAAATCCGATTGTCGTCTTCCGCGTAATATGAAAGCGTTGCGCTGCACCGGAAACACGTGGCGTAACCGGAAACGATCCTAACTGTTCCGTACAATGTTGGCCGGCAGAAAAAAAAACGGTCCCATACTCTCGACGGACAAGTGGCGGCCATTTTTTTTAGAGTTCCGCGTAGTGCGAACCGATGGTCCCTCGGCGTGACGTCACAGTTGTAGAAGTACCTTAAGCGGTTCCGCGAAGATCAATTATTATACTGCGAAGTGATGAGGGGAAGACGTTACCTGATGGTGAACGCCTGTCCACGGCGTTCTGGTGGTGTAAACAGTGTGGTGATAAAGAATTGTCGAGGATCGAATTGGTTGAAGAAGGAACCAGTGATGATGATGACGTCTCAGTCCCTCAGTAACTTCACCAGCTACAGCGTCCTTCAATACAGATGGTAATATTTGCACAGTAGTGTATGGTGATGTGTAAGGGTTCCCGCAGAACTCATGGAACCCAAGCCAAGGTTACCAGCTCGTGGTGAATCCTGCTGATTAACAGACGAGGCTCTGGATCCCAAACCCGCATTGGGCACGGTGGGAATTAGCCCAAATCCCACTCCCCACATGAACGCACAACTGGCCGAGGAGCGGTCGATGTGGGAATTAGGGGAGACCTATGTCCAGCAGTGGACGTCTATCAGCTATTGTGATGGTACCTAGATGGTCTGTGGTATAGACCTACCATCGTTAATTACCGGAGTAATAGGACCTCACATATATCCAAGCGATAAACATTGCAGTCTCTTTTTTTTTTTTTTACCTTCTCGGTTGGGTTCTTCAGTGCATTAGCAAGGACTACCCAGGATACCCTACGGAACGCACCGACGCCCCCCCTCCCCCATATCATCATAAGCAGCGCCATTTTATTACCGGCATTAGTACAATGTACCCTCACCGCCTACCGCCGTGCGGACGGTCACGTAGCTTTAAACACGGGCGCTGGTGTCCATTTCCGCACACGTCACGATAATGTACAGTCAACCGGATATAAACCTCGCAAGTGACGATACTCCCCTAAACTCTATCTGATGGTATACCGCGGCTGATGGTATCCCCGAATAATGAGCTCACCGTTAAGTACTCTACGCGTTTTTTTTTTTTTAAATGAGTCGGCTATGGAACAAATCCAAGCATCCTTTGAGTCATCACATCACTGAAATTACTACACGTGAACACTCAAAATTAGGTGAAGAAATCGCTTCTGTCATTTACAGATCAGCTGATAATACATTTTACAAAATCCCCTCTCCCTCCCTCAAACGTAATTGCGAAGGTTTTAATAAGGGGAAGGGTAATAATAAAATCCTTTCAACGTCCACTCGATTCTAAGTGATACCCCTATAACAATGTGGCGCTAGTTAAGATGATATACATTGCATCAGATTTCACTAATCGCTTTGAAATGTAAGATATTGAATTTAATTACTACAGCGCCCTTCAAACCGGATCACAGTACTGCACAATACTGTTCGCCGGCTGCAATATTAGCTGCGGTGGTACCTAAACGCTCTACGGTAATAGAGACACTACCACTAGTGATAGCTACAACACCCTTCAAACCGGATCACTGTAATATTCGCACAGTCCGTCGGCAGCAACAGGCGCTGCGGTGGTACTGACCTAGACGTTCTGTAGCAACAGAGACCGACCAGCATTAATATTTTCAGCGCCCTTCAAACCGGATCACAGCAACATCTGCACATTGCTGTCTGTCGGCTACAATATGAGCTGCCGCGGTACTTACGTAGACGGCTTTATCTGTTGTGCAATATATCTTTATCTGTGGTGCAATGGAAACGCGGCTATTCTCGTATCGGTTTTTTTTCTCCTCCAACGTCTCAATCCCAAAGTTGTTACGGTTCATTGTTTAAGTGGTCACCATAAAAAAAGAACCTTTCGCTCTGTTGCTACGGCGATCTTCAGGGTTCCGTATCCGGTGAGTTACTTTTGTATTGACACATGAAATTGAGAGGAACAGTCTGCGGGAGATTTGATGTGTGTGGACCTATTGCAGCCGACAGACAGTACTGTGCGAACATTACAGTGATCCGGTTTGAAGGGCGCTGAGGCTATTACTGCTTGTAGATCTCAACTGCTATTGGCCGTCTAGGTAGGTATCATCACAGCGCCTGTTACAGTCGACAGACAGTACTGCGCAAACAATGCTATGATCCGGTTTGAAGGGCGCTGAAGCAGTTACAGCTTGTAGATGTCAGTTGCTACAGACCGTCTAGGTAGGTATCATCACAGCGCCTATTACAGCCGACGGATAGTACTGCGCAAACAATGCTATGATCCGGTTTGAAGGGCGCTGAAGCTGTTACTGCTTGTAGATCTCAAATGCTATTGGCCGTCTAGGTAGGTATCATCACAGCGCCTGTTACAGTCGACAGACAGTACTGCGCAAACAATGCTGTGATCCGGTTTGAAAGGCGCTGAAGCTGTTACAGCTTGTAGATGTCAGTTGCTACAGACCGTCTAGGTAGGTATCATCACAGCGCCTATTACAGCCGACGGATAGTACTGCGCAAACAATGCTATGATCCGGTTTGAAGGGCGCTGAAGCTGTTACTGCTTGTAGATCTCAGTTGCTACAGACCGTCTAGGTAGGTATCATCACGGCGCCTGTTACAGTCGACAGACAGTACTGTGCGAACATTACAGTGATCCGGTTTGAAGGGCGCTGAGGCTATTACTGCTTGTAAATCTCAAATGCTATTGGCCGTCTAGGTAGGTATCATCACAGCGCCTGTTACAGTCGACAGACAGTACTGCGCAAACAATGCTGTGATCCGGTTTGAAGGGCGCTGAAGCTGTTACAGCTTGTAGATCTCAGTTGCTACAGACCGTCTAGGTAGGTATCATCACAGCGCCTGTTACAGTCGACAGACAGTACTGCGCAAACAATGCTGTGATCCGGTTTGAAGGGCGCTGAAGCTGTTACAGCTTGTAGATCTCAGTTGCTACAGACCGTCTAGGTAGGTATCATCACAGCGTCTGTTACAGCCGACAGACAGTACTGTGCGAACATTACAGTGATCCGGTTTGAAGGGCGCTGAGGCTATTACTGCTTGTAGATCTCAACTGCTATTGGCCGTCTAGGTAGGTATCATCACAGCGCCTGTTACAGTCGACAGACAGTACTGCGCAAACAATGCTGTGATCCGGTTTGAAGGGCGCTGAAGCTGTTACAGCTTGTAGATCTCAAATGCTATTGGCCGTCTAGGTAGGTATCATCACAGCGCCTGTTACAGTCGACAGACAGTACTGCGCAAACAATGCTGTGATCCGGTTTGAAAGGCGCTGTAGGTAGTGTAATTACTAGGGCAACTAATATCTTATGTCTCAACGCGTTGACTACAATGTTGTGTAGTATATATAATTTTAACTACCGTCACGATATGGGTAGAAGTATCACGTACTATCAGGTGACCGTCGTTTAAAAAAAAAATTATACGAGTTGATGGTATTTCCTCCCGGAAACACTTTGATTCTGAGTCTAGGTACCATCACAGCACAAATTTCTGTCGCCGGACGGCAGTGTGCAAACATTACCGTGATCCGGTTTGACGGGCGTCGTAGCTATTGAGAACCTGCCGTAGCGCGACTTGAGCTGTTATATCTCATATCAGTACTACCTGTTCCCCGCCAGCTGTGCCTGTCCTTGAAGGCAACCGCAACTGAGTATCACTTTCTATAGCAACCGTTACTATAGCAACCGCATATATAACACTAAATGAATAGTTAATAGTCTATAAGTATCTGCAGATCACTCCTCGTCGGATGCTCATGTTCTCGTGTCGGTATTCACTTGTTTTCACGTGATCACCGAACAAAGGAAACCTGTCACTACTTCATAAGTGAAGGTCGTGGTTGTCCTGATAAGCTCTCAATGAAGCGTCAACCAGCTGCCACCACCTCCTCCGGTCTCGGCACAGGGCATCCGGAACGCAGGTGCCTAAGCTCGCTTGTATGAAGTCGTATCATGTAACAGGCGATAAAACCCGTGACCTCCTACCCTCGACCTTCCTCACCACCAGTTCATCCAAATCCAGTTCTTCCTCATGTATATATAGGTTTAACGTCTGTCATAACGTTCAAAATTTCTGGTGTAACCGAGCTCATGATTAGCTCGTAAGGAATCCGGTGCGTCGGTTGCCGCAGCGTGAAAGTGCTGAGGTATGCGGGTATTTTGAAAACAAATTTGAATTTAGAGCGATCACATTCCGTTCGCGCGTTACAATTCTATATTCGTAACGGTATTGGGTTCGATCGCGGCGCAAACTTAAACCTACCCGCGCGCCGCGCCACGTCTTTAATGTTCGGAACCTAATTAATAGGATCCCTTTCTCTTCTTAAAAGATTACTTCTGGGGGGAAGACAAGGTTTTGTGGAGCTTCTACCCACTAATACCCCCTCGGTGGTCCCCCAGGCTATAACATCCCACGGGTGGGCAAAGTTCTAAGCACCCACGCTGTGCTACGGCAAATACAATACCACCCTGCATTTGCCGTCCTCTTAAGGCTCGCGTATTGAGCTCTGAGGGTTCCCACCATTCAAGTCCACGAACCCGAAGACCGTTTTAGTCGCCTTTTACGACAGCATTAGTCCTGTTCTTAATGTGATTTAGTAGACACCCTACATGACCGTGACCACAATTCATCATCATCAGCCGATAGACGTCCACTGCAGGAATTGTGATGAAGAGTAGTCAATAAGTGAGTAAACACTGTGTGGTCTTCTCGCGCTGGCCGGGTTCCTCTCTCACCACCTCCCGCCATGAAGATTCCATGGTGCGAGTGGAAGAAGCAGCACAGTCATTGGTAACCCAATAACGACCCCACAAACTTCCCCTGAAGATCTCCACAGTGATCGATCCTGCATGGTCAGCTGACATGCCTTCGGTACCTCACAACACAAGAGGCTATTTGAGCCATTTCCCACCACGCCAGCTCAATGCGGGTTGGTGGGAATCAGAGTCTCGTCTGTTGATTATCGGGGTCCATCACAAGCTGGTAACGTTGGTGAGGGTCCCGTGTGCTCGAACCCTTACACTTCTGCGGGACATCAGAGGGACGTTATAATTACAATTATCTATACATTATAACCGACGATCCGGTGAAAGTCGTGGGAACCCACTGGATGTGGACATCTTTGTTAGAAGTCTATGTCCAGCAGTGGACGTCCGTCGGCTGATGATGGTTCGTTATAATAATGCGAGAACGCAGTTGGAGGTCAGCAAAGCAGCGGCGACTGTCCATGGACCTCAGTGATCAATTACCACTAGGTTAACTGTTCGATTGTTTGCCCACACTTCCTATAAAAAAAAATAAACAAATACTTGAATCGAAGAATTATTTATACGCGAAAACCGAAGAATATTTTTTTTGGTTTTAATTATATTAAAAAAGAAAATGTATACTATTCACGTTTCCCGCCAAAATAAGTCATCTGTCAAAACACTAAAGATGTCTACAGTAAAAGTTTAGCGATTGTCTATAAAATGTAATTAAATATGGCGGAGAAATATCTTGGAGTGGAGTTTTAGTTGGAGTTTATAGTTAGTTAAATTCTAACTGTAGATTAGTAAAATATAATCTCGTTCAATTATTCGTGTCCGGTATCGATTTAAAACGGAATATGATGTATCGATATCTCGCTTTAAAAATAAACAATTTTTTTATAATTCCAACCGTACGGTTCTCTTTAGTTTATACAATTAACAGAATTTTGAACTTTTGCAATTCGATCTGTGTATTTAGTTCAACCTCCGCTTCAACTGCGCAATTCCCCACTCGGGAATTCGGACATAGTCCGACGTTTCAACAAAGAGCGTTCGCAGATCCTCCAGCGCTTCGTACATTTAAAACGCTTACATAAATAAAATGGGAGACTTTAAGATCGCACTGTTTAGTTTACCGCGGGGATAATGCGCGCGCGCCGCTGAAAGGTTTCGCAAACACATTCAGATAGACATCTTTAAACACTTTTACCAATTCTTTATAATCTGTGTCTACTTCGAGCCGGTTTTTTATTTTTACTCTTTAACACACTGTTGCACTTCTACGTGTCTTTCCCTCGATAATCTTTCTAATAGCTATTTATAATCTAGATTCTGAACATCTTATGGATCTAAACTAAAAGCGATCAAATTCTTTAATGCAACATTTTGATCTGTTGCATCAAATTGTGGAAAGGCTATTGTTAAATAGTACCTTACTTGTTTCATTTAATTGACCTTAAAGCTTTCATCACATTTCATCACAACTTTATCATTTAATGCTTATTAAGATTATTATATTCTAATTATTTAGCAAGGTCCTCACTGTATAATATAGAAATATCTGATCGACTGGAACTATTAACATTACCAATGCAAATTTCAATTTGCTTTTGTAAGGCGCCGGTCACACATACTTCTTCTCGCGCTTCTGTTACTAGCGGAGGTTGACGGTCAGCTCATTATGTTCCACCTTCTCCCTCTTCCAACTTTAATTCTGGCTCATTCTTTGATAATTATAATTAGATGATAACGTCCACAGTTTGAAATGGATTTCTCCCAAAACTCTCTACAACGATCGGTCCCGCATCGTGCGGTTTCCCGCTACCTTCATCAGATTGTAGGTCCATCTCATAGGGAGTTAGAGTCTGTAATAGTATGCAGTCGTCACTCGAGGACTCTACTGCTCCATCGACAGTCAGTTCTTCGAGCAATGTATCGTTCCCCTTAAACTTGGCAAACTTTTAGGTTGCCTGTGACTAATTCTTTGATACTGACCAGGTAATGTATGAAAGGATTAAACTCACTGAAATAGCTGAAGTTATGTTTAAGTGATAAGATACAATGCAAAAGTGTGCTAGACATTACAAGAATTCATGTACAAGTAGACGTTCATTGGTTGAAATGGTAATGATGAAAGTATATTTGTTTTTCTGCGACCAACATCATTAAGATCAATTAAAGGTTAAAGGAACGATGGATGTTGTGAAGGTGAAGGCTTTGGTTCAGCAGTGCACGCCCAACCGTTAATGATGAAAGGTTAAGTATTTGTTGCAACTAGAAAAGATATTGATTATTCTACCAATTCAACCTCTTTGTACCTTTCTCTTCATTCAAAACTAGCAACATCGTATCAAAGTTACATCACGTCGGCCGATTTATTTATTGCATCACTCCTCTCGCAAGCGGCGCGCTCGCCTCTTATTAACTGAATTAGGAAATAAATTACTGACTGAACACTGCAACGTGCGCTCGCGAGCGTGTACAGTTTTCCTCATATGGGTTCCTCCCCCCCTCCTCCACGAAACTTGTGATAAACGGATACAGACTTAACCAGATAAATCTAGACAGGAAAAAATACAAACACAACTCGACTTCAGATTTTCTGATGGCGGTTCCCGCGCCATGTCTATTCTCACTCTGATCTGATTAGAACCTGATGAAGTTATTACAGTAATGACACCATGTATACATGATCATATCCTTTACTATTCATTAGTAAAGTATATTACTGTTATTATGATATTTATGAAATTGCTAAAATTTTTCAGCTTTTATCATCTTCTTAAATTGACTCTTCATGGTTTGGTTTTCTTGCTTTGGATAGTTTCCTATTATTATGTACTGAATGTTGTGTCTTATCATCATATAAATTATAGTATAGATAGTGTGATAGATGATGATGATGATATATAGTAGGAGTCTCGCACAACTCACAGGACCCATGCCAAACCTCACCAGCTCGCGGTGCACCCTGCTAAGCAACAGACGAGGCTCTGGCTCCCACCAATCCGCATTATGCCGGTGTGGTGGGAGAAGGCCTAAATCCTCCATATGAGCTGACGAACATGGAGATCTTTGGAGGAGGCACAGGCCTAGACATAAGTCCAGCTGTGTACGTCTATCGGCTGGTGATGATGATGCTCTATGCTACTCATTAACAGAGACAGAAGCTCTACTTAAATGTCGATGTTTTTTTTTTACTCTACTAAGCGACGAGATGAGTGGGACGTTCACCTGATCGTAAGTGATGCGCCTGCCGCTAGTTAGAATGGTATACACTGCACCATTTTGTACCCGTTGCCTGAGACATAAGATATTGAGTCTCTTTGCCCCAGTAATTACACAGCTACAGGGCCCTTCATACCGGATCGCAGTAAAGTTTGCACAGTACTGTCTGTCGGCTGCATTAGACGCTGCGGCGGTACCTAGACAGAAGCCTAAATCAGTTAGCTTACTTTCATAATTAAGGTCACATTAGACTAAAATGTTTGTTAACAACAGATATTTGCCGAAGGTTAAATAATCAATACTTTCAATAGCTCTTGTGTAAACAACCTAGTTATATATATATATATATATATTACAAAAATTCCAAAACAATACAAAATGTATTGTATAAGTAAGTGTGGGGGTACTTTGAAATTTTAATAGGTCGCGTTACACAACGCGGGGTGCGAGCGAGCCGCCTCGGAGACGGATCAACTGACATACCGATTACATAACCATTGGATTATTTCTGAAAAATTACTGCCGACTGAGGTGTAGTAAGAAAAACTTTATCTATCCACAACCACGTGCTGCATCAGCGATGACGATTGGAGAATAGAATTTAGAACTGATGCGATGGAAGTAATTCATATCAGCATCATGAAGACTAAGATTGATATAGGAATAGAAGCATACTCATGATGACCTAAATCCAAGAGGAAGGTAGGTATCGAGTCCTCAGGAGACACTGCTGCAGAGAGAGACTGCAAGGCAGCGGGAAACAAACACCAATCTCTCAATTCGCAGGCAGAGTCGCGAACGTCGAATGGGGATGCTTTGCGTCTTCCTACCCTCGCAACAAAGACCATGGCGGCGGATTCGATGGTAATCCGTCACCACTACCACCCCCATTACCACCAAATCCGCCGCCAAATATGAAAGGCTCCGTCCGGTACTTCCGCCTAACACTTAAAGGAAGTGGACAGCAGTAGCACCAGCTCGAGACGTGGTCTCATAAAGGCCTCCCGTAGGAACCACGGTTGTGTGAAAGGGTTCAGTTCAGCATGAGGAATAAGGGATAAGAGAGTCCAGCATAACCCTTCTGTAACCCCGACAGCTGAACCATGTCTTCTACCTCCTCCCGACCTTTCGTCTTCAAGAAACTTTACCCAATGTGATCAACATGAGGTTATTCTGTTTTCAATTCCATGTGCCTCATCATCATCACCAGGTGTCTTATCCAAACTGAAGATTGGTGATCAGATCAGGGAACCAACTCGATCATCAGCTATTCCTTTTGATTGCCAGAATCTGCCAGATCCAGGATCAACCTTGGGAACTCATGAAAGGATCCTCTTTGAAGGTGTCGGTCGTCATCAGGCTGACTGAATAGATATGTACAGGGGATATCCAGAGATGAATATGCTCGTGAGGATATCTCCGAAACTATTAGACGTAAACACTCAAAATTTGGTGAAGATATCGCTTCTGTCGTGTGGAGGTCAGGTAAGAAGGGATTTTGTAAAATTCCATCCCTGAAGGGTGCTGCGGGGGTGTTACGTCCAGCACAGCGGGTAGCTACAATGTACGATTTCTCTAATAGATACACCAGCTCATGCAGCTGTCACCATCAATGCTGATCTAGTGGAGTATCATTGAGTGGATTCGTCAGGTAGTTGGTGACCTTTCAAGGTCAAGGTATACCGTGCAAATGATCACCCGTGTAAACGAGTGATGATTTTGCAAAGACAACCTTGACCGGATCCGGGCTCGCGGGGCTTACACAACGCGTTATATCACCGCATAATAAAGTAATTCCATATAAATTTCATTCATAATACATACAAAGCATTAAATCGGGTAACCCCCATGGCGCAGTGGTTAGCCTCGGTCCCGGGTTCGATTCCGGCACCTCATGTGAGTGTTGGTATCGTGGTAATACTGCAGCTTTCAGCTGTCTACTGTTTATATAGTCAATGTTAGATTCTTTTCTCATGCGACGAAGCGACCCCAGCGACACTTAATAATGAGTGATACTAACATAACTGATGTGATACTAATAGAACAAATAGAAAATGGTATCGAAACGTTTACATTACGGTTTGTATAATTATAGTTCGATTAAACCTGCTTGATACTTTTCAAAGTAGAAAAAGTATCAAGATTAATTGATTTTTTTTTACAATTAAGACCTGATACGTAAAACCGAGTGAAGTCTATTAGGATTATAAAGGGTGTCTGGTGGCAGATTTATGTTTTCAAATTTAAATAAAAAATAATATGTTTGATATATAATTTTACTAAAAGTATTAAAAGATAGAGTACAAATGCGGAATTCATTTTTTAAAGATAATGTCATCCAAATGTCTTCCATCCTATTGCACACACACACACTGTTCGAAACGGAGCCTCGTATTCCGTGCCACACGCTGCAGTAAACTTGGTTCAATTGCGCTCATTTCTCGCCGAATATTTTCTTTTAAGTCCACAACAGTTCGCGGATTGTTGGCGTAAACTCTCTCTTTGAGGTAGCCCCACAAAAAAATCCATTGTAGTTAGGTCGGGTGACCTCGGTGGCCACAGGATGTCCCCAAAGCGACTAATCAGTTTTGAGGGAGATTTTCTCGCAACAAATCCATCGAAGCTCTGGCCGTGTGTGCGGTCGCACCTGTACCGCATCCTGTTGAAACCACGTGTGATGAGAATGATGAATGAGCTCGCAGGTTCGGCAAAAGAAATTCGAAATCATGAGCCGATAATTCTCACCATTGACTTTCGTCGCTTGGCCCGTGAATTTTCAAAAAAAATGGTCCGATTATCACATTCGTGGATAAAGCGCACCAAACAGTTACCCTTGGGCAATGTAATGGTTTTTGGTGCTTCAGTCGAGGATTGCGAGTTCTTAGAGCCCAGTAACGGCAATTTTGTGTGTTGTTCTTGTTTACGTGTCCGTTTAAATGGAAATGAGCCTCGTCGCTCCAAAAAATGGAATTCACAGTGCGAACACGCTCCAACATGGTTTCACAAAAAAATTTGCGTGACGCAGTAATTTTTTTTCAATTCTTGAATTGGAAGTCTCTTGCAAGTCCCAGTGAAGCTGCCCTTTTCGTATCGAAAGTCGTGCATTTTCACGTAAACTGCGTTCAAGCAGTTCAATGTTTTCGGGGGTCCTTGACGATCGACTAGGTCCTGGCCGTGGTGTGTTCATAGCCGAAGCAGTTGCGCGGAACCCACGAACGAATTAAATTCACACTCGGCCCATCGCCTATCCGTCGAATATTGAAATGTGAACAAAACTGTCGGCGAGCGAGTACGTTAGAATCGTTACTCTTGAAAAATGCTTCAATAGCGAACGCGCGATGCTCACCCGACCACTGCATCACTGCACCACTGCACCACTGCACCACTGCACCACTGCACTATTGCACCACTGCACCACTGCACCACTGCACCACTGCACCACTGCGACATCGTGATTAAGAAATCCGCACGATCGGTAATTCTAATGACACCACCTTCCCCCCGCACTGTTTATAACTTATTGAGATATTCGTTTTTAAAAATATAAATCTGCCGCCAGACACCCTTTATACACAGCACTCCAATACGTCCGTCACTTTGAAAGATACGTAATGTTACCGCAGTAACTTACTGGTGGTAGGCCTGTGCTGCCGACAAACGGTAGTGTGGAAACATTACCGTGATCCTGTTTACAGGGCGCTGGAGTTAGTGTGCGATGAGCGCAACACGGAGCAGTATATATCAGTCTAACTAGCGCCATGTTGAAGCGGCCGCAACACTTACTTTCAGGTGAGCATCACCTCTCGTCACTTAATTGAATAAAAAAAACACTACATTAAGCTTGAAGGTTTCAAAATTAGTCACCCTTTTTAGGCATCCTATAAAACCTAACTCATATTTACCAACAATAGATTACTGCGAGCACAGACCCACACCGTCTATAGATGTCGCTAATCCCAGCAGTGGGAATACTTATTTATACAATGAAGCGACGATACGTGCCGCACGTTCACTTGATGGTGACTAGTTAGGATGATATATACTGCACACTGTTGCCCCTTTCGCCGGAGCCGCAAGATAAGTCTCGTTACTCTAGTAATTATAATAGCTATAGCGCCTATGAAACCGGAACATGGTAATGTCCACACACTACCGTTTGGTGGTAGAAATAGGCGCTGCGGTGGTACCTAAGAGCTCTCCGACAATAGACAATTACCAGACTTACTGCACCATCAATGTTAGTTATAAGTCCTTCAAACCGGATCACAGTAATGTTCGCACAGTACTGTCTGCCGGCCGCAATAGGCGCTGCGGTGGTACCTACCTAGACGGTTTGTAGCAACAGAGGCCAACAAGCTGTAATAGCTTCAGCGCCCTTCAAACCGGATCACAGTAATGTTCGCACAGTACTGTCTGCCGGCTACAACAGGCACTGCGGTGGTACCTACCGAGACGGTCTGCAGCAACAGAGACCAACCAGCTGTAATAGCTTCAGCGCCCCTCAAACCGGATCACAGTAATATTCGCACAGTACTGCCTGTCGGCTGCAACAGGCGCTGCGGTGGTACCTACCTAGACGGTTTGTAGCAACAGAGGCCAACAAGCTGTAATAGCTTCAGCGCCCTTCAAACCGGATCACAGTAATGTTCGCACAGTACTGTCTGCCGGCCGCAATAGGCGCGGCGGTGGTACCTACCTAGACGGTTTGTAGCAACAGAGGCCAACAAGCTGTAATAGCTTCAGCGCCCTTCAAACCGGATCACAGTAATGTTCGCACAGTACTGTCTGCCGGCCGCAATAGGCGCTGCGGTGGTACCTACCTGAACGGTTTGTAGCAACAAAGGCCAACAAGCTGTAATAGCTTCAGCGCCCTTCAAACCGGATCACAGTAATGTTCGCACAGTACTGTCTGCCGGCCGCAATAGGCGCGGCGGTGGTACCTACCTAGACGGTTTGTAGCAACAGAGGCGAACAAGCTGTAATAGCTTCAGCGCCCTTCAAACCGGATCACAGTAATGTTCGCACAGTACTGTCTGCCGGCTACAACAGGCACTGCGGTGGTACCTACCGAGACGGTCTGCAGCAACAGAGACCAACCAGCTGTAATAGCTTCAGCGCCCCTCAAACCGGATCACAGTAATATTCGCACAGTACTGTCTGCCGGCTACAACAGGCACTGCGGTGGTACCTACCGAGACGGTCTGCAGCAACAGAGACCAACCAGCTGTAATAGCTTCAGCGCCCCTCAAACCGGATCACAGTAATATTCGCACAGTACTGTCTGCCGGCTACAACAGGCACTGCGGTGGTACCTACCGAGACGGTCTGCAGCAACAGAGACCAACCAGCTGTAATAGCTTCAGCGCCCCTCAAACCGGATCACAGTAATGTCTGCTCGCTACTGTCTGCCGGCCGCAGTAGGCGCGGCGGTGTTACCTACCTAGACGGTTTGTAGCAACAGAGGCCAACAAGCTGTAATAGCTTCAGCGCCCTTCAAACCGGATCACAGTAATGTTCGCACAGTACTGTCTGCCGGCCGCAATAGGCGCGGCGGTGGTACCTAGACGGTTTGTAGCAGCAGAGGCCAACAAGCTGTAATAGCTTCCAGCGCCCTTCAAACCGGATCACGGTAATGTTCGCACAGTACTGTCTGCCGGCCACAATAGGCGCTGCGGTGGTACCTACCTGAACGGTTTGTAGCAACAGAGGCCAACAAGCTGTAATAGCTTCAGCGCCCTTCAAACCGGATCACGGTAATGTTCGCACAGTACTGTCTGCCGGCCGCAATAGGCGCGGCGGTGGTACCTACCTGAACGGTTTGTAGCAACAGGGCCAACAAGCTGTAATGGCTTCAGCGCCCTTCAAACCGGATCACAGTAATGTTCGCACGGTACTGTCTGCCGGCCACCAATAGGCGCGGCGGTGGTACCTACCTAGACGGTTTGTAGCAGCAGGGCCAACAAGCTGTAATAGCTTCCAGCGCCCTTCAAACCGGATCACGGTAATGTTCGCGCAGTACTGTCTGCCGGCCACCAATAGGCGCGGCGGTGGTACCTACCTGAACGGTTTGTAGCAGCAGAGGCCAACAAGCTGTAATAGCTTCAGCGCCCTTCAAACCGGATCACAGTAATGTTCGCACAGTACTGTCTGCCGGCCGCAATAGGCGCGGCGGTGGTACCTACCTAGACGGTGTGGAGCAACAGAGGCCAACAAGCTGTAATGGCTTCAGCGCCCTTCAAACCGGATCACGGTAATGTTCGCGCAGTACTGTCTGCCGGCCACAATAGGCGCGGCGGTGGTACCTAGACGGTTTGTAGCAACAGAGCCAACAAGCTGTAATAGCTTCAGCGCCTTCAAACCGGATCACAGCAATGTTCGCACAGTACTGTCTGCCGGCCGCAATAGGCGCTGCGGTGGTACCTAGACGGTTTGTAGCAACAGAGGCCAACAAGCTGTAATAGCTTCAGCGCCCTTCAAACCGGATCACAGTAATGTTCGCACAGTACTGTCTGCCGGCCGCAATAGGCGCTGCGGTGGTACCTACCTAGACGGTCTGCAGCAATAGAGACCTACCAGCAGTAAACAGCTAGATAAACACAGCTTTATACTGACACGTGACCCGCAATCACGTAACGTGATACGCCAAAACAGCGTTGTCAAGTAAAACGTGATACAGCCTTTTTAAATTATAATCGAAGCTAATTATCATTATTTTTATTTTTCACCAGCCGATGCGGAGCTCAACAACCGGTGGAGCTCGCCGTCGCCATGTTCCATTTTCAGTTATATCCTTTTTAATATTAATTGGAATCGCAAACGATGTATCGATTCCACAGCTGACATTTGCTCGTCCGTCATCTTGAATTTCAACGGCATCCATTGAAATAAAATGTTGCTGTTTATTAATTTAATCAACTATTAAATACATCGATAATTTAATAAATTTTTTTATAAACTTAAAATATAAACAATAAAAAAATATATTAATTACAATGATACAGGCCTATTCAGACTTCGCAAACAAAACACACGTGCCCAAATATGTATATTTAGAATCATTCACCCACACACGCACGTACATCCTCCTTATACATGTGTGTATATATATAAACCTGTGTAAGTGTTATATATGTTTGTTTATGTATTTTGGTATAGTACTAATTGAGTATTGTTAAGATAGAGCGGAGTCTCCCGGCACAAGCATCTGTTTGCTTAAATACGACTCACACGTGCTGGTTACTAATTTTAAGTTGAAACAAATAAAAGTTTTATTTATTTATTTAAATATAACATTTTTTTATTTGTCTATGATATATAAATATATGTAAAACTAAATTAATAACATCTAAATTTAAATAGGCATAGTTTTCGAGTTACCTTTACCTACTGAGAGTAAATGAAATATTCGTTATTCCTTTTTTTTATACTACGAAGCGACGATGTGAGCGGCACCTTTACTTGACTGTAAGTTACACCCCTGCCCATAACAAGTTAGGATGACAAACACAGCACCACATTACGCTCGTCCTATTGAGACGTTATGCCTCATTACCCCAGTAATTACACTAGCTACATCGCTGTTCAAACCGGATCATAGTAATGTCTGGGCAGTACTGTGTGGCGGCTGAGCAACAAAAACCTACCATCAATGAAATTATAGACAAGTTTTATCGGTATTCCCAAAAGTCAAACTTTTTGTTGATAGGTCTCTGTTGGGGGAGACCTAGGCATCATTACAAGACCTGTTTTTGTCTATAAACTGTAGTGTAAAAACATTACAATATGTAATTTAAAATTCGTAATTTTTAATATTAATTTAAGGAAAAAATGATGAGTATGTATTAGAGGCAGTCCATCACCTTTACCATCCGGTGATGATGTAGTTAGTATCATAAAAGATAAGTATACATATAGGACACCATATAAAGGTAACCATTTTTTTTGGGGGATGAAATCTTCGAAAAGATACCTTGCCTTCTGGGGTAAGTTGGAGTTATATGGAGATTCTTACCCAGTAAAAGTCCCTCGCTGGTCACCTTCGATGTTTGGAGCCGTCACGGCACCTCCGTCACACAACCGCGGCTGGGTCAGCCGGTACTTCAATGACCGGCAACCACGAGCAACCATTACCCTCCTCAGGGTCACATCGTGACCGCCTACGACCCCAAGGGCCCTCGGAACCTGAATAAAGAACAAAGAGTTGACGCTGGGTCAACAGATTCATGTTCACAGATGCTATTCATTTGCTATTCCGATCAAAGTATACATTTCGCGAGCCCCATTTGAATAGATGAATACATAAGTATGGAGATAGTTTTTTTTTAAAAATCACGTAAAAATGAGTGTGTTTGTGTGTATGTTCACACGTGATTCGACTCACATCATCAACGTCGTGATGATGGAAGTCCCGACACAAGATCATTTGTTTATGGTCAAGCTTGGGTGTAATGCTTGAACAGACAGCGTGGAGATTGTTAGAGGAACGTTCAACAGTGGACGTCTATCAGCTGATGATGATGATGATAATGATAGTCGATATAAATCATTTCTCAGGAACTTAGACGTGAAGTAAAAACTGCTGAAATTATATCAGCTGCTAAGTAATGCATAAATATTAGTGGTAGGGCTCTTGCCGGAGACTGTCCAGGTACCACCGCGGCTCATCTAACTAAACAGTACTGTGATCCTCTTTGAAGGGCGCCGAAGCTATTATTACTGGTAGGTCTCTGTTGCTACAGACCGTCTAGGTCTTACCGCTGTGCCTATTGCAGCCCAACCAACGGCGCGTTGTTACGGGCGCATCACTTACGATCGGGTGATCGTCTCGCTCCATGAAATATTTGCAAATGTGTAATTGTACCGCGGGGCCGCGGTTTGAAATTCAAATAGATATCATATTGGTAACGCGGCGCGGCGCGCGGCTCGCGGCTCGCGGCTCGCGGCTGGCTTTCGTTTCAGCGGCGGGGTCGTTCACTACGCCTCGTGATTTATTCACACCGTGTCACACACACGTGCACACGTGCACACACACACACACGCACACATTCCCGAAGGTAGAAATTTCTAGAATGTAGTGTAAAATTTCTAGCAAGACCTTAAACACGTCGTTGTAGTACTTATGTGTAAGCGACAAAGTAATTGATTCGATCCATATTACTGGTAGGTACCACCGCGGCGTCTGTTGCAGCCGACAGACAGTACTGTGCAAACATTACTGTGATACGGTTTGAATGGCGCTGTAACTATTATTGCTGGTAGGTCTCTGTTACTGCAGACCGTCTAGGTAGGTATCGCCGCAGCGCCTGTTGCAGCCGACAGACAGTACTGTGCGAACATTACTGTGATACGGTTTGAATGGCGCTGTAACTATTATTGCTGGTAGGTCTCTGTTACTGCAGACCGTCTAGGTAGGTATCGCCGCAGCGCCTGTTGCAGCCGACAGACAGTAGTGTACGAACATTACTGCGATCCGGTTTGAAGGGCGCTGTAACTATTATTGCTGGTGGTGGTCTCTGTTACCGCAGACCGTCTAGGTAGGTATCGCCGCAGCGCCTGTTGCAGCCGACAGACAGTACTGTGCAAACATTACTGTGATCCGGTTTGAATGGCGCTGTAACTATTATTGCTGGTAGGTCTCGTTACCGCAGACCGTTCAGGTAGGTATCGCCGCAGCGCCTGTTGCAGCCGACAGACAGTACTGTGCAAACATTACTGTGATCCGGTTTGAATGGCGCTGTAACTATTATTGCTGGTGGTGGTCTCTGTTACTGCAGACCGTCTAGGTAGGTATCGCCGCAGCGCCTGTTGCAGCCGACAGACAGTACCGTGCAAACATTACCGTGATCCGGTATGAAGGGCGCTGTAGTTACTATTGCTGGTGGGTCTCTGTTACCGCAGACCGTCTAGGTAGGTATCGCCGCAGCGCCTGTTGCAGCCAACAGACAGTACTGTGCAAACATTACTGTGATCCGGTTTGAATGGCGCTGTAACTATTATTGCTGGTAGGTCTCGTTACCGCAGACCGTCTAGGTAGGTATCGCCGCAGCGCCTGTTGCAGCCGACAGACAGTACTGTGCAAACATTACCGTGATCCGGTATGAAGGGCGCTGTAACTACTATTGCTGGTAGGTCTCTGTTACTGCAGACCGTCTAGGTAGGTATCGCCGCAGCGCCTGTTGCAGCCGACAGACAGTACTGTGCAAACATTACTGCGATCCGGTTTGAATGGCGCTGTAACTATTATTGCTGGTAGGTCTCTGTTACTGCAGACCGCCCAGGTAGGTATCGCCGCAGCGCCTGTTGCAGCCGACAGACAGTACTGTGCAAACATTACCGTGATCCGGCTCTGAATGGCGCTGTAACTATTATTGCTGGTAGGTCTCTGTTACTGCAGACCGTCTAGGTAGGTATCGCCGCAGCGCCTGTTGTAGCCGACAGACAGTACTGTGCAAACATTACTGTGATCCGGTTTGAATGGCGCTGTAACTATTATTGCTGGCAGGTCTCTGTTACCGCAGACCGTCTAGGTAGGTATCGCCGCAGCGCCTGTTGCAGCCGACAGACAGTACCGTGCAAACATTACCGTGATCCGGTTTGAATGGCGCTGTAACTATTATTGCTGGTAGGTCTCTGTTACTGCAGACCGTCTAGGTAGGTATCGCCGCAGCGCCTGTTGCAGCCGACAGACAGTACTGTGCAAACATTACCGTGATCCGGTTTGAATGGCGCTGTAACTATTATTATTGCTGGTAGGTCTCTGTTACTGCAGACCGTCTAGGTAGGTATCGCCGCAGCGCCTGTTGCAGCCGACAGACAGTACTGCAAACATTACTGTGATCCGGTTTGAATGGCGCTGTAACTATTATTGCCGGTAGGTCTCTGTTACCGCAGACCGTCTAGGTAGGTATCGCCGCAGCGCCTGTTGCAGCCAACAGACAGTACTGTGCAAACATTACCGTGATCCGGTTTGAATGGCGCTGTAACTATTATTGCTGGTAGGTCTCTGTTACTGCAGACCGCCCAGGTAGGTATCGCCGCAGCGCCTGTTGCAGCCGACAGACAGTACCGTGCAAACATTACCGTGATCCGGTTTGAATGGCGCTGTAACTATTATTGCTGGTAGGTCTCTCGTTACCGCAGACCGCTCCAGGTAGGTATCGCCGCAGCGCCTGTTGCAGCCGACAGACAGTACTGTGCAAACATTACTGTGATCCGGTTTGAATGGCGCTGTAACTGTGTGCTGGTAGGTCTCTGTTACCGCAGACCGCCCAGGTAGGTATCGCCGCAGCGCCTGTTGTAGCCGACAGACAGTACCGTGCAAACATTACTGTGATCCGGCTTGAATGGCGCTGTAACTATTGCTGGTAGGTCTCTCTGTTACTGCAGACCGTCTAGGTAGGTATCGCCGCAGCGCCTGTTGCAGCCGACAGACAGTACTGTGCAAACATTACCGTGATCCGGCTCTGAATGGCGCTGTAACTATTATTGCTGGTGGTGGTCTCTGTTACTGCAGACCGTCTAGGTAGGTATTTCGCCGCAGCGCCTGTTGCAGCCGACAGACAAAGTACTGTGCAAACATTACTGTGATCCGGTTTGAATAGCGCTGTAACTATTATTGCTGGTGGTCTCTGTTACCGCAGACCGTCTAGGTAGGTATCGCCGCAGCGCCTGTTGTAGCCGACAGACAGTACTGTGCAAACATTACTGTGATCCGGTTTGAATGGCGCTGTAACTATTATTGCTGGTAGGTCTCTGTTACCGCAGACCGCTCCAGGTAGGTATCGCCGCAGCGCCTGTTGCAGCCGACAGACAGTACTGTGCAAACATCACTGTGATCCGGTTTGAATGGCGCTGTAACTATTATTGCTGGTGGTCTCTGTTACTGCAGACCGCCCAGGTAGGTATCGCCGCAGCGCCTGTTGCAGCCAACAGACAGTACTGTGCAAACATTACCGTGATCCGGTTTGAATGGCGCTGCAACTATTATTGCTGGTAGGTCTCTCGTTACTGCAGACCGTCTAGGTAGGTATCGCCGCAGCGCGCCTGTTGCAGCCGACAGACAGTACTGTGCAAACATTACTGTGATCCGGTTGAATGGCGCTGTAACTATTATTGCCGGTAGGTCTCTGTTACTGCAGACCGCCCAGGTAGGTATCGCCGCAGCGCCTGTTGCAGCCGACAGACAGTACTGTGCAAACATTACTGTGATCCGGCTTGAATGGCGCTGTAACTATTATTGCTGGTAGGTCTCTGTTACCGCAGACCGTCTAGGTAGATTGCCGCAGCGCCTGTTGCAGCCGACAGACAGTACCAGCAAACATTACTGTGATCCGGCTTGAATGGCGCTGTAACTATTATTGCTGGTAGGTCTCTCGTTACTGCAGACCGCTCCAGGTAGGTATCGCCGCAGCGCCTGTTGCAGCCGACGAACGGTACTGTGCAAACATTACCGTGATCCGGTTTGAATGGCGCTGTAACTATTATTGCTGGTAGGTCTCTGTTACCGCAGACCGTCTAGGTAGGTATCGCCGCAGCGCCTGTTGTACGACAGACAGTACTGTGCAAACATTACTGTGATCCGGTTTGAATGGCGCTGTAACTATTATTGCCGGTAGGTCTCTGTTACTGCAGACCGCTCCAGGTAGGTATCGCCGCAGCGCCTGTTGCATGACAGACAGTACTGTGCAAACATTACCGTGATCCGGTTTGAATGGCGCTGTAACCATATTGCTGGTAGGTCTCTGTTACCGCAGACCGCTCCAGGTAGGTATCGCCGCAGCGCCTGTTGCAGCGACAGACAGTACTGTGCAAACATTACCGTGATCCGGTTTGAATGGCGCTGCAACTATTATTGCTGGTAGGTCTCTGTTACCGCAGACCGCCCAGGTAGGTATCGCCGCAGCGCCTGTTGTACGACAGACAGTACTGTGCAAACATTACTGTGATCCGGTTTGAATGGCGCTGTAACTATTATTGCTGGTAGGTCTCGTTACCGCAGACCGTCTAGGTATCGCCGCAGCGCCTGTGCAGCCGACAGACAGTACTGTGCAAAACATTGCTGTGATCCGGTTTGAATGGCGCTGTAACTATTATTGCTGGTAGGTCTCTCGTTACTGCAGACCGTCTAGGTAGGTATCGCCGCAGCGCCTGTTGTACGACAGACAGTACTGTGCAAACATTACTGTGATCCGGCTTGAATGGCGCTGTAACTATTATTGCTGGTAGGTCTCTGTTACCGCAGACCGCTCCAGGTAGGTATCGCCGCAACGCCTGTTGCAGCCGACAGACAGTACCGTGCAAACATTACTGCGATCCGGTTTGAATGGCGCTGTAACCATTATTGCTGGTAGGTCTCTGTTACTGCAGACCGTCTAGGTAGGTATCGCCGCAACGCCTGTTGCAGCCGACGAACAGTACTGTGCAAACATTACTGTGATCCGGTTGAATGGCGCTGTAACTATTATTGCTGGTAGGTCTCTGTTACCGCAGACCGCCCAGGTAGGTATCGCCGCAGCGCCTGTTGCAGCGACAGACAGTACCGTGCAAACATTACTGTGATCCGGCTTGAATGGCGCTGTAACTATTGCTGGTAGGTCTCGTTACCGCAGACCGCTCCAGGTAGGTATCGCCGCAGCGCCTGTTGTAGCCGACAGACAGTACTGTGCAAACATTACTGTGATCCGGTTTGAATGGCGCTGTAACTATTATTGCTGGTAGGTCTCTGTTACTGCAGACCGCTCCAGGTAGGTATCGCCGCAGCGCCTGTTGCAGCCGACAGACAGTACCAGCAAACATTACTGTGATCCGGTTTGAATGGCGCTGTAACTATTGCTGGTAGGTCTCTCGTTACTGCAGACCGTTCAGGTAGGTATCGCCGCAGCGCCTGTTGCAGCCGACAGACAGTACTGCGCAAACATTACTGTGATCCGGCTTGAATGGCGCTGTAACTATTATTGCTGGCAGGTCTCTGTTACCGCAGACCGTCTAGGTAGTATCGCCGCAGCGCCTGTTGCAGCCGACAGACGGTACTGTGCAAACATTACTGTGATCCGGTTTGAATGGCGCTGTAACTGTGTGCTGGTAGGTCTCTGTTACTGCAGACCGTCACAGGTAGGTATCGCCGCAGCGCCTGTTGCAGCCGACAGACGGTACTGTGCAAACGTACTGTGATCCGGTTTGAATGGCGCTGTAACTATTATTGCTGGTAGGTCTCTGTTACCGCAGACCGTCTAGGTAGGTATCGCCGCGGCGCCTGTTGCAGCCGACAGACAGTACTGTGCAAACATTACTGTGATCCGGTTTGAATGGCGCTGTAACTATTATTATTGCTGGTAGGTCTCTGTTGCAGACCGTCTGGGTAGGTATCGCCGCAGCGCCTGTTGCAGCCGACAGACGGTACTGTGCAAACATTACTGTGATCCGGTTTGAATGGCGCTGTAACTATTATTGCTGGTAAGGTCTCTGTTACTGCAGACCGTCTGGGTAGGTATCGCCGCAGCGCCTGTTGCAGCCGACAGACGGTACTGTGCAAACATTACTGTGATCCGGTTTGAATGGCGCTGTAACTATTATTGCTGGTAGGTCTCTGTTACTGCAGACCGTCTAGGTAGTATCGCCGCAGCGCCTGTTGCAGCCGACAGACGGTACTGTGCAAACATTACTGTGATCCGGTTTGAATAGCGCTGTAACTATTATTGCTGGTAGGTCTCTGTTACTGCAGACCGTCTAGGTAGGTATCGCCGCGGCGCCTGTTGCAGCCGACGAACGGTACTGTGCAAACATTACTGTGATCCGGTTTGAATAGCGCTGTAACTATTATTGCTGGTAGGTCTCTGTTACTGCAGACCGTCTAGGTAGAGTATCGCCGCAGCGCCTGTTGCAGCCGACAGACGGTACTGTGCAAACATTACTGTGATCCGGTTTGAATGGCGCTGTAACTAATGTGCTGGTAGGTCTCTGTTACTGCAGACCGTCTAGGTAGGTATCGCCGCAGCGCCTGTTGCAGCCGACGAACAGTACTGTGCAAACATTACTGTGATCCGGTTTGAATGGCGCTGTAACTATTATTGCTGGTAGGTCTCTGTTGCTGCAGACCGTCTAGGTAGGTATCGCCGCGGCGCCTGTTGCAGCCGACAGACAGTACTGTGCAAACATTACTGTGATCCGGTTTGAATGGCGCTGTAACTATTATTGCTGGTGGTCTCTGTTACTGCAGACCGTCTGGGTAGGTATCGCCGCAGCGCCTGTTGCAGCCGACAGACAGTACTGTGCAAACATTACTGTGATCCGGTTTGAATGGCGCTGTAACTATTATTGCTGGTGGTCTCTGTTACTGCAGACCGTCTGGTAGGTATCGCCGCAGCGCCTGTTGCAACCGACAGACAGTACTGTGCAAACATTACTGTGATCCGGTTTGAATGGCGCTGTAACTATTATTGCTGGTAGGTCTCTGTTGCAGACCGTCTAGGTAGAGTATCGCCGCAGCGCCTGTTGCAGCCGACAGACAGTACTGTGCAAACATTACTGTGATCCGGTTTGAATGGCGCTGTAACTATTATTGCTGGTAAGGTCTCTGTTACTGCAGACCGTCTAGGTAGGTATCGCCGCAGCGCCTGTTGCAGCCGACAGACGGTACTGTGCAAACATTACTGTGATCCGGTTGAATGGCGCTGTAACTAATGTGCTGGTAGGTCTCTGTTACTGCAGACCGTCTAGGTAGAGTATCGCCGCAGCGCCTGTTGCAGCCGACGAACGGTACTGTGCAAACATTACTGTGATCCGGTTTGAATGGCGCTGTAACTAATGTGCTGGTAGGTCTCTGTTACTGCAGACCGTCTAGGTAGAGTATCGCCGCAGCGCCTGTTGCAGCCGACAGACAGTACTGTGCAAACATTACTGTGATCCGGTTTGAATGGCGCTGTAACTGTGTGCTGGTAGGTCTCTGTTACTGCAGACCGTCTGGTAGGTATCGCCGCAGCGCCTGTTGCAGCCGACAGACAGTACTGTGCAAACATTACTGTGATCGGTTTGAATGGCGCTGTAACTATTATTGCTGGTAGGTCTCTGTTACTGCAGACCGTCTGGGTAGGTATCGCCGCAGCGCCTGTTGCAGCCGACAGACGGTACTGTGCAAACATTACTGTGATCCGGTTTGAATGGCGCTGTAACTGTATTGCTGGTAGGTCTCTGTTGCTGCAGACCGTCTAGGTAGGTATCGCCGCAGCGCCTGTTGCAGCCGACGAACAGTACTGTGCAAACATTACTGTGATCGGTTTGAATGGCGCTGTAACTATTATTGCTGGTAGGTCTCTGTTGCTGCAGACCGTCTGGGTAGGTATCGCCGCAGCGCCTGTTGCAGCCGACAGACGGTACTGTGCAAACATTACTGTGATCCGGTTTGAATGGCGCTGTAACTGTATTGCTGGTAGGTCTCTGTTACTGCAGACCGTCTAGGTAGGTATCGCCGCAGCGCCTGTTGCAGCCGACAGACGGTACTGTGCAAACGTACTGTGATCCGGTTTTGAATAGCGCTGTAACTATTATTGCTGGTAGGTCTCTCTGTTACTGCAGACCGTCACAGGTAGGTATCGCCGCAGCGCCTGTTGCAGCCGACAGACAGTACTGTGCAAACATTACTGTGATCCGGTTTGAATGGCGCTGTAACTATTGCTGGTAGGTCTCTGTTACTGCAGACCGTCTGGTAGGTATCGCCGCAGCGCCTGTTGCAGCCGACAGACGGTACTGTGCAAACATTACTGTGATCCGGTTTGAATGGCGCTGTAACTGTGTGCTGGTAGGTCTCTGTTACTGCAGACCGTCTAGGTAGGTATCGCCGCAGCGCCTGTTGCAGCCGACGAACAGTACTGTGCAAACATTACTGTGATCCGGTTTTGAATAGCGCTGTAACTATTATTGCTGGTAGGTCTCTGTTACTGCAGACCGTCTAGGTAGGTACCGCCGCAGCGCCTGTTGCAGCCGACAGACAGTACTGTGCAAACATTACTGTGATCCGGTTTGAATGGCGCTGTAACTATTATTGCTGGTAGGTCTCTGTTACTGCAGACCGTCTAGGTAGGTATCGCCGCAGCGCCTGTTGCAGCCGACAGACAGTAGTGTACGAACATTACTGCGATCCGGTTTGAAGGGCGCTGTAGCTATTACTGCTGGTACTTCTCAGTTGCTACAGACCGTTTAGGTACCACTGCAGCGCCTATAGCAAGCGATAGATATTATTGTGTTCCGGTTTGAAGGGCTCTGTAACTAGTGAAATCACTGAAGTAAATAAACACATCCTATGTCTGAAAATGACGAGCATAAAGTATGTCAGTCAGGATGTTCACCAGCACTTAAGATCCTATACCGCATTAATTTAACTAAACTACAGCGCCCTTCGACACATTACTGTTTGACAGTAAGATGAGCTGTGGTGGTACCTACACGGTCTCCAGCACCAGGGGCGTACGACTGGAGTGAAGTAATGAGGTCAAGCTTCAGTCACGTTCCCGTGCTGCAAGGAGAGGTCGCGGCTTGTGGTGGGAGTAGGGGAAGAGTGGGGAGACGGACTCCCAAATATCCAATAGAAATTCAAATGGATGTTAATCGCTTTGTTATTCAGACGCCGCGAAGTGGAGAGGTGACGAGGCCGGGGCGGTGACGAGATATCGATATTTCGTATTCGGTTTTAAATCGATACGGGACACGAATAATCGAACGCGAACACAAACACGTTTAATCTAACTATACGTAGATAATATCATCATCATTTGTTTGTCCACTGCTGGACTTCCCCAATGCGTTCCTATACATTGGGACTGTGAAGTATTGGTAGGGATGTGATGTGGGAGAGATGAAGACTTGAGAGGAATTTTGGGAGATAGAGAGAATAACGGGTGATGGAGAAATATTGTTGGGGGAGGAATAGTGATGGGTCTTCGAGGGCGCGGACTCGTATTCATAGTAATGGTCGCAGAAATATGCTGACCTTACTTTGAAATTTTCCTTTTAGTTGCCTTTTACAGCAGTAGTAGGGTAGTAGGGTAGTAGGTAGTACAGCGGTGGGGATATTCTAACTGGTCTTCCACACGGGGTGGGGGTTACACTAACTAGACTTTATGAGTACTATGACTAGTAAGTGTTAGTTTTTTTTTTTTAATTAAATAACCGGACGGGCAAAACTTTAACCTGATGTTGACACCAGTTAAGATGATACACACTGCACCACACTACGCTCGCCGCTGGACATAGATATTGAGTTTCATTACCTCAGTAATTACACAAGCTACAGCGCCCTTCAAACCGGAACACAGTAATGTTCGCATAATACTGTCAGTCGGCTGCAATACGCGCTGCGGTGATGCCAACTGCAGCCGCCGAGTAGTAATGTGCAAACATTACTGCGATCCAGTTTGAATGGCGCTGTAACTATTATTGCTGGTAGGTCTCTGTTACTGCAGACCGTCTAGGTAGGTACCGCCGCAGCGCCTGTTGCAGCCGACAGACAGTACTGTGCAAACATTACTGTGATCCGGTTTGAATGGCGCTGTAACTATTATTGCTGGTAGGTCTCTGTTACTGCAGACCGTCTAGGTAGGTATCGCCGCAGCGCCTGTTGCAGCCGACAGACAGTACTGTGCAAACATTACTGTGATCCGGTTTGAATGGCGCTGTAACTATTATTGCTGGTAGGTCTCTGTTACTGCAGACCGTCTAGGTAGGTATCGCCGCAGCGCCTGTTGCAGCCGACAGACAGTACTGTGCAAACATTACTGTGATCCGGTTTGAATGGCGCTGTAACTATTATTGCTGGTAGGTCTCTGTTACTGCAGACCGTCTAGGTAGGTATCGCCGCAGCGCCTGTTGCAGCCGACAGACAGTACTGTGCAAACATTACTGTGATCCGGTTTGAATGGCGCTGTAACTATTATTGCTGGTAGGTCTCTGTTACTGCAGACCGTCTAGGTAGGTATCGCCGCAGCGCCTGTTGCAGCCGACAGACAGTACTGTGCAAACATTACTGTGATCCGGTTTGAATGGCGCTGTAACTATTATTGCTGGTAGGTCTCTGTTACTGCAGACCGTCTAGGTAGGTATCGCCGCAGCGCCTGTTGCAGCCGACAGACAGTACTGTGCAAACATTACTGTGATCCGGTTTGAATGGCGCTGTAACTATTATTGCTGGTAGGTCTCTGTTACTGCAGACCGTCTAGGTAGGTATCGCCGCAGCGCCTGTTGCAGCCGACAGACAGTACTGTGCAAACATTACTGTGATCCGGTTTGAATGGCGCTGTAACTATTATTGCTGGTAGGTCTCTGTTACTGCAGACCGTCTAGGTACCGCCGCAGCGCCTGTTGCAGCCGACAGACAGTACTGTGCAAACATTACTGTGATCCGGTTTGAATGGCGCTGTAACTATTATTGCTGGTAGGTCTCTGTTACTGCAGACCGTCTAGGTACCGCCGCAGCGCCTGTTGCAGCCGACAGACAGTACTGTGCAAACATTACTGCGATCCAGTTTGAAGGCTATTGTAGTGTAATTACTGGAGTAATGAGCCTCGACGTCTTATGTCGAGCGAGCGCAATGTGATGCAGTTTATACCATAAGCGCCGTTGTTCTGGACAAGCGTATCACTTACTATCGAGTGAACATCGTTCTCGTCGCGTCGCTTATTGTAAAAAAAATTACATTAAAAGTATATTTTAAAAGTTAAATAAAAAAAAACCGGAAGTCGTTTAAATGTTTGATTTAGATTTAAAATTCTCAACGGAAGTAATGCGATGACGACGAATACATTTCATAGATAGTATCGCGAACAAAAATCTATGGAGACGGTGTTCAGTTCAAATTTTACTCATGCACTACGAAACCTATTTTTAGTTGAGTGATGAGTCTCTACATAAGCGGAAATCTCTTATATTAGTTTGGCAAATATCTCCCTTCCGTTTTTTTGCTCTTTATTCAATGCTTTATAAAAAGTGTTACAGTGATCGAATTTAGCGTTAGTGAACTCAATGTTTACACGTCTATAACTGTTGAACGCAATATCAAACTAATTATACATAGCGTCGTTTTGTAGGTTATGTCAAGACCTTTCAAATTATGTACAGTATTGCCAGATACGAGCTCTGTAGCGCTTTGTACATAGCCGCGAAATTCAAAAGACAAAAAGGCGGAAGGGAGATATTTGCCAATCTTATATATATATGTATATATATACATATATATATAACGAAACTGAATTTTGATTATTCTTCAATCACGTGAAAACTAGTGAAGGTATCTCTATGAGAATACGATCATTGGACGCTGAATGATTTATAGATACTTACTTAGATACTCCTAGGTATTATTTTCAATGATCTTTTATAAGCATTTTAATTTCCCGTTATTCATACAGTAGCTATGGTAACGGTTGCTATGGAAACTCATTTGCGGTTGGTTGCTCTCAAGGAATATTTCAGACAAATTTCAAACCTAAGTACAGCTAGTGGGCGGACGGGGAACAACTTGCTTGGCTTAAAATATTCCTATCCTTCAGTAACCCACTACTCTTCAGCCTCTCTCCGTTGTTAACACCCCCCACTGTTTTTTTTCAGGGAGGGGATTTTCTAAAGTCCATTCTTAGTTGACCTCTAAACGGCAGAAGCGATATCTCCACCAAATAATTGAGTATTTACGTATAATAGTTTTCGAGATGTGATGAGTTGATGATTCCCATGATATATATATATATATAGCAGTGGACATCTATCAGCTCACGATGATGATGTAATATAATATATATATATATATATATATATATGTGTGTGTATGTATATATATGTAATGCCAAAAGAAGTGGTGTATCAAACTTTATAACGCTTGGTTATAATACAGCTTATATATCTCTTACTTCTACCGCCATCTATTGGCTGTGGTTAATAAATACTTATATGAACTTATCATAACTTAGTTGATTCACAAAGTAAAGAATAGAAAGAGTAGAGAATGAGAAGATATAATTAAAAAAGGTATAAATAAATATAGAAAGAGACAACAAGATATATTTGTTAGATCTCATTGAAATCTGGCTGCGTTTCGTATACCATAGACATCCGATATAATATATAACTTTGCTTATTTAACCATTTCTTCAACTTCAAGTGACAAATCCCTACTTAGCAAGTAAGTAAGTAAGGCTAGATATCATATTCATCATCCTCATCAGCCGACATATGTCCACTGCTGGACAAATATTATATAAACACATCTATTTACCTTCTCTCTCTCTATCTAGCTATTCTCCCATACGGTGGTGGGGTCAGCTTTCCTCCGCTGTCCTCGACATCATCATCAGTCACTTGACACTACACTATTCCACCTTGTTTTGAGCGTGCCTGTGGGTCTTCGACCAGAAGGTAGAGCTGCAGTGCCAAGTTGCCAACTTAGTCAGGTGGCTTTCTTCTTACTTGACCCTAGCATCGCAGCTTACCTTATTGCATCTTGTCGGCGATGTCGCGCACACCGGGGCTACCTGGCACGTACTCGCGGATTTAGTACTCGTTGCGGATTTAGTACTCGTTGCGGATTTAGTACTCGTTGCGGATTTAGTACTCGTTGCGGATTTAGTACTCGTTGGATTTAGTACCTGCCGCGGATTTAGTACCGCTGCGGATTTAGTACTCTCGTTGCGGATTTTAGTACCGTTGCGGATTTAGTACTCGCTGCGGATTTAGTACTCGCTGCGGATTTAGTACTCGCTGCGGATTTAGTACTCGTTGGATTTAGTACCTGTTGCGGATTTAGTACTGTTGCGGATTTAGGATTTAGTACTGCTGCGATTTAGTACTGCTGCGGATTTAGCACTCGCTGCGGATTTAGCACTCGCTGCGGATTTAGTACCTCGCTGCGGATTTAGTACCTGCTGCGGATCTAGCACCGCTGCGGATTTAGCACTCGCTGCGGATTTAGCACTCGCTGCGGATTTAGCACTCGCTGCGGATTTAGTACCTGCCGCGGACGAAGTACCTGCTGCGGATTTAGCACTCGCTGCGGATTTAGTACCGTTGCGATTTAGTACCTGCTGCGGATTTAGCACCTCGCTGCGGATTTAGCACTCGCTGCGGATTTAGTACCTGCTGCGGATTTAGCACTCGCTGCGGATTTAGTACCGTTGCGGATTTAGTACCTCGCTGCGGATTTAGCACTCGCTGCGGATTTAGTACCTGCTGCGGATTTAGCACTCGCTGCGGATTTAGTACTCGTTGCGGATTTAGTACCTCGCTGCGGACGAAGTACCTCGCTGCGGACGAAGTACCTGCTGCGGATTTAGTACCGCTGCGGATTTAGTACTGCTGCGATTTAGTACCGTTGCGGATTTAGTACTCGTTGCGGATTTAATTGCTCGTTGCGGATTTAGTACCGTTGCGGATTTAGTACTTTCGTTGCGGATTTAGTACTGCTGCGGATTTAGTACTCGTTGCGGATTTAGGATTTAGTACTGCTGCGATTTAGTACTCGTTGGATTTAGTACTCGTTGGATTTAGTACCTGCTGCGGATTTAGTACCTGTTGCGGATTTAGGATTTAGTACTCGTTGCGGATTTAGTACTCGTTGCGGATTTAGTACTCTGTACTCGTTGCGGATTCTGTACTCGTTGCGGATTCTGTGTACTCGTTGCGGATTTAGTACCTGCTGCGGATTTAGTACCGTTGCGGATTTAGTACTCGTTGGTGATTTAGTACTCGTTGCGGATTTAGTACTCGCTGCGATTTAGTACTCGCTGCGATTTAGTACTGTTGCGGATTTAGTACCGTTGCGATTTAGTACTCGTTGCGGATTTAGGATTTAGTACTCGTTGGTGGATTTAGTACCGTTGCGGATTTAGTACCTCGTTGCGGATTTAGTACCGTTGCGGATTTAGTACCTCGTTGCGGATTCTGTACTCGTTGCGGATTCTGTACTCGTTGCGGATTTAGTACTCGTTGCGGATTTAGTACTCGTTGCGGATTTAGTACTCGTTGCGGATTTAGTACTCGTTGCGGATTTAGTACTCGTTGCGGATTTAGTACCGTTGCGATTTAGTACTCGTTGCGGATTTAGTACCTCGCTGCGGATTTAGTACTCGCTGCGGATTTAGTACTCGCTGCGGATTTAGTACTCGTTGGTGGATTTAGTAATTTCGTTGCGGATTTAGTACTCGTTGCGGATTTAGTACTCGTTGCGGATTTAGTACTCGTTGCGGATTTAGTACTCGTTGCGGATTTAGTACTCGTTGCGGATTTAGTACTCGTTGCGGATTTAGTACTCGTTGCGGATTTAGTACTCGTTGCGGATTTAGTACTCGTTGCGGATTTAGTACTCGTTGCGGATTTAGTACTGCTGCGGATTTAGCACTCGCTGCGGATTTAGTACCGCTGCGGATTTAGTACTCGTTGGATTTAGTACTCGTTGCCGGATTTAGTACCTCGCTGCGGATTTAGTACCGTTGCGATTTAGTACTCGCTGCGGATTTAGCACTCGCTGCGGATTTAGCACTCGCTGCGGATTTAGTACCTCGCTGCGGATTTAGTACCGTTGCGATTTAGTACTCGCTGCGGATTTAGTACCTCGCTGCGGATTTAGCACTCGCTGCGGATTTAGTACTCGTTGCGATTTAGTACCGTTGCGGATTTAGTACCTGCTGCGGATTTAGTACTCGCTGCGGATTTAGTACCTGCTGCGGATTCTGTACCTCGTTGCGGATTTAGGTACTCGTTGCGGATTTAGTACTCGTTGCGGATTTAGTACTCGTTGCGGATTTAGTACTCGTTGCGGATTTAAGTACTCGTTGCGGATTCTGTACTCGTTGCGGATTCTGTACTCGTTGCGGATTCTGTACTCGTTGCGGATTCTGTACTCGTTGCGGATTCTGTACTCGTTGCGGATTCTGTACTCGTTGCGGAGATTTTTACCTTGCTGCAATTTTTTTCATTAGATCATCGCGGTCAGATAGAAATGGATAAAGTTATGCTTAAAGTTTATAAGGATTGTTGATTAAGTAACAGCACACCTGTTCCACAGAGAGGGTGGACTGGTGGGAGTGCTAAGCAGCTTCTAGAATATCTAGATATATCAACTGTAAACTCAACAGGGAATGATATTGTTCTGTGGTATATTTAACAAGACTTATGTCCAGCAGTTGCCCACTGCCGCTTGATGCCATGAACTTTAATGTATGAAGAACTACCTTCCAATCTGCGGAAGAGTTCATACATATATTCAATGTTTACGCAAAGTCTACTTCCGGTCGTCGAAATAGGTTTTACATACGTTCCACGCGAGGAGTACCTGGGAAGGTCCTGTGACCTGATCCGGAATTCTATTCACTGATGATGAATGGCGATGGAGGGAGTTGATCCAATAAATTTGGTTATGGATTAATATAAAAGAAATCTGTATCCGGTTGCGGAGGTGCAGCACTTGTGATGATGACCTGGTATCCGCAGAACTGTCACCAACGTAGTCCAAGAGATACAAAAAAAAAAAACTATTATAAGCTTTAATGGTGATAGGGTCTGATACTGCTGGTAGGTCGCTGACAGACATCATCTAGAAAGGTACAACCAGCTCTTATTTCAGCTGATGAACAATAGTATGCAGATATTACTGTGATCCGGTATGAAGGGCGCTGTACTTAGTGTATGATAGGATTTAACATTTTATGTCAAGGCATAATATAGCGCTGTGTTTATTACTCTAACACGCGATATGTTATGGTCAGGTGTATCGTCCTGTTGCCGTCGCTCCGTGTGATGGTGGAGAAGGTACTTTCCCGCCAAAATCGTGGAGTTCCGTCCCTGCGCCGCGGCGAGGGCGCGTGTTCGCGTGCGCGCGCGCATCTATTGAAATTCGAAATCCAAGCGATCCCGCAACGGGTATATATAAGGCGGGCTGGTGCACCGCGCGCCCATTTAGTCCAGGACTCCGCCACAGCGCGTGCGCGTACAGCAGGCGGCCATATTGTCTCATCAACATCCAACAATTTTCCCGCCGAATTGAGCGAGTGTTTCCCGCCTCCGGCGTACATCGGTCGTGTTTTGTGATTTAACTTCTCCCCCCGTGTTACAACGACGTTACCACCTTTTTTTTTCGTCGGTAAGTACATTAACTATTCTATTTTTTTTTTAAATTGCTCAATAAAGATAATACAATTAATTGATTGAAACTTAACTTATACATGTAAACGTGAGTAATGGCGGCCCCACCTCTAGGACAGATTCCTTCTAAACAACCCTGTAGGATAGGAAAAGTAGTACAATATATACAAAAATATAAAAATATATCTTGCGTACTATATATATATATATATGTATATATAGTCACTTTAGTATGCGATATCGTTGTAAAGATAATCGCTTTTTTTCTTTCTACGTAATTGTTATATGGATTAACGTCACTACAAACTGCGTGTAACTGTTGTGTACGCGTTAACACTGATAAAAAAGTGTTAGCAAATCAAAGCCGACGGCTTGTTCATTGTTGTATGTAATGTTAAAATCGATAAGGCACATTGTTGTGTTGTTGTGTGTTGTGTCGTTCAGCACACACAACAACCCAACCCAACAGCGGTAGAGACGGAAATTATAACTAGACCTCTAGGACTAAGCATAGGCCTCCCGCAGAGGGGGAGACAGGGGATGACAGGGCCTCGTTCGTTGGTTAGCAGGCTGCACCACGAGCTGGTGAGGATGGCTTAGGTCCCGTGAGCTGTTTTACGAGATCCTTTACATCTCGTTATAACTAACATTCAAAATATTCGTTTAAATCGATTCATAGTGTCTTAAATGTTTGTTTTCTGAAGACTGTACTTATTAATCATCAGCATCTGATATTCATCTCGTACGTAATCATCGATATCATTACCACAATTATATCTATCGTTATAATGTATAATTAAAAAAAAGTATATTTTTAATTAGTTAACAAGTTCATTGTTAATCTAACAACCGAATAGCTCAGTGGCTATTTATTAAATAGCTACAGACGGACAGCGAGTTCGTGTTCGCGCTGTATACTTTATTACCCTCTGGTGGCGAATACCAAGACCGATAAGCGGCACCACGGCATGCCTTAATCCATCACCCCCGTGGGTCCCGCACACCAGGACAGTTCATCCATTACCAACAACACCCACGTCACCACACACTTTAGACACGACTAACTGTGGAGTACATTGCAACATCTGCTGCCCTCGCTTCACACACACGATCAGGGGCGGTTCTCACTGCCCAGAGCTCCAGATACAGGCGAAGGTGGAAGGAGGAAGGAAGAACGGACCCGAACCCGTCTTCCGCGACCGAGTACATTCGCCAGAAAGTATAATCCAGATACACTACGAAAATCCGCCGTCGGAAAAAAACAGGTTATGGACCCTGGTCCAGCTACCCAGCCCCACCATCCAGCTGTGTCAGATGAGCTGTAGAAGTCAACATGACTTTCAAGCGCTCAATATCTTCAGAAAACAGAAGAACAATATCTGGTTATGAAAACTTCTTCATTACATCGTGGTGAAAATAAAGTAAATTTTTTTATTGCTGGTGGATCAGGCCAAGGCTTCGAACAGCCCCGGCTTGGGGTCAATATAACTGGTCGCTTGCAAACTTTAACCGCCTCCGTACGGTATCATTGTAACCATGACAACGAGACGAGTTTTTTTAATAGTAATTTTCTAAGAAATCTTATAAAGTAATATGATGGTAAATAATTTAATAAAGGTTTTTAGTGTTTTCTTCGTATTAATCTTCATCAGCCGGTAGACGTCCACTGCTGGACATAGGCCTCTAAAGGTCCACACATCGATAGGTCCCGCGCAGTCAGCCTGGCTTCCGGTACCGACGGGTACTAGACGCCTCTGTTTGTAGAGGTTCGTATGGGGGGACTTGGGCCAATTCCCACCACGCTGAGCCAAAGCAGGTTGGTGGGAGCCAGAGCCACGTCTGTTGATTATCAGGTTCCACCATGAGCTGGTGATGTTGGTTTGGAACCAGTGAGTTGTTGTGCGGAACCCTTTACACCCTTCTTACTCTTTTATATTATATCTTTTATACCTACAGTTCAAGATGCGTAAAAAGCACAGATAATAAATCTAAGGATACATTAAGTATATAATATGTAGTGTAAATATTTTAATTAACATAAGCTATACAATAAATCGTGATTTATAATGTAGTAACCTATTTTTTGTATTAAGTATAGAGTTCCCGTGTACAACCGGTAGTTGAGTACCACTACTTGTGAGGGGGGGTTCGACTCACGTTTGAAATGAAAACAGCTACTCCCTATAAATAAATAAAATGTAATATAAAGTATAAATAAACTAATATACAATATAAACATTTATATATAGATAATACTCAAACATTTAGTTTATTTTAAATTTCTTAATCATAAGTAAAATATTAACTTCTTCATAGTATAGTAAGAGACATCTAAATGAGATATTTGTTCCTATAAAATAATAGACTGAGAAAGTGTATAAGGGAAGGACGATGTAAGGGGACCTGCATAACGACTAACAGGACCCAAGCCAACCTCACCAGCTCGTGGTGCATCGTACTGATCAACAGACGAGGCTCTGGCTCCCACCAACTCGTATTGAACCAGCTCGGTGGGAAAAAGGCCACATGCCCCTACAGAAACTTTAAGAAATAACGGCGTCTGGTATCCATTGGTACTGCAGGCCAGGCTGACTGTAGACCGGTCGATATGAAGGTCTTCGAAGGAAGCCTATATCCAGCAGTAGACGTCTGTTGGCTGATGATGATGAATTATACGTTAATTACCATGTATATATATATATAAGGTTGTCAAATATCTCCCTTCCGCTTTTTTGCTCTTTATTCAATGCTTTATAAAAAGTGTTACAGTGATCTCTTTTGTTTTTAACTCCTCGAATAATTCTCTTTTGCAGACGTACAATTGAATCTCTAGCGCTAGTAAGTAGGTGAGTCGAGGTGTGGCGCGTGTGAAGATGCTCCGCGAGTTGCTGCTACTCGCCGCCGCGGCGCTGCTGTGCTGCCCGTGCCGCTCCACCAACGTCAACCGGCACATGAAGCTTCTAGAAGTGGACAACGCCCTACAAGTCAACGGTAAAGAGGACAACGTAGTATTCAACTGGAATAGTATCGTAACAAGTTCCGTGGTTCGATTCCTGAGATGAAATAACATTAGGTGATGGTGGAACCCTTCCAATACCGCTTTTTCACGTTCACTTGATATTATACACAACAAAACATAGTATTCGTCGCCTTAAGTCTGATGGTAGGTCTCGTTACTTTAGTACATTAGCAACAGCGCCCTTTAAACCGGAACACGGTAATATTTGCGAAGTGCTGTTTGCCTACTGTAATAGACGCTACGGTGATACCTATCTAAACGGTCTGTAGCAACCGACACCATCACTAATAATAGCTACAACGTCCTTCAAACCGGATCACGATAATGTTTGCACAGTACTGTCTGTCAACTACAATAGGCGCTGCGGTGATACCTACCTAGACTGTCCTCCGTCAACAGAGACATTACCACCAATAATAGCTACAGCACCCTTCATACCGGATCACAGTAATGTTTGCACAGTACTGTCTGTCGGTTGCAATAGGCGCTGCGGCGGTACCTAACTAGACAGTCGGTAACAACAACGATCTACCGACAGAATAATATAATTTCGTAATAGATATAAATACTAGGTAATAATACACATAATATTTTACTAGGAGTATTTTTTGGTCTGTAGCAACAGAGACCTACCACCAATGAATACTTATATATACGACTATATACTGACGCAATGACAGCATCATGTCTCTACTGTTGATACGTTATCTTACAACCGTCTTACCATCTTATACCACATGCATATGGTATCCCATACGAATTCCATTCCATTCCTTTCCAGTACAATCGAGACAGATGTCGAAGAGGTTCCTGACGCTGATGAAGAAGCCGGCCGCGGTGACGGTGCACCCGGGCGGCGGGCCGCTGGAGCTCACCTGCGAGGCGGTCGGCGCGCCCGCGCCCTCCGTGCACTGGTTCAAGAACGACGAGCCGATCTACGAGGTGAGGATATATACACACCACCATCCTGTAGACCGCCCGAACAAACAACAACAACCGTGACGTCTATACACGTCAAGAATTGAATGTGTGTTTCTCTCATAATAAATACATCAAAGTCGATTTTGGTTTTTTTTAATGCTCTAGATGTTCTGCGTGCTTTGGGTCAGAGCCTTTTGATACAATTTCTCATTCTTTCTCACTTACGCTTTTGGATATTACATGACGGCTGTACACGTCATACGAATGAAACTAGTTTAACGTGGTGACTGAAGTAATATGTATATATACATGTACATGTGTGTGTGTGTGTTTTCTTCAGTATGACCTGGAGTCCAACGAGGTGATAGACACGAACCCGACGTCGGTCGCGCGCGTCGCGTCCACGCTGCTGGTCGCGCGGGCGGCGGCGCGGACCCGCGCGCGGTACACCTGCCTCGCGGTGGCCGGCTCCAACACCGTGCGCGCCGACACCACGGTCTACAGCGCAGGTGAGCGACACTCCCCACTCCCCACTCCCCACTCACTCCTCACTGCTCACCGCTCACTGCTCACTGCTCACCGCTCACCGCTCACTGCTCACTGCTCACTGTTTACTGTTTCATTGTTTCATTGTTTACTGTTTCCTTGTTTACTGTTTACTGTTTCCTTGTTTCCTTGTTTACTGTTTCATTGTTTACTGTTTACTGTTTACTGTTTACTGTTTCCTTGTTTACTGTTTCCTTGTTTACTGTTTACTGTTTCATTGTTTCATTGTTTACTGTTTACTGTTTCATTGTTTCCTTGTTTACTGTTTCATTGTTTCATTGTTTACTGTTTACTGTTTCATTGTTTCATTGTTTCATTGTTTCCTTGTTTACTGTTTACTGTTTCATTGTTTACTGTTTACTGTTTACTGTTTACTGTTTACTGTTTCATTGTTTACTGTTTACTGTTTCATTGTTTACTGTTTACTGTTTACTGTTTACTGTTTCATTGTTTCCTTGTTTACTGTTTCATTGTTTACTGTTTCATTGTTTCATTGTTTCCTTGTTTCATTGTTTACTGTTTCATTGTTTACTGTTTCATTGTTTCCTTGTTTACTGTTTCATTGTTTACTGTTTCATTGTTTCATTGTTTCATTGTTTACTGTTTACTGTTTACTGTTTCATTGTTTACTGTTTACTGTTTCATTGTTTCCTTGTTTACTGTTTACTGTTTCATTGTTTCATTGTTTCCTTGTTTACTGTTTCCTTGTTTACTGTTTCATTGTTTACTGTTTCATTGTTTACTGTTTCATTGTTTCATTGTTTACTGTTTCATTGTTTACTGTTTCATTGTTTACTGTTTCATTGTTTCATTGTTTCATTGTTTCCTTGTTTACTGTTTCCTTGTTTACTGTTTCCTTGTTTACTGTTTACTGTTTACTGTTTACTGTTTCATTGTTTACTGTTTCATTGTTTACTGTTTACTGTTTACTGTTTACTGTTTCATTGTTTCATTGTTTCCTTGTTTACTGTTTCCTTGTTTACTGTTTACTGTTTACTGTTTACTGTTTACTGTTTCATTGTTTCATTGTTTACTGTTTCATTGTTTACTGTTTCCTTGTTTACTGTTTACTGTTTCATTGTTTCATTGTTTACTGTTTCATTGTTTACTGTTTCATTGTTTCCTTGTTTCATTGTTTACTGTTTCATTGTTTCATTGTTTCATTGTTTACTGTTTCATTGTTTCCTTGTTTACTGTTTCATTGTTTACTGTTTCATTGTTTACTGTTTCATTGTTTCCTTGTTTACTGTTTACTGTTTACTGTTTCATTGTTTCCTTGTTTACTGTTTACTGTTTCATTGTTTACTGTTTACTGTTTCATTGTTTACTGTTTCATTGTTTACTGTTTCATTGTTTCCTTGTTTACTGTTTCATTGTTTCCTTGTTTACTGTTTCATTGTTTACTGTTTACTGTTTACTGTTTACTGTTTACTGTTTACTGTTTACTGTTTCATTGTTTACTGTTTACTGTTTACTGTTTACTGTTTACTGTTTACTGTTTCATTGTTTACTGTTTCACTGCTCACTGCTCACCGCTCACTGCTCACCGCTCACCGCTCACTGCTCACTGCTCACCGCTCACTGCTCACCGCTCACTGCTCACTGCTCACTGCTCACTGCTCCTGCTCACTGCTCACTGCTCACTGCTCACCGCTCACCGCTCACCGCTCACCGCTCACTGCTCACTGCTCACTGCTCACTGCTCACTGCTCACTGCTCACTGCTCACTGCTCACTGCTCACTGCTCACTGCTCACTGCTCACTGCTCACTGCTCACTTCTCACTGCTCACTGCTCACTGCTCACTCCCGCCGTTGGGCAGCAGTGCGCAAGCGTGCCGGTTACACTTTGAAGGATGCTGTAGCTAATGAATAATTTACCGTAGATGGTTTATATAGGTACTGCGTCAGCCCCCGTGCGTACAGCCGCACGTACACGTAGTGCGCAAATATTACTGTGATCCGGTTTGAAGGGCGCTGTAGCTATTATTGGTGGTAATGTCTCTGTTGCAGGAGACTGTCTAGGTAGGTTTTACTAGGTAGGTAATTATTGTGATAAAGAAATTTTACATCTTATGTCTCAAATAGTCGACGGACGAATCACTTACTATCAGGTGATAGCCTCACTCTAATAAAATGTATCAGGCGCCCGTGGAACTGGAACACAGTGAAGTTGGCACACCATTGTTCAGTACTGATCACTTCAGTCGGAGATGATCTTAATAGTCGTCACGATAGTGCCAGTGCCTGTCGTGTTTGAAGGGCGCTGTAGCTATTATTGGTGGTAATGTCTCTGTTGCAGGAGACTGTCTAGGTAGGTACCACCGCAATGCTTGCTGCAGCCGGCAAACAGTACTTTGTAAACTTTACCGTATTCAGATTTGAAGGGCGCTGTAGCTAATGCAATCAACTCTTGCCTCTGGGCTGCGAGAAAAATATGGTGTAGTACTAGTGTTGTGGGGTGGGTGTACAACTCACCACCAGGTCTCGACGATCGGTGAAATAAAATATTCCGTGCGCTGGTGACCAGGTGAGGTCAGCGAGCTGTCGGAGAGGTCGAAGCTGATCCCGCTCGCGCCCCGGATCCTGGTCAACTACAAGGTGTTCGTGGACTGCATCGGCAGCAGCGTGGTGCTGCCCTGCAGGGTCAAGGGCCACCCGCGCCCGAAGGTCGCCTGGCGGGACAACGGCGGCCGGCCCGTCGGCAGGGACCCCAGGATGAAGGTAACCGCTGAACACTTAAGAACATAAGCACCGCTATCTGATGGTGATACACTTGCTGTGACGATAACCGCTGCCCCTATTCCTATTTACCGGTACTGTGCAAATATTACTGTGATCCGATTTGAAGGGCGCTGTAGCTATTATTGGTGGTAATGTCTCTGTTGCAGGAGACTGTCTAGGTAGGTACCACCGCAATGCTTGCTGCAGCCGGCAAGCAGTACTTTGTAAACTTTACCGTATTCGGATTTGAAGGGCGCTGTAGCTATTATTGCTGGTAATGTGTCTATTGCCGACTGTCTAGGTAGGTTTTTACTAGGTAGGTAATTATTGTGATAAAGAAATTTTACATCTTATGTCTCAAATAGTCGACGGACGTATCACTTACTATCAGGTGATAGCCTCACTCTAATAAAATGTATCAGGCGCCCGTGGAACTGGAACACAGTGAAGTTGGCACACCATTGTTCAGTACTGATCACTTCAGTCGGAGATGATCTTAATAGTCGTCACGATAGTGCCAGTGCCTGTCGTGTTTGAAGGGCGCTGTATTTAGTGAGTACAAGGTGACCTTGTGCGCAGGTGCTGCGCTCCGGCGAGCTGGTGATCTCCTCGCTGCGGTGGAGCGACATGGGCGATTTCACCTGCCACGCCACAAACATATTCGGCAGCCAGGTCGCCAAGACCTTCGTGTATCCCGCCAGGGTGAGTGACCTTTGAACCCTCGAATTCAGCATCACATCATTTGACTGTGATGGTGAAGCCTCGTCCAGAATACTCCAGATTTCCTTTAATCCAGATGTTCAGGTCAGGAAATGAAACCTTGACACCAGCCAATCCACTAACACGAGCCCGGGGTCGAACTAGGGATTCCTGTAGCCGTTGTGAACGTTACCCTAACGTAAATAGCAGCTTATTTGCCCACTATTTCCACAGCTGGAATACGTTATCTACCAACAAAATAAGTAAAAATAATTTATTCAACGTACCAGTCAAGTGTGGGTATGACTAAGAAAGTAATTGTTCTTGGAAGATGTCGGTTTCCCCATGACGTCGTCTTTCACCGGAAGTACGCCATGTTCATTTAGTATATTTACACTGCAACATATTAATTTTGTTTCAGGCCGAATAATCGCAGCGTGAGCAGCAGACGGAGTATACTTAACACGAATGTTCCTGTAATAAGGTCCGCACTCGCTGTGGGCCGCTACACACCACTTCAAAGCTACAATTAATTTCAAAGCTATAATTAATTTGAAAATACAATTAATTTCAAAACTACGATTAATATCGACACTACAATTATTTCCAGAACTACAATTAATTTCAAAACTACATGTAATTTCAAAGCCGTAATTAATTTCAAAATTACATATAATTTCAAAGCTACAATTAATATCAAAAGTACAATTAATTTCAAAGCTGCAATTAATTTCAAAACTACATATAATTTCAAAGTTGCAATTAATTTCAAAATTACATATAATTTCAAAGCTGCAATTAATTTCAAAACTACATATAATTTCAAAGCTGCAATTAATTTCAAAACTACATATAATTTCAAAGCTGCAATTAATTTCAAAACTACATATAATTTCAAAGCTGCAATTAATTTCAAAACTACATATAATTTCAAAGCTGCAATTAATTTCAAAACTACATATACTTCAAAGCTGCAATTAATTTCAAAATTACATATAATTTCAAAGTTGCAATTAATTTCAAAACCACATATAATTTCAAAACTACATATAATTTCCAAAGCTGCAATTAATTTCAAAGCTGCAATTAATTTCAAGCTGCAATTAATTTCAAAACTACATATAATTTCCAAAGCTGCAATTAATTTCAAAACCACATATAATTTCAAAACTACATATAATTTCAAAGCTGCAATTAATTTCAAAACTACATATAATTTCAAAGCTGCAATTAATTTCAAAACTACATATAATTTCAAAGCTGCAATTAATTTCAAAACTACATATAATTTCAAAGCTGCAATTAATTTCAAAATTACAATTAATTTCAAAATTACAATTAATTTCAAAACTTAAATGGTTTTACGTTACGAATATTAATTAAAGAAGAGTATACACTATAATTGAATTAATTTTAATACGTCAGTGATATATGTACTTAAGTTATACTTTTTTTTTTGATAATCAAAATTAAAAAAAAACTTAACATGTTACTAATGTTACGGCGGGCCCGTTACGAAATATTGTGTAGTTATAAATAAAAATGAACACACTACTTTACCTTCCCACTGCTGGGACTACAAGTTTAGAGCTGAGACCACCGCGCCGGCCAAGTGTGAGTTGGCGGGATAAGCTGCTAATATGTATATCTATATATAAATATTAGTATCAACATAGGTCGCTGCGTTTCACGGGCAAGTGTGCACGCGCCTTTACCGAGAGGAGTCTGCCTGCAGTTCTTGTATTTGTATAGAGACAATAATATTATGTATCTTTTATATAATAATTGTTATTTAAAAAAGATACATAATTGTGATCACGTGGATACTTACAGTGGTGCGCTGTGACGGAGTTAATGATGGTAATAAATAAACAGACCGACCACAACTGCCGGAGTTTTATTTACAGTGGTCTTTAGAACATCTAAAGGCGAAGACCATTTATTTAGACCCCCGCCACCGCATCTAAACGGACTGCGCAGAGGATCCTTCTATCAGTTCCTATTGACCCTAGAGAGTGGAGTTCCTGGAATTAAACTTCCGGTGAACAGCGGATGCGTACTCCCGCTGCCAAGCTTGTCCGATTCGAAGGTCGCTGCAGTGATTAATCATGTAGTTACAAGACTTCGAGGCATCTTAACACTATGCTATGAGCAGTCCAGAATAACTTATTTATACATTTACTGGTGGTAAGTCTCTATTGCTGGTGATCGAATGACCACATAGAAACATTACTGTGATCAGGTTTAAAGGGCGCTGTAGCTAATGATATATATATCATAGACCTAAATCATCATCATCATCAGCCGATGTAAGACCCATTCGTCAGATCAGCGTTGCCCGCATCCAGTGGCTTCCCGCGTCAAGACCTAATAACTTGTCTTATTACGATGAGCTCAATGTGGTGTAGTGTATAACATCCTAACCTTCGCCTCGTTGATATGAGCTGACGTATCATTCATCATGAGGTGAACGTGCCGCTCCTCTCGTTACTGCGTAGTATATATATCTCTCACACCCCCAAAACAAAATTGTGTAGCACAAAGTTTGATGTTTATCTGATCGTATACACTGCACCACATGGCGCTCGTCGCGTTGAGACACGGAATATCAAGTCTCATTACCCCGGTAATAATACTAACTACAACTCTCTTTAATCTCGAACAGTAATGTTTGCACAGTAATATTTGGCGGTAGAAATAAGCGCTGCGGTGTACCTAGACAGTCTCCGGTAACAGAAACTAGCCACCAGTAACAAAGACCTTTTACCAGTAACAAAGACCTTTTACCAGTAACAAAGATCTGCCACCAGTAAAGGAGGCCTACCAATAGTAACAAAGGCCTACCACCACTAACAAAGGCCTACCAACAGTAACAAAGGCCTACCACCAGTAAAGTAGGCCTACCAACAGTAACAAAGGCCTACCACCAGTAAAGTAGGCCTACCAACAGTAACAACAAAGGCTCACCACCAGTAACAAAGGCCTACCACCAGCAACAAAGGCCTACCACCAGCGATAGTCCACCACCAGTAAAGTAGGCCTACCAACAGTAACAAAGGCTCACCACCAGCGATGGTCTACCACCAGCGAAAAGCGTACCACCAGTAACAAGGCCTACCACCAGTAACAAAGGCCTACCACCAGCGATAGTCCTACCACCAGTAACAAAGGCCTACCACCAGTAACAAAGGCCTACCACCAGCGATAGTCCTACCACCAGTAACAAAGGCCTACCACCAGCGATAGTCCTACCACCAGTAACAAGGTCTACCACCAGCGATAGTCTACCACCAGCGATAGTCCCACCACCAGTAACAAGGTCTACCACCAGCGATAGTCCTACCACCAGTAACAAAGGCCTACCACCAGTAAAGGAGGCCTACCAATAGTAACAAAGACCAACCACCAGTAACAAAGGCCTACCACCAGTAATAAAGTCCTACCACCAGTAACAAAACCAACCACCAGCGAAAAGCCTACCACCGGTAACAAAGGTCTACCACTAGTAATAAAGTCCTACCACCAGCGAAAAGCGTACCACCAGTAACAACAAAGGCCTACCACCAGTAACAAGGCCTACCACCAGCGATAGTCCCACCACCAGTAACAAAGGCCTACCACCAGCGATAGTCCCACCACCAGTAACAAAGGCCTACCAACAGTAACAAAGGTCTACCACCAGCGATAGTCCCACCACCAGTAAAGTAGGCCTACCAACAGTAACAAAGGTCTACCACCAGCGATAGTCCCACCACCAGTAACAACAAAGGCCTACCACCAGTAACAAAGTCCCACCACCAGTAACAAAGATCTGCCACCAGTAAAGGAGGCCTACCAATAGTAACAAAGGCCTACCACCAGCGAAAGGCGTACCACCAGTAACAAAGGCCTACTACTAGTAAAGGAGGCCTACCAATAGTAACAAAGGCCTACCACCAGCGATAGTCCTACCACCAGTAACAAAGGCCTACCACCAGCGATAGTCCTACCACCAGTAACAAAGGCCTACCACCAGCGATAGTCCTACCACCAGTAACAAAGGCCTACCACCAGTAACAAAGGCCTACCACCAGCGATAGTCCTACCACCAGTAACAAAGGCCTACCACCAGCGATAGTCCTACCACCAGTAACAAAGTCCTACCACCAGTAACAAAGGTCTACCACCAGCGATAGTCCTACCACCAGTAACAAAGGCCTACCACCAGTAAAGGAGGCCTACCAATAGTAATAAAGGCCTACCAACAGTAACAAAGGCCTACCACCAGTAACAAAGGCCTACCACCAGCGAAAAGCGTACCACCAGTAACAAAGGCCTACCACCAGTAACAAAGGCCTACCACCAGCGAAAAGCGTACCACCAGTAACAAAGGCCTACCATCAGCGAAAGTCCTACCACCAGTAACAAAGGCCTACCACCAGCGATAGTCCTACCACCAGTAACAAAGGCCTACCACCAGTAACAAAGGCCTACCACCAGCGATAGTCCCACCACCAGTAAAGTAGGCCTACCAACAGTAACAAAGGTCTACCACCAGCGATAGTCCCACCACCAGTAACAACAAAGGCCTACCACCAGTAACAAAGTCCCACCACCAGTAACAAAGATCTGCCACCAGTAAAGGAGGCCTACCAATAGTAATAAAGGCCTACCAACAGTAACAAAGGCTCACCACCAGTAACAACAAAGGCCTACCAACAGTAACAAAGGCTCACCACCAGTAACAAAGGCCTACCACCAGCAACAAAGGCCTACCAACAGTAACAAAGGCTCACCACCAGTAACAACAAAGGCCTACCATCAGCGAAAGTCCTACCACCAGTAACAAAGGCCTACCACCAGTAACAAAGGCTCACCACCAGCGATAGTCCTACCACCAGTAACAAGACCTTTTACCAGTAACAAAGGCCTACCACCAGTAACAAAGGCTCACCACCAGCGATAGTCCCACCACCAGTAACAAAGGTCTACCACCAGTAACAAAGGTCTACCACCAGCGATAGTCCTACCACCAGTAACAAAGGCCTACCAACAGCGATAGTCCTACCACCAGTAACAAAGGCCTACCACCAGTAACAAAGTCCTACCACCAGTAACAAAGGCCTACCACCAGTAAAGGAGGCCTACCAATAGTAATAAAGGCCTACCACCAGTAACAACAAAGGCCTACCACCAGCAATAGTCCTACCATCAGTAACAAAGGCTCACCACCAGCGATGGTCTACCACCAGCGATAGTCCCACCACCAGTAACAAAGGCTCACCACCAGCGATAGTCCCACCACCAGTAACAAGGCCTACCACCAGTAACAAAGTCCCACCACCAGTAACAACAAAGGCCTACCACCAGTAACAAGGTCTACCACCAGCGATAGTCCTACCACCAGTAACAAAGGCCTACCACCAGCGATAGTCCTACCACCAGTAACAAAGGCCTACCACCAGTAACAAAGGCCTACCACCAGTAACAAAGGCCTACCACCAGTAACAAAGGACAGTACACCAGTACGCTGCATCACATTGTACTCTGCGCTTAAAGACAATGTGTGAGTTATGTCACAGCAATATTTCTGTTGAAGCGATTGTTAGGTGAGAAAAAATTAATAAATGAACGTCGCTCACTTTTGCAATTTCTACTCGGTTAAAGGTCCTCCGAGCCGGATAACATATTACACGCACAGTAATGTACAAAAACAGATCTATTAATCGTGAATTTAATTCTTTTACTGTTAATATTCTAAGTTGGGTGATGTAGTAACTTAATTCGTATCGGCGACGGAGTTGAATGCATTCATCACCAGCTGACAGACGTCCACTGCTGGACTGTGTTGCACGTATCCAGCTGCCTCCCGCGAGCTTCGTGTGTGGGGATTCAATCGGGAGGATTTGGGCCATTCCCCACCACGCTGGCCCAATGCGATATATATGTGGGGGTAGGGTTCCGCCCAAGATCTCACGAAACCCAAGTCAACCCCACCAGCTCGCGGTGCACCCTGATGAATAACAGACCAGGCTCCGACCATCCACCAGGCCCAATTCCTCTCCATGCACTCTGTGGTGATCTTTGGGGAGGCCTATGTCCAGCAGTGGACGTCTATCAGCTGATGATGATGATGATATACACGTTTTAAACGACGAAGCGATGAAACTAGCAAGATGTTCACCTGATGGTAAGTGATACGCTTGTCCATAACGATATGGCGCTAGTTAAGATAGTATACACTGCACCAAATTGTGGTCAGCACCTGATACAAGATGTTAAGTCTCGTTACCCCAGTAATTTCACTAGTTACAGCGCCCTTCAAACCGGAACGCAATAGTGTTCGCACAGTACTGTTTGTCGGCTGAAATAGACGCTGCGGCGGTACCTACCTAGACGGTCTGTAGCAACAGAGACCTACCAGCAATAATAGCTGCAGGGCCCTTCAAACCGGATCATAGTAATGTTCGCACAGTACTGCCTGTCGGCTGCAACAGGCGCTGCGGCGGTACCTACCTAGACGGTCTGTAGCAACAGAGACCTACCAGCAATAATAGCTGCAGGGCCCTTCAAACCGGATCATAGTAATGTTCGCACAGTACTGCCTGTCGGCTGCAATAGACGCTGCGGCGGTACCTACCTAGACGGTCTGTAGCAACAGAGACCTACCAGCAATAATAGCTGCAGGGCCCTTCAAACCGGATAACAATGTTCGCACAGTACTGTCTGTCGGCTGCAACAGGCGCTGCGGCGGTACCTACCTAGACGGTCTGTAGCAACAGAGACCTACCAGCAATAATAGCTGCAGGGCCCTTCAAACCGGATAACAGTAATGTTCGCACAGTACTGCCTGTCGGCTGCAACAGGCGCTGCGGCGGTACCTACCTAGACGGTCTGTAGCAACAGAGACCTACCAGCAATAATAGCTGCAGGGCCCTTCAAACCGATAACAATGTCCGCACAGTACTGCCTGTCGGCTGCAACAGGCGCTGCGGCGGTACCTACCTAGACGGTCTGTAGCAACAGAGACCTACCAGCAGTAATAGCTGCAGGGCCCTTCAAACCGGATCACAGTAATGTTCGCACAGTACTGCCTGTCGGCTGCAACAGGCGCTGCGGCGGTACCTACCTAGACGGTCTGTAGCAACAGAGACCTACCAGCAATAATAGCTGCAGGGCCCTTCAAACCGGATAACAGTAATGTTCGCACAGTACTGCCTGTCGGCTGCAATAGACGCTGCGGCGGTACCTACCTAGACGGTCTGTAGCAACAGAGACCTACCAGCAATAATAGCTGCAGGGCCCTTCAAACCGGATAACAGTAATGTTCGCACAGTACTGCCTGTCGGCTGCAACAGGCGCTGCGGCGGTACCTAACTACTTCGACCACCCATGTGAAGGTGGAATGGAGCTGGTGACTGGTTGCAAGGCCGCAGCGCGGAGTCATGTCGAGTAGACGTGGGTTATAACAGTACAAACATAATATCTGTTATTACTATTACGCAATAATAACAGGTACCAATTTCTGTTACTAAATAAGGACTTATTTTTATACTATTTGTTTTTTTTTTGGTTGTATTACTAGGTGCGTCTCGTTTTAATCACAGTGAATCAAATGGGTGTGAGGGAGATAGATTAATCAACCGAACAACAGATAACACGATCTAATTAAGAATTCCCTTTTTAAAGAGAATTTCTTCTAATGAAACGACTTATTACAATTTTGGGTATATTTTAAATAAATACTAGCTGTGTCTCGTTTTAGCTTATGACAATATTATACGAAAGACAAAGACAAGAATAGTTTCATTTTGGCTGTCATATCAAGCTATGTCAGTGACCAGCTGTTTGAATGCTGATATTGCTGATTAATTATAAATGATTTTATAACCGATACAATTACTACGTAAAAACAACTGTTATCTGTTACATTCGAGTATTTGTGATTTATATGTGGTATGATAAATACGCCCCTCTGTCGGTGTGGAGCAGTAATGAGCGGTTTCACAGCACCGCGTGGTTAACGATCGCGGGGGCCGTGCCGCGGTACCTTTCATTTTTAACCAGCAACCAGAAAGAGGGGTTTACTCATTTAACATTCCATACAGAGGGTGGACTTAAAGCCTAGATGGCATCTAGCAATCACTGTGGGATGTAGACATGTTGAAGGCGGATATAATAAATAATATAAATAATACATCATCATCAGCTGATGGAAGTCCACTGCTGGACATAGGCTTTTACCGAAGATTCCCACATCGATCGACTAAGGATTCATATGGGGAGGTTGACTATTACTTACTGGTGGTAAGATTGTTACCGGAAACCATCTAGTTACCACCGCAACTTCTATTCAACAAACATTACTGTTATCCGGTTTGAAGGACCATTAGCTATCAATTCTGATAGGTCTCTTTTACCGGAGATTGTCTAGTTAGGTGCCGCCTCAGCTCCAATAGCAGCTAACAAACATTACTGTGCAAACGATACTGTGATCCGGTTTAAAGGGCGCTGTGGCTGTAATTTCTGGGGTGAAGAGATCCAACATCTAATGCATCGAGGCGACGAGCGCAATATGGTGCAGTGTATATCATCCTAACTAACACCACGTTGTTACAGGCGGGCGGATCACTCAGTATCAGGTGAACGTCTCGTTCGTATCGTCGGGTAGTTGAATAATAAAAAACTATTGTTCGCGAGCTGCGATATATCAACGTATATATACTCATCACGATAAATCTGAAGCTATTCGGTCTGGTGACTTAGGATTTGGCTGAAATATTCCTTTGCCTATATAGATCAGCTAAGAATAAGAATTTACGGAATACTACCCCCCTCGAAAGGGTTGTGGGGTGTTAAAGCTAGCGAAGAGGAGAACAGCCAGTATACATATAGGCGGTGGTTAAAGAAACTGTACCTTTAACATAATAAATTTCTAGTTTATACTTAAAACCTATTTAAGTCTATAAATCTAGGGTTTAACATGAGCTTATACTATACCTAAGGGTTATTTATATGATATATTACTACCCGATCTCCTACCCCTAATACGAGCCATCGTCAAGTCTCACCCACCCTGTCCCCGTCTCTATACAGCAGGTATGATAGAAATACTCCCCTATGTAAACTAAACAGATGACGTGTATACTCGTCATGTAATATATATACATATATATGTATGTGTATATGTATCTATGTTTCGGAGTGCCAATATTCCAATTATCGGTTCACGCTTCTGCTTAATACAAAACAAGTTACAGTCGTGATGATAGATGCTTACTTAATCTTAACTTACATACATACCATATCTGTGTGTATGTATGTTTGTTTCGAATAAAACGCTTAATCGGCTCAACCGATTTACTCAAATTTTACCATATCGACAGATGAAACCTTGGAGTATGATATAGGCTACAATTTTGTAGTTAAGTTAAAACTTAAATGGGGTGTTAGAAGGGTTGAAAGTTTGTATGTTTATAAGCTTGATAAAAAATTACGTGTACAGTTTTGTTGAGTTATATTAATTTTTACGACGATCACGTTTAGCTATTCGAGATATGTTAAATCTAATAATCTCTGTAATTTAGCTACAGCACCTTTCAAACCGGAACACAGCACATTTTACACAGTTACACCTATCTAGACGGTCTCCGGTAAAATAGATCTATCACCAACAAAGATCTTAACATCCAAACATTACAATTTTTTTGTTCTATTCAATTAAGTGAAGAGGCGAGGACGTTCACCTGATGGTGAGTGATCACTCATAATTACTTAGTTCCAGTTAGGATGGTATACACTACATTACTCTCAACGTCTTGATATATATATGATCAATCTCGTTACCCAAACAGTTACATTAGTTACAGCGCCCGTACGACAAGTAAAGGTTATATGTTTGTATGTTGTGTACGTGCTGGTGACGGTGGGCAGGCGAACCCGCAGGCGGTGCCAGTGCTCACCTGGTGCAGGTATCCGCGGAGAGCATCCTCAGCTGAATGTGGAGCACGCCGCCGAATCGTTGCGGCTGTCGGACGAGCGCTGGTCCGAGTGCTCTACTTATTATTTATATTAAAAATTTACTGCAAATATCAAGAAGTTTCATATTACTATATAGATATTATATTCAATGGATCAAAAAATCCTTCGATATTATGAATCAGAACCGAAGGTCTGGTGAAGGTCTGATACCTCTGGAAGCAGCCGCACTAAATGCTGGAAGTCTGTGTCTATGTTTATGATGATGAAGTTAATGCTTAACTACACTATCTTTCTAGACTTAATGTGGTGAAGTTTGACTAACCTAGGTTAAGCTGTAGACTCTTGTAAGACACCAACGTAATCGAAACCATTAGGAGGATCTTCAGAAAAATTGGTGTGGTAAATCCTTTCCAAGCTTACTTAGATAACTTATTGTCGACCAAATGTTGCTCTCCTGCTTACATTATCATGGTGATAACATCGATGGCACCCGGACCGCCATTTTACTTAATACGCTTAAGGAGGAAACTCAGCTCCAGCTCAATATCCTTAACAGTCAAGGTCACTTGCTTGTAGAGCATCCTGCTGATGTATTAGATAACACAGTGACATGATATTGAGGCGCAACCAGTACACCAACGTCCTGGTAAGCATGGTGGTTATAATTTAACCTAGTATATATATCATCATCAGCAGATAGACGTCCGCTGCTGCAGATAGGCCTACTTCCAGGGATTTCTACATCGATTGGTCCTGCATACGTCAGCCTGGTCTCTAGAGGGTGTTATTTGTAGGGGTTCATATGGAGGGATTTGGGCCAACGCGGGTTGATGGAAGCTAGATCCTCGTCTATTGATTAGCAAGATCCACCACGAGCAGATGTTGGCTTGGCTCCTGAGCTATTGTGACGGAGCTTCTACATCCTCTCATAAGTAAGCTATACAGTGGCTGAAAATCAGTGCCGCGACAATCTCCGTTGTGTGGGCGTCCATTTTCTAATCAATTACGCAAAAGTCTACATCATACCTCTTCCTTTATACTTTTCTTAATAACTTTACTGTGTCACAGTTAATAATTAATATTTATAATACGAGTAGAGGAACATTACAGGCGATGGTAACGCGCGGACACGCGCGGGACGGGTACCTCGCGCCCGGAGCTGATCGCTGCAATAGATATATAAGGCGATAGTGACCGTGTGAAAACCATTCCACTGCCATCCGACGGCTCGGAGACGAGGATCCGAGGCTTGTACTGCATCAGGTATTATTCTTTATATCAAAAAGCTTTAACTCAGTTGCGAAGATAGCTAAACTTCTAGTTACGTACACCTATTTAGTTATAACCTGAAGATAGTATCTGATGGGCGAATGCGATACAGAAACTGTTATTTCCATTTCCTAAACCATACCACTGTAATGTTAGAAGTTGCCTGTACTAGTTAGGATGTTTATACAGTAACTGATTTCTTCGATTTATATCATAACTTACTATGAGATTATTACTAATGTGACCCAACAACATATTTGACAGCCTCAATAGACGCAGCACTTTCTTAGTAATTTCCTCGCAGTAGATTGGCCACCAATGGACGGGAAGCAATGCTGGCAACACTAAAATCCTCTTTAAATATTGACAGTCGCAAGATCTCACAAAGTCTTATTGTTTCAGGTCTTCCGAATTAACACCAACTAAATACAGATTATCAAAATGAAGGTAAGGACTTTCAGTATGAAATATTTATTGAACTGTATATTTTATTTATTTCGTTTAATATACATATACAAAACGATGTATATGTATATTAAAATGTATATGTATGTGTGTTTTATTCATAAAGTATAATCAATTTAACATAGTGTTAAATTGAAGCTTTAAATAACATAGTACGTACTACTGAGTATATAATACATAGTACGCCGCCATGACACTCATACGATGGCGACAGGTTTTATTATTTAATAAAGGGTTGAGAGAAGTGGGACGTGCACCTAATAATAAGTGAAGATCTTGCTCATATCAACATGACCTAGTCAGTATGATGTATACTGCACCAACGCACTTCAATCCGGAACACAGTAATGTTTAAACCGTACTGTGTGACCGGCTGTAATAGGCGCTGCGGTGGTACCAACAGATACTACCAGTGTTCCTCGACAACCTTCCAACATATTAAAAACTTCACTCAAAGAAAACCGGAAATGAATCAATCTCCATGTTACTTTTATCTTAACCTTATCCTTTCAGATAATCATTGCTTTGGTATTTCTCTTCGCCGCTTCGTTGGCAGAACCGCCTGTAGATAACCGGTAAGTATTCCATCCATCATCACCATCTTCTTAAAGCGCCTCTCCAACTGGTGAAGGTTGGTGATCAGCGTGGTAGTATCTGTCTCTGGTTCGGCGGTTCCATTCCCTGATATTCCTCAACCATGACTTTTTCCTTCTCCCCACATTTTTCATTATCTTCAACCTATCGCTATTCATTACTGGACAAAGACCTTTTGAACTGATTTCCAGTACTGATATTTTCTTTATTATATAAAAATACTACCTAGTATTTACTACTCAGTAACCAGTGCAGTATTTAAATAGTACAGTCGGTATATTAACTTATTTATAGTGAAGATATTGTGACTTACTTGTGACCAGTCTTCTCGCAGAACTTGTAACCAAGGAATCCACTGCGCCATGAGGTTAGGAAAGGGAAGAAGACATTGACGTGTTTTAAGATATTTCTTCCATGTGATGTTAAAGGAAAAGGTTAAGTTCAATGCTAAATGGAATAATTTTAATTCGATAGATATCTAATTACTTCAGATGTTTACACGGCATAACTTGTCGCTCACAGCATCCTCGAAACCGGAACGCAGTGATGTTTACAGACAGATATTTAGTTGCAGTGGTTCTCTACTGTTACGTTACGTTTACTTCCGTTTGTACGAATAAATAAATAAAGGATTATTTTCCACGTTCAGATATCTACCGCCACAGCAAAGTGGTAACGGAGGATTTGCATCACCATCACAAACATACGGAGTGCCAGTTTCCGGTTCCGGAAGTCGACAACAAACGGATGCAATATTCAGGTAAATAAATAAAGAAAAATCTATCCTTTAATGGCAGATATATTATACTTATACTTGTATTGAACTACTCGGTCTTTACGGTTTGTTGCTTAGTCTTAAGTCTTGGTCTTGGTCTAGATCACGACCATCATCTGCCTACGGTACACCGTTCAACCAACGCCCGAACCCGCGCCGTCCTTCCGGCCAATACCTGGCGCCTTCGAACCAGCACAGTGCCCCTTCTCAACAGTACGGTGCCCCAAGGTCATCACAGGGTGCAGGAGGAGAGCTACCGTCAGCACAGTATGGTGCTCCGTCGTCACTTTCTCAAGAGTACGGTGCACCAGGATCCGGAAGTGGTAAGTAAGCATTGCAGTAACCAGCAATTTGTAATTTATGAGCAGTTAATGAATGACGAATGACTGAACAAACGAAGATATTAATTAAAGAATTATTTCATGAATATGTATATGAATGGACTTTTTGTACAATGGATAACGAATGAAAGAACGATTGATAAGTTAATTATTACAAGAATGAGTGAACGAACAAATTAACTAAATATTGAATGATCAAGTTAGTTAAAGAATTAATGAAAAATAAAGCGAATTAAAGAATGAATGAATAGGTGAACTAAAAAAGAAACGAACAAGTGAATCAAAGAATGAATGGATGAACAAGTGAACTAAGGAATTAATAAATGAACAAATGAATTAAGGAATGAATGGATGAAGAAGTGAACTAAAGAATGAATGAATTATTAATCTATAGATTGAATGAATGAAAGTTATCCTTCGATGGTGAAGTAAAACCTTTACCATAACATAAAGTCACAGGTCATCAGGATCATGGCAACATTCAATAAAATAGTATCATCGTTAAGGATAATCGTTTGTTAATAGACAACGGCATCGGACCTGGTCTGCCTGGTGCTTACGAGGGTGCGCAGAGCAGGCAGTACCTGCCTCCCGGCAGGATAGGGTACTCGGGTGATGATAGCAACAATGGTGTAAGTATCAATTGAGGCTGTTCATCTAACAAGCTGAAGATGTTTCTTTATCATCATCCATTTAAACCTACAAAGACCAATATAGAAGAAGGCTTCTCATAGCCTCGGGTTTGACTTGACCAACTTCGTGGTAACCTCCCCTTAGTCTGGAACACCTCTCATAGCCTTCCGTCCAGAAGACAAGATCATTTCTAATGATGATCGTCGACAATAATACTGCATCATCATGATTATCAGACGATAACCGTCTCCTGCTGCATATAGTTCTTCAAAGATCTCCGTCCCAATCGGTTCTAGGATAAACCGTTCTTTCCGATCTTCACCAGACATTCTTATACCTTACTGCATCATCAGCCGTCTGTCCTTCGAGCAAAAAGCCCTACCTATAGCCACTTATTCTAGCAATCCTAAGGGCTTTATCTGAAACCTTAGTCCTTATACGTATTGCTCATTCGATCGCGCAAAGATTCTCCAGTCATAGTTTTCTCCATTGCCTTTTGGGTCAATAACACTTGAGTATAAATATTACAAAACCATGTCCAGTTCTCATTGGTCTTGATGTACCAGGAGCCTGCCAACTACAGCTTCGAGTACATGGTGGAAGACGACGACTCCGGCAACGACTACGGACACCGCGAGGCGCGTCAAGGCGACAGAGCTGAAGGACTCTACTACGTCCTGCTACCGGATGGCAGGAAGCAGGTAGAGATAAGGAAGAATTCAGAAATACTACGTCCCTTATTATTACTAGTAGCATGTCTCTGTTGCCGGAGACCGTTCAGATACCATTGCAGCAGTCAGGAGCGCAAACATTACTGTGTTCCGGTCTGAAGGACGCCATAGCTAGTGTAGTTACCGACCACATTTTGTATCTCAAGCAACCAGTGCAATGCGGTGTAGTATATACCATTCTAACTAGCGCCACGTTATTATGGGCAGGTGTATCACTTACAATCAGGTGAACGTCTCGCTCGTCTTTGCTTAATTAATTTAAAAAAAATATTATGTATAGATATTAAGATCATTATGGTGATCGATTAATTTTGCCGGATACCGTCTAGGTACATGTAACTGCAAACCTTAATGAGTTCCGGTTTGAAGGGCGCTCTAGCAAGTGGAATTATTGAGATATGTCAACCTAACTAGTGCCACATTCTTTTAGTTTATATCTAGGTATGAGGACAAAGTCATGATAGTTCAGTACTTAATACTGTGTAATTTTTTAACTTAATCACAAACTGGAAATTAGCGAAAAATATATAAAAGCAACCCGCCACACACACAGATAAAATAATCAACTGTTTACTATTTTTTCTAGATAGTTGAGTACGAAGCGGATCAAAATGGATACCAACCTAGGATCTCTTATCAGGATACTGGACTGAGAAACGATGGATATGGGAAAGTAAACGCTGGATATCCATCACAAGGACCGTACTAACCGTCATCATAATACAAAAATCGCCCTTTAAAAGTTTTATATACACATGTTGCCAATTTAAAAAAAATTACGAAATTGGTCATAGAGTAGTAATTTCTTTTAATAGCTAATTTTAGTTGACTCGCGGCCGCCGAAATGGACCGGCTGTTATGAATAGGTTAATTATATATATGAATATTTCTAAATACATTAATTAGTATTGTTACCAGTAACAGTAAACTTTATTTTTAAACGTTTATTATTAATCTGTAAATACGCATAAGCACACGCAAACGGATTTATGGTCAGTATATTTTTTTATTGTATTTTTCGCTTTATGATACGCAGACTATATCAATAAACAGTTTCATTTCAATTCCGAATGTTTTATTTAACACTGAAACTATGTCCGTCACCTGATAGTGAGTGACGCGCCTGCTCACCTCAGCTGGACCAGACATTCCTGCGTTCGCAGTGCGGGGCTATCATTACTTCATAGCTGAACACTTACTCCATGTATTTAATTAGTTGAGACATCTTATTGTGACGCGTGGTGTTCCTGTTCCTGATGGAGACGCGGCTTCATAGATCAATGAACATACCTGTGACAGTCGCGTTACCGCTAGGTGACCATCTCGTCGCATCATCGAAAAAAAACACCACAATTGAAATACTTTAATAAAAAATATTAACACGTATGTACAAAGGTAATGCCGGCAATGAATCTTAAACGTTGGAAACACGCAAACCTTACCCTCACCCTTAAGGAAATAAATAAATATAAGTACTGAAACTTGGTCGTTTGTTCCGCAATCACGTGAAAACTAGTGAACATATCGACACGGGAACATAAGCATTTAAGGCGCAATAATTTGTAGATGGTTACAGGATATTTATTATTTAAATTTCATAGCAAATAATACTGAAACGTAATTTACACAACGCACCCCGCGTTATAAATAATCGTACACAAGCACAACACTTAAAGCAATCAACAACAAATAGAAAAAATAAATCTATATCATGTATCTGTTACTGTTATTTTGTCGGTGAGACTGTGTATGTTGTCGGTAAGGGTTATGGTTCTTTAGATAAAACTGTGTGTATTGTCGGAAACGGTTACGTTTACGTCGGTTTAACTGTTTATGTTGTCGGAAAAGGTTGCGTTTCTGTCGGTGAAACAGTGCGTTGTTAGAAACAGGTACATTTGTTAGTTAAACTGTCTATGTTGTCGGAAACGGTTACATTCATGTCGGTTTAACTGTATATGTTGTGGCAAAGGGTTGCGTTTCAGTCGGTGAAACAGTGATTGTTGTCGGAAACGGTTACGTTTATGTCGGTTTAACTGTATATGTTGTCGGAAACGGTTACGTTTACGTCGGTTTACCTGTTTGTTGTCGGAAAAGGTTGCGTTTCAGTCGGTGAAACAGTGCACGTTGTTAGAAACAGGTACATTTGTTAGTTAAACAGTCTATGATGTCGGAAACGGTTACATTCATGTCGGTTTAACTGTATATGTCGTCGCAAAGGGTTGCGTTTCAGTCGGTGAAACAGTGATTGTTGTCGGAAACGGTTACATCCATGTCGGTTTAACTGTTTATGTTGTCGGAAACGGTTACATTCATGTCGGTTTAACTGTTTATGTTGTCGGAAACGGTTACGTTTACGTCGGTTTACCTGTTTATGTTGTCGGAAAAGGTTGCGTTTCTGTCGGTGAAACAGTGCACGTTGTTAGAAACAGGTACATTTGTTAGTTAAACTGTCTATGTTGTCGGAAAAGGTTGCGTTTCTGTCGGTGAAACAGTGATTGTTGTCGGAAACGGTTACGTTTACGTCGGTTTAACTGTTTATGTTGTCGGAAAAGGTTGCGTTTCTGTCGGTGAAACAGTGCACGTTGTTAGAAACAGGTACATTTGTTAGTTAAACAGTCTATGATGTCGGAAACGGTTACATCCATGTCGGTTTAACTGTATATGTTGTGGCAAAGGGTTGCGTTTCAGTCGGTGAAACAGTGATTGTTGTCGGAAACGGTTACGTTTACGTCGGTTTACCTGTTTGTTGTCGGAAAAGGTTGCGTTTCTGTCGGTGAAACAGTGCACGTTGTTAGAAACAGGTACATTTGTTAGTTAAACTGTCTATGTTGTCGGAAACGGTTACATTCATGTCGGTTTAACTGTATATGTTGTGGCAAAGGGTTGCGTTTCAGTCGGTGAAATAGTGATTGTTGTCGGAAACGGTTACATCCATGTCGGTTTAACTGTTTATGTTGTCGGAAACGGTTACATTCATGTCGGTTTAACTGTTTATGTTGTCGGAAACGGTTACGTTTACGTCGGTTTACCTGTTTATGTTGTCGGAAAAGGTTGCGTTTCTGTCGGTGAAACAGTGCACGTTGTTAGAAACAGGTACATTTGTTAGTTAAACTGTCTATGTTGTCGGAAAAGGTTGCGTTTCAGTCGGTGAAACAGTGATTGTTGTCGGAAACGGTTACGTTTACGTCGGTTTACCTGTTTATGTTGTCGGAAAAGGTTGCGTTTCTGTCGGTGAAACAGTGCACGTTGTTAGAAACAGGTACATTTGTTAGTTAAACAGTCTATGATGTCGGAAACGGTTACGTTTACGTCGGTTTAACTGTATATGTTGTGGCAAAGGGTTGCGTTTCAGTCGGTGAAACAGTGATTGTTGTCGGAAACGGTTACGTTTACGTCGGTTTACCTGTTTGTTGTCGGAAAAGGTTGCGTTTCTGTCGGTGAAACAGTGCACGTTGTTAGAAACAGGTACATTTGTTAGTTAAACTGTCTATGTTGTCGGAAACGGTTACATTCATGTCGGTTTAACTGTATATGTTGTGGCAAAGGGTTGCGTTTCAGTCGGTGAAACAGTGATTGTTGTCGGAAACGGTTACGTTTACGTCGGTTTACCTGTTTATGTTGTCGGAAAAGGTTGCGTTTCTGTCGGTGAAACAGTGCACGTTGTTAGAAACAGGTACATTTGTTAGTTAAACAGTCTATGATGTCGGAAACGGTTACATTCATGTCGGTTTAACTGTATATGTTGTGGCAAAGGGTTGTGTTTCAGTCGGTGAAACAGTGATTGTTGTCGGAAACGGTTACGTTTATGTCGGTTTAACTGTATATGTCGTCGCAAAGGGTTGCGTTTCTGTTGGTGAAATAGTGTATGTTGTCAGAAAGGTATGCGTGTTTCTGTCGGTGAAACTAAGTATTTAGTCGGAATCGGTTGTGTTAATGTCGTTTGTACTGTATGTTTTCGGAAAAGTTTGCTTTTGTGACGATTTGAGTATTTTGAGCATAGTATTGACATATAAATGTATATCCATAATATACGTATACACACAAAATAAAACTTAGCATATAAGGAGATTTAAGACTACAATACAACTTTTTCTCAAACTCTTCGGATACTAAGTTTTCACTATGATTACATGAATTGTGTAATAAACTAATCTTAAATACTAGAAAGGCTTCTAGTGTTACCTAAGTACACGGATAATGGGTTTAAGTTAATCATTTACGGTAATTAGTACTTTGGCATTGGTTACTTTTACAATGAGAGAAAAGTAAAAAAAAAAAGAAATGCTATGTTCTAAAGAAGAATATTAAAGATTTTTTTGTACGTTAATGTGATTTTGATTTTAGTTCTTCACTTAAGTAACTTTCTTAAGTAAATCGGTTACTTAATCCAATACACTTAATGTACACATCAACTATTGTTTTAAGTTAAACATTTATATATACATTCTTATTAATTGTTTAGGAAACTAATATATTTTTTTTCTATTAATCTCTGCACGTGCTGTCATATAAGCATATATGAATAAAAAAAACTACTTAGTATCTATTGCGATATAGTATTAGTTTATATGCTACTATGGTACATATATTAACATTATATTTAAACTATTCATTTATTTATATACATACTACATTTTTTTAGATGACTCAAAACAATATTTCCATTATCTACATCCCTCAACATGTGACCTCATAAGTTAACCAGGGATCTTTGTGTGCGACGCAAACACATTGTGCCACGGAGACAATACATATCAATAATAACATATACCCCAGCTATTCCTTTACTGGTATAAGTTTTATAATTAAAAGAAAATAGTTATCACTTATGTAATTGTGTCGGACAAAGTGTGTTCCTGTCGGAATTGAACTTTAATCACCGGCTGCTATGTTATACTACATATATTGTATATTTACATAATACAGTAGTGACGTTTCGCAACGTTCAACGGTCGTATTACTTTATATTTTATTAGATTAATGTACTTTTTTGCGTGTTCATCGCTTCGCTTTAACACAAGTTTATAGACAACATTTTAAAGACATGAACATACAATACTATAACATATACAAAAGCCCGATAACAAGAGAAACTTGTGATCAAAATTTCTTTCATTTTCATAACAAGGACTTAACCTGTGCATTAAGTAATGACGAGCTTTTGTACACCGAACACCATGTTTTCATATATCGTTATCTGATATCAGATAACACGACTGTTACAGCTTGTCGAGACAGGCTTGTGATGCTGTAAGCTAATCGTTGCAGTAACAGTACATGTTGAGGTGCGGGTGGGTCTGGCTGATGCAGCTCGGCTCATTGTTGTACCTTGGGGATTTTGAAAAGGAAATAAGTTTTTGTTGGTTGCGGTGGCATACGTACCATTTGATTAATAGACTATTGGCGTTAAATTCGAATTAGTTTAATGGCTTGATAAAATCTCAACATACCCTCACTTTTGTTAGTTCATTATTGTAATATCGCCGCTACTAAAACTGTTGTCTTTGGTAATATCAGGGTATAATAATCTATTGAGGGTATACATTGTTACTATTACAGGTTAGTGCGATTACCTTTGCAGACCACATCATACAACACCGTGTGGGGTCATGGTTTAGTTTTAACATATATGATAAGGAACTCTGTGAATAGCTGAGGTATAGCAGGTGCTCCGATAGCCATCAAGAAAGAAAAAGAAGCAGTTCTCTAAAACCTTTTCAATTCTCACCACGATTTTTTAGATACACACAAATGATATACAAGGTCAAAATTTACTGAAAGGTCTAGAACTTACGCATTCGTTCTGGATATGTCTCGGCTGTTGATCTCGAACCTGTCCTCCTGCTCTATGTACGTCATGGACGCTTCGAACACGCCTCTTCCCGGCCCGACGATTATCTGGAACAGGATTTTTCTTCATCCGACAAAGCAATAAGACGGGCGAGTCGTTCACCTGACGGTAAGTGATACTCCTGCCCACAGCAACATGGCGTTAGTTGCGATGTTATATGTAACACCAGTAATTTCACTAACTACAACGCCCTTTATCACTACCGTTTGTCGGTAGAAAATCTCTCAATCTGTCTACTTCGATCTTAATTAATCTCGCTCGCACCACACCATGCCAGCCCAACGCGTCTACCTTAAGCTGATAGTCCTCGCGGCTGACGCGCACGCTCGCACCGAACCTGCCGACGTAACCGTCAGCGTCACGCGCAGACACGAAGGAGAGCATGCGGCTGTTGGCACGCCGCCGCATCACCCACGAGATGGCTCTCAGCGTACGGACCGCACATTTACTTCTGGAACATCCATAACATAAATTTTTGTTATATAAAAAATAATCAGCTTTTTAATGCTTCCTCTAGTAAAACAGGGCCTTCACTTACAAGAAATCATTCAACACTATGTGTAAAGAGACAGAATTTATTAGTGTATTTTGGAGTGACATGCTATCCTTCGCTCATGCTGACAGAAAGATGCTTGAGTGAAGACCACGTGTTGACAAGCCACTTAAAGGTGTGTGTATCATCTGTACAGACTCACCTCACACTCTCTGTTAGCGAGTTGATGTACTTAACGAGCGCCTTCGCTGTCTTCTGGTACAGAGGGTCGTCCATGGAGACGTTCCTCCACGAGAGGCAAGCGCACCAGTGCGGCTCGATGCCGGCCTCGCTACACGATCTATTCCTGGGCACCTGCATTATGTAAGACTATTAATATATTGACCAATGAAAAAGCATATTTTAACTATTTATCTTGATGTTAGGTTAACAAAATTTAGGAGGAAACTGGTCATCATCATCATCACTAGCCAGAATACGCTCACTGTTGATGGTAAATCTCCTTCGAAGACTTTCACTGTGCAATGCAGGCAGGGCCCGATTACGATTCAGATCGTGGGAAACAGCTAGATGCTGTGGCAGTGCAGTCCCAATCTGTGTGATCTTTTAGATCATCCATGAACTTGATATTCTTTAGAGTCAATTGTTGAAAAATCTAAGTTAATATTTACCGGCTCGAGGAGAGTCAGACCCCGCGGGTAGTCTGCGCCAGTGACCTTGTACGGGTTCCAGTAGCGTTTCATGTCCATAACGTCCATGAGCGTCGCATATATGTCATGTGGCGTGGTCAGCATGCCCGAGTTGCTTCGCAGCACGTCTTCAACGCCGGGTCGTTGCCGCTTCAAGGACTCTGGCAGAACGATCGCCATTAGAGGCAGCCTCTCCTCTAGCTTACCTTGGAGAGTATCCCTGACGTTCGCGTACCTGTAAAAAATATTATTTTAAGTAAAATTTTTCTTAGTCCTCTTATATCTCTAGACTGTGAATTTTATTGGATGCTGTATAAACATCTAAACTAGGACTTGTCTGACTATCTCGCTCAATGTCTCATACCCCCAAGCATAGTGATACTACTCACCTAGGTCCATGGTCCCCCATCACCATCATCAGCGTGTCCTCTGTGTGGCCAGCTTTTCGGAAACCCCGCAAGAAGTCCACCAAGTCATCGTCGGCGCTTGAGATCATGTTGAAATCATCATGTGTTATGTCCGCGATGAAGGTTAAGCAAAATCGCTTCCCATCTAGCTTCAGGAACTAGAAAGAGACCAAATTATGTACTACTTTAGAAGCCGTCAACGTTTTCCGGCAACCAGAGTCCCAGCTGGTCATCTCACCTGATCGGTAATGTTCAGCATCAGTTTGTACTGCGGCGTGTCACCGACGCAGTATTTGTTATCGGAGCCAACGTTCCACCATTTCTTCCCGCTACTGGACTCTTCCATATAGAAGGAGCGGAGGTAATGGTCTGCCGGTTGGTGTCGGAAGCCGTTGAAGCGATACTGGAATGTGCCAATCCACGGCATATCCTCGAAGTAAGCCGTGCGGTAACTGGAATACATCGTCATCACATCAAACTATATGCACTCTTTGTAAACATATACATACCTAAAAGAAAAAGTAAAAATTTATAAACCTTTGTAAGTACTTGGTTTAATTCATTATCAGCCGACAGATGTCCACTGCTGGACACAAGCCTCCTCCAAAGATCTCCACATTGGAGTTCAATGAGAGGAAAGGAGCCCTAAGCATGTTTAATTTGAAAGTATTTTTTAAACTTGTGGTGGAGGACAATGGAAGAGCCTTGCAACCAGCAGTACCAGTAAGCACCAGTAGTGCCTATCAAAACTAAAGAGCAAATATATTAAAAAATAAAACTACCTACAACGCTACCTGTTGGCAAAAAATATTATTATAATTAAGAGAAAACTGCAGGCGGTGCCATTGAGTTTATTCCTCAGTCGTTTAACTCACCCGTCTTCTTTCAGCTTGTAGAATATGAAAGGCATGGAGTCCAGTGTTCCGTTGTTCTTCATCTTTTTCCTAACATCAGGCAACTCCAGCTCAGTTTTCCCGGTCAGTATCGGGAAGAGAGCAGCTGGCGTGCCGTCACCCACAATATTGTAACTGGAAATTGTGAAAAACAACAGACGATTTTTTGATGATGTCAGTCAGACCTGATAGTTCTTGGTCATCATTTAAAATATATATCCAGATATTCAAAGAACAGAATTATAGTTTATTAAAGATTTTAGGAGTTATGAGTGCCTCAATATCTTCTTGTCTCAGATACCGCAGTATCCGAAGACAAGTCTTCCAACTCGTGCGTGTTGTCAGTGTTGACATACGGAACCGATACGTGGTTCCTTATTATCAGCCTTATAATATAGAATGGCTCAAAGTCACCCAAAGGGCAATGGTGAGAGCTATGTTCGGATTTTCTCTGCGCGATCATTCAGAAATGTGGAGATCTGCAGAAAAACTAAGGTCACTGACATAGCCCAAAAGATTGCTAGACTTAACTGGCAGTAGTAGGACACATTGTTCGAAGGACTGACGGCCGATGGGGTAGTAAGGTCCTCGAGTGGTGCCCGCGTACCGGTAGACGTGGTGTTGGGAGGCCTCCCACAAGGTGTACCGATGATCTGGTGAGAGTCGCGAGAACCTACTGGATGCGAGCAACGCGGGACCGATCGATGTGGAGATCTTTAAGAGCGACCTATGTTCAGCAGTGTACGTCTATCGGTTGATGATAAATGTCTCAAATATATGATCCATGATATAAATCGGGTTAATGCACCACAAAATATACAGCTGTTATATAATTAGTTCAGGTTTGAAAGGCGCTGTAGCCGGCGAAATTACTAAAGTAACTAATCTTAATTTCTAGGCTGTCAAACCGATAAGCATAATGTGGTGATGTTTATCATCCTAACTAGCTTCACATTGAGACAAGACATACGTGTAATTTTTCTTGGTTTCATCGCAATTTTTTAATTGATGAAGCGATGAGATGAGCAACATGTTCACCTGATGGTAAGTGACACCCTTGCTTAAAACATTATGGCTCTATTAATAATAAATGTTAAAAATTACCCTCTCAATATTGTGGCTTCGAACTCTTCCAGCAGCACACGGTAGCTTTTTGGCATGCGCCTCACAAAGCCGTTGTGGGAGGTAGAGTCGAAACCCAATATCAAAACGTTGAGGGTTTTCTCCCTCTTCGGTGGCGGTGGTTGGGGGTGAACAGTTGATCGGAAGCCTAGACTGTAGCCCTTCCATCTCGATGGGAGTACGCTGTGAATTTAACATAATTTTGCATTCATTTTATAACTTGCGAATTTAATTAAGTGCTCATTATTATATCTGCCAGCGTAGTGGATAAAAACCCTCCTCCTGGGAGAAGTTCTTGAACCCTAACAGTGGGACCTGGGCGGAATTGGTCGGGCATGTTTATTACAATATAACGTGTATTCCACTCTCTCTAGGGTCGTGCCCTCATTTCTGAGGGTCGTGGTCAGTGCTAGCGATGCTGTCTGGAGAGGACGATCTGCTTCCACCGGATCCAGTCATTCCACTAGGTGACTCACAATCAAAGTAAGCCACTACGTTTTTAACTTTAACCGGTTATAGGTAATCACTCAATTCATTCAGCAATGATAGCTCAGTAGTCAATTGTGGTCGAGTATACGCTGCATTGTTTGAAGAGGTCCGGGTTCGATCTCCACCGAGCATGTACAAAACATCGTTAAGTAATCTAGACCAAGAATAAAGGCTTTCATGGGCATGTTGTAGATTCTTTAAGGACCTCTCAAAAAGGACTACACGGCTAAACCAATTCTTTTCATAAATACTGTCGTTATCGTTACTAGTAACTATACGTTCAACGCTAGACACAGATCTCAAAGCACTTCTCTTTTTTCCGTTTCCGGTTAATTTAATATTACCTGGTCACGCGATAACCGGTGCATTTGACTTTGACGTGATCGCTCTTGGTGAGGATGTACGCGCCGGTTCCCTCCACCGTGGTCTCCGGCCCTATCTCGTATTCGGCGTCATTCAAATATATAATGTCGTTGTATGTACACCTAATGTTCGCGCCCTTGTTGAGGATCTCGTCTATCACCCTGCATTCAGAATGCTGTAATTGGTAACACCAGGTGTATGTTAATATTGTCGTTATTACTAATTCAGCTTATTGAATGTCCGTTGATAAACATTAGCTTCCGGAAAGGAAGATAATTTTGCTGTACTCGCCATTACAGTGCGACGGTGTAAAGGAAGAAATCCCATATAGGATTTCCCAAAGAATAACGGTAGGTATTCACTGGTGGTAGGTCTCTGTTGCCGGAGACCTAGGTACGTACCAACGCAGCTCCTGTTGCAGCCGACAAACAGCAGTGTGCCAACATTACTGTATTCCAGTATTAAAATAGCTATAGGTAGTGAAATTACTGTGGTCTCAAGGCGACATATACAACGCGGTGCTGTAGATAGGCGTATCACTTACCATCAAGTGAACATCCTATTTGTCTCATCGCTTCGAAGAATATAAAGAGAATATTTTGCTGTGCTTGTCATTACTGTAAGAAAGTGTTCTTGTACATCCGGCCAAAGGGTTGTGAGGTACTCTACGTTTTCAGCTGGTAAATTTCCAGTATAGCTCTCTGTTACCTTCGCAGCAGGAGAGTATCCCATACAGGATTTTTAAAAGAACAAAAGTATACATACAAAAACCTGTATGGATAGCCATATGAGAGCCTATAACAATGTGATCTAAGAACTCCAATTAGTCAATTAACTTCAAACTGAAATATAGTAAGTTTTTATACTAGACGTTCATTTGATGTTAAGTGATACGTCCGCCAATAAAACGTGGCGCTAGTTAGGATATTTTACACTACATCACGTCGTGCTCGTCGCCTTGAGACATATAATGTTAGGTCTCGTTACACCTGGAATTTCACCAGAGACAACGCCTTACAAATCGGAACACAGGAAACATTGCACACCGACTCTGACCGTCTCTGACAGAGATCTACATACATATATATCACGCCTCGTTCCCAGTGGGGTAGGCAGAGACTACCTCTCCACCTGCTACGATCATGGCACAGAGATCTACTAATACATAAATTAGACTGCTTCTCATAAAAAGATAAAACTTTCCACTTACGTAACATTTCACCCAGTCCTTCCCCTCGCATACGATTTTTGGCAGCTCCTTATCAAACTGTGTGACTTCTTTCGCGTAGGGATCCAATTGTGGTATCTCGCATCCTGTCCCCTTGTCCTCTTTCAGTGCCTCCTGCAATCTCTTCTCTATGTACCTGTAAATATAAACCAATGAGCACCAACGTATATTCACACCAGGACGGTACATCAAAGCCGGATGCTGTAACTCCAGGGATCGCTAGCAAAGGCCGTCATGCACGAAGCTAAAGCAATGCAAATTAAACTTGAAACTACTTACTCAATCACTGATTTTCTGAAAAAACAAACGGCCATAATATAGTTACATACAGTACATGCTTTAAGACCTATACATGACTAAAGCACTAAAACTACAAGCCAGATATTTTTAGTTACCCTAAGGTCCTACCGTCACTATTAAAAAAGGATATATATTTTGACAAGCAGGATAAGGAATCCTTCTTTTTAACTACGATTATATAGGAAAATATCTTCTCTTCCTATATGACGAAAGTCAAGTCTACAGAGTTAAGTAATAAACTTACGAGGTTGCTTAGGCTTTGATAGTATCTCATCATCATTCCCAAACTTGAGGTTGAGTTCTCGAAGTAAAGTTATAGATTTTTTTAAAGGAAGCGAAGGAACGAACAGGACGTTCCGATGGTAAGTGATACACTTGATCATAACGTGGCGCTAAATTGAATGATATACACTGCAGCTCATTGTACTCGTAGCCTTGAGACATAAGATGTCGAGTCTCGTTATCTCAGTAATTACACTAGTTACAGCGCCTATCAAACCGGAACTCAGTAGTGTTAATGCGATGGTATCGGTCTCCAGCTATAGAGACCAACCACCAGATAAAACTACTACTTCAGTATGATAAGAGGCTAATCAAATATATGACTTGTAAATAACTTAATAATTAATTATTAACTAAATACATGCAAATGATATATAAATATGCGACAATATGTAATGCGATGCGTTTAAACAATTCAGATGTGATTTGCATATGCGGAGGAGTATTGGCATGAAAAATGCAAGTAATCTATGTATTTATTATACAGGACATACAAACAAAAGGAAAAGCTATTAAAAAATGTTCCTAAGCTTTTCTATTGATGCATTGTGTGGAGCTTTCAAGACAGTCAGCTTTAACATCATCGGTTGTTGATGATCATGATAATCATGATAGACGTCCAATGCTGGACATAGGTCTTCCCCAAAGATTCTCACATCGATATGGGGGTATTTGGGCCATTACCCACCACCCCGGCCCAATGCGGATTGGTGTGAGCCAGAGCCTGGTTAGTTGATTATCAGGGTGCACCACGAGCTGGTGAGGCTGGCTTGGATCCCTTGTGTTGTTGTCCGGAACACCTTACATCCACAAATCAACACTCAAAGTCTCAGTGAAATATATATATACTAGCTGTTCGTCACCTCCTTTGCTGCTCGCAATATAGAATAAGACAATCCCAAATGAATTTCTATAGCAATCGTTACTATAGCAACCGCATAATTAATACACAATGAAAATGTTAATAAAAGTTAATTAGAAATAAAATTATGAAGGATCTATGCAAATAGCTTATCAACAAGTCATCGAATAGTCATCAATCCGTTGACCAGGTGACAATAAGAGAACGGGAGAAGGGTAGTGTATTTCGACGCGCTTTTAGAGGTGAAAGGGGCGTCTTTCCCCCTTAATAGGTGGACCGTGAAGCCAGCACTGACGGGGTGGCAGAGGTGTGCGAAAGCGTTCCCATGACTCTGCCGTAAAGCGACGACGGTGTAACATCGTGGGGTTTTAGTCGGTGCGAGTCCGACATAACATTATGCTCCCGCGAAGGTATATATCCCCTACGTAAGAAAAGAGACTGTGTTTACCTGTACTTAAAAATAAACTTATCAATATACCAATACTTGTATACCTTTTAAGTAACTTGATAGATTATTATTTAGATATTTTGAAGGAGCAAAGGTATGTGTATGTATTGTAGTCATTTAATCGTATCATCATCATCTACCAAATGACGTCCACAGCTGGACAGAGGCCTGCTTCAATGATCTCCACATCGATCGGTCCTGCGTTATCCTTCTTAACTTCTAACTTTCTCTTATCAGATCCTCTAGCAACTTGTAGATTACCTCCCAACGCTACGACTACCGGTATGCGGCCAACACTCGAGAACCTTACTTCCTCATTGGCCGTCAGTCCTTCAAGCAATATGGGCCGGGGCTCCGGGTTATCAGCTATCTCCATTTGACCGAATCCAACGTAGGGCATCTCGGATTGTCGATGATCCTGAACTTGCCGATCGGGTAGATCCTTTGGCACTGCGTAGGGATCTATCTTCCCTATGATACTTTACAGAATTTACAATGGGGAGTGTTCTGAGGAGTTGTTCGATTTAATAGAAGCCGCTGATTTTCGCAACCGATCGTCTCGCCGGAACTATCATCCGCACCATCTGGATGGTTGGCGTTCCACTACAATGCGTTTTAAAAACAGTTTTCTGCCACGCACATTAAGTCTCTGGAATTCGTTGCCATCAGCGGTCTTCCCCAACAACTGCGACATTGGGTTATTCAAGAAAAGAGCATATTCTTACCTGAAGGGTGGGCAACGCACTGGCATCGCTGGTGACCGTGGGCGGCGGTGAATCACTTAAGTCCAGCAACCTATCAGCCTGTTAATGACCTTAGTTCTTCTGCGGATCTTCACATTTTTGACTCGATCGCGCAGAGAAACTCCGAGCATAGCCTTTTCGATAACCCTTTGCGTGACTTTTAGCCTTTTTCTAAAGCCGATAGTGAGGAGCCACGTCTCGGTTCCATAAGTCAAAACGTGCCTTGGGTACCACTATATATTATCGTTAAAATTTAATTTTTTAAAATTTATTTAATAATAGATTCCTATAATCAGCAGGAGACTCGATAACATGCAATAGTTTATCTTATCTCGCCGTTATAAGATACCACCATGTAAACGGTGGTAATAATGACAAGAATCGATGATATTGATTGAATGCACGCAGCAACTACTTACAACTAGATTCTCTTTCGTGTGCTTCATGACTGAAGTTCGTGCTTGTCCTGAAATGCTCTTAATGACTCGTCAGCCAGACGCCTCCACATCGCTCTGCTCTCAGCATGTCTCAGGGCATTCAGAATATTAGTACTTAAGATTGCCCGATCTGGTCAGACCATCGGGTAGGGGATCGATCCCGTGATCTTTTGCCCTCGATCTTTTCTACTACGACGAGATTATCCAGGTTATCTGGTTGTCTCGGGGCAATATGGCCAAAGTAACTTAGGACTCGTTTGTAGCAAATAGTGGACAGTCTGATGGTGATTTTGAGCTGCTTAAGAATGGATTTCTTCGTTCCCTTTGCTGTCCATGGTATGCGCATCATTCTCCTCCAACACCACATCTCAAAAGCTTCGATTTTATTTTGGTCTTCTAGACGAATTGGCCATGATTCGCAACCATACAAGAATATTGAGAAGACAAAAGCTCGCATGAGTCTGATCTTGCTGGTGTTTGACACTCTTATTTTGCCAGATTCTGGTTTATTTACTCATTGCTGCTTTGGCCATCTACATACGTCTCGGAATTTCTCCGTCAGAGCCTCCTTAATTGCTAATGAGTGATCCCAGGTAGATAAAGTCGGTTATAAAATCCAGATTTGCGAGTTCTCCTGTTCGTTCGGAAAGTCCGGGACGATCTACCACAAAGATTTTAGTCTTTTTCTTGTTTATGGAAAGCCCGACCATTTCACTTGCTGTCGAACAATTCAGCCAGGTCTCGTTCGGAGGAGGCAAATAATGTAGTGTCATCGGCATATCGGAGGTTGCTAATTTTGTTGCCACCGACAGAGATTCCTCCATCCCACTCCTCTAGCGCTATCCTCATGATATATTCGCCATAGGTATTGAAAAGAAGAGGGGACACGATGCACCCCTATCGCACTCCTTTATGCGGTTTGAAAAATGTTGACATAACATCATTTACCCGAACCACTGATTCTCCATCCTCATATAAGGCTGCGATCAAAGCTACTAAATGCTAGGGTACACATATTTCTCTAAGCAATCTCCATAGACAATCCCATCTCACACAGTCAAAAGCCTTGGAGTAGTCAACGAAACATCATTGGCACATTGAATTCTCGGCTTTTCTCTATGAGTTGCTTTATGTTAACTATTTGCTCCCGAGTTCCGCTTCCTCTGACCGCTGAAGGTAAGACTGTAGGCGACCGTTGATTATATGACGCATGATTTTGCTACCATGGGATAAGAGAGCTACTGTTCGGTAACTTTCGCATGTCTTTGTTGATTCTTTGTGGTGCAGGCAGAGACTCCGTCCAATCCTTAAGCCACTTTCCCGATCTCCAGATCTGATTGCACAAGTCTTTCAAGATTTTTACACCGTGTCCCCAAGATTCTTCAATTCCTCAGCAAATATACTGTCTCTCCCGGGTGATTTATTGATTTTTATTTTCCTTAGAGCGTTTTTAATGTCCGATTCCAGTATATCGGGTTCAAGGTTTTCACCGATCGATAGCGGCTCATAAGACCTCTTTTCCACTTTATATAGGTTATCGCAATATAATCGCATCTTAATCACCTGCCCTACCCTTACTCGTAGATAGGGAAATGATAATAGGTCAAAATGAACATTGGTGAAAAATTATTCAATTTAACTGGCTCCTACTCGTGCCCCTAAACGGTATCGTGCAAACGTTACTTAACGTCTTAAGATGACAGGCACAGTGTGTTGCAGTGTATATCATCCTGACTAACACCATGTAGTTATGGACAGGCGTATCACTTACCATCAGGTAATTGCCACTCGTCTCGTCGCTACATCGAATAAAAAATATCCAGCTCTGCATTTACCTACCTTATGCTTGTCATGAAACTAAGAAGTTGTCCTCAACAAATCTGTTTCAATGGAATTTCCTTACTAATCAAGACTAGAACTACTAGATGATAATAATCTAGACAGAGAAGAAAGAGTGTTAAGCGAGATGATGAAAACAATTATACAAGAAAGCAAGCAATGGATGAATAAGTTGCATCACATGTATGACTCTGTAGAATATTTTTAAAGGTGATCGTCAATCTATTTGGAATCGAACCTAATACTTTTCAACATTTTATTTAAATCTAAAAATGTTCTAATGACCTCTGAAATTATTTTTACCGTGTCTATGAGATATCTATGTATACTCGATGTCCAGAGGTACATTGGCTCATCACGAAACCTCCGAGGCTAGTACACGTAAACACTCAAGCATTTGGTGGAGTTATTGCTTCTGCTGTTTAGAGGTCAGGTAAGAATGAATTTTACAAGATTCGTTTCCCAAAAGGAATTGCGGGGTGTTAATAACAGAAAGGATCTGGGGAGTGGCAAAGAAAGCGAAGTGTGGGGGGTAGAAACATGTCCTGGCTAAGAGCCTTCGCCAGCCGTTCGGAAGGGGGACCCGTTGGCTTTACAGAGCCGCTCTATTGCAACTCCAAATTGCCTTAAGTTTCCAATTGATGGATGGCATTTCAAGAAGTTTTTTTTTTATTCGATAAAGCGACGAGACGATCAAAATGGTGACTGGATGGTAAGTCATACACTTGCCCATAATATGGTGGCGCTATTTAGGATGATATAAACTGCACTAGAGACATAAGATGTTGTCTAGTTATCTCAGTAATGACACTAACTACAGCGCCTTTTAAACCGGAATACTGCAGAAATAGGCTCAGCGGTCAATCAGATACTCTCTTTGTAATAAACCGATATAAATTAAATTAAACATACATATAACGCAACTTGATGAGGTAAAAGCGAGATGAATGAATCACGATGCAATCTGGAAAATACCATTACCTGTTATTTGTGTTAGTGGGACCTAAGTCTAATTTTAGGTCTTTGACAGGTTTAATAGCTACACCGCCAGCCATCACTACACTATTCACAGGAAGCGATTCTAAACTAAAGCAAAAGGCAAACAGTGTAAAGAAAATAAGAATTAATAAAGCGGTTTGAAAAGTTTAACATATTGACAACACACTACAAATAGGGTGTAATAAATAGGGTAGAAAATAGGGTGACATAATGAGATGGTAAGTGGTAAGCTTGTCCATGATAACGTGGCGCTAGTCAGGTTGATATACACTGCATACTATTGTAGTCGTCGCGTTCATACATAGGATGTTCAGCCTCGTTACCGCAGTAATTACACTAGCTACAGCGCCCTCCGAGTCGGAACACAGTAATGTTGGCATAGACTACTGCCTGACTGCTGATATAAGAGCTGCGAAGGTATAGATCCCATCTTAGTCTTAGACGGAGACCTACCATCAGTAAAAAAAATTAACCGTCCACGCCACCGCTCCCAAGTTGACCAGTGCAATGTGGTGCAGTGTACATCATCTTAATTAGAGCCACGTTGTGGACAGGCGTATCACTCACTATCAGGTGAACATGTGTCGTCTCTTCACTTCTTGGAAAAAAAAAATATTGTGGAATTTATGAGAACTAGGACGTTGTCACAGGATGATGAACGCTGCTCTGGCAAGGGTGAGCTTCGTAACAGATCCCGAGGTCCCTCGCAATGCACTAAAGTTGAGGGTTTTAAGTAAACCTGACGTACCATTCCACAAAACAAAAAGTACAGTATACCATCACCTCAATGCTGCTCCAATCGCGTATTATGAAAATATCGTCATGAGATTTTTTTACATACCCTAATTGTATAATACCACAATCACCAAAAGGCAGGTGACTCTCATGTAAATACGAAGAACCATGTTTTGTTATCATAGGCGTACGAGTTATTATCAATCAGACCAGATAAGTTCGCGTCCAGTTAACATGTGATAACAGTTAAACATATACATATGATAGAGAGCTTCGTTAATATAATGTTAAGTGCATTGGTTTAGTTTAAACCTTTATGGCTGACTAAAGTTCTGCCTGCCTTAGGTGATTAAAAGGGTCTTCAGGTCCGTGGGCTGAGAAGGTGGTTACCCTCATTATCCACTAAACTAGCCCGGGATGAACGAAGAGTATGAGGTAGTTGCATGCTTGTCACAAAGAGAGGTTGCTGAGAAGGGCTACGATAAACCTCTGGACATGATTAGCAGCGCTGGGAGACGCCAGCGTATTTTATAGATCCTGGGGCCGTTTGCAAAGCACTAAAGATGACCATCGAGTAGATTTTAGTAGGTACAAAGCCCACGTAATGCTGTCACCCCCCTCAGCGGCAGGGTATCTTTAGAAAATTTCTTACTTCTCAAAAAAAATGATAGGTGCCACTACAGCACGTATTTCTAACGTTGAACAGCAGTATGCAAACGTTATTGTTACGGTATGGAGGGCCCTGTAGCTAGTGAAGTTACTGCGGTAACGAGATACGTTGATAGGAGCAAGCGTGTCGACCACCAGCTGACCCTGAAAAAGACCCGGAAGTGGACCGGCATAATATCTGACGCAGAACTGTTCCACGAGAGACTCGTCCATTTTCAGACTTAACAGTCAACCATTGAGGAAGCCTGACAAGAGGAAGAAACCTCCATAAAACACTGATAGCGTTTTATTTCTTTATATTTCCTATAAGCAATTTTTTCCCAACCAACCCGCATTGGGCCAGCGTGGTGGGAAATGGTCCAAGTCCTCCTAGGCACCTAGTACCCGGCGGTACTAAAGGCTGACTGTAGCCAAGCTCGTGAGAAGCCGCTGGATGCGAGCAACGCCGAACAATCCAAGTGGGCATCTATGGGGGAGGTCTATGTACTATACACGTCTATGGGCTGATTATTGATCAATTGTTATTATTATTAATTTTTGACTTAAAAGATATATTTATATAATTTTATTAAATATTGAGAGAGGGAGAAAGAGAGCGAGTGAGGGAGACAGATATGGAGAAGGAAGGAAACTATTTTTAGTTTGTTATTATAATATACAGACATAAAACTGCTGTAATTAATCACTACATAGCATAAAACAAAGTCGCTCCCCTCTGTCTGTCCTTATGTATATATATATGCTTAGATCTTTCAAACTACCCAACGGATTTTGATGCAATTTATAAGGTTGGTAAATATCTCCCTTCCGCCTTTTTGTCTTTTGAATTTCGCGGCTATGTACAAAGCGCTACAGAGCTCGTATCTGGCAATACTATACATAATTTGAAAGGTCTTGACATAACCTACAAAACGACGCTATGCATAATTAGTTTGGATATTGCGTTCAACAGTTATAGACGTGTAAACATAGAGTTCACTAACGCCGAAAACGCGCTATTTTAAAGTTTTCCTTCGTTAAAGGCAAATCCGCTAGAGAAACGTTCCGTGAGATTAATGGTGTTTTGGGGGATGGTACTCTATCACTTCCAATCGCGGAGGAATGGTTTCGACGATTCAGAGCCGGTGAAAACGACACCATGGATAAGCCAGCCGGCGGAAGACCTGTGACGACAAATACCGATCAAATCATGGACTACATCGAGTTAGACCGGCATGTGGCATCTCGTGACATCGCCCAGGAGATGGGAGTTAGTCACCAAACCATTTTAAACCATCTGCAGAAGGCTGGATACAAAAAGCGATGTTTGGGTGCCGCATGATTTGACGCAAAACCTTCTGGACCAAATCAACGCCTGCGATATGCTGCTGAAACGGAACGAACTCGACCCATTCTTGAAGCGGATGGTGACTGGCGACGAAAAATGGATCACATACGACAATATTAAGCAAAAACGGTCGTGGTCTAGCGGCCAAGCCGGGATTGACGGCCAGGAAGGTTTTGCTGTGTGTTTGGTGGAATTGGAAGGGAATCATCCACTATGAGCTGCTCCCATATGACCAGACGCTTAATTCTACCATCTACTGCGAACAACTGGACCGCTTGAAGCAGGCGATCGACCAGAAGCGTCCAGAATTGGCCAACAGGAAGGGTGTAGTGTTCCACCAGAACAACGCCAGACCACACACTTCGTTGATGACTCGTCAGAAGCTACGGGAGCTCGGATGGGAGGTTTTATCTCATCCACCATATAGCCCGGACATAGCGCCAAGTGATTACCACCTGTTCCTGTCCATGGTGAACGCCCTTGGTGGTGTAAAGTTGAACTCAAAAGAGGCTTGTGAAAAGTGGCTGTCCGAGTTCTTCGCTAATAAGGAGGGGGCTTCTACGAGGAGGTATTATGAAGTTGCCGTCTAGATGGAAACAGATTATCGAACAAAACGGCGCATATTTGAACTAAATCCGATCACTGTAACACTTTTTATAAAGCATTGAATAAAGAGCAAAAAAGCGGAAGGGAGATATTTGCCAAACTAATATTTTAATAGATAGCGTGATTCAAGAGGAAGGTTTATACGTATGATACATGTTATAGTATAGTAGCGAAATATTGATAATTTCAAAGGTTTCTAATGTGAGGTCGTAAGTAAACACGTTTTTGCGCTTACATTGTAAACGCTGGCTTACATTGTCAAACCTACGAGATAAATGAAAATAATATACACATGTACAGTATTATACACCTGAAGAAGGTCTACAAAAAATCATATGTATGTATATGTGAATCTCTTAAGAATAATGCCACCCACAACAATTATTATTGACGGACGGCACCGGCCGCGCCTATAAATAGTACGGTATAATGTAATCTTGTTTGACATTAAAGAAATATTAATTTCAGCGAAAATCTTAATAAAGATCCAAATGTATAGAGGATTTCAAAAGATCCAGTAACTTATCACGAGATTTCCGACTCTTTATACGTAAACAATCCAAATTTGGTAGATTACTTCAGCCGTTTAGAGGTCAGCTAAGAATATATTTTACAAAATCTTACCCCAAAGGTGATGTTAATAAAAGGATGTTAATAAAAGGGCCCGAGGGACAGCGATTTGTCGCAGGGCGGAAATACTTCTACTGCTGAATAATTGCAAACTGTTTCCTCGTTAAATCAAGTAAAGAGCATATAATTTTTATGTGTCCTTCACAATAATTAAAGTCGTAACTAAATAAAAAAAAACACATTCATAGATAAGAGTTATCAACAACAAACAGCTGACATAAATAACTGTTAGTGCCAATCGCAATCGCATACATTCAAAGTAAAGTAACGTCACTGCGGCCAGTTAAACGAAATCGAGTGTAAAGGGAAAAAACTCATTCGGCCAATGAACACGAGCGATGAGCTCATCTTGCATGTGACCTCCTTACTGGTTAGTGACACTGACACTTAATCAGAGGTGCTAGAACGCTAGCGTGGGTTCTGCTACCTAAGCTTTCCAGTCTGTACCGCCGGAGACTGCATATGCTGGTCTCGGGCTAGTAAGAATAGGAGTAAGGTAAGCCCTGCCTTTAGAAGGCGACTAAAAGGGTGTAGGAGTTTCGCGGGCCGTGTGTTCGGGCCCTTATCCCTCATCAAGCGAATCTTTGTGGGACAGCGTATAACTCAGCGATGGTGCCTATGAGGCTCAGGCTCCTCATCAGAGACGTGTTCAGGGGGCACTAGTGCGTTCTATAAGAGATCCCGAAGCCTCTCAGATTGCGCTGATGCAGACAACCGAGGGGGTCTTAGTGTGTAAGACTCTCATATAACCCAACTTCCTCCCGGAAGCAGGGCATGTTTCGATTTCCTCCCCGAACCAAAAAAAAAGTATTTCTTGCCAGCCGCCTAGATACCACCGCAGCATCTATTTTGCCACCAAACAGTACTGTGCAAACATTACTGTGTTCCGGTTTGGAGGGCGCTGTAACTAATATAATTAGTGTGGTAACTAGAAGACGTCTTATATCTCTGCGCAATGTGGTGCAGTGTATACCATTCAGTCTGACTAGCTGCGTATCACTTACCATCAGGTGAATGTTCCTTTCGTCTGGTTGCTTAATCTAATAAAAAATAGCCACCATCGCAGAGCATACTTCTACTAAGCAGTAGCTATTGAAATTACTAGAATAACGAGACATATTACGCGTTATAAGCTTAATGTGGTGCTGTGTATATCATCCTAACTAGGGCCAAATAATATACCATCAGTTCGCGACGAAACGAGCGTGACGTTCACCTGATGGTAAATAATACGCCTGCCCATAACAACGTGGCGCTAATTGAGGTGGTATGGCACCACGTGCTCATCGCCTTGAGACACAAGTTGTCAAGTCTCATTACCTCAGTAATTACACTAGCTACAGCGCCCTTCAAACCGGAACACAGTAATGTTTGGCGGCAGAAATAGACTCTTTGTTTACCTAGATAGTGTCCGGCAAGAGATATATCATCACTACTGATGAAAAATGATGATCCTTTTTAAACTTACCAGGATCTTACGAGTATATCCTGGTGAACAAAATCACCAAAAAACATGCAAATGGTATGTGATGGTATATTCCCTTTGGATTTCCAACGAGTATATCTTAACATATTTCAATAGAAAGGTACAGATGATCAGATGTGCTAAAGCTTAGTGCCAGCTGGAACTGAACAGTGCTCACTCACCGTCTAGTCAAGTCTATGTTAGGCTCCCTGTGCACGCTGTCGCTCAGCGAGATGTAATATAAGATGCAGATTATAAGGATCAACACAATGACGATTTGATACTTCCTGGAACGGTACCATCGTTTCGGCATCGCCGCTGACACCTGAGAAAGAAAACACCACGTATAAATACTTAATAATAATACTAGGTCTTTTAAATATATTCCATATGAGAAAAACATAATACTAGCTTGTTCCGCACTCGCTTTGTTGGATATAGAATAAGAATGGCAATAGGTCGCACCTAGGGCGCCTACGTGTTATTACCACCCCTCAACCCCGTTTGGTGGGGTAAAATATATTCAAAATCGATATAAGGCTGGATTTAAACAGCTCAAAGGTTTGTAGAAAACACTACAAGAGACTTATGTCCAGCAGTGGACGTCCATCGATTGAAACGATGATGATGATTCAAATACGAATTTTAAGACTCCAGGCCTCATGATTACAGATATTATAAGGAGTCTCTGCATAGGTGGAGATATCATATATATATATATATATATATATATATATATATATATATATGAAGGACAAGGTTATAGCAATACTTTTTTTTTTATTCAAAGAAACAACGAGACGAGCGAGTCGTTCACCGGATGATAAGTGATACGCCTGCCCATAACAACATATCGCTTGTTAAGATAATATACACTGCACCATTGTACTCGTCGCCTTGAGACTTGAGGTGTTATGTCTCGATACCTCAGTAATTACACTGGCTATAGAGCCCTTCAAACCGGATTACAGTAATGTTGGCACAGTAGTATCTGTCGACTGAATTATGCGCTGCGGTGGTACCTACTACCTTTCTAGTTTCTATAGTAATAGCAACTTCTGAAGTAGTTTAATTAAAACATATATCCAAAAACAAAGCGATTCACACTGCAATCGTCATCTTGAGGCGCGAGACGACCATTAAATCATAATATTTATTTAGCGATACCGTCTCACCTCTCAAGGTAACCCCTCCTCCACAATGCTCACACAAATATACTTTTTTTTTTGTTCAAATAATCTACGGGTTGAGCAAGACCATCAGCTGATGCTGTGTTATAACAACGTGGTGATACTTAGGGTGATATACACTGTTACTGTATCACTGGGTGATATACACATTACGGTCGTCAGATATATAAGATGTTGAGTTTGTTTACCCACAGTAGATTCATCAGCAACAACGCCTTTCAAACCGGAACACAATAATGTTTGCACACTACTGTTTATAGGCTGTAATAAGACCTACAGTGCGGTTTGCGGCAACAGAGTCCTACTACCAATAAACTCTAGTTTAAATCTTTTAACTCTCGTGGCTGTACCCAATGCAGCACACAGCAGCACATAACTTCATTCAATCATTGATAAAAAAAAACAATGAACACTGTAGTTAAACAGTTACAATCACCACTGTCACTCTCACCGTCGCCACCACCTCTGTGTATTATGTATTGTCTTCAGTGTACATGATTGACCTTCAACCATATTTTTTTCCTCTTACTAGTCGGTCGTTATCACCTGATGGTAAATGAAAAACCTGCCCATATCAATATACTAAGTTTGAATGGTATATGCCGCACCAGATAGCACAAGGTGTTGAGTCTCATTACACCAGTAATTACAGTAGCTACAGCACCCATCAAACCAGTATACAGTAATGCATGCACACATTTGTCGGCTGCAATAGCTGCGGTACTCACCTACACCGTCTCCAGCATCAAAGGCAACCACAAGTAAAACAATGACCTACCATGAGTACAGTTAATTACTTTATCACTGATATATTAGATCTAGGTGTAAAACCCAGGGTTAATGTCACATATGTATTGTCACTGCCTCATCCCTTAATCACATCACATTGCTGCCTAACCCGGGTGAGATTTTTTGTTTATTGATTGATAGTTTTATTTTTTTACTCATCTTGAGTCTGAAATATAGGTCTTATTTTTTAATTGACTAAAATAATCTATGAATGGTGATGATTACCCTAAAAAAGTGACGGTATGTAAAACTTAATAAAGCCATTGTGTCTTCGGCTAATGACATGTAACGGGTAAAGAGATCTCCCCACATTACCACTTCTACTATCTGCCGGTGTACATTATAAATACATTAATTCGAATAGCTTCTATCTATATGTAGTAGAGCTTGTTAGACATTTTAATTGCTCATTAATTTGCAGGATTACTTTTTTTTCTATAATTAACTAATACTGTTAATTTTATATTGATAAGATATACAAAGTAATGTAAGGTACTTGCGAACTATTAAATTTTGATTTTATTAACTGAATTATAAAAAACTGGATTGCTGATGAATATAATGCAAAAATTAATTTTATTTATTTATTTAAGTCCATACAAAAGTTTACTGGTGGTAGGTCTCTGTTGCTGGACTGTCTAAACAGGAACCACTGCAGCATTAATAGCAGCCGACAAATCACAGCATACAAACATTACTGTGTTCTGGATTGAAGGGAGTTGTAGCCAATAAAATTACTGGGGTAACAAGAGTTAACATCCAGTCTCAAGTTGACAAGCACAGTGTAGTACAGTGTATACCACCATAACTAGTACCACATTGAAATGGGCAGGGGTATCATTTACCATTAGGTGAATATACCACTCATCTCATCACTTCTGGGAATGGGAAAAAAGTGTCTAAAAATGTTCATATCTTAGCAAATTTTAAAGTAATGAAAAACATTCAGACAAAACATTCTATTGTATGCAATTCAATAGGTCCGTACAGTGTATTGTTAATACAATAGATCATCACAATTCGCTACAGTTGTCAATACAATAAGATATTTGATGCTCTTGAGTTTATTAAAGATACAAAATTAAATGTAATAAGGATACAAAACCTTTTCATGAAGTCATTAATAAGTTAGCACAGGATTTGTTCTGATTAAAAAATATATATTTAATTGATGGTGTATATCTACTACTGAAAAAAAAATAATAGCTAAGGATCAAAATGGTTTACTCAATCTGATTACCAAACTAATAATGATGATTTTTTTATATTATAACGCCTTTTTCCCAGTAGGGGTAGGCAGAGATGAATAAACACCCACTTTTCACCGAATGTGGTCAGATTAAATCTCATGTAACAGGGGCAAGCCTGTTGCTACTTTATTGGCCATACACACAGATGATTTCAGTGTGTGGGTTTCCTCCAAATGTTTTCCTTCACCATTTGTATCTCGCTGTTGTAACTAAAGTTCACAAATGTACATAACTTAAATATTAAGTCATCTGTACATACCAAGATTAGAACACGCGACCTTCAGAATGAAAGCTGCACACTCTAACCATTAGGCCAGCGAGCTACTTAGTAGATAATGATGATGATGTCTAAAACTCCATAACTTATTAGTTTATATTATATAGACCATTTTGGTTACATTAAGTCTATACTTATAATGGTCCTATGAGGTTAACATAATAAATATAAAATGCTCTAAAAAATCTAAATATCTAGTTTAAGTAAGATATAAATCAAGTTAAAATTAACTATTACATATATATTAAATTAATAAATAAATATAATAACAAATATTCATGGTATATTTGAGTATTTTACAGAAAGAGTAAATGGAAAACATTTATTTTGAAAATTAGAATGAACGATATTAATTGTTATGTTACATAGAAAAGAAAAAAACAGTGAATAAATTATTATTTCAAATTTTATATCATTATCATAAGATTAAAGGTATTTCGAAAAGATAAAGTTTTAATTTTCTGTTTTCATTAAAAGCATTTTTATTTTTTTTTATTTCAGTCATGCAAAATAATTATCCTTTGTTAAGCTATAGATGTAAACAGGACTTTACTGATAATAGGTAACTCCCCTTTTTAAAATAATGGAGTAAATTTTGTTTATTCTAAATTATTTAAAATATTAATAAGTAGTAAATCATTAAGCAAAACATATATTTTTTTTTATTTTTTAATTAAAACCGGTATACACTTAGTGGTGTTAAAGAGCGAGACGCCCACCTCGGGGTTTATATTAATATTGCTCAACATTGCGAAAATCAATACTATCTGTAAACGACGTTTTAAATAAAATATCAGCCTTTTTAAATATTGTTGCTTTCTGGCGATTCAGTTTTTAAAACGTTATATTAATTTACTTTAAATTAAATATTTATGCTAACTTACGTGATAATATAATATTTTCCGCCAGACCCACTCCTTCACAATTAACACTTTTATAAATTAAAAAGTGCACGATTGAAGAATTATATTAAACAAGGTACGAATTATTTTCTATAAAACGCTAAAGTAACAATAGAAATAAAACTGAAGTTGCAATAATAAAAAAACTAATCAATACATTTTTTTTAACGAATGTTGCGTTCACATTTAAGCCATCAACTAGTACTACAGATTACAAACGCACAAAAGAAAAATGAACACACGGGGACAATGTCTGAACACTTGAAATGAGGGTATTTTATTTTTTTTTAACACGTAAAAAAAGAAGCATACCTAACACAATTTCACAAACACATGGATAGAAGTAACTTAATATCTTCTCACTTTTTATACCAATTCCAGATCAATGACGCTATTTAATTTTTTTGCTAAATCTACATTAGCACACACAATTGGGATGTACCAGTTTTTTTTTAGTTAAGCTGTAAAATAAGCGGCATATGGCGTCAACAACAGGTGACAAGTATGTGCTTTTAGTTTGTTTTCTGCGAATCGTGTTGTGTTTACGTAGTTAAGACTGAAAGAAGATAAAGAAGCGCAGTACGCCTTTGTGCGCAATGCAACATATAAGAAAAGACCTGAAATTACATTCCACAGGTTAGTTTTTTGAGCACTATACATCCTATATAATCATAATGATTTTTTTGTTAAAATATAGATATGGTAAAGAAATAGGTGCTGCGGTGGTATCTACCTAGACTGTCACCGGCAACAGAAACCAAGCCACCAATAAAAGTTACCTTCATTACCATTACCCTATTGACAAATTTAATGCCCAAGATGATCACTTTGACGTTTTATCTACTTGCATATATTGAAGGGCCGGCATTGAGTTATTTATGCCTTTTCCAAAATGCTCTGTTATTTTTATGGTTTCTCGCATTTTTGCTTATCGTAACTATTGCCCAGGTTTGTAAAAAAATTAAACACGAAATTCGCGTGCTTGACCAACGTAAAGAGACGCAACTGGCAGTCCGTATCATTTCGATGAGCTGTGATATTATGCATTAGATCAAAGTGAATATAGAAAAATTAAATAAATATAAAAATATACAATAACATAAAATAGAAAATCGGTGCAGGTCGACTTAGGCGGACATATTGCGATCAAATCGCAGATGTCTTAAAGAAAGGCCGGATGAAGAGTACTCCCAACCGACGACCATGCATGAAGACGATCATAAGAGTGGAGGAAGCGAGAGAGGTGTTTTTTTTTTTTTATATTGTCACGCCTTTTTCCCAGTAGGGGTAGGCAGAGGTAAATGAACACCCACATTTCGCCAGATGTGGTCAGATTAGATTATTTTTTTTATTAACGTGTGTAACAAAATGCTCACGGAAACGCACACCCCGTCGCCAAATTGGGCCGGCGTCAGTGGTAGTGTCGGGCTCCAACCGACTAAAAAGCTTCACACGGTATTCCACTCTCATCCACGTGCTCGTGGGGTCGCGGGTTAAAGTATTTCAGTTCCTCCGCGACCCCCTGAACGGCGCCCGAATGACCGGGCCCACCTCGGGGAAGGATGTGAAGCACCCCTCCCGTTAAAAATCCCTACGTGGCGACGTGTCGGAATACGAGACGCATCACCATATGCACCCCAGGAACCCTCTCCAAGGGGGGGCGCCGGCCCGACGGCCCTTGTCGGTCGCGGCGCCAGGTTCCTGCCGAGGAGCCATTCGGCGGTCGTGCACTCGACTCCGCCTTGCGGCGGTGAGCTGTCATCGCGCTCCGACCGCGTCTGGTCCCCTCGGCGCCCGCTCTCGGATACGTTCGGTCTCCCGCTCGTTCGGTATACCGCATTCCATGACGCCTCGCTACTGACCATGGTCCGGACCACGGACGGTAGCGAGAGGTCACTTCCCTATCGCCTACGATCGCGGCCCTGTCCTCCCCCCCCCCATCGCGGGCAATCGGCCAAGGTGTATGACGATGTGTCCACCGGGTGGCCACACTCGTCGCACGCCTCGTCCGTCCTACTTGTACAGTTCCGTCGGTGCAGATAGCTCCCGAAGCAACCGTGCCCCGTGAGTACCTGCACCAGGCAGAAACTGAGGACTCCGAAGTCCCGGTCCAGCCAGTCACCGATGACCGGCCGGACGGCCTCAACGGTGAGCCGACCGTACGACGGTTCAAGGAGTCGCCGCTCCCATCTCCGAAGCACCTCTTGACGCGCCTTTCGGCGCCACCTCTCCACCTCGTCTGGCGACGGAAGCGAACCCTCCCGCTCGAGGGCCCTTTTCTGCCGCCAGTAGAGGCGCGCCAGCGACTCCGCTTCGAGTTCCCACGGCGGTGTCCCGGCGAGGACACACGCCGCCTCGAAGGAGATGGTACGGTAACTTCGTACGACCCGTATAGCCATTACGCGCTGCGGCGAGCGCAGCAGCGTCACGCCACGGGTCGAGAGGTGTTGCGCCCATATGGGCGCACCGTATAGCGCCATAGAGCGCACCACCCCCGTGTAGAGTCGCCAGCATCCGACGCTCAGCCCGCCCAGATTGGGCAGGAGGCGGCTCAGGGACCCGGCTGCTCGAGTGAGCTTCTATAATCTGGCGGAACTGGTGTTCGCTCAGATCCGGTCCGATCTCCTCCATGTGTGGAACGAGGCGAGCCGCGATAACGCGCTCGAAGAGCTTGCTCACCTCGTCCAACAACACGATCGGCCGATACGACGACGGTGAGTCGGCCGGTTTTCCCGCCTTCCACAGGCGTGGAAACCGACCCTGCTTCAGCAACGCCGTGAACAGCGTTCGCGTCCAGGGCTCTAGGGGACCCATAACTAGAGCCCACACGCGGCCGGGTATACCGTCGGGCCCAGGAGCGGTGTCCTTGACCCGCATCTTTTTTGGACGGCAGCCGACAGTTCCCCTACGCTGACACCCGGTACGTCGTCCGGGTCGAAGGAGTCTTCCCCCCCCCCCGCGCCGCGGGACCGAGTCGCTCTCTCGGTGTGCCAGGATCGTAGCAAGTGGGGACAGGTGGTCTCTGCCTACCCCACTGGGTGTAGCGTGATATATATGTATGTAGAAAAATTATATTGTTGACAAAATAAATTATTCTTGAATAGATGTTAGTCTTTCTTTGAACTCCGTTCAATAAAAACATCCAAATTGGTAGTGTAACCAGTTACGCTCTGTATAATGGTTGCGTCTTAATGTGAGTATCTAGGACATAACTACCAGTTCAAAGCTGACTTCACCCGCCCTTACTGATATTATAATAATTATATGTTCGCGCGTCAAATGCTTGTCACGATTTGATGAAAATTTGCAAAATAAATCATGACGACATGTAAACACGAGTAACAATAATCAATGTCTCCTGTTTCCAAAAATCTTTTGGCATAACCACTCACGTCTAATACGAGCAATAGATTGTTATTGTTAATTAATCGGAATCCTTTAATGCGGACAATTAAGTAGTAGAAGTGTGCGTGAATTAAGCATATGTTTTTGGCATGCTTTGTTATTGACAAGTAGGCCTGCTTCTCGTTTTCTCTTCTCACATATGTAGTTTTATATGCATTTACTTACATTACAACGAACTATTATAATAATAAAAAATATGATTGTTTAAATACAAAGATGGACTATAATATTAGGTTGGGGAAAAAGAAATCCATTATTTTTTCGGTAGATGGCTGTAGTGATAAATTTCTCGTAAAGTATCGATCAAACAGTTTCAGATTTATGCTCGTTGGAAAGGTGACATTTCGCAGTAAAAAAAATCTTTTGCTGTTTTTTGTTTGGTGCATTCATTTGTGAGTTACAGGGTGTTAAAAATGGAAGTGATCAAAGAGAAAATTCGGTACATTTTACAGTTTTTCTTTGACAAAGGCGAAAACGCAAGCCAGGCGGCTAAAATTGTGAATGGTGTTTATGGACCCGATACTGTAACAGCCAATTATGTGCAATTTTGGTTTCGTAGATTCCGTTCAGGAATTTTTGATGTTAAAGATACACCTCGCACAGGTAGGCCGGTCGCCGAAAATGTCGATAAAATCGGAGAAATGATCGAAGTTGACCGGCATGTTAGCAGTCGTAACATCGCCCAGGAGCTAAAAATGGACCACAAAACAGTTTTAAACCATTTACACAAAGCTGGATTCAAAAAGAAGCTCGATGTTTGGGTGCCACACCAATTAACAGAAAAAAACATGATGGATCGAATTTCCATCTGCGAAGCCTTGGCCAAACGGAATGAGATAGACCCATTTCTTAAACGGATAGTGACTGGAGATGAGAAATGGATCACATACGATAACCCTGTGCGAAAACGATCATGTTCAAAGAGCGGTGAAGCACCTCAAACGGTGGCCAAACCAGGACTAACGGCCAGGAAGGTTCTGCGGTGCATTTGGTGGGACTGGAAGGGGATTATTTATTATGAGTTGTTTCCATATGGCCAAGCACTAAATTCTGATCTTTACTGTCAACAACTGAACCGTTTGAAGATAGCAATTGACCAGAAACGGCCAGAATTGGCCAACAGGAGAGGTGTCATGTCCCACCAGGACAACGCTAGGCCACACACGTATACAGTGACTCGCCAGAAACTTCGGGAGCTTGGTTGGGAAGTTTTAATGCATCCGCCATACAGTCCGGACTTGGCACCAAGCGATTACCATCTTTTTCTTGCATTACAAAATTTCTTTAGTGATAAAAAATTGGCATCTAGGGAAGATTGTGAAAATCGGCTACTAGAGTTTTTTGCAAATAGAGAGCAGGACTTCTAGGAGAGAGGCATTATGAAGTTACCTTTAAAATGGCAACAAATCATAGAACAAAACGGTGCATATTTGACCCAAATCGGACAATCCGAAGCATGTTAAAGTCCTGAAGTTCATATAAAAATAATGGATTTGTTTTTCCTCAACCTATTATATAAATTTCATATACTTCATAAATATCATGATTATGTGTTAAGATTAACAATAATATAATATAAAGAATAAATAAACCGTAATTTTGGTTTACACTATTTTCGTTTTACTTAACTAGTCTATTTAAATCTTATGGAAATTGATTCAATACACGAAAACTCGTGTTCCTTTCCACTCATTAAAATATCACTAAAACACAATTTCCATTTTAATCGTGCCTTTTAATTTATTTTATTGCTACAAACTGCAATACTATTAAACAACTCGTTTAATATAAAGTATTATTAGTTTTTAACTGATATCAATTACTTCCATTAATATTACTATTTTAACTGAATTACCTTAATAATAAATAAAACCGACAATGTTTGTTTTTCCATTCGACGACGCGAAGCGACGAGCAGGATATTGACCTGATTGTTTGAGATACGCTCTGTTATCACAGTGGCGCTAGTTAACATGATCCTGCAAAATGTACTCGTTGCCTGAAGACATTAGATATTCTCATTCTCTCAGTAATTTCATTAACTACAATACATTTAAACTAGATCATAGTAGTTCTTGCATATCATTGCTTGGAGACAGTAATAGGCACTGCCTAGAGGATTATACCATTATTTTTATTTTGCAATCACAAAAATCTAAGGATCTTTAATATCAGCAAAAATTGTTACTATTTCTAGAAATCAAAAGATGTTTAATGTAATCGTTGTTTTACCGATAAACTGATAAGCCACTAAAACTATGGTAGTTCTCTATTACTTCATCTCTTTCACATAATCCATCCCTCCTTGGTGTTCCTCAACTCATTATCTTGTATGCATTATTTTCTTGTCTTGTTGTGCGAATTATTAACTAACCTTGAACACTTCCTATAAACTAAGACAAGATATTCATAAGATATCGTAGGTTAAGAGTTCAAGATTACTCTCAGCCTATTGAAACTTGTATAACCACATGGAGATGTCTTTGAATTTAAAATAGTTATTCGTTACAGGTCTTTCGTACTAAATACTGAAATGCCTGTTTCTACCACGGGAGGCAGTATGCCAACATTATGTCTTCCGATTTGATACAACACATGCAATGCGGTCTGCGGACTAAGATTTCTACATCAATCGGTCCTGCGGCTTCCTCCGATCTTCTTTTGTAAGGGTTTATCTTGGGGGAATTGGGTCATTACCCACCACGCTGACCCAATGGGGGTTGGCGGGTGCCAGAGTCTCGTTATTTAATTAGCAGAGTGCATCATGAGGTTGACTTGGGTCTTAAGAGTTGTTGTGCGGGACCGCCTAAACCCCGCTAGATATCCAAAAGCGCAACATTATCATAGTGCTAGCAGAATTTCACTTATCACCGAGGTGCGTCCTGCTCATGGTCTACTTTTGGTAATTAACTTATTAAAAATATAATATAAATAATACATGTACATAGCAAAGTTTTTACTAAGGTCTAAGCTAACAAAGTTGGAGACTAAGAAATAGTACGTCTATCGGCTGATGATGATGATGACAGTTCCAAACAACTAAGTAGTTTTATATTTCAACCTATGAAAAAACTAAGCTATAGAATGTTGGTAATATGAAAGTAATAGTTTCAATCAAGTGTTTTATTGAATTATTTTACTGCTCGTTAAATTCGTGCAACCGAGTAAGTAAATTTAATAGCTAATGGATTTTTTCATTCAATTAAGCGATTAGACGAGTAAGACGATCACCTGATGACAAGTGATATGCCTGCTCATAACAACATTGCGCTAGTTAAGATGTTACACGGCACCACATTACGCTCATCGCCTGAGACATATGTTGTTTCGTTACCCCAGTAATTAAACTAGCTACAGCGCCCAACAAATGAGAACACAGTAATGTTTACACCTAGAAGGTCTTCAGCAAGAAACCTACAATGAATGAGGTTTCTAAACTATAAATTGGTCGAGTGTGTGCCGCTGGAACCGGAAATACGCTCTGATGATTACTAACAAATATTAAAGCAACTTTTGTCCCGAAACAGAGTAAATAAGTTAAAATTATGTTTATGATGAATAACCTTCAAAAACTCCGCTTTTCACGACACGCCGGGAGTTAAGTAGCAGAGGAACATTATGCTCTTTTTAGTCGCCATTAAGGAGGGAATAATTGTAAGGCGGCAACTTGAACTCGAAAAGATCATATTGCCTAGCTTAAGCCATTTATTTTGAACATGAGTCGGGAGGCACCGGTGCTTTCCGTAGATGATTCCGGGGCCTTCCGCAACGCTCAGAAGATGGTCACCGAAGTGTTAGCGAGCAAATATTCCGCATAACGATGTCTTCCCTACAGAAACAGGGTATCTTTTTGAAAAGATTTCCCCATCGATAACAAAAACAAAAGGTTTTATAACATAGAAAAGCATGAAGAGGTAGAAAAGCAGACTAAATAAAATGTTTTTCTAGCAGCTAGAATGTTTTATGAAAGGAAACTGTTGTTAAAAATATTAACTAATATATATTCAGTACGGGTTTCATTCACTTTTTTGAGTTATATATTATACGTATTTTTGGAAATATGTATAATTTTAAGCTATATAAGCATTAAAATTGTCCATAAAGTTTTGTTATTAAGCTTTAACAATATACACGAGGACGTACAACCTAACGGAAGTACCATTGATATAACGAGCTCGCCATTCGATTAGCTATTGACCCCGCGCCCTACAAACAGCTAAAGAGAACACTCGGACATACGTGTTTGTGACTCTGTGCCGATTGCACGAATTATGTTCTAACAATGTTTGGCTACGTACCATGGACGTTTACCACGGTAAATATATAGTAATAGCCTGTATATTACTTTCGATTTAATTATTCAGTAATAACAAAATATGTATCGAGTTATCTATTCACAATTTTGGTAACTAGTGATTATGGTGAGATTCGGCCATAAGTTGTACTATTTCGACTTTATTTCTTTTTATATTTACTACTTGGTATACATACACTTGATAATCTTTTTAATAATTGTGTTTAAAAACTTCGAATTTCTCCATACAGCCGGTTCTTCATTATTAAAGATCTTCTTATATCGATTCACTTGGCTCGAATCGATTCTGACAATTGTTGGACAGAGACGGATCACTACAGAGTAAACAACTGATAAATTATTCATTGTATGCGACCAAGTTCGAATTTTTTCGATGTATTTCATCATTATCATCATGATTATCAGCCGATAGACGTCCCCTGCTGGACATAGGCCTCCCCAATAATCTCCACATCGATCGATTGTGCGCTGCCCCATTTCGATGTATTTACAATCGTCAAAAAAGTATTGTATGGAGCAATATTGTTTTCTCCTTCTACGCCATAGATTTACACATAACACTTTCACTGACAACCAGCGAGCCGTGACGATGCACTGCTTATATATTATTCACAATAAATACATATCCTCATATTATATAGTAGATATGTAAGTATGTAACCGTTACCTTAGTAACCTTATGATTAAAGTTCAATGATAAAAGTTTATCGATTACATCGCATCTTTCCGTATATACAAGTACTTCATCGTTAACCTGTATCGCCTTTTGTAATTAAAAACAATGTTTTCACATAGAATTTATATATTAATATTATTGATTAAGATGAACCAATCCATTGTAACAAAATTTTCTGTTAAAACAAACAAGCGTATATTTAATTCAATTTTGACTTAATAAAGTAATTTAAGAGGTTTTGATGTTTCATATAGAGTAGAATTGGTGTTGCCAAGCTTTGAAATAATCACACTCATTGTGCTGCAGCTAGACAAGAGCGCATCGCGTGAAGTCCGCCCAAAGGCAGATTTAGATGTCACAGCTTAAAGCAGAAACCTATCAGATACACTACCTGATAAAGACTATAGTTTTTAATGTATACAAAGGAATTATATGGTTTTACGTTCACAACAATAAATTCTCATCATCAGAAACGAATGCCACCATATCGACACTTTATAGTGCTTTTAAAAAGCAGGCTAATTTCCGAATCGCATCTTTTATATCCTGTCCTTATAAATGTAAAAGCTTTTAAGGGTATATTAACATGAGAATGAATTGCGATGATATCAATTCCCGATAAAATACTTGATATTCTATCTTTAGATATCGACCATCCTTTAGTTATGGTACCGTTCATGTTTCAATATCCTCCTCATTAGCAATTTTTTTAATCTTGCTTAGTATTTTTAGATATAGTTATTTTTGTTCAATTCTATTTGAAAATATTGGTTCTTTAGGACTTTATGACAGTAATTTGTTTACAATCTAAATCCATTGTATTAGGTACTACAAAATCCATACACACGAAGCACTACAAACAAAATTAACATGTGCATGCAAATGAAATGTTGATTAAGTAGATGAAAGAGTTTACATTTAAATATAGTGGCCAAATATAATTGTTATTCAACAAAAACAGGAAACTTATTTTTGACTTTCCGGTTTTCTTGAATAACCTCTCCGAAAACAATAACAGTAACCTTGTATTGGTTTACTTTTAAGGCAATGCTCCTTAAGTCAACAGTATCCATTGTGTCTTAATTTGTACAGCATTAATACGTACTTTTCTTTTTTTTTCCAGATAACTATGTTCAAGTTTATGTTAACAATCTTCCTCGCCGTTGCCTCTGTATCAGCTGACAGGAGATGCCACGGCATCTATTTCAACGATCAATATTACAACATACATTTTATAAAAGAAGGAGTTAATAGAATAGGCAGCTTGATTCTTAATAGAAACGACGATACGTTATACTTTACATTTGAAGACATAGCCGCCGTTCCTAACAGGCTCGTCGCTTATTTGAATATGGACACTAAAGAGACTAAAGTAATTGAAGGTATAACAAACGCTACATCAATTGCGATAGATCAGAAGTTCAATAAAGTGTACGTTGGAAGTCGTTATGGTCTTTATAAAATAAACGATATGAAACAAGCTGAAAGGTTGCCTATACAAGACGACATAAGAAGTTTGCACCATAAAGACGTATTATATTATATAAATAGTAATGGAGAAGCTTACGTGTTTGAGGACGGATTCGGAACGATCGTTACAGAGGTGAGAGATAACAAAGTTGACGAAATGATTGTCGATAATGATAATAACATTTTTTTCGTTAACAACAATACATTGTTCAGAATCAAACTGGGTACAAGAGCTGTTAATATTCACGAGAAAATTTAAGTGGACGTTATCACAACAAATGTGCAAGGAAGAGCTATTGTGTGTGCTAAAAATGGAGTTTATTTTTATAATAAATACAAGTTTGCATTGGATAAAGTCTCCGATATGACCCGTCTGAAAGGTTTAACGTTTAATAAAGCAAATGAACCAATTTACGCCGTTAATGACCTGATCATCAAACTCAGCGAGAGTCCAATACCTTGTTTCGAAGATTAAGATTTATCCAATAAGTAAACTTAGTGCCTTCGACGTTGTGCTGATAATTTCACGGTATATGTAAAATTATTGGATGTAAAGTCACAGTTTCTAATCCAACCTTCAACTGTTTTTGTACAGCAATGTTTGGTATTGTGAAAACTGTTGTAGTAACCAGACACTTACTAACCAAGAGCATTTATATTACCATTAAGTAACTTTTGTTTATTAATGTAAGGATATTGATGTCATTATTATTACAGCATTTATTAAAAACATAACCGTTACAAAAGCTTTTCACAATGATAAGTAAGAATTAGTTTGTAAGGCCACCAAATGCTTTAATATGGCAATGAGTATGAATAATTCAACAAAATGTGTGATTGTATGTAACTTCTGTTAATTTCCTTGTATACTGACAATTTTTTTATGTTATAAATATTAAGCTAACTCGATTAATGAGTTTTAATCTAATAACTGTTTCACTCAAGTATTTTTTGTCATACAAATTAAGAATTTAGATACGAATTCTAATCGTGCCATTTGGTTAATTTTCTGTCGTTTGTAGTCTTTACCTTAATAAAATTATCACAACTTAACACAAGGCGGAATAGTAATCAAACACTTGTATTAAAATACAATAAATTTTCTATGGAATACCATCGTTTCAACAGCTGTTAGATCTCTAGTACTGAAGGTCGTCTAGGTATCACCGTAGCCTCCTTCAAGACTATACGGTTGTGCAAAATTGTTTCGCGATTTGTAGAACTATAACTCCTGAAACTAATGGCTTTAAATTACTATTAACACGATCTATTTAATGTGGATCAAGCAGTTATTGATCTTGTCTTTTTTTATTTCCAACGGGTAACACCACACCTCAACCGCGCATGATCATTTGAAAATGAAGTAAAACGTGATCAAATATAATTATCTGAAATGCTCCTCTGCTTCAACTGTTCACTTTGGCAGCAATGCACCTATGGCAGTAGATTTACTAATATGGATGATAGTTATCCAGGCCAGTCTGAAAAACTCATCAACAACCGAACTATTAACATACGGCTTAGGAATCTAAGTAGATAGTCCCGTATTACTGGTAAGCAGTTAACCACATCGCAGCAGGATCTACTGGTATCTTATAAATATACCTGGTATTACTCTTTATATTCAAGTGGTTATAGATTTAAATAGATCTTACGTCCTAGCCTATCTTGGTGTTATTTTAACCGTATTTATATAAAAGTAAACCTCTCGTACCAAAGGCAACTATTAAAAGATCCACTCAGCATTTATCATCAAGTCAATAATTTTAAAGCAAAAAAATTAGTGTGCTTCAGAAGTTATCCTTATGAATAGATAATTTATTATTGTAATACTGTCTCAGAAGGACCATTATTTCTAAAAAAATGTGCTGCTCCAGGTGAGGCTCGAACTCACAACCCCGGCATCGCTCGGACACTGTCGTATAAGTACCGTGCGCTAACCAATTGCGCCACTGGAGCCGTGCGGGCCACGTCTTTTATAATGTGTTGTGTGTGTTAGTTATATCAAAATGGATGATAAGGACTCCGCATCTCAAAGAATCGTTAAGAGATCAAGAAAACGAGAAGTATTTGAAGTGTGTTTCTCAATATGATCTGGATGATGATTAAGTAGACTAATTTGACATCACAAGACGGCCTAAAATGAAATTTATTTGGGCACCTCTGAATTAGACAAACTCATCAAAATATCTAATGCCAGTTTCATACCACTTTATTCACCAGTCATTTGTTACCAAAAATTAAAAATTACACACTACTAGTTGTTATAAAACGAAATGACTGTTGTCCAGCCGTGGGACAGAGGAAGGCCGCTGTTTAGCTCCTCCTGCCACAGCTCCAGTGGCGCAATTGGTTAGCGCACGGTACTTATACGACAGTGTCCGAGCGATGCCGGGGTTGTGAGTTCGAGCCTCACCTGGAGCAGGCAATTTTTTAAATATACTATAACTCGTATAGACAATATAGTAATGTATGTTATAAACGGAAAACGTCCTACAAAAAAGGTTATGATCTTCAATACATTTGTTTTTTAAAGAAACAATTAAATCATACGAAGAAGGTTCTATGTAACTCTCGCTGGCCGGCGCAGCACGCGCGACGGACAATGCTGACGTTGATCTACATTCAAAGCAACATTAAAGGCAAGGAAATTAATGCAAAAAGTAGTCAATCTGTTACATCTAATAATTACCGTTATGATGCGTAAGGTATTTATAAGAAATTAACTTTTTTAAATATACTTATATGTTAAACGAAAATTGTATCTTACAAACTAAACATTTCCATAATTATTATATGCCAACATGTTGGCGTTGTGACATTGTGTCTAAAGAATTGTTTTAAGTTCAACTAATTAGAAATTAAGACGCATTTAGAGTTTAAATTGGTACATTAATCGAATCAATTTACTGACTAATGCCATTTTCATATTCAAAATAAATATCGGTGCTGGATTTTTCTATAGTATTAAAAGTCTCTCCGCATCAAGTTGGAAAGTTTATCCGCACACTTTTGTCATGTTTGTAATTCCCTTAATATAACTTAAAGATAAAATTTGTTGACACCTGATAAAAAAAATATTTAAGTATAGGTCCCAGTTTTTCTATATATATACTACTAGATCAGAAACTTTCTTAGATCATTTTAAATAAAATGATTTCATCTGTGTTTTACTTTAAATTTTATGGTTGTCGGTAAATTTTTCAAAATTTGATTTTAATATCATCTTCATGTTTCAGTTCATTGAGATGTTTCTTAGATTAAGGTTTCGTAATAAGCATCAGCTGTATGCGGTTCTATTCCTGGCTGCATTCTCTTTGACATCGATTTACTTGATTTTGATGTACAACGAACCGCCAAAGACCTACCCGGACCGTCACGTGTCTCAACAGTAAGTATATGAGTTTCTGCTAAGCTAGCACCAGACTCTCACAAGACAAATACATCACATGCAATAATGAAAAACCTTTAATTAAGACATAATGTTACCCTTGAGATCTGTGTTAGTTTATCACTTCCCTAGAAAGCATCTATGGCAGAAGTCTTACTGTAGATATTATGTATATCGACTCCACTTGTGCAGTTGTCAGTAGAACAGATTCGTAGTCAGAATCTAACGTGAAGAGTATTGCGACAATCAATAATATAGTTGTAAACAGTTTTGATGATAAACGATAAATATGATTTAGTATGTTCTACATCATCACTGAAATTTGCTCTGGTACAATGATACTCAATAGAGAGAAATCAATAGACGATAACAATTTGTCCGGACTGGCGTCTTTGTGGGAGTCGTCGTATTAATAATTTTCTAAGTATTTGTAATAATATGGTTGCACCGCGTCATTGAATAAAGTAAAATTGTGTGTCTAAAAGCTTGATGGTAATAATAGCATAAATGGAAAATCCGAACTGGATTCAATGTAATATATTTTTGATTTGATTCCATAACTTCAACTTTCAAATGACCGTTTCAGTCAAGTACAAATCAAGCTAAAAGAGAGCATTCTGGAAGAGACAGAATATGGTTGTCAGTTTCCCGAGCTGGATCCATTCTCCGAAGAAGTTAAGAGATTTAATAGTGACATACCCAAGATTAAATGTGAGGGCGAGGATTGGGTTGAGTGCAATGTTAGTTCTAAGATTAACACTTATTCTTAGATGATACTGCTGAGGAAGTAATTCGAAGCTCAGCATCAACATCTCAACCAATGTATGTCTACTGTTAGAAATAGCTCTCTCGTAATGTATTCCACATATTACGGCCTTGTGAAGTTTAGTCCAATGGCTCCCTAGCGATTTTTTTTTGGGAAATTTTTGAAAGACCAGAATTTCCTATTCTCGTAGCTACAATTGTAGAAGTTGCCTAATAAGAAATGCAATGGAAGCCGAAGTCCATGGGTGAAAAATCTTTACAGAAATCACAATGCTACGTCATCGGAAAAATACTGAAGACGACACGCGATGTCGTCTGCATTTACAAGGACATCATTTACGAGGAGGATCACAAATACAGAATCGGTGAGCCCGTCAAAGTGTACGGCGATGAGAGTTACTCGCTGAACATCAGCGACCACGTGAAGGTATCCTGTACTGGAACTGCCCTGGACGGGTATGTGCGATGTTTCTTATAATTTTCACTTCCATCGAATACGTCAGCTAATTTTAAACAATCTCTGATTACCAGTTCATATTAAATTTTATAAATTATTAACTTTAAATTTTGATTCACAATAATTGTATCTTATTCTTCAAAATCTTGCAGATCTCTTCCACGGTTAAGTCATTAATCTTAGATATTTCTTTCTTCTTCTTGTTAACGCTGGCATGGCTTTATTTTATCTTCTACGGTATTCTTCTTTAATTATTTCATCCTATTCTTATTACTATCATTCCAGTTCTTGCTTCCATTCCTTATCCAATCCATCGCCTCAATATTTTGACAAGTCTTCGCTCTTTTATTTCTTTACAGTAACTTTGCTAATTGTATTTCTTATCTATTTTATAATTTATTTCTGATATAGATTTCTTTTATTTCTTTCTTACACTTGTACTTTCATTGTTTTATTTACATTTACTTTTAAAATTGTGTCTTACTTTACATTCTGCTGTTTCACTTTTGCTAAGATGCTATATAATTTAATAATACCTTACTTTCAAATAATTGAGCAAAAGTATAAAATATACTCAGATCATATTTAGAATGGTTTGCCAAATTGATGAATAAATGACTAGGTTAGGTATCATGGCTTCAAGATGGTACGGTTACAAGGCGGGCCTGCGTCCAGTGGAGTTGCTTAACGTCACCAAGGGCGATGGTATCAAAGTGATGATCCTGTGCTTCGATTCTACATCGCACAATGGGTTCAGAAGGCGTATGCCCCATAGTTACAGCACCTTGGAAAAGATGGGGGCGACCATTCTACATGGGTAAGATTTACTTTTTTAAGTAGTTTCTTGATAATTGTATCAGTCTCCTCCATTTTATGGAAATCATCATACTCATCAACCATAGCTTAATGAGCTCAGTCTATTGGTAAAGATTTACTTACTCTTTACGTACACGTATATTTATTTCTGATTACCTACTTTTTCGTAATATTGAGTTGCCGTTTGCACCTGTAAACGTATAAGTAGCAGTTAAATAAGATTCTGTACATACTGTGTTAATTTTAAGTAATATATGGTGTTACTTATTTGATGCAACTTGAAATAAAAATGAAGGTTAGAAGAGAGATATTCCTCTAATTTTGGCGTTGTTCTATGTGGTTACCAATAAATCGTGAAATGGTCTAAAATACCTACCACAAAGGAAAGAACCACTCATGCCCAATAATCCAAGATTATTAGTCTATGATAATTTAAAACTATATGCGGAAATACCGCATTGCTCTTTAATTAAGATTTTATTAATGTATACGTGACATACGTCACGGTAATAAATTAAACCTGTTTTAATAATAAGAATCCACGTTTGAATATCAAACAACTAATAGTTCGCAAAACTATCCTAAATGTGTCGTTGCTAATATAATATAATATATATATATTCCGTCGAATCAAAAAAAAAAAGTATTTTCAAACATTTGAATAAAAGATCAAAACTCTCATGTCCATGATTTCTCAACAAATCCAATAAGTTCTGATGATGAACTCAACTTGGTTTTAAAATAAACGATCCTTCTATTGTTACAAGTTGAATTAAATGCCTTCTTTCACGCGGAGGGTGTCCAAAATCAATTGTCGACTTCACTAGTCAGTTGGGGGTTGGTGGATGTTACAATATCCTTATTAACTGATATTCTTTAAACAAGTCAGTTTCCTCACGGCGGATAACTTTCACGAGATATTTATTTGCAAACAGTATATCTGATTTATTGAGACAAATTCAAAAGTCAAACTTATTCCAGTTATAATATAATCGGTGATGGCACACCAGCGGCCATCATACCTCTGCTGTCCGGCAAAACTGAACTGGAACTACCAGAAGCGAGAATTAAGTTTGCGAAAAACAAACTCGTCGATCCGGAGAATTTCATTTTTAAAATATTGAAGAAATACGGGTGAGTCTTACTTTACTGCTGGTAGGTCTCTGTTGATATAGACTGCCTAGGTACCACCGCAGCGCCTGTTGCATCCGACAGACAGCATTGTGCGAACATTACTGTGTTTCGGTTTGAAAGGCGTTACAGCTACTGTAATTACTGGGATAATAAGACAATATGTGTCTCAGGCAACGAGCGCAATGTGATGCAGTACATAACATCCTCACTTGCACCACATTGATATAAGCGGATGTAATACTTACCATCAGGTGAACGTTCGGTTCGTTTTATTCTTTTACTGTATAAAAATTAAATTTGTTAACCGGAGACTCCTGAACGAAATATCGGCAAGGTCGTGAAGCACAAACGGCATTTACCTAATGCAATGAAATACTAGGATAATTGGACGTGGCGTTATATTTTACGCTGATGGTATAAAAATGTCCTACGTGGACAACCTCAGCGCGCTGCGAGGAGAGATTCATGAGACGCACCTCCGGCATAACACTTAAGCTTATGTCAGGAAGAATTAACCCTAACAGACTCTGGCTCCTGCGCGTTGATCTCCTGCACTATTATCGTCCAACCAAGGCGTACATGAGCGATAGTCTTAATTTTAAAGCGTGCAAAGTCGATGATCCCTTCAGTCACCTTCAACAGCAATCAGGGATTACTTTATTCGTACTCTCAATAGCCCAAGGCTACAGGTCTATAGAAGAAATACCTAGACTCAGTCTTATTGTTTGTTCTTTTAAATCCTAGATATCACACGGCTTACTTTGAAGACATGCCATGGATCGGAACATTTCAATATCGCTACAATGGATTTAAAGCCTTTCCAGCTGATCACTATCTGAGGGCCTTCTTCCTCGAAGAGTCCAAATATGGGGTGAAGTGGTGGAACGGTATCAATAAAAGACATTGTGTTGGCGATGTACCACAATATGGCTTCCTGTTGAACTTGAGTAAGCAGGTAAGATCCTCCTGGTAATGAATAAAGTCGTTGATGGTAAATTACTTAGCGCTAGTAATATGTCATGAATTATTTCTATACAATATCTAGTAGTCAAAATAAAACCTCAGTTCACAGCACTGGAGGATAGACACTTCTGCTTCACATTCATTGCCGACATCACCCACGAGGACTTCAACATGATATCCACGTCGGATGACGATGTCGTTGCGTTCCTGGAACACATGAAGGAATCGGGGAAGTTGGAAGATCATTTACTAATCGTCATGGGTGACCATGGAACCAGGTGAGATATCGTATAATGCAAAATCCATAGACTACTTTTATTGCTTGTAATTTTATTGAAGCAAAACGAACAGTATTGCTTGTAATTATTAAAGCCTCTGGTAAAACCTTTACTTAAAAGTATTTTATAGATATTCACCTCTCCGGGAGACGTACCAGGGTAAGATAGAAGAAAGGCTACCGTTGATGGCGATCATTCTGCCGGAGAAGTTAAAGATGAATCGACCGGAGGCGCTGGCGGCGTTGACGAATAACTCACGCGTTCTTACTACACCCTTCGACATACACACTACCGTGGTCGACGCAATGGGGCTGAAGCAGCTGGCGAACAAGTATGTGGTACCAGGTTCGAAGATACCCAGAGCGATGAGCCTTTTGGAACCGGTAATCTGAAATTTATTGTCAGCAAATCACGCGTAACACATTTTTTAGCTAAGATTAGAAGCAAATATTTTGTTCTTTTTTCCGTCTAAATTGGGCTATTTCTTGATTTCTAGAAGAAATTAAGGGCTGTTTATTCACCACTCTATCGTGTTATATACACATATCCTCAAAAGCTGTCCTTGGAAATCATGGCTTTCTAACGCTTAGGGCTTTTTACTAATTGCCTTGTAACGCAGAAATTCTAGGTACAGTTATGGGTCCACGTATTGGTGAGATTGGATAGTGGTACTAATTTTTGCAACCACCCTGATCTGTTCCCACTCTTACAACAATTTTACCGTATTCCGTCTAATAATATACGAGAGTCACAGGGTTTGGGATGAGCACACTGTCTTCTGCGGTGAAACTAAGGTCAAGGGTTAGCCAATTCTTAATCAAAATGTCTGGTTTACTTTTAGATCCCTAAGAACCGAACCTGCGGACAGGCGGCTGTGTTGTCTCACTGGTGCGTTTGCACCAAGTGGTACAACGTGGAGTCGTCCAACTATTTATACGAGCGCTCGGCCACCGCCCTCGCCAACTTCATCAACGACATCACAGAGGAAATGCGGTGAGTTGACGGCACGTCATCTGGAATACTTTATATTCAAATAAATGATATAAGGTTAAAGATGTGTATCTTTACATTATCTATTTCATTGCATGTTTTATTCGATAAAACGGGTTATGAAGAGTTCTCAGCTATAATTCAAAGTAGTGAATTCACCATTAAAGCTCCACACAACATGTGGTCTTGGATCGAACCAGGAACCTGTAGATACAAAGCAGTTACCTATTGAACAACAAAGTTTATTGTTTTTATTCCAACAATTTTCCCTTAACAACTGATAGGTTGCTTCTTAATGTACATTAAATCTTTTTTCCTCATTGTCTGTCCCAATCGCACGCGCGTCAACGTACACAGGACCAAGTGCGTGTTGAGGAAGTTGACCTCTGTGGAGTGGGTGATGATGCAGCGCTCCAACGATGACATTCTAAACTTCAGATACGGCAGCGACGGCGACGGGTTGCATCACAAGTACGTCACCGCGGAGGTGAAGGTGCGGATGATGTTTGGTTTTTTTTTCATCATTGGTTTTTATTGGCCCGAGTATGTCTTTCTTTTCATTATTTGCCTTTTTTAATTCTTTTCTTCCCCGCTTACAATATTTTCATTTCTTCTTTCATACTTTCACTCTTAGACCTTACACCTTAGACCTACCTCATACCGTCTTTACATGTGCTTGTTTTTTCTTTCATACATCACCCCTTAATCTTCAATCACCACTTATTACAATTTGTTTATAACTTTTTCTTTCCTTTCCATATTTCATCTTTTTATTTTCTTTATCTTATTGCATGTTTTCTTTCTTGCTCTTTATTACATTTACTATTATTTTACACTTTTATTTTGTGATGTTTTTATTGAATCATAAAGTAGATCATGTATTTGTTAGAAGTCACTATATAGTCACGTTCTTCCAGTTTTCGTTTTAAACTAAGCGAGATATATAAATTCTACTTGGTCGTAAGAGATATGTTGGAGAGAAAGCGAAGGAGACTGATCCTAAGATTGATCTATTCCAGATTCAACCCTGATGCTGTCCGATTAATTACGATGCTCAGATATGTGACAGTTAATTTTTTTTTATTGCAGGCACAACCTAGCAGCGAGTATTATCAGGCAAAGGTAAGCAATAAAGATAAGGTTGAGGATAAATAATAGTTAGTATTAATGACTTAACCGCTAGCTAATATTTCTTGCTGTGGGAAATTTTAATGACGACTAAACGATGTTTATTGTTTATCATGTTATAATACTAGGTTAGGTTTAACTACAGATTTACAACGTGATGTTTAGGCTTATTAACTTCTGACAAATATTGTTTACTTCACAACAACATCAAAATAGTTTTTAGAAAATGTTTAGAGTTGAGAGATGAAGGAGAGGGATGAATAGGTTTTACGAAAACGATCTCGCTGTTGTGATACTAGGATCATAGGAAAATTGGTGATTTAAATACCAGGAAACAGCATTGTTATATACTTTTAAGTTAGAATTAGGCCTTTTTCTAAAAGGTTCCCAAATCATATCATATCGGCAACACAGCTAAAGACAATCAATTCTACAAAGTAGTTTAGTTATAGGATGCCTGAAATGCGTAACGGAAGGACTGTTAATCAACTAGATGATGTACAGATCGATTTAAACTCACCAATACATCAAAACAATGATATTTTTCCCAAGATATTATTAAAGCTTCACTCGAAATGATTATAGATCGTCATGAGCCCGGGTCGAGCGGTGTTTGAGGGCACCATGAAGTATTACTCCAGAACAGATAAATTTTTCATATTGGAGAACGACATATCTAGGATTACTGCGTAAGACCTATCTCCTGATACTATGTTGATGCAAGATGATAATCCTTTTTTACGTACAAAAGCGACTATACTAGCAGAATGTTATAATTTAGTGTTTAGTTAAACCCTGCTGAACCTTGCTGTCTTATGGATTATATTCTCATCTATTCCAAGCTTTCTTACATTTCGATTATCTATGGTCTTCATCATGTCATTGACCATCTCCTGATGAACTTGCCAAATGTAAATCTTGATTTGATTTACCTACAAGAAAACTTTATTAAGAATATTCATATTGATATTCTTATATGGTTTTTCCAACATCTGTAGTGCACTGTAGATTTTTCATAATCCATATAGAAAGGAGACGATTAGAAGTTTTATCATTGACGTCAGCCGAACATTCACTACTGAACATTGTCTTCTTCAAAGGATCACACCTGTCTTGTGCTGAATCCCAGCGGTTTCAGCGGCAATCATCAAATCATCGATCCACCTTGCAGGATATTCACCTGATGGCTAATAAATAACAAAGTACCGCTAATCAAAATATTATCAGCATCACATTAAGTTTTGTTATCCCCGTGGTTTACGAAGGAAACTGGCGCTACTATTGTACTTAGCTAAGATTTTCTCCGACACCGGTAATATGCAACTCTTCAACAGATATGGCGACCAGCCGTCGTGCATCAGCGCGACCCATCCGCACCTCAACAAGTTCTGCTTCTGCAGAGACAAGCTGTCCAAGTTCATATCCATTGATTAACGGAATCCAACCATTTGTTTTTAACGCAACATAAACCTCTAAGCTTATTAACACTGTTGCTTGTTAGTTATTAGAATTAATATAACGTTATAGCGCGATTCAGATATCGCAGGTAATAAATAATATAATAGCAGCAGTTTTGTTATTCCACATCATCTCATTACATCTTTGCGTTCTCAAGGTGGACCAGAAGATAATCCCAAAGTCCACCTTTATACAATGTCTTCATCTTCGTCGCCATTCCTCTCTGATGGGCGCTTTCATAGTGAATGCGTATAGTGGCAACGATGATGAGCCGTTTACTGCCGCCTTTACCTGGTCAGTCCATATCATAGGTGTTCTTCCCCGTGGCCTGGTACCCTCAACCTTTCCCTGGACCACAAGTCGCTCAATAGCTACCTCCACTCGGCAGCATACGTGGCCAAAACTTTGAGCATACGAGACTGTACCAAAGATGATAAACGCTTCTTGTTGCCGAGTTCTCGTATAGACTCGTTGGTACGAAATACACAATGTAAGTGAAGGTAAATAAATTATCACAACCTATTGATGTCCACTGCTGGGCATAAGTGTTATCTAATAGACGCCAAAAAGGTACAGGATCCATATTGCAATGTATTTTACACTTTAACAACCTTGTATTTAGACCAGTCAAAGCTTATAATTTATGTATCCTAGCTCGAAAGGCTGTAGCTGATAAAATTGAAGTAAACACGCCGACAGTCACAATGTAACAACTGTGTAACAATCTTAACTACTGGCTTATGAATTGAACGCTGTCTTATATTTGTCAATGGGTAAATACCATTTCAATTTTGGATGGTGAAGCTCGCCCATGATACTCTCGCTCTTCACTACCTGTGATGTTGTCATTACGGTTGCTAGCAAACTATGTGTAACACCGAAATCGATTCAGGGAACCAGCGAAGAATAAAACGAAAAAAGTAGAATTTTACAGCTTCACCGTACGCAAGGCACACGAATTCGAAATCTGCGAGGTAACCAATGATCAGGAGAACTGACTTTCGCGAGATGCTTACCGCCCGTTATCGAGTACAAGGAAATAGGAAAAGAATTAAACGACCTTCAACTCATTAATCACGCTGCGGTCAGGTCGAACAGGAAAATGCTGATGCATCAGCAGCCTTGCACTGAGCTGATGCACTCGCCCGCGGGGAAAAACAAAAACGGCATGTAGAGGAATTTACCCGCCGCGCAGTATCAGCTCGATGACAACTGCCAGTGTAAGGCTGGCTGCAGAAAGGCGACATTTATACACTACTACATTTTATCAGATATTTAACCAACTCGAAAAAGGAGGTTCTATTAAGATTCTATGTGTTTGTTGCATAATATCTCCCTAAACTTTTAATTAGGGAGTTAAAGTCGTAGTATATATTATACGATTGTGTGTATCTCATTGAGTGGTGTTAGAGATCCTTTTTTTTTGGAGAAGGTACTTCTCGAAGGGGTGTAAAGGTTTCTGCATAACAACTCACTGAACCGAACCCAATCCCACCTGCTCATAGTACACCCTACTAAACAAGAAAATGTTTTGGCTGTCACCAACCCGCATTGGGACAGAGTGGTAGGAAATGATCCAAATCTTCCCATATGAATCCCTACCCTTTGTGGCCGTCTTTAACGAAGACCTATATCTAGCTGTGGTCTATCGGCTGATAATGATGATGAAACATTTCTACATGATGCCAATAACAAAGCAGAACTTCGAAACGCAGCATTAAATTGTTCGGTGTGAACTTGTCTTAATAACTAGTTATGAGTGGACAGAAGTGGCGTGGAGACGATAAATATATATTAATAAAAAAATCCTTTCGTATGTATAATTAAAAAATTGTGAGAATGGTATTAAAGAAAATATTTGATATAATTAAATCTATCATCATTATCAGCCGACAGACGTGCATTGCTGGGCATAGGCCTCCTACAAAAACTATGTTCTATTTAAAATGATGATACCATCTATTCATTGAATGGTGTGTGATGATATTTCTAAGTTTCTAACTGCGATGATGATAATCGAAGGAATATTTATATCACGCATAAATGTTTGGTTCTAAATTGATATTGATATTTTGGATGTTAATACTATTGTATATTGTAGTATTGATGTGGATTGTGTGATAATCAAGGACATGAATTTTAAAAAGATACATCAAATGAAAGCAACCGGGCCAGCTTTAGATGCGTCCTTACAACATAAATGTTAAACATTTACAAAGGTAAAGGTGTTTTATTAAGAAAAAGAATTTTTGATATTAAAACCTGCTGCGTACTTATATTTATGTTGTATATCTAACCCAGCGTTCCCCAACGTGAGGCCCACGCCCCACAGGGGAGCAATTTGATTGTTAAGGGGGTCAATTCCAAAATGGATTCGACACGAGTTTAACACCGCTCTCTTTCACTGCAAGCCATGCTAGATTACAATGTCAAATATAACAAAAAAAAAGTAAATTGTTAAGTAATTGCAGCAGCTTCAGATGATGGCAAATTCTTAAACAATATTTTTTTTTAATAGTGATAATTGTGTGTGTTACACATAGGTATAGAATTTTGGAAAGGCTAAAGTAGGGGAGCGCACAAAAAAGGTTGGAAAACACTGCTTTCACCTCACTCATTATAATACTTAATTCATACACACTATGGAATAAGGTGGAGATCGACGCATTTGAATAGCATGATGAATAAAGAGTCTTTACTCTCCTTGTGATAGAATATCACGAGTACCAACTGTTGGAACAAGAAATCAACTAACATAATAATTATAGTAGTTAACACTCTCCACAGTTTTCGCTGTGAATGTAAAAGAAGTTGTTTATAACTATGCACAGAGAATCCCGACAGTCGGTAGCAAGATGCCGAGTGGAGCGGTGAGTTAAGTTTTAAGTTACTTGCGAATAACATTACATATATTACTTAGTTCATACACTTAGTTGCGTATGATCGGTGGTCACCATTTAAAAAGTTAATTCATGTAATTATTTGTAACAAAATATCACTTAATGTTTATCTGATGCCTCCACAGTTTACGGTCTTGTGTTTAATGTGTTAACTTAATTACTATTGGCTTACACTTTACTTAAATTTCACATAATGTTAAGTGACAATGAAGCCGTGGACTGGAAGCGCGCTTTCATGAGATATTTTAACTATGATAATTTGGGGCCCGGAACACAACGATGCTGTTATGGTGGCAATCATGGTAGCTAGCTATGGAGGTTCGGAAAATTACCTAACTTACCCGCACACAAGAAATAGTGTACTATTTGTGTTAGTTCCCTTACTGTTCCCTTGCAGATGGCACTTCGATTCGTGTTCGTATGCGTCGCGGCGCTGCAGGCCGCTGCAAGTAGCGCCGAGGTCTGCAAAGGCCTGCTGTTTGACGGCAAACACTATATCGAGCAGCCGATGAAGAGCGACGTCTACAAGCCCGCCTCCCTCGCCGTCGACTACAAATCCAACGTCCTATACTTTAGCTACATCCACCAGACCGGCGAGGTGTACTACAAAACCGCCAAAATCAATCTGAAGACGAAAGAGTTCACCGAACTCGAGGTCAACAACGGCTTCTCGTTAACGGTGGATCAGAAACACCACAACGTGTACATCGGCGGCTACAAAGGCGTCTACAAGATGAACTCTCGGAGCAACAAAGCGCACCTCATCGTGCCCGGCGTGAACGTCTGGGACGTCTTCTTCAAGGGCGTCCTCTACTACATCGAGTTCCTCAGCCAAACACTTTACAAGTACGCGGACGGCAAGTCGACGCCGGTTGAGGATCTCGCCGGAATTAAAGTATACTACTTTGTCATCGACGATGAAGATTACATAGTTTATAGCAACGGAACTGGTCTGTTCGGCAAGAAGCAGGAGTAGACGGAACCAAACTTTATAAGGAATTTGACAGTGTCGACGTAATCAGAGACATAGTTCTAGACAGGATCGGAAGAGTGTTTGTGGTGTCCGCTGATGGTATATACCTGGTGAATAAGGTAACCGAATCGTTGGAGAAGGTAGCGGAGATACAGGATGCTTTCGGCATGGCGTTCGATGCTGAGAACCAATTGGTATACTCGAAGGAGAACTCCCTGGTGCGTCTCATTCCTAACAAGAGCTGCCAATAAGTGATGACTATATAATCACATTTTATTTAATGTATATTCTAAGATGTTAGATTTTCTCTGACTTTCATTTAGGAGGAAATATACTTAATTATAGATCTGTATAATAATTAAATATATGTAATAAAAACACTATAACTTTTTATCTTTATTATATCCCAATGCAAAAATAGGAAACGTGCGAATAGACAACCTTACTTTGAAGCATGTATCACTGCATTAATGTTTATGAAGAGAACAAATATTGTTTTCATCGTATCAATTTGACTGGCAAATAATAGAATTTGTTAGAAACTCTTTAAGACACTGATAAATATTTTATCTAGTGATACACACTTCCAACAGGATCATCACTATTACATTTATATCACATGATGTTAAGTATCAAACAGGCAGCGGATGTGTTGCTCCAGAATAGATTCCAGGTCTTCCGTGTTACTATACAAACGGCCATCAGTTAGGATTTATTATCACAATATATAAAAGCATTTTGTCTGCTGGTTTTATTAGTTATTATTAAGTTTAAATATGTTCAAAACGTCGCAATATTAGTAAACAAGTTGGCAACTTGTGAAACCGGTTAAAGGAATCGCCGGTTTTATTAACATGCTTCTGTCATGTTTAAAACAAATTCTTTATCCTCTTGTGATACTTTTTTTAAATGGCAGCCATTTGTTTCGATAACAGGAAAATTATTTTCGAAATACTAAAGAAACAAATTACAATTGAGAATATTTGTTGGAGAAGTATGGTGCGATACAGCTATTGAGATTCCCAGCGTCAAGTGGCAACGAGCAGGGTAGTGTTTTCATCTTTCTCGTTTAAGTGTTTTAAGTCTTTGATGGATGTAGCAGCGTCATCATGACCTAATAATATAAATCTATTAAAAAGCTTAGTATACCAATTATACATTAAAATGAGATCTTCGCTTATGTTCAATTATTGCTGCCTCATCTAATAGTATAGATAAATTTATAGAATGTCTCAAGTGTAATTCCATGAAGTCTCTCTGACTATGACTATATAACGCTAATAAAATTACTATCGTCATTAGTATAAAATACTTACATAATAGTTTTGTTTTGCAAAAACAAAATAATTGTAGTAGTCTTTAAATGTTTTAACATTTATAGTGCCATCTGTTGGTATTATTTATAACTCCTACAACAAACGAATTTTTATCTTTAATTTATAAACTTAGGACAGCGCCATCTCGTAACATTTAACGAAACCGAGTAGACAAATATTACTCGCTGTTTACTACAATAGTTGGTTATTAATTAGCACCACCTTAGCCATTTTGTCATCTATACAAAAACGCTTTTCATTTACATTTTTCACTGTGCCAAAAAATTAGAAAATGCCACTAAACGCTATCGAATTAATTTTAAAACTAAGACAATACAGCGAGAAACCATTACATTCTTTCACAACATTTCAGTTGGACAAAATATATGATATGACTAGTTAGACGCCCTAGTAGAAGAGTAAAAAAAATATATGGTGTAGAAGAATATCTTGAAATAACATGAAGAAAAGTGGAAAAGAAGTATAGGATACCAGAAGTCATTATGATTTGTCCTCCATTATGTAAATTTAAAAATGTTTTGTGCTGGTGACTCAAAGCATTTAACCATTTAAAAATCACTTACTTTTTTCCAGATGTTTCTTTCACTTTTTATTTCTATTGCTATTCTGAATTATATTATCTTAAGATGCAATTTCTGTTATGACCGCAGTTTGTGGCTCAGTTATGGGCTAATTCTTTGGAAAGGTGCGGTCTTTTCATAACAATAGTGTAGCTACTGTTTATTAACTTAATGCGCTTTATTGACGACTCTTTACACCATACGATCATCATACAACCATATATAATATAAACATTAGTAAATAAAATCTATCTAAGATTTCAGCTCTTAGAATCATCATTAATTTTGGCAATTCTTAAAATAGATATTGCGTTTACTTACTAAATGCTACTTTCAATTAAATATATTACATACTTGTATTTATGTATACTTGTAATTATGCTTTTAAAATAATAGGAGATAATTGAAACTAACATACATACATTAAATAAATGTTTATTAAAATACAATACATATATGTTGATATTATCCATTTATAACAACCGTCGTGGGGTGTAATTTATGTAAAAAAACAACTGCAACGTAAAGGTGTATCAGGGAAACGGAATGGGGCCGCACCTTTTTATACCATACCATATATATTTAATTGACTTTTTATAACATATCGACACAATGAGTAAAAAGTTCACATGAAGGCAAGTACCCTGTTCAAAAAACGCATCAACATGTTCACACTAATTCAAAAAAGTAATAGTTCAGTTTGTAAAGAGTTTTACATCACGTAGAGGTGCAGATTCAACTCCATTAAGCATGAGTTGCTGAAACTATTGTGAAAAGTCGACATGTTCCAAGCACAACGGCTTTCGTGGATCCATCAACCCGCACTTTGCCTACGTGGTAGATAAATGGGCTTGACTCTCTCCCCGTGATAGAAAGTCTTGTACTATAGCAGTAAGCACATTAAAACGGTTTTTTCTTACCATTTGTTGTTATTTTTCAATATACGTATCTATATAGTTTATGACAGTTGTACAGAAATTGATATAGAACTGGCGTTTAAAACCATTGTGGCGTAGGCTGCGGATAAAAACGAGGAGTTATGATTATGAAAATAAATAGATCTAAGAATATATATCTATACTTTTGAGATATCACATGACAAAAATGAATAATCAATAATTTGTGTTGCTCTGATCTTCCAAGATAGGAGACGAAGGAAGCAGAGGTTAAGAAGAAGAATAAATCTTAGTTTTATTGCCTGTTTACAACGGAATTGATTTTAGAAAGGCTATTTCCAAGTTGCCAAATCAATATCTAACAACGTCGAGTGCAATGTCCTATCTTCTGTACAATAAACCAACTATGGACATATTAGAATTCTTGATGTAGAGTCATATCATATGTATACTTTGGAATATACATATAATATGTTAATATGTGTATTCAATCAAATTCTGCGTTAAAAGCTTTCACCGTATAACAAGTATTTATCTATAACGATAATGTATAACTTGATGAGAACTTGTGAGCTCTCCCGCTCGCCTGGCGCAAGGTGAAGTCTACGCTAACGACCGCAAAATCTGCTCGAAACGCACTCCGGCATAATTAAAAAGCGAAATATTCCTCCCCACGTGATTAAAGGGAGGCCTTCTTCGCGCCCGCCACCCCATTTCCTTCGACGCTGGTCAGTTAGAACCCAACTGCCTCACAAGCCATGTCGTAGCCTTAGAAACTGAACTCTAAACAAAAACAAGAAACGTCGCTCGTGTGCTTCCTAATAAAGAGAATAGAAGCGTTCATTATTGTCATATTAATGCGGTGATTTTATGTAATCGCTTAGTTATGTATGCAAGTGAACACGTGTGCTGGAAAAATGGCGAACGTTAGAGCTCATGCTGCACAGACCGAATCCACCATCGCAAGATGAGCAGTAACTGATCGTCTGTAAAACATGAACGAGAACAGTTATCGTGGTTTTGTTCCGATTTAATTTACAGGATTAAATCAAAATGGCGGGTTGTTCGCGTTTTCGCGCCAAAAAAACGAAAATCTCGTTCGTGGTGTCGGTAATTTTTTACCTTTTCAAAATCAAATTGAAATGACAACATTTCTAGAAGTTATAGACTAGAGTTTGTCGAAAATGTGAACTTGTGTTTTGTGCTGTCCCGTTTTGTCTGCTTTTGTGTGTGTGTGTGCTTCGGTGATAGGATATTGGATGTCTTAAGGTCTGTATGAACACTTAATATGCTGCCGTCGCTTAGTCATGGAACATAGGGTCTGACGTCAGCGGCTTTTTGTGCTATTAAAATATAATCTAAGCTATTCTAAGTAAAATTATGGCGAAGTGGCCGCTCCCTAATAGGTAATACGGCTAAAATGCATCATGTCTAACTAATTCTATAAAAACATTTTACACGTTTTTTTAGTATCAGACGACTCTTTCTGTCTCCATTTATCTTGTCTCAAGTCTTACTCCTTTACTTTTCTAACCTAAAAACACGACGTTAAAAACTTCCGCCAAGAATTCTCTGTTCATTAATACATATGATATAAAATTTAATAATACTTCAAATAACTTAGCTACAATACTCATTCATCGTTACCATCAGCAAATTTACGCCCACTGCTGGGTGTAGACATATTTCATTTATTCCCTGTTATCACCGTCCAGATCTTAATCTGATCCTAGTTTCTCTAATTGTCAAAACAACCGCATCCCAGACATCAAACAACTATTAACAGTTTCAAAAAATCTGATTTTTACCTTCTATTATGGTAATTGAAATAGTAAAATGTGATTAGTGAAAGTATATCCTGATCTTGACTTGATATCTCCATATTACCTATTTGTGCCAAGTTGTTCAAATTTATTTGCAGGATTCTGTGACTTTTTATATATCAATCGTTTGACTGGAATCATAAAACCTATCCAATAAACCAACGCTAAGATCGCGATGAGCTTCATCAAATATATCCTAATTAGATCGTTATTGTCAAGGATAAGTATCATACTTAATATAAAATGAAGACTACTGTTACTCTGAATGTAAATTCAAAATATGTTGATTAAAGAAATATAGTTGTTATGATGCCATACTCCTAAATATTTCCAGTACTTCACAGAGCTATTAGATCAAAATCATTTTAAGATCAAAGAAAACCACTTGTAACAAAAGCTAGCGGGGATAATAGAATTGAGAACACTTTTAGTACAATTTAGATGCTAAATTTAAAGTCTACTAGTATCGAAGAAAGTACGACTAGTAATTAGATTTTAAATGACGATAACATTACTTTTCTATACATTTGATATCTCAATTAAGATGTAGGTAATTTATTGCATCAGGTTGTCAAGTTGAACTCGAAGCCTCCAGTTCCTGAACTAGGAATTTGAACTGTACCCCAGTCCCTGTCCGTTTATGACATAAGATTTTAGTTAAGTCTTGTTTTATAATTTATTCGCATCTTAACCTGTCCTTGAGGTGATGACTCAATGTGAATCCTCAAACGAACACCCAAACGATGTCGCCCACAGCTTACAGCCTTTCGAAATAATACATTTATAGCAACGCCTATTGTGGCGCAGACGACTGATTATCATATTAAACTTTAATCTTTTAGAAAACTTAGCGGGTTTTGATATTTACGGGGACTAGTTTATTGATGACAGGAATATTCTGAAGATACCCTGACACGGGAACCTATAATTATGCGAGATGTCCATCCATTGAAATCACCACGAAATGGTGTCTATGATACTTTTATTCATCATGGCATTTACTTTTCTAGAATCTTTACTGTGCTACGACAAACTACTATGAGTGGCCCCCACCCCAAGAGCAGTAAACACTAAGATCGTTTTAGTTACCATATACGTCAGAGCTTTCCTGGTTGCTTAAATATGCTTCCTAGAACGAGGTACTCTTTAATGTCTCTAGAAATGATTGAAATAGATATGAGATTAGTTTTAAGGTTATTAAATCTATGTCTTAAATAAATCCAATTATAAAAGTAGATAAACCTTTTTTATCATAAGAAAACATAATACTTGTATATATACAAATATGTGGATTGCTTACTATCGAGTACGTCCTGCTTGCGTAATTACTTACCAGTATTAAAAAGAAACTTAACATGCACTTACTGTTGGTAACCTTTATGCAGCTGACTAGTATCGTCTAATAGCTTATTGCTGGTAACTAAGAATAGAGTAATCTCGTCTATGTGAACTACAAAGACCTTGAATGCAAAGCACTTCTTATTATCATCATCGTCCTATAGTTCTCCACCGCTAAACATAGAGCTGTGCCATCTATGTCCAGCACCACCGGTCCGATGCCATCTCCATCTAACAATTCAATGTGATCTTCAACAAGTCTTCAGCCATTGTGACTATGATTGATAAAGATGCCTTTTCTTCTTAAAGCAGAAATTCCTAATTTTTTCATGAATCTTCTTCCTCACCCATGACCACAAAATACATTTTAAAACATTCTCTTACTATGTAGAGGAATTTTAAGGAAATATTTATTTCTCCCCCCGTGCCCTTTACGTCTACCTCAATCCCCATAAGACATCCTCAACCTTGTCCACATCTTCAAATTTTCCTCTAAAGATCCTTATCGTCCGTCCTCCTCACATTTACTTCCTTGGTCTATGTACTGCGGTTGTTCCTTGCTAATATACTAGTGAAACATGAGGTGACATAACATGACACAAGTTGTCAACTTGTGTCACTCATTGTCAGGTGAACGTTCTACTCATTCAGATCTTGTGTTGTATAAAAACAGATATTATGTAAGTTTTAGCCGTCTGCCATCCCCAATGAAGTTTAAAAAGAGGTGGATAGCAACCCACATGCAGTAGACGTGAGACGTCAAGGTGAGGGTCGAGGTCGGCTCGCTGATTGCGACAGGGATCTCTACCTTTTCAATTTAGAATTATACACAAAAATTAACTAAAATTACGTTTACCGTCAAATGTGGAAATAATACTGTTTGAAGGCCGCTGTAGCTTATCTCAAAATTTGTTGTTTCCGAGCAAAACGCTCGCTAGACACTGGATACATTTTAGAATTTTTGAATAGGTTCACATTTAAACAAATGTACTGCAGATTTTCCATATTCGTCTAATAGATGATGATGCTCAGCTCGGTCCGAAGATGCAAAGGAATATTCGTATTCCTGTACGATTATTAATCTTCCATTTCACCCACGACGTTTTCTCGCACGGTGTAGAGGGTGGACCCTCCAAATCAAATTAGCGGCAGCTAGATATGGCTTACGCTGAATCATCAAAGGATCATTATTTTGATTTATTGACGCCACACTGTCCTAGATAACGCTAAACGCAACTCACCTTTCAATAGCGCTACAAACCAGCATTTCTTATTATGTCAGTAGAAGGAAGCTAGTAAGTAGTAAGCGCAGTAATAACTAAAGAAATTAATCCTCTTACTATTACCCAATAAAATTTCAAGTACTACCTTTTCGGACATAGACAAAGGTTACAATAAAGCACTTACCTGCAAAAACTCTTGATGTAGAATCTTTATAGACAGGGGAATTATTAATATGTGAAACTGAGTTGTTCCTATTTACTTAATTTTGAGCTTGGTTTCTTTCTACATCAGGTCATCTTTAAAGTATACTCATTCATACAAAAGGAGAAAAATCAAAATCGGATACTTAGTTAAAAAATATGAAGTTCTTCACCTCGTTTAATAACTTCTACCTTGTTGTTTGTTAAAATGAGCTACAGTATATAAACTTGACAGTTTAAAATAATATATACTATACATAAATGGTTGATCTGTAGCGTTAGATTCTCAAAGTTATTTAAAAGATGTCCGTACGAAAAAAGATTTCCTAATATGCCAAAGACGTATAGAGCTATTTCGATGACGCGAACAGGAAATGGGAGCCGCGCGCTCCCGCTCGGAAACCAACAATTTCCGGTATTGAGAGACTACATTACACACCGAACTATGAAATTATTGTACCTTGAAAATAATCCTGAAGCTTATCAGCTACACAATGTACATGTTAATTCCATTACCGTATGAAATAGAGTATGGATAGTTACAGAGCTTGTTTATAACGGTTTGTTTAGATACTCAGTACATGTTGCAATCCTGCTGCTATCACAGCATCGCTGTTTTGGCTATGATCAAATTAAAGGGAGAGTATTCTGGTCTTACACCCTTTCACTTTATACCATGGGAAATGGAAATCAAGTGATAGTTCTTCAAAGAGATACAGTACGCATCATTGTACACATACATACAATTTCACGTAGAAAACTTACAAACCTCTCCATCCACAATAACATGAATTATAATCGAGGTTATGTACTCGTTGTGGCTCATAAAAATTCACAAAATGGCGGTGATTATACATGTGTAGTGTAATAGTTTAGGTTTGTGTTAACTGGCCCTAGTCACCGTGCTTCCTTAATGAGAAATGTACGAGGATACGCCGATAGGTCTATTAGTCGCGATATCGTGTTACAAAGCAATTATGAAACCGTTCCATGTCCTCCCTCCTCCTCCAACAGTCCTGACGGCACTGGAACAATGTGGAACTCCAACTTTTGATGGTTCTTGGCTAAAGCATATAAATGTAGATATAGTAATAAAACAAGAATAAATCAACTGCTGCAGAATGTTTTATGGTTAATCTCAACCGATAATATCTTGAAAAATTTGAATTAGAGCGACAAGTAATGATCGCTTAAGTAGGCCCACGTCCAGCAGTGGACATTATTAAGCTATAATCATGATCATAGATAATTTCTTCCCTTATTACTCCGTTGTTAAAGTTAAACATCATAGTATTGAAGTTAAAAGAACTTATTATCAACCGAACATTCACTGTCAATAAATTAAGTTACTTTTAACTTAAATGCTATGATGTTTAACTTTAACAACGGAGTAATAAGGGAAGAAATTATCTATGATCAGCCAAATATTTCAACGGTCCAGGACATAAAAATTAATAGTATTTTCTGTAGGTCACAAGTACAAATGTAGGGGCCGCCGTGAGGAACACATTATTCGGCTCAACAACAAAAACAACACGAAGGACGCCCGGTCGTCCTTGAAGCGGTTTCCTCAAATAGCTTTATCAGGACCGGCATCAGGTGATCTGTGCCAAGGCCACACATTGGCTATTTAACACGGGGAATGGGGGTACGGAGCTCGGCGAGCTCTAATGTCGCTCGGATTTAGGACACCGCGTAGGTGGACCTTTGTACTCATTTACATGCCCGACTACTTGTGAAAAGCAAACTGTTATGGTTATGAAGAAAAATTAGTGTCCAACGTACCTCAGCAAAAATCTAGATCTTTTCTGTATTCCAAGTGTAATGAGTAAAGTAAATATTCTTTATTGTAGAAGCCTTTGTAAAATAGTACATACACTCGTATATACTGCAATGAGATATGATATAGCATTGATATATATGTTTATATACTTCTTTGATGACGATGTGTGAAAATAAGAGGAGTTGATTCTCTGAGTTGAAGTCAGTTGTATGTAAGGCATTTTGTAATTAAAAAAGTGTACATATATCTGTATATACCATCATCATCAGCTGATAGACGTGAACTGCTGAACTTAGGCCTCCTTTATAGATCTCCACATCGGCGGTCTGTTCTGTCACATCCATTAAGTAGCTGCGATTCTCTCCAGATCATCGGTCCACCTTGTGGAAGGCCTGTCAACACTAAGTATATATATACATATCGGCTGATGATGATGATGGTATATATAGATATCCCGCTTAGTATCTGGCGGTTCTTCTTCTCAGGTCCGAAGCATTTCTTCTGCAAATTTCTAGTAGATTTTGACGTTTAATGAATGAAGGAATGTTCCTATGTTAATCCAAAATTTTATCTTTGACCTTTATGAACCACTTTTAACATGATGAAAAGGCATGAAGATCCATATTTCATAATTAACGCCTGATAGATTTCAAAATGAATCATCTCAAGCATCATTCGTCCATGACGACCTCGATAGTAATATCATAAACATTATCTTTTTACCGCCGCAGCTTTTTTTTGCCGGCAAATATTACTGTTTGAAGGACGCTGTAGCTAGTAAAATTACTTAAGTAATGAAACTAGAGATGTTATTATGTGTCAAGGTGAGGAGTAACGTGTTGTTCTGTGTTTATCGTTGTAACCAGCGCCTCGTTGTTATGAGCGGCTGCTTATCAGGTCAACTTCCTGGTTGTATCGTCAAATTAAAAAATCAACAAGTTGTAATACGGTTCGTTCAATTAAACGAGGCATACGTTTATTATAATGGCTGCTTTACCTTCATTCCGCCGTGAATAGTTTACATGGTACACAATTAACTACAGTAGCCATGGCTGTAGTTAAAGTATTCGTAAGAATGCTTCTGTAAAGGCACTTACAATTTCCTTTTTATTCTACAATGCGACAAGATGAGCAAGACAATCACTTAACGGTAAGTGGTGGTAGAATGATGTATTTCACCATATTGCGTTCATCGCCTTCGTAGCAACATGACTGGCTACAACGCCTTTAAAACCGGAACACAGTAATGTTTACACACTACTGTTTGTACCTAAATGGTCTCCGGCCACAGAGAACTAACAGTAATAAACTTATTTAATAGTTGTATAGATCTGATAGTAAGTTTCCTAGTCTTCTTCTTTGCGTTAAAATGCCTAAGGAGTTTATTTAGGAATATTATGCAGTAGTTTCCTCTGGCTGCACCAAACATTTCCGAGGGTGGTTAAACAATATATCGATCAGCAGAGCCTCATCCAGTATAAATCACCGTGAAAGTCGTCGCTCATCCAGTTAATCATACGACCCACCGACGAACAGTTACACTTGACATTGGGCTGGATGAGATTATTACAATTCTCACATTATTACTATAATTATCATAGGCAAAAGCATATTATAGCTATTTAAAAACACTCAAAAAATTATTTTTGAAGTGAATCTTCCTCACAGTTGGTGTGAATTGCATTTAATGAAACGAAAAAGTGTAACGAAAGAGAGACAATATTAAATGTATCTGTATGATTCCGGCTGTGAAAGAACAAGATGAAACGTCTCTCTTTAGATTTTCTATCCCCCGTCACATAAAATTATCCATTAACCTGATCTTTCTTTCCTTTCCTTTTCTCTCTCCTTCTTTCTCTGTCTGCTTTTCGCCTTGACAGTATATTAATTTCATTTAGTCATTAAGTAACCAGAATACGAAGTTTCACTTCCAAATCATGAGAACTCACACTCGTATTTAATTTACTTTTACAAACAATTAAACTTACTACTCGTTGCTGAAATTGTGTAACTGTAACCTACAGGAAGTGGTACTTAATTAAGTAAGATAAGCAGATGAAAAGATATGCTTGAAATCTTCGTCCGAGCATTTGAATACATCCCCAGTGCCAATGAGACCATGTTCATCTTCAAATCGCATTTTCTTCTCCATCGTGCTGATTTTGATGTCTTTAATGTTAAAAATTAGACTGTCACTAAAAACTTGATTTTATATTTAAACTTCATTATAATTCCCACCAACCGGCATTGGGCCAGCGTGGTGGGAACTGACCCAACCCAAATTCCCCCATATGATTCCCTACAAACAACGGTCCCTAGTGTCTTGCTGTACTGAAGGCCATGCTAACTGTATGTTGAGATCTTTGGAGGAGGCCTACGTCCAACAGTGGTCGCCTATCGGCTGATGATGATGATAATAATGATGATAGAGATACTTATTTGTTAGTTAGCAAAGAAAGTAAGTCACACAACAAAACTTATCTTAATATCTCAGCGCAAGACACGCAAACTGTTACAATATTGTTGTAATTAACCATAAGTTATGCGATTGCATTAACTTGATATAATAATGTTACACAGATACAGATTTACAGTGTCCAAGTGAAAATATGTTAAGTGAACATACAATTAGTGCACAGTTAACTTAAATATCGCTTTTCGTTATCTATAAAGCGTTCAACTATTCTATAACAGTATTGTTATATTATTTAAATAGAAAGAAAATCGCTGCGAAGTCGATTTTTATGTATCAAAGACAACAACATTATACGTAATCTGTGGTAATTATCCCAGTTACAGATATAGAAAAAAAACGATTATTCTGTAACTTAATAACACCCCTCTATTTACGTTGCGGTTAAAATGAATGGTAGTTAAACATTTGCCCTAATCTATAATGCTGTTTGCTATACTTAGGTTCTATGTCTTGTTTGTATGTCCAGCAGTGGACGTGGACCTTTAGGGTTGATAAGTATGTAGTTGGTAGGAAGAAGACGAAGATTTTTTTTAAATAAATGTCCTACACGAGCGGTTGCCGGAGAGGAGGTCCGCGAACCAATGGTAGTCCGCATGAAAATTTCTCTACACCACAAAAAAATGTAGAACATACATATTATATTGTATGATGCATTAAAATATAGTTTATTTAATTAACTAATTACTTTTATATGTTCCTTCATAACAGTTTATTTTTAAATATATTTAACCCTTCATAAATCCTATCAGTGATCCGCAGGATTTATATTATGGATTTACTATAATAGTCCGTGAGGTCAAAAAGTTTGACGACCACTGTCCTGTGCAATATTGACTAGTCTTTTTAGTAAAAAGAGTACATCTGAAGAATTTAAAATAAATATTAGTGATATATTTGTTGACTTAATCATTCTTTTGTGATCCCTAACGTATAGTTTCAACCAAAGTTGTTCCAAAACAATTTGACAGGAGGACGAATATGATAATACTGTTTACTGTACACAGAATAAAACATTACATCAATAGGAAAATGAGTATTTCCAATGGGCGGTCGTGTTGCTTCAAAACAATCTCGTTCGGACAAACCGCTGGAGAAATAAGAAAAATATAAAAACTATACAAAAACAACATAACATTACATAGTATTCAGTTAAATTACTAAGTATATTTTTGTTACAAAGACCTAACTAGTAAATGTTAAAACATTGAACTGAACAATATACGAGTTTATTGACTAGGTTATGTCGTTTCGTTTCGCAGACAAACAAGAGCAGGATATGTGAAGATGGCGCTGAAGCTGAAGTACAAGGACGAGCACGGCGTGCTGAGCATCGACGTGAGCCCCGGCTCGAGCCCGCCGCGCGCCGCGCCGCCGCCGCCGCCGCGCGACCAGCTCGCCGGCCCCAAGTTCGACACGATCAACAGCCGGTTCGGGCGCTGCGACCTCTTCGGCGGCAAGTACGATGGTGGGGAGGCGCCGCGCTCGCTGTTCAGGAGCCGCTACAACAGCGTCGAGGAGGAGCTCGCGAACACGCCGTACGCCTTCGCAGCGGAGCGCTCGCTGCGCGCCGCCGGGCCCCGCCTCCAGCTCGAGCTGCACCAACCGCGCGCGGACTTCGCCGACTACGGCGAGCATCGCTTTGCACCAGCGACTCCAGCCTCTTCGGGCCGCGGGTCGACCTCGCCAGGACCTCCGACGAGGAGGAGACGCCCGCCTTCACCGTCACGCAGCTGATCCACGCGCAGGATCGATACTACGATCTGTCGTCGCGGCAGAGCTGCGACAGCCCGGCCGCCAAGCCGCGCGGGCGCACGGTGCGCGCCGTCGCGGACAGCTGCGAGGTGCGCAGCGCGCCCGCCTCCGCCAGGAAGCCCAGCACCAGGGGCGACGGTGATGCAGCTGCCGACGCGTTCAGGGTGCTGCCCGGCGACAACCTAAGGAGCGCGCAGCCGGCGTCAGCAAACTTACCGTGAGTTATTTACCTTTTCTGATATCACACTTACTAGAACTATATGGGAATATTTAAAAATAGTGCTCAAAATTATAATAAAATATTTCTTTTTAATAAATACTTTAGATCGAATAATAGATCACCCTAGGTCTCCTAGTGCATTCAAAAGCTAAAAAATATTTAATTCAGAAATTATTATTGATATCAAAAGAATCGGCCGACCGATCAGTGTGGAGATCTTTGGAGGAAGCAGTCCAGCAGTGGACGTCTGTCGACTGATGCTGATAATCAAAAGAATCGTCACATTTTTAGTATTAATTATAGTATTACTGTGTAATTTAATATTCATACTAATTTAGTTAAAAAACAAACTTACAAAAAACGATTAAAGTAAAACCAGTTTGTACATAAGCGTAACTTGAAAAATAATCTAAAGAAAAATTCTGAAGTATTCTAAGTTATTTAGGATTAAATTATGAACTGCTTAAGGATATAAAATATCATATTCCCAGGAGTGTGTACCTGTGCTATAGCATTTAAAAAAAGTTTGAAGTATAAGTACTAGCAACCAAAATTAAAAATTTTGATCTATGGGAATTTTTCATAGAATTGATCATGATTGAAATATAAAGGCCGGATATCATATACACTTCCGTATTCCTGGGAGGACCATTACTTCTTAGTGAAAACATCAGACAACGTCGTAGACTGTCCTATCCCAGATTAGGTTTAGATTCTAAGTTAACACTAACAGAGCTTTGGCCCGTTCACTAATACCAGGCTGAAGTAACCATACGCCGTATGCTTAAAGGATCTCTTTAATGTTACTAGGTATCTAAAGTGTACACTAATACCATTGAGCTCTTGGTACATATGTTGGAGATTCTCATCATTCAGAATCATATGCTGATGATTAGAAATCCTCAAGCGTCTCCCACCAACCCGCGTTGAGCCAGCGTGGTGGGGAATGGCCCAAATCCATCCATACGAACCCTTACAAACGACCGCTCCTGATGCCCGACGATGCAGGCAGAGTGGGATTGATCGATGCGAGGATCTATAGAGGAGGCTTATGTCCAGCAGTGGACGTCTATTAGCTGATGGTATAATGACAAGCCTTCTTATTAAACATACAAACAAATATGCTCGAATTATTGCTGAATATTGCTTACTGTAAAGCAGTAACCAGTGAGTCTATTTATTAAAATACAACTACAGAACTAGTCCAAAAGATATTTCAAGGTTTTGTAACCGCTTCGAGCTCGTGAAGAGATGATCCAGCATGAGCTCGTGAAGGCTAGGAAACATAGGAGAGGCTTTCTAACAATATGAAACTCTTCGTCATTAACTTTTAAGATGCAATGAAACTTAATTATTAATTTTATTATAGCTTAACAAAGCTTTTATAACTTTGTTACAACTAATAGAGTTAAATTGTTACATTTTATAGTTTCTCGTTTAAAACATATTTAACAGTTAAAATATACTGTTAGTGCTCAGCGGGTTATAAATACACTGGTACGGGATGTAAGGGATCCCTCACAACAACCCACAGGACCCAAGGCAACCTCACCAGCTCGTGGTGCAGCGGGCTGATCAACAGACGAGGCTCTGGCTCCAACTAACTCGCATTGGGCGAGCGTGGTTAGAAATGGGTCATTACAACAATATGAAGAATACAATCGCGGGAATTTTTGGGGAGGCCAGGAGGATTTTTGGGGGAGACCAGCTGTGGACGTCTATCGACTGATGATGATGATGATAAGACTGGTCTGTAAGGTAAAAAAATTTGAAGAGTGCTCATACAAAAGAAACGTAAGAGATTCATCAAAACTCAAAGATATTTTCCATTGATAATCCTAACTGGAGTAATTGTTCGAGCCGGCTGGAGATGTTCGATCGGCAGCAGCACCGGCGGCTTAGTACACTTTTTATAGCGTAATTACAAACCATTATAAGGTCGAAATGTATACACAAGCACATTTATCGCGATCGGGGCGCAAGGCCTCCGGTTTCTTCATTATAAACTTACAAAACGCTAAATCTGTTGCGGCCTTACAAAACAATATTTAAATAATAACAAATGTACTGCTTTGCTGTAATTTATACTGTACGGATAATGTACTGTATATATATATATATATATCACTACCAACCACCTTGATGTATATACACTGCAACCCAAAATATTAATAGAAACAGATTTAATATACGTTTTCACTACTTACAATGCTATCGAAGGACAGACAAATATTTCCATAGAGACGTTTCTTTCTGCTGTCGAACAGTAGTGTGAAAACATTACAATATTCCGGTTTGAAGGACTAGTAGCTAGTGAATTTCTGGATTAAAGACGAGCAGCAAATTAATATGAAATAGATACATTTTCATTCGACGAAGCGATGAGACGAATGAGAAGTTCACTCGTGTGATCGAAGCACCAGCTTGTAACCACATGGGACTAGGATATTACTTAGGTTATTACCACCACATTGTGCTCCTCATTAGACAGCATAAGTTAGATGTTAAGTCTGATTACTTTAGTAATGTCACTAGCTGCAGCAATGTTCAAAACTAGAAAGGTTCGCAGACTACAGTTTATCGGCTGCAATAGGAGCTGCGGTGATACTTAGCCGGTCTCCGGCAACTGATCTATCACCAGTAAATAATAATCTATCACCAAGCTGTAATATGTAATAATTATAGTCATCATCATCATCATTTCAACTGATAGACGTCCACTGATAGAATAGGTACAATCACAGTATTCCAGTTTAAATATAGCCAAGACTTCACGATATCACGCCTTAAAGAGTTTGGTTCTGTGTAAACTTCTTAACTCATTGTTGTGGTTAAGCGTATTTATCACCTGGTGATTGACGATCCAGCAGTTTCCTTGTGTAAATATCTCCCCTAAATTATACGAAGACACGGATATTGAGCTTTCTATTTTTAGTTTTCTTCGTAGTTTTAAATTTCGGCGCTGCCCCCTCCGACACTCTCAAAGGGAATGATTGATGCATCGGAAGCACAATGGAAGGACGAAATGCTCATCAGGAAGCCATTATCTGCTCCTTTAGACGAGTAAATTAGATTTTATTTTTGTATATACCATACAGGATTAATAAATTATCGAAAATAACTTATTTACAGTACATACAACTAAACTTAACTAAGTTAGGTTTTATACAATGCTTTAAACGCAAGATCATTCTCAAACAATTCGTTTTATACGCAGTGTTGTAGAAACAAGTTAAAAGAATCTTTTTTACTTTAACTTAAGTAGCGTCATTAGTGGATAACTTAATTCAACCAAGTCATTTCCTATTCTGTAAATTTTCCCAAGTTTTTTTTCACTCAAACGATCTGTGCGCTAAATTACTTGATATCACAAAAGTATACAGTATTTCATAGTTTATTAAGATATTTATTTTATATGTAAATAGTTGATTTAATCGTGACTTAGATGAAGTAATTGTTACTTAATATCATCGTCATGGTCCAAATCCTCTCACATGAACCCTTACATACGACAGCCCCGAGTACCCAGAGATACCGCAGGCCATGCTGTCTGTATGTGCAGATCTTTGTGGAGGCCAATATCCAGCAGTGGACGTCTATTAGCTGATGATGATGATCATGATATAGACATTTTGTGTGTAATGTTCAATAGCCTCCATTTTAATCTACATAAACATATTTTCTTTATCCCACAAGTTTCTTCTTTTCTTTCGTGTAGTTCATGAGTGAAAGACGTGATTGTCCTGATATGCTCTTAATAACGTGTCAGCCAGCAGCCTCCACAGCGCTCTGCTCTCAGCTCGTCTCAGGGCATTCGTAATCTTTGTACCTAAGATTGCCTGTACGAACACACACAAGACAATATATAAACGAGCGAAACTTGTCCCTAAATATCCCTTAAGTATTACTAAGTCTTCAATGTTAAGAACTTGTCTCCGATCGCAAATAATCGAATAAGACCTTTTTCACCGCACCCCCCCTTTTTAGGTAGTTGTGTTATTAATAAGAGACCTTTTCCAAGTTTTGGAGTGGACTCCGGTCCATACATAGGCACGCGCCCACGACACAAGCTCCGAGCTTCAGCTTTAGCAAAATGACACTTGTCGATAACGTGATAAGTGTCGCGTGATATCATCACGACAGACAAACATGTTTATTATTGATACATTTAGCATTGGCTGGAGTTGTTAACCTTTTCATACTATCTAACGGTACACGGAGTGACATAATACCTGCTGATCGCCAATGAGAACTAAGGTTAACTTGAGATTTAGTATTAAAATACACATCATTATCATCAGCCGACAGACATCCATTGCAGGATATAAAGCTTCCTTTAGATCTCTATACTGATTGTTATTGCTTTGGTATAAACTGGCCCATAAATCCATCCGTCATCCATCATACTATCACTTAAGTTAATCAAGTTTATAAACCCAGGGTTTAGGTCTCAAAGTCGTTATAGCAAAAAATCAATATTTTCTCTTACTATATGTAATACACAAATGTTTTAAGTAGCAATATCTTATCTGTTTTTTTTTAATGTTTAAACTAAGTCGTGGTTACGATCCCAACTGATGGTAAGCGGCGGAGTTGTCATTGGTGGTAAAACGACGAATCTATACCTTACTCTTCTCTTAAAGACTCCAACAACTTAGCTGGGGCTGTTCCAATACCACGTTGTTTGCCTTTTCCTTTGTTTCTACTCCTAAGCAGGCTATAAGTTGGATGTAAGTTGTAGATTAAATTATTTATTACCATTTGAACGATTTACCGCTAAGCAATATGTAAATATTACTGTGTTCCGGTTTATAAAATGTGGTAAATTGTGAAATAACTGGGGGAAACGAGACGTATCGTTTCTCAAGGCGAGCGCAATGCGGTGCTGTGTAAACGCTCCAAATAGCACCTCATTCTGCCGACTAGTGTACCATTTAACATCAGATGAATGTCTTGTGGTACCTAAAATATAGTATATCGTCCCTTATAGAAAAGTTTTGTTGAAATTCCCTTAGATTTCTTGATGAATGTTAAATAAACACACATGAAGTAATTTCACGAGTGAATTTGTGGCGTTCTCCGCATACGGGTCGCGTGTTGCCGCGGGACTTCGTCATTGACAGTGATTCTCAAACTCTATTTTATTTTACAACTGTACATACAAATAAAGTAAAGACAAACAATGATTATATCTATATGGTATAGCACTACCGAGCTTTAATCACTGACTATTCCTCCATCAAACATTAATGAAAGATTAAACATATATAGATAGTCAAAACTACAAATTAGTATAATAAGATTGATATATAAATACATACATAAATAATTTTTAAATGTATATATATATATAGATATTTAAAAACTAAATAAACTAATAAATTACAATACTATGAAACTTTATGAGATTTTTGACTGAATACATAAATAAATTTGCGGCTGATATCAACTGTATGCTTTTAGACGAAAATCTGTCTAAGAGGTGTTCCTTCTGACATGCCAAGTCTCCAATAGCTGAGAAGTACGAGCTGAAGATGATATTCTTATGTATTCAGTGGAAATCAGAATAAAGTTTCATTATATATTAGCTATATAACTTTATATACAATGACGTGATATTCACTTCCTTATGTCTGAATACGTACCTGTTCAACATTTCAACTTTTCTATCGCTCTAACAATTTTAAATGATTGTAGGTTGTATTGATATTATCTATATAACTATATACAATAAGATATATTTTCATGTATACAAAGACTCATCACGTTATCTCTGGAACAGTACGAGCTGGAGACTTAAAATTTGGCAGGAATATACCTTGTGCCGAGTATAGAGCAGTTGAAAACGATTTTTACAAAATAACTTCCCAAAGGAAGTAGCTGGGATGTTACAGTTAATAAAACGGGCAAGAAACAGCTACTTAACTTATAAAGCATAACTATTAAAAAAAAAACTTTACTTTCTTGACCAGAGAAAAGTTTGAGCATCGCTGGCTGAAGTTAATTGTCCTAAATGCATTAATTATGTATCGCATTAAGCAAGGTTAGAAATGTTTTAGGAATTGTGTTAGGACGCTGCCCGATAGATTAAGGACGACCGCAGGATATTTGTCCTTACGAAGTAGTGCTATTCATTCAGGATGGCAATTAGAGGACTAGGTTAGGTTATTTATGGTGTCTGACATCCTGTCCATTATGCATATTTTATAATCCTCTCAAATAACTTAATAGGTCGGTATCAAGTTTTTATATCAGCTGAGTGGTTTGAAGGGTGAGGATGTGGCTTTTGAGGGAAAATGGCAGGGTTGCAAATTCTGCTTCTGCATGCTATAAATTGTACCATACAATAATAGCTGATCGCTTCTCCTTGTACCGCCGTACGATGTTCATCGAGAAGGTGATTATCCTGAAACGGTTGCCAACTTCCAACATTCTAACAGAAAAGGATACTCAAACTTACATCCGTCCCCGCTAAAGTAAGACCAACTCTTGGATACAATAGTGAGTAGAGAAGCGTAGACGATTCTAGGGATTTGTTCCGATAATCACCAAGACCATGGTCACAGCGTGGCTTCATCATTAGATCATTCATCAGGTGAGCGTACTGCTTTAAGAAAATGTTACTTTATTTCTCCTCCTAATTAACACTTTATGATCCAGCTACATAATAACATATATATTTTATGATAGTCATCGTTATCATCAGAATCTCCCAAAGACTTCCATTTGTATCCGCTTGAGATACCTACATTCAGACGTATACCTACAGTCAGTTCTAGTTCTATATTTGTTATGTTGGGTTTATATAACCGGTTACCACTTACGCAACCGCATCAGCTTCGAAGCCGGGACCCTCGACGAAAACAATTACAGAAACCGCGCACCGTGAACATTTTTTACTTACAAACATCAAAACTATAAGCCAGAGATTCTGAACTCAATGCTAAGGCCTTGCCAAGGCCGTTGGCATTGTACCATTGACTGTTTTTAAGCCTTGCTTTTTGTCACCATCCTCGGACTTCGCGCTGTGACCATTGTCTTGTGATCGTCGCTTTTTAAACTGCTTTTTGATCAAATCAAGGGTGTTTGTTTTGCAGCCCTTTGTCTGACCACACCCAAATAGATCGAATATCATCAATACTCTTCCGTAAATTATCAGCGTCGTCGTTGTTCTGTAAATATCGATTCTGATCTATATCTGAGTACTTCGCAATTTGTCAGGAATAACGATAAAGTACTTTTACATCACATTAAAATGGCGTAGCTGTTTTAAATTTCTTACCATTTATATATATAAAGCCAGCTGTTTGATGATCATCAGCTGTTCTCTATTTTCCGTTACAAATAATTTAGTAAAATTTAAGTAATGAGAAAGTAACCCTACCAAGAAATGACATAAACAAAAGATTTACTGCACAGTCTGTTCAATTCGATCTCGATGCAAAGTTTTCATCACAGCAATGCTTAAGTTTAGTAACAGCAGTTACTAAATCATTTCAAAACTGTACTGCGTATGCTGTAACGTATTTCAGACTGTAAATGAAAAAAAAATTACAGCATTAAATAAGCGTCAGTTGAAACTGTATTGCCCACGTACTCGTTTGTAGGAGAGATTTTTTATGCATTCATCTTAACAATAAGAAAGCTTAAGTAATAAAAGAAAATAACTTTAAATCAATATAAATAGTAAAAGAAGAAATCAGCTACAAGTAACTTCTTCTATCAAGCAATGGTTAGTCGATTATCTAAAGGCACATGGAGGTCTCTAATTCTGAGGCCTCTTATCGTGGCATCAATTTGACTCGTTATCACTTCAATGTGTAATAGAGAACAAATGTAAAGAGTTTTTGAAAGATGAGGAGAAGGTAAAAGTCAGGTTTGAGGAACATCAGAGAATGGACTGGCATATCACGCTGATCGCCAACCTTCACTAGTTAGAGAGACACTTTAAGAAGAAGAAGGAGAATAGAGTTTGTATAAAGAAGTTGAAAAAGAATGTATTAAATACAATTATTTTTATAAACAACCACCACAGAAGTATGGTTGTATAAATTGCTCAGCTACAAACATATGATACATATGATGAATCAGACTAATAGCTTCATCATCATCGCTTTCAAATTCAACTGCACTACTCTTTCCTATTTTCCATCGTATCACCAAAGTTACTTTCGATATTACTTTACCTGTATATAAACTTAGTCATTCATCAAATTCAGCGAAACTGAAGTTGTCCAAAATTTGACTCAGTACAAGGTGAAGCAAGGCTGAATTGTGTCACGAACCAAATTATTATTCTACAATACGTAACAGTAGACTTTGTTCAGATCGTTTGTTCTGACGAAACGATTTGATAGCTTTTTTTTACGTTTTCACCTTTTCTCTACACTGTCGCAATGTTGGACACATTTTTAACCTGAGATCTAAAGGAGTGTATTATTGTGTTAGTTTAATGACTTATTCAGCGTCGCTACTTCAATCTCGAAGATTGTGACTACATAGTAAGTCTGTATAGGGTGTCAGTTCAGGCTTTCCCTCACCACTTCTTCGTTGTTTTGCGACTACGTTATAGATGCTCTTATTTGGGCTCGTCTGTTGTCCATTATCGTCTCTTCTCTCCAGTTAGTATTGTGAAGATCGCGTAACATGTTCAAAAGACTTCTTTGTTGAAATACTGTATTATCTGCGAAACAACCATATACTGCACTCGTCTTAATACTAACGTTATAAAAGGCGATAATCTTAAAGTCTGAACTGTTATATACTTCTTGCCGAATGCAGTATACTTGCAGATGGCTACCGGAAATGAAGATGTGACGTAACGTCTCGCGTCGCCAATCCAAGCGAAATGACTCTCCGCGAACGGACAATAAATCATATTTAATTATCTGTACACAATTATAAGATAAGTAAGTTACATAAACGAACACACAAAATCACTTATTAAGTTAAAAGTTGCGCGAGACGTTCACTCGGCATGCGGTGACGGCCACGACGACGTATCTCTTAATATTGTGACAAATGTATCAAGTAGAGAAAATTCAGCAATAAGGGTTAAGGCAAAAGACACTTCGAATGCCAATGAAAAAATAGTGAGAATTAAAGAAACAATTAGCATACCTTATGAAGATGATGCTGGTGAAAAGGTTAGAAAGAAGCAAGAAGATATACAAATTTAAAAATACAAAATATAGGTAAGAATAAATGAAAGCATGAGTAAACGAGAACACTAGTGTCAGCGGAAAGAGATGCACAAGAAAAAAATATGGTAACGAGGCTTAAAGAAGTACGTCATTTCATTATGTAGATGAGTAGTGAACTATTTAACTAAACCATGGCACCAGGAATATTTAAAATTAATCCACTTCCGTAGCGCAATGATTAACTTCCTTGCTGGCCACTCAATGTGGAATTTGGTTGATGGCAGGATTCTCTTAGCTACCACTCTCATATTATAATGTTTGTGTAATAATATTGCGATGTTCCGGCTGTCAGCATATTAGAACCGGAATATTCTAAGCGAGTACACTTCACCACCGCGGTCTCATACCATACATACATATATATCACGCCTCGTTCCCAGCGGGGTAGGCAGAGACCACCTCTCTCCACCTGCTACGATCCTGGCACACCTCTCTCGCTTCCTCAACTTTCATAACCGTCTTCATGCACGCTCGTCGGTTGCGTGTGCTTTTGATCCGGCCTTTCTTTAGGACATCTCTGATCTCCTAAAGAAAGGCCGTCTCATACCACTTGAGACCATATCTGAATTGAGGTCAAATATATAATTTTAACAATACATTATGTCGTAAAAGAAATACAATTCGTTATTGAGCGTTGAACCCACGGCCGGTGAATCGGAAATCAGGAGCGCGTCCCACCGTCGGCCCACAAACGCATCGTTCACCAGCTCCACGCCCACTCGCGGTGCCTACGTATTAGAAAATTACGAGTGTAATTACACTGAACACAAGGACCACGGGATGGCAACTTGATTGGCGATCACACGGCTGGCATCGCCGTAATTGTCGCTTCTCATGCGATGCCGCGCTGCTGCCTTCTGCCGTAATGACACACGTACACAGTCGCCGCCTGGTCACGCCAAGGTGTACTGTACTATCACTCCTTCACCATTATCATCGAAGTGATTTTCAACTGAACCTCATACATTTATATTGTTATCATTACCATAGTAAACGCTTTCTGGTGGCAGGTCTTCCTTGTTGGTGTCCGTCTAGTGCAACAGCGCCTTCTCCTTATTTCCTCCACCAAACAGTAATAAGCAAACTACGATTTAATTATGAGAGCTATAGCTTGTGAAATTATTTCTTTTTTTTGCTTTGGAGGAAATTTTAGAAAAGATACCTTGAAGGAAAGTCAGGGTTATGGAGAGCCACTAGAACTCATTCGGAGGAGTTCCTTTGTGGTTGGAGAGAGAACAAAACCGCGCCCTCTTTAACGCTACACTGGCGTAGTCTATTTCAGAGACTGGTTTATGGGTCCTCAGCTACAGTAGTCACAATGACTGGAGACCAAATCCAGTCCTCACGCTTCTCGGATCTAGTAAAATTACTGGCATGTCTTATGTCTCAAGGTAATGAGTATAATGCGGTGCTGTGTATCATCCTCCCTAGCGCCACTTTATTATGGGCATTCGTAAACTTACCACCAGGCGCACGAACGTCCCGCTAGGGTAAAAACAAGTTACTTTTCATGATGATAGAAACAGACAGAAATACTGGTAACATTAAGTTATTACATTAAATTAATTATTCAATCGCGTGGGTACTTTGGTTAATAACAAACGGCGTGAAGATGCAACGGTTGTTGTGCAAGCGGCAGATCAGCGCGATACCAGCGAAGGCCCCGCATCCCGGATCGCGCTTCCTACGCTCTCTAGCCGCTGATGATTCGCTGATAATGATGACATCATGCGAAGTAACCGAGAGGGCCTATTGTTGATGATAGACATATCGTATTCATTATACGTTACCACGTCTACTATCAGCGTGACTTGGGAAAACTTTTCCAGTTTAAATGAATAGTTGGCAAAGTTTAATTTAGGACTGATCGGAGAGGAAATTTATTTTTGACCATGAAGTCCATCAGTGGGCATCTATTTTAATAGTATTCATCGGCGACAGAATCAATTATACACAGTCTACTCATGGAACTTTTTATTTAGTCAACGAAACTATGAGCAGCAAGACATTCAGCTGATGGTAAACGACACTTTGTCCCATATGGTGCTCGTCGTCTGAAGACATAAGATATTAACTCTCGTTATCTAAGCAGTAACTGCACTAGCTACAGCGCCCTTCAAACGGAAACACAGTAATGTTTGCAGACTACTGCCTCTCGGCAGCAACAGACGCTGCGGTGTCCAGCAACGGAGACCTATCACCAGTTCTATAGCTCATCACCAGTGACCTAAAAAACTAACGGAACATGTAAACTTTAATAACGCAATGGTGACTGCTTGTAACGCACACAAATCGGTAATATACGAGATAAAGATCCCGCGGTAACAGCTGCTGATGGATTGCGACACCAGCGCTTCCCAAGAACAATGGGCGAGGCGGTGGTGGGCCGTGGGGGTTCCGCCAGGCGGGTAATGGGCCCATTACGAGAGCCTCAGCGCCGCGCACTCGGGTTTAGAAAGCGTACGCAGGTTTCTTAACCAGCGATAAAGAGGTAGTTCACTGTTTACTAACAGACATTGTTGTTTGTTTATAAAAGATAAGAAATCTTTCTTAAAAGAAATTTATTGGTACTTTATTAAAGATTACTTCTCGAAGAAAAGAAAAGAGACACATCTTTCTTATTAAAAGCAAAGTTCTTCAAAGAACACCTTAACACCGACGATGATAGTGATGATCATTACAAAGTTAGGATATAATTCTATACTGATCATTGCTGTCGTCAGAGACTGTCTAGATAAGTACCACCGCAGCTTCAAACATTACTGTATTCCTGTTTGAAGGATGCTGTAGCTTCTGAAATTAGCTAACGTGACTTAACATCACAGACGTCGAGGTAAATGTGATGCTGTGTGTCATCGCGGGAACCCACTGGACGAGAGCACCGCGGTACCGATCGATGTGGAGATCTTTTGGGGAGACCGATATCCTGTGGAGGTCTATCGACGGATGATGATGTTGTAAGTCATCTTAACTATAGGCCCGTCGTATGAGCAGGGTTATATGTGGATATTTCGTTTGTCTCGTCGCTTCTTAAAGATAGAATAATGTATCGTTCCGAAGTGGAATTTGGTGGTAGATCTTAGTTTTGTCCTCGAAGAAGAGCAAAGATGTTACCAATCTTTCTTGTTTTATGAAAATATCTTTAATGTATGCCTTTCCTCTAATAATGACGATAATTGATTGGTCACGAGATCTCCGAAACTGATAGACGAAAACTTTTGCTGTTTAGAGGTCAGTTAAAAATGGTTTTTACATAATTCTTTCTCCAAAGTGAGTGACAGGGTGCTACGGATTGCAAAGGGGTGGGGAGCAGCTAATGAGTTAATGTGTGGCTTATTCATTAGTTAAATGGAGACAGGTTTCTTTCCCTCTGCGACCTCCGAGATGTCGTCAGCCTCGCCTCCCACGCGCTATGTTTCACTCAAGTTGGCAGTCTCTGTAGAGAAGAGATACTTTTACTATCGTTAGGTTAATTCACCAATAAATTTAACCGCAACACGTAAGCAATAATTTGCCACACTTAAAGTGAACTTGTATCTGATATTGAATATCTTAAAATAAATATTACTTATTGACAACTTAATAAATAATTGATATAGTGGTAGTTGCTTCGTTAATGTAGTGAAATCACTGAAAATAATGGTATACAACAACTTTTTCTTTAATCGACCAACCGACGGGACAGCGGAACGTTTACCTGACAGTAAGCCAGCATGCCCATGAGGTGGCGCTAGTTAGGATGGTATACACTGCACCACAATGCATCTCTTCTTCAGATGTAAAATTTTAAATATCGTTACCGCAAATATTAACTAGCTACAGATTCCTTCAAGAAGTGTGGCGGAACCTACTTTGAGGATTTCCTACAACTGATGTCTTCCACCAGTAAAGTACCTGAAAGCTGTAAACATAATATTATACAGTGTAAAATTCCTTACTACCCACACATAAATACTTCACATCAGATACATAAAAAAAAAAGTATCAGAGGTTAATAATATTATAACTATCCAAAACATATTAAGATAGTAAATTTCTGTTTACATACGACACGTGAACGACACGATGTCGTACCGGCGGGCGCGTGTCGTACAATGTAAGCGGATCCGTCGTGACTGGTCACTGCGCGTGGGCCGCGCTCGGTCCAAGGTATCAGCGCCGACAGATGTAACCGAGTTCAACAAATATTTATTTTATTCCTTTTTGCATATGATTATAGAAAAAGTGACATTAAATTGTTCCCAACTTATTTGTAAGACGTTTGTTATCGCAGGGAACCGCTGTACTAATTTACACTGTATAAAACTCTTCTCCGACTTGATATCTACTTGTAAGTTACAAAGCGTATTAAAGCTTATTACCATTCAATTCAAGATTATAGAAATGAAACATTTATTTGTTTCAGCAAATTTTACAGACATTACAAATATAGTTCTATAGTTGTAACTAGTTTGTTAACATTGTTATTTCCCTTGGTTTTAACATCTGGATTTCTCACCAGGCGGTGCCTGTGTCAAGGAAACCCAGGACACAAAGCTTCCTGTAACATTTGTATTTTATTTGGCAGCAACTGTTACCTCACTAGTCTGAACTGTTGTACTACATACATGTTTATATAAATGTAGTATTAATGACAGACAGTACACTACATACAATACAATACATATATAATATACGTACTATGTACTAACATTTAAAAGTTCTTCTGTTGTATCATAAGTTTGCGAACTTAGCCATTTAAATATTATACGCCTTACTTCCTTTGCTTATTTCTCAGCAAAGGAAGTAAGGTGTATTATAAGTTTATAGAGAATTCCTTGTTAGGAAGCATGGATAAAGTTCGCTTCTGTCCGCTGCTCAAACTCTGGCTTCTCCCAAGGAGTGGTATTTAATCCGATCGTGTATACATATAAATACATATATATATTATACAGAAAATATGTATGATGTTATACTATTATATTCTTCCTGTCTAGAGACCGGTGAACGCTTCAGCTCCTAACTTGTGGTATTGTAAATTAAAATGTAACAGTGCGTAGCGGGGGAAAGTCAAGTTGCGTAGAGTGCGGAGCGTGAATGGCTTCCGACAGTCTCTATAGCAAACGTACGTTTTCACGCAGGCTGAAGTGAGTAGATAACTACCGGTGGCAGCTCTGTATGGTCGACGAATACCGTCAAAGTAACCACCATAGCAAGGGGCACAGTTTTGCAGGAGATTCCGGAGATTCTTATAACATATTAAAAAAGCAACATAAGTATATTAGTTTTAGTGGACGGAAAAGTGTTATGTTCTAAGGTATAGAATATAGAATTGTGTAAATATCCTAACTTTCACCTAATTGTTTAAACAAGACATATTACTACGAGCTTAACGGAAAAAAATTTAAATACATTTATTTCATCGCGACTACTACCTCTGTCGCGTCGCTACTCTATGACCTATTTGTCGCATATATTGAGGTCAAATACGGAATTAAAGCGAGCTATAAACGTTATTATAATACAAATTAATATTGCAAGCGTTGAATTCTCTTAGCGTGTATACACCGCACTTATTTATCGTGTGAAGGTCGGACGGGAGCCGTGTGGGGAGTGTTCGACCGAGTCTAAGCAAAGAGAGGCTATTGTTTTATTTCATCAACCATGACACGTTCACTGACGGACGTAAACCTCTTGAAAATCTTATCATACGGCTCTGCACTGCGTTTCTTATGTCCAGGGTAATTTGTCGACTTTTCATGGATTCTTTTCTCTTAAACTTCATCTTTATTACACTTTGATATAATAATACTACTTATTCGTTATGTGCAGATCTAAACATTAAGCGAATAAGTGATAATATACCCATACCTAGAAGCTATCACTGCAACGCTTATTACTGCCGGAAATCAGTAGTGTGCGAACTTTACTGTGTTACGATTTGAAAGGCGATATAGCTAATGATGTTTCTAAGGTAACGAGACAACAATTGATGTCTTAAAGCGACGAGTTAACATCCTAATACGATGTTGAACATCTTACTCGTATCGTCGTTTCGTGGTATAAATACCAATTAAAATTAAGAGAATTACCGGCTACATAGAGCAAAGAGATGACAATTTACAATTTAGTAAGTTTTCATTAAGTAAACTCGACAGCCGGCAAAGCACCTGGCTACCATGCACTGGTAACCTTGCATGGAAGGTGGCCGCGACGGAGGTGCACTAGGTTTTCTTTAGTTATGTATGTGTTTATCGACAATGACTTAAAACAGTTAAATCGTTAAACTTATGGTTTTAAGGTCATTACTTATTTAAAATTCTTTAAGTTTTAATAATAATCATCATCGACATATATGTACCTGTACCCGGATGAACATTATGGTAGTGTTTAATTTTTTTTTTGTTCAAGTATTATTCTGACATATAACAACTACATTAATATTGAATTGTTTTAACCGTGCACAAACCTTCTAAAACTGAATTGGGAATTAGATAAGTTTAAACAAGTCCTTTATCACACAGAGTGGTGCCAACTAGTAAAAGAAAACGAGAGAAATCCTTTGCTATCATCGCGGAGCCTGTCATCTCGAGACCTTCAAGTCCCAGATCTTTACCGGTAGATATACGCCCGGGAGCCGGAAGGGTATCACCATTTAAAGGTAAATAATTATTTTAAAAATTTAAACTAAAGCATACTAACTTACAAATACACGGTTAGAATATTTATTGTTACATTTGATTATAGGTCGAGGCTTTCGGGAAGAAACGTCACGTCATAACACTCCTAAAACCTCAGCGGCCAATTCCAGATCTTGTTCACCCTCGAAAAAACGAAGTAGTTCGCAAGCAAACTCTGACAAAATGGCCCAAGTGGCCACTATACCTCCTACTTCTATTTTAAGTAGGCCTCGATCACCAAGAAACTTTCTACGAGAGAACATGAAAGAAGTGAAAGAGTTAAGTGAATTAAACAGAGAAAAGCATGAAGCGGAGGCAGAAGTAAAAAGACAGCAAGAAGAAGAAGCTTTGTTAAAAGAAATGGGTCTCTTGGATAAACCTACAACGAGGAGCAGGACGGGGTCCAGAACAAATTCTCGAAGTAATTCTCCGAGTAAAATTAACCTTAGATCGAGATCAAACTCACCATCGGCTATCTTGCAATTTGAAAGTATGCCAAAGGCGAAAGTTAGTAATGAGCTGACAACTCCAACAGGTAGAAAACAAAAACCGACTACACACAGATCTAGAGTCAGTTCTATTTCCAAATCTCAACCTCAGTCGAATGACGGGTCACCAAAAACATCAAAAATTCCCAAAAGACAAAATTCAGTGTCACCAGCAAGCAACAAGAGAAATTTTATAAGTTATAGGCGACCCTTCGACAATACCTTAAACAAAAATCAACGATTTATTTCTAACAGTACAAGTAGTATTCATGAAACAATAAGAATCGGGAGCCAAGTACATGATAAACGAGCAATAAGTCAGAGTGATCAATTTCTCGATATCTCTCCGAACAATATACTGAGCAAGCCTCCGATATCACCTGGTAGAGGGGGACCGCCACCTTCTAATAGATCCATAAGTACAAAACGACTTTCACCTATTGTTGGTACTCCTAATAAGAGTCTTGATGATCTTAAATCTTCTTCAACCAAAACTACACCAAGACCGTCTCCTGCAGCAAGAAAGGTCATAAAGACTGCAGGTACCGCTCCTTCTACATCTAGAGTAATCCCCAGACAGTCAAATAAAACTGCAAGCAGAGATCCAAGCCCCGATATAAAAGGATTAAGTAAAGTAACAGTTAATTCTAAAGTATCACAAAATAAAAATTTATCAAAAATATCAAATTCAAAAACTACGCAAAACCCTCCTTTAGGTAATAAAACTGACCACAAAAAATCAATAAGCAGAACAAATAGCGTAAAGAGTTTAACGTCAACGCAAAGTACTAAGAACATTAATGAAAAAAGTTCTTTGATGAAAACTAAAGATAAAAAGAACGAACTTAATGATAAAACTAAATCAAACAATAAAGTTCAAAAAACAGGGGTAATAAAAACTTCTAATGATAACTTAAAACCAGCAAACACTAAAGATGAAAGTGCTGTAGCACAACAAGAAACTACCACCAACGACTTCGATACGAAAGACGAAGTAGAAAAATCCAAACAAGACAATGAAACTCAGTACGATAAAATTACAAACGAAAAAGGAGACTTAGTAATCTTAACAAAAAAAAATGTAGTATCAATGACTACCGCAGCGATAACTGCACAACCGCTAGAAGTTGTTACTACTGTCACGAATCAATTACCGGCTGCTTTAGAAAAAGCGAGAGAAAAAGGTATTTTCGAAAGATTAGGTTCAAAAGATTCATTAGCTCCTAAAGAAGAAGGCAAAGAAGAACATATGGTGAATATTGAAACAAATAAACAAACAACAATAAACGGATTCACTGAATTGAAAGATATCACTGTCACGAAAGAAGAGAAAAATGGTAGGCATGATGATAAAAAACCCCCTAAGTCAACAAAAACTTTATACGGCGAAGAAAGTGTTAAATTAAAACTTCTACAACCACCTTACAATAATCCTCAAGTAGAACGTGTCAAACAAAAATCGACTCTATTCTAAAGGAACCAGAAATTTCTACCGAAAATATTCTTACATCCGTTAAAAAAATAGAAGAGAGAATAAAAGAGGATGTGGTAAAAAATATCTTTCCCAAAACAAAGCCTGACCTTCTCGATACTAAAATTAAATCTGAATTTAATGTAAATGATATAAAAGATGAAGTAGAAAAAGAGAACGAAAATATTTCAGCTGAAATACGCTCTGAAGCAACTAAAATAATTGATAGTATTATAACTCCTGTTGAAGAACCGATAGGTGTCGCAGACAAGCATAAAGAAGCGACTAAAGAAAACATTGAACCGATCGTCATGGTGGTAAATGAAAAAAGTAAGATTGAGCCAAAGAGAACTGACATAGTTAAAGTAAATCAAAATTTAGTGAAAGGAGATGCGGAGGTGGAGGTCCAGAGCTCGAATGTCTCCACACCCGGTGTAGAGAAGATAACGTTGGCAACGACAGCAGCTGGTGGCAGCGTCTCTGACAAGTCAGCGACAAGCAATGGAGGGTGAGTGACAGATTTAATTTTTTTTCTAAGATCTGCGTTGTCATTTAATTTTAGTGTAATTAATGATTAAAGATACGTCCGCCTACAACAATGGCCTGTTAGTTAAGATGTTATTCTTCTTCTTCTTCGTCGGTATCACTCTTGACAGAGTGGTCGTGATTATCAGTTTAGGTGTTGGTCGCCAGCTTAACTACACGTCCCAATTCCTCTCTGATGACTGCCTTCCTAGTGCATTCATACAGTGTTAACGATGATGAGCCATTTGCTGCCGCCTTTATCTGGTACCTTCAAGCTTTACCTGTACCCGAGTATCTCAATAGTTACCTACCCTGGGCAGCGTACGTGACAGAAAAGGTGAGGATACGAGACTGTACCGAAGATGATAAACGTTTGATACCGAGTTATAAGAGTTATTAGTTTTTAGATATACACCGCACTATATTGTGTTCGTCATCTTGGGATATATGATATGATGTCTCACTACTGTTACTGTTTGGCAGTAAAAACAGGTGATGCGGAACTTCATTACTGCTGTAGAAACAAACTGCTTTCATATCGGAAGTTATACTTGCAATATTATTTTATGTCTTAGTTAATAGAAATGAACCTAAATCAGTATCCAACGGACGAAGTACTGGGTAGATGGTCACCTTATAAATCATTTAAATGGTCAAGTTGCCCTGTTTGGGGCATCGGGCTGGCTATTGAACGCAACTGTGGCGTGACCGGGCGCCGTATTAGCATACGAGAACACCTGTAGGGTTGCCACAAAAGTAAAGCATTTTGCTTAAAATCTCGGGATTCCAAAATAATATACTGCAGTAACTAAACAATACAAAAAATAATAATAATAACAATTTTTTACATACAAAGGGCTAATACGAGCTCAATTTCGTATGGTATTAATTGACAATGGAGTTGATGATGGTGAAGCTTGCTCATCCAGGATGCTCCAGCTCTCATATTGACAGCAGGAATACATCAATAATTTTACGATGGCAGATTTACAATATGGTAGCTAATCGATTCGATGAGGCCCTAACGCCAACCAATCTGCATAACATGTGGACATTCTTTTTTTGTTATATGAAGTGACGAGACGTGCGGGTTTTACCTGATGGTAAGCGATACGCACGCTCATAACAACGGGGAAAAATTTTATTACCCCAGTAATTTCACCTACTTAGATAGTCTCCAGTAAAAGAGACCTACCACCATGACCACTTAAGTAAATGTAATAGACATAAGAATGGGACAAACAAATAAAGAACCGTCGGTCTCCCACATTTATGCGAGAAGTATGGGAAAAGGAAGAGGAATGGAGAACGAACGAGAAACAGTTAAAGAAAAGTAAGATATGAACAGAATGAAAGAAGAGAAAAGATAATAGGACAGATTGTAGGTAAATTAAGACTTGAAGCACAGGCCCACGAATGCCCGGAAAACGCGACCGTTACCACCTGTGATTGAATTAAAGACTTATTTTGTAAGTCAGCACAAAACCTTTTTTGTAATGTGTCACTATAAATTTGATTTCTGACGGAGTCGACATTCGAAACTAATGCTCGTCGTCCATTGAACGTGCTTTTTGTTCAGTGTTCCGATAATTGGTGACGCAATACATTGTAATTTAATTAAATAACTTTTCATATATTACAATCATGGCTACCGCTACATAAACGAGCAATTTGGAATTGGTTCAGCCGATACCGCTATTAATTTCCGTTGCGTACACTTAGCCTGTTAGAGCCGGCCGCCCCGCGCATCCATTGCGGCTTTATAGCTTATCGCTTCTTTTGCCTTCAGATACATTCACATTACGTCATCATCACGGAATCATTACCATGTTTTTAAATAATCCTTTCGATACAGAAAGCTAAGCTTTAAAACTGTCGTGAAGTATAACTTTATCGTCCTAAATGAATGCATTCAGTGTTTACTAGATCTAAAGGATTACCTGCAAGTGTCGCCGCTGGTGCACCGACAAAAATCGTGTTCACACCTTCAGAGCGAGAAGCCTAATTTATATTTTCTAAGCGTTAGCTAGAGACTAATATACACACCTGCTTCCTGCTTTCAGTTGAATTCAACAGTCAAGTAATAAAATTAGTAAATGCAATTGATGACAGTTAAGAGATCTAAAAGGTCGCCAATGCACTAGCTGTAAGTCTTGTCCTTGTGGCTCCGTAGCGAACATGTTAAAGCAATGTTATACAATTAAAAAAGTTCATACAAAGTACACTCATGAACATTTTCGAGAACTAAAAAATTCCTCACTGAGCTGTATTCCTGTGGAGACACACAAACATATCTAAGTTATAAATTGGTTGAAAATGAGCTTGTACGACAGGAGAGGATTCCTTTTGTATTTCCTCTGTGATTTTTGTTCATATAACAAACTGTTGAGAAAAGTGGGAATACAAGAATTAATTATGTGTTCAGTTATGAACAGTCAACATTATCATTAAAATACTGTGAAAATAATAATCACAAAACTTACTACTGTACATCATTACATATAATACTAATGATAGTGTTACGCGGTATATTATTGAAATTAGCAAAGTGTTACTAATTCAAACTAAAAGTACGGGAACAGTATTTTAATAACAAGGTATAGCACAAGAACTTAACGCATTCATTTTTGACGTAAAACAATTTAATAGTCGCTTGGAACTTAATTTACATACAGTGCACATTACTTTAATTTTGAAGTAGCATATACTTACAAGTATATATTTATTAAGTAATTTATGTATGCGATGTAATCCAACTGATACTGATCCCTCTTAACATAACCTATACAGTATCAAAATTAATGACCTATATTGTTTACTCGTAAACTCGCGGCCTATCCTCATAAAAACATAAACTGTTATTATGAAACTTTTTTAAAATCGACTTTGTCGTAACTGTTGGGTCTCGTTGCAGCATTAAATCCTTAGTATGTTAGGTGCTGCATCTCTGCTGAGACTGTCTACGAAGTTAAGCTAAAGTTTTATAGAAAAAACTGAGTGTTTCATGTAATGCTTTATAGTCTGTGCATGACTCTCCACACACAACTGCCTCCATGGCACAGTAGCTTAAGATCTGCTTTATAACACGAGGGCCCGTAGTTCAATTCCATTGCCACGTGTTATGGAGTTTAATTTGTTGGTAGGGGGTTTTTTGGCGCCGCCTCACTAGTACCGCCTCACATTGTAAATCAAGCGCCATAACAACATTACGTTTCCGCTATCAAAATATAACAGAGTATCCTATACGAGCACACTTCACCATAAAAACTAAACATCATGTGATAATAAGGACAAGAGCCAGTTGCAGTTAAAAAAAAACAATATATTATATATATATACAGCCCAAACAAAAAAATTAACTAAACAATAATGACGAACTTTGTACTTAGACCTCAATTAAAATTTAAATATTTTTATCGCATAAATAAACGCGTAGCTAAACAGCCCTCAAGAATTCAACCCTTAAGAAATTGGTTCACGCCAAGCCAGCAGTCGCACCGCGCGCCCCGGCCAAGACACGCGTCCGCCATTTTGGAAAGCGGGCATGGCGCGAAAATTGAAAACAAACGTCAAAATCATAATTATTTTATTATCTATAATACTTTGAAATTACTCAGAAAATTGATAATAAGTTTGTGGTGTATCATAAAGTTTAATTACAATAGCTGATGATGTTACACAACAGAACGGTGTACATATTGCCAAACGAATTGTTGCCGAAGCGATACGAGAACAACGACAGGTACACTACTGTAACGTAATTGTTACAAAGTAATGAGATATCTAAAAAAAATTATTATGACTTGAATAAAGCCAGAAGAAGAACTCTTTTTAAGTAAACCACAGTATTTTAATTATATCACATTCAATTGGAATGTTTATTTACTTAAAATAACAATAAAGTGTTCACTATTAATAATTAACACGGTTAAATTCAATTAGATTCATACAATAACATTCAGAACTATTCTTTTCTAGATTACCCGGCCAATCGTCACTCCTGAGGTAAAAACACGATTTAAAACTCTTGGATATTTATAACTGAAATACTTTGTTCGTGTCTGCAGCATTACTCCCAAAAGAAAGAAGTCTTTAGTTTACACGCCCACACGTGCGTCGCACTTAAGAATGCTATTGTTTCTATCTATAATAATAATTTTTCTATAAGGTCGACGATGCAAAGAATGTAGCAGGTAATAAATTTTTGTTTTTAGTTTTCCTCAAAGCACAAGCACCACACCAAAGCCGCCGCCAAGAATTCAACGTCAGGCCAAAATGGAGACACAGTCGCGGCAACCCGACGGAGAGAAAGAAAGTCCACCGGCCGATAAAAAACCAAACATCTGCTCGAGACTAATGGGTAAATGTAAAACGAAATGTTGCTCTTGCTGTGCAAAACCAAAGGAAGACGACGAGCAAACACAAATAGAGGCAAAAGACATGACAAAGGAAGTAACGGAAGAATCTGTGGATGTTAAAAAAGAACAGAGAAAAGGAGTGTTTAGTAAATTGAACTGTTTTAAAAAGAAAGAGGCGCAAAAAGAGGAAGCTGTTGCCGAAATGGGAGCCGGTAAAGTGAGTAACAAAGCTTCTTAATGAATTACAAAAACGATAGAATTTCCGGTGTCTGTGCAACTTAGTACCTACATATTTTGTACATCGGTTTAACAACAATAAAATATTTTTTATGTTGTCTCAGATTCTGTTTTTATTCATAATATTACATTTCAACATTAACTTCATTGTTTTCGCTATAACTGCGTCATTATTATAAAAGTCTAATCCGATAATCGAGGTCAGTTAATAGAGGCATGCATTAATGACCTTCATTATTTATATAAAGGTTTAACACAAACCATACAGGTGTAGAGATGGAACTGCTACCATAAATATCTGGTGATATTCTTGCTACTTCCATCTACAGAAATATGTTACTAGTTGAGATGTTCACAAAGAATCTGTGCAATACTGGAACACGTTGAGATAAACGTAGTGAGAGATCGATAGACCAATACTGTTATTAATAGCAAAGCTGGACAACAGTAATGTTTGCTAAAAGAAGCGGAAATAGGGTCTGCGGTAGTGCCTATACAATATCCGGTGCTGACCACCACAAATGACATACCGCAATTTGTTTAATTCGGCGAAGCGACGAGATCAGCGAGACCTGATGGTAGTGATACGTTTGCAGTTATCGATGTAGCGCTTGTGAGGATGACATACACTACACCATATTATCGTCACATTTTGAGATTAGATGTTGAATATCGTTGTTCTAGAAATTATTCTAGCTACAGCACTCTCCAAGCCGGAACTTGGTAGTGTTTGCACAGTACTATATGGCATAAATAGAAACTGCGGTGATACATACATACTAGGTCTTCTGTAACAGAAACCTACCAGCAGTAAAAGTGTTAATATATTTTTTTATGGATGTTCATGTAGTAGTAAGCAATGTTGTTAATTACAAGATGCTAACAGGTATGGTTGACAGGAAATACCACATTAATCATCTAGTCCTAAAACAATTGATCTATTAGATCAGTTTCACTATTTTCCTGTTCTTAAATATCTTATGGATCTCCTTCCGGTTTTGTAACAGGCTGCGACGATAGAATTCGAGAGTGAGAGGAAACATAAGCGCAAGCTGCGCGACGTGGTGTGCGCGTGGTGCCGGCGGGGGCGCGTGCGCGACTCGGCGGGCCCGCCGCCGGCTCGGCGCGTGGCCGACGTGGCCGGCGTGGACGTGTCGCCGCCCACCGTCACCACGGCCGGCTGTTGCGGCGGCAGGCGGCGCGACGTCCAGCGGAGGGACAGCATACTCAGCGACAGCGCGCAGAATACGTGAGGAATCACTGTCTTTTTTATTCAACCATGCGACAAGACGCGCGAAGTCATCATCATCATCAGCCGATAGACGTCCACTGCTGGACATAGGCCTTCCCCAAAGATCTCCACATCGATCGATTGGTTGGTGCCCGCATCCAGCTGCTTCCCGCAGCCTTCACCAGATCGTCGAACCACCTGGTGGAGGGCCTCCCAACACTACGTCTACCAGTATGCGGTCGCCATTCGAAGGCCTTAGTGCGCCATCGGCTTTTAGTCCTTCAAGCGATGTCTGCTGTTTGTCGGCTGCAGTAGGAGCTGCGGTAGTACCTAGACGGTCTCCTGCAACTTGCCACAGTATCAACTTATGCGTAATCATACGACTGGTAACATTGCTATCCTTGGTCTATTATCAACTTGTGGAAATGTAGCCTGTCCCCGTGGCGGAGTGGTTAGCACCAGTTCGCTTGTCTTACACCAGGTCCCTTATTTGATTTCGATGCTACATATGATAGATGTAGTCACCACCATCATTGTTAATCGGCCACCATAATAACGTTGCTGCGTTCCAGTCGTCGGACTTACGAGAGCCAGGGTATACTATCAAGTGAGAGTATGTGATAGGGGATGATGTATACTTCTTCGTGTACAGATGCTGCAATTACCGCCTGTGCCAATGGGTCCGCGGCGCGTGTCGCCGGAAGTCGGAGCCCGCCTCCAGCCCCCGCACGAGCCTTTTCTCCAAGAACAAGAGCTTATCCCCCACCTTGCCACCTGAGGTGAGTCCCGAGATCCAGACTTACAAAGCGTCTTAACTAGTTTTAGTCTATACTTGGTATAGGTACTTAGTATAGGTAGTATAGTATAATATATTAAAGGTGAACTAGAAGATAGTAAGAGGGAGAGGATAGGAAATGAAAATCAAATAAAAAACATTGCAATTTTTTTTATTTTTTCTTTTTCGAAAAGCTTTCAGTTCGTAAAGGAGTAGACATAAATAATATAGAAAGAAGATTATATGTTAGCACATATAAAATAGTTAAAGGTATTGATAGACAAAGTATGTATAAAAAAAGGTTGGGTGTAAGGGGTCCTGCACAACAACCCACGGAACCCTAGCCAACCTCACCTTTTCGTGGTGTACCCTGCTACACAAATGAGGCTCTAGATTCCATCAACCCGCATTGGGCTAGCGGTGTGGGGATTGGCCCAAATTCTCCATACCCGACCGGTAGGAATTTTTGGGGAAAGACGTATGTAGAGCTGTTGACCTCTATAGACTGATGACGATGATGATATACATAAAAGTGATTTCCACCTATGTAAGAGACTCATAACTACATCTCTGAAACTATTAGATGTAAACAATCTAAATTTGGTAGAGATATTCCTCCTGCTATTCAGAGATCTGCTAAGAATGGATTTAAAAAACTCCTTACCCAAAGGGTGGGGAAGGTGTTACGGCCGGCAGAGCGGGTGGGGATCGGCTAGTTAATATTACACAGTACTTGATATAATTTCGTGAAACGACAAATACAAAAGACTTGTAGCCGCGTCAGTTCCTCGTAAGGAGCGGGTTCAGGAGCCGACCCCCACTCACACGCAACCTGAGTCACGGCTTACCGGTAACTCTGGAAAAATTACAGCGACGGCCGCGACAAGAAACTACAATTATGTTCATTTTCGCAGGGTACAGATTATAAAGTAATTTGGGTCGTTATTTGTTGCGGTGTTACTTTACGTCGGCCATGAAAACAAAAACAATTACTGGTGGTAGATCTCTGATGCGGGTGACCGTCTAAGTACCACCACAACTCCTGTTCTTGCCAAATAGTATTGTACGAACATTACTGTGTTATACTTGAAAGGTGTTATAGCTATTGAAGTTACTGCGGTAACGACAGTTAATATCTATATATATATAGGAGACATCCAGAGATTCACTGACTCGACAAGAAATCTCCAAAATTATTAGACAGAAACATTTTGAAGAGATATTGCTTCTGTCGCTTCAAAGTCAGCTAAGAATGGATTTTACAAAATCATCCCTCAAAGGGAATTGCGGGGCTATCATTAAAGGAAGGAGGCCCAGGGGGAAGCGGGTTGCTGCCGGTCTTCTAGGAATCTTTCTCGCAAATTTCAGGTCTAAATTTCAAATTCAATTCTACATTATAGCCGGCGGGGGGACATCTAGTGTATATATCTAAGGCGACGAGAAAAATATGGTGTTTTGTATCATCTTAGCTGGTGCCATGTTATGGCAGGCGTATCACTTACCTACAGGTGAACCTCTCGCTCGTCGCGCTGTACAACAAAAAAATTAAACAAAACCGATCAGTATACACATCTATCTTTACACTGCGGAGCTGACTCGACAAAAGCTGATTAATTTCGCGTTACTTGTAATTTGTTTTATTACAGTTCAAATGCTCGCGCTGTAAACCTTTTAAATTAAAAAAATTAGGTCACACTTTATTCATTAATCTTCAGAACCTAGATTCATCACACAATAAAACCTATAGTCATGTAAATTCTGCCAATGATTCAGAGCGCTAATGTTCATAACGTTCTATATAACATTCACTGGTAAGCCCTAGGCTATATAATTGAAGCTATGATCCCACCTGATGGTAAGCTGCGGTGTAGTAATAGTAAAAGGCACTAGTCTAGAAGTAGCGTATACACTCTTGGCTCTCAACACCGTGGCCCGCAAAGTGTCCTGATTCCCTAAACACCTTGCGATTATTACTTATGAGGTCACATGACATCTTTAGTGTACACAACACCAATTAACTCGTTAGAAGATTTAAAGTGACGCGTCATCGTCGCTGCTGACGGAATGAGAGATCAGCTCACAGCGCGAGTCACTTAAACTGACTTAAGAAAAAGTCTTCGCGTTAGTAAACGGATATAGGAGCCGTGGCGTCAGTTTGGGCATAACGTAAATTAATTGTTACTTTAAACATTTACTCTGAACTGAATATCTGAAACGACAACAACAACAACAGTGTCACACACACTAAGGGCGGGCGCGGCGTCTGCCTTTATGAGTCTCTACAGTTTGATATTTCGTGGTACTTGGCTTTATTACAAGAGATTTTCTCTTAATTTTAGAAACTTTATATACTTTCTTATACCTTGTCGGATAGATATTGAAGTCAGGTACTTATTTATGCGTTTGCTTTTTACATAATTTTCATAAATAGTTTTTTTTTAAGAGTAAATAATAATGTAAGTACGATTCCGTAGTTGTTACTATCACGACTTTAAAAATTTTATCCTCTAAGTGATGATTATTAATTTAATTTAATATAACAACGATTAAACAATAATTATTACGTTGGAATTTGTGTAGAAATAACTAAGAAATAAAATCTTCGAAATTTTTCCTAGAAAATCGGGAATATTTTGAATAATATTACAAAAAATTAATAACTCTAGTAACATTATTTTTGTATGGGGTATTCCTTACATAACTAAATAGGATACGAACTATACATATTCCCCCCGTATCTTTTATACCTATTATATTTCACCCTGTACACGATCTTTTAATGGCATTTAACATTATGATATTGAAGACCAGCTTTAGTGTTGATAAAATAGAATAATTGCAATGCAACACCTCTACAACAGAATGCTGAGCAATATGTACGTATACCATAACAATGATCCAAGGCTTCTTAACTATCAAGAGAATTACAAAATTCTTCAAACAATATTTTTTGTGTTAATAAATTTGAATTCTCAATAATTTATGTTGTAGGTGATGAAATTGATAAAGAATCATCCCTTATCACAAGGCGACGAACGCACTGCATTATATTGCAAACATTCTAACTTGAGCTACCTCGGTACAGTGTGTAATTTCAATGAGATGATGATGACAATACTTTTACATTCTCATGTTATCTGTAATAATGAAACAGGTTCTGGCCCAGCGACCTTTGACGAAGGCTTATGCCCAATAGTAAGCGTCTTTAATAATGATAAGGGTAATGACATATTTAATTTATTCATAACAATATACAGCTCGAAAACTAGAGTAAAGCAAACGTCAATAGAATCGTAAGGTCGCGTGAAAACTAACATTTCTTTAGCGGCGATTAACATCTTCACATTTAACACGAAACTCACGTTTTTTAACTAAATAATGAGAAAGGAGTCAAGGCCCGAGGTGGGTAGGGACTCGTACAATGGCTCTGAACAAATCGATATTTCATCAAATTAAAAGAATATTACGATCAATTCGTTCCGATGCATCGCACTCGTAGCGTACACGTCGCTTGTGTCAGTTCGCTTCGATACAAACAGTGTTTAGTAAATGTAATGAAAAATCTAAATTTCTATATACACCTTGACGAAATAAAGTAGATTTAATGCTGGACAATGTCAGCGGTGCACTTTACACCAAGTATCTGCCTGGAGAAACGGCGAGTCAAAATAATCATAACGACAGACTCAGCGAAAAATCGAGTCGAGTTCGATGGTGATGTTGAGGTAATGATCCTGATACTGATCATCCTGTTGAAACTATCAGAAGCGATCATAAATTATAATTACCGCTGCTTCAAACTGTTGTAACACAAACAAACACACAATAAGTAGAATCCTTGCACGGGAAACTAAATAATATCTCTTAGCTATAACTTCTTTCATTAAAACTTATCAGCTTTGATTATTATTAAACTAGATTCGAGTAGAACTGTTATTAGTGTTTAACTTTTCGATGTTTAATGTCCTTCTAGGATACACGCACGAAACTCGACCCTTCACTCGTTGAACACACCAGCGTGATGAGAGGAGCTATTCCGGTTCTGCCGATATCTCTAGCTTACTTCTGCCTCTTCTGCAATATCCTCGTACCTGGACTTGGTGAGTGAGTCGGTGTGATAATTACCACCGTAACTACCTAAACAGAATCTACTGGAGATAAATATGAACCGATTTATATGTGAACCACTATACTACATAGTAAATACCAAAAATGGTTACAGGTTACCATCAAAACTCATATCACTACTGCACCTCTTTGTATTTACTTTCCAGTAATGATTATCATGGTCCAGTATCACACTTGTAACTAGTAAAATTACTGAAGTAACAGGATTCCTAAAGTAGTAAAGAATGTGCTGGTATGGTAAAGGCAATGGTGACAGTACTGTTGTATTATTTCAGGAACAATATTCAGCGGTCTGTTCTGCCTCTGTTTCGGGATACCGAGGTTCGGCATCCACGACAGTCCCCGGCACAGGATTGGTGAGCACATGCAACTATTATTAAAGAAATAACTATAATAAATGTTTTGGTAAGTTTTGAACAGGATGTCATCAGAGTTCTTAAATTCGCAAGTAGTCTAGCGCTAACAACAAACAACTGTCCTTTGACCCACTGAAATAATTACGAATACTATATAAATCGGTACAACCGTTTCTAACCGCTGGTTCATTTCTATGTGATGCATCATGATTATTCTCTTCATTACAATTTTGATGCACAGGTTCGTTCGTGATCAACCTACTGGTCGGCTGCGGCCAGCTATTCACGGTGCTGTTCTGCTTAGTAGGCTGGGGCTGGTCGATATGGTGGGGAACTATCATGGTCAGAACATCGCGTGAGTACACATATATCAGTCAAGAAATTAGCTTCTGAACTTACAGACCAAAATTCACGTCCTACTTGGATCTAAACGATTATTTTCTACCCTAATTTACAAATTCTAGTACTGATTGCACATTTTTTTCTGCTCCGAATCTTCGTCCTCCATTTCACATGGTTTGAAGTGACAATGTGAAACTTAATGTTGGCAACAGAATTACCACATTGTTGTTATAGCGGCAGATTTACAATATGGATATGATTGGTTACTGGACGTATTTCAAATTAAACATCACACCATGTGGCTTTGGACTCGAATCATGTATCTCCGTATAGTGTAGTAGCTCCGGAGACTAGTGATACATCCCTGGGCTACGGAAGCAGTTTAACATAACTTAAAAAAGATAATTAAAAGCTAATCAAACAATACGTTCTGCTGTGTAAGGAATACACCTGTAGTAAAACTTCCTTAACCATTATTTTCTCTGTGATATTCATTTCAATTCACACAAGTGTTTTTTTTTCGCTATTACTTCGTCCACCTTCCTCCACTTCTTCCTTCACTGTACTCAGTGTATAGTGTTAAAATTGAATAAAAGATTTATAAATCACGACTTAGTTACTGGGAAAGTTAAAAAAGACTTAAGAGACTTCATTCTCGACCAGCTTCACTTCTGATAGACATTATCAGATATTGCTTCATATTATTGATATTAGTTTGGCAAATATCTCCCTTCCGTTTTTTTGCTCTTTATTCAATGCTTTATAAAAAGTGTTACAGTGATCGCGAGTGACGCTTCTGGTCGATCGCCTGCTTCAAGCGGTCCAGTTGTTCGCAGTAGATGGTAGAATTAAGTGTCTGGCCATATGGGAGTAGCTCATAGTGGTTGATTCCCTTCCAATCCCACCAAACACACAGCAAAACCTTCCTGGCCGTCAATCCCGGCTTGGCCGCTCGACCACGACTTTTTTGCTTGATATTGTCGTGTGTGATCCATTTTTCGTCGCCAGTCACCATCCGCTTCAAGAATGGGTCGAGTTCGTTCCGTTTCAGCAGCATATCGCAGGCGTTGATTCGGTCCAGAAGGTTTTTGCGTCAAATCATGCGGCACCCAAACATCAAGCTTTTTTGTATCCAGCTTTCTGCAGATGGTTTAAAATGGTTTGGTGACTAACTCCCATCTCCTGGGCGATGTCACGAGATGCCACATGCCGGTCTAACTCGATGTAGTCCATGATTTGATCGGTATTTGTCCTCACAGGTCTTCCGCCGGCTGGCTTATCCATGGTGTCGTTTTCACCGGCTCTGAATCGTCGAAACCATTCCTCCGCGGTTCGAAGTGATAGAGTACCATCCCCCAAAACACCATTAATCTCACGGAACGTTTCTCTAGTGGATTTGCCTTTAACGAAGGAAAACTTTAAAATAGCGAGTTTTCGGCGTTAGTGAACTCAATGTTTACACGTCTATAACTGTTGAACGCAATATCCAAACTAATTATGCATAGCGTCGTTTTGTAGGTTATGTCAAGACCTTTCAAATTATGTATAGTATTGCCAGATACGAGCTCTGTAGCGCTTTGTACATAGCCGCGAAATTCAAAAATAAAAAGGCGGAAGGGAGATATTTGCCAACCTTATATATTATAATCACAAAATAGTAATCTGATTAACGGTAATTTAACACTCTTTCGTATAATAAATCCCTATTTGTAATATTTTTTACTTTTGCAAAACAGGTAAATACAGGAAACTTAAGGCTGAAGCGTCTCTGGAGGAGGCTGAAGCAGCTCCGCCGGTCACCACGAACAACCACACGAGAACGTAACCTCGCCATTTTGAATTATTTGACAGCGCGCCAAAACGGCACGTCAAATGGCGCCTTAGACACGTTTACAAAGCATATTACTGATAATAAGATGGCTTTATTATTATTAATTGATAATTTTATCGTGACTATAAAACTATCAATTAAAAGAGTGAGCACAGAATTTTGTAATGGATATATTTGATCGTAAAGTTTTAAGGTTCCATCATTTTCCTAAGACTCCAGGATCAGTGACGTTACTAAATGTGACACTAAAACAAAGAAACATTAATGTTGAAATATTTATCGATATAAAAAGCAATATAAAACGACTATATGTAATATAGATTTTTTATAAAAATGAAAATTGAAAGAAAAATTATATTACTTACCGAGTACTGAGGGTATTAAAAAATGCTTGAACTTAATAAAATTAAAATTATTGTGCAATAGAGTGATCGTTATATGAACTACATAAATTAAGTAATGTAAATAACTTTAAAGTTTTCTTGTATGAAATATAAAAGTATTGATAGAACTTGATCGTAGATTTTAATTATCTCAATATTTGTATGCGATTAATATCTGCTGGTCAGAAAGTAGTTGACTTTACGGCGCCGCCATGTGGCTCTCTAATTTAAGCTTCCGTACGAAGTTTTCCGACTTTTTCGGTCCTTTTATTCATTTTGTAAGTAGATATTGGATGACAACACATTTTATATTGTATCTTACTCCTTAAAACCAATTCATGAACATTATTTTTTTGTTCGTATGTTAAACAGTAAACATCATCAACTTTATTGTTAGATATAGACGTCCTACTAAAATGTCTACAATACGCTACCAACATCCAGTGGCTTAATGTTCACCAGGTAGTTGGTTAGTATGTCTACGAATCTTCTATTTAATTCGGTAAAAAAACAAAGAAAATTTAAAGTTAGCTCTGCGAGGCACTTCTCAGTTACATGTTTCATCACCGACAGCTCACAAGATTATAAGATTTATTGAATGTGCTGCAATACAATAATATAAAACTCCCATTGTGCTTCGAAAAGAGTATTTTACAATTTCAGTGTACTCAAGATAGATATTAAATCGAAAAGAAAAAAATTGAGTACATGAGCCACGATTCCATTGAAGTGTAACTATTGATTCATTATCACACGAACTTTATAAGACTAAACTTCAAAATAACGCATAAAAGTAGATTAATTAACATTAACTTATCTCACATTAAATGAAACAAAATCGTTATATTTTCTATCTTGTACGTAGTCGACGTAAATTTAGAAAGTTTTGTATATGACCAAAATGACCTTTTTCATAGATTATATATTACAACTAATGCAATAACTATAGTAATAAACCAACACTTTTTGCTAAATATTTTATAAATAACAAACTAAAAATGTGAGCATTGTTGTTTATCTTAAAATTTTAGTTTAGTTTAATATGTAACAAGATTAATGTCAGTTTTGTAATGATTTCATTGACCGGCAAAAGTTATTTTTTATTGATATTTATTCTTTAAATATTGAAATTTAAAGTCTCAATTATTATTTAGAAGACGGTAAAATTATTGATACTCGACGCAGAGATCTTCCAATAAATATTTAAATATTATAACTGAAAAAATTATCAAATGTTATATTAAGTTTATGTTGTGTACTTCCAGTTGCTTGTACAACGAGTTGTCAATAATAAAGGCATAATAAATTTTCGCTCGTTTTATTTAACAACATTTATTAAATGTATTATTTCAAAGACTTATTCGTTGAACCAGATAATTGAGACGTTCATTTGACAATTCATGATACTATAATATCGTAACGCTAGTTAGCATGGGGTACATTGCACTCTCGTTACCCCAGTAATTTTAATGCAGTAATGTTTATCGGCTGCAACAGGAGCTACGATGGTAACCTAGACGGTTTTCGGCAAAAGAGATCTACCGCTAGTATGATAGTAGAACACAAATTTCCTACAAGATATATCAGTTACGGTATTTTTAATTTGATTATAAAATATACTAACGCTACAAAATTTTGCGAATTATACCAAGATGTTGTACTCCTGATATGTATTTTTGAATTCAGTACATAGTAAGTTGTATATTAAATCAGTTAATATAAGATCATGTTAAAGTACGTTATTATATGTACAAGTCCAGCTTACCGTGTAAGTAGCACCAGCTGTTTTCCGCGCGCTTTGCTGACGTAATATAGAATCAAGACTTGAAATTTGTTAGAAAAATTCCCGTCCGGCGGTCCCCGAGTCTCCGGTCTCCCCGAGTCCCTTTCTGTGATGACTACCCTCGCAACTCACTTTGGTGTAGTATTTTATAAAATTCAATCTTAGCTGGTAACTCTAAACGGCAGTAGCAACATATCCGCCAAATTGTGTGTTTAGGGCAAATAGTTTCAGAGTTCTCGTGACGTGGCAATAAATCTCTCCGATAGACAGCTAAATGAAACTACATAAAATATTTTACAATGTCACGTTTATTTCACTTTATAATTACAATAAATAGCAATTGTAGGATACGGAAGTATAGACTGACGCGTTTAGAGGCATGTCGCTCCGGTCCACACGGTGACACAAGCAAAGCCTACGGTGAGAGTACAGCTACGGGACATTCGTTACGATGAAGGTGGAAGGTAATAAGAAATCATTATACTCGATTACTATAATGTAGTATACAGCTAAGTTTATATTCAGTCGAGTTTAATTATACAAAGGTTGGCAACACTGGCAACAACTGCAAATAAACTGTCAACTTTTAATTTGTCAACACCAGCCATGCCAATAGTACAATGTCGTGTAAACTATCTAAAGATCTAATCTACGGATGCTCATGCGAAGAAAACATTAAGAGGGTCGATAAAGATATGCTTCACTTTCCAAGTTGATTAGCACTCGAATTAGAGTAAAGTTACAGTGAACTTAATTAAGTAATCTTATTTATTTAGAAAAACACACCGGTAGCACATGCATTCATATATTTATAGCAATTCGTTACATGTAATTATAAATTCTGATGCACCCGTAATATTGTTACTGAAGAAAACGATAATAAGGATTGTTGATGTGCTACAGATATCTACAAAAATAAGAATAATAATAAATGATTCTACACTAATATATACTTTAATAATTTGTATGAAAGTATCACCAATAAAATGTGCTTAAGTAAATGTATTTGCAGTAACATAACGACGGTATTTTGAACTTGTGAACCTAAGCAGCTAATCGACTTGGCAAATAGAGCATAAGAAATACGAATAGCTTACAAGTATGCACACAATTCAATACTTCCTACTACGGGATATACGACTGCAGGACTGCGGAGCACTATCTACATTTTAAACTTTAAAATAAGTTACAAAACGCACTGAGATCCCAAAAACACGATTAATTTTATTATTATTATCATTATCGAATAAAAAAATAACTATATTAAAACGTACGTATTGTATAAAGTGACAGGTCCTAGGAGTCGGACAACTTATTCCAAAGTGAAGCTATAACTTTATAAGATTCACAGTACAGTTGTAATAACTACTAGTGATAAGTAATCAGTTTCCTCCACCGCCAACAGTCAGTCAAATTCTCAACATAAGTCCAAGTCAACAAGCTCCTCACTTAACTACTTTACAAATAAATAGAAAAAAAACCTGAAGAAATATTACATACACAGCATTTTGTATATCAACAAAATAAACGGATTTTGTTTTTTTTTTTAATGATTCCAAGGCAAAGTAAATAAATTATTTAATACAAAAATTTGTAATAAATTTGATTGATTGATTTATATATAAACATACACAGTATTGATACACAACACGCGACACAATTTCCGAATGTAAACAATAGAAATACATTTCATTGTAGTAAATTCTTCTATATATATATATATATATATATATATATATACGGCGCGCCTTATCTTAAATAACCGAGTTTCAGTAAACACGTATACAATATTTAGACATGAATATTACGAATTGGATAAAGTAATATCCTAGATTGAAGAATACCCGAACTTAACCGGAAAGGTCTCGGAAGCTTCTACTACTTCTGTGTGTTTGATTCATCACAATAATAATTATATAAAAGGATATCATCTATCCACAATTTTATTTAGTTAAAGTATATAATTTATCTACAATTGTTATTGTAGTAACTTTAAAGACAGTAAGGTCGGCGTTAACCTGCCACTTCGCCGGAAGTAAGTTTTAACAACAGCTTGTGTCACTGCGTTGATCACAGTAAAACTAATTGTTTATATGTAATCAAATAGTGTGAGAATGTTTATTGTATTGCACAAACTTATTCACGTAGCACCTGAAAGTTACTTTCGTAAAAAAGTCAATAGTTAGAAAGTAAAGGTTTCCTTTAAACGAATGTGAACCTAATTTTTTAATATTTAAAAGCCGTCATACTGTCCATGTGTTATCACCTTTCCTCATAATTGGAATAGGATAGTGCATTATCTCGATCCCACTTGGTATTGTGTGGTGATGTTATTCGCTGCGGTAAAAAGCACAAACCTGTCTTACTTTGTTTACAATGTTACACTTCTCATAAATTTTTGTTCTTTTTCAATATATTTCATTTGAGTATGGACTGCATATAATGTCCAAGCAATAAAATTTACTTCGAGTCACTAAATCTAATAAACACGACACAGAATTTAAAGTAGTTTATGTAATGTTGTAGCTAACATATGTTTTAATTATCTCGATGCAAAAGAAATTTGGTAACATTTTCATATCTGGCATAAATATTTCATCTGCAAAATATTGCAAACGTTTGCCAAACTTAGCAATGTCGCACGCGTGCATGTGCATGCACGTGCAGTGAAAATGTTATAGTACAAATGTAACGGTCACAACTGTCCGCGAATTTTAGTAATATATACAAATGTAAATAAAAAATATACATGTATAAACTTTTCATCGTCAAAGGCAAGATAATTAAAAAATTAAATAACGTCACCGCATATAAATGTAGAAAAAGGAAAAACTAAATCCACTTCATATATTTACACTAATTAAGCATTACTTAACATTCACATAAAGTAACAACGCGCGCCCCGAGCGGCGCCGGTGTGCGGTTGTCTATGGCAAATTGTACTTAAGTTATCACCAGCATCCGTTCGAAGATTACATTAGAAAGGCGACTCTTTGGTAAACCTAAAGATAACCCAAGCGGGCTGTGGATACCACTATCAGCTAATAATTTTGTATTCAACAAAATATGTTAACCGGAACCGGATTTTGAATAAATAATTACAATACAATCAGTAACTTGAACGTTCTTTCTCTTTTCCTCAATCAGTAATAACTGAGCGCTGTATTTAGTACCATATAAATTTTTTTTTCACAATATCATGACCACAGCCCTCACTAAGTTACACGCTAAATTAAATAAAAGCGTACACATATGCTAATCGAATAGAATTATACAATTATTTAGCTATGATAGGAAACCACTGAGTATTATGTGTCGTACAACGGTAAGGCCAAAGCGCTCTTGTTCACTGCAACAACTCGACTCCACCAGCGGCAATGGAACTGGACTGTTCGATCGAAGCGGATTGCCACCAGGCCGCGGTGCAGCAAAATACCAATACCTTCTGCACATTAATTACAACTTACTTGCTGAACACAATTTAAGAGGAAAATTTATAAATATTGAGTTGTTAAATCATCGCCTACACAGGTCACGTGGAGTTTTGCAGCATTCAACCTGGTTGTTATGTGGTAGGTTCCTTTGTTCGATTGCAGTCATTATTCACTGCAGAATGCAGTTGTTTTTTCTTTGTATCTCAACGTTGGATAGATTTCTTTCTATTTCATCGTCTTCCGCTATCCTGTATAGAAAAACACAATTTATAACAACATACATTATGATACTGATATAAATTGAACAATACTGAGTGCACTCATAAAGTACCAAAAGAAGAAAGGAATGGAATTAATACATCCATCATTAAAAGACTTCGTAATCAGCTATAAGGAATGTGGATTCTAAACGATAATGGCGTCTGTATCACCAATAACAATTACAACTTTTTTTTTATTCTTTTAAGCGACGAGTCGAGAGATACGTTCACCTGACGGTAAATGATACGCCCGCCCATAACGTAGCGTTAGTTAGACGATATATACTGCTCCACATTGCGCTTGTCACTTGAGACAAAATGTTTAGTCTCGTTACCCCAGTAATTACCACGCTACAACGCCCTCCCCACCGGAACACACACACACACTACTGTTGGGCTGATACTGTTTACACACGAGTACTGCGCGACGGTACCTACCTAGATGGTGTCCTGCAGCAGAGGCCTACTACCAATAAAAGGATTTCATAATGGACTACAGAGAGTGTGGCTTCTTAATGATATGTTTGTATCACCATTAATGATTCCACCTGATGTAAATCATTTCACAACTGCGCTACCTTAAGTCTCGGCATCTACTTACGCTTTCTCCTGCTCGTCCATCTCCTGCACTAGCCGGTCCCGCTCGTTCACCGCCGACAGTAACTCCTGGAAATATAAAAATAACATTGACAAAAAACCTAATAAAAATAGCTCGCTGGCCTAATGGTTAGTGTGCAACTTTCATTCCGAAGGTCGCGGGTTCGAAGCTCGGCATGTACCGATGACTTAATATTTAAGTTATTTACATTTGTGAACTTTAGTTACAACAGCGAGATACAAACGGTGAAGGAAAACATCGCGAGGAAACCCGCACACTGAAATCCTCTTTGTGTGTGTGTGTGGTGGCTCCAGTAAAGTGGCAACAGGCTCGCCCCCTGTTATGTGGGACCTAATCTGACCACATCTGGCGAAATGTGGTTGTTTATTCACCCCTGCCTATCCCTACTGGAAACAAGGCGAGATAATATAAAAAAAACAAACTAGTAAAATACTATTTCCGAGAAGGAATATGGCAATTAATCCTACGATCTAAGTACTATAATCCATAACCCCGCGTGAGTATAAGCCTTGTATCACATATGAGAAAGCTACCGCACCTGCAGCAACAGCCGCTCGCGCCTCTTCTGGCCGGGCGTCTTGCGCCACTCGTCCACGCCCAGCGACAGGCGCAGCTCGCGCGCGAGCAACTCGCAGCGACGGCTCAGGTCCTCCTCCTGCTCACTGGGCAGATAACAAGTAATAAACCTTAACTTTGTATACGACAAACAGAAGACGGTGAATTGAACTAGCGATGGCAAGGAATACTAATCTCCATAACAATGAGGCATTAGATAATAGTTGCCAATACATCACTAGCAAGTATTGATGGATTGGAAACATTACATATATGATCAACATGATTGCACCAACTTTCTGCGCTGACAGTCCTCGGCATGAAATGCCTCCACTAGACAAGGAAAGATTTAGTTAGCTCTTGTAGTTGACTAGTAGTAGGTACTCACAGTATGTTCAATTGCATTTGTCGCCTTAACAGCGCATTCTTCTTGTTCACCAAGTGGAACCACTGCGACATCAGCCTATCCTCCTCCTGCGGCAAGTCGAAGTTCACCTCTAATATTACACCAATACAACCTTTTCAAAATAGACATAATTATATATATAGAAAATATAAATTTATCACATATGTATTCCTAAATAACTAACAGAATTTATTTGATAAAATCTCTAAGATAGAATATACAAAAAGATAAACTTAACTATAATCTATACAAATAATCTATCCCATTAAATGAATGATATTCAATTAACTAATGCGCAGATCTACAAGTCGATAACTATAAAAACGATATCAAACAAATGAACAGACAGGACTGCTGGGAGTGGGGATCGGTACCGAGTTGTGCGGGACGCGGGTGCAGGGCAGGAGTATTTTCTTCCATTTCTTGACCTGCCAAGCGCGAGAAGCTTACAGACATATATACATAATTTTATAACGTCTATGCAGCTGTAGAACACTTACGCACCGATAGCTACATGGAAGCTGTGATAGTTCAGTCAAAATAAGTCCATAAATAGCATCAGTTCAATCCCCTATGAATTTGAACTTCTGGTGAACGCAAACACCGAAAAGACCATGTGACGCAACGCATATGAGTGCGCCAACCTGGACTAAGTTACATTTTTTTCAGTTAATATACAAAAAAAGACCGATTATTCGGATATTTAAAAAAAGCGTTAAGAATATCGGAACATACTCTTCTTACCAAAATGCCGAGAATTTATAGTACCAATGTCGTTTGCTGTTTTAAATATAATTACAATGTGTTGATAAGTATTATAAAAAACATCATCAACACTCCTGCCGTCGCTCACCTCCGTGTCGTCGGCGGACTCCATGACGCGGCGCAGCTGCCGCTCGAGCGCGGCCGCCCGCTCGTCCACCGCGCTCTGCTCTTTCTCCAGCGCCTCCATCTCGCTCGCGATGTACGACCCGCTCTCCTTGCTCTGGATTACACAGATACACATATACCTCGGAACTCATGTTGAAAGTAGTAGTGTACATATTCAAAAGAAACTAGATTTTTTAACCTTTTAATTTGCTACTTCTATATATATAGTAGTCATAAAAAATTTCAATATATTACACAGTTATTTTTGAACACCAACACAACAGTATATTCATTCTCTCATTCATTCATTCCTTGGTTTGCTGAATGATACGTGTACATATTTCATTCATGCGTTCATCGTTTATCCATTTATCCGTCGCTTTTGTTACCTCGTCGTGCTCGTCTGCGTCGGGCGCGAGCCGGTCCACCAGCGCGCTGAACGAGTGCAGCGGTGAGCGTCTGCTGACCTCGTGCGGGGACGCGCTGCGCACGCTGCGGGTATCGCTCTGCCGTTCCTCTAACATACATAATTTAGTACACCATGTAGTACATGAACTGATTTAAAAAGTAGAAAGTTCACGTCACATTAAATGATGTGACTGCACTACATTGTGCTTATCGCTCTAGGACACTACATGTTTATGCTGGTTGTCCAGTAATTCACAAGCTACAGGGCCCTTAAAATAGGAACACAGTAATGTTTGCATTGACGGGACTCAAGCTAACCTCACCTGCCCGTACTGTACCTTAGTAATCAACAAACGAGGCTTTTACTCCCACCAACCGTCATTGGGCCAACGTGGTGGGAAATGGCCCAAATCCTCCAGATGAACCCTTACAAAAGATGTCCCCTGGTGTCCAGCAATATCGGGCAGCGCAGAACCGATCGATATGGGAATTTTGGGGGAGGTCTAAAACCAGCAGTGGAGGCATACTACAGTTTTACCTCAGATTTTTTTTTATATAATGTTATTATTAATAACAAGTTCTTACCCGACCGATCCATGCTACCGATACTCCTAGTTCCCGGGCTTGGCGGCGTGTCACCACGAGCAACCATAGCTTCTAACTGCTCCACGCCACCAGCTGATATATTAGTACAGAAATTTAATAATTAACATTTTTTGTTTATTTTACATCGTCATTACAAGAACTAAAGTTCAATTACAAAGAAACCAAAAAAAAAATCTTCCATTAAATGATATCTCATGGCTCTTTACGTTCCATAAAAGTCTTTCTGAGAATAAAGAACATTATAAGCGTAATACCAAGTTGTCATTAATTTTGTTAAATAAATCAATAATTTCTTAACTAAAAAAATATCTTTTTAATTGATAATGATTTCTTTTAGTATTTATCAGTACAGCTATGTTTACTTATCAACGTCGTTGAGCACTAATTTCAAATTGAAGTTAGGGGTCAGTTGAAAAAAACTATTCAGATCGCGTGCTAATCATACATATCTGTACAGTACAAGATAATGTAGAAAGTCGCAGACAGAGCTAGTGTGTATTTATGCGCGTGTGTGTGTGTGTGCGCTCACCGGCCGCCAGCTCCTCCATGACTGACTGCTTGCTTATGATTTCGACGGTGCCACGACCGCGCGACGGCGACAGCGGGGACGTCGGACTGCGGGTTTCATACTCGGTTAAAAACTATTAAATATTTCTATATTTACAAGATATTGCGGTTGCTACAGTACCCGTTTCTGTAAAAAGCCATTTGCGGTTGATCTTAAGGAAAATTTCAGACCAATTTCAAGTCTAATTCTATGTAACAGCCAGCAAAGTAGTAGTAGCTGGGAAACCGCTATACACATATATATACATAGTTATAATTGACAATTGTACGTTATTAGAAATTTAGTGTTTATCTCTCTAAAATGCCTTTCAAAAATAAAAAGTGTAACATATACTCAAGTGTATGATAAACAAAAGTAAACAATAATAAAAGCTTTTGTTACCTAACGATGCCCGCTCTCGCGTCCGCAATCAGCTTCCGCGCCCGCTCTCGTAGCATCGCTTGCCTTTCTTCTTCCGTCATCGGCTGTTACAGAAATATAAAATTAAAAATTTACAAATACATTATATACTTTCAATATAAAAACGCTCTTATCATTACCACTGCAGAGCCACAATGCTAGCGTGGTGAGGGTTGAGGGATCATTGACACACTGTACTGACTCCTACCATATCAACTGTAATATGATAAGAATTTCTGTGATAATCAAAAATTACATTAATAGGTGTAAAAATAATAAATGCTTACCTTTTTAGTGGGACTCATTTCCCCATTTCTAAGCCCGTTCCCGATCTCCGTCTTATTCCCTTCCTCTTTCTCTTTTGAATTCTGTCGTCTGTTCTTCTCCTTCTCTCTCGCCTCACGCTTGGTAGCCTCTAGCAACTGTCTCGCTCGCTCTTTGAGCTCATCGTGACGAGATAGCAATTGCTGTGACGTCACAAGGCAAAGCGTCGCATGGATCATTCAGAAGCAATCCAACGGACCAATCACAAGGAAGCAGCCGAGCAAACGGACCAATAGCGCACGCCGCCGCAATGACGCGTCCGTTCATTTCAAAGGGATGCCGATCCGCGGGGACAAATGCAAATGGAAATGATGCACAGGTCAATTGTTGGGGATGGTGAAAAAAATAGGACAAAATACACACAGTTCACGCAGTTAATTTATGAAATTTACATATAATGCATTATAAATGTTTAATGCCTTTTGATTTATTTTTATACAAATTTCTACTTGTTAATATGTTAAGTTTGTTCTACAAAAAAATCAAAACTCGAAAACATGAAAAACAAATGAAGAAATAATGGAACTCAAAAGCTCGAATGAACACGAAACCAAAAATACACGTGACGCACATATATGGGTACTCACCGGCGTGGGTTTGGGTAGTTCTGGCGATGATTGCGGCTGAGGTTCCGTTTGGGCGTGGACTTGGTTCGGCGGCTGTGGCGCGGGACACATCTCCGGGAGAAGGTTCGCGGTTAAAGGATCAGTGACCGCCGTCTCTATCGTCGGTTTTGGTTCTGGTTTTACTGCAAACGATGCATTATATTATATTTAGCGTCATCATCAGCCGATAGTACTGCTGCCACTGCTGTACATATGCCTCTCCCAAAGATCTTCACGTTGATCGGTCCCACGTTGCTCGCATCCAGTGGATTCCCGTGAATCTCACCAGATCGTCGGTCTACCTTGTGGGAGGCCGCCCAACACTATGTCTACAGGTACGCGGGCGCCACTCGAGGACCATACTGCCCCATCGGCCGTCGGTCCATCGAGCAATGTGCCCTGCCCACTGCGACTCAAGTCTAGCCATCTTTTGAACTACGTCGGCGAACTTGGTTTTTCGGCGGATCTCCACGTTTCTGATTTGCTCACGCAGAGAGACTCCGAGCATAGCCCTCTCCGTTGCCCTTTGGGTAATTTCCAACCTTTTTATAAAGCCGAAGGTAAGATGCCACGTCTCGGATCAGTATGGCAACACGCACGAGTAGAAGACTTTAGTCTTCAGTCATTGCGGTATCTGAGACGAAAAGATGCTGCGTAGCTTCCCGAACGCTGCCCACTTGAGTTGAATTCACCGATTGACTTCTTTCTGGAAGTTGGACTTACCTAGCTGGACTGTTTGTCCCAGGCAAATGTATTCGTCGACAACTTTCAGTGTAGAGCCCTCGACCATTATTGGCGTGGGTACTATATGGGGCATTAGACATAATCTTTGTCTTCTCCATATTCATTTTAAGACCCACATCTCGGGACGCTCTAAAGAGGTCATCGAGCATTTTGTCAAAGTCTTCCATGGTCTCTGCCATGACCACGATGTCATCAGCAAATCGAAGATGAATTATGTACTCGCCGTTTATGTTAATTCCATGTCCTCTCCAGTCCAAAAGCTTGACGACGTCTTCCCGCGCTGCGGTAATCAGCTTTGGCGATAGAATATTGCCCTGTCTGACATCACGCTGCAACTGGATCGGTTTCGAGCGATGATCTTGGAGGCGAACTGACATAGTGGCATTTTTATACAGTGACCGCAAAACTTCGACGTAACGATGGTCTATTTGGCACCGCTGGAATGACTGTAGCACAGCCCATTTTCGGAACCCTGCTTGTTCAGGTCGCTGGAAATCGTCTAGCTTGCGTTCTAGACAATTCGTCATGACTCTCGAAAACAGCTTATAAACGTGGCTCAGGAGCTAGATGTGTCTATAGATGTTCAACCGGATTCTGTCACTCTTTTTTAAGAAAAGCTTCACCATACCCCCGCGCCATGATTTTGGCGTTATCCCCTCGAGTATGATGAAGTTAAAAAGTCTCTGAAGGGCTATCAGCACTGGTCGTCGTCCTGCCTTCAGAAGCTCTGCCGTAACTCCATCATTATCCGGCACCATGTTGTTCTTCAGCTGCTCGAGCGCCACACTAATCTCGTTCAAGCTGACGTCCGGGACGTCTTCGGTATGGTGTTGGATTAACTCGGCTCTTGGGTCGTTCGCCTGGTCGTTGACAGGTGCTCGTCTAGTCGCATAAAGCTGTCTGTAGAAGTTCTCGATTTGGACCAGGAAGCTCCGATCGTGCCGAGATAGTTATACCGTCATATGTCTCCAGCTTCGTCAGCAGACTCTGCCCAACAGCAGATATTCTGGCAAATACTTTGGAGCCTTTAGTGCGCTCAATCGCCTCTTTAGCACGTTCAGTATTAAATCGGCGTATGTCGCGAATCAAAGACTAAGATATCCGCTTGTTGAGCTGCCTATAATGGGAAGCGTCTTCAGAAGACTGCAGAACCAGCTCTCTCGTCCATGAGCTTAGCAGTCTAATCCTAGATGTTTTTACCTCTCTTACGATTAGGTTTAAAAAATTTCGACCCAACCGTAAGGACAGTTTCTACGACCCTGTCGTTGTATATGTCCACATCAGTGCACTCCTCCAGACAAACAATCGAAGCAATTTTGAAGTTGGAGCTGAAAATCTTCGGCGTTTTGGATCTAGGCGGTTTCTGGGCGGAGCATAGACCTCTTCAGTCGACACCTCTCAAATTTGACTATAAAATTCAAAATTCCTCTAACCATTCGGTGATCGCTCTCCGTATTAAATTAATTGATCACTGAGACATCATTATATTTAACAACTTTTATTAATTTTATGAAACTAATTGGCCCATATCCCTCCCTGTGAATAGGGATTTAAGTAAGTAAGGATACTTGGTTGATGTGGGAATCTTAGAGGGAGACCTATGTCCAGCAGTGGACGTCTATTGCCTAATGATAATGATAATGATGAAATGAAATAAGAATTCTTAAAACTTATTAAATGCTGCATTTCTGTAGCAACACTATTAAAAATGTGCCACGATTGGGCGCACGCAACCATAAACTACCACCAATTACCTCATTCCTTATTTTTAAAAAAATATCCTCTTCTTGGCAATCATTTAACTAGAGAATTTTAGAATTCTGATAATACTTGTCAAACTAGTTTAATTATCTTACATGTTTCACTGCTAACGGTTTCTTGCGCTGGCTGTGGTGGGGTCGGTTCCTCCTCATCATCGGAGCCGAAAGGATCTGTTAGCTCCTTCCTAGTCATCAACTTTTCGGGACGAGCTGGTAGTGGCTGCGCGTATGTAAAAATATGTTGTTTTCACTATGTATAACACATTACACCATTACCTTATTTTTCAACAACAAAATTATTAAAAATAAATCAAGAAGCAGTAATAGTTTTTCAATATGTATTATCAAAACTTAGTCATGTTTTTTTTATAAAAGATCCGTACTAAAAATTATATTTCTCCACGATGAAGATACAAAAAGCGTTTTCCCTATTGCTAAAGATATTCCTATAATCCATAACAAATAATTACGTGCACCTTAACGTAGTGCTAACTTATGCGAGTGCTTACGTCGATAACTTTCAGCGGATCGGTGAACCACTTAGTATTTGACTCCTTGGTCTTTTGGTCCCTCGCGGGAGAGAGCATCTTGCCCAGGATGCTCTTTGATTGCTGTACGAGCATCTCTCGCACGTCCTTGATGGCAGCCGGGGAACTAGCTTTGTCGGGACTCGTGCGCTCTTGAGAGCGGGTATCGGAGTCTTGAGACCTAGTAAATGAAAAATATAGTTAAAATACAACTATTACTATACAAAAGTTTGCAACTTTGAAATAATTATAATTAACTTTGTATATATTATTTATAATAATAATAATTTGTAACTTTAAATCAAAAAGAAAAATTGCGTCCATTGAAGATAATTAAATTTTTAAGGACATATGCATGTTTCAGATGGAGATTAATAACTATCGATATTGCTTGCAGAGAAATTTGTTGGTTTTAAAAATACTAAATTGATATAAATAAAAAAGAAGCATTACCCGGGACGAGGTCTATCCCTCATGCGCGACCTGCGCGCGCTGACTTCGCGGCTGAACAGCTCCCGCGGCACCGCTGCGTCCGTGTCGTGTCGCCCCACCAGATACGAGGACTCCGTTTCATCGTTACCTGTAACATGCTCGTCATGACATTTCTTAAGTTGACGACGACTTAAGTGATACAGCTATAAATACCAATTCGCTAGTCTTCTTTATATTTGAATTGATTTGTCTTCTTACCTCCTTAATTTTACTGATTACATACAGCACCCTTCAAATCGGATTACAACAATTGGATATCGGATATTGGACAGTTCTGACGGCGATTAGTTTTCCTACCTAATTACTTGGGTCGTGGCATTTATTTTTGACGAAATATTTCTAGGAACGAACTGATTAACGATATTAATTAGCTCATGATCATCATATTTATCAGCCGGAAGACGCCCACTGGTGAACATGAGTCTCTACAAATATTGCCACAACAATCGATCCTGTTCTAATTGAAATGTAATATTTACCCAATTGTTCTACTTGCAGCTCGCAGCCAGTGAAGTGTGCTCGCAGTTGGAACAGGTATGTCATAATCTGCAATTTATATATGTATGAATTTGTATTAAGGATTTATATACATATATACGACTTCCAATAATTCTTTAATTAACTTATATGCAGATTCTATAAATAATAATGAAGTAAAAACAAATGGATATTTTGCATAGTCAATAGCTACCATAACCATATAAGACTTGTTATACAACGATATTAGCAGAAGCAACCAAGAAAACCCGAGCATTTTATGACAAAATTTGAATCTTTGTACCGGACGTCGCTGATGGGATAACATGGGGGATTACACTCACCGCCAGCTTGTCGGGGGCGGGGCGTGCGCACACGTCCGCAGCGGTCAACACCTGCGAAATGCCCAATTTGCCACTCGCCTCTAGCGCCACTCGCAAGTTTCTCTCCGCCTCTTCGGGCTGTAGCCCCGAAAAGTCTCTGTGAAATAGGATTTTAAACAAGGGATAGTAATTAAGTAATACTATTACTGCACTTAAACTCCGATCTTGTGTACGTAAATGTGTGAGAGACATCTGAAGAGAAACCCAATCTTCACGGTTAGATGGACCATTAAAATTAATTATTAAATATATTCAAACATTCGCTGCAACATATCATATATATCATCAATAACATCAATATTGATAAATAGGAATATATCAATATTGATGTTATTGATATTTACGTCTGTACATGTATGACATACATGACAAAATAGTCTTTAAGCGTTACGATCTTCAGAAACTAGGAATCGATCCTAAAAAGATGACAGAGGAATATAGTATTCGGAAATGTTTAATATTATATCTGTGTGATACCAACATCAAATCAGGCCGGAAGCGGTGTATGATCGCGCAGAACGCTAGCCCAGAGCGAAAGCTTGTGGTGAGGTTCGTGATGCGGCAGGCGCGGTATTCGCGCGTGACCGACTGACACCACTCCAACAGGTCCTGTACCTGAGTAGATACAGAAAATGTTAGATTGTATTCAGATTAACTGTCTATAGCCCAATGACTTGAATTATCAACAATCTATGGTCACAGGTAAAAAGGCGTTAAAATATATATTAGGGGGACCGGAAAGTAATGTCGTTTTCTTACGCTAAATACAAACACATACATTTTTAACGAGTCTTTATTTTTAATCAATGATGTATTCCCCATCATTGTCAATAACCTTTTGCCATCTAGTGAGTAAATTTTCAATCCCTGATCGATAAAAATTAATTGGTTTTTCGGCAAAATATCTAGAGATGGCATTTTGGATATCATCCAAATTTGCAAATGTTTTGCCACTTAAAAGTGTTGCAGCGCTCGGAATAAGTGGAAATCCGATGGTGCAACATCGGGCGAATATGGTGGATGAGGCAGCACCTCCCACCCCAATTCATTAATTTTTCTAGAGTTCGCCTTGCGCAGTGCGGTCTTGCATTGTCATGTTGGAGAATGACGCCTTTTCGGTTGACAATCGCTGGCCACTTTTCAATTAAAGATTGATTGACTCGCTGCAATTGTTCGCTGTAGAGGTCTGCAGTAACAGTTTCTCCAGGTTTCAGTAATTCAAAATGAACAATGCCGCGAATACTCCACCAAACACACAAAAGCGCTTTTTTGGGGTGTAAACCTGGCTTAGCAGTACTCCGAGGGATTTCATTTGGAGAGAGCCACTGCCTTTTGCGTTTTGGGTTATCAAACAGGACCCATTTCTCATCTCCTGTGATCAAGCGATCAAAAAACGCTTCTGTGTTGTGTCGTTGAAGCAATAAGTTGCCTGTGATTGATCGGTTAGCCTTATTCTGTTCGGACAGATTATGCGGGACCCAAACACCTGCTCTGCTTACTTTTCCAATCCGCTTCAAATGTTCTTGGATGGTCGACCAAGGTTTGTTGAGACTGTTTGACAATTCCTCGATCGTCTGACACGGATTTGCTTCCACTTCCGCCCTTAACACGTCGTTGTCTAACGCTGATGGTCTTCCTGATCGATACGAGTCGGAAAGATCAAAATTACCCGATTTGAACTTGGAAACCACCTTTGGCATTTACGAATGTCCAGTGCATTTGGATAAACATCGCAAATGTTTTGGTAGCAACTGTTGCGTTATTTCCCTTGCGAAACTCAAAGAGCATGCAATGCCGGATGTGTACCTCTTCTGGTATTTGGCTGGCCATTTTACCCAAAATTACAAAAAAAAATTGTAATTCAATTGTCTATAAGTAAAAAAATCACTATAACCTCACAATGTCTTTGGTACGCCTCTGAACAAAACAATGAGCTGACAAATGACAATCAAGTATTGGCATGCGCAGAAACGACATTACTTTCCGGTCCCCCTATTAATACTTAACAACCTTTTCTCAGCATAAACGAAAATATTGGGTCACTAACGTTTTTAACAGAAAAAAAACTATATACGTACTGGTGTCTTATCCTTGTCCAAGCCCTTCACCGGGAATAGCTTCTCCATATCCACCACCGGAGTTTTCTCGCTGTCGTCGCCCTTCTCATTCTCGTTCGTATCTAAACTGATGCTGTTCAAATTTGTCTTCAGTTCCAAGGGCTTAAGGTTCTTTTTCGCGATCGTCTTTGGCTTGAACTGCATTGCCTTCAAGTTGTCGATAGGCGGCTCCTCGATCTTATTGGGTGTAGATGAGAATTTAGGCTGTTCTGTTTTCAAGGGTATTTTTGTTTGGTTGCTTTGATACTCTAGCCTTTTGGTCGTGGTGTCTTTGGGTGTCATGTCTACGTCTGTATTTTTAGGTGTCGGAGTGGTGGGTGTAGTGGGGGTGTTCGTGTCCGGTGTCATAGGCGCGGTGGGAGTGGTGGAATTGTCAAAGTTGAGGCTCTGCACGCTGTTCGGCGTGGCTGCAATGTCACTGTTGGTGAGGCTCTGTGTCATCTCTTCCATTTGCTGACGAAGATCCAACATCTGAAATTTTTTATTTACGATTTCCATTATACAACGTAAATAAACTAGATATTTAGTGCCTTACGCTATTATTTAATGTCTCCAAACACAAGTTAATCAACAATACAGTGCTCAGAAATTTAAACTCATCACAGTTAAGATTTAGATTACTGACTTAATTGTTAAATATTTAAGTAAGTCTTTATAAATATATTTTTTTTATAATATTTGTTTTGTTTCCCTAAGACATCCCATTTTAATTTCATTAAGAAAGAAAACTTGCAACAGATGGCGCTGAGAGTATTTCACTAAATTATACGTACCAATAGTTTTGTTATTACATTTACCGTTCTCATTGTAGACTTGGTTTTGTGTTAATAATAACATTCTTATAATGAAGTGATTTGAATTTTCTGTTAACATAATATAGTATAATCGCGAGTTGAAACATTACAACGTTCACCTGTCTGGTGGAGTTATCAGAGAGCGTGTAGTCGTCCTCGTCTAGATCCTCAAGCACAGCGATGTCCGAATTGTTGTTAACTGAGAGGAGGGACGCCAGAGACTGCATGTCTTCATCACTGATGATAAAGTTTCAAATGTCAATTTATCGGAGATGTGATTGTATCAATGTGAGAATGTGGGTTTCGCGTTAGGGTTCGGCGGACTCACGTGGCGTGCCCCTCGCGCAGCAGCACGCTGTGCAGCGTGAGGTGTAGGGAGGCGGCGCGGAGCCGGCGCGCGGCGGGCTCCAGCTGCACGCGCAGGGCGCGCTGCGCGGCCGCGAGCGACGCGTGCCGGCGCAGGTCCAGCGCGCACGCCGCCAGCCGCCGCCGCTTGCCCGTCGGCGACACCTGAGTGTATCGATCATCATCATCATTATCAGCCGATAGTCGTCCACTGCTGGACATAGGCCTTCCAAAAGATCTCCACATCGTTATTGGAGTTCATTGAGGGGAATTGGGCCGTAAACCCACCACGCTATCCCAGTGCGGGTTGGTGGGTGGTCAGAGCAATTGTAGATCAGAGCAGACTGTTATTCAACAACAGTGTGCACCGCGTGCAGATGAGGATAACTTGGATTCCGTAAGATGTTGAGCGAAACCCTTTACACACCCTGTATCGATACGTAGATATTTTACAAAATCTGTTTTCTTAAATGTTTCTCAAAAAAAAATTGGGTAATATCATTATCATTAGCATTCATTAATCCACTGCTGGATATATGCCTCTCCCAATATCTTCCACCAATGCGTGAGGTAAAATAAAATTCATGTTTATTCAACAAAATTAACTGTTGGTAAATCTCTACTACCACCACAGCACCTATTTCTGCCGACGAACGCTAACGTTCTACGAGACTTTTCAGTTATGTATCAAGGTGGCAAGTATAATGTGGTGCAGTATGTATCGTCCAAATTAGCGACACGTTGTTATTAGCAGGCGCATCACTTACCATTAGGTGAACAAGTCGTTCGTGACGTCACTTCATTAAAAAAAACTTAGTACTAACCAAAAAAAAATATTATCATAGGGGTTTAAACAACTCTATATTTAGCAAAAACTTTTCCCGAATACTGTCTACAACAATTACCTCCACCTTACTCCCCAACCTTCTTTTTAGATAGTCGAGGAAGGAGGAGTGAGTCCTGCCTACACGCGCACGTTCCTTGTATAGCCTTTACCAAATCAACACATGTAAACTATTTGGACACAACATTATATAGTATAAAATGGAAAAAATAAACTCCTACTTACATCCTCCAATACAAAGGTCCAGTCCTTATCCTCCAGCTCGTTGGTACGCGGGTCCCGGAACAAGGTGACGGTTACCGTCTGGTTCTCGGGCACAGTGAATATAACTGAACCTCTGCAGACCAATTATATAACAATCAATTCCTCACTTACAGATTATAAGTACTGATGGTTGGCTTCTTTACTGGTGATAGGTTTCTGTTACCAGAATGCGTCTAAGCAGGTACCACAGCATCGCCTGTTTATCCTAGTTTATCTAGTGTAATTACTGGGGTAACGGAACTCAACATCTTATGTTTCAAGGCGACGAGCGCTCTGTAATGCAGTGTATACCATTGTAACTAGCGCCATATTGTTATCGGCAGGCGTATTACTTACCATCAGGTGCGATCCGCTTGTCTCGTCGCTTAATGAAATCTACTTAGGTTAAAACTTATGCATAAATACAGTGCCGAAAAGCTCAGCTTGTCCTGCTCAAGCTACGATGTAAACACAAATCTAGTGGGTATCTTTTTCCTGCAGCCACTTTCCTGCTGTTGAACTAAGAGTTACCGAAATTGTTTACAATCGTATAAACAGTTTGTTTACACCAGTCGGCAGTTATTACACCCAAGCATTTAGAATGAAAGTCTATCATGGAGACGTGAGGGCTCGGGAAGGCGGATGTAAATAGCTGCACGCTATGCAAGTGCTCACTTGAGGGGGTCCTTGAGAGAGGGCTCCCACTCGAGGGGCTCCGTGACCACGCGCCGCGACCGCCGCGTCCATACTATGCTCAGCTTGTTGGGTTTCCTGCGAAGATAATAACATAAAACATTATATGTATATAATCCTCTTGTAAGAGACGGCGTAATATCTCCCCCGTGTCACTACCTACGGCGTGTTATAAAGACCACGAAAGAGAATAATTCATGGAAAAAAGCAGTCTGGTTTCCTGTTAGCGTTGTCAGTATACCGAGTTCGCCAATCCGCATGCCAAACGTGGGCAGTACAGTAAACAGGAAAACTTCAGCAGTGCAAAAATATTTTTGAATACGCTAACGAATGAGCTGAATGTAATGACTGCTTGTGCCATAAATAAATAAATAAAAAAAAATATTTCTCGAGATTCGTACTTCAACCGGAAGCGAGATCATGTGATGTAATTCCAAACATGTTAATAGGTAAAGCGGATGAAGTGAGCCGGTGAGCTGGTCGCGACGCGATCGCTCCCGACCTTCGCAGTGGACATGTCCCAGCGACACGCGAGCCGGATTGCGATTACGAATCGGGCAGCCGGCCTTGCCTCCGCAAATTGGTGAAGTTGATCAAGTAATCAACGTGATCGAATTAATATATTTAATATTGTATGACGAATTCGTAAACCGTTTATAATTAACACGATGCTAAAGAACTGTTACCGGTAGTTCCTCGACTATTCGCTTTCGGTGGTCGGTGTGATCGGTATGTGTGTTACTGACCATTTGGGCGTGGTCTCGATGTCGATGCGGTGGTAGGAGGCGGTGTACTGGAACTTGGCCGCGCGCTTGTTCACCCGCTGCAGACGCTTCCACACCGACGCCATGGCTCGCTCCGCTGCAACACCGCACGCGGCTACAGTTCAACCATCATTTCAATATATATACCTGTGCACATCATCATCGTTATCAGCCGACTGACGTCCACTGCTTGATATATTATGTGTTGCTTTCCTGTGTGCGTGGAACACACAAAAAAAAATTATAACTTCTCCCTTAGTTGTCGATATTCTTCGTTATTTTATAAACCGGAAACAGTAATATTTACAAACTGCTTAGCGGTAAATTGTACAAATGATAATAAATAAATTGATCTATATCTTACATCCAACTTATAGCCTGCTTGGGGACAGAAACAAAAGAAAGGGAAGCAGCGAGGGATCGGAACAGTGCGCCGCAATCAGTGTTTCCGTCCAGGTAAGTATAATATGGAAGACTTCAAGAGAAGAGCGAATAGGCTTCTTCTAGATTAGTGCGCTTTACCATCTATGCTATGCTATGCTCGGAGTTTCCCTGCGAGATCGAATTAGAAATGAAGAGATTCGCAGGAGAACCAAGGTCACCGACATAGCTCGAAGGGTCGCCGTCGCAAAGTGGCAATGGGCAGGACACATAGCTCGCAGAACCGACGGCTGTTGGGGCAGAAAGGTTCTCGAGTGGTGGCCACGTACCGGAAGACGTAGCGTGGGCAGACCCCCCACAAGGTGGACCGACGACCTGGCCGGGGCGCTGGCAACCATTGGATGCGGGTGGCCCAGGACCGGTCTGAGTGGAAATCTTTGGAGGAGGCCTTTGTCCAGCAGTGGACGTCTTCCGGCTGATTGATAAACCATCTAGATCACATCACCGCTTTCTATCACGTCAGATCGTAGTCAAGCACTAGGGTATACAATATTGAAACATGTATGTATCCAGGTATTCTTTGTCATTAATACACCCTTGATGGACTGGTCGTGGTGTTCACGTTAATATTAGCGGCAAGCGTTACAACTCCCATTTGCAGAATCCGATAGAAAGTGAAAGTCAGAGGATAAGCAATTTTGAGCCGTAATGCAAATGAAATGGATATGCTGGATTGTTCGGAGGAAATATCATCATAAAAATTTATAACGATTATAATGAGTAATGATCCAAGTGCTAAACATTATCAGTCGATAACGCGGAGATATGAATCCTTGATAGCAGCGACAGCTACAGAGTATAACTAAATAATATACAAGAAAAAATATTATAATAATGTATGCCGTTGGGGTCTTAAAGTGCTGGAATGGCGACCCCGTACCGGAAAGCGTTAGCAGACCCCCAACTAGGTGGACAGAGGACATACAAAGAATCGCAGGGAGCCACTGGATTTAAACAAGAACGTTTTGTGAGACACAGTACAAGAGGCCTATGTCCAGCAGTGGACGTCCAGCGGTTGAACGGGTGATGATGATAAAATGTAATGAATATTTTCATCGATCCTAACACAGTGACAATGTGTGGTATAGGCAGCAGTACCGGGACAGTTTTATTTGTTGCATTCCTGTGACATCATCTAAATATCTAGTTGTGACCTACCCTTATTTACATGGTCCTTTTTAACGTAACTCATTGAATCCCGCAAAGCCCTCGCCTGATTATATTATATTTATTACAGTAGTGATACAGAGTATATGTAGTTTATATATTCATCGTCATACAGAAAACCGTATTGTTTATTACGAACCAACTATGACCTTATTTAACAATATGAGTAGCTATTAATAACTTTCATTACGAACAGATAAACAATACAGTAGTTTAGTTAGTATGCTACATCTGTATCTACGAGGGAGACTACGGAGGGTACATTAATCATCTTTTTGATGATAAATCCAGATCAGTTTAACAATGTAGGAGAAGAGTATTATGAAACATGTAGGAATAGGTTTATTATTCACAAGAAAAGATACATCAATAATTTACACCCTTACTCCACCCTTACTTCCGGCGCAGAGACATGGCACCTGACCATCGCGTTGGTCCACTGATTCAAAGTAGCACAGCGCGCGATGGAGAGAGAGCTATGCTTGGCATTTCTCTGAGGTACATGATCCGGAATGAAGAAATTGAGAGAGAACTAAAGTTGTCAACGTAGCTCTCAAAATTTGCAAGTGGCAGTGGGCCGGCCATGTCTGTCGTATCAGTGACGGCTCATGATAATCAGGATCTCATAATGGACCGACGACATCATCAGGGCGCTCGGAAGTGGTTGGATGCGAAATGCTGAGGATTGCATTTAGTGGAAGACATCGGGGAAAACCTATATCCAGCAGTGGATAAACAAAAGCCGATAATGATGATGAATGATGGACAATTTACAACACAGCAGATTGTCCATTATCGAGAAGGTCGAGGACGCAAGTCACTGCACCAAGGGTCACCAATATACCGCTAGGGCGACGTAAGTGAATTCACGTTACACCGGCCACTAAGTAGGTTATCACACCGGGGCAATGACCTCCAAACAGCCGGAATTTATAGCCTCGAGTGTTGATTAACATTTATGGTGCTCACGTCACACCGCGCGCGTATAAAGCCCTGTTAACACAAACGGCGACCCATCCTAAACAACCAGCCCCGCGCTAATTTGTATAAACAATAGTTCATATATCTTTTAAACCAAACTAAAAAACTTGAACCGAAGGTTTGTAACACCAAAATACAACTAAAGTCTATGTTAGTCTTCTAACTTAAATGTGTTAGTTTAACGTGTAATAAGGATATAGTATCGGTACCGCACAACTCACGGGACCCAAGTCAACCTCACCTACTCGTGGTGTACTCTGCTAATCAACAATCGAGGCTCTGGCTCCCACCAACCTCATTGGGCAAACGTGGTGAAACATGGCCAAAATCCCCCCCATATGAAGCCCTACAAACGTGGGGATCCTATATCCAGCAGTGTACGTTTATCGACTCCTGTAGTATTGTTATTCAGAGTCCAGAACGCTATACGTTGTTGAGTTTCCAAAGTGTCAAAGGTTTTTATTTTAAACCTCTCTCATATCTTCACAACAGCATCGCCGTATTCCGACTGCGAATATATAATAGCCACAGTATTCTGGATGAGGTCGATTCACCATCAACGGCTTGATTCACTTACTATCATATAAAATTGAGGTTAAGTATTAGTCCATTGTAGATAAAAAAAATACCCCGGCCCGCCGGATGCACCGTTCTTCACAAACATTCGATTACGAACCGGTCCGTATGTAAACACGGACAGCAGGCCGCGTCATCATGTATAATATAACGAATCACAATATAGATTACATTATCATAATTAAGTTACCGTGGCGGTCCAGGTTGTGGTCTTGTCCATAACCTCGTGACCTCCGCCGCGTTACGGCCACGAGATCGGGTTTACATCGGCGCGGCTGAACAAACGTGATTGATTACCCGCCGCCGACGTTAACGTTGCGATGGAACTATTTACTTTACTTACATTACTGTTACCTACAGCAATAATAAACTTGTTTTTTATTACTGTGTACTGATAATGTTTAATAGTATAATAATCATTTTACAAACAAGATTATAAAGCAATATTCAGTTATAAGTCTGTTGTAACAGCTATACTGTTGGTAGGTCTCCTTTTTTTTACTCGTTCCCCTCGGGCATTTTTGGGCCTGGGCTTATAATTCTAATGTTTACATTACTTTGTTATCCTCAATATCTTTTTTCTTTCTGTTCTTCTCTTTCATACTGTTTTTATTCCTCTTTCTTTCTCTATTCCAGTTCTTGGTAGGTCTCTGTTGCCGCCGGAGACCGTCTCGGTTAGTACCACTGCAGCTCCTACTTCAGCTTTCAGACAATACTGTGAAAACATTGCTGTGTTCCGCTTTGAAGGGTGTTGTAGATGGTGAAATTGTTAAGGTAACGAGACAACTTATGTATCGACGCTACGAGTACCATACGGCACAGTGTACACCATCCTATCAAAACTTTCTGCAGGCGTAAGGATATAAAAAAATAATATTAGGTTGGAGAAAAAGAAATCCATTATTTTTTCGGTAGATGGCTGCAGTGATAAATTTCTCGTAAAGTATCGATCAAACAGTTTCAGATTTATGCTCGTTGGAAAGGTGACATTTCGCAGTAAAAAAGTTCTATTGCTGTTTTCCGTTTGGTGCATTCAATTGTGAGTTACAGGGTGTTAAAAATGGAAGTGAATAAAGAGAAAATTCAGTACATTTTACAGTTTTTCTTTGACAAAGGCGAAAATGCAGGCCAGGCGGCTAAAATTGTGAATGGTGTTTATGGACCCGATACTGTAACAGCCAATTATGTGCAATTTTGGTTTCGTAGATTTCGTTCAGGAATTTTTGATGTTAAAGATGCACCTCGCACAGGTAGGCCGGTCGCCGAAAATGTCAATAAAATCGGAGAAATGATCGAAGTTGACCGGCATGTTAGCAGTCGTAACATCGCCCAGGGGCTAAAAATGGACCACAAAACAGTTTTATACCATTTACACAAAGCTGGATTCAAAAAGAAGCTCGATGTTTGGGTGCCACACCAATTAACAGAAAAAACATGATGGATCGAATTTCCATCTGCGAAGCCTTGGCCAAACGGAATGAGATAGACCCATTTCTTAAACGGATGGTGACTGGAGATTGGAAATGGATCACATACGATAACCCTGTGCGAAAACGATCATGGTTAAAGAGCGGTGAAGCACCTCAAACGGTGGCCAAACCAGGACTAACGGCCAGGAAGGTTCTGCTGTGCATTTGGTGGGACTGGAAGGAGATTATTTATTATGAGTTGTTTCCATATGGCCAAGCACTAAATTCTGATCTCTACTGTCAACAACTGGACCGTTTGAAGATAGCAATTGACCAGAAACGGCCAGAATTGGCCAACAGGAGAGGTGTCGTGTTCCACCAGGACAACGCTAGGCCACACACGTCTACAGTGACTCGCCAGAAACTTCGGGAGCTTGGTTGGGAAGTTTTAATGCATCCGCCATACAATCCGGACTTGGCACCAAGCGATTACCATCTTTTTCTTGCATTACAAAATTTCTTTAGTGATAAAAAATTGGCATCTAGAGAAGATTGTGAAAATCGGCAACTAGAGTTTTTTGCAAATAGAGACCAGGACTTCTACGAGAGAGGCATTATGAAGTTACCTTTAAAATGGCAACAAATAATAGAACAAAACGGTGCATATTTGACCCAAATCGGACAATCCGAAGCATGTTAAATAAAGTCCTGAAGTTCATATAAAAATAATGGATTTCTTTTTCCCCATCCTATTATAAATATATTTGTTGTTATAACAAAAGAGTTTATATGCCAACCCATAATATATATACATATATTTTGTGTTTATTAAAATAAGTTATTGACGAGTAATATGCATCAAGCTTCCGATAAGGAAGCGCCGACGATAAGCGCGTTGTAAATATTCATTTCCGGTTGCGCTGACGCTACGCCAACACAGTTATCCGATTACTCATTAATTTATTCAATGTCATGACAATTATACAAAACGGTAGTTGATTCGGTAAGGAACGTAATGCGTCGACGTGTAAACATCCTAACGACACGATTCCTTTCCATATAATCATTACACTTCTTCACCGGTATCACTCTTGACAGAATGGTCGTGATCATCACTTCAGGTGTTCGTCGCATGTTTCACAACACATCGCCTCTTTTCTCTGATAACTGCCTTCCTAGTGCATTCATATAGTGGTAACGATGATGAGCCATTTACTGCCGCCTTAATCTAGTCAGTCCATCTTATAGGCGTTCTTCCTCTTGACCTGGTAACCTCAACCTATCCGTGGCCAAGCAATCGCTCAATAGCTACTCTCGGAGACATAAATGATCAAAATATGCGAGGATACGAGACTGAACCAAAGATACACTTGAAGATATTAAAACTTTTGCTTCGAGGTGTCTTTCAATACAATTCCCTCTGTACACTAATACCTTATTGAAAATTAATTATATTCTCATTAGCAAGAAAACACAACTATTAATCATAATACTACCTCGTCATTATAAACTATGATTTAATGGCGATAAGCGTTATTTTAGCATGTATCCATAACGAACTATAAGATGTTAACTATACTTAAACACCCACGTGAAATACCAGTCAAATTAACCAGAGGTTTCTGATGACCTCATCGCAGTTGGACAAAATGCTTGGAACTTTATAAAGTCAAGATCATTTTCGATCACATCATTTATCTGACGATTCGTAGACGACTCATATATTTGTTTTTTTAATACAACGAAGCAACGAGACGAGCGGGACGTTTACCTAATGGTAAGTGATACCTCCCACGACAATCTAGCGCTTAATAGGATGGCATACACTGCACCGCATTAGACATGAGATGTTTGACAGCGCCCGTCAATCCTGTACACAGTAATGTTTGTCGGCTACAATAGGCGCTGCAGCGGTACCTACTAGGACGATCTCCGGCAACAGAGACCTGCCAGCAGTAAAGTTTGCTTTAGACATCTGTGGTATTATTAACAATGGATGTAACTGTGACAGTCTTCAAGGTTGATACAAATATTCCTTACTGATACAAAAAACAGTTCATATAGAAATCCTCATCTTAATACATTTGTACCTCACAAGGATACTTAAAAGGAAACTAGTGCACTTTGTAGGTATAAGATTTATTACTTAGTACACAAACAATAGTGTGCACATGTAATATTCTATTAAAATTTGTATTAAGCATAACTAAATTTAAACTATTTCCTTTGCTGTTTAATCTACTTTCACTAAATATAGACCATAATTCAACCAACCAATCAATTTACTCCCTCTGTATTTTTTATTCAATAAAGCAATGAGACAAGCAAGACATTCACCTGATGGTAAATGATATGCCCGACCATAAAAGCATGGTGATAGTTAGGATGATATACATTGAAACCTATTCCACTCTTCGCCTGAGACATAATATGTCATGTCTCATTACCCCAGTAGTACTAGCTACAGCACTCTTTAAATCAGAACAGTAATGTCTGCACACTACTGTTTGGAGGTAGAAATAGGAACTGCAGTGGTACCTACCTAGATTTGTTTATGTATAATAATATATTTTTAAATAAAAATAGTAAACTATTACTACACATTGTCTATAAGCTGATGATGATGTATGTTTAATGTAATGATTATTTCCCTTGCTATGCAATGGTGTGATTCCCATAAAAAATAAACACTGTTTAATAAACAGTTTTCTTGCATTATTATAGTAAATACACTGATATGAACTAAATCAAAAATATAATTGTCGAAAGAATGGATGAAAGAAGAACGAAAGAAATATACAAGGTAAGAATGATTGGAAAAATCGGTGCAGGTCGACCTAGATGGACATATTCCGATCAAATCGGAGATGTCCTAAAGAAAGGCCTGGTCAAAAGCACTCGCAACTGACGAGCATGCATGAAAACACTTATGAAAGTGGAGGAAGCGAGAGAGGTGTGCCAGGATCGTAGCAGGTGGAGAGAGGTGGTCTCTGCCTACCCCACTGGGAATGAGAAGTGATATATATGTATGTATGTATGTCAAAAATTAACAGACAAAAATATTTTTAATACAGAGATCACTTGTTTTCCTGATACTACCATTTGTATTCTTCTACAATACTATGAAACTGTGTACTATTAGAGTTTAAGTCATGATTTATTTTCAGCATTAAGCATGTAACATTGGGTACACAGGACACTGCTGAATATGCACACATAAATAGCTTGAATCAGATGATGTCATAGCATTCGTTATGTGGACTAAGCAGATAAGCTGCCCGCAACATTATGTAAATGTACTTGATGGAATATTAATAGGATTACATATAATGTTCACAATGGAACATGCTATTTGAATTATGTAAAACATACATTTAATAAAGAAAGTTCTTGCATAGATAATCATTCTTTGATAATAACATGACTACATGCAATTATACTACAAGGTCTCATTTATTAATAACATCATTTAATAGATTCCCCCATATGACATAGGAATCTCATGAAAATGTTTACACTGATTAGTCTCTCTGACTTTATTATGTAATGTCTTATTTAATCTTATCGTTCTTGAGATCTCTTGTATCTGAAACAAGAGGGAGCTCACCTGATAGTAAGCATTGGGCCTGCCCATAATAATGTGAAGTTTGGATGGTATACACTGCATCATGTTGCATTTGTCGCCTTGAGATGAGATCTTAAGTCTCGATACACCAATAATTGCACTAGCTACCGTACCCTTCATACCAGATCATAGAAACTTTTGTATACGACTGTTTGTCAGCTACAATAGGTACTGTGGTGGAACCTATTATATACTCAATATATAACATAACACATGAGTAGGTACTGTGTTATTAGCAGCTACATAGCTGTTTTCTAAAGTGATATTGTGTGAATATTTTATGAAGTACCTACTTAGTCTATATTGTTTGTCAATAACACTAACAAGTCAAATACCCACAAATATAAGGTTGGCAAATATCTCCCTTCCGCCTTTTTGTCTTTTGAATTTCGCGGCTATGTACAAAGGGCTACAGAGCTCGTATCTGGCAATACTATACATAATTTGAAAGGTCTTGACATAACCTACAAAACGACGCTATGCATAATTAGTTTGGATATTGCGTTCAACAGTTATAGACGTGTAAACATTGAGTTCACTAACGCCGAAAACGCGCTATTTTAAAGTTTTCCTTCGTTAAAGGCAAATCCGCTAGAGAAACGTTCCGTGAGATTAATGGTGTTTTGGGGGATGGTACTCTATCACTTCGAACCGCGGAGGAATGGTTTCGACGATTCAGAGTCGTTGAAAACGACACCATGGATAAGCCAGCCGGCGGAAGACCTGTGACGACAAATACCGATCAAATCATGGACTACATCGAGTTAGACCGGCATGTGGCATCTCGTGACATCGCCCAGGAGATGGGAGTTAGTCACCAAACCATTTTAAACCATCTGCAGAAGGCTGGATACAAAAAAGCTTGATGTTTGGGTGCCGCATGATTTGACGCAAAAACCTTCTGGACCGAATCAACGCCTGCGATATGCTGCTGAAACGGAACGAACTCGACCCATTCTTGAAGCGGATGGTGACTGGCGACGAAAAATGGATCACATACGACAATATCAAGCAAAACGGTCGTGGTCGAGCGGCCAAGCCGGGATTGACGGCCAGGAAGGTTTTGCTGTGTGTTTGGTGGGATTGGAAGGGAATCATCCACTATGAGCTGCTCCCATATGGCCAGACGCTTAATTCTACCATCTACTGCGAACAACTGGACCGCTTGAAGCAGGCGATCGACCAGAAGCGTCCAGAATTGGCCAACAGGAAGGGTGTAGTGTTCCACCAGGACAACGCCAGACCACACACTTCGTTGATGACTCGTCAGAAGCTACGGGAGCTCGGATGGGAGGTTTTATCGCATCCACCATATAGCCCGGACATAGCGCCAAGTGATTACCACCTGTTCCTGTCCATGGTCAACGCCCTTCGTGGTGTAAAGTTGAACTCAAAAGAGGCTTGTGAAAAGTGGCTGTCCGAGTTCTTCGCAAATAAGGAGGGGGGCTTCTACGAGGGAGGTATTATGAAGTTGCCGTCTAGATGGAAACAGATTATCGAACAAAACGGCGCATATTTGAACTAAATCCGATCACTTTAACACTTTTTATAAAGCATTGAATAAAGAGCAAAAAAACGGAAGGGAGATATTTGCCAAACTAATATGACAATACCTATGTAGATGGTCTCCAGCAACAAAGACCTATCACCGGTAAACTAAAACTTTAATATCCACATCTAATTGCATGACCAAAATACTAAAGCTTTCCTTGACATATAACATATACAATTCTTCTTACTTGTAACAATCATATATATTACCAGTAAGATGTTATGTAAAAATATACATTTTTATATTGTTTGTACAATGTTCGACACAAAAACAAAAATCTATATGAAAACTATGATTATGTTTATATGTTATAAAGATATTAACAACATATTACATTATTATAGATATTTAAATGTTAATACTGTAGTTAAAATTTTAAACAATACAAGCAAGAAATTACCCATAGTCATTTCATTCTTAATAAAAACCATCTATCAGCTTCCTACAACAGTACTAAAAATAATTTATTTTTTATAAAGTATCAAGGATGAAATTAGTTCTTTTTAAAATATAAACAAAGGCAGTACAGAAATCCTGTCCAATTTACAAATAATGAACATAAACTATAAGCAAGTAGATATTATTATAGATTTAGAAAATTTTAAAAACTTAATAAGAAAAATGTGATATAGTAGATTGTTGATTGAATGGGATGAGGCTTTGTGCATTAGCTGATTGATTTAGAACTAACAATGGTAGTAATTACAATTATCAAATATTTACTGTGAATTGACAGCTGACTTAAATAATAATTTTGTTGTGATAACTGGAATGATCTTTTAACCTCCATTAGATGCTTATAACTTTAATATGGTACTTATGATTCAATAAGTAAATTTAAAAAAAAAAATCTTTTCCACTTTACAATTCATCAAGATAGTTTTTTTTAAATATATTTAAATTTTTTATATTAGAATTAAGAATATTATTAGAAAATTGAAGTCAAAATCATTGAATGAAATATAATGATGATGATAATACAAGGTTCAGCTATGAAAACAAATTTAAAAGCTACTGGGTAAATAAAACAAACAAAATGCACCTGCGACGACGAGAGTACTAAACGAACTAAAAATAGCACTCACCAATAAAAGGAAGCCCTAAATATATGCACTTGAAAAATTACATCATTGCTGCTGAGTTCAAAGAACCGACCGTGATATCATCGTTTCCTACTGAACACCTCGCCGTTGGGCTAATTAGCACTGAACAAACAGCCTTGGCTTAAAACACCTAGGATATATTTGCAAGAATACTTACAATAGTAAATTCAGAGCCGTAGCATTAGAGAATGAATAATTTTCACAGTAACTCTAAATTAAATAACACTTAAATAATCACTAGTATATTTACTACACGAACCCGAGAGCACCACTTAATACTATTTAATTTACGTCCTTATTTTTTTACATGAATTTTGTCAAACAAAATCTCAGTCACTCAGTCCATTTTTGACGTTTAACATATATCGTGTTGCAACAGTGATGCGATTTCTAAAATTAATTATTGCCATTTCATTAAAGCGATAGGTGTTTCAATTTTTATTTATTTTTTACCTTATAAATTAAGGCTATGAAGAGATAGAACATTATTTTTTATGAATTATTTCAGAATTGTGAATAACATATTTAGGACAAGTTAAATAAACGCTTCATAATATTTTTGGGAACATGGAACGTACGCAACTCAATTGAAAATGGCCTTTGTATTTTCAGTCTAAAACTTGTCAAATTTTCAAAATATGAAGTAACTAACCATGATTTTTTAGTTGATTGTGTAACATTTATTAATTAAATGAAATTTTCTTATACTCCTGCATAAAGTCTATAGATGTAACTATTTATGTTATACATCGTTTATTTATGCCGGTGAAGGTTATGAAATAAAAATATTTTTGAACCTATTGGTTGTTATGTTTTAAGAAATAACTTTTTCTTCAAGGTTTTATTACTAGAGAAAGTTTAATATTTATAATGTCACGAATCCTACATAACCGTATAAGGTAATATATTTATATTAATAATGCATAATTTTATAAGAAAATGTAATTTTCATCTTAAAATGAATGTTTCTATGAACAGTGATTCAAATTAAAAAGAATTGACTGCACAAAAAAGTAATGTATCATAAAGTCTTCGCCTCATAGATACAAAATTGCTGTATGAACTTATTGACAAGTTAGAATGGTTGATAAGTCATATGGAAAGTTTTCTTCATACACTCTAAAAACATATGATTAATCATAAAGAACACTTATCTACTTAATAAATATATAACTCATACTTTTGCATCCAGTAATTTTCTTAAAAGCACTCTATAGTTTGTACAAAATTATTTCTCTCCGAATTTTCCTTCTTAAAAATTAAGTACATTCTTTAGTTTCAACTTGAATAACTTTCCTTTCAGATCATCCTTAAAAAAATCAACAGCCTGGTCTTGTGTAGACAAACGAGCCGTAGCTTTTTCTATATGGACAGGCAAGAGCATGCTCCTGTATAGGCCTGTTGACCCAGTCCATATTCCAAGGAGAAAGATTGGCATGCTAGTAGGCAGAGCATTGCGTGGAGTTCTGAAGATCAGATATTTGGTATTGGGTGGTGCTGTAGGGGGAGGGATGACTTTGAATAAGGTATACACCTATTGTCTAACTATTAATTATTTAAGTTAATGTACAACTGCTGCCTGCAAAACTTAAGATAAGTTCTAAAAGTTTAGACAAAGTGTGAATTTATGTATAATATTTCAGAAATATTCGGAATGGAAAGATGGCCTTCCAGATATGGGCTGGTTAAATGATCTCCTACCAGACAATGAACAGTGGGACAAATTTACAACTACGCTAATAAATGCCAGAGATCGTATTGGGGATCAATTACAAATTGGTAAGTTCCACAGTTAAGGTAATTTTTCTAAACAAACTGCAATTGTATACTGTAGTTAAAATAAGTTTTTTTTCCACAGTATGTGGAATTATATTAGTTTCTGTTATTTTAATAGTTTTGGGTAGTTTCTATATGTTCTGTTGACAATTTAGCACTAACACCTGGATTTTATTTTATTTTTCCTATTTGGTGGTATTTAGTTTTTTAACACTATCTTTAGGTTTTTGCCTCCATGTATTTTGTTTGATTTTAGTTAAAACATTTGGTTAAGAGAACCAAAATTAAACCATAATTATAGTTTCAATGCAATTGAATTTTCTTTGAATGATCTAAAAATGCACACATGTACTCATTTCGTTAAATAAAATAATTATAAAGAAATTGCAAAGCCCAATGACTTTAGATATTAATTTATATTCCACTATCACTAAATATTTCTAATTATATGTATATATATTTTGATACATATATATATATATATATTATACCTTACACAATCAAAGTTATCTGCACTTTTTGTTGTTTTCTCTGCCTGCTTGTAAGTTCCTCTGGGATGGTACGACCTTCAATAATACATGCATAGTTCAGATTAATAAATGTGCATTAAACAAGCAAATTTAGTACATGTAGAGGTACAGAGCCCAACAGGGCTGTAGATGGGTTTGCGAGCCCGGTGTAAGGCTGTGTGCGCGCTAGGTGCCCCGCTGATGCTGACGCTGCACGCAGATCCGCGGCTGCGCGACGCGGGAATCGAACGCGCGGCTGAGCTACGCGCCTGGCTCTCGCAGAGGTACGAGGATGCCGTGGCTGCAGCCGCTGCAAACAATATCGGTGAGTTGCCTGAAGCGGCAAGAGTTGCAAACATTTACAAAATTGCTGTCTACACTCCAGAAACTAAAACGGAACATTAAAGTTATTCATTTTCACATTATCTATTTTGCAATGACAAATGGTAAAAACATAAACTAGTACAATTTATTATAAACATTTAAGAGGGATAAATTTTTATTCTATTGAAAAAAGAAATAAAATCATTGTCATAAAAAAAATGATAACCCTAAGCATGAAGATAAAAAACTAGTGAAAATATTCAAGGGTTTGAGGCTACATTGCTATCCCTGGATTTTATTACCATCCATGCAAAAGTTATTTAAATGGCATATAGTAGGACAAGAGCAAGCAATATATAATTTTTAATAAATGTTACCACTCTTATTGGACATAAGTTTTATTTTGAAGAAAATTATTTATATGTATAGCCCATAATAATTTAATATGTTAGTTAAGGTCAGGTTGCGGTAGTTCCCTTTGGGATTATAAATCCTGTATCAGACACACTACAGATTCCGTACTAAACAACATTCAAGTAGGACAATTGACTTAGTCTACTGCTGCACCATAACTTTTTCAATTTAGTTTTTTAAAAAAACATAGAAGCTTAAGAATATATATATGCTCTAGTTTAATAGATAACAATTTAGTAAAATCACTTTTGTTACTTATTTTTAAATAAAAATCAAATGTTTTAACTTTTACCTAAATTAAAAGAAACTTTTTTAGTAGCTCGCTGGCCTAATGGTTAGAGCGTGCGGCTTTCATTACGAAGGTCGTGGGTTCGAATGTCGGTATGTACCGATGACTTAATATTTAAGTTATGTACATTTGTGAATTTAAGTTACAACAGCGAGATACAAACGGTGAAGGAAAACATCGCGAGGAAACCCGCACACTGAAATCATGTTTGTGTGTGTGCGTGTGGTGGTCCCAATAAAGTGGGTAGTAGGCTCGCCCCCTGTTACATGGGACCTAATCTCACCACCTATCTCGCCTACCCCTACTGGGAAAAAGGCGTGATAGTATAAAAAAAAAAGAAATTTACAGTAATTTTCCTAGGCATATTTATTTGCATGTTTTAATTATAATTACTACCGACACTATACTATTTGCTATTGCTTTTATTGCATCAACATTAACATATAACTGTCATAAGATTATGTGACAAATAGTATGTATACATTGTACTTGTATGTGGGTAAATGTTGTTTGCTTGACCTTTCAGTAAATGTGGTTGTTAAGTAACTTATACATTATTCATATTAATTAGTGCATGTTTTCTGTATTTGCTTTAGTTAAACATAATCTTTATTCTGCCAACTCGTGCTTGGCCAATGCAGTGGATAAATAACATTTAATCTCTTCTGTGATGAGCCCTAAGTCTTAGCAGGAACATTATGGGATATCTTCATGTAAACATATTTTTTAAAATAATCTAGTGATAATTGAAGAGACAATAAAGTTTTCTTCTTGGATATGAATAATAATTGTTAAAAAAAAATTATATGAAAATATTTGGTCTGAAAATCTAAAAATTAACTTGATTTTGAAATTAAAAGAGATAACATTGGATATGTATTTTGTAAAATCTTTTATATATTAAAACTTAACCATAATATTTCATCTTCTATAGAACCGGCTCCGAAAATACAGAACAACCTTCAGAGTAGACCAGCTCCAGCCTCAGCCAATGCAAAGGGGGCAAGTGAAGATGCCGCAGCTTATGGTGCGTTTTTAAACAAGTTATAGTTACTGCAGTAACTAAAGGAATAATCAGGCTTTGATTTGTACTGACTCCATATTACAAATGCGGAAAACCGTTATTTCAACAGTTGAGTTTCCGGGCCACATATTTCTTTTGTTGTCGCAAAAGTAGTACTTGTCATTACAGAGAAAAGAGTGCACGCTCTCCAAGAAGAAGTTTTGGCACTGCAGGCGCGCTATCAGCGTGAGCTGCAGCGGTTAGAGCAAGAGAACCGAGAGCTGAGGCAGCAGAACATGCTCCTGAGGCAGGGCAGGCAACCACCCGTCAGGAAAATGAAGGTATTGTAGACTACTAATATATTTTCAATGAATACTTTATAGCTGCTTTATATTAGATGAAATAAGGTGTTATATATCTTTCAGCGTTCACTTATAGATATGTACTCAGCGGTACTGGACGAACTGGCCGGCTGGGACTCGGGGGAGGCGGGCAGGCTCCCGCGCGTAGTGGTCGTAGGCGATCAGTCGGCCGGCAAGACTTCTGTGCTCGAGATGATCGCTCAAGCCAGAATATTCCCTAGAGGAGCTGGTGAAATGTGCACCAGGTGTGTTAAAACGGTATTGCATGTTTCTCTACATTGAGGCTGATGGTTCAGGTATTTTACTACTTACTTAGTAGTAAAATACCTGAACTTAACCTTAACAGTTGTCAGGTTCGCAAATAGTAAAATTACTAGGACAATGAGGCATATCCCTTATCTAATGACAGGTAATCCACTTTACACAGCAATCCTTTGATTGACCATTATAGTCTCACTTGTCTCGTTATTTCCATATAAGACAATCGCAAGACCCTCTTCCAGTTGTAATAATTATTATACTTCATTATCTTCTAAGCATATGTGAATATTTAAATAAAAATAATCAACTGCCTCTTAATGTTCCCACTACTGGCCGTCACTCATTATCAAGAAGAGTTGAGACCATTTATATACAAGTGCAGATAGATGAGAGTCACATTTTAACGAAAGCTGTTGTTCTTCGCACTTGTCCTTTTCGATAGTTGCTTCGATGTAATTTGTTTTGTTTATTATTTAAGAGATTTTTGTGTGTTGCAGGGCACCGGTGAAGGTGACGCTATCTGAGGGGCCGTACCACGTAGCGCAGTTCCGGGACTCCGCGCGAGAATTCGACCTTAATAAAGAGTCCGACCTGGCCGATCTGCGCAAGTGAGTCCGGTTTGTTTATAGCATAAACAATTGGTTATATAAAGAAGATTTTCAATAAAGTGTGCACTCCGCGTCGCAATGTAAAGTCAGTAACATATAATTTGAGTAAGCACTACATATAGTATGGGACAAAGAGGAAACATACCAAAAATATGACCAGTTGAGAAATCGGAATCCGTCGGGCCAGGTACCACAGCAGCGCCTATTTCTACCGCCATACAGTAATGCGCAAATCACGATCAAATCTTATCATGAGCGAATCACTTACCGGGCGTATCCCTCCGGTGAAAGTTGTGCTCTTATCGTCTCTTCGAGGAGTAAAATAATTTTTGTCCTCAGAGAGGTTGAAATGCGCATGCGCAACAGCGTGCGCGGCGGGCGCACCGTCTCCACGGACGTTATCGCCATGTCGGTGAAGGGGCCCGGTCTGCCGCGCATGGTGCTCGTCGACTTGCCTGGAGTTATCTCGGTCAGTCCAATGCTAATAACGACAACAGGGTCATCAGTCTTGTGGTTCATAATTTTAGATTAAAAGAAGCAACGATATGATCAGAATATTGGAATGCTGATTTTCAAAAAACATATTTCCCTCTTAAAATGGAATAGACCTATTACACTGTACTTTTTAGTCATGAAAATTATTTCTCATGTAGTCAATGATTTCGCTAGCAATAACGTTTCTTTCAAATTAGAATACAGTTTAACCATTGTATGATGGTAGAACACAAAATTTAATTGGTAATGGATCTCCGGGACTGGTCCTCTAAATGCGAACACTAATATTCACTTACATTTATCTATTAGGTGTAATGAATTTTTTTCCCTTTTGTTTATAAATCACTATGTGTATACAAATCACAATCATGCGTAGATCATTGACATGACTTATCCTTATGTTCACGTTTGTATACACATTACTATTGTTATTATTTCTATGTGTGCAGACGCAGACGGTGGACATGGCATCGGACACGCGCGATGCCATAAAGCAGATGACCAGGATGTACATGGATAACCCCAATGCGATCATCCTATGCATACAAGTAAGCGTCGCTCCTTATTTCAGCTGTCATCATCACTGACTTTGTTATACCAGTAATGTCACTAGCTACCATGACTATCGGAATACGGTAATGTATCCACACTACTGTTTGGGAGCAAAGATAGACCATATCGTGATTAAAGGGTCTGCAACAACATACTGGGTGTGCAATAAAGTTAATGTATACTATTGCAACAGGATGGATCTGTGGATGCGGAGCGCAGCAACGTGACGGACCTGGTCTCTTCGTGCGACCCCCAGGGCAAACGCACCATATTCGTGCTTACCAAAGTCGACTTGGCAGAGGAAAACCTCGCCAACCCAAACCGGGTGAGTAAAAATATGTACCTGCTCAAATGAGGTAAATCCAACCTACCATATATCCCACAATAAAGAACATGCAAGATCAGTGAATTAAGAAATATTAAACAAAATAGTCCGTATGAAAAGTAGCCCTTGTTAATTTATTACTTAATACATCAAAGTTAAGTGCGTCAGGTGTACAGGTACTCACACCTACTCGTGGGGCACCCTGCTAATCAACAAACGAGGCTCTGAGTCCCACCAAGCGGCATTGAGCCAGCGTAGTGAGAAATGGCTCAAATATCCTCATATGAAACTCTACATATGACAGCCCCTGGTGCCTGAGGATGCCAGAGGAATTGCTGACTAGCGGCTAACCGATCCATGCGGAGATTTTTGGCAGACGCCTTTGTCCAGCAGTGTACGTCAATCGGCTGATGATAATGATGATGACATCAAAGTTATTAATTATTGAAAATCAATATCTGTACATGCGTTCTCGTAGCAACTGACAGTGAGTGCTAGTTGTTTATTATATTTATCATGGTAAGCTGATATGATTTTCAGATCCGCCGCATCCTCGAGGGCAAGTTATTCCCGATGAAGGCACTGGGGTATTACGCGGTGGTGACCGGACGCAGCCGCAAAGACGACTCGATACAAAGTATTCGGGAATACGAGGAGAGGTTTTTCCGGTCCTCCAAGCTCTTTAAGTAAGAATACGAAAGCGTCAGCTCTTTCCAACTGATCTCGGTGGTTTTAAACATTGGTAAAGAGACATAACTTACGTGAAGTTAGTTTTTAGTGTAGTGATGGCAGGCCCCTCGCTAGGTGGTCCGACGATCTGGTGCAGGTTGCGGAGAGCAGCTGGATTCGGGCTGCGCAGGATTGATCAATGTGGTGATCTTAGGGGGAGGGCCATGTCCAGTAGTGGACGTCTATCGGCTGATAATGATGAAAGTGACATACAGTATCAAACGCTTACTAGTTAACGTTACGGAAGTCGACGTCAAGTCGTCGTATCACTTGGAACTCTCCCAATCGGAAATCGCTGATGTAAAGAAGTAACTGTTGTTATGTATTAAAAGTAAATTATAATTAACAGGGATGGCCTGGTGACGCCGTCACAGGTGACCACGCGCAACCTTTCGCTGGCTGTAGCGGAGTGCTTCTGGCGCATGGTGCGCGCGACTGTCGAGCAACAGGCGGACGCATTCAAAGCCATGCGGTTCAACCTGGAAACTGAATGGAAGAACACGTTCCCGAGGTCAGTAGCAGTCGTACTCATCCGGCTCGTAGAACAAAATTATAAAGACAGAAAAATATGTCTTATATATATACTTTGTATGGACACTTTCTTGATAGAAAGGCAGACTCTGTTTGTTTATATTTGTGCTACATACAGTATATCCACAAAGTCGTAATCCAAAAGTTTTGCTTACTTTACTTGGTACCCCTTGCAATTTGGTTCAAGTATCGATCTGTCTTCCACCCTCAGGCAGCGCGAACTCGACCGCGATGAGTTGTTCGAGCGCGCGCGAGCCGAGCTGCTCGACCAGTCGGCGGAGCTATCGGCGGTGGCTGCACCCGCGTGGGAGCAGCGGCTGCAGACCGCATTGTGGGCGGCCGCCGCGAACCGCGTCTTTGAGAGCATCTACTTGCCTGCATCAGCGCAGGCGCACGAGGACGTTGGTAAGTATTGATGAGCTGGCTTTTCTATAGGCCATCTCCTATGGACGAGTCAAACAATTCAGCGCGTGTAGTCCCAGAATTTATACCTACTGATGTTATTTTTATTTCTTGTATGTTCGAGGGTTTCATGGACCAACTGTGTTGGACTTGGTGCACTAACAGGATACACAGCAATACAGTCGATTTTCATGCAACGTTATTTTAATGTCTGCATTAGTTATATGTGTATATTGCCAAAACTTCCAAAACGTTGGTAACCACATCTCGGTACCTCTTCATCCATTCCGCTCACTCTCCTTAGAAGCGCCCGTCGTGAAGCAAGTCAAGTTCAAGCGGAAGGAGGCCGCTGACGTCACCGCTTTGGAACCTGACCCCTACGACTTTGACTTTAGTGAGAGTCATATATTTTAGTCGCATTAGTGTTGACATAGAGTATTCATTAAACTATGTATTGGTAGCATTGAATTATATTTCATATTAGTACTTACTACGAACGTTGTAAAACTAAATGTAAACAAAAATTTAGCTTTGTCTAAGGTAAGCAATTGTAATTAAATTTAGAGGTCATTATCAAACCCAACTGTGTACGTTATTTATCATCACCGCACTGTGTTTCTATATAAGACGTATCTTAATTAGCATCTTATTTTTTCGGTTTCCGGTCTTCTTTTCTTTATATATTTTGTATCAATTACGTATAAGGATCCATTTTGTTCGCTCAACGTAGACAAGTTCAACACGTTTGTGGACATAATGCTGCGCGAGTGGGCGGAACGCGAGCTGCCCGGCGCGTCGGTGCGCGCGGGCCGCGAGGCGCTGCGCGAGGAGTTCACGGGGCTGATGGGGCGCGGCGCCGATTCCGACCCGGTGTACGAGCCGGTGAAGCGCGCCGCCGTAGAGGAAGCGCTGCGGCGGCACACGTGGGAGGAGCGCGCGCAGGATGTAACCTAAACTTTTTACTGAAACAAGTTTATTTTTGACACATCGAGTAAAATATTTAATCGTATTAACTGCGCGCATTTAGGTGCTCCGCGTGCTGCAGCTGAACGCGCTGCAGGACCGGTGCGTCGCGTCGCGCGCCGACTGGGACGCGGCGGTGGGGCTCATGGAGACCGCGCTCAGGGAGCGGCTGACGGCTATCGAAGACGAACTGAAATCGCTCACAGGTACTATCAATTATTACTATCTTGCAATCACATTAGTTTTTGCTACATATTTTTCATTGTAACTTAATATTTAAGTTATGTACATTTGTGAACTTTAAGTTACAACAGCGAGATACAAAAACGGTGAAGGAAAACATCGTGAGGACACCCGCACACTGATATCATCTTTGTGTGTGTGTGTGTGGCGGTCCCAATAAAGTGGCAACAGGCTCGCCCCCTGTTACATGGGACCTAATCTGACCACATCTGGCGAAACGTGGGTGGTTTATTCACCTCTGCCTACCCCTACTGGGAAAAAGGCGTGACAATATAAAAATAAAAAAAAAATTTTTCATTATATATTTATTTTATTGTACATATATACTGATCTCATATTATGCTGGACGTAGTGGGTATAACTGTAACATTATTTCTCCTCTTGTTAGTGTGGACTTGTGCTACGGCTTTTTGAGTTTTAATGTGGAATATAATATATATATATATATATATATATATATATAAATCTCAAACAGATAGTACATTTGTAAACTCATAAGTTCTTCTATGGAGTACATTTGATTTTTAAAATACATAACCTTGAGAAGGGCATTTTAAACTCTTTTTACTATTATAAAGTGAGTTTTAATGGTACCTACCCGAATTGTTGATCGTTATTCTAGTCGCCTTATACACCTGCCAGGCACTATTTTAACCCTAATTTTAATAGCTGGAAAAATAGCTGACAATGATTATAAACTCACTAGCTTCTCTCACATAGCGTCATGAACATTTATCTACCATCTCAACAAAAATCAATCAATCTCATCAACATTTATCCACTATCTACCACATTAGTTTAAAAACCATTGTATTACCTAGCAGAATAACTGAGACAATATCACATGCCCACCATAGCGTAAGTTCTTGGTTACCTCACAACTTCTTTTTTCTCCTGAAACTCAAGCTCAATGGATACCAAACTCATGCTTTTGACATGTGTATTGCCTACAACTACCTTACAAACTGAAGTCTAACGGTGTATGAAGTGAGTCTTACTCCTCTACAAGAATAAAGTATATCGTTTTAACACCAGGTCCGGGCCTGAAGGAGAGATGGCTGTACTGGCAATCGAGCAGTGAGGAGCAGCGACGTCGCGCCGAGGTGCGCGCGGAGCTGGAGCGGCTTGGTTCAGCGCGGCCGTCGCTCGCGTACGACGAGCTGGTGGCCGTGCGCGACAACCTGCGTCGGCGCGGTGTCGAAGTAGACAACGAGTACATACGCGAGACCTGGCGCCCAGTCTACCTCAAGTAACTCATTTGAAAAACTAACTACATCGCTAAACAGGCCTTCTTGATGGTTCCGGCAGAACATGTTAAGCCGTACTATTTGGCTGCTATATGTATCTATCAATTACCAACAATCTTCTCTAAATCCTCAGTCTATCAGCTTACAGCAATTTTTACTGATCTTTCCATAATCCATTCTCTCTGGAGATATTATAACACTGCAGCTAACTCTTCTCTATGGTCAGCGCTGGTTGACCAAAACCCCTCATTATCAATTAAGATTAGATGAAACAGTTATACAAAGATATTTTTATTCTTAAGAAAGTAACTTGACATGGCGATGGTAATGAAATCACACATTGTTTAGCATGTTCACCCACAATAGTCTGTTTCTGGTAAATTGACAACCGGAACACAGCGATGCTGTTATGGAGGGCATTTCACAATACGCGGGTAATAGAACTTTATAACATCAGTTAAAAAGCATAGCTGAGGATCGACTTGCTTTTCTCAATCTGATTGCGTAACTTCAGTTTAAAGAGGGCACCTGATGATGATGAATAGAACTAATCAGACGAGATAGAGAAAAATCTACTATCACCCAAACTAGACAATATGAGGACCTAGAATCGAAGCGGATAGACAGTGCGCCGCAAAGGCTGTTGAACTTTTCACTCAAGTTTATTGTTTAGCGTACAATTAAGCCTTGTGTAGGCAATTGCGACTAACACACACCTCCAAATAAACAGTTGACTGTTTTTAGGAACTTCCTGCAGCGGGCACAGACGAGGGCGAGGGATTGCAAGAAGAGCTTCTACCTGTATAGCCAGCAGAATGGCACCGGGGTAAGCAGCTACTTCAATCTGTTGAACCTACTACAGACTTGTTCCATTTTAAAGGAAAATGAGGATTCACGAGCTCAGACTTCCAATGCTGTTATGCAATAATGCAACATTATAGAAAAGAAAATAGTAATGTATTAATTTTCATGCAATTCCTTAGTCACGTATCCATCGTCTTCTTCTCAGAGTACTGTTTCTTATTATCAAGGTCCGTGGTGTGAGCTGTCACTTAGTGTTTCGTAAGGAATTATACTTATATACATTTCCATAAGGATTAGATTTACATTACAAGATAAGGATTACATTTCCATAAAGATTCCATGTTCCATAAGGAATATACTTAGCGTGGTTCCAGAAGGAGTGCTGCGAGGTGGTGATGTTCTGGCGCGTGCAGTCGACGCTGCGCACCACCGCCAACGCGCTGCGCCAGCAGATCGGCAACCGCGAAGCGGCGCGACTCGACCGCGAGCTGCGCGAGGTGCTCGACGAGGTGATGGCAACAGCCAATTGTGTAGCACATTAACACGCGAACACTTGCACGTGCACCTACACACAAGCACACATTGATCAACCATACATCATTTAAACATGGAGGTTCAACTTTTAGTTGTTCATGAGATCACCAAGAGTTGAACTTACTTATAATCGTTGGTTTTCCCACAAATACGACGTGAGTGTCTTCAAGAGAAGAGTAAATAGGCCGTTACTACGTTAGTGCGTTTCACCGCCACCGACCACAACAACACTCAACACCAGTTGGGATCGTGGTCAAGCGCTAACCTTGTCGAATAAAAAAAACATATTGTTTTGGTCTTTTACGATGAGTATAATTAATTTGGTTTGTTTTTCTACATTCTAATATTATAGTTGCAACAAATAAATAAAACTGTGCTCATGGACATAGCCTGTAATATTGTTAGACTCGTGAGGCAGTAGCAAGCTACAGCAGTACACATTAGTTGAAAGACTGACCGAAACCCGATTGGGAAGAAAAGTCCTAGAGTGGTGGCCTCGTAGTGGTGGACATAGTACTCTGAATGACACCACAATGTGAACCGACTGCCTAATAAAAGTTTCAGCCTGTGCAGGACAGTGCTGGTCTGTGTCCAGCAGTGGATGTCCATAAATCTTAGTTTGAGATTGACAACTGCTTTTGTTGTCTGTTGTGGGTTGCACTAAGCTAATCCTCACTCTATACAGTCTGTAAAGAGCTCTTCACGATGCTCTTATTGTAACCTTTTCTCAGATGGCCGCGGATCCTGAACTTAAGAAGCAACTCCTATCAGGCAGGAGAGTGGAGCTTGCAGAAGAACTCAGTGAGTAGTAAACATTTTTTTCCCTACCTCTGTTATAGTGTAGAGCTTTAATCTAGTTTCTGATTTTTATTAGAAAAAACTTTGCTACACCATCAGACTCTCAAATTGAGCAAGGAGTGTTCATGTAGCTGATAACTTGCACCAAATTGCACTCACTACTAGATACAATATGATACCGCTTTATCCCAATTTTTAATTAACACTACAACGCACTTCATACCAGTCTACTTCCAACCAGGACAAGAGCGGTGGTATCAATTTAAATAATCATTTTATCATCATTAGCTGATACACGTCCAGTGCTAGACGTAGGTCTGCTCCAAATATTCCCACATCCGTCCGTCCCGCGTCGCTCGTATCGGCAGCCAGGGTAGATATGGGGGATGTGAGGCGTATCTCAGAACGCTGGCCCCTGATTGCTGAGAGATATAATCATTTACAATTAATAATATATAACTACTTTAAAGAGTATCGCCAATTTCTCTATTGATGCAGTGCTTATCACTTATAGTTGAGTGAATACACCTATCTACCTTTCACTTCGTGTCGTTGAATAAATTTGAATGATTTAAAACGTCTCACGACGCGCTCGAGTGGTGCCGGTGAGGCGGCAGTATTGATTATATGCATTTACATTTTAGTTGATTAACGATACATTCATATTCTCCGGATGCTGTATAGCTCAGTTCATGATCGTGACGATCAGAATCGCAATATGAACGGAATAGTAGCGGGTTCGATCTCCACTAAGCTTGAATTTCGCCTGAAAGAAATATTTTTTTCTTTATTTTAACACCTGAAATCAGATTTCAATATTGGGAATGGCTATGGGCATTCTCCATGTGGTACTTTCGTAGCCAAGCGGCATTCACCAATCCCAAGGCGGGTAAAGGACCTCGCCTCCCTCCCGAGAGAAAAGCTCCGAGTCTCAGCAGTGGAAAATATCAACGTGGCGGTTTGCTTCATGTTTTCATTTCCTTGTTTCAGAGCGAGTGAGACAGGTGCAGGAGAAGTTAGAGGAATTCATAGAAGCCTTAAATAAAGAGAAATAGCGTTTACTTTGTATATTAGCGGATGAACTCACACTTAGTTGTATTCTGTATGTACGTATTGTGTTATATTATTTTGTTATTTAACTTAACGGCTTGATCTAAGTTATATTTTTATGAAAATAAAGTGTTATAAACAATTTTTGTATATTTTTATTTGCAATCGTGAAAATTATAATAACAAGCGATATTAATAACAATTTTTTTTATATGATCACGCCTTTTTCCCAGTAGGGGTAGGCAGAGGCGAATAAACGCCTACTTTTCGCCAGATGTGGTCAGATTAGGTCCCATGTAACAGGGGGCGAGCCTGTTGCCACTTTACTGGGGCCACCACACGCACTCACACACAAAGATGATTTCAGTCTGCGGGTTTCCTCGCGATGTTTTCCTTCACCGTTTGTAACTCACTGTTGTAACTTAACTTCACAAATGTACATAACTTAAATATTAAGTCATCGGTACATGCCGAGGTACGAACCCGCGACCTTCGGGATGAAAGCCGCACGCTCTAACCATTAGGCCAGCGAGCTACTATTAATAACAAAACAGATGTTAAAGAAGATATTAATGATTTACTTCCGTAACAGCTCAGCTTACCTGGTTTGTGGGAGGAAAAATATGATCATACAATATATATAATGAACACAACAGAGTAGTAGTAAAGCACGGCAGATATCACCTGCTTCAACTTATTATGGTGGGCAACGTTGGACGTCCAAAAAAAGCCCTGGTTGCGAAACATAAGATGATGGATCGGCATCACCAGCGTTGGGCAACTGCCAACCTCCAGTAATGGAGAGGCGTTTTAATAAAAAGTAGTAAAGCATCATAGAAAAACAAAGAATACAAAATTCATTGTAAATGTGTACAAAAGCAAATTCTAAATTTTATAATACATTTAATTACATTGCATAATAAATACGTTTTATTGAATACTTAGCTTGAGCTAACAACATCAGTTAAGGCTCGTTACCGGACATTTGTTAACAAAGCGAAGAGATCCGCCAGTTATGTATTCCTTCCAATGGATATTTTAACTTATTTTACTTAACTTAGTTTATATATCGTTAGAAAAATTATAACACGTAGAAATTTAAATAGCAACATCAGAATAATATGGAAACGGAATTTTGTGCAGTAAGAAATAATTTCGTACAATATGGAAGTCTAACGTAACAGTTTAATGGAGTACGGAGCGCAGCACGGGCGGTGGGTCGAACGGGACCACACCAGGTTGCATGCCTAGGTACACGGCTGTTTGCAAGAAAAACTTAACCTCCATATCTTCAGATTGCTTTAACCTATTTAGCAGCTGCGCTCTCTCCGGGTCGTCGCGCGCGTCGTGCTCCTCGTGCAACAGGCGCAGGGCGACGCGCGACGCGTCAGTGTTGCCAGCCTCCACTAAACCTTTGAGGAACGCAGTCACAAACTTCTTCCTGCCCGCATTGTAGCGGATCTGCTCGCGAAGCAGCATCGTCAGTGTATCCTCATAAAGCGTAACGACCGACTTAAAGTACTTCGACACCAGCTCGTGGACCTCTCGCCCAACGTAGATACCGAAGAGATGACCGACAGCGATCGCACCGTCGTTACGTTTCGCCTTCGCGTGCTCGAAGTGTTCCGGATGATCTTTAGTACAACGATCTATAGCGTTGTAATACAACATTATCGCGTGAACAACGACAAAGATCGAGAAGAAGCCCTCCATCGGCAGGGACTTGCGCAAATCTGTAACGATCCTCTCCAGGACGGGCAAACACGATACGGGTGCACCAAAAAACGCCTGGTGGTACTTAAGTGCGTTGACGAACGCGTCGAGATACGGTGTCGCGGTTTTAACATTATGTTCCAGCGCTGACGTCAAATGCTCGTAAAAGGGCTTCCAAATTGTATCGATCCTGTGCTTCTGTTCCGCTTCGGTTTTACTGAGAAGCAAGTACTTGGCTACAATACGACTTTTCATACAGTAAGACCTTTGAAATTCGAAGTTATCGGCGGACACGATCTCGTGCGTGAACTCCGTTATAAATTCTTCTATCACTTTTCTTATGACTTCGGTATCCACTTCCGAGAGTAAATTCTCAAGCTTGCAAAGAATGGGGAGCGCTTTCTTCATGGATATTCTTTGGAATGCGATGAACACATCTGCCCAGTACTGAGCCTGCACGTCTGACGGAATAAAGTCAGCTTCCTCTAAAGTCTTCTGCAAATGGCGACGCTGCTCTATCGACAAATCGATTACTTTCAAAGCGGGCGCTACCAAACGCCACAGAACTTTACCCACGTTATCAGATTTGTTTCTTTTGATGTAAGACAGCGCCAGTCGAAGCGCAGCCGCTGGTCGCTTGCTTACAACCCTGTGGTAAGTTTTCGAAATATCGTCGCTCCTCTCGGCGAGGAGCAGCGCAATTTTCAACGTCTGCCGCCACTCGAGCGACTTCTCTAAGTACTTCTCCACGTCCACCGCTTTGCAAATCAATACTCTGTTTGCGATTGCTTTAGCACCAATCGACGTCCAATCTGTTGCATCGACATCTAAAACGCTAATTAAATGATAATTAGATTGTAAAGCTGCTCCCAATTGCTTCTTTGCACTTCCCTTTGGTTCATTTAGGTATTCTTTAATAATAGGATGGAGGTCGCCCCGCAGCAAAGCGAGCGGCCGTGCTAGAGTGGCGTGAGGCGCGCTAGCGACCACTTTATTGACGGCCTCTTTATACACCGCGGCCAATCCATTCTCCTCTCCGAAAAAAAGAGATAATTTTTTTAGAAAACCATCGTAGTCGAACGTCTGGCTCTTCAGCGTTCCTTCAAAGGCTTCCGTAGTCTTCAAGAGTGTTGCGTCATGACGTAAGGCATTTATATACGACTCGTTCGATTGGAACGAAATAAAGTTTTCGCGGAACAGTTCACGGCGCGCTATGCGCATGTTGTAGACTTGCGAAATAAGGTATTTGGCTGCAGACGGGTCGCGGCGGATGGCTCCCACTATAGCGTCGACTGCGCCCGAACAATCCTTTACACGTATATTAAGCTCTAACAAAACTCGTAATAAAATTTTAATACGGTCTTGGGCCAGACTCGCTTCAGCCGCTGCCGCAGCACTCGCGATGATCCACGCAGGCAAACGTTCCCTGATGATACGCAAATCGGCAATGTTCAATTTGTATTCAATCAGCGTGGAAAAGTTATCGAAAAATGTTGTACTTAATATGTCAGGACATTTTTCTCCCGATAATAACATCCTCAGCACGGCTGCGTGCATTCCTTCGCGGCAGGTTAGCGGCTGGACTCCGTCGAGACCCAAATCGCGTCCAAAGTCAAGCAAAATGCTCCAAACATCGGACGGTAGGCGCCATGCGCGCCCACGAACTATCAAGCTTCGCACGATCGTCGCGCGTAAGTTCTTTGATTCATTATAGTGCCTTTCGGCTAAGAAACGCAGTAGCTTCTCAATTTGATCCATATTTTCGCCACATTTGCTCACTAATACCAGCATCATGAATTCTCTATTCTTCACAGAGCTCTCGGCTGCCAGTAGCTTGCGAAGCTCAAACATCGTCCGTTCGAAACCATAGAAGCGGTATCGATCGAATAGCTTATCGAGCATTGTTTTTCCAGGAGCTATGATACATTCCATTGGACATGCCATAGGATTTGCGTAGCTGGCACACTTCCTTTTCATTAACGAACGCTGAAACTTTCTACATTCAAAAATCCTATAATCATTTGGCTGATATTCGATATCATCAAAAACCGAATCCAAATTTTCAGACTCAGGACGAGAAGGCCGCGAATAGGGCCAGTTATTCACTTTATCACCGATATCCTTATCGACAAAAACCTGCTTTTTAAAACCTGCCCTCTGATCGGCGCTCAATCTTTTGATAAAAGGTTCCACGGATCTATAAGAGAACCAGTTGCCAAGATATTCAGCCCTTGCTAACTTAAGCACGAGGTCTTTAATCTCTTCACTATTGAGATGTTTGGCTAAAGAATGTTTATCGAGAATCCAAGCCGCGTACAGCTCGGGTTTGCAGAGAAACCTTTCTTTGTGATTTCTCATGATGTATTTAGTAACAACGGCAGGGAGTGAGTCAAATCTATTATCGTCATAATACTTTTCGATGATCGCAAAATATGAATCTGGATCAACATTCAAAAGACTTTTGCAGCAGTCTAAATACTCACGTTCGTTCCATAAATAATTTTTTAAAGTTTCCTGATTTTTGTCCAAGTTATCGAAGTACAACTTAACCACCTGCGGACAGCATTCGGAAAGTATCTTAAGTTGTTTCGGTGTAACTTTGTTTATAATATTCTGAAATTCGGCCTTTATAAACTCTGGGTCACAACGCCCGAGGAACTTTATCCTCATGTCATAGTCATTGATATAATATTTGTAAAACTCTTGACATCTTTGGGCCCCTCGCAAGTTGTGTTGCAACCAATGTTTCATTTTGTTCACAGCTGGAGTTTTCATATGCGGGTAGAGCTTACACTCTAAATGTTCGGGATTTATAATATCTTGATATTTCGATTCTAAAAGCCAGCTGCACTTTAAGGCTCTACTGACATAAAGCATATCGTCATGCTTTAGTGTTTCCAGAATAAACTCCAGCATCCGGTGCTTGGATGCGAGGTTGATTTTAAAAATTTTATCTACCGGAGACGCCTCAGGCAGATCCAGTATGAGTTCCGGAGGTGAGTTTTGATACGCGTCTTGCACCAGCGAGTTCAAATGCCGATGCCGTTGGCCAAGGTTGTCCCCACGAAGAATAATTGGCATAGTGGTTGTCATCTGCAATAATATAAAAACACATATAGCTTGTTAATATATTAAGGCTTTTTCTTTCCCAGCAGACGTATGTTACCCTTTTTGATAATTTTTGCCAGCTATCAATTAAATTTTATATATCTACACGGATTCGTTTCAAGAACATTGCTTAAACTTTTGATGAGTAGATGTTTTACATTTCTAAATATCTCAGAATGCATTAATTTAAAAACATAGATTGTTGTTTGAGAACGCATTACGGTGCCAGTAAGGAAAGTCACACAACACAAAATTGCTTTAATTGTCTGCGCATGTCTCATTACCATGGTAATTTTACTAGCTACCTGCAGTTTGGAACACTACAATGTTTGCACGATAGTGCTTGGCAAAAAACTATTTTTGTATGTGTATCAAGAATAATAATAAACATTCGAGCGGTGTTAGTACTGCACGCGGTCTTAATTTTCTGATCTAAATATAACTGTAACCACTCCAAAGCCGAAACTAGAATATTTAACGAAGTAAACACACAGGCATAAAAATACTAGTACATAAGCTTCCGGCGAACAAGAATTATAATTTAAGAGAATCAATTTAGAAATAATGGATAATATCTAGTCCAGCACTTAGTAAGCAGATATTTAAGATATACCAGATAACACAATTAGTCACCGCGATAATAAAGAACATTAGAGATTACTACACAAAAAGTCACTACCGAATTTTACATGACGTCATATTTATAATATATAAACAATAAGTACACATATACATCGGATACTACGACCGGCACTTTTTAAACGTAACATAACTGAAACTCATTGATACTCCTGGCCAATATAATGTTCGAGAGCGCGTTAGAAAAGGACTCGTACACGCAACTTAATTACTAAAACAAAAGCGTGAAATGAAAAGCAACATCAAAATATGTAGACAAATTTAATTACCCTTATCTGTCTCTGAATATTCTTCAGTATGAACAAATCGCGTTAATATTGTAATAGTGTTAAGAAAGATAACAATAAATTAAGGCAGTGTACCAAAATTAATAATTGCCGAGTTTATTTAAGAAAACTAACTACGGAATCACATTAAAATGTCTGAAATCACGGACTATGTGCGATTATTTTTACGCATTTACCTTAACAGTTGAATGTTTTTGTTTACTTTATTATTAAATACTACCTTATATATATTTATACAATTGCACAAAAGCTGCCAAAATACATTGTTAAAAATGTATAGGGCATAATGCATAAATATTACAACTGACAAAAGTTTTAATTAAACGTAAAATGATTTTAATATTAAATTATTCCCAAAAATCAGTTATATAAGTTTTCATAAATTAAAATAATATAACATATATAGTTACCAATAATCTAAACTAGGTACGGTACAATAAGCCATGGTACGTGGTCAGAGCCTTTCTTATTGTAAATTAAAAAAGTAGCTATGACACTGATGTTATATCTTATGTCATAACAATAATAGTTAGTTTTTAATATAATTGTATAGCTTTAGATTATACTATTCAAGAACTTACCACTACACTTTAATAAAATAATGGATTCCAATGATATTATGACTATGACCGCTTTAAAGTTCGTTTGCGGTGAAAATGAACATGTTTGCAGGCTATGTTTTGCAACTACCGAGAAGAAAAATGTATCCATAGAAGACAGTGTGAGAGTACGGAGATCATATTACGATGAAACGGTAACATTCGTTACGATGTTTCGTGACCTTGGTGTAAGTTACATTACCATGTTTCCAATACTGTCTTATTTTTATAATAGTTAATGGCGGATTTTTTGTAGATGTCGCGGGAAGCATTAATGCCTCAAGTATTATGCGCGTCCTGTGCAACAAACACAATAAACTCCTACTTGTTTCAAAAACTCTGTATATTTTCAAATAATAAATGGACCGAAGTATTAGATCAATTCACCAAAAGTTTAGTTCATAGTAATAGCATGGGCCACAATACGCAGAGCATTTATCTTGTAATAAATAAGGCTGATAACATAATGTTTACTAGTAGAAAAAGTTATGTGTATAAAAATAAGAAAATTGCATTAAGTAAATTAAGAGAAATTATGAAAGGTAGACAAAAATATGTAAAGGCCAAGGAAATAGTTGCTGATACGATTTGTGAAGAGTGTGGTGAACAGTTCAACACCAATTTACTACTTATCAGACATATGAAACTCCACACAAAATTTAGCAATCCATGTCCAAGATGTCCAAAAATATTTTCAACCCCATTGCAATTAGAAGAACATGCAGAAAGAGTACATTATCCAAAAAGGTTAAAGTGTACAAAATGCACAAAAATGTTCAGCACACTACGAATGCTGAAAATTCATGACAGGATCTACCACATAGCAGCTGCGTGTAAACAATGCTCACTGCAGTTTCCATCAAAAAAGGCTTTAAGAACCCACATGCATAAACATGAGCAAAACAGATGTCCACAGTGCAGTAAAGACTTTGCAAATAAACACACCTATAACTATCATCTTAAAATGTGTGGAAATCTTGTAGAAAGACAACCAAGGTTCTTTTGTGATTTATGTAAGAAAGGTTATGTACGGAAAAATGGACTACGGACTCATTTAAAAACAGACCATGGCTTTGGCAAGGTGCTTTCGTGTGATTGGTGTGACAAGAAATTTGATGCTATAAGTAGATTGAAAAATCACATAGTAAAGCACACAAAAGAAAGGAATTTCAGTTGTGACCAGTGTGGTGGCAAGTTTGTAACACGGGCTGCATTGATTTATCATATACGGCTGCACACAGGGGAGCGACCATTTCCATGTGATTTATGTGATGAGAGCTTTTTATCTGCTTCTAGGAGAATGGAACATAAAAGACGCAAACATTATGGACCCACACAAGAGTGTCAAGTGTGTCATGTTAAATTTGTTACTGGACACCAGTTAAGAAAACATGTAGTGAGACATTCCAATCCACATAGCAAGCTTTATGTCGCTAATACAATTCAGCAATTCTCAGAATTTCCTAATGAACAGTAAACACCATATTTGATTTGTGTTTCATTCAAAGTCTTCTTTCTTTTTCAACAGCAAAGATAGCAAATACATATTGTATGTAATAAGTAATGTGTTTTTGAAGTGGGTCTAAAATATCAAATATTTGGGAAGCAACATATCAAAAGACCTACTTCTGTACATGCAGCGTAACAATCAGAGCACAAGTGCAAATTACTGTGGGACATGAACATTGTATTCTTGTTACTGTAGCTCTAGTCTTTGTTTTATTTGCTATGTGTGAACATATACGTGAAGAAAGCACAGCTATCCTTTGATATGAAATGTCTATTGAGTGTTCGATCATAGGACATGTTTACAATTTTCTGACTTCATTTAACAATTTTCGGAATGTCTAGAACTAGTAAGGTTGTAAAAGATTCAATTGATGTTGTCTTACAAACCCTATGATTGTGTTGTTAATGTTATTAAACTAGAGATTTGTGTGATTGATGTTTTTTATTGTTAACACTAATTTTAATCTACACAAATATATAAACACCAATATGTGAAATAACTTTATTTCCAAATTTTTTTATTTGGATATATATGTTTTACATGTAAATGTCCATTGTAATCTTATTCTACATCTGTCGAATTGCATGTATGTCTTATAGACCATGTTTATTTTTCTAATCCAGTTTTAAAAATTCTCATGTTCTGTTCACCGGGCATGTTAGGTGGAATCATGTTTCTTCCATAATAGAGTTTGCTTGTTGGGTCATGATGTCTACTTATGTGCTGCTTCAGGAAATAAGATGTAACAAATTTTCTTGAACAAATCTCACACATAAGAGTTGGTCCAACGTGCTTGAACTTGACATGTTCTGCTCTTGCGGAAGCATTCACAAATTTCTCATTGCAAAACTTACAACTGTATGGTTTCTCTCCAGTATGTCTTCTTGTGTGATAAAGCAAAGCCTCCTTAGTAACAAACCTACTTCCACACAGATCACAAATGAAGTTTTTCTCACCAGTGTGTTTAATCATGTGATGTTTTAAATAACTTGGAGCTGTAAACTGCTTGCCACATTCATTGCAGATGTGAGGTTTAGCATTACCATGAACAAATCTATTGTGTACTCTCAAACCGCCAGGGGTACTATATGCCTTTGCACATTTTTCACATGTGTAATCTTTTTTTATACTACTTCTTATAGGATGGGGATCAATAAGATCTTCTAGGCAAAGTTTAACATGTTTGAAGTAAAAGTCCTTTGTGATATATCTTTTACCACATTTGGGACATGCAAATTTAGTATTATGTTTCTCTTCGTGTATTTGATATTTATCTTTCCCTCTACAAGATTTGCCACAGTCTTGACAAACAATGACACTGTGAACTCTTTCATAATGCTCTTTTAAAGCTTCTTCACTGTTCCTATATTGAGAACACTCTGCGCACATGAACTTGTGTACATTACTCTCATGCAAAGTCAATTCAGATTCACTCATAAATATTTCATTACAATGCTCACAAGTAAAACAATCATGAGTTGTTAGATTATGAGCTTTTAAATCAAGGTAATTATCAAATATCTTATTACAGTCATAACATTGTATAGGCATTGATTTATTGTGATTGTTTTTTCTATTCTTCTCTTTTTTCTTCATCCAGTAAAGTTTTGAATTATTTTCTTCTACAACAATGTACAATGCTTGGTGCTTTTTACTTGTGTCCAAATTAACACTGAGTGCATTGGAAAGGTTACTGATAACATTGTTGATCAATTGCATAGATTTTTCACATTTTTCTACAAATCCAACTACATCAAGAATTTTATCTACGCAAGAGATACATACCGCATCGATTCCAGGAACTTCGTCACATATCTAAAACAAATGAAATAAAAAGGTATGATATGTCTTTTCTCCGTCTAAGAAAAATTTTTATGAAGATTACTTACGTTATCACCGAGTAATTTCGTAAGTATTTTGTAAAATGGTTGGAATATATCATTTTCTGGATCTACGCAAACAGTATCAGAAAAGCGCACGTATTGTTCCTGAATGAGACGCAGACATAACCTGCAATGGCTATAACGTTTTTCACCTACAATATTCGATACGAGAGTATTTATATTTACGTCGTCCGGCATATTTGTAGTAACTGATTATAACACAAACTATTGTAAACACAAGAATAAAACTCAAATAATCCGCGGGCTTTGGCACTTTTTCGTTCAATAATCCTTGACGTGATATAGGGAATAGCAAAATGGCGTTATGTTGTCGGCACCTTACAAACTCACGTTTTACTCGCGTATTAACATTCTTTATATTTCTTTTTTAGTATAACTCAATTTTACTCATAATAGTAGTAAGATAAATTTAATTATAACTTTTACAACGTATACGGAAAGCAAACGTCATAAAATAGTAAGATACCATAGACTATGTTGGATTTTGGATTGACATTTTAATACAAACTAAACCAACGGAAGGAATGCGTTATGGCTTTTGTAAGTACAGCATTAAGTAAAATATTACTTAGGCAAAATGACTTTTGCTGTCTTTGTTTTCATAAAGTAATGTCTGAGGAGGCTTTCCAGTTTGGAGACGAAGTTATTATGGATGACGAACATATTATATTGTCAGAAATAATAAGATCATTTTTGCCTTTAGAAGTAAGTTATTTTCACATAAAATATGTATTTTTTTCATCTCCTATTAAATTTAATAATATTCATTTAATTTTTATAGGTTCCAAAACAAATCGCTTCAAATGGGATGTGCAGTGCTTGTACTAAATTAACAGTGACTACCTATAAATATATAAAAATGGTAAAAAAAAATTGGAATACACTAAGCATGTTGTTAAAAGTAATGAATGCGAGCTTACACTGTAATCTCGAAAAATTAAATAGTCATAAAACTTTGTTTTTAACCTTGGACACAAGTGACTGTTCAACTAAAGAGTATTATGATAATAGCCGACCTCTTTATAGTAATATTTCGGCTTTAAAGCAATTTCAAGAAATTATAAGTAACAAATCTAGTAATTGTTCTAAAATTAAAGATATTGCAATCAATGAAGAACATAACGGTCAACCAGAAATTAACTTAAATGCTTATGAAAAAGAAAAATTAAGAAAAAAAAGAAGTAGAATGCTAAGCTCAATACCAATTTCTGAAATGCTATGTGATGATGACAATGCACAAAAATATACATGTAAGCTTTGTTTCCATATTTACCCAACTCAATATAATTTAAAACAACATTTTGTTAGAGTGCATGCCCCTAAAACTTTCAAATGTCCAGATTGTCCAAGGCAATATGGTTCAGCTTGGATTCTTGAACAACATAGATATGAAAGCCACAATACCTCTGTGTGCAGCCAGTGTGGTAAAACATATAACAATAGACATTCTTTGAAAAAACATGAAATAGGGCATACTTTGAACTTTGTCTGTGAAACATGTGGCAGATGTTTCAAAAGAAAAACAACATATAATAAACACATCACTCTTAAAGAATGCAATCGAAAAAGGATGTCATCATCTCAAGCACAATTTACTTGTGATGTATGTGGAAAGAGATTTTGTCAAAAAGCCACTCTTAGGGTGCATATTACATTTGAACATGGCAATAGAAAAGCATATAATTGCACATGGTGTAATAAGGGATTTTATGCACAGAGTAAACTGAATGCACATGTAGTGAAACATACAAAAGAAAAAAAGTTTCAATGCCTCCAGTGTGGTGGTAAATTTGTCACCAAAGAATCTCTGCTATATCACACTCGGATACACACAGGTGATAAACCATATAAGTGTGATTTATGTGATGATAGATTTCTATCTGCTTCTCGTAGAATGGCACATTATAAAAGACATCATGTGGATACAATATATGAATGTAATATATGTCAAAGTAAATTTAAAGTAAAGTCACTTCTGTTGAAACATAAGCAGAAACATTTTGATTTTGTTACTTAAGTAATCTTGTGTAATCTATATATAATATATTTAACTTTAACAAACAATAGGTCTTTACCTATGAAATTGCTGTTCTGCAGTACTGGTAATTTCAAATCAAAAGAATTTTTGTTTGGCTAAGAATTCTACTTTCAAATTAATTTTATTTTAAAAACATGGAATTCTTTTTCCTAAAATAGTCACTTGTTTATTGATTAGTGTTACATTTTCATCGCATTGCAATCTTTTCCGTCATCATGGATACGTTAAAAATTCGAGTAATTATGGAATATGAGTACCGTCGTGGCAGCAACGCGGCACAAGCGGCACGCAACATCAACGACGTTTACGAAGCTAACACTATAATCCAGCGCACCACCTGTTATTGGTTTGATCGCTTCCGCTTTGGAAATTTCGATCTAAAAAAGCACCTCGCGGTCGTCCTAAGTTTTTGGTCGACGACGACGATGACGAATTAAAGGCAGTTGTGGAAGGTGATGATACACAATCTACAGCTGAATTAGCAGCAGATTTCGACGTTAGCGTTAAACAAATATTGGTCCATTTGTGTCAAATTGGCAAGGTAAAAAAGCTTGACAAATGGGTGCCCCACGAACTCAATGACTGGCCAGCGCGAAGTACGCGTCGAGACGTGCCTTGCACTGCTCAATAGACACACAAATGAACGAACTTTGAACCGTATTGTTACCTGCGATGAAAATGGATTCTGTTTGATAACCGCAAGCGCTCAGCAAGTTGGTTGGATCATGGTTCAGCGCCTAAACAAAAACTTACCCCTAGAAAAGTGAAGGTCACTGTATGGCGGTTTAGCGCCGGTGTGATTCATTACAGCTTCTTACCAAACGGGGTGAGCATTACTGCAGATTTATACTGTGAAGAACTGAACACAATAATGGAGAAGCTGGCACATCTCCAACCAACATTGGTCAATCGCTCGTCTCCGCTGCTCTTGCACAACAACGCGCGACCTCATAATGCACAGCAAACGGTCTCCAAGTTGCAACAACTGGGGTTGGGAGCTCTACGTCATCCGCCCTACTCACCAAACCTTGCGCCTACAGACTACTACTTTTTCCAGAATTTGGATAACTTTTTGGCAAGAAAAAAATTCAATACCCGAGAGGCAGTACAAAAAGCCTTTGAAGAATTTATTGCCTCCTGTCCAGCTGATTTCGTTAAGAAGGGCATCAACAAACTGCCACTGCGTTGCCAAAGATGCATTGATGGCATGGGTGATTACTTCGATTAATACAAATAAATAATACATGAAAAAAATTCGTTTAAACTTTTCATAAAAAACGGCAATTTCATAGGTAGACCTAATATAATAGTATGTGAAAACTTACCTCCATTTTAGATTGTATAATTATTTAAAACATCAAAATTATGTTTTAATTTTATATAATTAAGCTAGGAGACTAGAGAGACGAACACCTGATAGTAAATCACCACATCCACCTTTTTTTTTTTTTTTTCTGTGGGGAAATCCTGCATGGATTCTTTCTCGTTGCGGGGGCAACGAAAAAGTTATGCCAGACTCTTACTGGCTAAAACTCCACGGTTTCTTTGCTGCGCCTTTGGCCGAAACTATGGGAACGCTTTCGCATACTACCGCAGTTCCGGTAACGTCGGCCTAGTAATAGCCCCAACATACTATAGGGTTTCTTGTAGAAACCCAAGACACAGGGATTCTACGCGGAAAATACATGCGCCTTCGCATAAGGCTTACATTACTGGGTGACGGATTTTCCCGTATCCGCCACTTAAGCCTTTGTTAGGGAGGTTGAAGGAGGGCATGATCCCTTCTCCTCCGATGCCCGGGTCTCTGTCTACGGCTGGCGAGATGAGAGGCACTTTCCCTCACCCGCTCCGCAGCCTCCTTCTGCGACATAACTTTTTCAGAAAAGGCAACACAGGCATTCCATGCCTCTTCCTTTTCCACCATTGCCTTCACGAATGCAGGAAGAGAAAGGTCGTTACCAACAATAGCGACGAGTTCTCGCCGCAGCCCTGTCCAACTCGGACATACCTCCAAGGTATGCTGCGCCGAATCTTCGCCGCTACCACAATGGTGGCATATGGCCCTTGGCTCTCTTCTTATACGGTGAAGGTACTTTCCGAAACATCCATGGCCCGTTAGCACCTGCACCAGTCTGGACGTCAGTGCGCCATGTCGCCTGTTAATCCAATTTGTCAAAACTGGACGCACAGCGATAACAATTTTACTTCCTGCTCTGGGATTGGCCAGTTACTTTGCGCAGAGGCAATATCGTAACTAATGAGGTTAATCCGAGGTGCGATTATTGCTAGTTGAAAACTTCACCACATCCACCTATAATAATAGAACACTACTTAAGATGGTATGCATTGCACCACATTACAGTAAGATGTTGAGTTTGGTTAGCCTAGTAATTACACTAGTTACAATGCCCTTCAAACCGAAATAATGTTTGCACAATACTTTTTGGCGGCAGAAATAATTTTAGTTGAAGACGAAAACTTTGTTTTGTAGACATAAATTATTACATAAACTTTGAACTGTAATAGTGATAGTCATCGGTTCAGAGAACTTGTATGTATGTGCAATTTCTTAAGCGTATTTTTGCTGCTACGCTGTATAAAAACACTATGTTTGAAGAGCACTGTGCATTGCACAGTCATGTGAACATTCTAAGTTGTCATAATAATAAATTCTTTATGTCTTAACGACTTGTTTTTCTTTATAAAATTGTATTGGTATCTATAAGACCATAGAACATACAGGTTATTGTTTGATTTGCATAGCAAAAATGCATTTATCGAAGTAAAAAAAAGTTGTATTAGACTTGTGCTAATTAAAATTCCAATGTTTATTGACCTTCGTCGCTTTATGGCGGGGCCATGGGACTGCTTTGCACATATCCGCCCTAGCGTAGGCTGGTGCAGCGCACGACCATCTTGTGAGTAGAATCTCTCCTTTCCAGATTCTGTAAAAGCGCGCCCTCGTATCGACCTCTTATCGTCTCACGAGCAATGAATCCTCTTGCATACATAAATACATATATATCACGCCTCGTTCCCAGTAGGGTCGGCAGAAACCACCTCTCTCCACCTGCTACGATCCTGGCACACCTCACTCGCTTCCTCCACTTTCATAAGCGTCTTCATGCATGCTCGTCGGTTGCGAGTGCTTTTGACCCGGCCTTTAGGACATCTCCGATTTGATCGGAATATGTCCGCCTAGGTCGATATGCACCGATTTTTCCAATCATTCTTACCTTGTATATCTCTTTCGTTAATCTTCTTTCTTCCATTCTTTCGAGATGGCCGAACCATCTAAGCATCCCTTTCTCTATCCTTGTCCACTACATCTTCAACCACGCCGCACCGCTTCCTTATCACACTGTTCCTCACTTTGTCCATCCGTTTCACTTCAGTTATGCTTCTCAGGCTTCTCATCTCCACAGCATTAATCCTACTTTCATGTTTCTTCTGCCATACCTAACATTCACTTCCATGTATCAGGGTGGGGACCAAAACGCCTCTATGCACAGCCAGTCGTGCTCTTTGTGATACATTCTGGCTGTTCATAAAGTTATGAAGTGCCCCATTGACCTGATTCCCTTTTAAAACTCTTGTTTCAATATCACCATCACACTTGCTATCTCTCGTAAACTGTGAACCCAGATACACAAATTCTTTCACTTGTTCCATTTTTTGTCCCTCAATCATAATGTCACAGTTTGTCATACATTCTTCTCTTTCAAAAACCATTACTTTCGTCTTGCTTACATTCACTTTAATTTCTTTGCTTGTTAAAGCACCATGCACCATGTCGACCATCGCTTGCAACTCCCTCTCCGATGATGATAATAAAACTTGATCATCGGCGTATAGGAGGCACTTGACGGTCAACTCATTCATTCTTAGTCCATACTCACTATTATTCAAATCTTTCAAGCAATTGTCTAAAAATAGGTTAAACAGCCACGGCGAGGCCACACATCCTTGTCTACCACTCTTCTGGATGCTAAACCAGTCTGAGTAAGCCCCGTTTATCCAGACACAAGCACTAGAACCCTCATAAAGTGATTTCAGTGCTCGTATCAGCGTGCCGTTCACCCCATAAGCAGACAATATGGACCACATTTCATTCCTCACCACTGTCATAGGCTTTTACAAAATCTACGAAAGCTCAATAGACCTTTTGGCTATGTGCCAAACATTTTTCGGTTATGCTACGTAAGGAAAAGACCTGGTCCATGCATCCTATTCCATTTCTAAATCCTGCTTGTACCTCCCAAATTTTCTCTTCAGTTTCATTCATTACTCTTTTAATCAATATCTTTGCATACAGTTTGCCGACGACGCTCAGTAAGCTAATGCCCCGATTGTTTTGCTGTCTTGCTGTGACCCTTTTCCTTTATATACCGGAACGATTACGGCTTTGCACCAGTCATCTAGCACTTTGCCGCTCCTCCAACAAAGTTTGAAAAGGTAGTACAGCTGACTAGCTACCACGCCCTGTTCAGCTCTCAGTATCTCGACCGTAATCCTATTATATCCTGCAGCCTTACCCAACTTCATACTATTCATTGCATCTAAAATCTCTTTCATACTAATATTACTTTCATCCCCACTCTGTTTGACCCCTACCGGGGTTTGGCACATGCATATCTTCTTTATCGAATAAACTTTCAAAATATTCCTTCCACCTCTTTAGGATACATTCTTCACTTGCCACAAAACTTCCATCCTAGTTCCTGATTTTGCCATGTGAGCTTGTATTATTAGCTTTGGCTATTCTTATGGACTTACAGAAGAACTTAATGTTCGTCCGGAAATCATCAGATAACTTTCTTTAAAATTCATCTCTATCATTAATTTTTTTTTCCCACCACTTCCTTTGTTACGGTCTTACATCTTTTATACTCATTCTTCGTATTTTGTACATCCTCTATCGTTGCCTTGTCCATTCTGTTTGTCTTTTCAGACACCGCCTTCCGTATTTTTGCACTTACAGTCTTCAACATACTTCCTTTTCTTCTCTTACTCACACCACAGACATCAATGGCCGCTTTCACAACTCCATCCTTGATCGACTTCCATAACTCTTCAACCTCACACATTCCTTCTAATCTATCAAACTTATCAATCAATTTACTCTTATACTTCTCTCTCATTTCATCATCTTGCAAAACCTCGACTTTCACTCTTTCTAGTACACTAATGGCTTCCCGAACATGATGCCGCCATCGCCTAAAGATCCCTCTTATTCGGCACAACACCAGGAAGTGAACTGTGTCGATGGCAATGCCACGGTATACCCTAGTGTCTAGCACATTCTTTCTCAATCTCTTATCTACCATTAAAAAATCAATCATACTTTCTTTCTTTTCTTGTGTACATGTGGATCTTTTTGTGGTCAAACATTGTGTTTGTTACCACAAGATTCCACTCCAAGCAGACCTCAAGCAGACTTTCATCACCGAATTTCCCTAACACAGTTTCATATCCATCACCCTGCACTCCAACCCATCCATTAAAATCTCCAAGCATTACAATTCTTTCATTACGTTTACATTCATTCAGAACATCTTTCAGACTATGCCAAAACTTTTCCCTTTCGGTTTGGGCTCTCAAGGACCGGTTCCATCCCGCATCTTGTGGAGCATATACCCCTAGAATGAAGATGCGGGTAAAGCCAACCTTCAACCTCACCCACATGAGTCGAGGACTCACACAACCAAAGTCAGTCACACATTCGTTCATTCTAGCAGAAAGCACACCAACTCCTTGACAACCTCCAACCAACCAACCAGTAGGCTGTGTAAGGTCCATGTATCGTGGTGTCGCATCCTTTCCGCTTAGTTTCATCATCCGCAATCCAATGGCCACGGAAGCAAGGAAAAACTCTCGACTTCCTAAGGCAGATCTGGTATTTCTTCCGTCGCCAGACTTCAGAGAATAAGGATAGAGGCGAAATGCAATACCGATACTCCTCTTCCCCCGTGGCCCCACCGCAGCCGCAGCACCGCTTAACCACGGAGGGTAGGCAGAGGGGCGAATTGAAATACCGAGACACATCTCCCTGTCGGATTCCACCATGACTGCGAAGGATCGTGCAAACTTGCTTCGCAATCCACCGGTACACATTACAGGTAACCTGGTGGATCTCACCTTAAGCAGTCATCTCATGCCTGCTTAGTATGTTCGTTGTAGCTTGACCAAACCATAGCTACTGAGCTTTACTGGCATGATAAGGCGGGAACCAGTTCGGGAGGAATATTCGGATACGCTCTCTTTAACAATCCGCTAAATGCGAAAGCAAAAAGGTAAGAATGCTAAATTAATATTTATACGTCATATTAAACTGTATAATCTTTAACCTTTGTCTATTTCTATGAAGAGCAATGAAAGAACAAAATCACATGTTTTATAAAAATCTAATCAAATCAAATCAGAGATGTCCTAAAGAAAGGCCGGATCAAAAGCACACGCAACCGACGAGCGTGCATGAAGACGCTTATGAAAGTGGAGGAAGCGAGAGAGGTGTGCCAGGATCGTAGCAGGTGGAGAGAGGTGGTCTCTGCCTACCCGGCTGGGAACGAGGCGTGATATATATGTATGTATGTATAAAAATCTATAAAATGTGCGGTTATTATTTTAGAATAATGAGGCGTATTTGCTTTTTGCTTGAAATTAACTACGTATATAATAATAACTTATTTAAGAAGTTTCTAAAGCTTCGATCTTTGCTTAATTCATTAATTAATGTATTTAAATATTCGACAGAAATTTAAGCTAATCAGTCTAAATCCGATTTTTTTTTATTTTTGTACAAAAAAAATTTCGTTGTAACTAAATAAATAAAGAATATTCAAAAACTTACTAATAAATATTAGTTTCATATTATCTGTGGATGGAGCATTAGGAATGTCAAAACGAGTGGTCTTTTTGACATTCGACTTAAAGCAAAATGGCTGAATCTCGCTGGACAGCGACGGACGTCCCGTAAAGTATCCGTATTGTTGTGCAGTCATCGTTGTAAATAAACATTAAAGTGGCAGTGTTATAATAATTACAGGTTTTAGTGCTAGTGTACAGTGTCTCTAAATAAGTGCTAACCCTGAGTTCAAATATACAAAGTGGAAAAGTTTTGTTAGTGTTTTAGGCCCTGTTTTTAGGAAAAACTTCACTCTGTCTTCATTTTTGGATTTATGTTTACTTGAACTCGGTAAGCACGTTTGTTACGGTTTGTCTTTATTTAAATACACATACTTTACAAAACGATATACAATTTATGATTCCTTTCATTTGTTTTGTGAATTAACTCACTTTGTCATCTACATTCGTCGTTGTTAGTATCAGTGTTTTTACGGTCGGGCGCAAACGAAACAGTTTCTAAGACATTTCGTGTTGTGTCACTTTAATTCACGAAGGAAGGTAAGCTGCGTAATGTTTTGGCGACGATCTGTTATGAAATATTAGTTTCATACACACTTCGTCGTTTTCGTGTAGATTATTTAGGCATTGACCCTTGTATGAATGTTAGATTTAGTGTGGCAAACAGCGTAGGCTGAGCTCCCTGGCCGATTGTGACATCATTTTAGAATACTTTAGGACTGATTAGATGTGTACTTTATTTATATTTTATTTTTACACAATATTTGCTAGTAGCATCTATAATTAAATATAATTAGTACATACATTTTTGGCCTTTCGAACTCTTTGAACTTTAATTATTCAAAATATGTTCTTTAAGACAGTGATTCTCATTTCTATATATGTTATAAATAATAAATTATTTATTTATGGTTAGTAACCAGTAGCTAAAACATATATCTATTCTAGGAATTTTTAGCTTCTGTGTCTAATACAATTATCTACTTTGCTTCCTTGATTTTTTTTAGAAGTTACGTCTTCATTTAAAGCCCAGTACTTCTTGTAAATAATGCCTTATACTTCTGTTGACAAAAAACTGGGGTGTATACAATTTATTTTGTTTCTTACTGAAGCTGAAGTTTAAAAATTATAAACTAATCACAAGAATAATTATTGAGTATGTGAGTAAGTTGTTGGTAATTAGGCATGTAAACGAATTAGCAAATAGTCTCATTTGCTGCAGACATTGTGTGATTTGTAAATATTTTAAATGTTTATTTTACAAATTATAATCAAACAATTATGAACATTCTTAGAAAGTTGTTTTTTAGGAAAGCCTTTGTTCTATTTGTTGTTTTTGTTAGGGTCCATTCTAATATTTTAGTAACTTTTGTCACATTTTAATTATTTTCTCGAGTTATTAAAATTATTTTGTATGACAAATGAGCTCCATATTCAATTTGTTTTAAAGGCATAACCAGCATCTGAAGAAAAGTTAATGTTGCTCCATTACGACCCACCCCTCTTACCTTTATAACAATAATTTTATTTTCTTAAAGCAAAGAGAAACTTCTTTTCAATATTTATAAGTGTAGTAGTCTTAACTAAATCCTCCTTATGTAGTAAATAAATTTTTACATAGCTATTATATAAAATATATATTTTATTTAATAATTACTGTTGTACAGTATAACAAATGTGTATTGTAAAAAAGCCATATTTACAAAGTCTAAGTAATATTTTCACTATTTAGTTTTATCAGTGACCAATGCTGACTCCAATAAACAGTTTTGAAATATGATATCACTGTGTGTTAATTGTATAAGATTATAACATTTTATACAATTTTTAGACATAGATTTAATGATTTATAGTTCTGGCTACACATTTATCTTAACAATCTATATAATGGAAATTGTGCTGTGCAGTGAGTTATTTGCAACTGCACTGAAACAGGTTGTAACTTATTATTCATAACTCTTTACGCAATAATAGTTCTTACTGTCATAGCAAAATGGATAAATTTGAGTTGTTTGTTTGTGGTTAGTTGAATCAGGAGTGAATAGCAAGTGGCTTGTGTAATTATTACGTAAAGAAGTCACGAATAGCAATATAATTGTGTTTTTACATCTATCAGAACAGGTGCATCATGTTGGTGCTAGTCGTAAATAATGCAAAATGATAATTGTATAATTCGATATATAGATTCATAATGGAAATGATATGAGGAAAATTGTTTGTTGAAATTTTCGTTTTTCCATGGTAAGGGTGTTTGGATGATAACGGGAGATGATTAATTTCATATCAAAATAAATATATCATTAGACTTGGACTATGGGTGTTGAAAATCTCAAACTTTCTCTTGTAACCTCAAAACCGTTTATCTAATGGTAGGTCTCTGTTGTTGAAGACCTGTTGGTAGTACCATTGCAACTCTTATTTCTCTACTAGCCAACCTTACCTGGTTTAAATGGTGTTGTAGCTAGTGCAGTAACTGGAGTAAAAAACTTAACTTCTTGTCTTAAGGCAACAAGTACAATATGGTGCTGTCTATCGTCCTAACTGGTGCAACATTGTTATAAATTACTTTAATTATGATCAGGTGAATGTTCACTAATCCCATCATTTTGTCAAATATAGAAACAGCTAAGGACTTTTGTGTACAGTAAGCACTAGCCATATATTCTGAAAAAATATTAAATATCAGCTTCAGTTTACAATATTTAACATCTAGAATTTTAAAAAAAGGTTTCCTAATTATAAAACGAGACCTAGCTACCTAGAGATAACCTATTTATAAAACGAGTTATATAGTTATAACTAGCTGTTCCTAGCCCACTTTGGATTTAGATCTTAAATTTGCCAAAAATATTCTCGCCTGAATGCAACCTGCAGTCTACCTGGCCCCTTCCCGTTATCATAACTCCCGCAACCTGCTTTTGGAGGTTTCGAAAAATCCATTCTTAGCTGCCCTATACTCGGCAAAGGGAATATTCCTATCAAAGTTCAAGTCTCCACGTTTTATGATTCCAGAGATGTCGTGATGAGCCTACGTAGGTGGAAATCGATTATATGTATAAAAAATGAAGTAACAGGACTTAGATTGGTGTGTTATAGTTAGCAAGTTGGAGAAACTACACGGTTTCCGCGCCCTTCACGGCCCCACGAGCACACACACGAGCGGGCGCGCGTGCGTCTGTGGCACTCGCTACACGTGGCGACCGCGATCACTCTGAACTCATTTATTCATGCATTTGGTTCATTTTATACATTAGCCTTTTAAAAAAATTTGACTTGTAACTTGCTACCGTCACATGTCGTTAAAGCAAACTTTAATATTGGAACTGAAAGAAGCTATTGTTCATAAGTAAAGTGTTAGTAATATTTGTTTTTATGCCTATATATATACACAGTTAAATGGTTGTGTAATCTACACTCGCGACCAAAACTTTGGAATCACTTACTTGAATTTGGCTCCGCGCGATCTTGAATACTAAATATTTTTTTTAATAATAATAAAAATGACATCATTTTAAAGGTTCAACTCTTAATTTTAAACTGATACCAAATTCATTAAAATCAAGCCAGTATTTAAGAATCTATTCCGGATTAAGTGAAGGAATAACGAAAAAGACGTGTTTCGGAGAGGGACGACCATTTTATCTTAACCTCTCTCTAAACCTCTCTCTAAAATCGGCATTTAACTGGTGTCGACGTGCAACAGGAGCTCCTACATGTTCGTGGGGTAGCAGTCAGCGAGTCGACAGTTCGTTGACGACTCAAGCAAGCGAATCTGACTCCAAAAAGGTCTGCCACAGGCCCGAAAATCACGGCAGCTCTTCGACAAGCACGTCTGCAATTTGATCGCACCCATTTTGATTGGGAGGTTAAGCAATGGAGACAAGTCCTGTTCTCGGACGAGAGCAGGATGTGTTTGCACGTTAGCGACCAATGAGGACGGGTCTACAGGCGGCCTGGGGAGCGATTTGCGGAGTTCTGTTTCCCTGAAATAATGGCTTATGGAGGCGGCTTTTGTATGATGTGGGCCGGCTTTTCCTTCGACGGTAAAACCGAGCTTGTTTTCGTGCTTGGCCGGGGACGGGGACGAGGCGGTCTAAGTTCGGACCGGTACATTTTCGGTATTCTGCTGGAACATGTCGTTTCCTACAGGGGATATATCGGTGAGGACTTCCTGCTTAGCACGATAACGCTCGTTGTTACATTGCCCGTGTAACATCTGAATACCTCGAAGAAGTCGGTATCGTCACATTGGACTGACCACCGCTCAGCCCTGACGTGGATCCCATTGAGCACATGTGGGATGATCTGAAGAGGAAGGTTCGTTCCAGAACTCCTGCCCCTTCATGTCTGAATGAGCTGAAATCGGCGTTGATTGAGGAGTAAGAAGGTATCCCACAAGAATCAATTCAGAAGCTGATCAGGTCTATGAAGAATTATATTCGAGCAGTTATTAGGGCGAGGGGAGGGAACACAAAGTACCGACACTTAATTTTAAGGCTAAATAAAATATTTATTTATTGTTTTATTCATTCATTATTTCTCCATGTTTCCTTGTTTTCCTGCCTACTTCACCTAATCCGGGATAGTTCCTTAACTTAACTACTGGCTCGTTTTGAATGAATTTGAACTTTTAAAGTGATACCATTTTTATGATAATTAAAAATATATTTAGTAAGCAAAATCGCGCGGAACCAATATCAAGTAAGCGATTCCAAACTTTTGCTCGCGAGTATAGTTAATACTTTTATTATGCTAGCATCATTGCAGCGGGTTTCTGCTTCCAAACATTATCGTCTCCTGGTATGGAAGGCGCTGTAGTTAAAGAAATTATTGGATAAAAAAGACTTGTAGTTGTTTGTATAATTCATATCTCCATGTGATGTGCACAATGCGGCGCATGGTCAACATCAAACCACGCCTTGTTATGTAGCGAGTGGGTAATTTATTGTCCCAAGTCCACAATATCGTAGTACAAACCATTCATCATCAGGTGATTGGTTTACGCGTGTGCGCGTGGGTCCACGCGGGCGATCAATGAAACCGGACACCCGCCGGCGGCGGTCGTTGCGCGGGTTACGGGGGGTCATTGGGGGTTCACGTTGGTGTTTCACGTAAGGGTTCATAGATTGTTATACTGGAGAGAAACTAAACTATTGTTGTATAGTTGTTTAATTTTAATTTACTCGCTATAGTTATACAGGTGATTTTTATCGTGAATGTTATGAAATGTTATACTTTTACAAGAATACTCGAATTTGATTTGCAATTGGAAAATACATCAACGCAGTATTCTTTCAGAACAGCTTTGACCGGATTATACATATTGGCTATTAAGAGTAGCAAATGCTGATTAGAATTTTAAGTGACGCTAACTTTCAGTCAATTAATTTTCTGTTCACAACAGATATTATTATTTGTGGTAATAAAAACAAATTTTACGTAAGTGTTACTATCGTTTTGAAGTGAACTCTAGCAAAGTGTCAGTAGAGGACTTCTACTGAATGATTCAATGGCAGTCTGTACCGATTACCAATTATATGATGATAAAGCGACATCTCTGCCACCCGAGGCGGGCGCAAATGACTTTTTGTAGCAACTGTTACTATAGCAACCGCATAAACAGTATGAAATGAAAATATTTATAAAAATTAATTATAAATAAAATGATGAAGGATCTATAAAATTCAAAAAATAAAGATCCCATAACCATATACAGGGTGTCTGGTGGCAGATTTATGTTTTCAAATTTAAATAAAAAATAATATGTTTGACATATAATTTTACTAAATGTATTAAAAGATAGTGTACAAATGCGGATTTCATTTGTTTAAAGATAATGTCATCCAAATGTCTTCCATCCTGTTGCACACACACACACACTGTTCGAAACGGAGCCTCGTATTCCGTGCCACACGCTGCAGTAAACTTGGTTCAATTGCGCTGATTTCTCGCCGAATATTTTCTTTTAAGTCCACAACAGTTCGTGGATTGTTGGCGTAAACTCTGTCTTTGAGGTAGCCCCACAAAAAATCCATTGGAGTTAGGTCGGGTGACCTCGGTGGCCACGGGATGTCCCTAAAGCGACTAATCAGTTTTTGAGGGAGATTTTCTCGCAACAAATCCATCGAAGCTCTGGCCGTGTGTGCGGTCGCACCTGTACCGCATCCTGTTGAAACCACGTGTGTGATAAGAATGATGAATGAGCTCGCAGGTTCGGCAAAAAGAAATTCTAAATCATGAGCCGACAATTCTCACCATTGACATTCGTCGCTTGGCCCCGTGCATTTTCAAAAAAAAATGGTCCGGTTATCACATTCGTGGATAAAGCGCACCAAACAGTTACCCTTGGGCAATGTAATGGTTTTTGATGCTTCAGTCGAGGATTGCGAGTTCTTAGAGCCCAGTAACGGCAATTTTGCTTGTTTACGTGTCCGTTTAAATGAAAATGATCCTCGTCGCTCCAAAAAATGGAGTTCATAGTGCGAAAACGCTCCAACATGGTTTCACAAATAAATTTGCGTGACGCAAAGTCATTTTTTTTCAATTCTTGAATTATTTGAATTTTAAAATCTCAAATATCTTTTTTCAAAATTTCATGCACAAATGCTCTTGGAAGTCCCAGTGAAGTTGCCCTTTTCCGTATCGAAAGTCGTGCATTTTCACGTAAACTTCGTTCAACCAGTTCAATGTTTTCGGGGGTCCTTGACGATCGACTAGGTCCTGGCCGTGGTGTGTTCATAGCCGAAGCAGTTGCGCGGAACCTCTCCACCCACGAACGAATTAAATTCACACTCGGCCCATCGCCTATCCGTCGAGTATTGAAATGTGAACAAAACTGTCGGCGAGCGAGTACGTAAGAATCGTTACTCTTGAAAAATGCTTCAATAGCGAACGCGCGATGCTCACCCGACCACTGCACCACTGCACCGCTGCGACATCGTGACTAAGAAATCCGCACGATCGGTGATTCTAATGACACCACCTTCACTGCACCCCCGCACTGTTTATAACTTATTGAGATATTCGTTTTTTAAAATATAAATCTGCCGCCAGACACCCTTTACAAAGCATACTGCGTCGAATAGTCATGTCCCCATGTCGATACGTTCACTAATTTTCACTTGATTGACGAACAAACAAAACTCATTTTCATTTATATATATTATACATACTACACCTACTTGGGCTATTAAACAGTTTGTGAAGTGTTCAGATACGCACAGATAGTTTATCTAAAATTATTTCCGCCGAACGAGATACGGATATAACTGATCACTGCCGTCACCGTCACCGCCAAAACTATTTTTATGGATATTTAAGTATAAGAATTGTGTTTAAATCAATGACATACATATGCACTTGCAAATATAACTCGAGACCATATTTAGGAGGATAGATTTAGTGGATAATGTAAAGAAAAAAATATATATAGGTAAATATCGTAAACTAAACTTCCTCATCATCAGCCGATAAACTAAATTTACTTGTGGATATTAAAGAGAAAAATGTATATTGCGAAACATATTTATACAGTTGATTTTTTTTCAAATCATGACGAACCTAGAATCATTATCAAAGACAGCATTAGAGGAAATAATTTTATGGTAACCTTGTTAGGTCTGTCATTTAGTTAATTTAAACCATCACACCGAAACATATTTTTGTGTCAATGACAAGTCTGATGGAGGTGCTTAATGGTGGCTCTGTGTTACTTTGTTAGCGAATACTGCGTATAATGTGTCTATACACATTACGTCGCAATAAAGAGTCAAGGTAAACCCTAAAACAGTTTATGAGATGTTGGTGTGGGATGTAATTAAAAAGGCGATTGAAGTTGGAACATTTCAAATCCGGTTGCCTGTCCCGCGCGTTGGGCGGGTCGCGGAGTGAGGAGTACGCGAAAAGGTTAGCGATTTCTTGAACAAACCTTGACTCGGTTGCAGGCAAGCACTGATTGAAGCATTGATGCGATTTCTAAACTCCGTTGTACAGTAAATATCCGATAGGCGGCCGCTTATCTACCGGTGCAGGACCCCAGCGGCATCAACACGTTAAGCTTTTATTAGGTTTTTATTACTGTCGGGTATTTTTAAATATACTAGGTGTACCGGTATGAAGTGAGCGTCAAAATACAAATATCTCGATAGGGAACATTTGTTTTGAACGAGCCTTTATTTTTTTTTTGTTTGTTTGCTATGACATCTGTGAAACATATTTAGTCTACATCAAGTCATTGAACAGACAACATCATATTTTTTCATCGTGTTAAAAATGTCGAATTTTGTACCAGAAAGTGGTGATTCGCGGAAAGCATTAATTTGTTAGTTTTCATTTGAAGAAAAGTGTTGCAGAGTCGCATGCGAGTCGAATGCTTGTAGAGGCATATGGTGATGGTGATCATGCTCTCTCAGAAGCAACATGCAAAAGATGGTTTCAACGGTTCAGAAATAATGATTTTGATGTGAGAAAAGTAGAACGTGGAAGACCACCAAAAAAGTTTGAAGACGCCGAATTGCAAACGATATTGGATGGAGATGACATTTTGAATCAAAAGCAAATGGCAGAAATGTTAAATGTTGCACAACAACACAACAAACAATTTCTGACCGTTTAGAAGCTATGGGAAAGATCCAAAAGTGTGGAAAATGGGTGCCACATGAATTGAATGAAAGACAGATGGAAAACCGAAAAAACACTTGTAAAATATTGCTTCAAAGACACGAAAGAAAATCGGTTTTCCATCGGATTGTTACTGGCGATGAAAAATAGATTTATTTTAAGAATCCTAAACGGAAAAAATCATGGGTTAATCCGGGACAACCATCAACCATCAACATCGACTGCAAAACCAGATCGATTCGGCAAGAAGACAATGCTGTGTGTTTGGTGGGATCAGAGAGGTGTGTGGTGTGGTGTACCACGAGCTCCTAAACTCCCACCTGGTGAAACCGTTAATGCTGATCACTGATCACTGATCGCTACCGACAACAAATGATCAATTTGAACCATGCATTGATCGAGAAACGACCAGAATGGGCCAGAAGACACGGCAAGGTAATTTTGCTCCATGACAATGCACCTGCACACAAAGCAAAACCGGTTCAGGATACAATCAAAACACTTGGCTGGGAGCTGCTACCTGCTACCTGCTACTCCGCCCGCCGTATTCACCAGACTTGGCTCCTTCCGACTACCATTTGTTTTCATCGATGTGACCCGCATTGGCTGAGCAGCACTTTGGTTCCTACGAGGAGCTCGAAAATTGGGTGTCTGGTTGGTTTGCTTTAAAAGACGAACAATTTTATTGGCGTGGTATCCACAAATTGCCAGAAAGTTGGGCACAATGTGTAAAAAACAATGGCCAATACTTTGAATGAAATGTTTTTTACTTTCCCTTTAATAATTAGTGTTTTATTTTCACAAAAAAAACGCTAATTTCATACCGGTACACCTAAGTAAGAAAGACAAGTAGTTCCTATTTGATCGATAATGGATTTTTTCTCTTTATTATACAGGGTTTCATTGGTAATGCGATGACGCCTTCACAGTAAACACAAATACAATTTATATAAAATTGATCACTAAATCACGACATAGAGTTTTCTTGTGAAGTTGTTTGGCTACGATTATGTTTACGCTACCAATTTGTAGCAAAACACTAGAAACAGGTCGAGTTGATGTTACTACCTCATTGCGGTTTAAACACGGTTGCTGACGCAGCAATCATCATCTTCAGCCTATAGACGTGCAATACTGGACATAGGCCCTCCCCAAAGATCTGCACATAGATCGGTCCAGCGACGAGGAAATGCTATTGTGATAATATTTAACAGAAGAAAACATTTTGTGTATTTACTACTACGAGTTCAATTTTTTCCTCCAAGCCAAAGTATTTACGGACATCGTTAGCCGCTTGAAATAAATATACAACTTCAAGTTAATGTGTACTCGTAAGTTTGTATGGTTTTATTTTTTTGAATAATGGGTATATGATTATTTTAAACATCAATTAGTATATGAGGAGTTATAAAGGTTGAGATAAGTTATAACTGTGAGGTATGGTGCCGTCTAGTGTGTGGTGTGGTGTGATGTGGTGCGGTGCGGTGCGGTGCGATGGCGATGCGCATGAAGTCATCACAGGACCGGCAGTATGTCGGCGCGATGATGTCACGCGGCCAGCCCGCGCGGCCGCTAGATAACAGGCCTTACTCATTTGTAACCTGTGTGTTTACTACATAAATATATCAATACAACGATACCACGACTCGCCGTGATATACACGCCGATATAAATGTCACAGCGTTACTATATGTTTTCGCGCAAGAACCGCTGAACGAATTTGTATGAATTCTGATGTACCAGTAAATGAAACATGTACTATACCTATCGCCTTCACAATGGACCGCGCAGTACAATATAATAGGTTGGGGAAAAAGAAATCCATTATTTTTATATGAACTTCAGGACTTAATTTAACATGCTTCGGATTGTCCGATTTGGGTCAAATATGCACCGTTTTGTTCTATGATTTGTTGCCATTTTAAAGGTAACTTCATAATGCCTCTCTCGTAGAAGTCCTGGTCTCTATTTGCAAAAAACTCTAGTAGCCGATTTCACAATCTTCCCTAGATGCCAATTTTTTATCACTAAAGAAATTTTGTAATGCAAGAAAAAGATTGTAATCGCTTGGTGCCAAGTCCGGATTGTATGGCGGATGCATTAAAACTTCCCAACCAAGCTCCCGAAGTTTCTGGCGAGTCACTGTGGACGTGTGTGGCCTAGAGTTGTCCTAGTGGAACACGACACCTCTCCTGTTGGCCGTTTCTGGTCAATTGCTATCTTCAAACGGTCCAGTTGTTGACAGTAGAGATCAGAATTTAGTGCTTGGCCATATGGAAACAACTCATAATAAATAATCCCCTTCCAGTCCCACCAAATGCACAGCAGAACCTTCCTGGCCGTTAGTCCTGGTTTGGCCACCGTTTGAGGTGCTTCACCGCTCTTTGACCATGGTCGTTTTCGCACAGGGTTATCGTATGTGATCCATTTCTCATCTCCAGTCACCATCCGTTTAAGAAATGGGTCTATCTCATTCCATTTGGCCAAGGCTTCGCAGATGGAAATTCGATCCATCATGTTTTTTTCTGTTAATTGGTGTGGCACTCAAACATCGAGCTTCTTTTTGAATCAAGCTTTGTGTAAATGGCTTAAAACTGTTTTGTGGTCCATTTTTAACTCCTGGGCGATGTTACGACTGCTAACATGCCGGTCAAATTTGATCATTTTTCCGATTTTATCGACATTTTCGGCGACCGGCCTACCTGTGCGAGGTGCATCTTTAACATCAAAAATTCCTGAACGGAATCTACGAAACCAAAATTGCACATAATTGGCTGTTACAGTATCGGGTCCATAAACACCATTCACAATTTTAGCCGCCTGGCTTGCATTTTCGCCTTTGTCAAAGAAAAACTGTAAAATGTACCGAATTTTCTCTTTGTTCACTTCCATTTTTAACACCCTGTAACTCACAATTGAATGCACCAAACAAAAAACAGCAAAAGAATTTTTTTACTGCGAAATGTCACCTTTCCAACGAGCATAAATCTGAAACTGTTTGATCGATACTTTACGAGAAATTTATCACTACAGTTATCTACCGAAAAAATAATGGATTTCTTTTTCCCCAACCTAATATAAGGGGTGACAATTTGACATTCCAGTACTTTATCACGTTGAGGATGTATAGTTTATAATGCCTGTATTTTTAGTCAATAGCCAGGAATACTTCTAGGTTTTAGACCTAAATGTTACGTATGGGCAGTAGTATCCTTCTGTACGGGACCGCGTACGCACCCAGTGCTAAATTATTTCGGACCATGATGTAAACACGTTTATAAAAGCAAATATATATAACACGCAATTATAATCAGTATAATAAAGTAATATTAAACGCCTTTTGGACTGTTATGGATATTAATTTCCCTCCCCCTTCAGTTGCACTAAAAAGAGTTACATTAAATATTCAAAATACCTATTAATACCTACTGTGTAACTGCTACACCCGTGGCCGTTGCCCCGGCATGTTTCCATGGATTTTCTTGTTATAAAGAAAGTACAAAGACAAATTGAGGAAGAGTTAAAGAATATAAGAGAAGAATAAAGGGAAGAATATGCAAATATGTTGTGTTAACAATATGACATCCAGAAAATTGTGTCCTAGTACAATTTTATGAAATCAATTATTATTGTGTCGTTTGCCACTGTTACTACCGCATCTGAAGTTCTCATAAAGTCATCGCTATAAGTATGTTAACATATGCTACCGGACTTGGACTCTGTGTTTCACAGAAACAAAAGTTCACGATGTAAACAATTTATTTTTTTGTTTTAACGTACCCGTAAAACAATTTACGCATAAATATAAACTTGGTCTCGACTGGATTTTAACTCGACCTCCACGGGAACTTATAATCTATGAAAACATTTGTTTAATAATACGATACATGGCGTTAAAAAATTTCCTTCTTGTATAATAAACATTTCAGATGTATATTGTATTACATTTCGACTCCCTCAACAATTAGAAACGCGCACCGGCTATGTACATTACAGATGACATGCATGACCCAATTACTCGTAACGTTATTAGCCCATCCGGTGTTGGTTCGTTTGTAAACAAAGCTGTGGCACAACGCGTGCGCTGTCATGGTAATACGTTCGAAAGTTGAGGTACAACTGACCTGGACCCCGCACTAGAAGACACTCACCTCACCTTACTCTTAATAAGGATATTTTATAAAATTGAGCGGGGAAAAGAGCGAGGTGTTTAATTTTATGGTACGCAAAAGGTTTCAGTAAAAAGGTTTAAGTAGCTCGCTGGCCTAATGGTTAGAGCGTGCGGCTTTTATTCCGAAGGTCGCGGGTTCGAACCTCGGCATGTACCGATGACTTAATATTTAAGTTATGTACATTTGTGAACTTTAGTTACAGCAGCAAGACAAACGGTGAAGGAAAACATCGTGAGGAAACCCGCAGACTGAAATCATCTTTGTGTGTGTGCGTGGTGGCCCCAATAAAGTGGCAACAGGCTCGCGCCCTGTTACATGGGACCAAATCTGACCACATCTGGCGAAATGTGGGTGGTTTATTCACCTCTGCCTACCACTACTGGGAAAAAGGCGTGACAATATATAAAAAAAAAAAAGGTTTCATGATAACATCGTGACGCTTATTAAGGTGTTCACATAATACTGTAGCCGGTTCCACTGTAGTTTAGCGCGATGCGCAGTTATTGCATAAACTACATCGCAGTTCAAACCGGGTTGTAGGCTATATACCGCTTGGAGGCTTCAATGAACACGGCAGTGGTAACAACCTAGGTATATGCGTTTGTCTATTTCCGGTGGAATATAATTTTATGCCGAACCGGAAACAAACTCGTAGCAGGTTCTAACAGCCCTGGTTCAGCTGCTGAGCGCAACGTGCATCATATCGCATATGAATATGCATAAAGTTTTCCCTAGAGACGGGTCCAGTTTACGCAAGCACTAATTAACAAGTCATACATATATTTTAATGCCAACATTAAGACACGACAAGTTGCACGAGCCGGCCGCCAGGTGTCGCAACCGGGGAGCGCGCACCGGCGACGCGGTCATCGTGTTACTCGTTCAATGAAAGTTTGTGTTGTATTGAATGCATTCTGTGATTGAAGATAAAATATTCCGATGGCCGGATATACAATGTTACAACATAAACACGAGCAGCGAACGCCTCTCGTGTCTACTGTTTAATTATATGTCCGTTAAAAGGCTAACTACATACAGGAGTTAGAAAATTTTGCAAAAAAAAAAAATATATTTCCATACTTTTTTCTTTTTTCAGTTTGTTTATACAGTCAGTTCCATTATGTTTTAAACTAGCTATTCCCGCTTTGCTGGTTGTAACATCTCTGCAACTCCCTTTGGGAAAAGAATTACGTATAATCCTACCAAATTTCAAGTCTCCAAGCCTTAAGGTACCAGAGATATCGTGACGAGTCCCTACATATGTGGAAACCTCTTCTATTTTAAGTAATAATTTTGTTGTTGATTTTCTTTCAAAAATAAGTTTATAGCTGTGAGACACGAATGCTTTATGCAAGGTGTGGGGGCTGACTTAACTTATCATTAAGCAATAGTCTTTTCAATTAACACAAACGGAAGTAAGAACACCTTTATAATTTATACGTGTATACGTAACTTACAACATACTACTTTACAGTTGGTGACACGTGGTGGGCACGGTTGCGAGGTCAAGTTACATTAATGAGTGTTCATTTGACCGATTGCTTATGGTCCTAGTTTTGTGACTTCCTGCCGCAGTGGGCCATTGTGTCTTAGTTATTGCATTTCACGAAAATATGTTCAAAAGTATTACTTATCATTACATTATAAATTATCTAAGTAACGAATTTTGTTTTATCGCTTTGTCAAATACAAAAAATGAAATAAACTATTGCCGCACGGAATGAACTAATACAAATGAAATAAATTGTACTTTAAAAGTTTTTTTTTATTTACACTTACTGGTGGAAAGTATCTATTGTCGGTGACCGTCTTGGTAAGAACGTCCTCAGCTCCTTATATTGCCGTACAATTTATAATTATTGTATTCAGGTTTGAAAGGCTGTGTAGCTAGTAAAAATTGCGGTAATAAAACTTAATATTCTTATGTGTCCAGGCAATTAGGATAATGTAGTGCAGTGTTCATCATCCTAACCAGCGCCACGTTGTTATGAGCAGGTGTGTACCACTTACTATCAGATCAACGTCTCGCTCAATTTGTGGTACAAAAAAACACATACAAAGTAAGATAGTTCTGTAGTGTATGTGCATGTAACATATTGACTCTGCTCTTTTTACAAATTACATTTGTAACGGCTGCACGAGATACATACATATACATAGGTATACATATCACGCTTTGTTTCCAGTGGGGTAGGCAGAGACCACCTCTGTCCACCTGCTACAATCCTGGCACACCTCTCTCGCTTCCTCCACTTCCATGTGCGTCTTCATGCATGCTCGTCGGTTGCGGAACTCTTGACCCGGTTTTTCTTTAGAACATGTTCGATTTGAGCAGAATATATCCGCCAAGGTCGACCTGCACCGATTTTGCCAATGAGTTTTTCCTTCTATACCTCTTTCGTTAATCTTCTTTCATCCTTTTTTTTTCAACATGGCCGAACTATCTAAGTATCCCTTTCTCTACCTTTATCAATACATGTACAACCGCACCGCCCCTTATCACGCTGTTACTCACTTTGTTCATCAGCTTCACTTCAGTTATACTTCTCAGTCTTCTCATCTCCACAACATTAATCCTACCTTCATGTTTCTTTCCAGAAGATCTGCAGAAGATTAGTTTGGGTTTAGTAGACAGTTCGAGTGGAAAGTGTCGGTATGGAATTGGTGGAAATTGGTGTTTAGTTCGTTTGGGGATGCAGTAGGCGATGGGAAGCGTGAATTCCATCAGTTTACGAGTCAGTCAGTCAGTCAGTCTGTCAGTTAATGCGGACACCGGCGATTGTTACGAGCGCCCGATCTGCGCGATGAACGCTTTATTACGAGCTAAATATACACTGCGCCAGACATACACCAAATTATTTTTTTGTCACATTCTATTTGAAACAGAATTTTTAATTTTATCACATTGTAATAAATCAAATTCATTGATTATTTTAAAGCTTAGTTTTTATGAATTATAATTATTAACATCATTATAACAATAAATATTCATCATATTCATATTAGTATATCATCACATCTACTGAAAAACTAAGAAAGAGCATGATATGAAGCCGTTGAGTTATATAGAATTTCTAATTAATAAAGCACTCTGATGCGTTAGGAGGAACCTGGAAATAGATATGAAAAATCACATTAGTTCTAGGCAAGAGAAACCTTTCTTAACATGGAGCAGCAACCTATTACATAAATAAAGTTTTATCTATTATTAAACTTAAACGTTAAATATATAATTGAAATATTTTTTTATTTATATCATAAAAATAAAGATCCTTATCAAGATAGTAAGAGATTACTTAGAGTTAGATAGTTTTAAAGTATCGTTCGTAAGTAGCACGCACCAGAATGACTTAGTGTGTCTCCGCCCTAAGAGATCAATAGGAAAACAATAATTTAGTAAGGCGGCGGCGGCGGCGGCGCGGGCATCACACGCGTTGGAACTAAATCGTATAACAACAGCTTTACGATTGGCCGCGTCTGCCTCAGCGTCCGCTTGTATGAGTTTACTGCTGCGGCGGCGACACAAACGAATCTTCTCACCTTTGATGTGCGCACTCGTATACACCGACGCAGGGTGAGCAGAAAGCACAGGCAAATTCAAGGAGCCGCTTCATCATTATCTTCATCACATAGGCCTGCCCCAAAGATTCTCACATCGATCGGATAGGGACTCGTATATATAAATGTATATTTGAGCTATTATCCACCACGCTGTTCCAATGCGGATTGGTAAGATAGTGTGAATGAGAAGAGTGGCTTAGCACAATTTTACTTTGAACGGTTTTGGTCACTTGAAGTAACGGCGGGAAGCGGCACACATTCTTGATTAAGATAAGCTTATTGATTGGCAAATTTGCCTAAAACGTCTAACAAATCTACGGAGGCGACACCTATAATGTATTTTTATCGCGACTTTACTACCTTATGAAGTTTAACTAATGAGCAGTACAGATTCTATATGCGTAGAGATCATTGGTGGAGGTTTATGGTCAGAAATGGCTGTTGATAATAAATTGATTACGTTATAATGGCGGTGAGATGTATTTGCAGTGGTCTGATTACCGCGCTCCATTTAGCCCCGAGCTACACCTCGCGCGGCACAGGCTCCATTACGCGACGCAACTCGTCTATTGTTGACGTCAGCGAGGGTTGCTCTGTTCGTTTATGCACTATCTACACCACATGAATCGATAATTGAGTTTATAATTTCCTTGTAACGCGGATACGTATGTATAGGTGTACAGGTACTACAAAATAACCGACGATCTTTCAAAAGGTGGGCAGTGAACGCGCGTCTACTTTTTGCATGTAAAGTTCATAAAAAAACTGTAGTTTGTAAGCTTTTCATTTGTAATATGATCTCATTTGCAAATGATTTTGAAAACATTATTTTAAGAGGTTCTAAAAAATATACAACTAATTTAAAATTACTATGATACAAAGGACATAATAGGTTGGGAAAAAAGAAATCCATTATTTTTATATGAACTTCGGATTGTCCGATTTGGGTCAAATATGCACCGTTTTGTTCTATGATTTGTTGCCACTTTAAAGGTAACTTCATAATGCCTCTCTCGTAGAAGTCCTGGTCTCTATTTGCAAAAAACTCTAGTAGCCGATTTTCACAATCTTCCCTAGATGCCAATTTTTTATCACTAAAGAAATTTTGTAATGCAAGAAAAAGATGGTAATCGCTTGGTGCCAAGTCCGGACTGTATGGCGGATGCATTAAAACTTCCCAACCAAGCTCCCGAAGTTTCTGGCGAGTCACTGTAGACGTGTGTGGCCTAGCGTTGTCCTGGTGGAACACGACACCTCTCCTGTTGGCCAATTCTGGCCGTTTCTGGTCAATTGCTATCTTCAAACGGTCCAGTTGTTAACAGTAGAGATCTGAATTTAGTGCTTGGCCATATGGAAACAACTCATAATAAATAATCCCCTTCCAGTCCCACCAAATGCACAGCAGAACCTTCCTGGCCGTTAGTCCTGGTTTGGCCACCGTTTGAGGTGCTTCACCGCTCTTTGACCATGATCGTTTTCGCACAGGGTTATCGTATGTGATCCATTTCTCATCTACAGTCACCATCCGTTTAATAAATGGGTCTATCTCATTCCGTTTGGCCAAGGCTTCGCAGATGGAAATTCGATCCATTATGTTTTTTTCTGTTAATTGGTGTGGCACCCAAACATCGAGCTTCTTTTTGAATCCAGCTTTGTGTAAATGGTTTAAAACTGTTTTGTGGTCCATTTTTAGCTCCTGGGCGATGTTACAACTGCTAACATGCCGGTCAACTTCGATCATTTCTCCGATTTTATCGACATTTTCGGCGACCGGCCTACCTGTGCGAGGTGCATCTTTAACATCAAAAATTACTGAACGGAATCTACGAAACCAAAATTGCACATAATTGGCTGTTACAGTATCGGGTCCATAAACACCATTCACAATTTTAGCCGCCTGGCTTGCATTTTCGCCTTTGTCAAAGAAAAACTGTAAAATGTATCGAATTTTCTCTTTGTTCACTTCCATTTTAACACCCTGTAACTCACAATTGAATGCACCAAACAAAAAACAGCAAAAGAATTGTTTTACTGCAAAATGTCACCTTTCAAACGAGCATCAATCTGAAACTGTTTGATCGATACTTTACGAGAAAGTTATCACTACAACCATCTACCGAAAAAATAATGGATTTCTTTTTCCCCAACCTAATATAATGTCACGCCTTGGTAAATGACGCTGCGTTACATACGTGCGGTTGTATGAAAGCAAACGACTCCTTTGAATCACTTCTTCATGTTATGTAAGTCTAGCGTCTATATCATGTATTTGCATTTGACAAATTCACGTTTTATAAAAAAAACCTTGGAACATAGATTTATGTTTCTCTAAATTGTATGCATAATTGTAAGTTTTTTTCTGAACATATTCCGCCGCGTACACCATTAACCTCGATCGCGTAACAAATAAGTGAATCGAGCAAAAATACCAGTTTCTCATGTATACAGTTACATGTCGGGCTGTGTGGACGCGGCGCGACCGGTTCCTCTGGACGTGGGGCCTGGCGCGCGGGCCACGTGACACGTTGCGATGGGGTGGCGTGCCCCATGTCCCACGTGGGTGGGCTTGCCCGTGGCTTATGGATTGGGTTACCACGGCGGGCAGGCTGTTGATGGCACAGACAAGTAATGAATGGTAAAGGGTACGCTGCCCAAATGTCCCAAATCTGACCGGTGATTCTTTAGTTACGATATTTATGTGGTCACCATTGAGTGTCACTCTCTAATTCAAGTAGAGCGGTCAGTTAGTGAACATCTTTTCGATCCTGTGCCATTCCTTTCAGATTTAGAGTGATTACAGCGTGTCCACACCAGACGCTTATATGAAAAAGTAACCTTACCTCGACGAGGACGGAAAAAAAATGTCTTAACATATTAACACGAACGTTTTCGAAGGTGACGATAAATTCGCCAATAATATATAATTAAAACTTTACACCTCTTATTTTTACTTCAATCAGTGAGTATACTCTCGTCGCACACGGCTGCGGGTCGTCTTCTCGCCTTGTTCTCTGCAGGAGATATAAATAATATAGCGATAATATATTATTTCATTATATTTAATTAAGAAATAACCTTCTGCGCTTTAAATATGCAAACCGTGAATGTTTACAATGAAAGACCAGTATAAATGTTGAGCAACTAATAAGTGGCTCCATTGGCATGGCACCGCTGGCACCGCTGGCAGCGCGTCATAACAATGTCGCATTTGAGGCACCGCGCGCGTGCAGCGGCGCTGCCTGCTGAGGCCGTTTCAATTCACGTGAACAAATGTATGTCGCACCAGGGACCGGACTCTACCGTATCCAAGTGTCTTATTTATACTTTCCATTACATATTAAGCTCTACAGTTCTTTCCGGATTTTCATGTTTATTTATTCGATATGGCAAAAAGATTATCAGAACATTTAACTGATGGAAACTTCTACCGTCTACTTTTAACTGTGTGTTTATGCGGCGACGAGATGACATACTTAACACTACATTGTGCTCGTCGTTATTTTTATTAAATAGACTAGTACTAGATACGATGCCAACTAATGGCGAGCATAGAAAGAGAAGTCTAGAAGTCTGTTCACTCTTCTCTTAAAGATACCTACGTCATACCTGGAAGAAAATACTCTTCCTTGTTTCAAATGATATTAAATTTCGATGCCTTGGTAATATGACTAACAGAAGAAGGGGAACTATCTTTTACTACAGTGCAAAAGTGGAAAAAGTTTTGTAAAATGTACTTTTAACTGACCTTTATGCAGCAGAAGCAATATCTCTACCAAATGTTGAGTGTTTACTTTTAACAGTTTGGGTGATGAATGAATCTCTGAATATCTTCTGTATATATAGAAACTAGATATAATTTTGTATAAGCGTTACAATCTTATCTCTACTTTTTCTTTTTGCAAATTAATAATTTGTTTGTAAAATATTCACGATGGTTAAGAGACAGAGAATGGAGCAGTTTCAGGCGGCTCTACCAATCGGCCGCGCCGGCCACACGGCCATATGAAAAAAACATTAGGCGGCCGCCGGCCGGTCGGTTGCGAAACGCCGGAGACATTCCTGCAAGGCCGTCCGAGCACAATCCGCGCGACGTTAGGGCGCCCCCGCACTGGCGACTGCTGATCAAAATAAATATCACTTGATTTCAAATCGTCTAATACCATACCATACCATCAGTTAAAAAGAATAGCTGAGGATCGGATTAGTATTCTCAATGTGATCGTTAAACTTTAGTTTGAAGAGGACACCTAACGATGATGAATGTCAGCATACAAAAAATTTATAACATAAAGAGCCCGATTCTGATTTCAATACCACACTAGCCACTTGGGAGATTTTGCTTTTAAAATATATACTACTGAGAAAAATAATAACAAACCTTTTTTAGTTATTTTTCTACAATTAACTGATGCGTAAGGTGTTTCGACTAACTCGGCAGAGTAAATAAACGCATACGGGCGGGCACGATGACGTCATCAGGCTGCACCGCATGCTTGGTCGCAAAGGTAGAAGCAGACTTAACCATTCATCACGATCGAGCGGGCACAGTTATTAATTCCCCGAGATTAATGGTTTGCTTTAACTAATGGCACACAGAGGCCAGCCGGTAACCCCCAGGTAATAGCAATTCTTTGACGCCTTGTTAGCACTGCGCCGTGGACCACAAAAGCCTTGTATCGCAGTAAAAGGCTTTTGGAGGCTTTTCAGAGGTTATTTTAAGCGGATTTAATGTCAGTACTAGGAGGTAGATGCGGAGGTGGATAGTGGAACTGAGTGTACATCTTTAACATAAGGCATTTATAGATTGGATTTTACAAACGTACCAATGTACGTACCGTATGTATAAAGTAAGTACTAATGTGTACGAGTCTCGTGAGCATTACGAATTAGTATAGAAACGACAATTAACATAATATATCTCAACTAGATTAGTTTAGCGTGTGATCAACATCGTAAGTAGCTCATAGTCATGCGCATTTGTTTTTTGATAGCTAATGGTCTATTTGCCGTGAAATATTATTTTAATTATGCTGTAATTAAAGTATGAATTACGTTCATTCACATTAAATACTGACGATGATGAGAAAGAGACGGTAAGGATGATCACCGTTGTAGCAATAATCACTAATTATTATTGCTAATAACAGCCTCACAGCATTACATTGTACTTGATACTTTGAGATGTCTCGGTAGTGTAGCTGGTAGCCAGTACTAGCAGTCAGTAGTACATATATATATATATATATATATATATATATATATATATATATATATATATATATATATATATATATATATATAGACACCGCCACGAAGAAAGAGACCAACTACCCGAATGAGCATACAATGGCCTAGAATAGTTCACGGACGCACATTTTAGGTTTCATTCATTCAGTAATGTCTAGACGTATTAGACTAATATAATGAATGATACAAACCGCTAATAACACCTTACACTAGAACCGGAAGATCCAATTTTTTTTTTATTTGCCTAATTTGTGATAGTATTGTTTCTCACAGACGGCATTGAACATTAACAACTGGAAACTGGGTGATAAATTTTGTTTTTTTTTTATACTTAGGAGAGCGTTAAAAATGTGATTTTTGTCATTTTTTTTATATTATCACGCCTTTTTCCCATTAGGGGTAGACAGAGGTGAATAAACACCCACGTTTCGCCAAATATGGTTAGATTAGATCACATATAACAGGGGGCGAGCCTGTTGCCACTTTATTGGGACCACCACACACACACACGCACACAAAGATGATTGCAGTGTGCTGCGGGTTTCCTCGCGATGTTTTCCTTCACCGTGTGTATCTTGCTGTTGTAACTGAAGTACACAAATGTACATAAATATTAAGTCTACACGCCGCGATTCGAACCCGCGACCTTCGAAATGAAAGCCGCACGCTCTAACCGTTAGGCGAGCGAGCGACTCGATTTTTTTGAAACGTCTAAGAAAAGACTAAAGAGAATCAAACAAGGCTTTGATCACTTAGCTCCATGCATGCCGATGTTAAAGTAATACTAGTTATCATCAATCATACATATGCGTTGTTATTGTTAAGTAAAAATACATTTAAATATGATTTAAATGTTTTATGAAGATTCGATAAAAAATGATATATTCGATAATAAATCCCGGTACAAGGCGAAACGATGTTTTACATGTAACATTTGTAAATCTCAAAGAGATGAGGAGATAAGCTAATGGCCAATAAATAATACTTCCCGCGGCATAACAAACACACCACGACAATCAGGAAGTGGAGCCGAAGGTCGGACCCCGAATAGCACCGCATGCGCATGCATGTCACTTTTGATGTTACAGTAATGTATGAGAATGAGCATGAGTATGAGCATGAGCCGTGTGAAGTGGAGGGCGAGCGATTGAGCTTTAAATTAAACGGTTTGGGGCCGACGCGAAAGCTTTTACGCGGTGCTGCGATTGGATCCCGTGGAGGCGTTGTTGTGGTGCGGTCGTTGTTTAGTTGTTACCATACTGTCTTCCTCCAATAGCAGATAATTACAAAGAAAATGGAAAGGGTATAGCATCAAACCAAACGTCAATTAGATAACTAGGTTTAAGTAATTATTATTAATAAAATAAAACTTTATTGTTTATTATTATATTTAAGATATAGAAGTTTTAGAAAACAAGTCATCGTGCGTGTAACTCTGGTTTCGCTGAAATAAATATATTTTATTCTTTCCTCGATAGTGCCGACGTGATACCTCGAAATAACTAGGTGTGGGTAGTAGTTAATAGACGTAGCCGTGGACGTCACGTGAGACGCAGCGAACCGGGAACATTCACACACGCAGACTAAATACTTTTAATGCACGTGGGCAAACGGGAGTCACAGGGTAGCGGACTTCACTTGCACGATTTGTTATTATCGTTATCAGTCCACTTTGATCTTTTGTCTGACAGTTCAGTTGCTTCCGACCGTCCTTTTTTTTTTTTTTTGATATCGGTGGTGGAAATGCTGTTAACGCATACCCAGCGTCCTTTTCAAGGGGACGCCGGGTTATGTGGGGCTCGGGGCCACTGAGATGTTGTGCGTGACCCCATACCCACTAAAACCACCACCGCTTGTCCCGCCACACGCATACTGGAGACGCCCGGGTTTCAGCCAAGCAACTCTCCGGGCGCCTCCGCGTATAAAACTCCTCTTGGTGGGTGCCCGCGAGGAGCAAAGGCACCCACCTGCCGTCCCGTACCGGCCCCTCGCAAGACCGGCACGTTGGGGCCCCCTGACCCCACAGACGACCGCGCGCGCCCACGACGGAGCGCATGCCCGGCCGCCGCCCTCCCGTGAAGGAATTGGGCGGCGGCCTCCTCCCTCCAGACTCCCCCCCTCGTCGAAGTGGGAGGGGGGGACAAAACCAAGACTCCCCCGGGGGACGCACCCCCAGGGGAAACACGACAAAAGGCCCAAAGGGCCACGCCCAACGGCCCGAACGCCCCCTCACACCGTGCCCGGCTAGGGGCCCATCGCTCACGGCGGGAGGAAGCGGACGGCGTGGTTCTGCCGCCGCGCTCTTCCTCCGGCCCGCCGCCGCCTGCAAGGTGCGGCAGCGGCGTCGGCCTCCCTCGTGCGCTCGGCGGCCTCCTTCTGACGCATCACTGCGCCGCAGAAGGAGGCCACCGCCTTCCAAGACCTCTCGCTGCTCAACATACGATCGATTACAGTCGGCAGCGAGAGGTCACTACCGACTTGCGCGACGAGGGCGTGGCGCTGCGGCTCCCATGCCGGGCACTCCGCCAGAGTGTGGTGCGCCGTGTCAATCGGCGCACCACACACGACGCATTCTTTCGTCATCTCTCTACGAGCCACCTGGTGCAGGTACTTGCCGAAACATCCATGGCCTGTCAGCACCGGCACCAGGTGGAACGTCAAGGCCCCGTAGCGCCGGCTCATCCACCGGGACAGGTGGGGCCTGATGGCCTCCACCGTGCCCCGGCCGGCGGCAGGGTTACCTAACCCCGTCTCCCACCGCCGGATCAGGGCGTCATGGGCAACGCGCCTGATCCGGCGGACCGTGGCCGGGTCCGGCCGACGCTCTCCGGCATCCCGCAGGAAGAGTACACTTCCGCGAGCGACTGCGCCTGTAGATGCCAAGGCGCATCGCCCGCGAGAAGCGTACCCGCCGTCCAGGACACCGTACGGTACGTCCGACAGGCTCGGACCGCCAGGATACTTGGGCCCTCTTCAACACGGGCCCGTTCCTGGCGGTCTCGCACCTATCCACCCATACGGGCGCACCGTACAGTGCCATACTCCGCAGGATGCCAGAGTATAGGCGCCGACACAAATGACCCGGCCCCCGACATTGGGCAGCAATCTGCCCAGCGCAGCGGCGGTGGCGGTGAGCTTCGGGAGAAGCCGTTCGAAGTGCTCTCCGAAGCTCCATCGCCCGTCCAGAGTGAGCCCTAAATACTTGAGGGCTCCCCGCACTGGGACCCTCTCGCCCCGGACGGGGATGATCGCGCCCGGGGTGGACCCCTGCGGGGTCCGTGGAAGAGGAGGGCCTCCGTCTTCGTGACGGAGACCCTCAGACCCAGCTGCTCGATCCGTCCACTACCAGCGACGTGCTAGTGGCGGCCAGACGAGCAGCCTCGTCGTAACTCCTCCCCGGGCCGAGACGAGGGTGTCGTCCGCGTAGCATAGTACCCTCGTCCTGGGAGGACCGGCTGCCGCAGCAGCCAGTCGTACGCGAGGTTCCATAGCAAGGGGCCCAAGACCGACCCCTGTGGAACCCCGCTCTCCACGCGCCGCCGATGTTATTCGCCGCTGCCATCAACCCAGACGATCGTCCTGTCCTTGAGGTACGCCCCAACAGCCCGACCATGTAGGGGAAGCCGGAAAACTCCAGCGCCCCTGATCGTCGCGAATGGCAGGCTGTTGAAGGCGTTCTCGATATCTAAGGATACCCCCAGGACCACCTCGCCGTCACCGAAGGCCTCCAGACAGAGGCTCTTCAGGTCGAGCAGGGCGTCCAACGTGGATCGCCCTGCCCGAAATCCGTACTGGGCCTCATGGAGGCCCGGTCCCACCTCGGCGAGGTGCCGAACGAGACGGCCGGCCAAGATCTTCTCGAAGACCTTACCCGCCTCGTCCAGAAGGACGATCGGTCTGTACGCGGAAGGGGAGTCGGGGTCACGGTCCCCTTCCGCAGCAGGCAAAGCCTGCCCGTCTTCCATGCTTCCGACCGTCCTGCACCAATCCGCTCCAACTTGTCAGGGGAAGTCCCGCCCCGGTTTTGTCTAAGCGCCGGCTCCACTTAATGTCTGTTATTGCTAATTAATTTTCTATTGCTGGAGCCCGTCTACACAGATACCATTGCAGCTCCTCTTGCCGCCGACATACAATAGTGTGCAAACGTTACTGTGCTCCGGAATAAAGGGCGCCGTAGATAGTGAAATTACTGGGTTAACGAACCTTAATAATTTATGTCCCAAGACGACGAGCACATGTGGTGTAGTGTATATCATCGTAGTTAGCGCCATTTGGCATTGTTATGGGCAGGCATAATACTTTCAGGTGAACGTCTTCGTAGAATAAGAATAGATTCACTTTCACGCCACCGGTGATCTCTTTTTACGGTAAATATTGCCAAACTTTGCGACATCAGTTTGCTTACAAATTTAAGGTGTCAGGTGTGATAATGAGTCGTTACGCAGTAAATCTACATTTATTGTGATAACCTCGCTGTACACTTACATTTTAAGGAATTGCAACATATGTTTATGTTTTATATATTATATGTTTAATCAATTCGTGCCATAGAAATTTTCTTATACATATGTATTCTGTATGAAGAGGTATCGGGGCAAAATTTTTAATCATTTGATAAGCAACCGGAGTGCAAAGAAACATTTTTGTATGCCTATGTAATGTGTAGATAGTATTAAATTCTGTAATTTCCCATAAAAATAAAACAATTTCTAATTCATGGAGTGCTTGAATGTAAAGTAGCCTGTCTCGTTAATTAATTTTACAAAATATACCTGTTTACTTAACTAGTTCTTATGAAATAACAGTTTACATCGTTGATTCCTTCCATTATTGCTTAGATCGTATCGTGGACATGTATACAACAGATTTATAATTTTTTTCCTTCATAATATACACTATTGTTCCAAAAAAATATGACAATTTTTTTTTCTCATTCAATGAGTCGTTACAAGCGGGGACGTTCACCTGGTGGTAAGTGACACTCCTGCCCAGAACAACACGGCGCTAGTTAGGATGTTATACATTGCACAATATTGCGCTCGTCGCCTCGAGACAGAATGTTAAGTGTTATTGCCAGTTACAACTCCCTTCAATCCGGAACACGTTAATGTACATTACGGGGGTACCTATCTAGACGGTCTCCGATAACAAAGACCTGCCACCAGTATAATCGAAAATAAACGTATGGTATAAATATCAACTATACTACAATAATTATTAACTGTTCGTGTCTAATTATTTGTAACTCTGCATTTTGTTTTACTGACTGACAAGTTGGCACTAAGCCCAGTGTTAGGTTCAAGGAACTTTAAATATATTTTTCATTTTACGATGGCTGTGGTGATTCCGGCAGAAGGCTTTGCCAAGCGCGAGCCCTTTGTATTTGCAATGTATATATATGATAATCATCTGTGCGCTCCGCGCGATACTCTGCTCTACTTAGCTTTCGTATTATTCAAGCATTACGTATTAAGCAATACAGAATTTAATATCTAGATGAACGATTTAAATTTAACTGTATAAAAAATAAAAGAAATAACAAGAAACTAATACGTTAATCTACAACGAAGGTATTTGACAAAACAAATTGAACATAAGCTTGCCCCGGAAAGATATAAAGGATACATGATTTTCGACTAGCACAGCCACCACATATTTCCACTGCAATAACATCAAAGTAATGCAGCGTCCATAACTATTTTCGGACTTCAATGAAAATGCTACTTTTTACGTTTGTTCTACGAGTACCACGGTCGCGTTGTGCAAGACCACTTAGAGCCATCACTGCCAGGCTGTACGGTTTTGTAACAGTCCGTTGAAAGGTCATGTTGGAGCGAGAATCCATTTTTAATAAAATGCAGCGATGAGATGTGCGAAGCCATAAACCGTTTGAAATATAAAACATATTACCTACCGCTGTCGCAATGATGCACTTCATCTTGAGATAACACGTTCGGGCAGAACATTTTCATTTTATCATTACCTTAAAATAGAAATGACAAATATTTCATCACATTTGTAATTTGTTACAGTTGTTATATAATGTATGTTTTGTATATTATTTGTTGTTATTATGCAGTAAGTGTAATGATTAAGTTAATGTATAATTCCAATCGTATCGATAAGTACAAAGGCACCGCCTGTAAGCAGCGCCGCGTTGACCCGCGTCCGACCGGGACAATTAATTAAATTATTGCTGGCACCGGCCGCACCAGCCGCACCGCCGCCGCCGCGAGTAAACAAACGCTGTTTTCATAACCCGCAGGGTCACAGATTGATTACAATGCTCCGCTCAGTACGCCTTACGTCAAACACCACGAGCTGGCATAACGGCCTTGCTGTCGTCGGCTGCGTTGCGACAAAAAGAAAACAAAAGCTGTTCGCGGACAAATCGTCATTCTCTAGCGATGAGTCACCGCGCGCGGACGTCTCCCGTGTTCCGCCGCGCACCGGCGGGCGCGGGCTATCTGATAACGATTTGTTTTCATTGTATGGATGGGCGTCGGTTGCGGTGGCCGGCGCGGGCGGGCCGCGGAACACAACCAAAGGCAGTGTTGTTTTGATTCCGAGCTGCACCTTAACTGCTTCCTTATTATGTATTGTTTTCTTTAATACCCACATGTGATGTTGAACGTGGCATTTCTCTAAGGGACAAGGCCCGGAACGTAGAAATTCGACGGAGAACTAAAGTTGTCGACGCACATCTCAAAATCTACAAGATGAAATGCCCGATCATGTCTGCTGTGTCCATGACGGCCGGTGGGGCAGAAAAGTCTAGGAATATATATATAGAAGCATAAATCAACATTATATAAATTAAAATTTGCTATTATATCATTCGCATAATTTCTGGTAAAGGCAAACTTTAAATGCTCCGAATGTTTGCACTTTAGATAGGATTTTAATAAAGATAAGAGGTTTGTTTCTAATAAAGTGTAGTTGTAGTAATTTGTGTAGCTCAATAAACAAAACACCAAAAATGTTCTACTTAGTGACTGACGATAACATTAGATTTAGATACATTAGAATTTGATACTTATAACGGAGCAGCCAGAACCATATTACATACATATAAATTAGCTACAATTACATTGTGTGCTCATTATTTTAAGGTCGAATTCCTAACTTTTTAACATTACAAAGAAAAAAAAATTATGAGCTATAAGTTTCGACATTCCTTTGCGTTGGAAGCAATTTCACATTACTGCATAAAAAAAAACCGCGATCGACCGGTTCCATTCCACGGCTCTGATGAAACGCACAGGCATCCCAGCATCTCGCGCCCTCCTGCAGGATACGAGGAAGAAATAGCTGATGCGTGACTCATGCGATAATTATTCGTTAACGCCCAGCAGATCCTGTTTTGTTCTAACAATTATTAAACTCGGTTATTAACAGTCTCTGCTGTTCGTTCACATAGAACAGAGTGAATGATACATATTTTATTTCTCAATTTAATTAAATAACCCCCACCGTGTCGCAAGTAATTAAAAAAGTTTAATATCTCGTTAATTACAAGTGTGATTTATAATCTATCTAATAACACATATTATTGTTTATTAGCTGTGATGTAGGTTTACTAAAAGTTAAGTATCTGCTTCAGAAATCTATCATGGAAAAATATCAACCGATATTGATATGTCTGTGTCCTTCAGTCATATTAGTAAAGAAAAGTATTGTAGGTTGTTGGCCGCTAAGGGCTGACATAGCCAATCAAATCAACTGAAATCAGGACGCGGATGTCTGCAGTTAGCAAGGACTACTAACCTATTTACAACGGTGTTTATCAGCACTTGCAACAGAAAACTATTTACAATATTTGTTTCAGCAATATTTTCATCGATTTAAACCGGTAGTCAGGTTCACAGGTTGCAGCGCATAAAGTTTATCTCACCAGTGAACCTTTTGTTGGCCTTTTGACAGGAATTTTATGTGTGTTGACCTTTCTTAATGGTGAGAACATGTTGTTGTTTAATGTTAAATATCCATTGGTACGATACCGCCTCCAGCATTACCTCGCAAACCGCGTGCTTTATTGTATTAGGATGTTAAACTCTATAGCATAGTGATTCGTATAAAATTTAGAGACAGATTTTAGTATAGTTTTTTTTTAATCAGAGTATCAATAACTTATTGCCCAGTTTTACAGTCAAATCTGACGTCGAGTCGCGAGCATTTCCTTGCACAGGTCCACACGAGCGGATAATTCACTGCTTCGTATTCATTTGTTATTAGGGTTGACAACATAATTCCTTGCATGGGATGAGACCTGTGATAGCTAATTAATAACGATATCAAACTTTATTCAAGTTGAGAGAGATCAACGCGATCACGTTCGTAGATACATCTACTTCAGTCTCTAGTTTGTGCAGTTTGGAACTGCGCTCGGTGTGCAAAATTAAGTTGTTTCATAGATCCTACTAAATTTATTCACCTGTTTTTTCCTACGATTAAAAATTATAACGTAATTGTCAAAAATGAGATTGCCGCGATATGAGTAAATCTCGCATGTACATGTACCAACAGTACGCGATGCGCGGGAGCAGCGGGCCGTGGGAGCGCGGGCTTCCCTGGCGCATTGCTTAAGCACGTCGTCGTGAGTGAATCAGTGCAGGGCATTGTCAATTCTGCTCGTTGGGCAATGACGACATCGACATCGACATCGGTCACGTTAGCCGTAACTCCGGGAAGCTCCCTGTCACCGCTGTCGAGGTTCGAACTGGAGCATTCCTGTTTAACTTTAAATCAAGATAAAAACCGTGCGTGAGAATTAGTGGAAGTAAATGATCAACTATTTGCTTTTGTCTATTTTTTTAGGAAATAATGTCTTTAATAGACCTTTCTTCAATTTAGACCAATAGTTAGAGGGTATGCGGTAACGTTTGGAAGATATTTATGTTACTTCGCTACGAACGGAGAGGATCCGGTAATGTTAAAAGTCCTCGGATTTTTTAGGGCGCTGACAAGTTGGTACAAGCGCTCCGCCGGCGTGCCGAACGTTAAGGGCCGCTCACACTGCGCACTAACGATATTTTCATTTTAACTTTTTAGTTCTATAATTGCTTCTATGATAACTGATATTACAATATGACACATTTGTTTAATAGAAGTCGTGAACGATAGAAAAGGTAAAGATACAAAATGTTACTGACGATAGTTTCCAAGTTTGTCATCAGCAACCTATAAACAATATAAAACCAGTAAGAGTGAACAGATAAGGCGCTAGCCACAATAGTGCTGCTATTGTTCACATTAAAATGAGTGTTTGTATGTTTGTGGACGCGGCCTTACGCGCTGTGTGTGTGTGTGTGTGTGTACAGGCGACGGTCCGTCTGCGGGCGGGCGGTCCGGGGCGCGCTGCGGGACACATTATGTTTTGTCGGCGCTGATCGCACGCACACAGCGTGCGGGTGGAGCTGTATGCGTGTGTTCGTGTGTGCTTGGGTGTGTGTGCACGTGTGTGAGCACGCGGAAAGCTTCATTGTAATGTTGAAAAGGTTTTACGTCCTGTTTGCACTGTTACTAAATCAAGAACTAGTAGTCATTTAAACGCGAACATCCCTGTTCCAGTGACATGACGTCGGGCACATCATCGCGTGAAATAGTTCTCTTTAATAGTATTTAGTGCTGCAGAATAGTGCTTCCAACCCGGTTCTGTGTGTTGTTAACTTATTAACGGATCTATAATTTATGAGACATGTTCAGGAATTACAAATCATTGTGTACCGTTTATATATAATGATATGTGGTTATGTTTCCTTATCTGTTCACAAACTCAAAGCTTCGGGTCTTGTTGATGAAGTACTGCCCGCGTATTCTCAAATATTTCCCTTTGTCATAATACGATAGATTTTTATTGGTTTATGTGCATGATAGGTATTACATTTTTCTCCCTGTATACTTAATGGAGTTGTTTAATAAGATTTAGTAATAATTTATTTTTTAGATTGCAATGAGGAGATTTAATTAGAAATATCTTTAAAGCCAAATTTTGTTACAAGATAGTAAAGTTTATACCAAATATGGATACAATAAAGGAGTTACGTTGTTAGTTCTGTTGATGGCTTAAACGGCTGCGGTGTCCCTTGTTGCCTCCAATAAGAGGCCGAGTGAGGCCCCTGCACGCTACCGCAGTAACAATAAGTTGGTGTAACGGTGCATCAGCCGCTCGAAATGGGTCACCGAGCGCGGCGCGTGCGCCGTGCGCCGCGCGTCGGTCGGTCGGTCGCGTCAGCGCGCGTACGGCGCGGCGGATGCAATGCCGTCGGCACGCGGCGCTGAACACTATGCCATGGGTTATAAATATATATGATTATATTCTAATTTGTATATGCATAATAACAGCTAATTTACGTCCCCACTGCTGGGGCACAGGCTTACCCTCAATATGAGGGCGATTGGCCATAGTCACCACGCTGGCCCAATGCGGGTTGGTGACTTCACACTCATCTTAGAACAAATTCTAAGTCAGGTAGTCAAGCAAGTTTCCCCGCGATGTTTTCCTTCATCGTTTATATTTCGCTATTGTAACTAAAGTTCACCAATGTACAAAATTTAAATATTAAAGTCTTTATTACATGCCGAGATTCGAACCCGCGACCGTCGGAATGAAGGCCGCACGCTCTAACCATTAGGCTAGCGAACTACTGTATACATGCATTATGCATTATAAAATAATTACGAGCAGATATCCAAAAACAAATGAGAAAAAGAACTAGTTCGATTTCTTGGTAGGGAATGTTTGCATTGCGGTTAGTTTGGAAGGGAATAAGATGAATACAATACGGAGAGAAAAGGAGAGATCGATCCATTTTTTTTGTTGTTGAAGAAAAAATTAAAGTGTGGTTACAATTTTTCTTTTAATAAAATCTTATTCATACCGCCACAGATTTATCTATCATGGTACATGATCAATTCATTTGTTTAACTGTAGGCATCCGCTTCGTAGCCATGGAGCGGTAGACAACTGTGTTCTGATCTGAAAAGCACTGAAATATTTTTTTAAAATAATCTTTTCTTTCTTAAAATCTTAAATACATGTCTGTGTTAACATTCTAAATATTAAGTATAGAAGCATTGTGTCTAACGAAATTATTATAAACGTAATTGTAAGCGTTATAACGAGCTCCTCGTTGATGTGGACATGCATATCGCTTAGTATAAGATTGGCTTTTCGCTTGTACCGACAAATAAAATTGCATATCGGAATTCGAACCCGAAGCTTAGCAGTAGTGCAGTACCGTGCGCCGCCCCGTGCGCGCGCGCATTACTCACGAACTATTACGGTCACCGGCCGGTGCGCTCCGTGCTGCTGTTTGCTTTACAAAATTAATCAACAGCGGCCGCAATGTGTGTCGCGGGTTCAAACCCAAACGCTCGTGCGATTCCAACGCACACATTACTAAGTAGGCAGTTAGCAGCGGTAACTAAATATAGTTAACCCAAAATACGAAAACAATCGACAACTAGGTAGGTACACGGCTAGTTTAAGTAAGCTGAAATAGTCAATGTTTGGGCTAAATATATCGCCAGTTGTTAGTCGGTAAAGCTGTGCCGTGAACAAATTGAAGCGACAGTCTCTTCAAACTTTCAAACTTTTATTTTGTGGACAGGAGTACTTCACAATAAATAGGTTAAAATTCGTTGTAAAAGATTCAATTTAAACAAACAGTTCATGGTGGTTTCTACTACAAGGGATATTTGAATAGATATATTGAATAGTCGGTCCCGATAACTAAATGTATGAGTGTGTCTGCAGCGGTAACATTAAAATAGTTTAATTGAGAGGAAGGGTGGAGGAGACAGAAGGATTTGCTTTACCAATATGCGCCTAACACCATCCTTCAACGATTAGCTCGCCTCTGTTATGAAAATTACTTTATATCCTAAAAATTATTTGCGGTGTATCGATTAAGGCGCAGCTGGTATGGCGAGCGGGCGTCGTCACGCTACCGTCTAGAAGCTTCTCCAATTGGACGTGGACAGCCGCGGTGGCCGGTCGCCGAGTATAGATCTATGACACATAATTAGATCATAAAACGATTCTATTTCGCCCGAGTGTGAAAGTCATACCCCTCAGGACTGCTTCACAATAAAAGCTCTAATCGCTCGTTATGTTATATTAGTTTGCTTTTAATAAAACTGTTGGTTATACGGTCAACGGGTAATTAAAGCAGCCACTGGAGAATAATGAAATATAAATAGATACGCCTGTGCGCTGTGCGCTGTGCGTAACTTATGTTAAGTCAGCCGGTAAACATCCGGTGTGTGTTGCTAATGATGTAAGGCGATAAAACTGATCTCAAATGGTGTTTTCACACAATACTTGCTAGCCGAGCGAGGTGCGTCTACCGCCGTCTAGTCAAAGCCCGCCAGTCAATTGTTATTGAAATTGAATTTAACAATGATAATCGCATGCCTGGTATCGGTGTATACGGAGTACTGGAACTCCGCGCTAGCTTCACTCCATTAGCTGGCACTGTTACGCAACAAACCAATAAGCTATCAGTGACAAACTGACACACACTCAAGCTGCATATGAATAAGATAATTTCAGCCTACGACAGCTGCACCAAGCTTAAAGGTAAAACACGTAAAAACGTGTTTTTACACCAGTAATTTTATAAAAAAACAGCTTAGCTGGACGTCTAGTTAGGTACCGCCATAAAACCTATTTCCAAACCAAATAGAAATTCGGGAACAAAACTGTGTTCTAGTACGAACAGCACTGTTTTCTACTGAAATTACTGAGTAAACTAAACCAATCACTAGAATATGTCGTGGTCCGGCGCGTTCCTTACCATCGGATGAACGTCCAGCTCGTCTCGTCGCTTAATAAAATAAAAAAATATAAAATGGAGAGATTGCATATTTTTATATTTTTTTTCACAAGTTATCTGTAATGCATTCATGTTTGTAATCCTCTTTAAAGTAATTCTTTTTCGAACAAAAGGTCTATCTTCTTCTCTAAGGTCCTTTCCGTCTGTAATAAAGACGATCAAATCCGATCCTAACATGCGGGTACGCTGTAGCTATTTGTATGAAATGATTTTTCCAATGGCGGTAGGTCTTTGTTGCCGACGACCGTCTAGATAAGTACCACCGCACTGACCAACAGTATTGTATAAACAATATTGTGTTCCGGTTTGAAGGGCGCTGTAGCTAATGTAATTACTGGGGTAACGAGACTCAACTACTTATGTCTCATGTGTCAAGGTGACGACCACAATATGGTGCTGTGTATAACATCCTAACTAGTGCCATGTTGTTATGGGCTGGCGTATCATTTAACATCAGACGATTTTCTCGTACGTCTGGTCGCTTCATTAAATAATCTTCGCTTCATAAATATCATTCAGACACGTGTGGTGTGAATGCTCTTTAACGCGGTAAACAAATGTAGCGGTAGCTCGGTGTGAACTCAGCGAACCGAATATTGGCGCGCCGCGGCGTACTTTGATTTTATTGGTTGTGTATGAACATCATACACAGCCATCCAGCAATTGATGTAATGTATTGTATGATTGACTGTTCAGTAGAATCGTTTACAACTAACATTTTATTTAGTTAACTACAGAACTGATATATGGTAACATTAGGCGAGTTGATTGACGTGAATAGTGATTTTTATATTCTACTATATATCGCATCAATTCGCATTGCGCCAGTAGGGTGGGAAATGGTCCAAATGTTCTCTTATGAACCCATCCAACCTACAGAAGGTCACGGGAAGTTGCTGGATGCGGGCAGCGCAGAACCGATTCCAATTCCAGCAGTGGACGTCTATCGGCTGATGAATATAGTATTCTTAGAAACGATAAAACGGGCGAGCCCTTACCCGGAGGGTTAGGATGTTGTTCACAATCACCACATTATTGTGGTTAACCTAATACTTAAGATGTTAAGTTTGGGTATCAATCAGGAATTCTATTACAGTAATTTGACTAGCTACAGCGCTCTTCAAACCTAAACACTTGTTTGCATAACATTATTTAGCAAAAGAAAACTATACGGTCTCCAGCAACATAGATCTATCCCATACTCATACTATATGTACTACTCCATATTCATACATACATTTAGATCTATTCCAAATAAACTATTTAACTGATTTCTTGTATTAATTTTAAATAGTGATGTTAATAATAGTTAGTTGCCATAAGGTGGGTGCACCTTCTCGATTTTTAAAGCTTTATCAAAGATCTTTCATCTACGGTATAATGGACGAAAAATATCACAATAACTGACACATGCTATGTTGTGGTGATTGAGAGATGGTATTTTATATGTTGCAGTCGATAGCTTTTATATTATTAACAAGATCTTCCGTATCCTACATTTCCAAGACAAACCGCAGATTTTGACACTGTCTCTGCTTCATAAGGGGTCCCGCACAATAACCTACGGGACCCAAGCAAGCTCACCTGGTTGCGGTGCACCTTGCTAATCAAAAAACGAGGCTCTGGCTCCCACTAAACCGCATTGAGCCATTCATTATGTTGGGAAATGACCCAAATCCCTCCATATGAAACCCTACAAGCAGCGGTCTCTAGTGCCCAGTGATGCGGGGGCGGCACAGGACCAATCGATGTGGGGATATTTGGGGAGGCTCAAGTCCAAACGTGGACGTATATACTGCAGTGGGAAGAAGTTGGGAATGAAACTCTTCCGTGAACCGGTGAAATAATTTTGAACTTGTAATAATATAGTGGCGGGTATAAATGTCGCGGCGTCGTCGCGTCGTCGCGTCCTCGCCGGCGGGCCATCGATCCAGAAGCTGCTGCCTGGAAACGTTCCAGCGTGACGTAACTGGCCTTTCTGTTGAAATATATACAGAGATATATAGATATCGGAGCACGCCAAAGCGCGCCATGTAACGTAATACTGATACGAGAAGGAATTCTTTTGTATTATATAAAGGAATGAGGAAGACATTACTCTCACCGTGTTCAAACAAAAATATGTTACTTCCGTTACTCGATTGATTTCAACAACCGGAAAACAAATGTTGGCACAACATTGCTCGCCGACAGGAAGGTGCGTGGCGTGGTACCTAAGTGAAGATATCCGACAAAAGGCATCGCCGTATCCGTTGTGGAAGGCCATCATAGATTAGTTTCACCGCTGTTCTGTGAATAAGCAATTCGGGGCTTTTAATTAGTAGTATAGAAACATTAATGCGTTCGGATTGAAGACAGTTGTAGCCAGTTAAGTTAGTGGGATAACGAGACTTGACATCTTGTCTCAAGGCGACGAGCATAAGGTGGTGCGGTGTGTAACGTCCTAATTGGTCGCTCGCTCGCTCGCGCGCGCTTCGTCGGATAAAAATAAACGATTTCGATTGAAAGAATATCATTATCCAACTGGAAGTGGTCACTAAGTAAAAACCGAAAACACGGGTCCAACACGGGTGTGTTTGTAAATTTGAAAATTTTGATATAACGTTGATATGTACATATGTTGTATGCGTATTATCTAATGAGAGTTTGTCTTCTCGCTTTTATAAAAGACCTGTAGCGTTTAAATCCCCTTCGATGGTTGCGTAAGACAGAGGAAGATTTATTTTGTGTGTGCGAAACGGGTTTGAAACCACATATTGTGTAAAAGAACCAGGGCGATGTTTTTGTCCAGACGTCCACTGTCTGCCAGCTGCCACCTGCCGCCTGGCGCGTCGCGAGCCCGCGCGGTCACAATTTTCTTAACGAACGTCTAACGTTATCTTCAACGAGCCCTCGTGAGCACATAATTGTGAGGTGCACAAGTCACATCCGAGTTTACCCTCTAACCAACTACGCCGCAGAGCGATATGAATGCTTAGTAATGATATATTATGAAATCGGTATATTCAATTTTAGTATATGTACGTCAGAATTGCATAATTCCCTTCACTTCACGTGAGCAGAGAATTGCGAATTTAAGCACTAATAAAAAATGAAAGGTTCATGTAGAAAAATGCGATGACACATCGGGTTATATTTTTTTAGGGCATATCGCTTCAGTACTGTAGTCTGGGGCTATTATGAATAGGACTAAGGTAACCCCTGATTGATTTAGAAGGGGTATAAAAAGATACTTCAGGTACGCGAACTGTGCGTGGGGGCCCGGCCCGCATCACCTGCCAAACGAGCTCGAAATGCGGGCTAGTACGAAATTATTTAGGTCATAGTATATTGAAAGAGCTTAAAAGGGCTGTAGTCCTATTTGCAATATTCTTATAAATGGTGCACGGGGGCACCTGTTGATTCTGTGGGAGCTCCCGCAACGTGATGACAATGGTATTGAAAGGTTTTTAGTAAGTATAAAACCCATGTAACCCTGGTTTGCCCAAACAAACAAGTGGGATATCTTTTAAGGATAACTTAATGTAACATCAAATTATGCACAGCTTACTATGATTGTTGTGCATATTTGTATGATTTTTTAATGAAATGGATGACCAGGTTTTGTGCTCGTCTTTCTTGTAAGATAGTCAGTTTATGTGTATAAGACCACCCAGGAGAACTACCGCCATTTTCCAAAATTAAAGTAAATATAGTTGTTTCAACAATTTGTTTGTTTTGAACTGTACTAGTTGGTAGGGCTCTGTGGCCGGGGATCGTTTAAGTGGGACTACCGCAGCGCCTATTTCTGCCGACAAACATTAGTGTGCAAACATTACTGTGTTCCGGTTTGAAGGGCGCTATAGCTACTGTTATTACTGGGGTAACGAGATTTAACATCTTATGTCTCAGGCGACGAGCGCAATATGGTGTATGCATACCATCTCAACTAGCGCCACTTTGTTATGGGCGGGCGTATCACTTAGCATCAGGTAAACGTTTCGCGTTTTTTTTTCTCGCTTATTTAATAAATATATCAGATCTTTTTATACCACGAACATATACATTCTACGTTTGTTCTTGTTTCCTGGGATAAAAATGTAGTGTACATTGTGTGTAGTGTGTGATGTTAAGGTATTCCTTTGGCTTGCATAAAATTGATGTAATTGATTGTTAACAATAGAGTGCGCGGTGAAGCGCTCTTACTCATTGCACGCAACTACGAACAACAATACGGCGATATTTGGGTTCAATGTCATCCCATGACCCAATACTTACGTACTGCCGGTATCGGAATATTTGTGTCGTGTACATCATTATTATCATCCAAATATAATGGTTAACAAACAAATACATTTTTTTAACAATTTATTAATCATAGTTTATGATTTTACTCGCGCACCGTTTTCAAGTCTACGGTTTAAATGTCTCGTTTACGACAGCTCGCTGTAGCTCGCTGGCCTAATGGTTAGAGCGTGCGGCTTTCATTCCGAAGGTCACGGGTTCAAACCTCGGTATGTACCGATAACTTAATATTTAAGTTATGTACATTTGTGGACTTTAGTTACAACAGCGAGATACAAAAACAGTGAAGGAAAACATCGTGAGGAAACCCGCACACTGATATCATCTTTGTGTGTGTGTGTGTGTGGTGGTCCCAATAAAGTGGCAACAGCCTCGCCCCCTGTTACATGGAACTTAATCTGACCACATCTGGCGAAATGTGGGTGGTTTATTCACCTCTGCCTACCCCTACAGGGAAAAAGGCGTGACAATATAAAAAAAAAAAAAAAAAGTTTACGACAGATACACTGTGCGCCAAATGGAAAAAGAGTATCGAATGCCTCTCTTAGTTTTCTTATCTTGTGCGATGACGCTCCTATCAGGATGTTCACCCGGTACTAACCGTTACAACGTTGCATATAATAATAAATGTGAACAGTGACGTTTACTAAATTTCAAAACAGTCGCGCTCGCTGGCTCAGCGCCTCAGGGCGTGAGGTGTTAAGTCCCGTGACCTCGGTAATTCAGTCGGCAACAGAGCTCGACAAATCAGAAAATACGGTGCAGTAAAGTTTAACTAACAATTTATTTACGGCAATGAATTTTGTACAAGTAACAACTGTTTCAGAGAAAACGTTGTTCGTTTCTGCTAAATGTACTTTTTTTTTTTAGAAAATAATAAACAAAGAAACTAAAATTAAAGCTAAACACAATAACATAAAATCAACACAAAAGTACACACACATATATATATATATATGTGTGTGTGTAGATAAAGTGGTATCTAAAAGGGGAGGCGAAAGGTGAGAAAATATTGAATGCGAAAGGGTTATATAGATGGATAGTGCTATAAGGGGGTTTAATTAAATATATACTTTGCTATTCCTGTTTCGTATTATATTTCTAGACTAGATTGCAGGTCCAGATTGAAGTACAAGCAAGAACGTTGATGTGCTAGCCGTCTGAACAGATGCATTGCGCAAATAAGTCTGTGTGTGTGTGTTTGTTCAGTTAAGTATTTACATAAAATATTTACGAGTTGCAAACATTTACCGTCGCGGTAGAGGGAGGATACGCCGCGGGGCTGTTGTCGCTTTGAAAACTCGTAAATCTCCCCGCGGCGACCTTCGCCGGCCGCAGCACGCCGCGTCTATTGTTGCTATTATTGCGTTGTTCTGTACATCGCTAACAGTATGTAATTATTAAAAAGTTGCATTTAGCTGTTACGTAGGACGTTTGGCTTTATGACAGAAACGTGGAAACATTTTTATCAGTCTTCTGCGATCGGTTCATTGCTACAATGTATTGATGACAAGGCTGCGAGGCGAAGCCGTTTGAGCAGATCATCGCAGCGACTGTAACTGCTACCTGGCACTACACCGTATGGGCTTGAAGTGTGCTTTAGCTAGTGAGGTTACTGCGCTAATAGAGAACATATCCCAAGCTGACGAGTACATTGTGTTGGTGTGTAAACTTTATCTGCTGTCTCATAACAACGAGCATTCGTAATAGTTGTCATTGGATAAAGATCCTGCTAGATAGTGTTTGATTAATTCTCTCCCCACCATAACAAGAAACCATTTTGAATGAAATACACCTTCTCACGACGTGAATTGAGATGTATTACATAACTCTAGTATATCTACAGTCTGTCACCGCTACGTTCAGTTAAAACTGTTAAGATATATTGATTACGTCCCGACGGAGTTGACGGGTGACAGATAAATCGCTTATTGTTATAAAATTGAACACACGGTTATGAACAATATGAACGTACATATGAAGTAACTTACAGGAAATTTTCTTACATAACAATAGTTAACTGCTTCGACATATACACATTGTATAATGCAGACGTGTGACAAAAGCCGTAGTGATTTTTATGTAATTATATACACTAGCCTTTACGATCGCATCTAATGATATGCGGCGATGTAGTCTTCGGTGGTAATGCGCACTAGTCTAGAAGTAGCCTATTCACTCTTGAGGATTCCTAGGTAACAACTACACGGAAACACTGACGCCGGCCGACTTTTCCGACACTTCGCTGTCCGCATCAAAAAGATCGAAGCGAAATGCTTTGTCCCAATGTATAGGATTTCGACAACACAGGGAAGAATCACAGTCAAATCAAACCTTCGTCCGTTGAGCGGTTTACTTATAACGTCGGACTCTAAACCGAAGAGCTTGCAGCTCAGGGAGCAGATATAGAGCGGGCACAGGAAGGTCCGCCTAACGACCTCCGTAACATGATCACCGACACTTATCCACTTCACATTTGTGCTCGGAATCGAATCTAATAGGGGACCGGAAAGTAATGTCGTTTTCTTACGCTAAATACAAACACATACATTTTAACGAGTCTTTATTTTAATCAATGATGTATTCCCCATCATTGTCAATAACCTTTGCCATCTAGTGAGTAAATTTTCAATCCCTGATCGATAAAATTAATTGGTTTTCGGCAAAATATCTAGAGATGGCATTTTGGATATCATCCAAATTTGCAAATGTTTTGCCACTTAAAAGTGTTGCAGCGCTCGGAATAAGTGGAAATCCGATGGTGCAACATCGGGCGAATATGGTGGATGAGGCAGCACCTCCCACCCCAATTCATTAATTTTTCTAGAGTTCGCCTTGCGCAGTGCGGTCTTGCATTGTCATGTTGGAGAATGACGCCTTTTCGGTTGACAATCGCTGGCCACTTTTCAATTAAAGATTGATTGACTCGCTGCAATTGTTCGCTGTAGAGGTCTGCAGTAACAGTTTCTCCAGGTTTCAGTAATTCAAAATGAACAATGCCGCGAATACTCCACCAAACACACAAAAGCGCTTTTTGGGGTGTAAACCTGGCTTAGCAGTACTCCGAGGGATTTCATTTGGAGAGAGCCACTGCCTTTTGCGTTTTGGGTTATCATACAGGACCCATTTCTCATCTCCTGTGATCAAGCGATCAAAAAACGCTTCTGTGTTGTGTCGTTGAAGCAATAAGTTGCATGTGATTGATCGGTTAGCCTTATTCTGTTCGGACAGATTATGCGGGACCCAAACACCTGCTCTGCTTACTTTTCCAATCTGCTTCAAATGTTCTTGGATGGTCGACCAAGGTTTGTTGAGACTGTTTGACAATTCCTCGATCGTCTGACACGGATTTGCTTCCACTTCCGCCCTTAACACGTCGTTGTCTAACGCTGATGGTCTTCCTGATCGATACGAGTTGGAAAGATCAAAATTACCCGATTTGAACTTGGAAAACCACCTTTGGCATTTACGAATGTCCAGTGCATTTGGATAAACATCGCAAATGTTTTTGGTAGCAACTGTTGCGTTATTTCCCTTGCGAAACTCAAAGAGCATGCAATGCCGGATGTGTACCTCTTCTGGTATTTGGCTGGCCATTTTACCCAAAATTACAAAAAAAAATTGTAATTCAATTGTCTATAAGTAAAGAAATCACTATAACCTCACAATGTCTTTGGTACGCCTCTGAACAAAACAATGAGCTGACAAATGACAATCAAGTATTGGCATGCGCAGAAACGACATTACTTTCCGGTCCCCCTAATACTATCCGTAATGCAGTCGTAGGCTCTAAGCTTGAATCGTATTCAGATTCTTTGAGTTTACATTTGTTTCCATCTCTGCCTGTTTGCAGGTAGGGGATGCTGGGCGGGGCGGGCGAGCCCGGCGGCGGAGAGCTGCTCACCGTCACCGTGGTGCGCGATGAGCACGGCTATGGAATGAAAGTATCTGGTAAGTCGCTGCACTATTATTTGTCATTTTAAATGCAATTTAATCCAAACAAAATCAATCACACACAACCGCGGCCCATACAATGTAATAAAATTTCTTTTATTGGTAACAAAAAGTTAATTTAAGAGCAAACGCGACATTCTTTTTCTGTCTACCTCTAAAGTGTCATGACAATGTTAAATAGTAATTGTCTGAGGGTAGGTCTCCGTTGTTTTTTTTTTCCTTTCTTTAAATTGTTCCCCCTGCGTGTTGTAAGTCAGAGCCTTTATCGTATATAGATTCGCTTACCATCTATTTCTTAGTCAATACAATTTTTACCTTCTCTCTCTCTTTTCATTCTTTCTTTTCTTTCATTCCAAAACTTATCTTACAAATTTATTTCTCCTGTCATACTCCATCCCATTTCCTTCTTTCATACCTCTCGCAATAAGTGAGGACCGAAGTCGCGGCTCCTGAAACAAGCATCCCTTTTCTGGAGCAACCTGGAACAAACATTATTTTTTTTCCTTTGCTTCTTCTCCTTCTCTTCAGTTAATTTTACTTGACTCTAACAATTCTAACAATTTGACTAATTTAATTTTCTTACAATTTTCTTTGGTTCATTAATTATTGACTTTTATTTTTATTCATTCTTGTTTATTTTATTTTATTTTTGCTGTCACTTATTTTTTGTTCCTTTCTATTATATTGTTTACAACTTCTTTTCCATATTTTAAAATTACTTGGCCACTTACGTCTTTTTCCCGATCTCATCTCCAAATCCAACCTATCTCGCCCAAATATGCGATAGGAAGTGAAGATGTGCACGACGGTCTGGTCCACCGCCGGGTCACAGAGGCACGCGGGGGTAGGTCTCTGTTGCCGGAGATCGTCTAGGTGGGTACCACCACAGACTCTATTTCTGTCGCCAAACTGTAGTGTGCAAGAATTACTATGTTCCGGTTGGAAAGGCGCTGTAGCTAGTGTAATTACTGGGGTAACGAGATTCAACATCTTATTTCCCAGGTGATGAGCGCAATGTGGTGCAGTGCATATCAGCTTAACTAGCACCGCGTTGTAATGGCCGCACGTATCACTTACCATGAGGTGAACGTCCTGCTCGTATCATCGCTTAATTATATTGAAAAAAAAATGAATAATACATAAATATATTACTTCTTTTAAAGTCATGCGAATGCTCCACTAGTAGGGGTTACATTGTAGCATCCACATCATTAGATAATAATAAATTGAAATCTATAACGTCTTTGTCTAAACCTAAATCTTTATAATGAAGATAAGAGATAAAAATTATTAAACTTTGTTCTTTTTAATTATACCTTCTTACCGCGAACTAGGAAACACCGCGACAGCGGCGACAGGGCGGTGAATCAACATTTCAATTATAATAAGAGAAGATAAGAAGTTAGAGACTGGATCGGCGCGGTGATGCAATAAATAAATATTCAACAAATTACAATCACTCTAGGTTGAGTGTCGATCGGTTTCCTGTTGAGTCGAATACGGTCCGGGGAATAACCGCTTGTTCTGTCTGCTATGTAAATATAATGTTATGAACACGTTAGCATGTTCATACAGTTATCAGGAATGTGGTAACAAATGCTATTATTGTTATTTCCTAGAAACATTGTTCATATTTTTAGATATACAATTTCTAAGATAACGATGTATGCGCACAACTATTTTGTAGTAAAGTGGTAAAAAATTAAGAAAGATGTATGATCACAACACATAGAAACAGTCAGATGATAGTGATAATAATACAAAGGTGGATGTTAATGTAGAGGATCGAAATGTTAAAATAGATGTTAAACGTTTAACTGTCAATAGTAACAATATTAATTATTTGTTCGTATGCTCCCCAGGCGATAACCCGGTGTACGTACAGTCGGTGAAAGAGCACGGCGCGGCGTGGCGCGCGGGCCTGCGGGCCGGGGACCGCATACTCTGCGTGGACTCGGTGCACGTGTACCAGCACACGCACCAGCAGGTCGTGCACATGATCCGAGGTGAGCCGTCTTAAGCAACGGACAACATGTAATAAAGGAATGTAGAAGGACGTGGATAAACTTTCGACTTTCTGATAGTTGAAGTCAAAACTAAGCATCATTCAAAGCAAGTACCTCATATCTTCATACTACTTAGGCTATACTATATAGGCTTAGAAGCTCGCTGGCCTAATGGTTAGAGCGTGCGGCTTTCATTCCGAAGGTCGCGGGTTCAAACCTCGGCATGTACCAATGACTTAATATTTAAGTTATGTACATTTGTGAACTTTAGTTACAACAGCGAGATACAAAAACGGTGAAGGAGAACATCGTGAGGAAACCCGCACACTGATATCGTCTTTGTGTGTGTGTGTGTGGTGGTCCCAATAAAGTGGCAACAGGCTCGCCCCCTGTTACATGGGACCTAATCTGACCACATCTGGCGAAACGTGGGTGGTCTATTCACCTCTGCCTACCCCTACTGGGAAAAAGGCGTGACTATATATATAAAAAAAAAAAACTTAGGCTATACTGCTTACCGGGATACCTTAAGTACCTCCCGTGTGATCTCTGAATTATACCTGATACTCTTACAAGCAGGCGACTTGCTACATGTTATTTAGAAACACGATTCCTAATATTTTATTTCTGTGTAGGTTATCTATCAATCAGCTGGTTTATTTTCTTCCTAGTTATGATAAAAGAGTAAATAAAGGAAACTGTTATACTTTCTATTTTAAAGTGAGTTCATTAATTTGATAACAATCCATCCATCCAGTTCCATTCTCATCACATGGATGACTGGCGATCCTCCACTGTGCTATTACTTCGTGACACCAGTTGTCGCCAACGATATTTCTGAATAAATTCGACATGAGGGTCTTCAGGAAAAGAGCGATTTATTCCCTTTAAGGTCGGCAACGCAGCCTCGACCCCTCTAATGTTGCGACTGTCCATGGGCGGCAGCGACTACTTCCCATCAGGTGACCTGTTTACTCGTTTGGCGGGCACCCTTCCTATAAAAAAATATCATGCTTTTATGCTCTTTTCCTATAACAAGATTTTGTCAGCATTTTCTTCATTCATCCTTAGGTGTATCAATTGCTCATAGAAGATCAAAGTGTGATACTTAAGTTCATATCTTTTTTTTTATTTCTATTTGTACTCTTGTAATTTTATTTGCTTACATTGTGTTATTGCCATCCGCAGCCAAACCCACCACGGTGTTGACGGTGCAGCAGAACAGCTCGCGCAACAAGACCCCAATCACTGCCCCGCTGCCTGTTAACGTAAGTAAAGCTGTTTGTTTGTGCATCTATCAGGACTCCGTAATCGTTGGCATAACGTTTATATCATTGCATTTGATATGCAAATATTTTAATGATGGTTAAATTTTAGTTTATGTCTAATTAGGCAGTAATATACGATCATTTATCAATAATTTGGTAATAATGGTGTGGGTATAGGCATATCTAGTAATGGCTGCTTATCGTCCGTTGATGTTAATACACTCATGTAATTTCCTGCTCGCGATATATTCTCCTACGGATATAAACATGTTGCCAACCCCGAGAATTACAACGCGATAACAGGTTTACATGAAAGCTGGATTTTATTTTCACAACTCAAAATCATCATTCGTAATAGTTTATGTTGTAATCAGTCAGAGTGATGCGCTTTCGCGGAGGCGGCGGGGGCGTGCCTCTGCCGCTGCCGGTGCGGGTGCCGGTGCGGGTGGTGGTGCTGGCATATCGTGTGATGCGGCCCGGTCTGCCGGAGACCTTGGCTTTCTAGAAGTTGTTGCATCTGTACAAACAGACAGATTTTGAGGTCGCCGACGCAATTCAACAATTTGCGTTCCTTTGTATCGAAATGTTTGTTTAGAGTGACGTGCGCTTGATGCGGCCTCTGTTGAGTAATGGAATGTGATGGATACAATTTGAAAGCGTTTTTAACGTATATTAAATTTAAATGGAACGTAAATTATTAGTTACTATTTACTTCCATGACATGGACCTGAAAAGACAGGATTGTCTAGAAAAATGGAAGAAATGATTCGTGTTTCTGATCTACTCCCTTTGTGTAGACCTTTTTTTATAAACGTGTAAACTTGTGGACACCGTACACGTTAAAGCTAATAGGCACTCACGGCTACGTCTTTCGTCAAATTTAATTTCTTAATACCTATTACATAAACTTCCCATATCAGACTATTGAAATATATATGAATCTTCTTTTATAGTATAAATTAAATATAAAAAAGAAATCAATATTTTGGTTTTAGCCTGAGAACCAGAGACAGCTGGAGGAGTCAAAGGTGCTGACGATGAAGCTCATGTTGCAAAAGGAGCAGAAGTACATCAGAGAGTTGCGAAGTAAGTAAAAAAAATTAAAAATCGATGTTACGGGCACGTGTCTGCGTGTAGCAAGTGACCTTCTTTTTCTTAGACCTCCTAGAGGGGAATCCAATTTTTTTATTAATTTATTGTTGTTTAAATATATGGTAGTGTTTGGCATATCCCTGTCATACATATTTTATACCTCGCAATAAATAAAAACCATATAAAAGTTCTCTACTGTTTCAGATGAAGTGCAGAAAGTCCCAGATGTAAGGAAACAGGCTCAGCTAGAAGCAGCTATGCAGAGGTGTTCCAAACTACAGCATGAGATCGACACAGTGATGGCCGCGCAGGTAACAGGATCGTATAAGCCCCGCTCCATCGCTTATAGAGAGTCAGCTTGAGACATCATTGCGAAGTCTTAAGTGTCATCGATATCATTCACCATCCGCCTTATCTGCAGTTATTATACGTTGCTGCTGTTTTGTACTATTTAGGTTAGCTTTCCAAAGGGTGTTTTGAAATCAGTATTGTTTTACCTATCGAACTTACTTAAATATATAACTCACCAGTATCTGTAATCATTATAATATCTCACTTATTTATTTATAATTCAGTTAGAATAAAATAGTTATATATAAAATTGTGATTATAAAGCATCCTATGGACAGAGCGAAACGCATTTAGTAGTTAGTGCTAATATTTTATGATCACTTTAAATTGTCTAATGCATTAACTGACAAACGGTGACGTCCAGAGGTGCGTGGTGGTGTCTCGTGTTTGTTTTCCCATGTGGTCCGCTTGTGTGTATGTCTTATACGTTGTGCCGTTTCTAGTTATCTACACGAAATTAAAATACAATTGTATCGAGCTTCCCTCGTAATGGCAATCCTGTCTGTAATGTCTTTGACTCCTAAATAAGGTAAACAATAAATAAGTAGGTAAGTTGGACCCCTTCTTCCCGTCCGCGCTCTCCCGATTATGTCCAGTGTGCATGTAGACACGGAGTCGTTACATGATGCCGCACGGGCCCAGGGCGAGAACACGACCGGCACGCCGCCGCCGGGCACGCCGCGCGCCGGCTTCCTCAGCGGGCTGCCGCGCTCCCTCAGCAACCTCACCGGGCAGAGCCTGCGCAACTTGCGGCAGGCGCGCGCGCGCAACGACGCGCCGCTCGCGCCCCTCGCACCGCTCACACTCCTCACACCACTCACACCCACACACACCCACACGAACACGGTCCCGCTCGTGCCCACGACGTGCCTGGACAACGCACCGCCACCCCTGCCGCCGCGCTCCACGGAGCGCCCCAAACGGAGTCCGCTGAACTCGATCAGCGCGCCGCCGCTGGGCCAGGGCAAACGTCCCCCGTACAAGGAGCAGCTACAACCGCCTCATGCGCACGAGGGTAGACTGCGGCGCTCCTCGCGCTCGCTGGACGGCGAGCTGGAGGGTCCACAACCGAACTCGATAGCGCTGCAGATGAGCTACCCGCTCGTCAACGCGCCGCCGCCGCCGCTGCAGGTGAGCCGCATCCACACGCCTGCTGCACAAATCCGTTGTTATAAGTGCTATTTGCATCAACATTTGATCAATCGTATCGCGTCGGATATTTCTCTTCAGACTTCTTGATGCCGACGACGTTTGATCCAATGTTGGGTTATGTTGTTAATCTACACGTATTGATGATTCAAGCAGCAAACATCTTTTAGGATGTTCCTCGCGCGGGAACACTCTCCAGGTATTTGCGTAGCCCTACACTACACGAATTATTGTTGACTGCAAACGCTTATTTTTTTACTTTCATTTCGTCATTGTAGCTTTTATTGTGAACTATTTTCATTCACGGCACAATCTTTAGTACAAATACTGAACCCATTTTATGTTGGTGCAGTGACAGGACAGACTACGCTATGAGATTTCTATTTCGAGTAATCTCAAATGTATGCACCAATATTTTTTTAAGAGGTATTTTACGGATATTACTCTAGCGGTCTTCATTGGCTTATTGTATCTTTCTGAGGTTGGTCAACTTAATACTTCTTTCTTGAATCTTGAATATTGTATACCGTAAGGCTGGTTAGTCCCTCTTCAAACTATACTATATTAGCATAAATTATACATTTTAAATACAATTTTTATATATTACATCTATATATATATTTCCATAGGATGCATGTGAATTAAAATCTATCTGTATGTAATGTTATCTGTACGTGTTGTAACGGAATGTTTGTCCATTGTTTCGCCAATGTATGCACTTCGGGCTTCGTTATAAAACTAACAGGTTTTGATTTAACCGTTGCCTCACCCGATACTGGTACGTTATTGTTATTTACAGACCGACAACCGGAGCGGGCTGCCCATCTTGCACACGCGCAGCCAGTCCTCGCCGGAGCACCTGGACCACGCCCCGCCCCCCCGTGAGTACAATGCACTGTCTCATCAGTGCGCTCATCCGAGATCAAATTGTAAAAACAATATGCAATGCGAAACAAAATACTTAAAGTAAAACGCACATAATTAAAAATGAGATGCTCACTTATAAACTCATTCTTTTCTTATACTTGAAACCCACGTTGAAGGTGAATCCTGGATAATGTTTCTAGAATTTTTAACTAATTTTAGCCTACTATTGAAACCTCCTTTTCAAAAATATATGAAATAAATCAGACGTAGACAGAAGACGAGGCGGGTAAACAGAAAAAAGGATTTTTAACATTTTATTAATCTATGTTGTCGCGTACATTTGTTTTTAATTTTTTTGTAAAAAAAAGTATAAGAAAAAAGAATAAATTAAAGTATATATGATGTTTTGGATATTTTCTGATAACTTTATGGGGCATGATAAGATCTTGCATTAAACTGTTTATTGTTATTAAACTTTGTAATTACGTTAACATGTGGCGATGTTCCAGCTGGGCGGGGCGCGGAGCCGCAGCACGGGGGCTGCGCGGAGCGCGCGCGCGAGCCGCCCGGCACGCCGCCGCCGCCCTACGCGCACAACACGCAGGTACGCACATACGGCACGCGCACTGTAACATCAACCTCGTTGATATTCTTTTATTCATCATCATCGGCTAATGCACGCTCACTGCTGGACAACGGATGTCCCTAAATATCTTCGCGCCGATTGATCCCGCAACCAACAGCAGGTTGACAATACTTCCCTTTTTGGTGGCTAAGGATCTTATTGCCCTATCGACGGTAGTCCTTCGAACGATAGTCCTTCGAACGATTTGGAATGTTTCTAATGGCAGATTCACATGACTATGCGCATGATCTTCTCATTGTATAATGATTTTATACTGAAGCCAGCTGAGATTAGTGCAATATTAAGAGAAAAAAAATCATCATCATAAATATGTTATGGTCCCAAAAGCAGTATGAAGCCGGAGAGTGGTTTCGGTGCTAAAATATTTCCTTTAATAAATTTTTTGGCTATTAAATTGAATGTTGTTAATGTTAAGCGATCTTATTTATAATATTCATGTTTGTTAGGTGTTAAGTAATTGTAAAAGTTAAATCTTTGCAGCCGTGCGCGGACCCGCAGCGCGCGATCATATCCATGGAGGAGGACGACTCGCCTGCGTCGGTGAGCTCCCGGCTTGTTCCCAACACGTTACACGTCGTAGCGAGAGCTGATAGTAGCAACTGCAATACAAAGTTTTATCACTCATTCATAAATTATCTTTAGCAATTCACATTCTTATACAATTTTGTAATATTTTTTTTTTTTTATATAAGACGGGTGGACAAACGACCGAACAGTTCACCTGGTGGAAAGTGTTCACTGACGTCCATGGACAGTCGCTACACTAGAGGTCGCGGCTGCGTTGCTGACCTTTACATTTAAAATATATTAACTTTGTATAATAAAATCTGTATTTATCGGCTGGTTCATCCGCAGGTGAATTCGAGCTGCTCCGGCCTGTTCTCCAATCTCCGCTCGGTCAGAGATTCAAGAGCTAGGATGGCCGTGTTGCTCAACTGGCTCATTGGTGAGAGGAGGTGGGTATCACAAATAAATTTCCTCTTTCATAGACAGGTCCACGTATATCATTGGACAATTCATACCACACAAAAGGAAACTTAAATAAAAATATTCACGCTACTTTACAATATTTTTGCTAACGAGGTATATTCAAGAGTATAGTAAAATATGGTGTTGTGTAAAGTTACATGGCGGGGCTTGTCGAGACGCACTTCATTGTACTCATCCTACTCATCTCGCCGGCTTGTATTGTAACAGTGAGTGTTGCGTGCGCAGGTGCCCGTGCGCTTGGCTGGTGCTGGTGCTGACGGAGCAGTTCCGTACCGCGGCGGTGCCCACGGCTACGCTACGCCGGTGGGCCTACGAAATACAATCATCGTTTCTCATGCCGCATGCGGTCAGTCATTTTCTGTGTTGCTTACTTTATCAACGTCGAAACCTTTGTCTACGTGTTATATGCCCATAATTTAAGTCCCATAAGTAATATAGAGTTAGTAGTAGAATTATACATGATTAACATATTTCAGGCGTTGCAGTTGAATGGAGTCGACGAACATATGGCCAACGAAATCGACCATGTCCTGTTGTACGGTGAGTGTGAATTGCTGTCAATATATGACCAGTACCGGACACAAAAAAATGGGCTGCAAGTCCGATTTGTTTTATTGTGTGATAGTATCGTTAATTCGAATATCCAATCCTCTCCTCCTCCTGCTCCTCCCTCTTCCCACATTGCACAGAATATCATAAGGAGGAGCTGCTGCGCAACGTTTTTCGCAAAGCTCGCCAGCGCGCGAAGGAAGAGTTGAGCACGCAGCTCGGCGAGTTCCAGCTGAAGCGGCAAGTAGGTCTTGGCACGCTGTATGGGCCCGACGACGCGGTGCTCGATAAGTGCGACGTTGACAAGGCGCAGGTGAGCAGGGCTAAAGGTGGAGGGGAGGGATATAATGCACTTGTGAAATAGTGTCGTAAGTACTGCTGAGATTAATAAATAAAATTGATAGATATATTTGCACTACGTCTACATTAGTGGTTTCCGTAAATATTAAAATGAAAGTAGGAAAGAAAATGTGTACCGTGACTCGTTTGCTACAATGAAAGATAATAATGCGCATACATATTTTATATTCATGATAGGAGCAAGTGGTCGTGGAGAGGTTGATGTACGACGTGATCAAAACGGTGTCCAGTGGGCCTGCGTTGGGATGCTGCGGTGCGCAGTCCGCGCCCGCCAATCGCGCGCTGCATGCGGCGCTAGCGGCCGCCGCGCTGTGCCTCGACTGCAGGTCAGTAGCCGCACGTGCACGAGCACGTGCTTATTAATTGAGCGCGCAAAATTCGCGCGTTGCAAAGCAGTTAGTTCCTTGATTCGTCGGATCTACACAAAAGAAACAATTATGTTAATATGTTAAAAGTATTGAGATTTATCAAGTAACCAAGTCCATTCATCATCATCAGCGGACAGACGTCCACTGATGGACATAGGCCTTCTCCAAAGATCTACACATCGATCGTCCCGCGATGTTTTCATCCAGTGGGTTCCCGCGATTGTCACCAGATCGCCGGTCCACCTTGGGATAGGCCTCCTAGCACTACCTCTGCTGGTAGGCGGGTGCTACTCGAGGACCTTACTGCCCCATTGGCCGCCGGTCCTTCGACCCTGGGCAGGGCACAAAGTAATGCGTTTGTAGCATTACTTTTTTGACACTATTTGTTAATTTTGTATACATGTATCTTTCTTTAATTCTCTGTTGAGGGTCGTGACTTCTTATTGATAACCTGTTTTTGATGACAAGAACTCTGTCCAGCAGTAGTCGTCCATTGGTTGAAATGATGATGATCATATTATAAATGTAATTGGCGTTATATAGGCCAATTACTTCTATTTCACGGTTAATGTACGTCGTCGTATGCAGGTGTTTCGATGGCTTCCTTCAACCGGTCAGTCTAATGGCTTTGACTCCGTCCACGCGGTCTCTTACCCTCAATCTTGCCAGTAAAGTAAGTTTCTCCAAGACATTTCTCGATTCACTTCTTTCCTCAAGCGATAGGGTTGCCTGTAAACTTTTTCTGTAGTTACAATCATAGGGAGTTTGCTTAGGAAAAAATTATGATAAGCGCCCATATTTTTAGTATATATGATTTTATATATATGGATAATATTTTACAAGCTCCCAACCACACGAGTGACGTTTAAGTGATATTATAAAATTAGTAAAAATGTTTTTCCTACCGCATTGTGATGAATATCATATAGTATAATATATTATATAATAAATTTTCAATACATTGTATTGTATGAAAACGGCGCTGTTTGTTCGTCATTGACTCGCTGCGAATTTTGTTGTGTACTTGTTGCTATAAAAAAATTACATTTTCTTAGAGCAGTGTTGTGTGCTGCACACACATTATAGTGCTGTGTATATCTTAATTAGGCAGGTTAGGTAGTAATGAATTAATGTTGTTATGATCAGGTGTATCACTTACCATTAGTCGAATATTGCGTCCTGTCGTTTCATGGGATAAAAAAGTTGAGTTATACACATTTTTGAAATAGGTCGTTGTAATAATGGCCTAGGCCAGGCCTCCTAGGCCTAATGGTTAGACGTGCAGCTTTCATTCCGAAGGTCGCAGGTTCGAATCTTGGCATTAAAATTGTAAAAGTTGCATTAATTGGTCCTATATTTTCTTGATTCCAATAATAAACTTAGTTATTTTTTTCAATCGAATCAAAGGTGCGCCGGCGGCGATCAAATGACTAACTGATAACACGTTATCGGAGCCACTCGCCGCAGTACCTACTGAACCCAAGTTCATTTAGTCCGCGGCGGTTAACTGCTGTTGGTTGCTTACGTGGGTAAATGGAAATTGTTAATGATCAAGTGTGGTGTTGCTCTTGAGGTGTTCCGTACATATTAAATAAACTAACACCCGTTTAAGCGTTTCGGAGTGATTTGGAGACTATGCATAAATATACGTATATTAATAGTGATGTTGATTTACAATAGCAACACCGTATAATAGAGTCTGAACTGTACAATTGCGATTGAAGAGATTGATTTATTTGAATTGAGTTTTATAAAACAACAGTTGAAACAATTTTTAACTTGTGGTATGCGAACTCGAGTTATCATTACGTAAATTACTAGGCTCACCTTTATTATTATATTATAGACGGAGGTAAACACTTGGCGCGGTCAGCGATAGTATAGTATACGTTTGTCCCTGTTAATAGTGGAATAACAATTCTTTGTGGACTCGCGCTGAACCCGGTGCGCCTGCGATTGTATTGTGGTGACGTTCGCGGTGAAGCATTTATAAATAATCGATTTGCACCGCTACGGGGAAACAAAAGAGTGGGTATTACGAAATGTAGGCGGTGCTTGAACTAGTGTCACTTAGCAACGACGGTGAAGTGATCAAGTGTTCGATCAGGTTTGCTGTTACGTGGAGGTCGATTCACATGTGATGCGTCAGCGGTGTTGTGTGATCAGTGTTCAGAGTGCGGGTTAGCGCGGTGCGCTGCGTGCGCGATGGTGAATCTGAGAGAGATCACGGAGGCGGAGGCGCGCGAGGTGCGCAGGCGGTGGTGGCAATCGCCGAACACTAAGAAGAAAGCTAAATATTCAAAGTGAGATGTTCAAATTGTGAGAGGGTATTGTTTGAGGAATTATATTTTTTTATGGTATTTTGTTTTATTAGATTTATTGAAGGAGTATAGGTATTTGGTTATCATCATGTCCAGTGTCCAAATGTAGAAAATAATTGGGGATGTCTTTGATTGAACCGTTAAGAAACCGATGTGTGCATACTTCTGTTATCGTGTATGAGGAATGTTTGTATGACTGACAAAACTCGTTGAACAGAATACATGGATTAATATTTTATTATAGTTAAAATTTAATCTTAATGCAAAGTTGATGAGTAACGTTGTATTGAGACCAGGAAACATAGTCTGCCGTGAGTTCAAAGGAAACAGTTTTCCTGCTCGCGGGTGTTGATTAGTCGGTTATAAATTAGTTTGGCAAATATCTCCCTTCCGTTTTTTTGCTCTTTATTCAATGCTTTATAAAAAGTGTTACAGTGATCGGATTTAGTTCAAATATGCGCCGTTTTGTTCGATAATCTGTTTCCATCTAGACGGCAACTTCATAATACCTCCCTCGTAGAAGCCCCCCTCCTTATTTGCGAAAAACTCGGACAGCCACTTTTCACAAGCATCTTTTGAGTTCAACTTTACACCACGAAGGGCGTTGACCATGGACAGGAACAGGTGGTAATCACTTGGCGCTATGTCCGGGCTATATGGTGGATGCGATAAAACCTCCCATCCGAGCTCCCGTAGCTTCTGACGAGTCATCAACGAAGTGTGTGGTCTGGCGTTGTCCTGGTGGAACACTACACCCTTCCTGTTGGCCAATTCTGGACGCTTCTGGTCGATCGCCTGCTTCAAGCGGTCCAGTTGTTCGCAGTAGATGGTAGAATTAGGCGTCTGGCCATATGGGAGCAGCTCATAGTGGATGATTCCCTTCCAATCCCACCAAACACACAGCAAAACCTTCCTGGCCGTCAATCCCGGCTTGGCCGCTCGACCACGACCGTTTTGCTTGATATTGTCGTATGTGATCCATTTTTCGTCGCCAGTCACCATCCGCTTCAAGAATAGGTCGAGTTCGTTCCGTTTCAGCAGCATATCGCAGGCGTTGATTCGGTCCAGAAGGTTTTTTCGTCAAATCATGCGGCACCCAAACATCAAGCTTTTTGTATCCAGCCTTCTGCAGATGGTTTAAAATGGTTTGGTGACTAACTCCCATCTCCTGGGCGATGTCACGAGATGCCACATGCCGGTCTAACTCGATGTAGTCCATGATTTGATCGGTATTTGTCGTCACAGATCTTCCGCCGGCTGGCTTATCCATGGTGTCGTTTTCACCGGCTCTGAATCGTCGAAACCATTCCTCCGCGGTTCGAAGTGATAGAGTACCATCCCCCAAGACACCATTAATCTCACGGAACGTTTCTCTAGCGGATTTGCTTTTAACGAAGGAAAACTTTAAAATAGCGCGTTTTCGGCGTTAGTGAACTCCATGTTTACACGTCTATAACTGTTGAACGCAATATCCAAACTAATTATGCATAGCGTCGTTTTGTAGGTTATGTCAAGACCTTTCAAATTATGTAGTAGTATTGCCAGATACGAGCTCTGTAGCGCTTTGTATATAGCCGCGAAATTCAAAAGACAAAAAGGCGGATGGGAGATATTTGCCAACCTTATATATATTTTTCTTATTACAGAAATGTAATAAACTTGTTTTAGATATTATATATGTAATATTTAAATAAATATTTCTGTCAAAACTATAAAGTAGGTATTAAATAAATATGTATCGAACGCTCTTATTTCTAAAGTGTCTCTCCATTACCGGTGGCCCAAATAATTTCACTTCCTTATGTTGAAGCAGACCGTGTCTGTCGTTATCAAAGATTAAGACTTTGTTATTATGTTAGAATTGTTGTAATGTTAGAAAAAAATGTTATGTTATCAGCGGTTGGCCCGAGTCTATTGTTGTATTTATGATATTTTGGTCATTGTTGCTGGAATCCGTCTAGCGACCATTGCAAAATCCAACTAGCCAAACAATAGTGTGCAAACATGTTCCAGTTTGAAAGGCGCTGTAGCTAGGGAAATCTCTGTGGTAACCGAAACTTAATTCCTTATGTTTTAAAACGCTGTGCACAATGTGGCACATCCTAAGTAGTGTTAAATTGATATGAACAGGGCTTGACGTGAGGTGAAGGTATTGGTCGTGAAATAAAAAGCTATTCTGTTTCGGTGGTCGGTAGGCCCGCGGCGGTGGCGGCGGCCGCGTCGACGGCGGGCGCGCGCGACGCGTTCCTGCAGCGCGACAAGCTGTACAAGCAGCGCCTCAAGCACATTGCCAAGCAGCGCCCGCAGCCGGTAAGTTACCCGTATATATGAACCTTGTGTGATTTTGAACTTTTCCCACATCTTAGCTCTTAGCTACATAAATTTGCTATAATGAACGAGAAATGTAAATGCTGACGTGTTTCTTTGAGGCAACTGTGATATGGACGACCATTACCGCATCTATTTGTGAAAATATTCTGCAGATAATTATCACGCTCTCAATTAGTCGCATCGAATTGCTTCCGATTCGATGAGCGTAATGTGTTTATCACAACGTGGATGCGCCCTCCGAGTTTTTCTTTATGCTAGACTAGTGATGCGCACGATGGCGACGATCCCACCTGATGGTTAGCGAAAGTGTATTTTATGATATCAAAGTAAGTCCAGTAGAATTATAATTGCTCTTCCTTTAAATGTTCAGTCGTCATATCTGGAAGGAAATACTAATATACGAAATAACGAACGAATTATCAGTTGCTTTATCGGTGCGATCAACTCCTGAGCAGCGAGCAGTAAAAATTTTAAAAATTACTTTGGTCCTGCTATCACATTCGTCTCAGCTGGTATATTTTTTTCCCTTTATTATTTTTATAATCATATGAATCTGTATTATAAGTCAGACCTCATATCTCTCGGTCGGGATTAATTAGATTGTTGATTGTGTGTATGCGTGTGCATGTGCGCGTGCGCCGGCAGTACGTGGTGCGCGGGCACCAGTTGCAGCTGCAGGCGCTCACTTCGGTCGCGCACTGCCACCACTGCGACCTAGTCATCTGGGGGCTCGCCCCGCAGGCGTACGTCTGCGCCAGTAAGTCTATCTTTTTAAACGTGATTACTTCAATTTTTTTCCATTTGTTGTTTTATTATTCTCCCGAGTCACAACAGTTAAGGCAAAATGTAGATTTAAAATTTATTGCGTTTACACAGATTGCAACCTGCGAGTGCACCGAGAGTGCGCCAAGTCGGTGGAGGAGGGCTGCGTCCTAGACGGTGAGCATCATAACAATCGCATCTCCAGGTTCATGGAGCGTATACACCATAACAACCAGCCAGGTCAGTGAACCTTTAACTAAAATAACAAACCGATTTATTTTTCAACGCTTCAATTTAAAATCTCATAACTTTGGCTAAATGTTTAAAACAGTGTTTAGTTGATTTGACATTTGCAATGACGAAATATAACTTTTGTGCAGGTCAGGATGCGAGTGATAAGAAGTCAAGGAAGGCGTCGGGCACCGGCCACTTCCTGAATAGTGAGTTATAATAATTCCTTCGCTTTTGGTATATAATTATTACATTTGACATTATATTTGAAATTTTTTCGTAATTACCATTATTATCTAATTCAATGTGGGGCTGTATAGTCCTGTGCTGCTGTATTATCACAATCACCATCAGACGAAGTACGTCCATTGCTAGGCAGGCAGCTATGTCGCGTACACGAGAGGAGTGGTGCAGTGGATCATCTTTACTACCTTCTCCGAGTTAAATCATTAACCATTTAACTGCGGGTAAAAGTGTTACTCATACATTACTACAAGTATACAAACTTAGTAAAGATCTCTGAGTTAAGTTATGTCCATATATATGTGTAGATGCGTACCGGTGCAATGTACGTAAAGTGCGTTTTGTTGCAGTGGAGCGAAGCTACAGGAAGATGGAGGACGAGCCCACGTGGGAGCAGACGCTCACACCCACTCCTGTCATTGGTGAGTACTTTGTGCTTTCCCTACCTATTTCATTTTATATGCGTCCTATTGCAGGCGCTGCTTTATTTGAGTTAAGAGACAACTATTTTTATGAAAACACAATCTCTAAAAATGAATTATGTAAAGAGTGTGCACTAAAAAGGCTAATGTATTGTTACTTTACTCTTTCACGTATGGATATCTCGATATTTATATTTCAATTTTTACAATAGTCCCGTGATACCAGCGTAGAGCGTAAAGGGTGCGAGAAAAAAATTGAGTATCAGTAAAAAAGTTGTTTTCTTATATACAGTTAGTGTATGAATTTTCAGATACGGTGAAATTAAACACTTTGCAGGGCGCTATAGCATATTGCTAAATTAACCGGTACATGCAATAACGGAGAACATATTCTATATTTAATGAACGTTACAATTGCTCCATAGAAATATTACAAAGAGTATAAAAACTATTTTTAAAACACATACAGCGTTATCTTATTTTGAGTAATTTACTGTGCACTTCATGTACATGTGCTCGAGCTTTCGAGTGAGAGCGACGCGTTCTGCGCACGTCGCTGCGCGCCGCCGGCCCGTGGCGGAAGTGAAAAACAAACGGCGTTACTAGATGCATTTCCGTAGCAGTTTATCTAAAATTGGAAGCAGATCTCTTACCGAACCGTTCAAGTGTTCATTTCGTCGTTTTTGGCTTCGCAGGCCTTGAAGGTGAACTGCACAACTTTAGCGAACCCCGAGAGGCCGGCAGATTTGAAAAATCCGCACTCACTCTTGGCGATGCATGCATTCTAATTAAGTCTAAAATAAGGAGGTCAAAATAACTTATAAATTGTAACCGAGCGGCATTTGATTAATCGTCGCGTTTTTTTGGTCGCATCCAGTCAAAATACTTTCGCAACAGGGTTACGCGCATCCAATTAACAGCAATCCGGTGCGTCCAGCTCCCGAAGGTTACGGTGCGGGGCGCGGGCCGTGCGGCGGGGGCCAGCTCGCGCACATATACCGAACTATTTATAGTTTCAGTTAATTGTTTACATCACTGCAAGCCGGAACACCGCTGCGCCGCCGCTGCGTGTCTCTCTGAAAGCGGAAATAATTCGAGTTAACTGTAAACCTGAAAAGGGTCTGCGCGCTCACTGCGCAGAGCAATCGCTATGATTGAGTAAAATAATCCTTTATTGTAAATATAATACATAAGATATCTAAACGCTATCCGTCACTAGATGGACAGCCGATAGTTAAAGCATCGCAGGGAACTTAAATTTATAGAAATTTTTAGTTTGTTTTAAGCCAAACAAACAGGTCCCAGTCTTCATTTTATTTACAATTTTCTCTTCTTTGGGAGATTCGAAAGCAATGAGTTTTATTACAGAAATTGTCATTTAGCAGGTTAATTAGCGCCTGAAAGTACACTGGTGAACACGTTCGGACCGAGAGGAAGTGCTACGTAAACAAACCGACAATTATATATTGCACACGCGCACTTCCGCCGTCGCCGTCGCCGCCGTCGCCCCCGCCCCCGCCCCGCAGCGGCGCGCTACTTTAATGTCTTCATAACGTGCCGCGCGCCCGCGTCGCAGTCGCAGCTTACTCCTTCCTTCACAGTCATGCACGCAGAAAGTTTTTTAGCAGCTTACTTTATTAAATGTCGGAAACCCAGTAAGTTGATAGTTACAGCGCTTTAATATGCTGGCGAAGATAACGGCTGTTGTGGTGGCCGTAGAGAATTCGCGGTGGTCCCTTGCGGACCTGCACACTGTGCATTAATTAAATCAATGTTTGTTATCAAGTAGAAGTTATATCTATTTTTAAATTTATTATTAATAATTTAACTTTTACTGAATCGTTCTTTTTCTCTATCCGGCTACATCAAGCATCTCGACAATATAATCGCTCCTTAATAAGCTAATAACTGAAAATCAGTGTGTTGTTCACTTCGCGGCAACGGTTACACTGAGCTGCAGCCATTTTGTAGCATCGCAGTACACACGGCAACCATGATAATCTAAAATATTACTATTTCAACATATTTTTGTTTATCTGTGTTTTATGATGTAATGTTTGTCTGTATTGCGTGGGCAAATCTATCTATCAATTTAAGAAGTTATCGAAACTTTATTATCGGAAAATAATATCAGACGTGCGGTCACTTTTATATGAATTTCATTAGCATTATGTCACGCAACCTTTGTCACTCCGTTCTGAGTGCAGCGTCGCCGGATCGATTCCAGCATTGACCCATTGTTGTAAATAAACAATGAGGTTAATGTTTTTAAGTCGTTGAGAGTTGTTAGCGGGTTTGTGCAGGGATGCCGCGGCGCGCTTATTGTCCCAGCTTATCAATAGAACTGCTTACAATAAGATCAAGTGAACGTGCATTCAGTGTCCATACGCGCAGGAGTACACGCCGGCGGAGAATAGACGTTTGTTGTACTGGTCATTGTTCTGGTGAAGGGTTGACTCTCAGACACGCGCCATCACAAACTATCTCTTGTATCTTGTAACATGTGTACTTTCATCTGTTGTTAAACTTAGGGTACAAACACAACTTATAAAAAACATACATATGTAATTTAATTCATCATTATCATCATCAGCTGCTAGACGTCCACTGCTAGACATAGGCCTTCCCCAAAAAACCTCCACGTTTCTAGATTCAGATGGGGGGATTTGGGCCATTTCCCAACACGCTGGCCCAATGCGAGTTGGTGGAAGCCTCGTGTGTTGATTAGCAGGGTGCACCAAGAGCAGGTGAGGTTGGCTTGGGTCCCGCGAGTTGTTGTGCAAGAACCCTTACACCAGCATCATTTTATTTTATTATTTTTACTTATGGTCTTATTTTCAATGACAAAATAATAATTATAGTATTTTGATACTACTACTTCGTGCGTAGCATCTCATGCATTAAGCAGTATGATGAACATTTTTTGTAATATATGATGAATATTGATGTAGAAAGTATTTCATAATTTTTTGTCGTTGTACGCAAATGCTCATCCTGTGTAAATTTACCATTATTTGCTCTGTGTATAAATACATAAGTCATTTAAATTTACAATGTGATAAGTTATTTGTAAAACGGTCAAATAGCAGATTGAAATCTGCGAGTTTTGTTTCTCCATATTCTCTTGCTATAGACCGCCTAGGTAGGTACCGCGGCAACGTCTGATGTAGCCGACACATAGTACCGTGCAAATATTACTACGTTAGCCCAGTAATTAGTTAGTGTAATTACTGGGGTAACGAGACTCATCACCTTATATCTCAGGCGACGAGCGAAATGTGATGCTGTATGTATAATCTCAACTAGCCTTACGGTGCTATGGGCGGGCGTATCACATCCCATCACGTGAACGTTCCGCTCGTCTTATCTTTTAATTATGTTTAAAGAAATCTCGCCTACCTCACCATTCTAAGTAGAACCAACGCTCACATCAAACAGTTTTCAGGGGCTGATATTAGACGAAACCGGAACTACAGACTCTGGAAATTAAATGCCAATTAATAATATTCCGCCCATAATAATGTATGGCATAGAGGACATAAATGAGTTATCGAAGTGTTTAAACACTGTCACTGACGAAAACAACTGTTACATTAAAGTTCTGATCAAAGACCATAGATGGATACCAGAAGGTGATTAATCTTATCACAGAAAAAGGCTTGATTGGCCACACATTTTCTCGAAAAGCTACAAAATGGTATCGAATAGTTATTAAAAATCTACACCACACTACTCCACACTCTGCTATTGTGGAAAATATTGAAGCCTTCGACAAGAAAGTCCGAGGTGAGATAGTAAATGCTCGATTCGGACCGGACAAAATCCCAAAATCCCCACTTCTACTTTTTTAGTCAACTTATAACCCCACCCAAACAACAAGTCTGTCAAAGACATTAAATACATATTTCATCAATCAATGAAAATTTAAGATACACATAGATCAAAGATAGTAGTACAATAGGCCATACCGCTCTGTGAAATGTGGTGAGGGTCATAAGACATCAGATTGTCAGAAAAAAACCAGGAACTCCCCAGCTAGATGTGCTCTTTACTTTTGCGATCACCTAGCAAACTACAAAGGTTGTGAAGTATATAAACAGATTCAAGCCAGGAAAACTGATCGAAATGTTATTAGAGATGTTAACCTCATTAAGAAACCGATTTCATCATCAGACACAACTAATCAATCAACAATCTCAGTTTACCTTTGATAACCCTACTCAACAGAAGCAATCGGGCACAATAGTTTGTAAAACCTACACCGAAGCTGCCTCTAGTGTTCACATAGACCCAAAGGAACCGCCTGATAGAACCGAAAATTCTGACAACCTTAACCCTACACAAAGATTACTTACAAAACAAAGCGAAAAGATTGAAGTACTAATCCAACAAATAGGTGCGCTACTAGCCTTACTAACGACACTTGTTGCAAAACTCACCATAACTTCCCTACGCACTGCCACGTGGAACATTAATGGCCTCGCGTGTAACTACCTGCAATTGGAAGTCATTATTAAAATCAACAAATTAGACATAGTACTTATTTCAGAAGCTGACGTCACGTCAAGAAGTAATATCAAAACCCCACGGCACTGAGTATATTTTATACCCCATCCTGATGGCGGAGCGTACGCTGGGTCTGCTGTCGTCATTAAAGCATGTGTAAAACACTGCCCCCTCTAATGTTACGTAACTTTCCACATCCAAGGTACCATAGTGAGAGTTGAAGAACGCTTGAGTGCTTTCAACCTTTCCGCTATCTATTGTCCTCCAAAGCACAAGATAAGAGATTCTACGTTCACGGTAAACGATTTGTTGCTGGCGGTTACTGGAACGCAAAACATAACTTCTGGGCTTCGCGAGTGACTACCACTCGCGGTTGGGAGCCGAAATCATGCGTCGACATAAACCACCTTCTACCTTTGTCATCAGGAGAGCCAACTAATTGGCCCAAAGATGTGCGCAAAAAACCGGACCTACTAGACTTCTTTGTGACAAAAAATATATACAGCATGTATACGAGCATCGAATCATGCCTAAACGGTTCATCAGATCACACTCCTGTAATTCTAACAGTGAGCTTAACTATAATTAAGAACGAGAGCAATAAGGATTTTTAAGAAGCAATAGAACTGATTGAGATCCGTTCCGTGAATACATAAACTCAAACCTCAACTCTAACATATCCTTAAAAACCGAAATTGATATCGACGATGCCTGTCTTCACATAACTAATACTATACAATCTGCGGTATGGATGAATACACCTAAACCCAATACTCGCAGTCAGTCTATTGTTCTCCTACTGAAATTAAACAAAAAGTACAAGAAAAACGAAACTTGCGCCGTACCTGGCAAACTTCACATACCCTCAAGATAAAACCGCTTTAAACCGTGCTATAAAGGAACTATATAAAAACTACTCTTACAGGACTCTGCCAATGCAACAGCACGAGCACACATAAACCAGTTGTCATCGTCAGATAAAGGAGAACAGTCCTTGTGGAAAGCCACTAAACACAGTAAAAATCCTCAAAAATTTTTTCCTCCGCTCACAAGAGGGTTATTTTTCCGTATTATAACGAATGAGATAAAAGCACATGCGTTTGCTAGACATCTTGCATCAGTGTTTCAACCAAACGAAGCCACAGATACGAACGCTGAAACTGAAATTGATAAGATACTAAATCAAGACGTACAACTATGCATTGACTTGAAACCATTCTCCCCGAAGGAATTACTTAGAAAAATTAGTAATATGGACATAAAGAAAGCTCCAGGATTTGACTTAACCACGTCGAAAATCTTCAAATAACTTCTAAAAAAATGTTTGGCGATGTTAGCAAGTATCTTTAACGCTACGCTTAGAATAGTCTAATTTCCGGCTCTTTGGAAGATCTCACAGATCATCATGATCCACAAACATGGTAAACCAGTACTCGAAACAGCATCATATCGCCCAATTAGCTTACTACCAGACCTCTCGAAACTTTGGGAAAAAGTTTTTCTATCAATACTGAAGCGATTAATCCAGGAAGCAGATATTATACCTGATCACCAATTCAACTTTCGTCAACAACACTACGATCCAACAAATGCATCGTGTTTATCACATAATCAGACAAAGCATTGAAGGGAAAGAATACTGCTCTGCCGCATTCTTGGATGTATAACATGCATTTGATAGAGTATGGCATAAAGGCTTATTATCAAAAATTAAGACTCATTTACCTTATGTGGTGTTTCCTATTCTGCAGTCCTACCTAAGTGATCGTTTCTTTCAAGTTAAGAAGGGGATGCAAGATCAGCTCTCCATGATTGTCTTGCAGGCGTTCCACAGGGTTCCATCTCGGGACCCACCCGTATTGCATAATATTTTACATGTGACCTCCCACAGTCACGCAATATTACCTTGGCATTATTTGCTGATGATACAGTTTTGCTCTCCTGCAATCGTGACCCAAGTGTTGCTTCTTCACAGCTTCAGACGCAGTTAGATGCTACTGCTGAATGGTTCCAAAACTGGCGTGTAAAGGCAAGTGCCTCCAAATCTCAACACATAACATTTTCACTCCGAAAAGGCCACTGCCCACCTGCCACATTGGGTGAGCATGTACTGCTGCAGTTTCATTGTATAAAATAATATGATGGATAATCCAGATGGAATCCAAGATATATAAATATCTTGGATTACATCTGGATCGCCGAATGACATGGAAGGAACAAATCAGAAACAGAAAAGATGCTATCAACCACCATTTCCGCAACCTGCCTTGGCTCTTGGGCAAGCAGTCGGCACTTTCTCTTCACAATAAGACTATGATCTACACATCAATGCTAAAGCCTATGTGGTGTTATGGCATAGAAATCTGATCTACTGGCAAGCAAGACACACATTTAATGCATTCAGCGAGTTCAAAATAACATCTTACGCACAATTCGTGATGCGCCTTGGTTCACAAAAAACAATGAGCTGCATGAATAGCTGCAAATGCCAACTGTCACTAAAGAAATTCAGAATTACAAAAAAAAAGCACAAAGAACGTCTTCCTGACCATTCTAATTCGCTAACCAACAATCTCCATACACAAGGTGCAATCAAAAGATTGAAACGAGCCGACGTGCTTGACAATGTGTAGCCGTTGTGGTGTTGACTGCAATGCCCTAAAAGCTCCGTAATAAACTGATCAAACCTGATTAAAGTCTCTCGGCTGATGGTAGATACATGTGGACAATAAAAAAATAGTTGTATTAGTTGTTGATAGAAATTGGAGAGCATGCGATTTGAGACCCAATCCAATGTATCACAATATAGATGCTATGGTTTATTTCGGCGGCGATCCGGTGCCGGCCGGCGCGCGCCATCCGGCCGCGGGACTCGTGGCGGCGAGTGCGCGCGCGAGGGCGGTCGCGAGCGGACGTGTGCGCGCCGCACTGCGCTCCGCTGCTCGCCACTGCTCGCCACTGCGCTCCGGTGCGCGTCCGGCGGGCGCTCGCGAAAGTTTCAGTGACGTTAACACTGTTCACTCCTCGAACAAAACTTTTCACACCGCGCGTCATACTTTTGTTGCCATCTCGATACTATTTTTATGGATTTATGTGAAAAAGGTATTTTTCAATATGATAACCGTTCAAATTTAACCACATTATTTATTACTTTAATATAAAATAATAGATAATTTTATCTACACGGTTTCTGTAAATAAATGTTATATCAATTCTTTTAGAAAGATACTGTTACAGCTATAGTGTTGACAACGACACTGCTGTTTGCTATGGCGATTAACTTTGTAGCGAAGCAGGATGGATAATAGAGAAAACTGAAACTTAATACTTCTTATACCTATGAAATATACGATGTTTCTAAAATGAACCACAAAATAATATCGAGTAAGCTTATTTACATTTAGATCGTGGATAAAACGTCGGCTTTGTTAATACTACTACTACTACTACAAAAAAAAATATACCTGTATGTACTTCGTGAAATCGTCATGATATCGTTTCAAAATTTACGGCTGAACAACAAGGTTTCGTTGAAGGCGGTGAGGTGCCAACGTCAGCCCAGTTGCCAGGAGCTGTGATTGAGGGTGCGGTGCCGGTCGAGCCGGAAGCTCTTCGGTAAAAGTTTACTGTTCCAGTGCAACATGCAATACAGACAGGCAGCGTCGCGGCCGCCGTCAGCCGCTTTTGTGCGGTTGCGGTAACCTTTATCAAACTCAAAACCGGCAGGAACATTTATGTCGGGTATTCCACTGGCTTATTTATCAATATCTCTTTTTCGTATTAAATGCGTATTTATAACAATATTATTCCTAATCGGACTCGTGCAAAATGTAATTATCTCCCTCAGTTGTTCTATTAGTGTCCCGCGCAACCATTGCGGCGTCAGAACGGCTTAACCGATTTTGTTTTATTTATTTGGAGTGCAAGTTTACTTTTAAAAGGAATTCTGAAAACTGAAAATCTTCTGTTTGTGAAGGTGTTTGCGGATTATTGACTCTGCAGTCGTATTTTGAAAAAAAAACCATTAAGATTTCATGTAAAGCACCCAAAATCTGACGAAATAATTTTACTCCACAAAAAATTCATGGTAGTAGTCTATGCCTGCTCAAAATCAGGCAATACTTAAATTCATCTAATAAACAATTTATCTTTTAAAGACTAGTAAAATGACTTGGATAACAAACGTTTCATTACCTAACACGGGGAGCTCACTAGTAACGCTGTGTAAATATTTTAACTAACGCTTTACTGCTAAGGGCTGATTTATGATCTTATTGCTCTATGTTATTTTTTGGTTGTAAAATATATATCAAAAGGTTTTATCATATGTTAGTAATATTACGCAGATATAAACAAGTTGCCTGGTTGACCACGGCGGGGCGGTCTCCGGAGCCAATACAATTTATGTGAGATTCTATTTATTGATGTATATTTCTTATAATCTCATAAAGGGGGGGGGGGGCGTGTTATGTATCGCGTTTGTTTCTCGATAGTAAATCGTACAGGATGTTTACAATGTGTATCTTTAGTAAAAAAGTTGTATTTTATCTCTAACCGACATAATATTTTTCAAATTTGTTCTAGACTAGTGTTTTTGGTGTTGGTAGAGACCCGAGCGTTGCTTCACAAACGTTGATAAACTATTCAACAGTATTAAATCAGAAAATATATAATATGTTGATCCGGATATTGCACTGTTGCAAGCGAGCATTAGATTGTAGGGCGGACGCGCCCCCAGCCGCCAGCCCCCGCCCTTCCGAACTACGTGCACATCTACATATATACGTAAACACTCGTTACACGGTGTGCCATCAACGCGTTCCTTTGCCGCACCAAATCGGATGTCTTGTTTATCTAAATCATTGATTAATTAATTTATTGTTACAACTACAATGAGTCTTCCGGAGTAGTCTTTGTTACAGGCGAGTGAGTGAGTGGATGGATGCGAGTAAAAGGCTATGATGCATAATGTTTTTATTATGGTGATGTAATTCTTGGCACACGTATAATGCGACAGGTAGGGTAGGGTAGGGTAGGTTGTACAGGAAACGTAACTTTGTACGGCCGCGGGTCCGCGCTGACATTTGCGGTTTTATTAATTTGGCATTCAGTTTGAAATGTCCGCGCGGTGCTCGCCGACGTTCTAAGTAGTTCACTTTGCTTCGTGACATTTGGAACGATTTTTATTGATAGTTTAATATTACATCTTATATTAGGTTGGGGAAAAATAAATCCATTATTTTTTCGGTAGATGGCTGTAGTAATAAATTTCTCGTAAAGTATCGATCAAACAGTTTCAGATTGATGCTCGTTGGAAAGGTGACATTTCGCAGTAAAAAAATTCTTTTGCTGTTTTTTGTTTGGTGCATTCAATTGTGAGTTACAGGGTGTTAAAAATGGAAGTGAACAAAGAGAATATTCGATACATTTTACAGTTTTTCTTTGACAAAGGCGACAATGCAAGCCAGGCGGCTAAAATTGTGAATGGTGTTTATGGACCCGATACTGTAACAGCCAATTATGTGCAATTCTGGTTTCGTAGATTCCGTTCAGGAATTTTTGATGTTAAAGATGCACCTCGCACAGGTAGGCCGGTCGCCGAAAATGTCGATAAAATCGGAGAAATGATCGAAGTTGACCGGCATGTTAGCAGTCGTAACATCGCCCAGGAGCTAAAATGGACCACAAAACAGTTTTAAACCATTTACACAAAGCTGGATTCAAAAGAAGCTCGATGTTTGGGTGCCACACCAATTAATTGAAAAACATGATGGATCGAATTTCCATCTGCGAAGCCTTGGCCAAACGAAATGAGATAGACCCATTTCTTAAACGGATGGTGACTGGAGATGAGAAATGGATCACATACGATTACCCTGTGCGAAAACGATCATGGTCAAAGAGCGGTGAAGCACCTCAAACGGTGGCCAAACCAGAACTAACGGCCAGGAAGGTTCTGCTGTGCATTTGGTGGGACTGGAAGGGGATTATTTATTATGAGTTGTTTCCATATGTCCAAGCACTAAATTCAGATCTCTACTGTCAACAACTGGACCGTTTGAAGATAGCAATTGACCAGAAACGGCCAGAATTGGCCAACAGGAGAGGAGTCGTGTTCCACCAGGACAACGCTAGGCCACACACGTCTACAGTGACTCGCCAGAAACTTCGGGAGCTTGGTAGGGAAGTTTTAATGCATCCGCCATACAGTCCGGACTTGGCACCAAGCGATTACCATCTTTTCTTGAATTACAAAATTTCTTTAGTGATAAGAAATTGGCATCTAGGAAGATTGTGAAAATCGGCTACTAGAGTTTTGCAAATAGAGAGCAGGACTTCTACGAGAGAGGCATTATGAAGTTACCTTTAAAGTGGCAACAAATCATAGAACAAAACGGTGCATATTTGACCCAAATCGGACAATCCGAAGCATGTTAAATAAAGTCCTAAAGTTCATATAAAATAATGGCTTTCTTTTCCCCAACCTATTATATATATTAGTTTGGCAAATATCTCCTTCCGTTTTTTGCTCTTTATTCAATGCTTTATACAAAGTGTTACAGTGATCGGATTTAGTTCAAATGTGCGCCGTTTTGTTCGATAATCTGTTTCCATCTAGACGGCAACTCGTAGAAGCCCCCCTCCTTATTTGCGAAGAACTCGGACAGCCACTTTTCACAAGCCTCTTTTGAGTTCAACTTTACACCACCAAGGGCGTTCACCATAGACAGGAACAGGTGGTAATCACTTGACACTATGTCCGGGCTATATGGTGGATGCGATAAAACCTCCCATCCGAGCTCCCGTAGCTTCTGACGAGTCATCAACGAAGTCTGTAGTCTGGCGTTGTCCTGGTGGAACACTACACCCTTCCTGTTGGCCAATTCTGGACGCTTCTGGTCGATCGCCTGCTTCAAGCGGTCCAGTTGTTCGCAGTAGATGGTAGAATTAAGCGTCTGACCATATGGGAGCAGCTCATAGTGGATGATTCCCTTCCAATCCCACCAAACACAGCAAAACCTTCCTGGCCGTCAATCCCGGCCTGGCCGCTCGACCACGACCGTTTTTGCTTAATATTGTCGTATGTGATCCATTTTTCGTCGCCAGTCACCATCCGCTTCAAGAATGGGTCGAGTTCGTTCCGTTTCAGCAGCATATCGCAGGCGTTGATTCGGTCCAGAAGGTTTTTTCGTCAAATCATGCGGCACCCAAACATCAAGCTTTTTTGTATCCAGCCTTCTGCAGATGGTTTAAAATGGTTTGGTGACTAACTCCCATCTCCTGGGCGATGTCACGAGATGCCACATGCCGGTCTAACTCGATGTAGTCCATTATTTGATCGGTATTTGTCGTCACAGGTCTTCCGCCGGCTGGCTTATCCATGGTGTCGTTTTCACCGGCTCTGAATCGCCGAAACCATTCCTCCGCGGTTCGAAGTGATAGAGTACCATCCCCAAAACACCATTAATCTCACGGAACGTTTCTCTAGGGATTTGCCTTTAACGAAGGAAAACTTTAAAATAGCGCGAATTTCGGCGTTAGTGAACTCCATGTTTACACGTCTATAACTGTTGAACGCAATATCCAAACTAATTATGCATAGCGTCGTTTTGTAGGTTATGTCAAGACCTTTCAAATTATGTATAGTATTGCCAGATACAAGCTCTGTAGCGCTTTGTACATAGCCGCGAAATTCAAAAGACAAAAAGGCGGAAGGGAGATATTTGCCAACCTTATATATATACTCACGTAGAGACTTATCACGTTATGTCTGAAATCATAAGGCTTAGGCACTTTAAACTTGGTTAGAATATTTCTTTTGCTAATTAATGAGCAGCTAGGTACGGATGTTACGACGCTCCCTGCGCAGGGTGCGGCGGGGGCGCGGGGAGCAGCTAGAATAGAATAGAATAGCGCTTACCTAGAAAACAAAAGTTGATATTTACTGTGTTATTTTCAGAAGCTTGATGTTTTATACGTGGTACTATTCACTGATGGTTACTTGTTAATTAAAGCAACATAATCGGAAACTATTTAACTAAATATGACGAACTTGATTAAAATCTTTATGATATGATTCGAACCCCCGGTCGCGTGTTAACCATTTGTAAACCGCAGCAAATTTAGTAAGGGACGGCAGTAGTTGGTCCCCGCACAGAATTTCGCGAACAAATGTTCCGGACGCGTTCCGCCCCTCACCGGAGAGACTTCGGCGGAGTTTTAATGAGGAAAATTTTAACGAAGATGGCCCTCTTTAGAATTACATGATATAATCTGTAAGTACACAACATTATCATATTGTGTATATATTGCGGTATACTGAAGAGATTGAGATCTAGTTCAAATTTGACACGATATGACACGTTTTCGGTTCAATCAGCTAAAGCGTCTAGTCCGCGGAAGACATCTTTAGTGTTAGGCTTAACATTTAGTATTAAACATATCATCTCACATAAACACAGCGTTTCTATAAGTGAACCAGCGACAGGTTTCAGGAACCGTGTAATATTTTTTTACATAAAAATGGAAACAAAATTCACTGCATTTAGATGAAATACTGATTATGAAAATCAGTCATCAGATCATCAAAATGGGGTAAAAAATTATAACTTTACCGGGCCTAATAAAATAATACTGTTCGATGCACAGTATACATTCTTATAGTTTCAGCAGAGCGGAATAATTAAATGAAGCACTAGTTGAAAAACGGGATCTCGCTTCCGTCAGGTTGACAGGTAACCTGTGACACAACCGCTATAGCAACACCATCCTTTCCTCGTATTGATGTGTTTTATGGATTATGGTATTATAAAACAAATTTTGCTCGGTCATAAATGGTTCACAAGTTTTACGTCTGTACTCGTCTATCCGAAAATTTGAACCTGTCTGCAAGTTAAGAGACGACAGAGTACGTCCCTAGCAGATTGGTTAGTTGTGCCAGCAGTGGTCATGTTCAGTTTTAACTTAACGTTTATCAAGGGTTTATACGTTTGTGGGAGTTATTTGTTAATGTTCAGTTGTTGGCTCCGCTGTCTTTTAAGAAAAAGAATACGATAATGAATAATGAGCTCGTCCCGTTATCCATTAGCGTTCACTATAGCGAGGGTGATTTATTGCATTCGGACGGGATAATTTAAAAGGTCAAGGTTCGCATCCAGACGGCGAGCAACGTGCGACCCAGTTGCCTCCGCGGCGTCAGACTCGGGAACGCTCCGCGTCATACCGTACCACCCTACACAGATAGAAAGTTTCACCACCAACAGCATGTCGTGCGAATCATTGTACCCGTGATACCTATTGTATGTGCTTGAACATGGCACATGGACAACAACGAATAATGTGGAGGTAAAACAATCAGTTTCCTTTTTAATTACTTATAGCATTAGCTCTTCCACGGCCGCTTTGCCGGCCGTTATACGAAGAGATAGGAAGTTTGTTTGAAATATTCCTTGAGAGCAACCTCGGCTGCAAATGACATTATATATGGAACCGTTACTATAGCAACCGCATAAATAATACCAAATGATAATGTTTATAAAAGTTAATTAGAAATAAAATGATGCAGGATCTATGAGATTATAAATAAACAGCCTGAAACTATCTGCACATCGTTCCGCGTCGAACGGGCATGCTCTCACGTCGATACGTTCACTAGTTTTCAGGTGATTGGCGAACAAAAGTAAGCCATTTTCACAATATATATAAATTCAGTATAGAATATAGACACGAGTAAAGATAATCTTGCAGATCTTTTAAATTGTTAAATGGAGATATTTGAGTTTAAACCCTTTCTTATACAACAACGAAACTATATGAAGGGGAGGACATATTCACCTGGTGATAAATGCACCGCCTGTTTTGTTTGCCTAATATTGTGGACCGTAAGATATCAAACGCTAGTGATTGACACGGCAGTAAATTTACTACAGTAATACCTTTCAAACCGGAACACAGTAATGTTTGCACTGAACGGTGACCAAAATAGCGTTACGGTAGTACATAGGATGTTACACGATACCACATTGCACACGTCGTCTTGAAACATGAGATATTATATAAGGTTGTCAAATATCTCCCTTCCGCTTTTTTGCTCTTTATTCAATGCTTTATAAAAAGTGTTACAGTGATCGGATTTAGTTCAAATATGCGCCGTTTTGTTCGATAATCTGTTTCCATCTAGACGGCAACTTCATAATACCTCCCTCGTAGAAGCCCCCCTCCTTATTTGCGAAGAACTCGGGCAGCCACTTTTCACAAGCCTTTTTTGAGTTCAACTTTACACCACCAAGGGCGTTCACCATGGACAGGAACAGGTGGTAATCACTTGGCGCTATGTCCGGGCTATATGGTGGATGCGATAAAACCTCCTATCCGAGCTCCCGTAGCTTCTGACGAGTCATCAACGAAGTGTGTGGTCTGGCGTTGTCCTGGTGGAACACTACACCCTTCCTGTTGGCCAATTCTGGACGCTTCTGGTCGATCGCCTGCTTCAAGCGGTCCAGTTGTTCGCAGTAGATGGTAGAATTAAGCGTCTGGCCATATGGGAGCAGCTCATAGTGGATGATTCCCTTCCAATCCCACCAAACACACAGCAAAACCTTCCTGGCCGTCAATCCCGGCTTGGCCACTGTTTGGGACGATTCACCGGCCTTCGACCACGACCGTTTTCGCTTGATATTGTCGTATGTGATCCATTTTTCGTCGCCAGTCACCATCCGCTTCAAGAATGGGTCGAGTTCGTTCCGTTTCAGCAGCATATCGCAGGCGTTGATTCGGTCCAGAAGGTTTTGCGTCAAATCATGCGGCACCCAAACATCAAGCTTTTTGTATCCAGCCTTCTGCAGATGGTTTAAAATGGTTTGGTGACTAACTCCCATCTCCTGGGCGATGTCACGAGATGCCACATGCCGGTCTAACTCGATGTAGTCCATGATTTGATCGGTATTTGTCGTCACAGATCTTCCGCCGGCTGGCTTATCCATGGTGTCGTTTTCACCGGCTCTGAATCGTCGAAACCATTCCTCCGCGGTTCGAAGTGATAGAGTACCATCCCCCAAAACACCATTAATCTCACGGAACGTTTCTCTAGCGGATTTGCCTTTAACGAAGGAAAACTTTAAAATAGCGCGTTTTCGGCGTTAGTGAACTCCATGTTTACACGTCTATAACTGTTGAACGCAATATCCAAACTAATTATGCATAGCGTCGTTTTGTAGGTTATGTCAAGACCTTTCAAATTATGTATAGTATTGCCAGATACGAGCTCTGTAGCGCTTTGTACATAGCCGCGAAATTCAAAAGACAAAAAGGCGGAAGGGAGATATTTGACAACCCTATATTATACCCCAGTATTTCACTAGCTAGAACGGCTTTCAAACCGGAACACAGTAATATTTACACAATACTGTTTGACGGTTGCAACTGGCGCTGTGCTGGTACCACCTACCTAGACGATCTCCGGTGAAAAAGGTCTTGCCGCTATGTAAGTTAGGATGCTAGCTGCGTTGGGATCGTTGGCGGTCAGGATGGGTGTTCTCATCGCCTTCGAAACGACCCTGAGAAGAGGACAACGGCTGGACGTGGTCTCTGGTCATTGAAGTACTCACGAGGCTGGTAAGGTTTGCATAAAACAGACCCCGTGACCTCTTCGCACACCGAAGTCGACCACCGAGCGGGTTTTAGTGGCAAAAAATCTCCACATGACTCTGGCTTCCCCACGGAAGGCATAGTATCTTTACGAAGATTTCCTCCCTCATAACCCAAAAAAAAATATGCGCGATAAAAAAAAAAGAATATGATCGATCGATGTGGAAATGTTCGAGGTATTCCCGTGTCCAGCAGCGGGCTTGCATCGACTGCCGGTGACGACATCTCTATTGTTAACTACTGTGCGGGCGCTTTGCCTGATCCGTGTTATATTACAGTCATTAAGTCCCTCACATTCCTCTCGCCTCTGCACTGCACTGCACCGCACTGCACTCCACTCCGCTTTGCCAGAACGGTCCCGCCGCGTCCGCTGTGACGTGAATTTTTAAAATGAATACAACATTCCATTACCGTTATTTTTGGCGGGCACAACAAACTATACTGTTTTTTTCCTATTGAAACTATTTCTACTGTTAAAACCTGACCTTGCGCAATGTCATTGTTTTCTATGCAATTGTACTTAAAGTATATAATAATCCAAACACGTGTGGTTAATAAATATAACGCGATATATGATATGGTCAATGAGCATACAAGAAAAGCATCACAGTATGCCCCTGTCGCGCAGCGGTGTACTTATAGAGATTAGAGATCAGCCCTTTAGTCTCGGGCTAGTAAGAATAGGACTAAGGTTATCCCTGCACTCCGTAGAAGGCGACTAAAAGGGTCTAGGAGTTTCGCGGGCCTTGAGGTTGGGTACCCTTATCCCTCAACTAGCAAACCTGCGTAGAACAGTGTGACTCGGCGATGGTTCCTAAGAGGGTTAAGTCCCTCCTCAGACACGTGTTCATACAAAGTGTAGAGGGACACCGGTGCGTTCTATAGTATACATCCTAGGGGATTTTAGTGAATAAGAATCTCACATAACCCTGACTTCCACCAGAAGCAGGGTGGGTATCTTTCGAAGATTTCCCCCGCAAACAAAACAAAAGGGTTTTATAGATAGGGTTGGTACACTCAAACACCTATAAGATGAAACATCGTTTCAATACAATGTACAGTTATGATTTGTTTATTTTGACGTAAGAACTTCAAGGTGACATGTATGAGAAAATTATCAATGTCTCGGATATTTAATACTTTGCCTTATTACATTTCCAATAGGTGAACACTTGGGCAGCACACTTTGACATGGTGTCAGTGAGGCGGTAGCAGGTGAAACGTGTTCATACATTTTACTTTAGTTCTTCCATGTCCTTACAAAATCATTTTAGACACATTTAATACATCTAAATATTAATATTTATAGTTATCGTCAAAGACGTCCGTCGACTGACAATTGCGCTAAATAGTTCAATTCTGTTCAACTGAGATGATGCACACAACGGGCGTTAGAGCTTTTTCTTTAATCAGGACATTCACCACAGCAATCGGAGTACCTAAATAAAACATGGTTTTAAAAGAGTTCTTGTTTTCTGGATATGTAAACGTTTATGTGACAGTGTTGTTGTTTACCTGTTGATGCGTGCTGAACGAACAGATCTTCGTTTCAGCCCATCCAGTTCTTCGCTGAATCAGGCCCGCGTTGACACAATCTCACGTTGTTAGTCTCGGAGTGTAGGGTGCTAGCTAGGTAGTTCAGCGCGTTTTGTGTGTGTGAAGATGTTTTACTAAAAGTTCATACATCAAATTTACACATGCAGTTAATTAAAAGTAGATACAATCTTTATGCATCGAATTGCAATTTTCTATATAGAAAACGTAAAATAATAGTGGAATCATTATTACCCGTTTATATATAAGACTATTGGCTGTCGCAATATACTTCCATCGCATACCAATATAAAGTTTGAAAACTCACAAACTACTGCGGGAGCAGCCGGTTATTTATCTTGTTATGAATACGAGCGGAACTAACCGCGCCGGATAATAAAGTAAACGTTTACTTAAATACCCCGGTTCAGATATTTTGGAAGGTTTACAAATACACATATCAACGGGATATCTATTATTGCCCCGATCGTGTGTTGCCCATTTAAAACAAAGTCGATAAATATTATAACATTATACAAATTTTAGCCAAACACTGATCACTATAAAAACTAATGAATTTTAGATGTCTTTGTTTCCAGATTTAGTCTAAATAAGCTATAGGTCAGCAAACAATAGAGTACAAACGCTGCTGTATACCGATTTGAATGTTACTGTATCTAGTGAAATAATAACGAGTCATAAAAAATCTTAAGGTTCAAAGCGCCGAGCATAACATGGTGCAGCATGAACAAACTACAGTCACATTTGTAGTAGACAAGCATACTGTAACACGGACGCCCCGCGGCGTGTCGTCGTGTCGTCGTGTCGCCGTGTCGCCGTGTCGCCGTGTCGTCGTTGGTTAAACCGATTTCCAAGTTGATAGGAGTTGCCAGTTAACTGCGTAACCCAGCGCGAACAGTCGCTGCTTACTCAGACCCTCGATAGATCGTCGTATAGATCAGTGCGAAGTGTTTCGCGGGGACGGAGCGCGTCACGCGTCCGCGCGACAGCGCGTCACGGCGCGTCACGGCGCGCCCGCTGGGAAATGGGCCGCACCGATAGCTGACGGCTGTATCGCAGTTCACTTAATGGAAGCTTTTAGTACCGAGTGCTCAGTTCGAAGCCAGACGAATCGCAAACAACGAGTATCTTCGATAATGAGCAAGAAACCAGTGGGTGGAGCTGGCAATTATAAATTATTTAATGAGCAGCGACCAGCGAGCAGCGAGTAGCGGGCATGTGGTTCCGGTGGTTGTGTAGCTGGACTGTAGGACTATCATCCGCATCAGTTGCGATTATTATTTTTGATCGGTGTTGTCATTGCGCAGAACTTGTGACGAGACGACGACCGTCGCCGGCACAGTGAACAGACTGTGACCAACTAACTATTCAATATATCTATTTATTTCACTCGCACGCGATCTGTCTTTACTGTACGTTTCTTAAGCCAGACAACAAATAATAATTGGCCGTTTTCTCGCCAGCGATTGAATAAATGCCTATGACGTTGAGATGTTGATTTTTTTTAATAAAAGCTGATCGATCGCATCTAATAATGAACGATTTATTTGAAATATAGTTGAGAATGCCCGGTCGGTTCCGTTTGCGAGCGAGTCCCGCACGCGCGATACATTGATTATTTATTTAAAAAAAACTGTCTCTAATAAGAAATATAACGTCACCGGCCCTTCCGGGATACGGGTAGCGGTGTGTGTGTGTGTATACAGGAGGATGATCGTCGCCGCTGTCGCCTCGGAGCCGACCTTCGCCCGAATGGAAAATGCGTTAATGTACGCTGCAATAGATTCACTTGTAAATATTTCGTAGATTGAACACAACGCGATTTCTACTCGGGTTTAACTTGACGGCTCAATGTCGCATACCAAATGTATTACTGTTGGAAACACTGGTTTGATTATTAAAGCAAAAATGTAACCTTCAATGCTGGTATTCATAACGAGTTTTAAATGAAACTATCAAAAGGTAGTCTTATTAGTAATTAAGAATGGTGGATCTCGTTTTTGAAGTGTAGATTCTTTTGGGACGGGTTCAATTGGATTATGAAAAGACAAAGTGTAACGAAAAACAACTTTAAATGTTAAGTAGTAAGAAAAAAAAGTAAAGACGTTTCTGTTTCATGATTGTACATGCCGTCTTGGTGCTATGGTCTTCGTTCAATAAAAATAAAAATTGTCTATAATTCGCTCTCCCTATCTCTCTTTGTCTCCCTCTCTCTCTGTTTACCATCTCTACAGTGTCCATCAGCCGCTTCTGAACTCACTGTTTTTTTATTTTAATCTTCTAAAAGAGCAGCCTGTGACTAGCTCTAGAAAGGTATTAGAAATTTTACTTAAGTTCCTAAAATAACCAATTTGCATATTTTTAACATGGATGATTTAGACATGAATTGTCCGACATCATTCTTTCGGGGAGCGTAATTGCTTCTAATGGGCACCAATCAATCCACATTCAAGAGCTTTTCTAGGGCGTACCCTTGACCCCCTGTTGACAATCTACTCGAAGATAACGCGTGTAGGCTTTAGTGGGGAAGTAAGACAAACAGTAACAAAGATAGTGTCCGTGGCAAGGTCGTCCCGGTTCGGTGCCGTGACGATATAAATAAGATTGTCGGAAAAACGTTGGTGCGAGTGCGGGCGGGCGGGCGGCCGGGCGGGCGGGCTAGCTAGCTCCACATTATATATATGTTTATTTACCTTCATGTGAATTATAAAATATATATGTACTGTTTATAATATATTATTGATGGTGCCATAGGGCCCGCTTCTAAAAAGGTAGCGTGTAAATTTGTAAACCGCTGTAGCTAATGAAGATTCTGTCATGTATATCATTTGTTTAATACAAGGAGCTAACGTCGCGCTATATAAACATCAACATCATAATTGGTGCTTCGTTCTGTATCTTTTCACCTATAAACCCATGTGACGGTGGAATCTGATTTCTGTGTCTGTTTCCTTCACTTCTCTCTGTCCTCGACACTGTCGTCGGTAACTCGGCACTCGTGTATTTATTTTCACACCTTAGCTTTTCGACCGCCTTGTTTGGTGATTCGTCGTTCTATATCATTTTTATCGGACTGAATTGTGGCTTAGTAAGTAATTACATCGATTTCCATTTGAGCTTAAACCGTGTGATTGTTAGACTCGATTCTATCACGGAGCACGCAGCCGCAGCGAGCTGTAAACATTCAGTAAACATGAAGTCACCGCGTGTAATTGTCGACTCGCGAATTCCAAAACAAACGCGAGCCGGACCGGGGCCGGGGCCGGGGCCGGGCCGGGCCGGGGACGGGCGCTGGAGCTGAGTTTCTAATTCCTTGCCAAATTGACCGGCGCAGTTCCGCATAACTTTCGCGATGGATATGTTGCTGCACCGCAGCGTAGAAAAACATCAATAGACGATAATATACAGGTGGTAGGTCTTTGTTGTCGGTGACCGTGTAGTCAGGTACCACCGCAGCCTATTTTTCACCCGCTAAATAGTAGAGTGTAAACATTAGTTTTGAGTTGATGATAGTTGTAGCTAGTGAAATTACTGGGGTAATGGGGCTTAACATCCCATTCCTTAAGGCGATCTGTTACCTTACCCACCGTCACACTGGCGGAAGTGTGCCCGCCGTTTTGTGTTCGAGCACTAAATTAGAATCATCTCTTAGTTTTAACAGTTTCAAATGGAATATCCCTAGAAATATTTAACAGCGCTTAGGACTATTTCCGTTGTACAGAACCCAAGTGCACAATGCAACCAACAGTTTACAGGCGATACCGTGCAGTGAATAAACTATATTTATCCTTTTAGGAGAAATGCGATTTCGTTGCGAATAGCAGACAGTGCGGGAGATAGCGAGGCAGGATGCGATAGCAACATCCCACAGATAACGCCTCGCTGGCTGCGCGCGCGGCCGGGTTCGAATCCGCCTCTCGCGCACTCGGTAATAACCGCAATTGATAAGTTCCGTATCCGTGAACTTAGATACATAGATAAAAAACAATTTTGAGAATTTTTAAACAATGATAATTAACTTGATTGGTCATTGTGATGTGGAAAGTTTCGTTCCAACTTCGTTCGCGTATTAACATACAAATAAAGTCGGACATATTAAAGAAACGTATTCTGTTCTGAACCCATTTGGAATACGAAGAAATAAAATGAGTGTTTTTGCGGGATCTTGTACGTTGCTGAACAGTCATTATTGCAGTGAGTGAGTAAGAGTATATTTGTTCTGTTAATCAAATGCGTGACAAATCGCTGCAGCGAACACGCGGCGACAGTGGCGGCTATAACCAGATCGCGTCTATTGAGAGACGCGCTGCTGCTCATTGGACACGTTGCTAATATTGCACAATTGTATAAAAATTTTAATGCACTGTAAACCCCAGAAATAGGAACAATGTCTTTAGGTAACCTTATAAAATATGGAATTAGAAGATTACGAGCTATGACGGTACTAACAGTCACACACAGATCGCGGGTCACCCCTCCCACGCTTTGCGCTATTACTATATTATGATATATCGGTGAACTCATAGCTTTTCTCCACTTTGTACGTAAATAGAAATATAAGGTTGGCAAATATCTCCCTTCCGCTTTTTTTGCTCTTTATTCAATGCTTTATAAAAGTGTTACAGTGATCGGATTTAGTTCAAATATGCGCCGTTTTGTTCGATAATCTGTTTCCATCTAAACGGCAAATTCATAATACCTCCCTCGTAGAAGCCCCCTCCTTATTTGCGAAGAACTCGGACAGCCACTTTTCACAAGCCTCTTTTGAGTTCAACTTTACACCACCAAAGGCGTTCACCATGGACAGGAACAGGTGGTAATCACTTGGCGCTATGTCCGGGCTATATGGTGGATGCGATAAAACCTCCCATCCGAGCTCCCGTAGCTTCTGACGAGTCATCAACGAAGTGTGTGGTCTGGCGTTGTCCTGGTGGAGCACTACACCCTTCCTGTTGGCCAATTCTGGACGCTTCTGGTCGACCGCCTGCTTCAAGCGGTCCAGTTGTTCGCAGTAGATGGTAGAATTAAGCGTCTGGCCATATGGGAGCAGCTCATAGTGGATGATTCCCTCACAATCCCACCAAACACACAGCAAAACCTTCCTGGCCGTCAATCCCGGCTTGGCCGCTCGACCATGACCGTTTCGCTTGATATTGTCGTATGTGATCCATTTTTCGTCGCCAGTCACCATCCGCTTCAAGAATGGGTCGAGTTCGTTCCGTTTCAGCAGCATATCGCAGGCGTTGATTCGGTCCAGAAGGTTTTGCGTCAAATCATGCGGCACCCAAACATCAAGCTTTTTTGTATCCAGCCTTCTGCAGATGGTTTAAAATGGTTTGGTGACTAACTCCCATCTCCTGGGCGATGTCACGAGATGCCACATGCCGGTCTAACTCGATGTAGTCCATGATTTGATCGGTATTTGTCGTCACAGGTCTTCCGCCGGCTGGCTTATCCATGGTGTCGTTTTCACCGGCTCTGAATCGTCGAAACCATTCCTCCGCGGTTGGAAGTGATAGAATACCATCCCCAAAACACCATTAATCTCACGGAACGTTTCTCTAGCGGATTTGCCTTTAACGAAGGAAAACTTTAAAATAGCGCGAATTTCGGCGTTAGTGAACTACATGTTTACACGTCTATAACTGTTGAACGCAATATCCAAACTAATTATGCATAGCGTCGTAGGCGTGTAGGTTATGTCAAGACCTTTCAAATTATGTATAGTATTGCCAGATACGAGCTCTGTAGCGTTTTGTACATAGCCGCGAAATTCAAAGGACAAAAAGGCGGAAGGGAGATATTTGACAACCTAATATAATATACATGTTATGAATAGAAAATGGTCTTGGTTCGAAAATGGACACACGCACACACACGAAGACACACACACACACAGTCTATTATTTCTAATTGTATAACACTTAAGACATTATCTATTCTGGTCTTACGTGGAAAATTGTTCATGTTAAAGCAATAACGCTACGACTGTCACGCTCGCCCCGCGCCTGGCGCCCGCTAACGGACCAGCTACCAACACTCCCGCCCGCCCTCGTTCTCACCAGGCCTGTCAACTTCCGACGTTCGCTGCGGCCCCACTGCACCTATGCTTAATAATTTCTTACTTTCTCGTCAGTAGGATAACACCCACTGCTGGGCATAGGACTCCCTCGAGGATCTGTACGCGACCGGTCCCGCGCTGCACGTATCCACCGGCTTCCCGCGACTAAATACTGAATATATTTTTTTTATCATCCAATTAAGCGATTAGGCGAGTGGGACGTTCCCTGGATGGTAAGTGACACGTCCGCCTATAATTACATGGTGTTAGTTAGGATAATATACACAGCACCATATCGCGTTAGTCTCCTGAGACGGATGATGTCAAGTCCCCAAAATTACACTAGCTACAACACCCTTCATACAGGAACACAGTACTGTTTGTCGGCTGCAACAGGCGCAGCGGTGATACCTGCTTAGACTGTCTCCGGCAACAAAGACCACCACAAGTCTGTTTAGAAATCATCTGTTACCGTATCGTACCCTCATTTTCATCATTGCAATACCATAAACGTACATGGGCGCCAGTTCTTGCGGAGCGCCCTGCTGCCTCCCGGGCCGCCTCCCGGGCCGCCCGAGGGTCAAGGCCGCCTCCAATAGCCGCTCGCCTGTCACGTCACGGGGCTGCTTCGTGCAGGCCTCGCCAGTTTAACCCGTATTGCGCGCTCGCTAAGGGTTATTGCGTCGTTTCCATTACCCCAGCGATTGTCTCGGAGGGTGCGCGGCTGTGACGCAGTTTCCTCCATTGTTCTTGTGTTTATTTGACGTTTATTTGTCGCCGGAAAAGCAATTCACTTGTAACGAAACGTTTTATTGCGTTTAAAGCGCGTTCACTTAAAGGGCGACTCTTACCTTGTCTTTATCTCACTTAACACTTGCCCTTGCGATTTAATTAAACTTAATATTTTTTCTATTTGATGAAGTAACGAATAACGTGCACGTCGTCTTGTAACATAAGATTGTGTCTTATTACTTCAGTAATTTCACCAGCTACAATATCTTTCAAACCGGATCACGTTAATGTTTGCACACTGCTGTTTAACAGGACTACGCGTTGCGGTAGTACTTTTTTTTTTTATGGGAAAATCTTGCATTGGATACACTTGTGCTGTCGGGGCAACAGACGAGTTATGCCGCACTGTTACCAGCTAAAACCCCACGGTTCCTCACTCAGCGCATTTGGCCGGAAACACGGGAACGCTTTCGCACACAACCGTGGTTCCGACAGCGGGAAGCCTTGATGAGACCACGTTTCGGGGTGGAGCTACTGCTCATAGCATCTGTTACGGGAGTTGGAAACCGTAAAGTATCCTTTGACGCCTCGGTCTCTGCCTGCGGATTGAGAGACGGGTGTTTATTTCACGCTGCCTATCTGCAACCTCTTTCTGCAGCATTATTTCCTCACAGAAGACCACCACGGCGTACTATGACCTTTGACTTCTTGGCTTTATTAAAGCCTGACCATGGCTGAGAGGTCATGCCCCGCAACAGCAATGTGTTCTTGGCGCTGGACATCCCGTGACTGTGGTACATGATACAGATGGTCTTTGGTAACAGAGACCTACCCTGTGGTATTATTTTTCTTTTCATTGCTGTCGTTTAGATGTAATAATAATATATTATTATTACTTACTACTGTTCAGGTTAAAGGGATGTGCAAGTTAATAAATGGAAAATTTTGATTGTAATAGTTAAATATTCTTCTCTCTTTTTATGTAGTTGGTTAAAAAGACACCGCTGATATCTGTATCGCGCGGTAGTTTCATTAAACATGCCTCCGTACAATAAATATGTATGCACAGCACCACCGCCGCCTGGCGCGGTGCGTCGCCTCTGTTGTGACTATCAGCATCAGCGGCTGATTGGAGCGGAGATTGCGTCCGAGCCGGGAGCGCGCCGGGGTAACAGGGTAAACAATATGAGATTATTTCCCGACAGCACGTTAATTGCTTTTGTGAAGGCTTCAGATATTGTGCTGTGGTCGGTTACGTTACATATGTGTATTACAGTTTACTTCTACGAACTTATTATGATTGTAGTTTTGTGATATACCAGCTGGTACCAATGCAGTTTGAGGAGTTACGTGCCGGTATGGTGTTTGTCCATCAGATATTATTTCCACTTATCGTTTGTTTCAAACAGTAAAATACTCGTAAGCTCTTTTAGTTAAAACTATTTCTGACGAATACAACGGTCGGGGAAACTACTAGTTTGATTATGCCATGAAGACGGGGTCCGCGAGTTCAAGATCAGTTGAGCTGAGCAAGCGATGTACATCAACAGAGAATAGAGATCTACACGATTGTTCCAATTTGCCGTGTAATATCGGAAGCTATCTCTCAGTTTTAGTAAGTGGGTAGCTTGTGTCGAGAATTAAATCAAAGTCGAAAAAAATCTAAATATCGTCGCTTTAGTACAACTTAGTTCTATTGCACATTCCTACACAAAGAATAGCCTTTAATAAAACGTATGAGTGGCCTCAATACTGAGCAGGCTGGCCGAAGCTTGTCTAGGCACCACCGTAGCACCTTTATGGAGCTGATGAATAGTATTATACAAATATTACTACATTCCGGCATGAAGAGGGTTGTAGCTAGTGAAAATACTGGGTCAAAGGGTGGTGTTGTGTATACCATTCTAACTAGCGCCACTTATCATCAGACGAACGTCCCGCCGCTCTTGGCGCTTCGTTGAGTAAAAAAAAGTGTACTTCACTATAGCAGACATTGACAAGTTGTAACTAAGTAATCGCCTATTTTTGTTTTGCGAAACGGGATGAGGTGTTCGCGTCACGCGGCTCATACCTTTTGTAACTGTTAGATCCTGTTAGTTCTTGTAAAAATTGCTTTTGTCCAATACTTATTTACGATCTTATCCCTGTTTATGTTATTGTTATAAAATAAAACAGCGTCGTGTGGTCTGATTGTAGATCATTTGAAGAATTCGCGAACAGTCCACCCCTCCGCGGACGCGACCTAACGCTCCGGTTGTACAACTTCATGAAAACAGTTAAAACTGTAGTAAAATCACCAAATCTCCTCCACCTGATCCAAACTGACGCGGCCGCCAGTTAAATGATCCATCGGGGCGTGTGTGTTTGTATCGTAAACTTGTTTTATAGTGGCAAAGGTCCGTCGTTATTACTCCGCCTAACATGGGGATTGTATTAGTAGATGATGCAAAATAGAAGCTTTATGTGTTTTAAGGAAAAGATTAGCTTTTTTTATTTGTTATTACATCGGTGTAAATATTGAAATGTTTCGTAACATCAGCTCGTGTAATCAGAGTCGGTTCAAAGATAATTCGGTAGCTTTACCCAGTGCGCGCGCGCAGTTCAAAGAAAACAAATACGAGCACATGTCGTGCTTACAACCACCAGCTTTAGTTGCTGCTCGCAGAATAAAGTATGCAGTTTTAAAATTTACTGAACTATTGTAGAGTAAACTTTTATTTAAAAAAAAAGGCTCACACTATAAAAATCTATCGTAAAGATGTGTCCGTCTTTCAGGAATAGACTCTCTGTATTTTTATAGTCTTACTAAATGATAGACATCTAAAAGTATCGAAATACATTTTAATGAAACAGACATGAGTTTGTGGTGAACACAATACCAACCCAAAATACTCTGACTGTAACACAAACACATGCGTCTAACTTTACATGAAGTAAGTCTTTGTGAAAGCTAGACGGTTTGAGCTTAACGTTTATGTTTAGCAATTGTAAAGACAGTCGTTGCACTCATCACACTCACAGGCCTGTCCAGTCCACGAGGCCAGCCCTCCGCAGCCCCCGAGTGATACTTGTGTGGCTACGCTTCTATTTTGGCCGGTTAATCATAAGAGCTCACGTCGCAAACTGGAGCCGGACGTAACGACTGTTACTAAATTTCTTGGGATTATTTGATTAAATAGACATGAAAATATAAACTGATAACGTCATTTGATTGTCAAGCGTTCCGGTACCGATAGTCGAACCCTTAGTATGTTTTTGTCATCAGTACAGTGGATGGGACGGTTGTGAAATGCGGCGGGTTCCGTCCGGACTTCGCGCCACAAACGTTACTATTTCCGTACCGCGACGGTCAACAGACGGAGCGCGCTGCTCCGCTTTGTGTGTTAGTTCCGCTTGTGGTGAGAATGAATGTCGACTGTTCCAGGTTCGAGTCCTATGTGGGTGTTGTCGTGCATCAATCCCGCGCATGGTGTAATTATTACTTACCATTACAGAGTTGATTCTAGTAACGTTGATAGCTTTCAAAATGCATTTCAAGCTGTCAGGTTACTCTTGTCAATAGCAATTGATCTATAACAACAGGCCGTGGATCCGGGTCCGCGGGCCGAGTATCAGATGAGGTGTAACAGTCGAAATATCTTGCAAGCGCGCTTACATCTGCAGAATGTAGTAACTTATAACAATGTTTAATGACGGTGATGTAGAATGTTTTACAATTCACCACATTACCTTATTGCCGGCGATGGAACTACTTGTGCTTGTGCCTGACTTTTACAAAAATTTAAAGATCCTTTCAAACATAACTCGCTCATTGTGCATCAGTAGTGTGCGAACCTCCGAATGTTCAGAATAAAGATGTATCTCTTCGGTTGCTGAAAAAGAATATTATTTACTTGTGTGCGTGGGGTGTGGGGTTTTAAGTGGATGGTTACAAGGCTAGAGGAAGACCTAAGAAAGTGTTTATGGATTGTGCGAAAGATGACATGTGTGAGAAGAGTGTGAATTCGGATATGACGGCTGATAGAGGGTGGAAGAGAAGTTCATACTGTGCCGAGCCCACATAGCTGGGAAAAGGGCATGAGGAAGGAAGATTTGTGTACTTGGGGTGTGGGGTACGTCGCGCGACTCAACACTACGGGTGCGCGCTGAAACAATTTCAAGATCAAAGCTTTACTGAAGCCATGGTTCGCGCGCGCGCGCACCCGGGGCTCGAGTCTAAATTATTTTGTGTAGTAATCGAGTCGATTTTCACTTGGCAACATACCAAGTGTACTTCTTAGAACATAAAACAAACTATAAAAAAGGCTCTGTAATTATCTAAATAAAACCAAGTCACAAGCCGAGATTAGCTTTTTACAACAAAAGTTCGTGTTATATAGTTATTGGCATCCCAATAAACGTTTGAAGGTTTTTAATAAATAACATAGGTGAATTATTTAGATTTCTTCTTCATCTTTTTGCTAGAAAAAGTCTTTCTGCTAGTAAAAGAAAATTATGTTCAGATCTAAAAATAATAAAGTTCAGACTCTCAATATAACACTGAACACCCGATCTTGTTCTAGATATTCAGTGTACATGTCCACACATCGCAGGGGTTTTTGCATGCAAGTTTACCAGCTGAGAATATTCTGGAATATATGTTATTGACGGTCCGTTTGCGTGGTGTTTTAGTGATTTTTGGTCGTATGAGCGGTCCGTCGCCGCTCGACGCGTGCCGCTTCCAGCGCCGCTCGACGCGTGCCGCTTCCAGCGCGCGGTCGCGAGGCGCACGCGGGGAACACTCGCTGAATCATCAGTGTAACGCGGATGATGGACACGCTCGTCCGGAATTTAGTGCCGCGTTTATTTTGGTCTACTAAAGATATCTGAAAACTATGTGCGGTGACATAGCACTTATTAAAACGTGAAGCGCTAAGTGCAGCTCTGCGAGAAACTGCGTTCATACGGCGCGTAATGGACGGGAGCCGTGCGGGAGCCGTGCGGGAGATATATTGAACGGCTTCTGACCGAGACATCCGGCGGCAATAACTACTGAACGATCTGAAATATACTTTTTGGACACTAACTCTTTACACAAATGTATTCCTAAGTAACGACTGTACTTATTTTCATTTTCGTAACGTTGTTAGTAAGTAATTATTTTTTTTTAATTTTAAAGTAATTTAGATGTATTATTAATATTGATCAACACGTTAGTCTCGTCGCACCATAAGCACACAATCTTCATTCACAGAAAGTATGTATTCAGTTAATGGTACAATTAACTAAACATATTTATGGCTGTTTAACTATCGAGGAGCTGCAAAAGCACACGTCTGCAACGAGCCCTGGATTTATGGACTTCGTATCATTGAGTTCATACTGAAAATAAAGACATCGAGTGTAGCCGCCGTGACCTACTTCCGGCCGGTACGTTTGACGAGGCGGACCTTGACTGGCTTTATGATCCCGACAGCGCGGCTGAGTCAGCGCGCACCGTCAGTACTCAGGCTTATCTCCGCGCGTTACACACTTCATATCGAATTCCACTGGAACAGGTGCCCCGTGTTAAAACCTCGTAAATATAACCTGAGTACACCCAAAGGGCTGTTAACAGCAAGTCTCCATTGAAGCTGCGATGGAGTGATGCCAAATGAGTCACACTGTCCTCAGGGTTCCCCCGGTTTGACTCACACGTATCCGCTCTTCAATTAGCGCATCTAATTTTTTAACCGAAGGGTTACTTTTCCCTGCTCTCACGCGAAATCCTGTCGCGTAGTCGGTATTCCTGGACTGGAGCAATTGGCTCGGAGACAACTTATTGTGTTTGGCTGGCACGTGACAACGCCAGCGATGTTTATGTTAAATGTCTTTATTGATGGTTATTGTAATCTCTCAAAATAGAGGTTGATAATGGATTAAATGGCTCTATAAACACTTATTACTGGTAACAAAGTAATACAGAATTTCACTCAGAATTTATCAACGTACGATCACAGTAGTGAATGTAACGCAAAAGGACAAAGTCTCGATTTCCCAGTTTCTATTTAACCTAGGTTTAGCTTTGCATCAGATCTGCCTAGTTTAATTTTTAAGTCTAAGGGAAGAGTCGCTCGCGGCGACCTGGTGGAATTAATTATTAACTGCTCTTCATTGCTCGGTGCGCTACAAAAGAGTCCATTTTAGCAGGGACACACGTGGGCTGTTTGCACGGGGCGCGCAGTCTAGACGGGGCGGGGATGGGTTACCGCCGATGCGTTTAACATCAGAGGGTCAGCCGGTCCCACGTCAGAGGGAGGAGAAGGGTTTTAATAACGGATTAGCATTTTTGGCAGTACCGATTAATTGAACAGTTTGACTACAGAATTGCGAAAAGGAATTTATTACCGTTTCCAGAGATTCCTTTTTTTCCTCGGTCCCAGTTACGGGCGAAGGGGTGCTTTGTTATGCCTTTTTCTTTCTGTTCTATTATGTTATATTTTCCATATTTTTTTAAACATTCTCTACGTAATTCTTTATTTCTCCCATTTTCTTTCATATATTATTTTATTTCTGTACCATTTCCTCTGCCACACGAATACGTCGCCTCTCGCACTCCAATCACCGCTTCTACAGTGTTAACTAATTCTTATAGTCTTGTTACATTTCATTTACATTTTAATCTATTCTGTTACCGAGATACATCGATATCTGTGCCGGAGGCTGACAAACAGTACGGTGTAGACTTACAGTGTTCCGGTTTGACGGATGTCGTAGCTAGTGAAATTGCTGGGGTAACGAGCCTCGAGACATGTTACGTGTCGAGGCGACGAGCGCAATGTTGTGCAGTGTGGGTATACAGTGCAGGCAGTGTACCGTCCGGCTCGACTAGTGATTTCTTAAATTAACAAAGAGTATATTGTGTATATAATAGTTATATATTTCTTCAATTATAGTACATTTTGACAGGCGATAAGTATCTTTTGTCATAGAGCATGTTCGGATCTCCCAGCAGCCCGCATTGGGACAGCGTGGTGGAAAATGGCCCAAACCCAACTATATGAACCACATCGAACGTCGGTCTATGTGGGAATCTTTGGAGGAGGTTTATGTCCAGCAGTGGACTTCTATCGGCTGATAATGACGATGATTATGTGTATAATGATTGCAGCGACTCATTCTAGTACCTAGCTGTTGTGTGAAAGTGTGTTGTTCAGGTTTGAGATGCGCTGTAACGAGGAGTAATGTCTGCAGTAAACGTGTGGGGCACTGCTTGATACCCTCAACGGATAGCTAACAAGCAGGATCATATTTGTCCATCTCTTGTATAAATATCATAGGTATGCGTTATTGATATCATAGAATTTGTTATAGAGATCAGATGGTAGATTACAAAAGTTCTTTATGAGTGTAGTCCGGTGTGGAGGCCGTCCGATCATAGTCTAATTGTTTCGAATACAAGTAGTGATTTATTGCCGTGGAGTACATTTGGTAATATAAATAAAATTATTAAACATGTTCACCTGTTGAGTGTTGTATATTGGTGATCAGCACCACGTCGGCAAAGGTCGTTGTCTGCACACACACACACAACACGCTGCGCTAGTGCGTATTGACATGCGCATGCGCATCGGATGCACATCATATTTATTATCACTGCTTTTTCAGTGCTGGATATAGGCCTTCTCCAACGATCTACAAGTTTGTAGGGGTTCATTGGCTTTAGTCCTGCGTTGTTGACTCCTCACACTCATCATATTATTATAATATTAGTTTGGCAAATATCTCCCTTCCGTTTTTTTGCTCTTTATTCAATGCTTTATAAAAAGTGTTACAGTGATCGGATTTAGTTCAAATATGCGCCGTTTTGTTCGATAATCTGTTTCCATCTAGACGGCAACTTCATAATACATTCCTCGTAGAAGCCCCCCTCCTTATTTGCGAAGAACTCGGACAGCCACTTTTCACAAGCCTCTTTTGAGTTCAACTTTACACCACCAAGGGCGTTCACCATGGACAGGAACAGGTGGTAATCACTTGGCGCTATGTCCGGGCTATATGGTGGATGCGATAAAACCTCCCATCCGAGCTCCCGTAGCTTCTGACGAGTCATCAACGAAGTGTGTGGTCTGGCGTTGTACTGGTGGAACATTACACCCTTCCTGTTGGCCAATTCTGGACGCTTCTGGTCGATCGCCTGCTTCAAGCGGTCCAGTTGTTCGCAGTAGATGGTAGAATTAAGCGTCTGGCCATATGGGAGCAGCTCATAGTGGATGATTCCCTTCCAATCCCACCAAACACACAGCAAAACCTTCCTGGCCGTCAATCCCGGCTTGGCCGCTCGACCACGACCGTTTTCGCTTGATATTGTCGTATGTGATCCATTTTTCGTCGCCAGTCACCATCCGCTTAAAGAATGGGTCGAGTTCGTTCCGTTTCAGCAGCATATCGCAGGCGTTGATTCGGTCCAGAAGGTTTTTTTTGCGTCAAATCATGCGGCACCCAAACATCAAGCTTTTTTTTGTATCCAGCCTTCTGCAGATGGTTTAAAATGGTTTGGTGACTAACTCCCATCTCCTGGGCGATGTCACGAGATGCCACATGCCGGTCTAACTCGATGTAGTCCATGATTTGATCGGTATTTGTCGTCACTGGTCTTCCGCCGGCTGGCTTATCCATGGTGTCGTTTTCACCGGCTCTGAATCGTCGAAACCATTCCTCCGCGGTTCGAAGTGATAGAGTACCATCCCCCAAAACACCATTAATCTCACGGAACGTTTCTCTAGCGGATTTGCCTTTAACGAAGGAAAACTTTAAAATAGCGCGTTTTCGGCGTTAGTGAACTCAATGTTTACACGTCTATAGCTGTTGAACGCAATATCCAAACTAATTATGCATAGCGTCGTTTTGTAGGTTATGTCAAGACCTTTCAAATTATGTATAGTATTGCCAGATACGAGCTCTGTAGCGCTTTGTATATAGCCGCGAAATTCAAAAGACAAAAAGGCGGAAGGGAGATATTTTCCAACCTTATATATTGCGTTTGAATGGAAAACTTTTGAACGGAAAACGGACTGGCAGCGGGCGGGCAAGTGCGCTCGCGCAAGCGAACAAGCGTTGCCTTTTTGTAAACGATGATTACTCGCAGCGCTCGCTACCGTCCAATAACTACACTACAGAATATATAATAAAAGAATAAAAAAACCTTAAATCACTTTAAACCGCAAAGTATCAAATAAGTGACAACTACAATGAAGGGACCAAGTTAACTGTCCCTAGCCTAGTAAGTTCTAAGCAAGAAACGATAAAACTGGCTTTATCGTTTCTTTGGAAATGAGATTTTCGCAGATATACATGGGTAGAAATATTATATTATATGTAAGTTTATGTATCCGGAGCGGAGCCTTGCTCTGTATTTTCAAATATTGCAATATTATCTAGCGTTTCATTATCATTGACAGAGGTATCCCCTGCGATCAAGTACGTTTTGCTCGTTTCGTAGCTTTGTGACATAAAAATTATATTACCGATGCTAATTATAAATTAGAGTAGATAAATTATTTCACTATGTATATGAACACATATATTGTTATACGGCCTTTGGAAAAACCCATTGCTACGAATTCGCGAGCAGTCGCTCCAGCTTTATTTGTATACATAAAGCTTTCTATTGCGCTTCTGACTAATTATGTATTACGGCCATTAGTTAAATGTTATGTGGAGGCAATCTGTGCCGTTGTCGGGGATGTGCTGGAGCTGGACTGAAGGTTGCGGAGCACACGACAAAAACGTATGCAGGGAAATAAACGTAGCAAGGCACACGTAGCGTAAGCATGCCATAAAGCAGTGAAGGTTCTAACCCGACAAAATTTGTCTTAACCTTTGTACAGCGAGGTTTCCTTCATGTAAAAATAGGCAATAATCCGTAATGCCTATACAGTACATATTTTTTCAACTATACGAGCAGGATATATGTCACTTCTATAACAATAAAGCGCTAGTCAAAATGTCATATATATATAACAATATAAAATCTTTAAATCCAGGGCACAGACGTTACTGATATTTGTATTGTGTACTTGGAATGCGGTATCAGCGCGTTGAACAGTTTATTTTGCTGACGGTGGTGCATTGGTGCATTGGTGCAGAGCATTAGGTTATTGGTGTTTGGGTACCGAGCGCTGACGCCATTTATTCTCATTACAGATATCGTATATTACATTTATAATATAACTTGAACGATTGGTAATTGCGGGAGTGTTTATACACAACTATGTGCGTGTTAAAGAACTTCGAGTGACTAAGTTGTGTATCACAATCACTTGACAACGCTGAAGTAGTGGCTGTGTGAGCATTGCGGGATTATTTATGTGTTTAAGGGTTTCCAAACAACTACTCAAGGTACGCAAGCCAACCTCGCCTGCTCGTGGGGGTAATCAACGAACGAGGCTCTAGCGTCTACCAACGCGCATTGGGCCAGCGTGGTGGGAAATGGCCCAAATCCCCTCATATGATCCCCTACAAAACGACGTCCCCTGATGCGCGGCGATGTAAGCAGCGCAAGACCAATCGATATGAGGGTTTTTGGGGGAGGCCTATGTCCAGTAGTGGACGTCTATTGGCTAATGATGATGATGATGATTTATATTTCAGTGCGTTTCTTTGTGTATCTGTCTGTCTGTATACATTTGTGTTTGCGGGCGTGCAGACCAATACTCGGCCAAATCACTGCACATCCGTACTATGTAATGATGAAACACACAGGCTCCCTTGTAAAGAAGCGTGTCCGGTGACGCTGACGCGCAGCAGCAGCGCGCGCCGCGCCCTGTATTTAGACAGGTGGTGCTGGTGCTGGTGCCGGTGCTGGTGCTGCGATTACGTCGCTACACTCTACGCCGGCGCGTTATAATAAAATACATCATAAAAATTTATGCGATTTTATATATCATCTACACGGCGATAAAAGTTTTTTTCCGCGACTGCTCTGATGGTCTGCTTTACATATTTTCGGACGGCGACGTGAATTATACACTTGTGGACCTAACACGTGCCGGTGGTAGACACGCGTAGACGGATCTATAACAAACTTGATGGTATTTAGATGTATACAAATTTTCATCTTCAAACTGTAAAACTGTACTACTACTCGTTTAGCTTGTAAGAGGGCAAGATAAAAGTTACTAAGATATTAGGTTTGATTATTATAAACAAAAATGCCCTAACTCTATGTAGCGCTTTGTTTATATCAACATTTATATTTAGTTCTACGACATCATGCGTTTGTTTGCCGTGCCCTTGCTCTGATCGCATGGGCAGATTTTTTATTGCTGAAGTGTTTAGCCTGAATTCCTAAAATAGGAAGGGCAGGTCCTTCACGCTTTATTATCCTTCACAACACCGCCGGGCCAAAAGCGGCCCGCGCCCGGCGGCCAGGCGCAGGCCGGCCGCGCGGCGCCGCAGGATCTTGTTACGTTGTTGTATTCATTTGAGATAAACTTTAATTTGTTTATTGAGCCGTTATTCAAACAAATAAACGTTGAAATGTTTATGTGTAAAGTATAATTATTTTGGCTGTTTTTTGACAGAGGCCTCGTCTAAACATTTCCATACGATTTACACGCTTACTACGGCTTTCCACATTCACTCCAAAACAGCAACTTCTTATCGTCCTCCGATCTTCTTCCTTATCTCTCTTTTTGCTATTTCTTAAGAACTATTCCGTAATCATTTTGGTCCACTTTTCTTGAAAGTCTCCTAACACCGCATGTGTCCACCGCCATTTCAGCTTTAGCAATGTACTATGTATACATCATCAACTTCTTCTTCCTCCTGCTCTCTTCCCATCTACGTGGGGTCGGCACAGTATGTACTTCTCTACCATATCCCTCTGTCAGTCGTCAGATCTAAATTTATATTCTTCTTACACATGTCATAGATCAACTATTTATTATTATTATTATTTAATCTTGTCGTATAGAGGTAGCAGGTATCTGTCGCCGGGGGTCTGACGGCTGGCGCTGTGCTGCCGCTGTCAGCTAGTTTATTTGTATGGGTTACATAAATTGTGTACCATCGTGGCTGAGATGATCATGTTTTCCGCTCCGGAATATCTTGCACGTTTCACGAGGTCGCCGCGCGTGCGGTTTTATTGCCGCGCGTTTTACGATAAAGAATATAAAGTAACGTTACCTCGCGTACGATTACGCACCTCGCAGTTGTTATTGATCGTAGGGTGGCAATAGATACGCAAACAAACCCTTACCGACACCTTTCCGCATTGTTAAATACATTAGGTTGACTTGAAGTGATCAAGCACTTGACGTTTCTTATAACAAATTATCTTCTCCGTGACAAGTAACGACAAGATTAACAGGACATTCCCATGTTGATGGTGCCCCGTTGTAGCCAGCGCCGCGCCTCTTAGATGTTTCAATCTAAATGCTGTGACCGTGGTCTGTGGCTTGAATCGGAAAAACGTTCTTTAGAACATAATAATATTTATTTCGTTCGCACATAACTGTCAAGCTATTATTGTTGCGTTCGTTTTGTACAAATGTATGGCAGTAGGCGTTGCATAGTGCAGGGAAGCCGTACCCCGAGCGCGCGGCTCGTCGGGGCTTTGTATAATAATATATCTATATGTGTAGCGTACATGAGCCCATTAATGTAATATAGAGAAAATGTAGATCCATACCCACTGTGTATGTATTATTGTTGCAGTCGTTCACTTGCTTGTAAAAGCAGTAATAATTATTGTTATAACTAAGCTATCTCACGGTTGCCGTCGTGTCGTGCTGGATCATTAAAGTTAAAATGTTTGTGCAGCACTAGCATTAGTTAGGAGACGGATATTACACTGTTCGCTATTACGCGAACGCTGGTGTACTCGGAGCCCGGCGTATACCTAACTATATACACCTAATTTAATAAGGGCACGGCATACAGCGGGCAACACAGCACGGGCGGCTCTTATTTGCTAACGCTTTGATCACACGACAGATTGCATCCCGAGGGCGACCGGTGGTGGCAGCAGGAGGGGGTGGGAGCCGTGTCGGGGTGAAGTTGACCGGTCACGTTCGGGGGTTAGGGTTAAATCGGACGCGTTCCACTGTGAAATCGGACACACGTGGGTTAAGGTTTTATTTTGTTGTTTTTATACAAAGCGATGAGAGGACGAGCACACGATTAATTATCTTAATTTGACCGCCAGTTTAAAACAGCTTACTCCGGTAATGGTGATAGTTAACCAGACAGCATTTACTTAAATATTATTTTAACCAAGTTTCAGGAGTGAATTGAATGTTATTGTAATACTATCGCTATACATATATATTATAACAAAGTAATAAAGGATAAATATTTGTATGTTTGTTAATATTAAAATACATCCGGTTTTTTAAACGGAAAGCTTCACTTTAGGAACGGGACATGAACTGGATTAATTGAAATCTATTCAGTAATGAATTTATATAAACTAATCCATGCACTAGGCCATCCCCGACGTAATCTCCTGGGGTTGGTGCGCAGCGCCGGCAGATCCACAGTCGGACGCGCATCCCCCGGGCGCCAGGGATGATCCCCTGATGCCCAGTGATTGTTATTCACAACGGATTAGGTTGAATGATCCCACTTGTGTCATACCATTATTATATATATGTGTATATTTGATTATAGCCTAGATTATTTATATATGTGTGTAATGTGTGGTAACGTGTATATCAGTCTGTGAGTAAGCATCGATGACGCGCAAGCACTCATAGATAATAGTGTTTTTGCGCTTTTAGTAGACGGCCGATGGATACACGGAAAAATATTTGTAACATAAATATCGCAAAACTCACGTCAAGGACACGTTATTTTCTATATGTCATATTTGTTTGTTGTAAACATATATACTGGTTCATATTCACAGCTTGTTTGTGCGCGAACTGACGTACACATTACCAATGTAATTCATCACAAAAATAAATATGTCGGTGACTACAGCGCTAATATATATATATGAGCCTTCAACTTAAATAATACTATAAAGAAGTTTTAAAGCCTTATCGGGTTCACGGTTTCAGGATCTAAAATCCATGAGCTAAGCGTAACATATCAATTCTAACGAAACACGTAATGAAAATACTAAAAATGTCCCTGATCTCAGTTCGCGCAGCAAAACTCATGCCTAGGCATAGGTAGAACAAATCTACTGAAAGTGATACAAATCTACTTCATGAGTTATAGCCTAGATTGTAACTCATGAGGTAGATTTTTTGGATATAACTTAGTTAATAATTAAAAAATTCTCCGTTTAAACATTTTAAACAACTTTCACTGTTGTGTCTGTTGTGGTGATACTTACCCAGATTGTATCCGGCACTAGAAATGACAGTTGGTAAAGCTAGTTTTTGGAGTTACCGCACTGATTTGAAAAATCATTATTACATATAATATTGCAAAGCTTCAGGAAATTTAAAAGCTCCGAGAAGTTGTTTATTAAACACGCAGTAGATCGTTTTGCATGGACATCGACGTAATTCCGCGCAAACACTCGGCGGTGGTCAGTCGTGAGTGATATAGTGAAGTGAAGGTGTAGCGTGGTGCGGCGTGGTGTGGTGTGGTGTGGTGGGCATGCAAGCGATGGCGCTCGTGTTGCCATGAGCGACGCGGGCGAGGCCTGCGGGGTGCGGCGCAGGCGCAGCATCAAGCGGCTACTGCGCAGTCTCACTGCCGATAAGCTGCAGTCAGGTAAACCGGCCTCAGTGTGCCTCCTATGCAACCAATACACGAACAAGTACAATAGCACGCAAGATTCGTTGCCTGTGTTCAGTTTCCAGAAACCATCTAAGTACCACAGCCAATCAGTACTGTGTAAATATTATTGTACCAGTTGAAAGGTGCTGTAGCTAATGAAATTATTCAGGTAACGAGACCTAAAATCCTTTATCTTAATGCGACGAGCAAAATATTGTCAGTGTACAACATCCTAACTCAAATTTCTTATGAGCATGCGTATCCCTTGCTATTAAGTGAAAGTCTCGCTGGTATCATTGCTCCGACGGTAGCGGTAGCTGTCTCCGTTGGCGGTGCCTTACCATTACGCGAGTTGCTTCTTCGTTTATTTAATTTACATATAAATAATGTTCATAAATATTACTAGTTAACATTAAACAACGTAAAACAACCTCTTAATGTTTATGAGGTAGCCAAGACAGCTGAAGTAAGGCGCAGTAACTTCGTCCGAGGTGCAGCGATTAAGCCACAGTCTCTTTTAACCGGAAAGAATTTGATGATTCCAAACGCCCAAAAAAGTTGTATGGTCGCCTGTGCTCACGCTTAACCTATCATGGGCGGGATTCATTACGACTCTTGTCTTCATGATGATGATGATGATGCAGTGTCGGACCGGTATGCAAACATGTTGTACATGTCCGACAAGATTCAGTTCGTACGCGAGCATTGAATGAAGCAATACCGCTGAATGAACTCGAGTAAATAAACACAGCAGCGGACATAAGCGATGAGATAAATATGGCGACGCGAAACTACCGGATGTATGTATGTATATATATATATATGTAGTGGAGACGTTAGGTAATGCTACGCGTGCACGAGGCCGCGTGAGGATTGTACACTATTCTCATCTGACAAGAGACACTTTTACAGCAACCCTTTCAGGTACAACTTGTGTCGACCACGTGTCGACACATTAGACTGGGAAGAAGTGTGTAACACGAACAGAATATGAAAGTTGGAATAGAAAGAAAGATGAGGATGACTAAATAAATTGTACTGATGGTAAATGCTATAGTAAAATAAAGGCCCTGACCCACCACACACACGGGAAATTTATAAAAATATATTAGTCAATATATCCAGGGACTCCAAGGTCTATACGCCTTTCACTGGCGGTGGGTCTCTGTTGCCGGAGACCCGTCTAGATAGGTACCACCGCAGCGCCAGTTTCCACCACAAAAAAATACTGAGCGTACATCGCTGTGTTTCGGTTTGACGGGTGCTCTAGCTAGTGAAATTACTGAGGTAACGAGACAACATCTTATGTCTCAAGGCGACGAGCGTTATGTAGTGCTGTGTGTATCGTATCATCCTAACTAGCACCACGTTGTTATGGGCAGGCGTATCAGCATCAAGTGAACTCCTTGGTCGTCTCGTCTTTTAACGTCCCGCTCGTAGCGTCGGTGCCATCAGGTGCCACCTCAGTGCTGTGAAATAATGTTTCTAAATTTTATATAGTGTTCGAGAAGTAATCAGTTCAGTAAGAGATCCTTAAAAATATTTCTTAATGTCATATCAAAGATAAAATATATCACGTTTATATCTTTTTCGGATTAGTAGATTTTTAGATAAGTTCCAAATTAATTACTAACCTACTATAGCTAACAAGATATACAGAATCTTGTTACTATATCTAACACTCTTTAAACGCAGCACACTACTGTTCGGCTGCAGGCGACCTGCACGGTTTCCCGCAAGGGAGACCTGCCACCGGTAACTTTATACGGCTCCAAGTTTACTGGAGATTTTCCACCGCTGCCGCCGACCTCGAAACCGTCTCAGCAAGAGTTACTGCGCTGTTAATCTACTCACGATTCACCGATGCACCTGCTTTTTGTTTTATCAACAAACAGTTTCTATTCGGATGTTTATTTACTTGTCTATCCGTAATAGTACAACGTAAACAGCGCTACATTGTGACTGACTGGCGCGGCGCTGGCGGTAAGCGCCTCGCCACAATCCACATCACGCATCTATGATATACAACAAAATTTGTTTCAATTGTGTGTGATTTTTTTGTTGTGATTTTAATTGATTAACCAAGCTGCCAAAAGCTTGATTTCAATATATAAACTAAAACAGACTATTCCTTTAAGGGTCGTGTTTGTGTTAGGGAAAGGTTGCATGTTCACTCACCCGAGAGCGCGGAATGTTGACGGATTTATACGACCTCGGATGTACTAAGATATTTTGGATGATCACGTGCCTCCAGTGCTTACGCAGGGTACGAGGGAAGAATGACGCGAGGCGCGCTGCCGTCAGCAAGCCATCAAACAGAAGTGTACAGTGACGTCACTCGGCCCTCACTGCCGCGCGCGTGATCTTTGGCGAGACTGCGCCAATATCTTACACGTCCCAGCGGAAAAGGAGATGTTAAAGATTTTCTTGGTCGCTTTACTGTTTCCATAGTGTTCTCTATTCTGACAGCCTCGTTTACCTGCGGGCCGGTAACCGGACACATTCGTGCAGGGCAGCGCCTGTTGCAGCCTTCATTAGATCCGTCTATCTCACCAGAAACCCTCCCCGCGATCTTACTCGTTCCAATTTCCCATGTATAATAAGATATTCTATAAAGTCACACTTGCTAATAGCTTAATTTTAAGAATTACAAGAATGAAGATATCTTTTTATATCTATTTCTTCCGTGTCGTAGCTCTTAAATAACTGGTCCGACTCTAACCTGGTTTAGTTTCAAAGGTACTCGATACTTCGAGGAGCCATTTACAAATATAAGCTTCCGTTAGTTTGTGCTGCAAGTATACAATATATTTAAATTGTTTTCGATATAAGTAAGACCGCCGCGTACCCCATTCGAAGAGAAGGTGCCCTCTCGAGTAATGTTAGTACTCATAAGTACTAACATTATTCACGTCTATATTTTTTTCCATCCCGGAGTATTTTCGTGTAATAATAAATCAAGCTTTGGAGTGGTTTTATGGCCGATTTAAACTTTCATTTGGATGTAAAAAGCCTGAAGTGGACTTATTTCAGGCAATCAGGTCACCCAGTTGATACTCAATGTGTATCCCCTTATAATGGAATTGAATGTCTGCCTTTAAATTGTTTAATGGTGTACTTTATGTTTGCAGCCTTATTGTCCGCCTTCAGGCGAAAGTCCCCACTTTCCTTTTCCACGCCTGTCGATCTGTTGCTGTTCGCTTACACCCACCACCAGCTAGTAGACCAGTGTTTTCTTTCCACCATTGGGATGTTCCTTTTCTGTGGGTGTTTGCACAGGTATAACTTTACAATGCATTTCAACCAATGATTGTAATCTCTACTTCATCCTCTCAATCTATTACCACGTCTCAAACTTTCACATCCTTTTAGATCCAGTCGATGTTTCTTGTTCTTGATCGTGGTCAGTGCTAGGGTTGCTGTCTGAAGCGGACGACCTACTTCCACCAGTTCATGTCCTGTTCATCTCTTACGATTGTATAGAATTTAGAGGACGACGAGTGTTTAACCTGATCGGTCCATCTGGTGGTTGGTGCTCGACCGAATGAACCTTTGCGTTCGGTTTTCACAACTACAATTAATAAACTGTAACTAAAGAACACAGTCTGATCGTCCAGCACATACAACGACTCCGACTCAGTCATTAAAATTACAACGCTCTTAGGGGTGGGGGTGAGAAACACTGCGCGATTTCCGGGAGTGGCATACGTATGCGGTGCGGTTACGTACGAACAAGTGACTGACGGTTGTATGTTTAGTGGTTGGCAGTGGCTGCGCGGACGAGCAGCGACCAGGGCGGTCGGTGCTCGTCCGTGTGTTGTTTGTCCGCGCGCAATCGGCCCCGATGGCTTTTTAATTAAGCTGCATTGTCTTGCCCCAAGCCAATTGTTGCAGCCGCACACCGCACCCGCCACCCGCCACCCACTCGCACGGTCACATCTCCTTTAACACCAGAAACGAACTCGAATCGAATCGAGTAGTACCAAGTTTAGAGACAACTTGGTACTATTACGTAGGCTCCATGAGTTGCAGCCGAAACAACGAAGCCTCGCCTCGCCTCCGATATAAACGAGGAAGTAACTTCTTACAGTTCTTTTCAATTACGCGCACAGTTTAGGGTTAAATTGATATATTTTAAAATACAGTAAGTCCTGCTTGTTACTACTGCCCCTCACACTGCGTGGTAGTGTGGTGATATTCGGATATGATTATAACTCATCTGTAACAAAACAATTTGTCTCTATTTTTGTTGAAGCACGCACGTTAATACGTATAATTTTCTCCTCCTTTTCTTCTAGCTCCTCTCCTACTAGTGAAGCTTGGCGATCAGCGTGCTACAGTACTCTCTGTCTACTAATAGACGCCGGGCACTAGGGGCCTTGTTATTATTGGACTTTTCCATGCTAAATACTAGGGAATATAGTGCAGTGGTTTCCCGTTGCCGTCTGCACCAGGTCATGTAGAGGTTACTTACACCTCAAGGCTGCTGAAGCCTTATCTAACCATTTGCGGGGCCGGGTGTATGGCTGTCGTTATCCAGCAGGCGATACTGCGTCTTATTTTTCATTCTCCCCTTTTCCCCCCATATCGTATAATCTTAAAGCAGCTTAAATTTTTAATGATTTCGTGTAAAATCTGTTATCCGTTCATTGTATGCTGGTTAGATTGGATCGAGTTGCAGTGTTAGCAAGTGTTCAGCGGCTTCCTGCATTTCTGTTACTCTGACGCGTCGCGGGGTCGAGTGCGGGCGCCGCAGGGCTGCCACCGCCGGCGTATTTACGTATTGCCATAAATATGCAGAACAAAACATTATTCTTATTAACCATTTTTACAAAGGAGTATTTGCTATGGTACACAAGAAAAAAAAATGCACTTGTTATATGCGGTGAGTAATAACAGCAGCAACAACAACAACGGTCGAGTAAAGCAATATTTGTTTACATATTTAATAAGTACGACAAGACAGCAAACCTAAGACATACAGCCCGAAATACGAAACACAGTCTGCACCAGTCTACCTGCCTTTACAACGTGGTGCTGCTATTTAGGATGTTGTACATAGCACCATAATGCGCTCGTCGAGTGAGGTACAAAATGTTGAATACTCATTACCCCAGTAATTACACTAGCTACAGCGCTCTTCAGAACGGGACACTAATGTTTGTACACTACTTTTTGTCGGCTGCAATAGGGGCTGCCGTAGTACCTACCTACCAGCAGTATACATCAAGAACCTCGTGCAACAAAAAGGGATTCGCTCAACTGGTGTACAATCAACACTGGTTGGGGCACTAAAAGAGGAAGTACCACTACATCGTCTATTTTTGCTGACAGTGGCAGTGCCAAAATCTATCACGGTAGAAAGAGCGCTGTAGTAAAGGTGCTTTTCGCCCTGCTGCTGTCGGCAGAAATGGATGATGTGATCCTTGTATGTAGTGCTGATTGGATACCAGTGCTGCGAATCCCGCTATTTTTGAACTTTAGCAGCTCCTTATTTCATGAATCACTTGACATGTGTCGTAGTAATAGTAATAATACTTGTATCGTTTTACGATATAAACACGAGAGCGTGATGTGGATATTTGTTAAGTTTATTTACTACAGACTATTAAACATAAGCGGCGCAATGAAACATTTGCGGTAGGATCATAGCTAAGTAGATAATAAGGTCGTGCGACAACCCTGCGTTTGAATGGTGACAGTGGAGCTGCGAAGATGCTTATGAAGTCTCCTCCCGGCCGGAGCTGGCGGTGCACGCGGCGCACACGGTGCACGCGGCGCACGCGGCGCACGCGGCCGCTCGCTTGCGTTATTTGTTTATAATAAATAACCACAAGTTCACACAAGCACAAATAAAACACTTAATGTTCAGTTAAAGTTAGCCGTTAAACTGTCAGTGTATATTTGTGAATATTAAATAGTTTTGGTTATTTATTATTTCCGGTGGTATGTCCCACCCACGGCACATCAGTGAGTAATTAAAAATAGTTAATTTTCTCACACTGAACTGACATGAACGCCTGCAGCATACTCTATACTAAATATATAAATAAAATTGACCGTTCATAGATCTCTGTCGCTGAAGCACACCTAGGTACCACCGCAGCTCTTGTTACAGCCGTCGAACATTTGAGTGCAGATACTACTGTGTTCCGGTTTGAAGGGCGCTGTGGCTTACGTAATTACTGTAGTAACGAGACTCAACATCTTATTTCTCAAGCCGACGAGCACATGGTCCAGTGTATATCATCCTAACTAGCGCCACGTTGTTGTGGGTAAGCATATCACTTCCAACCGGATGAACGTCCCGCTCGTTGCGTCGCTTTGTAGGATAAAAAGAAATGTTGTTCTGATATACACGTCGCGACGTCTTAGGCTGATTGGTAGAAAATGCGTACAGCCAACCTCATTTTTGGATAATTTTTTTCATACAATTATGCATCGAGACGAGCGGCGGGACGTTCACCCGCTGGTAAGGCGATGCACTGGCCCATAGCAACGTGTTCATTTTTATTCAGTATTTCGATAAAATTTTGAAATGAGATTAATGAATAAATTCGCATTGATTGAAATATCTTTAATAAGCATACATTTGCAGAATTTATTAAGCTGCAATCGCGCTGCATGTGCTGATGAACAACGCGCACGTCATTTACACATTCATTAGGAATTTCAAACGAGTACTAATAATATTTATATCAGAAGGAACAATCTTTATATGTTATTGTATGTGTGGGGACACCCCGCCACCACAAATCGTTATATTATAGGGGGCTGTATATTTGTAAAATTTATTCCTATTATAATATTTTTTCATTATATTTTATAATAAATTGTATTGTTTTGTTTTGTTTCAGGTAAGTTACTCCGATACATGAACTGTCACTTACATCAATCCGTTTATTCCTTTAAGGTACGTAATCTCTATTTGCAAAGAAATTTGTTTTCTTTTCATCGAGCACATCTCTAACAGATAGCTCGTAAAAATTTAATAGCATCGACTCCAAATAAATTATTTTCTTTTCCGCCATCTACACGAAGAACCAGAAACAAACGATAGTTTCTCTTTTCACCGCTGGAGGGCAGCAAACAGCTGTGCATTGCTGAGTTGCTTAATATCACTACTTGCCGCTAGATGGTATATATTTTCTATTTCATAGTAAATTATTACTAAAGTATTAAAATTTTAAAATCGATATCCGTCTATTAATATTTATAAAAAAAAATATAATGGTCCCTCCACCTCGCATAATACGCCTGTAAATTTTGAGGTTATCAGCCAACCTCCACAGGCGAAGAAACATAACAGGAGAGAGTAAGCACTTTTATTTCAACTGATGGAATATTAGATGGGAAATTTTTAGAAAAACTTATCTTTGTGGAAAAAAACTGCATCTAGAAATATCATCGTCGTAAAAGCATACGTGGTGAATGTAAACATTCCGGAAAACAGATATATTGATCTTCTGTACGAATACATGTTGAATGGTTCAGACGTTTAAGTAATGGCTCAATATTATGTTTGTGTTAATTATATTGTTAACACAAAGAAGCAACAATAGTTGTGTAGGTGGCTATCAGTACGTGTAGCTGTAGCTGTAGACAGATTATCTGGCTGTCGTCTCGCTTTTGCATTGGGGGTGACCTTCCGTTTCGCGGCGGTCCCACGCTCGTGTTATTGGCTCCTGACACGCGGAAACTGAAAATGGCTCTTAAATGTTTCTTTTTCTAGATTAAGTTCCATACGCGAGAGATTTATGTACAGAACTTAAGTCGACTAGACACATTTTGATACTAACGATGACAAGTGCTAGCGGTGGCTAACGCGGTACCTGGTTCGGCGGAGGTGCCGTCAACCATTGCCGCATAGCTACTCAACATCACATGATATTGAGGTCTAGTGTTTATCTTAAGTGAGGTGTAAGGGTTCTCGCAAAACAACTCACGGAATCCAAGCCAACAACGCCTGCTCGTTGTGTACCCTGCTAATCAAAGAACGAGGCTCTTGCTCCCACCAATCTACATTGGGCGAGCGTGGTGGGAAGTGGCCCAAATCCCCCCGATATGAGTCCCTTCCCGATCGACGTGGAAATCTTTGGAGGAGGCCTATGTGCAGCAGTGGACGTCTATCGGCTGATGATGTGATAAAGTTTGTCTTATTGTACATTAAGACGTACACTTGTCTGTATGCCCGCAATACTGGTACACCTAGATGTCTCATGTAATACCTAATCGCATTCAGATGTAAGGTGTGTAGGTAGGTAGGTACCCTCGTGACTACCTGCAGTGACCTTCAACGCACGTATTCAAGTAACGTTTGCGCAACACAGCTAGGGAGCAGGAGCAGACACTGTTATGATAACGTAACAGTTTACTAACAATGAAATGTTACTTTTTATGTATAAATAAAGGTCACAACTTACAGGATAGAGTGAAATCTATAAATTCAATAAGCAATAGAGTTAGCTGAATATACATTTTTTACCAGCATTAGTTTGAAACTGTTATTGCTTTACTTATTCTCTAAAATATGCACACTTCAAAGTTGAAACTGAAACCCCTACATAACAGTAGATCTGCGTCCCGAGTATTATATAAAAAAACAATTTCAACGACTTTTGAGAACAGCTGCGCTTCCACTCGGGCAGCAGGTGTCGCGCGGGATTGTTACAGCTCCATAGTCAAATATTAAGTATAACTTAACAGCTTGTATTTAACTTTGGATTGAGAAAAAACGTAAATTGGACCATCTCTATGTAGCGCCGCAGTTTCCAAAGCTACAAATAGCAATATTTATGATATTAATAAATGATAATATGTACTAATTATTATTAGTAAACTTATTAAGTGCAAATGTGGCGCACCTCTTGTGCGCGTGCGCTCGGTCGTTGTGCTTCAGCAGCAACGCCGCGTTGCGCCTCAGGCCGTGGATCCGGGTCCACGAGCCCAGTGTCAGATGAGCTGTAAGAGCCGCTGTAGCTTGCAGCCCTGACTACAACAAGAATATAGAGCCGCGTTGCGATCGCATACGATGAAGTTCGACTCGACTGTATCGGTCAGTTCCGAATAACCGTACATCGGATCAGTTCACCTCTCGAGTGCCGACTGAACTGAAACGTCTTCCCACTTGAAGTCCGCATGTTATTTTCGCATAGTAAAAGATCTATTTTTTGTTTATTTATTTTAATTCCTCCCGAACAGTAAAAAACTCCTTCCTTAATACACAATCAAACATAAGAGCAACTGCCTATAGCTGTGTCGGCCCAGGCTCTAAGTAATCTTAACGTTTTCGGATGATAAAACCAAAAGCAATGTTTCGAGCACGAGGTCCGCTACCCCGCAGCCCCGTCCACGTTCAGCCCCCACATCCCCTGCCGCCACTGCGAGCAGGTGCGGCGCCATCTGCCAGTACAGCTGCCTCCACCGCGCCGCGATTTGACCATGCAGTCAGCTCCAACGTAATCAAGATGTTAATAAATAAGATCAGCTGATTGTTTACAAACTATTTGTTATTAATATATATAGAGCATAATCAGCTCAAACACCAGTTGATTGAGGAGTCGCAAACCTTTTTAACGATTTATTAATAACAGTCTAATGTTTAGAGAGTGCTTACACTACACCCAATCACACACAACGTTCGTCATCATCAGCATTTGTTTATCAACTGCTGAATATAGGCCTTCCCATTGGGGAATGGAGGATCGTATTTGGTGGAAGACATTGGTCTTCCACCAAATACGATCCTCATCCTTTCACATCCACTCACTTCCGACCGCCCTGATGATCACGTTCAATCATTAAAATAAATCGGCGCAGTAAGGTACGCTAAACATGATGCATCTGATTGTATAACATTGTAATTGTAATTAATATTCTTTAATTAAAATAAATTTTATAACTGTACCCTCGGGGAGGTAGTGTATAATCACACCACACCCCCCCCCCGATGCTTATCCTGACCAGCTTGCGAGGTGCGACATGTACCCTCGAAGTGTCGGCCAAGTTTAGTGAAAACATTGAATTCCTTTCAGTAAACAAATATGTACGGAACGATCAATTGCCATAATTGCTCGACAAATTGGTAAATTCTATGAAAACTTTATTATTCTGCGGAATTTATTTGCAATAACTTGAACAAGTTGTAAGTATGATTTGAAAAGGACAACTTGTGTACAGTTGGCGGTGCGTGCATGCGAGTATATACGTACGTAAGCGCACCTTTGCTCAGCGATACGTCCGTACAGCGTGACGTCACCTGGCAAATTAGTGCCAAACGAGGAAGCCGGCCGCGGCCTCGCGCCGGCGGGCTGGCCAATTTGTCAAATCTAGTCCTATTTGTGTGTCCGTGCGCAAGGTATTTAAGGAAAAACGAGTGTCCTGAGCTAAGGTCAAACGTTGTATTTAAAGAAATAAATGTTTCAACCGTATCGCTTTCGTACGAGCGAACGAGCGAACGAGCGAACGGTCAACGTCAACCTCATTACTGTGTTACGGTTTCAAAAGAATCTATAGCTAGTGAAATGGCTAGGGTAACGAGGCTCAACATGTTTTACCTCCAGGTTCCAAGTGCAATGTGGAGCCGTGCCTAACATCTTAGCGCCACGTACCTTCAGGAGAGTCTTGTCATTTCGCCGAAAAAAATAATGCTTGTGATAGACTTGACGGACATTCTCATTGGTTTATAATAATTTCGATATCTTCAGTGTACCGCAAAACTAATTAAGGGAATCATGGCTAATGAAGTAATGTTTGTGGCCATGACTTATGCTGGTGGCGAGGAGTGCGCTGCCGCTGCTCGGCGCGGGCTGGCGCGGCGCCAACCGGATCGGCCGGGCCCGGCTCGCTCCGGAGATTTACTCTCGTTCCCGCGCTACCTGCTCCCTCGTGCCTCCTGCCTCCTTCCATACGCTCCATTCATACGCGTGTGTTATCGTTTCGCAATAAATGGATATTTACGAGTGGCTCTGGCTGCGCGCGCGCACCGCCGGCTCCGGAGTACCCACATTGAAACGGTTCGAACTGTTCATAAATAAGATAAAGATCCATTCGCAAAGTGATACCGGAGATGAATTTAAAACCATTTCACCAGTTAATTGACGCGCCAAAAAAGTCGCGTATCTTATTTTAAGATTATATTGAATATTTAAGATTTCGTTTCGCGGGAGGTGCGCTTGTGCAGACAGTGATAGGCTGAGCCAGAACTCTTGGACAGCTATAGAAATTGGTTCGTCACTAGCTTTTCACTGACGAACAAGTGACAGATCTCGGTTTCACGAGTATCAAGGCCTGCAGAGGCATATAAATCGCATGGGCCATCAATATTCAACATAAACCATTTTGTTGACGCTATATTTGTAGACGAATGCTGTCTGGGCAGATAATACTGTTTGTACCAGTTGTTTGAGCAGGACATGTCTCGTACTGCCAGGTGGACATCGATTCCATCTCGTTGTTATAAATAAAAAAAAAATCGTTTACAGAATGTAACTGCTGCCGTGTATTAGTATCACCTCTGCGGCTTCGCCCCCCGCGCCTCTATATATAATATAATATATCCCGCGAGGCGCCGGCGCGCTGCGCTCGCGGAGACGTATTGTGATTGTTAACAATTTGTTGCTCTCCGTTGAATCGTATCGTGAGCAGATATCGGGGTTCACGTTCGGTGAATGGGACGGCTTGTTTGTTTCCAGCTGCTGAACTACATATCAAATTTACCACATCAATTTGTAAGCTCATCTTGTTTTTATTTAACGAATAAACAACTGCCCATAACAACAACGCTACTGTAAGATGTTATTCTCGTTACCCCAGTAATTTCACTAGCTACAGCGCTTTTTGTTAAACTAATGTTTGCATACTGCAGATTGTCTGCTGCAATATCTACCTTTTGTGTGGATGTCCTTCTGCTGTTGGGGTAACAGACGGATTATACCGGCTAATACCCCATGGTGTACGTCTCAACGCTATTAGCTGAAACCACGGGAACGCGAGAAGCGTCCTCCCACAACGCGCAGGAGTCATTACTCTCTCGCAAAGGGCACGCCAGCCTCCCACGACGCATCACCGCTGATTATGGCTTTAATAAAACCAAGTAGAGTAATGTCAACCCCCCCACAACAGCGACGAGGTCTTTGAGTATCTCATGCTGCCCAAAGCTCCAGCTGTGGCGGTACCTACGCTTACCTAGATGGTTTTGACAACTGGGACCGACTCCGAGTGGTTAGTGTTGGTGGGTAGTTTAGCGCAGCGCGGACAGGCGCCTGTGCCGCGCTGCATACGAGTTAGTAACAATAACATCGTGACATCACACAAACATGAAAACAAATTTAGAAAACGTTAAATACACATGTGGTGGAAGATTAGGAAACAAAGCGGCACGGGGTGAGGAGGTGCACGTTGAGTTGGCATCTTTAACTGCAATGATTTTACTATTACCCACATGCTTTCAATCCAACAGCCGACGTGTGTGCGCGCAAAGGTGTACTTTAAAAGGCTCGTTAACATCCTTCCTACATTTTCCTTAGTTGTTAGTGCCTTAGATGAGTAGCTCGCTGGCCTAATGGTTTGAGCGTGCGGCTTTCATTCCGAAGGTCGCGGGTTCGAATCTCGGCATGTACCGATGACTTAATATTTAAGTTATGTACATTTGTGAACTTTAGTTACAACAGCGAGATACAAACGGTGAAGGAAAACATCGCGAGGAAACCCGCAATCTGAAATTATCTGCGTGTATGTGTGTGTGTGTGGTGGCCCCAGTAAAGTGGCAACAGGCTCGCCCCCTGTTACATGAGACCTAATCTGACCACATCTGGCGAAACGTGGGTGATTTATTCACCTCTGCCTACCGCTACTGGAAAAAAGGAGTGACAATATAAAAAAAAAAAAAATAGTTCATATGTACGCTTTTCACTCCGTGCATTGTATGAACACGTCAGGCCAGTAAAAATAGTATTGTATGATAATAGTTCATAACTCATCGCATGCTAATTGCTACGTGCAGGTGCAGGTGGAGCTGAAGGTGCAGGTGCAGGTGGAGCTGGAGCGCGGCGGCGCTCGCTGACATCACGCTGTTTACCGCTTTGCCGCTTTGGCGAAACGTTTTAACTTCGTTTTCCTCCTAACAGTATTAATGTCATAGTTTATTTCTTTATACAATATTACCTAAAAATATTAGCAATACGGTATAACGGATAAACAATACAACGTTTCTCTAGCCATCTCCTCTTAAAATAACATTTAATCTCTAGCCGCAAAGTTTCTTGAGTTATTTATGTTTTTATGTATGCGTATCAACTAACATAAAATAACTTGAGGTAAACTATGTGGATAGTGTAAAAACTTAAAGGTTCGACTACAGAACATGTCCAATTTTAGCAACTGTGATTTAAGTAATTATCCCGGCGTTTATTGTTGTATGCGTTGTATGCATTGTGTGCGCGGTGCGGCGAGGCTGGCCGAGTGCAGCGCGGGGAGCAGCCTGGTGCTTGAAGTCACGCGGCGGGGGCCCGGGGAGACCTCTTTGAGGAAACTAATTGCACGATTGAAGAGTTGTTGTTTACTGTTTTAAATATACGCTGTCGTTTGTACAACCTAATTATTGCCGATTAATCAGCAGAACGAAAACATTTATTTAGTGGGTTCTGCCAGATAAATACTCTAACCACTATCTTCAATGGATTTAGGTACTGTTCAAACTTTCGAATATTTCACGTAAATATTCTCATTCAACAGATTCGATTACATTATCTCATGATCGTGATAGTGAAAGATCTATCACACGACCAAATTGTCAGCTCCACGTAGAACTAACTCCAGTGAGGAGTCCCCGCTGCGCGGCCTCGCGGCCTCGCGGACTGTAGATGTCTATTTCCACCGCGTGACCGTGTACGTGTACGTGTACCCTCATGGAGCGGTGTCACGAATAACTCCGCAATATTTAAAATTGTATCGCCGTTAGTGAGTTCTATGAAGTGCGGCTGCGTTCCCGCAACTGTGGGTAAGAGGAAAACACTGCACGAGCGCCGGGTTTGATCTCTCACCTTGGGGAAATATATTGGCTATCGGTGACGTCACCGCAGTTACAAAGAAATTCCGTTCAGCTCTTTGATTGTTTAGCTTAAATTTTCACGGCTCGGATTATTAACAAGAAATAAAGTGAAGTTCAGCGAACTGTCGGGATCGGCGCCGCTTGGGGGCTTCGTAAGAAACAACCGGCCTATATAGTGTATACACTGGCTTTCTTTTAATCTTCATTCGTAGAAAACGACGTATGAAACATTCGAAGTACATTTACAAACTATGTCACAGTATCGCTTCAACGTCTCGTAATTGGACCCGCTGGCTAAATTTCAAACGCCTATATTCTTGTTATGAGCGGGCTGGAAGCCACAGCGGCTCTTACAGCTCATCTGACACTGGGCTCGTGGACCCGGATCCACGGCCTGAAGTTCAAACGCAATGACCATTCCCACCGCCTGACAGCAGTCTGCAAACATTACAAGGTACGGCGAGAACTGTACATTGTAAATAAATAGAAAAGCAAGAGTAACCATCTCATATCACCAGGCGACGAGTGCAGTACATATATATTTACATTTAACGTAAACGATGTTATTCAATGGTTTCATTTTACTCGGAAATCATTAAATAAAAACACTACTCTTCCTCCTGTCTTTTCCCTAGCTCCGCGGGGTCGGCGCAGCATGCGCTTCTCTACCATATCGCTCTATCAGACGTTACATCTGAATTCACACTCTTCTTACATATGTCGTCTTTCATATAATCCATTCACAATTTCGTCGGTCTTCCTCTACCCTTAAAATCATCCACGTTCATTCTCATTACTTCCTTTGTTAGATGTCCTTCATCCCCCCGCGCGACATGCCCGCACCGCGGCAGCCTCTTGTTCTTTAATGCCTCTGTCACTGGAGCAGCTTTCAGACTTCCGCTAATGAAATAAAAAAAATTAAAATACTTTTATACAATGAATGTATTAAATCATTTTATATTTTAAGATGTAGGGTTATTTTAGAGCGAAAAGCTAATAAGCCGAAATGAATATTGGTACGTAGCATTGCCGATGTTTACAGAGAGATGCCCGGCTCTTAGAAGTTGTGTTTGATAAACATGCCACAACAGCCGGCGCTGAGCCGAGCCGCCCCGGGGAACTCGTTGCGCGTGGGCCGCGCCGCCGGATGTCTGTTGGTTCAGAGCAACCGCACGCCCTCCGCCCTCTCGCACCTCGCCCATTCATGGGCTTGATGGTTATTGTACTGGTCATCGTGCGATTGCTTTACAGTTATTCATTGTTATTAGTTATTTTAAAAAGCAAGCTTATACAGGGTGTCTGGTGGCAGATTTATGTTTTCAAATTTAAATAAAAAATAATATGTTTGACATATAATTTTACTAAAAGTATTAAAAGATAGAGTACAAATGCGGATTTAATTTTTTAAAGATAATGTCATCCAAATGTCTTCCATCCTGTTGCACACACACACACACACTGTTCGAAACGGAGCCTCGTATTCCGTGCCACACGCTGCAGTAAACTTGGTTCAATTGCGCTGATTTCTCGCCGAATATTTTCTTTTAAGTCCACAACAGTTCGCGGATTGTTGGCGTAAACTCTCTCTTTGAGGTAGCCCCACAAAAAAATCCATTGGAGTTAGGTCGGGTGACCTCGGTGGGCACGGGATGTCCCCAAAGCGACTAATCAGTTTTTGAGGGAGATTTTCTCGCAACAAATCCATCGAAGCTCTGACCGTGTGTGCGGTCGCACCTGTACCGCATCCTGTTGAAACCACGTGTGTGATGAGAATGATGAATGAGCTCGCAGGTTCGGCAAAAGAAATTCGAAATCATGAGCCGATAATTCTCACCATTGACATTCGTCGCTTGGCCCGTGCATTTTCAAAAGAAATGGTCCGATTATCCCATTCGTGGATAAAGCGCACCAAACAGTTACCCTTGGGCAATGTAATGGTTTTTGATGCTTCAGTCGAGGATTGCGAGGTCTTAGAGCCCAGTAACGGCAATTTTGTGTGTTGTTCTTGTTTACGTGTCCGTTTAAATGGAAATGAGCCTCGTCGCTCCAAAAAATGGAATTCACAGTGCGAACACGCTCCAACAAGGTTTCACAAAAAAAATTGCGTGACGCAAAGTCATTTTTTTTCAATTTTTGAATTATTTGAATTTTAAAAGGATGAAACTTCATATCTTTTTTCAAAATTTCATGCACGCATGCTCTTGCAAGTCCCAGTGAAGCTGCCCTTTTTCGTATCGAAAGTCGTGCATTTTCACGTAAACTGCGTTCAACCAGTTCAATGTTTTCGGGGTCCTTGACGATCGACTAGGTCCTGGCCGTGGTGTGTTCATAGCCGAAGCAGTTGCGCGGAACCTCTCCACCCACGAACGAATTAAATTCACACTCGGCCCATCGCCTATCCGTCGAATATTGAAATGTGAACAAAACCGTCGGCGAGCGAGTACGTAAGAATCATTACTCTTGAAAAATGCTTCAATAGCGACCGCGCGATGCTCACCCGACCACTGCACCACTGCGACATCGTGACTAGGAAATCCGCACGATCGGTGATTCTAATGACACCACCTTCCCCCCGCACTGTTTATACCTTATTGAGATATTCGTTTTTTAAATATAAATCTGCCGCCAGACACCCTTTACATATACATATGTCTACAGCGGGGAGACCATAATGTAATCATACTTACCCATTTCATCAAGGAGCTCGTCGCCGCGCTACTCTTGTGTAATACAATATTAAAGCCGCCCCCGGCGCTCCCCGACGCTCCCCCGACGCGCCCCGAGGCGCCCCGGCGCGCCCCCGACGCGCGGCACACGCGACCTACACAAAATAAGAAAATGAAAAAAATCGGATGCGTTCCCACCGCATGCTGTTCACCTGGTGGTAACAATTTTTTTCACCGAGCCTCCGCACGGCTGTGGCTCCGCGTAGCGCGTGGTGCAACATTTAAACAAACTTAGACTGCATTTTGGACCCCTTAAAAAGGAGTTTTGAAAAGAAACAAACTTAAAGATGTAAAGCGGAGCTGCGTGAACACCGTAACAAGGACTACAATTATAACAACTTATGTATCGCAATACATAACACACACAAGTGTACTTATTAGTTGAAACAGAAATAATGTAAGAACAAATGTAATTAGTCTAAATTAGTGATCAATATATAAATGGTATAAATAATAGGATAAGTAAAAATTTGAAAGACCATATTAGGGAGAAAGGAAAGAAGAATGCAAATTATGTAAAACACCCCTTTGCCGCTGTATCACTGCTTGTGCTTGTGCTTGTGCTTGTGAGCGGCGCGCTGCTACTTGTGCAATGCATAATGGACTGTTATCAGCTCGGAGCAGCGACGTGGCCCTGCGCCCTGCTGTGATGCATACGGCGTGTAGTTTCGTTTCTTGCCTATGCGAGTATAAATGAAATAATTCTTCAAGTCCACTGTTGGTGCACAGGCCTCCTTTCAATATGACGGCGTTGGGCCTTAGTCACCCCGCGGACCCAATGCGGATTGGTGACTTCACACACACCTTAGAATAAATCCTAATTCATGTGCAAGTTTCCTCGCGGTTCTCCTTTACCGTTTGTATCTCGCTGTTGTAATTAAAGTTCGCAGATGTACATAACTTAAATATGAGTGATCGGTACATACCGAGATTGGAACCCGCGCGCTCTAACCATTGGGCCAGCGAGCTCCTCCGCTTAACGAGACGCGTAATTTCCTTTATATTGTGGATGTTTGTGTAAATGCAGTGAGTTATTACTTAGCGCATTACTATCAGGGTCTGTCCGTGCTGGCTGCCAGGCGGCGGTGGGCCCCGCGCTGCGGCGCGCGTCAAGTTCAAGAGCTTCTATTTGTGCGCGGCGAGGGCATCGTGAGGACGCTCGCTGCGCTGCTAGTCTGCGACGAGGTTTAACAGCTACACATATATATATATATATATATATATATATATATGTATATATGTATGTGTATACATATATATTCCACCTATGGACAGACTCAGGACGATATCTCTGGAGACTTCTAGATAAAAATATTTCTTCTGCCGATCATAGGTTAGCTAGAAACGGATTTTACGAAATACTACCCCCAAAAAAAATTACTCGGGTGTTACAGACAGCGAAGCGGTAATATACATATATATGCGAGCTATCCCATAATTCATTGGCTCATCACGGGATTTCCAAAACCATTAGATAGATGTGAACTCCCAAAATTTGGTGGATATATTGGTTCTGTCGGTAAGAGGTCAACTAAGAATGGATTTTACAAAATTCCTTCCCCAAAGGAAACTGCTGGTACGCTGGTACATGCACATTATTAAAACAAAAAGACAGATTGTTAAATACTTGCAAGATGTGCTAGAAACAGTAATTTACAAACTGGTCATTTCTTTTTAAAAAGAAAAAGCACTATAAAGTGTTATAAAAGATCTAGATCAAAATAGGTATAGTTCATTTCAAAGTGTGCGCTGTTTGTCGCTTGCGCAGCGTAGTACAGGACATGCATTTTAGGATTCAATCAAAGCTAGCTGAATGTTTGTTTGTAGGGAGGTGGCGGTGCCGGCGGTGCTGGCGGTGGCCCTCACCTCACAAAGTTTCTCAAACGTGATGCCTACTGCCCTCAGTGAAAACACTGACTTGTTTATTTGATTAACACTCACCTTCACCACCAACAATCTGTTTATTGATACGGAGAGTCCAACACATTAACGACGAGTGCATTACTACCCGCACACCGGACATGGAAGTTAATATAGAAGATTATTTAGTCATATAGAATGTGTTAAAGGATAAATTATATCTCATACGTTTACTGAGGATGTCATTATAACAGCTATCAGGGTTATAATTTTGATACTTTTCAATAAACTTTTCTATTGTTAGATGATAACCTTCAGTCATATCTCCTACAGGCTGGCTTCAGGCGAGAAATGTTAAGTTAGAAAAATTTGTTGACTTTATAGACATACGAATAAGATTCATATCTTATTCGTATGTTTCTCGATCCGGTTTTGATTTTACCGAGACGTTACATTTACAATGTAAATATCCATTGAAATAGCAACAACATAATTTTACGGTTAATGGTTTTAATATATCAAACAAAAAAAATAAAGAAGGACATATCCGGATGAATATCGGGAAGACGAATACATTTTTACGTTTTACCCTAAAATCATAAGGAGGCGATTGTACTCAACGGTTTGAGGTTTTAGGTCATACGTCCTATCGTTACTGTCATTTTATGTTCACTGCTGAGAGTAGGCCTTTCTCTATCAAATTCCAGAGCGGTTGATTCTGCGCACCTGCATCGAACGGTATGCCTCATCAGCACAAATTCATAATGTTAATACACTTAGTTGACGGTAGCGCGTGCGCAGACAGCCTTCGGCGAGCAAACCCTGAGATAATCTATTTGGATAAGATCTGCGATACAAACACAAAAGCCTTTAATACTAAGTTGTCCGTTATGTCGGTCAATTGAATCATGAAAAGTTTCAAGATAAACATAGCTAAGTTTCTAGAAACGTAATTTATAACAACGTTTACTGATCCCGATGTGGGGCTTCTAGCAAACAGGATATACGTTACAACATCGAGTATGAAGTATTCATCCATTTCTTGAAAATATCATATAAACACTTGCGCCTGTCCATCGCCGAGATTCTCGCGACCGCTGAGATTTCTCACGCGTCTATAATTGAACTGTACGGCCATTTGCAGCAAGTTATCGTTCGTCAGTCATCTTTGTCTGTTGCCGTGAGATAAATAATAATGATGTTATTAACAACAAAACTGAAAATCATAAACGTAAACAACGCTGAATCTATTATAGCTCAGTTTGTAAGGAAATCGTGTGTGGAAGTTGCGCAGGTTCGGATCCCACTCTGCTTGAGCTTCCGGTAAAGTACGGCGCGGTGAGGAGACGGAGACGCGCGGCGCGCGGCGAGCGGCGAGCGGCGAACTATTGTGAGAAGAGGCAACGTGCTCCAGCAGTGCGAATATTAAGACATTATTTACTTTTTATACAACGCTGCAGTAAAGCTTTTATTGCGGAGAACAATTATGAGGTGGCGAGCCATTGTTTTATTGCCGTCCTGCTTCTGCAGCGATTGAACGTGAACAGGTGCGGCGCGGCGCGGCGCTCGCGCGACTCGTTCGCTCCATTGAGTGGGGTCGGGCCGCGGGCAGTGCCGAGGCCCGCGCGACTCTCGTCGGACGCGTCCAGTGCAGCCCGAGCGGCGTGTGATTCGTTGTTGGTGATTTGGTGTTTTGGTGTATCGCTGTACGCACACGCAGCAGTGCAAGTGACAAGTTTCCCGTGCCGTAGGAAGTTCGCCGTTGGCATCCGACGTTTGTGTTCGGATATCCTTTTGTCCACCGACCGCTTGCAGGAAACGGTACAGTGTTTTTGCCTCGTTTTCACTTGAACTCGCATTGTTGCCCCGCCGCCGCACCGACGACAAAATAAACCTTAACACATCGCATTCACTAAATATTCAGTTTTATTACTAGCCAAAGAACTAACTAAAACACTTGTCTAAACATTATGTTCCCACTACCGAGCCTTCTCTTACAAGGTGAGAGTCAAGGCCACTCATTCACCGCGCTGATCCGTTGCGAATTAGTGAATTACAAATAAAAACATATTCATATATATTCACTTAATGTGGAGAAGTCCCTACCGAAATTACAAGTTGTAGTTAAGTAAACAAGACGTACAAAACCACACAATGTATTCAACTCCAAAATAGACAAATTATAAACGAACAAAACAGCTCGACCTCTTGAAGCCGTCGAAGAGCTTTGTTCCTATACAACCGCGACCGCGCGGCGGGTCTCGCCGGGCTGGTCGCGCGCCCGTGCAAACCCGGCGCACGAGTGCGAGCGAGACCGCACCAGTTCCCACACACATGAATGAAATATAAAGTTTAATTGTTTATATGTTAGACTACATCGATTTATTGCCCGCGTGACAGACGTCCGCAAGTTGCTATCACAACTCGATAACGGGACCGAGTTCCTTCATATTTTTTAATACTAGCGATGTACACAAATGTGTTTGTTTGACAGTTTCAATGGGCTAGCTGAAAAGATTCTGCATATTAAAAAAATAACGATAACTGCATCGGTCTGCATACAGTATTCATCATTATTATTATTTCAGCCTACTGATATCCAACGCTGATTACAGGCCTCCCTAAATGGGTCTATTTGCCGCATTCCCGCGCTTGTCGTGCGGGTTAATACGTACAGCACGCGTGCTGGCAACTGGCACAAGGAGAGCTGATGCCAACCTGGAGTTGTTCTTCGCTTATCATATTCGCCTTTTACACCACGTTGAGGATAGAATCGCGTTGTGTGTGTACTCACTCGGCGCGTACGGGTGCTACGCATATGCATATCCATACGTTAATTTTCTTGCGAATCTTGTGCTCAGAGTAGAACGATATAAAAACCATTATTTTATGTATAAGTATTACTAATGTTTTTGAATTCATATTGCATCCGCAAATGAGAATAACCTAACCTAGATATTGCAGTTTTTATTGCCATGGAAACGTTCTGCACAACATACAATAGCATGAATTAATGGTATAGGACTCACGTCTGAATCACTTACATTAATAGGGAAAGACATGTTAAAATATAAGTATCCAGTTGTTTCACAAGCCACTTTCATCGCTCACCTCGAAACTAGGTGATTGCGATCGAATCATTAGATGTTCTAACCTAAAAATCCATAAAGACCTGTCGATGTCACCGCGCGCGGACGCGCCGCTAACGAGAGAATTATGCAAATCTGTTCAGAGTAGCCTGCACACACACACGCACACACAGAGAGAGACGCACACACACATTCATACACATCAAGCCATCTCCGGTAGCTCAACTCGCCCTCTGCCAAGACGTGATGTTGTTGCGACCAGGCCAGGCCAGACCAGGCCATCGACGCGGACAATACTGGCGCCGCTTTGAACATGTTCAGTTTAAACTTGTAACGTCCATCACAACGGTGGACGTATGGTTTTACTTCACAAGTACTTCCTTTGAACACGAAGCAATCAGAATATTAGATCATACACAATGTCTCATATAACGCGTCCGTCCTAGCGCAGCTTTATTTCGCTCTTAGCGTTGGATCTCATTTGTTAAGTTCTTCACTTGATGACTTATTTTAAAGAACAATGCGTAACCCGACCAAGTAATGACATGACCGCGGAGGGTAAGATGGCTATTTGTGAATTAGAAATTTTCCACTAACCTCAAGCGTGACACGGCGCGGTATGAAACGGCAGGTTCTATGCAGCGGGCGGGCAGCGTGACGCAGCGTGACGCACCGCGGGCACCGTATCGCTGAGTTAATGCGGTTTTACTTCCCACAACTACACACCGCACAGCCTCAACGAACACTCGATGCTGAGTGAGTAAGATATTTTGGGAAAAGCATTCAGGAAACCCACAATTGTTCATTTCCATGCTTTTAACCGAAACCTAAAACACCCTAGTTGTTCAGTTGTTCAGTTGTTCAGTTGTTCAGTTGCTATGATTGGTTTATAGAACATTATCTTTGTGAATCTTTTTATTATCCACGAAGCGACGAGACGCGCTGAACGATGACCTGATGATAAGTATTATGCCTGCCCATAGTTACGTAGCGCTAGTTAGGATAATATACACTACATCACATTACGGTCTTCGCCTGAGACGTAAGGTATTAAGTCTCGTTACCCCTGTAATTTCACTAGTCACAACGCCCTTCAAACCGGTCCACAATGATATTTAATCACTACTGTTTGCTGGTAGAAGTAACAACTGCCTAAACGGTGTCCGGCAGAGACCTAGGATAGAATCCTATATAGGTTATATGACGTCACACGAAACTTCTAACATTAAGCAATAAATAATCGAAGAATTTAATTAATGTTTGAGGATAATCAATTTTGATTTGAGTAGTTTTAAATGAGTCAGATCCTCGCTCGATTAGCCAAGCTGTGGCTGGTTGGTAAGTGCAGTGCAGTGGAGTGGAGTGGAGATGGAGAAGATGCAGGTGGAGCGAGCAAACGACTCATCCGCAGTTGTGCACAAACCGTTAACCGTGCAGTAACCGCACCAGCAGCGAGCCGGGCCGCGGTGCAGTTGTTTTGTTAGTAACAATGCATTGTTCACAAAGTTCCACTTCATCACAATATTATGAGTATTAGTGTGAGCGATTGGCATACCTCTAATGAATTAACTATTTATAAATAGTTAATATATTTATACAAGGAAGTGTCGCGTTGTGATGTATACTGTTGTACTGTTGTACTGTTGTAGCGTTGTAGCGTTCTAGTGTTTGCACTGTAGTAAGCAACGCGGTTTAACTCTTTATTTTATCCGCCGCGGTCTACCAGCGATCACTTAAGCAGATCATGCCACGAAATGAATGTATTTAAGTACATATTTTAACTTAGTGTATAATTTACTTAATTGTAAACAACACATTAAGTAAGCGTCATCATTCCGTATTTCGTCCTGTACGTTTAGCTTAGGAAAGCTTCAAATTTTACCTTTGACGTAATACTTAACTTCAAAGCTATTAGCTGTTATTTATCTCTTAAATAAAACGAAATTCGGTACAAATACAAATTATTAAAAAATACTTAGGGTTTGAGTTTAGCTAACAGTTACATTCGTGTATACTGAAGCGTGTGTGCGCGCGCATGTATCTATATGTATTAACTTAATCGATATGATCTCATACTTTGCTCGCGCCACATAACAACACTATACAAACGCAGCGCGCGATAAACGGATGTGATCATATTCTGTTTTACTCTTCGAGCTGATGACGACTTACTTTAAATAATTAGAAACACTTTAAAGCACGTTTAGTTAGTGGGCAGTAGATGTAGACTGTAGAGATCTAGATTGCAGCAGCCTAATTTCTAAACAGCTCTTTTATTAGACATAAGTGCAATCAATAACACAAGGTTGCAGTATAACTTCGTGTGATTGTGAATATGTGTACACAACTACAAAGATACAAAGTGAATAATTCGTCATCGACAACAGACACCGCGCCCACCGCGCCCACCGCGCCCACTGCATCCACTCACCCAGGGTTGTGAACGTTTTTAATATTTTGTTACGAACATTCATAGATGTCATGAAGAGAGTGAAAGTCGCGCGACGCCATTAGATGCGAACAACGCGGAACTGATCGCGGTGGAGATCTTTGGGGGAAGCCTATGTCCGTCTATAGGTTGATGAAGAAGATTCATAGATGAGGTCTAGCTTCAAAGCTACTAGCCTGTGTTAATAATAAGTTTTTAAATGGAGATACGTAAAATAACCACGTATGGTACGGTGTGCTGGCGGTAGGTTTCCGTTGTCGGAGATCGTCCAGGCAGGCGCAACCGCAGCTCCTGGCGCAGCCGACAAACATTAATGTGTTCCGGTTTTGAAGGCGACGTAGCTAGTGTAATTACTGAGATGACGAGACTCGGCACCTTATGTCTCAGGCGATGAGCACGATGCGGTGCAGTGTATAACACGGGTGATTGTGCCATATATAAAAAAACCCACAGTAGACCGACCAGTAATCTTATCTGGACGTCTTCACCATCATACTGCGAGTGTTGTGCTGCTGAAAATTATTTCATACAAATATCAGTGTATCTAATAAATGAAGTTGTTAGGATGTAGTTCGCAATTGGCATGTCTTAGTTATCTTTGAAGTCTGTTGGTGACGCTATTAGTCTTCAATGTAGTGTTGCGCGAACATCCTAACCACTACCGCCTCGTTACAGGCACGTTTCGTGTACTACTCCTTAGTACGTACGTTCCTGATGCGCTGCAGCGTCGTCAACCCTGCAGCCCGGTGACATCGCGGCCGGCTCGCGGAATCCCAACCTTCACGCCCACGGCACTTGTATTTTTACGTGCGTTGGGCGAGCGCTGTTTAGATGTTTGAGAAACAATGTCCAGCTTCACGTCCGCTCGTTCGGTGTTATTATGACACGACACACGAACACTCGTAAATTACATTCGCACAACTTCTTGTTTTTTTGTTCTTCAGCGAAAAATATAATTTTAAACTAGTGTTTATACGTAACGCAATATGACTACGTACCCCTCTGTGTAAGCGTGTGTCGGCGTATCGCACCGACCAACAGATTTGATTTGATGGCGGAAGCGGTGGTCGGGCACACATTTACGAAATATGGACATGTATCACGAAAATCAAATGCTAACAAACTGTATAATTACTGAAATGATTAATTTGCGTGTTATACTGTATGTAAGCTTGGAATCGGAGCTTAGTTGATTCGTCCGTCGCGCGCAGGAAGCTGTTATCGTTGTCATTGAACACGGGGCCGCTATCAAAATATGACCAGCACATTGTGATCCACCAGGGATCCGGGAACAATGTGACGCACACACCACCGTATGCAGTGAGTAGTGACGACAGCATATCAACGTACAGTTAGCGAAATTTGGATCGGACGTTGTAAAGATGCCGTTATACATTTATCTTTTCATCGTAATTAAATAGGTGTGCGACTGTACCGTCAATAATTTTACCGATAGAATCTCCTTCAACGGCTGATGATGATGACGTCCAGAACGATACAGTAAGAATCGTAGCCATTTAATTATTTTTTATTCAAAAAGGCTACGAGATCAGTTAGACACTCGTCAGGCTGTAGTTAAAATGTATCCTCGTAGCAACGCGACGTTTGCGATGCACGCGGCACGCGGCACGCGGCACGCGGTAAAGTTAGCGTTATAAGGATGAAAATAAGTAAAGTTTCTTTTATACCACGGGACCAGCGGGACATTTACCTGGTGTTATAGGTAGGCTAGTCGATAACAATGTGGCGCTAGTTAAGATGCTTATCACAGCACCACGCGGCGCTCGTTGCCCCGGGACATACGATGTTATGTCTCGTTACCCTGGTCACAATTTTTTACAGCATTGTTCATATCTGAACACAATACACCCACGAAGAGCAGTAGATGTACTCCGGATGTCTATGTGTGTCAAAGAAATTTTGTCTTTTTTTATCATGTTTATTACCTGTCGAGGTTTTCCTTAAGAGTTACTATATCGAGTTCTTAAAAAGGGAGGGAAAGGCCGCAAGCCTGTTCGCCACCCAAGTGGTATAGAAAAAACCCAACAACTTGACAGGTGGTTGGATTTGTTACCGTTTGAAATATTTGTCATAGATTCACATTCTACTACTATATACACATTGGCTAACGGTCTACAGTGTTAGTAAACAAAGCCGAACGACTTGTACAAACATTTGAGATAATACTTTCAATTATGTACGTATTGATGCAATTGCATTGTGTGCGCGGTGCGCGGTGCGCGGTGCGCAGTGTACACATCCTAGCGATGCCGTCTCGTTGCGGAGCTTCACGCGACCGATGAAGTCCTGTACGTACGTCCGCCGATGTACCAATTATGATATCTGCGTGTAGCCTACTACTGTGTAGGGTGACCACGAGTCCGTGCGTATTTCCTAATAGTTCAGTGTTGAAGATATATTGTTATCCAACTTTTTACAGGTGAAATAGCTAAGGTTATATTTTAAACTGGGAGATGAGTTAACAAGTAGTTAATGACGCAGGAATAGAACCTGTTACACGCATGTTAAATTAAACATTAGTAGTGAATATAACAGCATCTATTACTTGAGATGTCGCCTGATATTACTTTCACTGTTATCTGCAGCTTTGTCGGCAATTTCTGCCATCTGGCTGTGATGTGATGTACGTATTACCGTGACCCGGTTACCATAGTTACGGTTCTCGTTACTAACTTCAGGAGAACTATTGCGATAACATGATTTATTTCAAGTCTTAACGATATTCAATTTTATTTCTATGTTTATATATATATATATATATAATATATCTATAATGAAAATGGATTGGTTGGTCCGGCAATCATTTGTATATGATAGGCTATTTATTTTTTGAATTTCATAAATCATTAATTATTTTATTTCTAATTAATTTATATGAGCATTTCAATTTCGTGTTATTTACATGGTTGCTACTGAAAATCATTTGCGGTTACGGATGTTCTCAAAGTATATTTTAGACAGATTACAATTTTAATTCTATAGCAAGGCGCATGCAAAACAGCTAGTTCCTTACATGGATAAATATTAAAGGTACTGGCGACAGTCTGATCGGGTGACCGGTGCACAGCGTCACGAGAGCACAGTGATATTCGCTTTGAGATACAAGTTATAAAGTGTCAACACCCCAATAACTTCACGAGCTACAGCGCTCCATGAAGTGGGCACTCATTTTTGCGCACTGCTGTCTGTCGGCGGAAATAGAAGCTGCAGTGACAACTACCTATGTAGTCTTCTGCCAGTATTATGCGTTAATGTAACCTTGGCAACAGCTTATTAACCAATTGTCATGGTGCAGTGCAGTCGCAATGTTTTCTTAAAGCTTTTTTATAGCGCCGACGTCGGCCGGCCGCGGCCCGCCTCGCTACTCGCGGATACTAAATATTCAACTGTTACATCGGAATCGTATTACTTATTGTCGTTTTGTAAACGTTACACAATCCCCCGCAGAAACACCTGCTTGGGTTACATTCGCTCCCTCCTGGCTCATGCTCAGATACTCAATGACGTTAAAGACGTTAGATAAAAACGGGTATACATTAATATGTAAAGAAATTTACTGAAATTAATATATATATATATATAATAACATACACTCATCATGTAATATATAAAAATCCCAACCGGTCATCGAACCCAAAGTTCTTTATCAATGAAAGTTACTTGCGATAGTTAAGTCGCAACTTAGTGACACAATGTATCGCAGCGTGAGGTCGTTGCCTGCTCCTGTGCCCCCGCCGATAGATATCGCGTGAAGCTTTACAACCAGGGGGTGGCTGCCACCCTGTTTCACCCCGACCGACCGAGCTGTTCACCTGTCCGTCGCCTCACCGCGTTGAGGTCGTGCACCGGCCACTGTTTCAGTTATTTTACATTGTTATATTGAACATTGCGTAAATTTGTTGACATCTATCATTGATTGTGGACCGATTGCAATAATGTTAGTTAATAAGCATTGACATTATTTAACTTATAAATTTACATGCTTTAGTTTACCCTACCTCGTAAATTTCAGTCGTATGACACCAGTTATAGTTTAAAGTGGTGTCATTATCATTATCCTGTTTACCCGCGGCCGTAAAACGTTCACGTCGCTCGTAACATTTAGCAGCAGCGCTACATCCGTCGCACAGGGCGCCCGACAGGTTTATTGAAAAAAATATATTGAAATTTACGAAATCATATTCAGTTTGCCACCCTCGTTACATATCAATAATGTTATTGGTTACGTGTGCCGCTGTGTGAATGAGGCAAGGCAACACAGCAGGAGCCGTCTGCACGTCAGCTCCGTGAAGAACCGTCCGGGATTCCGAGCTGATGATGTTAAGCAACCGGCGCACTGTCATGTGAATGCGGCTATAATCATTCACATTCTCGTAGCGGTTGCTGGTTATATATCGGTTATTGGTTTCGCAATGAAATATATTCAAATCCGTGCGACGCTTCCGCGCATACGCATGACGCACGCGCACGCGCAGCCGCACGACGCGCGCCGCATGCTTATTATACAGCGATGCACAGCAATCGCGACGCATCCACCGGAAGGATACTTGTCTATGACTTGGACTGGATCGTTTTTAATGCGCCGTTGTCAATTGGCAATTACGGAAGGAACAAGGTCAGAGTAAGGCAGCAGCAAGCGCATGGTCCACGGCACCACATGCGCTGTCGCGGCGTGGACACTAAATGTTTACGTTCACAAGTGGACATCGATCCGCTTCACTTTTGCGGTTGTTTGCCCACCGGCTTGTACTAGCAGTGTCGCTTGTCATCAGCAGTTAATGTGGTAGGTGGGTGGGCCTGCTATGCGAGTTGGTTGAGCTTTGTAACTTTTCAGCTTAGAAGTTGCTGTAAAGTTTTATTGTTTTAAATTTTTAAAGCGTAAAGGGTAACTATTGTTCTAAGTTATAATTATGTTTAATGGTTGAATATTAATGTTATAAGCTAATAACATTAAAAACCTTGAAAATAATAGCAATGTTATATGTCGAAAAGCATCTTATATCACTGTATTATGTTCTGGATTAAACATCTATCAGTTAACGCGCTGGAGTGTTTTATCCATTTTTTTTAAAGTTATTATAAATGACATTGTGTATATTTAAATTTTCTTTCGGTCGTAACATCGATCGGTTTTTTTATTTGAACAGCTCATGCCGTATACAGCGTCAAGTGCAGCCGAGGCGGCGCCGCGCGCGCTGCGGCCGACCGGCCCGCACTCGCGTACAGATATTGCAACAGGAATGTTTAACACTTAAAAGTAATAAACCAAACGTGTACGAAACCATTTCCAGAGTAAATTACATTATTTTGTTAATAAATAAACATTTAAGATCATTAAGATGAACTTGCTAGTGTTGGATGTTTTACTCGTGATCATCGCGGCAGATACCACCGCAGCGCCGATTTTGGAGTATTGCAGTACGTTGTAGCTAATGACTCAGTCATTAAATATAGATGTCCCAAAGTGCGGTGCGGCGCTGTGTGGTGCTGTGTAAACATCCAAATTAGCAACGCGTTGGTACCGACACGCAAATCGCTGCCACCAGTAAAAGTGCTGTCAGCCTCCTCGTAATCAACAATAATGTTGTTTAGTGCCAATGTAACGATGTCGGTGTCTCGCATTTGCAATGAAAACTTATTTGTTCACACGAAGTAGACATTTTATAACGCTACATATGTAACAAACGTATTAATATGCAACATATCCTACATATACGTCTCGTTCAGCAACAGTTGCCTTTATATTGGTTTATTATGTAGTAATGTTTACATTGCGACAAGACGGGGGACATCGGGCTTTGCAATTTTACCTGCTCCTACCGTATGCACCTCGCTACGCTCACGCGCACGCACATATCTGACCGTGTATGCAATTTAGCAGCTATCTGCTATGGCGAATGACACCGTGAGTGTTGTCGAGATGTGTCGCCGTTAGGTACGCACTCGATATAGCGTGAAGCTACGTGACGGAATGCGCGTACCGTAACCGGTTCCGCGAACGGCCAAGAGCACCGCGCGATCGGGCCCGCTGCCCGCTGCCCGGTGCCCGGCAGCGCACGGACCGCCCGACTATTACAAACGTGCACGTCGCTGTCGGTGGGTCGGGCGGTCGACACACGCTTCACACAACTGCGCGAATGTAACCAATACTATGTTGCCGACAAGATGTTGCAGAAAACCTCTATAGATCATAAATCTCATCAACTATCGGTTCTATACGATGTTTCTGTGTGATTATTGCCGCGTGGTAGTTCCGGTTGTGGCAGCAGCAGCAGTGCAGTGCCTCGTGAATGCACCAGTGCGCCGCGTGCGCGACTAGCTGCAGGTTATTTACAAACCCTCGCTATTTGTGCTGCAGTTGTTTACAGCTGGCGGGCGCGTGTCGTGCGTTTGTTTGTTTGTTTGTTTGTTTCGGTGTAACACCGCCCGTACTGAGATTTGCTGAATGCGTCGATACGTTTAGAACTGATCGTAACGTTTATAATTTTAAATGCTCAAACTGAACGGTAGTTCTTTGCTTTTGTGTTGATGAATGCCTGTACATGGTTCAATAAAAATCTCAATTAAGAATTCACATAATGTCCAGTTCATATGAACGCGATTAGTATCTGTTATGAAAAAGATGGGCATTATAACTGTGGCTGGTCCCTCTTGCTCAAAGCTACCTAAGTATATTACCCATACAACGAATATTTCCACCATCAAGCATTGGTTGCTTCGGTATGAATAGCGCAGTAATTAGTAAAACTACAAAGTTGAGGTTCGCAACGAATGAACCAATTAACTAGTGTTTCATTAGAACGGACGCTGCGTTACTCAACACGTTAAGAAGTGTTCTTGTGTAAATGTGTTTTATAAAGTAGAAACGCTCGACTGGAAGTGTAACTTTTCTGCAACATGTTCCAATTGCTGCTACAAAGACGTGTCTGTAAAAAGAACATAAGTTTGCAGCGACTAGTTAATATTTTTTCTGATGAGTAATAAGAGTAGATATCGACACTAGTATATAACCCAGCGGAATACTCGTACGTTTCCTTCGGTCTTATGTGTGTCAGTTATTTGGTACACAAACAAAAATATATTTCATCGTTAATCATTTCAATCTATAAAATCGTTTTACCCAAAGTATTTAGTACGCGCTCGAGATGATATTTAAACGAATAAGCATTCATTAGAAATGATTCAAACAACTTCACAAATGTTGCACGGACGGGCACGACTTGATGTGAAGGTATGATGCACCACATGCACAAACTGAGCGGTGCGCGGTGCGCGGTGACACTGCCGTGGCGGCGGCACAGCACATGAACAAACAAACAAGCTACACACAGCTTTAGGAACGCGGTAAACAATTGGTTGTTATTAAACGTCGGACATTACTCGCCGCCGCGCGCTTACACCGTTTTGGCGCGAACTCGCCACCATTTTGTTTCGACCGTCGGACATTTTGACGAATCCGCGACGAATGCTTCATTGGTACAGATTGTGTCCTCCGCATACGCATACACAATCACAGGAAATACGTTAATATTAACGTTCATTAGTCTGTCGCTGAGAACAAGTGTTCAAATCATATTGTTGTTTTTGTTAGGACAATCGATTAAAGTCTTAACATGATCTCATCACTTCAAATTGCTAAGTTTAAAAAGAAAACATTGCTCGCATTATCAGTTAATAATTCTTTCGCCTCCAGTTAACGAACGCTACGTCTTTTATATCTTCAAAGTATAATTTTAATGTTATCTTCGTAAGTTTATTATAATTTTAATGTGCTATGCTCCGTCTGAATCGTTCGCGGTGATGTTTTTGTAACGTTTTTAAGAGCACGTCAAATTGCTCTCGCCGCCGGCAGTTATCAGAAGAGTACATTCGGGAGCGGAGCTCGCCGGCGGCGGTCACTCGGATACGCGGCGTGACCGCTCGCTGTGCAAGTTACGGCTATTACCTCATCTCCGAACGCACCACGGTATTACTGTTTATTAAAAAAATATTTTAAAAAGTCTCTTACCTTCAAGTATTAAGTTATTCTGTTAATTTTTTTTGCTGTTCATGTGACCTCGGCGCCTCTCCGCTCGCAGCTCTACGCGCGCCGGACACGTTGCGCCAGATATACTATTTGCGCACTTGTGATAAATACATATTACAAGGTATGTCGCAAAATGTGTGTGTGTTCATGTCAACCCAGTGGTGCACTCTGAACCAGTCGAGTGGCCGACAGTAGACATGTCAAGTGCCGGCTCAAGTGCGCAACGTCCGCGTTATGTGACAAGTTATGTGTGATAGCGCTGCACACTTTAAAGTAACACGCTGACGTGTTCGGCGCGTTCGACGGCTTTTGGCCTACTTTATGAGAATCATGCTCTATTTTACCGGCCTCCATACACCGAATTACATTACGAGCGTTATTATTTTTCAAGTTTTCGCGTTTTTTGAAAAGTCTATATTTGGCTGCAGATTGAACACTGAAACATATAATTCGAGTACAACGTGCTCCGTACGTTTTGTAATGAAATGATATATTCATTCGCCTGTCGCGAAACTTTTCATTTAGTTAAAGCGCCGGCACTCTTCGCCGCTGTGACGTCAACATAATAACAAATCTTTCTTAGTGCCATTTTCATGCAGTGCAGGTGTCGCTAGACCCGTCGGAACCCGTCGCGTTGTCGCGTTGTCGCGTCGTCTCATCACCGAGACCCGAGCGCCTCCCCTGCAACTCGTTAACCAAACGCAGACGGCGCCGCGCGGCACGGTCGGGTTTCTCCACGCTAAATACGGTGATGGCACGCCGAGGCCCCGGCGACGTTTCACTGGCCGGTGTGATGTAACCAGGGTTGCCGGTCAACCTTGTTAGCTAATACTGCGCTCCTTTTATTGTTTTTCATAAATAATATTCAAATGAAGAGTAATGCAATAGAAATATTTAAAAAAGGCTAAACAACAACAACAAAACAATTATCTGCAATGGTCAAAAAAAATTTTGTCCGCGGGAAAATCCCAAATTGAATACTGCTCTGATGCGAGGGCAACCGGTTATTCGGAAGTACGTACAGAATTCCACTCGGCGCTTTTTTTTTGTTTGACCGGAAGCACGTGGTTATAGAATTGACAACCTTAGACGAGGCGTTTATATTCGGGTGGACCCCAAAAGTTATTTTTAATAAACGAAAATTAAGTGAGTCTGACTCCGTCTGCCGTATGTCGGGGATCCTTTTAAATTGAGCGCAAGGAGCGCAGGATGCGCGTCCGCAGCTATTTCTGAATTATGGGGGCGAGTTGTAATTCTCGGTGATGTTGGTTTTATGGAAATACAAGAGGGAAGTTGTGAATTGTGTATTGTATCAAAGTTGTTATTGATTTGTTGTACAATGCGGGGCTGCTGATTGTTTCACTGATGTATTATAACTTTGTAAATATCGGCTGCGTCCTTTCGATAATCTTTGACATGTCCGCTATCGCGCCGGCGCGCCGTCCGCTCGCCGTCCGCTCGCCGGTGAGCTTATAGGTAACATCAGGTTATCATCATCATTTGGTTTATATTTTTTATTGTGACCTTTCTTTATTTTTTTTTTCTTCTTTTACATTAACTTTTTCTGGTACATGGGATAAAATTACATAAGATACTCCACCTTATGGAACGATGAACATAAGACCTTCCTTTATGCAAGATCTTAGAAGAAACCTATGTTCAGCTGTGTAGGACAAATATTGGTTAAGATAATAATGGCGGGACAAAGTCGGGGGTTTGATGAAGTATATTATCGGATCTAGTAAAATTTCGTCTGTAGTCGAGATTTCCATAAAACAAGCGCGACTGCTTAAAAGCTGATAACCTTTTTGCGTTAATATAGCCAATGCCGCCGGTGCTCGTATTCATTTGGCGGATGTCCGCGGGCGCGGCCGCCGCCGCTGCATTTAGCTGCTGATCTCATCCGGCGCCGCGCGGGCCGTGCCACCTTCACTACTGCTCCTTACTGCAGCATAACAGAAGTAATGTTATCAATTTTAACGCCTGTACACGTACTATTGCCTCAGAGTAACACACCCAAGTTTCCGATTTAAAAAATAGAAGAATCAGTGTTCATCCCGTAGAATATTGAAACGATAGACATAAATATATCGATGTTGCAATATTATGGCTCACTGCAACGTGCAACGCGTAGTAAACTCTGATATTGCAATATCTCTTTACGGTTGCAGCCTTTATCATACTCTTCACTTTAACGTCATCCATGCTATCCAGGATTGTGTGTGTGTGTGTGTGTGTGTGTATAAAGTGTTTCTTAATATTTAACATTAACTAAACGACGAACGTATACAAAGAACTTTAGATCCGGTGCCGGCGCGCTGCCGCCTCTGTATGGCACGATTTGTTTTTGTTATTCTTTTGAGAAAATCTCGATGATGTCAACGGTTCACGCGTACGATGACTAATGCAGATACAATATAGCAGAATGTATTTAAATTCCATTATTAACAAAGCCACATAATAACTTTGTCATTGCTATGAGGAAAACACAATAATTATTTCAAAGCGGCCACAATTAAGCAGCGCTAAGGTGCTAAGGTTATCCGGGCGAGGTCCGCGCCGCGCGTTGCGACCTGCTGCGCATGCGCATGTGCATACATTAAAACGATTTTTTTTTATTCGGCGAAGCGACCAGACGGGCATGATATGGCGCTAGATAGAATGGTATACATTGCAACACATTGTGTTCGCCTTAAGAGAAAATGTTATGTCTCGTTACCCCGTTACAGTATAATATCAGCTCCTTTCAAACCGGAACGCACTAGTGTTGCCGGTGGAAACAGGCGCTGCGTTGCTACCGGTAAATTATTACGAGTATAAAAAATATTTAGTTTTCACCTTGGATTACTGCTGTGGATAATCACTCGTGACGTCGTCGGTGTTACGTCTCCTGCTCCCTGTGTACATTGCACAGATTATGTTACAAGTTAAGCGGTTGTAGCGCAGTAATATAATGTACTTCCAGAGTCAGACATAAATAAACACACCGGAAATTTGTTATATAAAAACCAGCGGCGGCTCACACCACCCGCCGCCCCCGGCCGGGGAACTAACGCAGTTAATGCACCCCCGAGCGTTCGCCGTCTGCCCCCGTGGGGGTTTAATAGCGGGTGCTTATGTACTGAGCTTCCGCTTGCACTTAGTTGCTTATTCGTTTATAAATTTAACAAAAATTGGTTTAGTGTCTAAGTACTTCTGCGGAGTTACTACTTTTTTTCAGGACTTTTTTTTTGAAGTTAATTTGTTAGTACCCGGTTGCACGGGAGCGGCTCTAGCTATTTTTAACTGCGTCGTGGGCACCGAGTTCAATTCCCTTGGATAATAAATATTTGTCAAATTCACGGTAATGTTTGCTCCGCGTCTGGGTGTAACTCATGTCTGTAGTGTTGTTTACAATACACCAATCAATCAATCAATAGATATTTGCAACGGCTTTAGCTTTATGGTTAAGTAAAGGTCAATACGTGCAAACATATATTCGTAACTATCTCCTGCGTTTAATTTAACGATCAGTTAAAAACTAACGTCGCTCTAAAACTATATCTCGTAATACTAAAATAAGCTGCAGCTCCTATAGCAGCCATTAAAAGGTAAACATAATGTGTTCCGGTTTGAAGGGCCCAGTAGCTGGTGAAATAACTGGGGTAACGAAACTAAACACCCTATGTCTTAAGGCGACTGAACGCTACGGTTTTATGGGCAGACGTATCACTTACCATCAGGTGAACGACCCGCTCGTCTGGTCGCTTCGTTGAATAAAAAAAATACCAACCAACATAGCCCGCTGTCGGTGGAGAATACCGAACTGCGGAAATAATAACGTTGAAGCGAATACAGTTGGTTTGTTACTGTAACTTGCGATATATTTGCATTGAACGGTTAAGTGCGATGTGTTAAGGGTGTGGGGGTAGCCTCCTCCCCCGCCCCTGCCCGCTGGCTGCACCAGGAATGCACGAGGTTCGTCAGCAGGTCAGTCGTGTCGGAAATGTAGAGGTCACTTCCTCCGGCGCTTCCGTTCGCACGCGCGCTTTGCCGCGCGGTGCAAGTGAGATGCGGTAGCGAGGAGCTTTTAGAAAATAAATTAAAAACACTCATAAATTAAGACATTGTACGAGGACTCGAGATAAGATTACTCTTATCCTTATACGCAGGCTCTGTGGCGTGGACAAGTTGTATCACTGCTCCTATAGCTACTAGTGTTAGTTCTAGGACGGGTTTTAATGTAACGGCACGGTTGTTGGTTTCCGATTTATATAGCTAATGTACTTAACTGTTGCTGTCTCTGTTGCCGGAGACCGTCCAACCCACAAACAGTATTAATGTGTTCCGGTTTGTAGGCCGTTGCAGCTTGTGTAATTACTGGGGTAACGAGACGCAACACGTCTTGCGTCCTTAGGTAACGTGCGCAATTCGGTGCAGCGTACATCATTCTAACTAGCGCCGCGTTGTAATGAACTAGCGCATCACTTATCATCAGGTGAACGCTCTGGCCGCCTGCTCGCGCCGTCGCTCGCTTCATTGTATTAAGAAAAGTCTATACATGAGTAAGCTGACGATCTTTTGAAATATTAATTTAATAAAAAAATATTTAGTAGTTTGTAGGCTGTGCGTGCAGTGCGGAAGGAGGTCAGGAAGGTCGGGAAGCAAACACCATGAACTGGGTCATTTCCACCGCCAGCTCGCGCCCGCCGCGCCCGCCGCGCCCGCTGCGCCCCGCTCATTATCATTATTAACTATTTAATTTGTTTGGGTATTGCTTACCGAATGTTACTAATTTATGTTTTACTGTGTTCGTAGAATATTTCGTTACATTAAAAATAATATTGCTATCGATGGGATCACACATATATATATATCATATATCCCAACCTAACCATGTGATTAGTTATATATATATATATAGTATATTTCGGCAATCGGTACAGCGAATTCGAGTAAGCCAAAACAGTAAGAAGCATTCGCAATGGAAGTGGTATTTATTTATATCAAGCTAAAAGATTTAATCGCAGTAATAAACCTAACGTAATAGTGTAAAAACATATATTAATAATAAAATTAGTTATTGATATGGCACAACGTATGATTAGAGTGCAATTGCAATATTTAATGTGCGCGTATGTATACACTGCTGGCGCGGTGCGTCACGACGCGTCGGCGGAGCGCGACCTGCGCCGCTGCGCCCGCTGCACCCGCTGCGCCCGCTGCACCCGCTGCTGCTCCTGGAGCCCGGCGAAGTGCGGCGCGGATCGCACCGGCGTACAGCGCCCGCGGTCCCGAATTCCACTGCCTCGTTACCACACAATAGATGCCATTTGTATACTACGATCAACTATAGATGATACAGTTAGATTACATTTCTAACGTACATTACCGCAGCTGCACGCGTCTGTACACAAGTACACGTGTTGTTACATTTGCAACACTGTAACAACGCAAACTTGAACTAGACCGGGGGCGGCCGACGTTGGGTGAGTGCGCGGCGGCTGGGGCTGGGGCTGCGGCGGCGGCGGCGGCGCCCGGCCACGTGCTCATGTTATTTGTTGTATAATTAGAATACGTACTCGAGCTGCGGGGGTGGGCTCGGTGTAGGGGCGGGGCGACAGTTACGGTTTCAATGCGTCGCTGAAAATACCATGTGTGTTGTGTCGGAATGCAAGCGCCCGATGCCAACGGCGATCTAACCATCATCTACTTACAGAGCGCGCTCCGAAATACAAATACATAGCTCTGAAGTCCAGTCCCGCGTGCGGTGACGGGGGACGGGGGACGGGGTGCGCACAATAGTACTTCGCAAAATATGAACATACGGACGACGTGAACGTATTAACAACTGGTGTGTGCGTAACGTTCGTGTAACACGAGCCCAGTGATAGTGTGAGTGGTGAGTGACGGTGGTGGTGCTGGTGGTGCTGGTGTCGTGCCGGTGAACGGATGCGCCGCGCGCCGCCCCACTGAACTTATGGTCGGGATGATGTGGTTCAAGCGCGAACCGAAACCGGTGGCGGAGAAGACCGCCGAGAACGGCGTAGTCGGCAAGCTGAGGAGGAAGAAAGCGGTGCTGCTGATGCCGACGAGGGAATCGAGCGAGAGGGAGACGTCCACGGAGAGCGACAAGGAGAGGAGACGGTACTCCGACATATTAGATATGAAGGTGTCTCTAGGTATGTATGGCACATGGTCGTTCACCGACCGGGGGTTTCCTTGCCACTGCAGGTAATCGTGCAATGTGAATTATTTTACAGTAGACGTAGAAATGGCTGAATACACCTTTATTAACCTCATACGTTACCAGTTAGTAAACTGCTGCTCTATACAAAACATTGAAAATCATCAACGTGCCCGGAGTCCGCGGCGTGCAGCCTTGCGACGGGACCTTCAACGCGTAATATTTCGCCCGGGAGTTCCTTAACTCGCGAACCGTATGTTATAAACTAGTCTTAATTGACTTTTTCTTTTATTTATTTAACATGTTTATTGTTAACAAAAGCGAAGGTCCTCGGGTTCAGACAACGACTTTATGTCGTAGCGTGGAAGTCGAGCGCCACGCGCGCGCGCTACGTGCTACGTGCGTGCACTTTCTTATCGCTGTGAGAAATAAGTTTCGAGCGATTAATAAGATCAAGGTGGGCTTTGTTGTTCGCACTAGTTATGCCTATCGAGTTGATATTATAAAAAAATATTTACATGTTTATACTTATAAGGACAAAACAAACGCAATCAGGCTGTCTTATTAAGTTGTAAAATTACAATAACAACAAATATCTTAAGGCGACTATTGCCTTATTAAGATGTGATCCGTGTGTCGCAGCGGACGGCCGCGTTGGAAAGTCATTAATTCTAATGCACTAGACAAAGGCTATTATAGGATTGAGAAACTCTGACGTATTAACGTCGAGAGACAAGATATTTACGAATAAGTCGCTCCTATTAAAGACTATCTGGATAATTTTGCAATAAAATCTTAGTGTCCCTGCTAAAGCACTGAAGTAAATCATCGAAGGGTTCTCAGTGGTACAAAACCCCATATCTCCCTGACTTTATCTCAATCGATAATCTTTAAAATATTTAGCCCTAGATACCATAGAAAATGTAACAGTAATCACGGCGTGTTTCTCTTCACAAGCAAAATAAAAGACATAATACAAGTTAGTTTTTTAAATGTCTTTACATCCTGGAGTTCACCAAGGTAAACTGCGCAACGACGACGCGCACCTGCACTACGCGTCATTACCGCAGTAACATGCGTTGTAATAGTTCGCGCAGATGACATACAGATAAACCGGCAAATAGTAGACATCATCTACTGATTTGTGTAACTTAGTTAAAATTGTTACTTTCCTAGTGTCAGCAGCTGGCGACAAGTAAATAACACAGTCCTTTCTAGTGTGAAGTAGTGTGCACTGAGTGAGAAATACTCACAAATCCGTATTTGTATCGACGGAGGCAAGCCTGCAGTGCAGTGCGCAGAGTGCGCAGGGTGCGCAGAGTGCGCAGTGTGCGGACGGCTGACATTGGGCCCGCACAAGATTGTCCGCGCCGTGACTCACGCGCCGCGCCTCCCACCAACTCTTATTAATACTTAATGCTCGCCCGAACTTACCAGATATTTTAGTCTTTGAACTCTAAATCTTCACCAGTCATTGACACGCAACTGACCCTCACAATACAAGTGTTCTGGTCGCTCCTGTATAACGAGCTTACGAGAGCTCTGTATCGCTTGTGTTGTTTTCTCATTGAACACCGACAAAAGATTATCTTATACATAGACGTCAGAGAAGCATTAATTTCGATGAATTTTAAAAATGTGTGAAGTGTCTATTAGTCTGTACAGAGGCTACAGGATGTATCTGTTTTATTTGTTCTTCTTAATTTATTCCGCTACTGCTGGGCTCACCTTCCATGGTTTCATATCACAATCAAAATTTATTCAAATATAAGTTAATCATAGTAAAGCCGTAATATCTGTACACGGAACCCGTTCGCTTGGGCGCTGCAGACGGTCTTCTTGTTACATCTTCTTATTACCTAACTCATGCTGGGACCTAATTGCAATTAGTGCCGCGGGCGGCTGGCTGCAGGGGGTATGCAGGCTGCAGGTAAAACAAATGCAGGGTGAACGGACAGGGGAAGTTTGATTTAATAAATATTAAATTGAAACTATGGGTATGTCCGTTCAGATAGAATGTCGAGATTCCCATTAAGTATGACCTTAAAATACAGTACCCACCGAGACCTTTAATAGTGACGACACGAGCACGTAGTGTTGTCTGTTCATAAGGTATACGCATGCCAGGAATAATGAGGGCTAGTAATTAAAACGGCATCACATTGCATTAGTTCTTTTGATAGTTAAGACGGTACAGTTCCATAACCAGTTACTTTATTAGTTAAGGCAGCTAGGCAGGCAATCAGAACACAGTAGTATTTCCTCACTACTGTTTAACGGTGATATTGGATGCCGGTGGTCTTCTTCGTCAGCAACTATACCATCCTTAATATGATTGTAGTAAACAAAGAACGCCACAGTTTTCACCGAGTGATACGATAAATATGAATATTGTCGTGTACTTCGTTCGGACAGAGCTGCGTGAGAGTATCGCCGCGCCAGTTGCGCGTGCTGTTGTAATTATCACCGGCCGGGACCTAATGACAACAGGTGATACACTGCTAAGCGGGAGGCGCGTAGCGCTGTGATCGGATCGCCCGCTTCCTTATTCTTTGTCGCAACTTCTAGAACGAGAGCCGCAAGTTTCCATATCGCGCGAGGTCGCGGCGCTCGCGCCTGCATTGTTTGCATTGCATTGTGTCGGCTGTATGTATATGTATATTATGTAGGTACGTACGTAATTGTGCGATTGCAGTCGATGCCAGATTTAGTAGATGAGGAAAAATCAAGCTTTTCTATTTAGTGTTGTCATTATTAGCATTTTTACATTGACGTCAAACTGGAAGGTGCATCGGGTACTAGTATGGAAGGCAAGTTATTTAAAAAGGTTTAAGAATTTTAACTATGCAAACTGTTTCTTAATGATCGATAGTTATGACACAATAATGTTTCTACACTTCAACTCATGGTCGAGTGATATAAAGTATTGATCGTGTTCGGTTATATTTGTAGGGATACGGTACGGTACGGTACATTTTACATTTGCTGATTGTACGTGAACAATGTGTTTTAATTATTTACAGTGAGTGAAATTTCGTTATCAGGCATGAGTTTAGGCCGCCTTCTAGATTAGGGTGTTGCATTATCAACTGTTTACACTGTGTGAGGAGCTGTACATCCACTTGGTCCATAAATCCTTTGAAATAACAGAGATAAGCGTTGCGTAACAACTTCCTGTGTCGTTTGTTGTGCAATGCGGGACACGATCGAACGTAATGTTGATTAATAGTAGTGTGTGTAGGGAGAGGTAAATCCTGCGCAAGTACAGGTTTTTACATTAAAGTCTAGTCTAGTCTAGTCTGGTGTTGAGAGAATTATAAATAGATGAATGAGGCATTAGCTGGATTACTGATATCACTGTAATAAAAAGGATAGATCTTTGTGTTGTTACTTTCACAAGTCCGCTTGGATTTTGCTTTTAATGTACCTTTTTTAATTTGTTAACCTAAATGTTTGTTGACAATTTTGTCAGCAGACAAATAAAATATTGGAAATACACGGCTGTAAACTAGTAAGTAGTCTGCGTTGTAAATCAATAAGATAACGAGTGTAACCGAAGTGGCTTTGATCCACCGCGACTCGCAACACGCTTCCTGTCTCCGGCTGACGGACAGGCGGGCGGACAGGTGGACAGGTGGACAGGTCACCGCGCTGGGCCCAGTAAACGCTAATAGGAATTTGAGCTGTTAAAAAATACTTCATGAAAATTCCGATATTTATTTTTGACTTTACCGTCAGCTAGACCGGAAGCGGACCGGAGCGACAACATTAGGCTGAAATAACAGAGTAACACTTTATTTGTAAAGTATGTCTATTGGACAATCCAATTTTGTGGTTGCTGGTAAAGGCCCATTTACATTCTATTTTGCTGACGGATTTGTGATACGTCTACATTTCATGTCTAATTTTTAGGTTATAGCGGCAACCATAAAGTTCTCCAAACGCATTGTAACATAACCGTCGGTAATAATTTCTTCTGTAACATGTAACAATATTACGAATGGGAAATGGAAAGTGAAAATAAAACGCTTTCGCCGGGGCCATTGTTTATTTTGGCACATGAAGCTATTTACATAGATTTGCTTTCACGTCTCAATCTCGAGTAAAGCCGCCTTTTGTTGTCTAGAAAGTGCGCAAGTGTTAAAGGTTGAACATGCTCTGCTTTCGATGTGACCACCACCACCGCCGCCGGGCTGCGTAGCGTACCCCTGCCTGCTTTCCTTTTCGCGTATGACTGGAGACTCTCGTCGATCATTTCCATTTCATATAATCCTGAACAAAAGCTAAGGTATAAATTTAAAATAAGTTTAAATTCTTGAAATTGTAAATATGAGACCTATTCAACTTCAGATATTGTTCTACGTCTTATAAAACGAATATACTATCTTTATGGACTATTGGTTTTAAGCCACTAATTGACTTATAATTTCCGCTGACACGCTGGTGCACCGGCGTCCCGTCGTCCTGTCGTCCCGTCGTCCCGGCGTGTCCCGTGCGTCGTATTGAATGCTAACTGCAGTGTATTTTTAAACAGTGTTTGTATTACAGCAAACGCGTGCAGTTGCGCAATCCACATTGTTTCTATAATCGGCAGCCAACATTGATGTAGTTGTGTTAATGATTATCCTTGCTAATTATAAATTATCGGATCGTTTATGATTTTCATTGCGTAAGTTGATATTAAGTTTATCATTCTTCAATAATCGACAAGGCCGCGTTAGATTTAGTATAATGTATTCAGCCATATTTCATAGGAGTACTTACAAAGGTTTTGCACTTTCAGATTTGATTAAAAGCATTTTGAATAGCAATTTGGTTTTAAATCAAAAACGTAAGACGATTTTTGTTTTGAATAATCAATTAATTATAGATTAGTAAAGTTAATCAAGTGACTTTATGTTTACGTCCGCGGCAAGGAAACCCAAGCGGATTTGTAACGGTGAATAATGACAAGTTCTTGTTTCACCAGAGCGCCGCGATGAAAGTGACGAGTCCCTTTACGAATCCGCCGATTGTCACAGCGATGCGATATCCGCCAGCGACGACGCACTGCCGAGACTCAGCAAAACACCCACCATGAGTAAAGAGTCTCTCAAACTGGCCGTTACTGACGAAGAGGTGGACAACGCAAAGTTAAGGAGAGGGCATCGAAAGACTATGTCTTTATCGAATCCTTTAGAGATGGTTAAGAATTTAGGAGACGAATGGTTCGACCACACGAAAAAAGATCTGGATAAAAACTATGACAAAAGAAAGTCAAGGGAATCGCTATGGAGTGAAGAAGACAGAGATTCTATACATGGGTCTACAATGAAATTGAATCAGATTAGAAAGAACAGTAAGAAAGATGAGAAAAATAATTCTGAAAACAGAAAATCAACAGACATTACTAAACCAAGGAAAGGAAGTAAAGGTACATCGGTCGGCGCTTTAAGTTTTCTCCGAAGAATCAAAACACCCACGGCAGCCAAATCCGTAGAAGCAGTGATGGAAGTCGCTGACGGAATCGTCACTACTGAAGAAATTTTAAACTATACCAAGTTTTTCTTAGAACAAGAAAAACTTCATTCGTCGTTATGCGAGTCTAAACCCCTTCCCGAGACGGACTCGGATGACGAGCGACCTCCGCCGAAGTTAGTAGGGGAACATAGAAGAAGACTAAGTAGACAAACATCAAGAAGTAAAAGCAAAGTGAGAGGCAAAAGTCAATCGGTGAAAGTGAATACGTTAAGGAAGTCACACAGTGGGACCTTAAAAAAAGGAAAGAAAAAGAGTGTGAAGGCTCCATCAGCCGGTAGGAGCAGGCAGACGAGCATCGTCGACACCCCCCCTGTTCCCAAAAAAAGAAATTCGGACACGTTCAAGCAACATTCGTGGCTGTTTAGTGCGTCCACTCACAAAGGTACGTTGTTCCCTTTATTTCCCAAAGCGACGAGACGGGCTGCTGACCGGTCTCCTGATGATCAGTGATAGACCCGTCTTTATTGATGTGCTTGTTGTTTAGGATGATATACACTGCATCTGGCACTGCAGTGGCCTTGTGACCTTGACACATATCAAGGTGGTCAAGTCACATTACCCCGGTAATTTCGTCTGATTAATTGCCGTGTTCTATTGTTGTTTAATTTCCAGTCCAATATTACTTTAAGGTCAAATCGTGATAAATAATTTTGTAGGTCAGCTTAACCTTGATCCTAATTTAATGATTATTTGATTTATTGCGTTGTTGAAGTGTTTTGGCTCCGACACGTTTTGTGTCCGTCGTGCTCGTTCGTACAGTCAGTCGTTAATCTGTGTCGGTTCCAAGACCGGCCGACACCGACACCGGACCAATAAGAGCCTACAGTGATACATACTTTTTTATTATGTTAAAACAATTATCTATTATATACGTATGAAAAGGGAAATTAACGACATGATCATAGTCGTTTGAATGTATATTTATGAATGATAAGCTAGAGCTTATAGACTAATTCGTCATATCAGCATAGTTAGTTAATACTGCACAATAGTTTGGTTTAGTAAATAAAATGTTTCAATGGATTTTCGTAATGTAAACTTAACCACTTATTACTCATCAATCACCAGTCGACCTCCCGAGGTCCACTCCGAGCGGTTCGCCTTGCCGGGGGAGGAGGAGGTCTATTGTACTGTCTCGATGATCCATCGCTATACATTAAAAAGACAATCGCGAGTATTCCGATATTGTTCACTGCGCAAGCTCGGACATATTTTTCTTCGAACTACTGATAGCTCAGTACTTCTTAATAAATACAGAACCAATAGTCATAGAATTTATTAGTTGACTGTAGAAAACGTTTCCACAAAACTTTTTCGTCTGCGCGAGCTTTCATATTTCCTTGCAGTAGCTTAGCCACGCAACCGAGTTTGAGACTCTGCCGTCGTCCCAACTCAGCACGTGTCCCGGAAATAAACCCAGGGAGCTCGGTATTTAAAGCTAGCGCTCAGCTACCGGGCCACGGATGCACTTAAATTGATTGTATAACCTCATTAGGAATATTTATTACTATGAAACAATTGCTTATGCACATATCACAAGTCTTGCAAATTCCTTTGTGTATTATTTCTTTGTTTACTTCTTGCTACTTGCTGACTACCCGTAATGTACGTTACAATATTATAGAATTTTCCTTGGCTCTTCAACTATGTTGTACTTCACTGACGGACAGCTGATGCATTCTACTGAGTTGATTATTTTTCTCCTACGTGCAGCAATGATGTCTTTGTTAATTGTGCCTCCGAAGAAACATTGTTGTGTACCACGGTGAAGGTACATCATACCTCACTGCAGTCTCACATTGCACAACTCGAATGTCGTGGACAGATATATTAACGATCGTTTCATTAACATGCAACACCCCGGATGCGATTACATCTACCGGCTTAATTGTATTTTACACTTACGGCACTGGCCTTGTCCTCAATGTAATTTTGTAATCTTATCTATTATTCCGGTCGTTTAGTGTCCGTCTTCGGACATGGGCCTCTCTTTAATTTTTCCACACCTCTCTATCCCTTGCGTCTGGCATCTATTCTCTACCCACTTGTCCGGCAAATGTTATCTTTCCAACTCTTCCGTTGTCTGCTCTTTCGTCGGGTATTTGCGCGGGGTTTCCACTCTAAAATCCGTCTCACTCAACGACTATATATAGACTATATGTAGTATCTATAGTCTTTTCGAGCAATGTGTCCATCCCATATCCACTTCTTGTAATTTTATACTACACGATAATGTTTACAGTTCTGTCACTGTTCTGCGATCGTTTTATAATGAAACATTCGTTGTGAAATTCCCAAATCGGTATTCTCATGGGAAACGTCAACGAAGCATTATCGTCTGATACGTTAAAAAACAAAACAACTCTCAAGTCTAAGTTACAAAAATGTTAAACCTGATGATGCTGAGCTTGTTATCGGATCTCGCAGCGTCTACGCGGCCGTGCGCGGTGCCGTGCGCCCGCGCAGATTAAACGAAACAAATCTCCAATAAAACGTTATGGAATGCAATAAACGTTTGTACGAAGCGTTCCGCCCGCAGTTTATAAGGCATTCACTGTTGCCGCTGTGGTTTGCGTTTATGCCCAGCCGTGATATGATGTCCAAACGAAGATTTGAAATTCGTGCTGTACTGGGCACTGCATCGCCGCGGCTGCGCTGTCCGTTGTGTGCGTTTCGTCATCGCGTCCCCGAGTTGAATAAGCGTGCGGTAATGTGTGCTTAGCAGCTTGTATACAGTCACCAGCTTGCTTACTCCGCTGGTAGTAGATACATTTGAATACATCAGACCTGCCTGCAATAAATACTTCATCACTTTAGACGATAGTTTCCCAAACTTCTATATACTTACGGTCCTTACAAATAAAAAAGTCAACGCCAGCTTTTACAGTACAGTTATACCAAGTTTTTATTGTCTGTTATCTAACTACAATCACAAACTTAAAAATTATTCTATTTCTCTTTCGCTAAGTTTCTCTATAATAATCATTATCATCACCATTAGGTGCTTTATTCAAATTGAAGTTTGGCAATCAGATTGAGAAAACCCAGTCCATACCAAAACGTCGTCAGACCATTTGTTCAGCTATCCACCAGGTGCACATTTCCAAGGAATTTAGCCCTCCAGGATCAACCGTGGGAACTCATAAAGGGATCCATTTTGAAGGTGTCCGAAAAAATGCAACCATCTAACTTTAACTCTATAATCCGGCAACGATTAAAGCTTTCACGGCACCGAGGCGACCTATGCTTTAGTGTACTATCTGCGAATCAATTATATGTGTATATATATATATATATATATATATACACAAGTTGTCGTTCGTTATCGGTGGACATTCCATTGGAAGCGTATACATTAGCTCTTTACTATTTTAAAAACAAGAGTGTCATTAGATATTAAAGAAGTATGTTTTTAATAAGCAGCTCCATCGGCGCGAGGTCGGCTCGACGGATCGCTGCGGTTTGTTTCCGGTTTCCTTTCGGGAGGTGTTCGCTAGCGGTCACCGCGCGGCCAAAAAGGTCTTTGTGCAGTTTGCTTCTTCGAATTGGTTTAACAGTTCCCAGCTCAGCAAATATATGGTGCGGCGTTTCAACTGATACTGTCCCGGTACACTGGCGTACAGTATTGTGCAAACATTACAGTGTTCCGGTTTGAAAGGCCCTGTACCGGGTGTAATTACTGGAGTAACGAGACAACGAATTATATGTCAAAGCGACGAACGCGATGTGGTGCAGTATATATCACCCTAACTAGCGCCACGTTGTTGTGCATCGTCGTCCAGCTCGAGTTATGGGTTTCATCTGTGTCCAACTTCCGGTCCCTGCCCCTGTTCCAATTCGCGGCGCTACCTTGGCGTCGCCAGCCCCCGTCCGCGGCGCGCCATTCAAGCGGCGCGCCCCTGACCCCGCCGCATTCCTCCGCGTCGATGTCATTCCCAGTCGGCAGGGTTGTCAAGTGTCTGTCTCGCCAGGGATCCCTCAACTTTCGGCTGGTGTATAAACTAGTCCTCTCTGGCCCTCGCGACCGTTAGTTCGCTATTTATTGTGATTTAATTTGGATTAACTTTCACTTAAATAACTCATAAGTTATTTATTTTAAAAACATATTTTATTAAGATAATTTTGACAAAATCCATCTTTCCTTATTGTTTCCCAAAGTATGTAAAGAATAGCTGAGGATGGAATTGGTTTTCTCAATCTGATCGCTAAACTTCAGTGTGTAGACGGCGCCTAATGATGATGATGAATGTATGTAAAGAACAAGTAACATTTTTCGTAGATTCTATTGAAAGTAATAATTTTCAAAATCGATGATGCTTTATCCCCTGAGTTGGATATGACTACATACTGACTTTGCCAATCACAATAAGGTCCAGCGGCGCGCGGGCGGTCCCGCATTCCGTCCCCGGTCAGTGGGCCGGTCGGCTCGTCGGGATGGGTTTTTGTATCAATACCACTTGCTACTGTTTTGATCCTTACGAACACCTGTCGAAGCGCCGCACCACGGCCCCATGGCCCCACGGCCCCACAGCTCCACAGCTCGCGGGTGAATGGATTTCTATTTGGTACACTTACAAACCTGTTGTTTGGACGTAATGCACTGCTCCGGTCTGGTTATGTTAATATTTCAGTTAAAATTTTCAAGGAATGCTTCTATCTACAGATATAAGAAAATCTATAAAAGAAAATATCTGTCTCCAGACTAACCTACTGTGATTTTTAACTGTTCACGCCATTCGAACTACGAGACGTTACGGTTAAAGCCATAATTTTTTTGTTTGAGAAAAAAAAACTTCTCCACGCCCAATTTTCCCACTCGCCGTAATACTTCATAAGCAGCCGTCAGCTGATTACAATGCGAATGCACTTCCGTCGGCGGCGGGATGTGCGATATAAATGATGGGGCTACCCTCGCGCTCAGGGAGTCGCGTCGCGTGCGCGCTGACGGTGCGGCGTTCCACTCTCCGGTGTGGAGCTATTATCGGATGCCGCGACCAGTTTTACGTGACCCCTTTGCTTCTCAAAAGTGCACCAGCGGGTGATGTTCGACCGTTCCGACATAACACGCATTCGTTGCACTACAGACACACACACACACACACAATACTTCTTTCTACATTTACGTCACAGTGCATAACGTAAGTTAAATTAATTCCTTTAAATTAAAAAAAAAAACAGTACATATTTATTTACTTAATAGATGATAATGATGATTACATTCGTGAAGGTCGCGCTGGGCACCAGTCGCTCGCCAGCGCGCGGCGCTTCTCCACCCGCTGGCGACGTGTTTAAGCACCCTCAATACCCACGAAGGGATTCCTGCCAACTCGCCGCCGCCTACTTAAATGCCTCTTAATGTACAACTTATAACTTGGGCTATTTCATTACTTAATATTTATGTGTAATTAGATAATGTTATACGTGAAGCTTGAGCGGGGTGGGGGTGGGGGACACACATCGATAGATACACTGCTAAGTGTAAACAGGCAAACGCTTTCTGTTCGACCTGGTTGTGTTAGTAACGGTAATGGCGGGTCTTCCCTGGATCATGATATATCTGGTTTTGCTTGCGATGTCTGTAGCATGATGCTGGTACTAGGGTCCTTATGCTGTTACAGTTGCAGCGGTTTTATCAGATATTTCCAGGCGCCACAAGTATAAAGGGTCGTTTTACTTGTGTCGCTTAATGTTATACTACTAGTGCAACGTAGTCGTATTCATTGTCCCTCGTTGTTGTATGTGACCTACCTACATCACAACGTTGGTGTCAGGAGCAACACGTGTCCGCGCCCCACGCACGGACACGTGCACGTCAGTCGCGGGCTATTAGCCCGCGCGCCGCGCCGCCGCACCGCAGCCGGAGGCCCCGCGGCGGGCCCGGTGCAGTGAACGACCGCGCCGGTGACTCAGCCGCGCAAGTCCCGGGTTCGACGTGACCCTGATTAGATTCGACTTTAAACTTATTCTTACGTTAGTAGCTTGCTTACCTTTATGCTATTTGCAGTTATGACGTCATGCAACCGGCTCCTCCAATTCTTATTAGTTGTATTTATAAGCAACAGATATATATATATCTGTTGCTTATAAATACATATATATATACACATACACATACATATATATATATACATACATCACACCGCAGATCGAATCAGAAATGAGGAGATCCGCAGGAGAACCAAGGTCACCGACATAGCTCGAAGGGTCGCCGTCGCAAAGTGGCAATGGGCAAGGCACATAGCTCGCAGAACCGACGGCCGTTGGGGCAGAAAGGTTCTCGAGTGACGGCCACGTACCGGAAGACGTAGCGTGGGCAGACCCCCCACAAGGTGGACCGACGACCTGGTCAGGGTCGCTGGCAACCATTGGATGCGGGTGGCCCAGGACCGGTCTGAGTGGAAATATTTGGGGGAGGCCTTTGTCCAGCTGTGGACGTCTTCCGGCTGATTGGATTGGATCTGAATATGATATTTTACACATCATGCTGATTTTATGTTCGTTCAGTGGAGAGTGCAGAAGGTTAATGTGTTGGAATGCTGCCTGGTGAGGATATACAATATCCCACAGTGCTTACAACTTGTCTCTACGAAGTCATACCTGTTGCCAATTTTTATTGTATTACATCGAGCGCCCTCGCCCTCGCGCGACGCGCGACTCGCGGTCCTCGGCTCGGAGGGCCCGACTCACTCAGAGCGCGCGTACTGTTACTGTTACAATTGATGTATCGGCAGATGTTTTCGCGGTAATTATTAATAGCGTCGTCGTGTGGTGCAACTGCCCGGTGGCGGTACCGCAGCACGTAGTGGCACTGTAACATTCTGTTTTTTTATTCGACGAAGCAACGAGAAGAGTGAAACGATCACCTGATGGATAGTTATCCGGCTGCCCTTAACAACGCGACGATAGTTAATATACCGGACTAATTTCACTAGCTACAGCGCCCTACCAGCCGGAGCACAGCAATGTTTATTGGTGTCTGGCGAAAACAGGTCCTGAATGTCTGTTACTACCGAGTTAAGGTTTCGTGTTGGAAGTCCATTCGGCCCGGCGCCGTTCGCCTGCGACCCGACCCACCCGCATACCGCACGCTACGCCGGAAACCATTTATATTTTAATATACTTCCTCGTACAGTTTAGATGTACTCTGACTATATGTATTATCAAACGCTCAGGTGCCACGATTGAAATAGCCGACCTGGGAATCACTACAGGACGGGAATGAAACCGCGCGTGAGTCGAGCGACAGCGCTGCGGAAACACTTTTTCCAGGGATATGTACACTATCCCACTGGATGCGAGCGACGCGGGACTTTGAGGGAGACCTATGCCCAGCAGTGGACATCTATCTGCTGATGATGATGATGATGACGTACATATTTCAGTGGCGAGTAAATTACAGAAGGTTGTCGGTGTGTTATAAAGCGCTTCAACTTTTTTTACGATCTGTTTTGTTACAAGTAATGGGTTAAGTGCCCGGCCCAGTTATATATCCGTGTTAATGACATTAGATGCAAATATTGTAGATAATTTATGGAGCTTTGTCGGACGGTTTCCCGAAATAAAAGCGGTTTGTTATTCGTTCCCGACATTCCTGTTAACACTACGTGTACACTACATTCTATTATAGTTATGATTAAATGTTTTACACATCGCCTACTACAATATTGCAATAGTATATATATATTATATATATATATATATACATGAGCTACCCAGAGATTCGTTGACTCATCACGAAGTCTCCGAACCTATTAGACGCAAACAGTTAACATTTGGTAGAGGTATTGTTTTTCTCAAATCTAACACTATATATCGGCCAGCAAGCGCACGCGGAACAACTACTCATTTTATTTATAGATTCACATGAACAAGGCCTTTATTGAAAATATTGGTCATAGAGCTCTGTTGCAGAAGATTATATAGATACCACGGCAGACCTATTGCACTGGAGTAAGAGATTGGGCTTCTTAAATGTAAAGTCAAAACGATTCCAATGAAGGACTGAAATTCGGATAGTTATGATTATGACTGTCATGTTCTCGTGGGAGTAGAGGAGGTGCTTCGTGTAGATACGTTCGTTAGACGCGATGTATCCACATGAATGTAGGTAGAGAGGTGTGCCAGGATCGTAGCAAGTGAAGAGAGGTGGTCTCTGCCTTCTCCACTGGGAACGAGACGTGATATATATATATTCACAGATATAATCATGTAACAAAATATACATAATGAAGGTGTTGTTGACATGAGGCGAATGCTACATGCGCGCGCGTGTGTGTGCATACGTGTGCGCGTGTGCGCATGCGCGCGTGTGCGGATATGATTAAAGCGTGCGCGCGTGCGCGTGCGCTGATGTCATCTCGTACAATAGCCGCGGATGAATTGTGCACATGCAATTTGTTTTTCTTTGCAAATACTCCCGGATAAAACACAGCTTTAGCTTAGCCATTTAACTCTGATATAAAAGAATTAATTTTTTTTTAATGTGTCAACTACTATTTTGATCCAAAAAATTGGAAAAAGTCGAATGGAAGGATCTGACATTCTCGTAAGCTGCTCTTTAGAATACGGAAATGATATTTCTTTCTTAATTCTCCATGCCACTAAAGTTATTATTATTTATGAGGAACCAACGCAAGGATAATTATTAGTTAATTGTCGTTTGCATGTTATGATATATTGCGTATATACAATTTAATGCGATGATGTTGTTATACAAACGCACGCGTATCGTGTCCTTGACTACAATTCGAAAGCTCGGTGGGAACTAAATCTGAAAACAATGTTCGCTGCAATGTGCCAATTATATTATTTAAATATTACTCAGAGTTCATGTTAGGTCTTTTGAATACCTGACTTCTAACTGAGCGTCTTTAAATCACGTCATTTCCCGTGGTGGTACTCTTAACAAAATTTATTATTATTTATTATTGTTTGCTATAAAGATGATTTTTCATTGCAGGAGAGTCGAAACGAGAAGGCTCGACGGAAGAGCCGAGCGCCCCGGAGGCGGATGTGGACTCCGCCGATACCACAGCCAAAGAACAATCTGACAAGGAGCATAAGTGAGTAGCGTCACGCACTGCCAGCACTTTGCACTCTTGGCGCAGCCAGCGCCACCTGTGGAAATTTTCGTTATAGTACTACTGTGCCGGAGCTACTTGTCGCTAGATGGCGCTAAAACAATTTATTAATACATTGTTATTTTAAATGATACTGGTAATTAAATTTATAAGTTATGGAAACATCTTTATATATAATCACTAGAAGAAAATTATAAGTAGACGTTTTTATTAAAATTTGTAATAAACTTCTTTTTGAACGTTTCACATCTACTAGGTGGCAGCAGTAGTCGCATCGATTTAAGAAAAAATTGCTATGATATTTGTTTTTGGAAATAGCCTTAATAATATTGTGATTGTTAAACAATATATTAACTGTTCAGTGGATAGGGTTTTTTCATAATTCTATGAAAGTAGTACAAACAAATAGTGACGTGTTTATTTAAGATTTATATGTCACTTGTATCGTACGGGAGCGGAGCGGCTTCGCACCCGCAGGAAGCCCTACTATTTTCGGTATCAACAACCTACTTTTAGACGTAAAGAGGTGCGGAAATTTCTTTAACTTCTTGCGTCATTTCCTACAGCTGGAGGCCGGGCGGCGGCGGTCCGGGCGGCGGCGGAGCGGGCGGGCGGGCCGTGAACCGCGCGGAGAGCTGCCGGGAGCGGGACGCGCCGCGCCGCGGCAAGCACCGCAACGCGTCCGACCCCAACCGACTCACCGCCCACCACAACCAGTGAGTACTATATATTCTTGTTGTAGACAGGGCTGCAAGCTACAGCGGCTCTTACAGCTCATCTGACACTGGGATCGTGGACCCGGATCCACGGCCTGAGAACCAGTGAGTCTGTCACATTGCCACATATATTGCTTCTAGCACTATCACTAGTACCTTCCCATGGGATGAGTACGCGCGCGGCTGTTCGCCGGCGCAGTCGTCAGAGATGCGTTATTTTTGACCATTTGTTTATACCAATTGCTTCATATGTTGTATTACAATACAAAAAACCAATTGTTATCCGACTGACTCCAGACGCATAGTGTGCGATCATTGTACGTGTGTGTGTGTGTGTGTATATGATTCTCCAGGCTTTATCGGCTTCAGCGGCTGGTGCAGTTATTTTGCCTGTCTCGTGGCTTAGTGTGGTTGACGTAGCCAATTTTATACGAGGATTCCGCGTATTCTGAGGAAACGTTAGTATGCAGTTGACGTGTTATCGTTAAAATTACTGAATACCTGACTTTCAATGCATCACGTCTTATATCTAGATTATGACGCCGGTGGTTCTCAAATATATTTACCATTATTTTTAGAAGAGATCTCCAATCCGAGCGTTTAGCGGCAAACATTTCCCATAGCGAAGGCTTTATTCCACATTTTTTTCAGATGTCGCTTTAGCACGTCTTTGAATCTCAGAAGTTTACTTTAATTTTACGTAATACACATGCGTATAATCATTACATATTATATTAATTAGAGACCACCCCACGTATATGTGCACCCCGTAACTGCATCGCCGCTGCAACTGGAGTCCGCTCTAAATTCCAGCGCTGGAAATAACCCGATACTATCTGTACGAGTCTATACTTTTTGTTCTGTTGCCGCTAACCCTATGGCCCAACTTGATTCAGTTGTAGTCCGGCGCGACTTTAAAACGTTTTATGTACCGCCATTGGGACACAACCGACCCTATTGTAAGCGCGCAGGATTTGTATTGATCCGACAAAGAACTGTTGTAATTGTCTCAACAAAATTCTACTTTATTACATCGCAATAAAATCTCAGTGCGCTTACTGCGAGCCGGTAATTAATTAACTTTCCGGCAGATAAAACAATGTAACAATCGCGGGTGAGTTCATTTTCGACGTCGGTATAATTCGATTTATAACAAGCACAATATCCGGAGCGCAGACGTGTCCGGAGGGTGCAGATGTCGTTGCTGTGCGGGGGTGGTGTATATAGCTGGAAGAATATATGGCACATAGATAATAATTTAAATTAAATATTATTTATTAACCTTGCGAGAATTCTTATAGCAAATGCAGGCGGCTTTGCTTGTGACCTCTGGTCCGTTAGAGATAGGCCTTCATTGCTGCAGAGCGTCTAGGTAGGCACCACCGCTCATGTTTCGGTTGTAAGGGCACTGCAGTCAGTATTACACTACTGAAATAACGAAGCTGAACATATTTTCTTGATGTGGTTATGTGTATATCATTCTAATTAGCGGCAAGATGTTATGGGCAGGCGTATCATTTACCATCATAGAGTAAAATAAATATCTTTACCACCAATGCCCCAATGCATACAGCTCTCGCCGACTGGCACACCATGTGTACCCAGTATTGCAAGTATCTGGTTTGAGGATGGTTTTGTCCATCAGTGGATTAAATGAATGTATGTCCGCTATTGGGTGGTGCGGGTGCGGGCGCGGGCGGGGAGCGGTGAGCGCACAGTTGTCCGCGTCGGGAGGCGGGCGCGCGCGCACGCGTCGCCGCCGCGTTCAAATTAACCGGCGAAAAAAATTGTGTCCGACTGATCGTGTTATAGTGCAGTTATACGTGAGAATAAACCTTTAAATGACAATTCGTTTAACAACTTATTTGGTGGAAATATATTTTTAATACAATGAAGCGACCGGACGAGCGAGACGTGTTCTCACCTGATGATACGCGACACACGCGCCGATGAAAACGTCCGCTCGTTAGGATGGTATACACTGCGCCGCACTGCGCCGCACTGCGCGACACATAACATGTTGAGACTTCTTATATCAGTAGTTACACTAGCTACAACTTCCTTCAAACACACTGCTACCAATCGGCTGCAATAGGAGCTGCCGTACCACCGTACGTACCCAGACGGACTCCGGCAACAGTAACCTTACGCAACCTGACCAGCAGTAAACTTACGCTTACTGCGCTGCAAACTCGGTAAACATATGTCGCGATAATTTGGTTATCACTAAAGATATCTTCTTAAAACGTGCGCAAGTTAATTCTTGTGCTATATAAACTACATTTTAATGTTTACGATGCAAAATGTAATAGTTTACTGCGACGTGATAGGTTTATTATATTCGTCTCTCATCTGACAAAACTAAATTTTATGAATTTTTCGCGTTTATTTTATTATCTTGTTTGGAGCGCTCTGCTGCAGGCACAGTGTCGTGGAGGCACCGAGGTGACAGATAATGATAAAGTCCTTCTCGAGACACTGGGCTCATTCTGCGTAGATCAGACAACATATAATAATTACGGAGTTACAGGTAGCCCGCGATGATATGACACCGGGACATCCATCAGCTCGTAGCATCCAGTACCTCCATGACCCATGCTGCTGCAGAGCGATCCAAACTAGATAATAAACGCAATAAAATCCATAAAAGATACTGAATATATTATATGATATCAATGATGTCATTTTCACAAGAACTGTATTACCGCGCGTACCGCGCAGAGGGTGGGCTGATAGAGGGGAGTGGGATGGTGCCGGGTGACCGGTGGCATGTGGCATGTGGTGGGCGGTGGGTGGTGGGGAGGTGTTATGGTAATACGATCGGTTGTCGATCGGTATTGTTTACGCAGACGCACCGCGGGAGGCGCCGCGCGCGAGCTGGTGCCGGCCCACCTGCACGGTAACTGTTCCTCTGATCGAATGCATCCAAACATGATCAAAGAAAGATATTTGCCATTTAGTAATATTCAATAACAAGCTATCAGATCAAATCTCTCTAATAATGTCTTTCCACATGTGTCTAGCGCATCATTTGCTATGGACTGTTTGGATTAAAAGCGACATTAGGGATGTGGCTGCTCTGGCGGCACACGCAGTAACGTTTGCACGTTGATACAAGTGTGAATGTAATTAATTATTGATATTCGCAATATCATTTTAAAATCAATGTATAAAATTAATTCGATTGCTTGTGATCGAATCGTACATCGATACGTCGACACGAGGAGCGGCACACGCACGCACACACACGCCCGCGGTTGGCGTGTGGGTGTACGCGAATGGGCGATGTGTGGGTGGACAATGGGCGATCATGTGTTGAATGTCAGCCTTGTTTGTGCAGCGGAAGTGTGAGCCAACCGCTCCGGCGAAGGCTGCACTGCATCTACGCAATTCCTATCGTTCTGCTATTTCTCTACGTCATTAAGTACATTGTTTCTACTTAATGATGTTCCCGGTTGAACTTAGGTCTTTCTAGCGTCCTATAGGTTATTCACAGGTACATACGTTAAACTTGAAAAAAGTAGTAGTTGTGTTTGTTTACCTCGTTAAGCTACGCGCAAACAAATTCTTTGTGACTATTGTACATTGTAACAAAAAAAAAACTTAAATAGTACAAAGTGCATAGCCAAGTCAGAAATTATACTTTTAAGGAAATAAGTCTTTGATTTAAGTATGATATCATCACCGTCAGCCGATAGCGGTGCACTGCTGGATTTAGCCTTTCCTTCTAAGATCTCCACACTGATGATCTTGCGCTGCTTGCTGTACATGGTATGATACATATTACTAAATGTTTTCTTGAATTCTCTGTTGGATTATTCAAACGTATAAATAAATATGTCTCATGTACATGTATAAACTATTAAAATATCACAACAGCCAACATCTACCTGTTCCGTTTTAAACTGCCGCTTTGTGTGAATCATATCGCTTAACTGACAGGCAGACGGACGTTGTTTCCGGTCGAGGGGAGAACTGTGCAGTGCGCACCCCGGCGGACGCGCGGCGGGGTGGGGGTGTTATCTGTTGGACAGTTGGACGCTGGGGATGTTGTAGTTGGTGTAAAAGATCATTTTTGGTTTGATTGGTCATTGCGGTTCAATGTTTTTTTTTAACATTAAAGCTGTCACCACAATGAGATGTCTTTTTACCTTTCTCGTAGTATTCGTTAAGTTTATTATTAATTAATTGTTACGTTAAGTACGTGTTACGTTAAACTCATCACATGAATGCCTAATATTTTTGTTTAGGAAAACAACAAACTGTTTATCTTAATGCAAAAACATTACTTTGCTTTTTTTTTAATGAACCTTTTCCTTCCTTATTTATATACCATTGGCACGTAAAATGCGCGCGTGCGCACAACAACAAGCTATGAAAATGTTTCAGCATCTGAGATTATTTACAAAACGTTGCAATATGGATTCACTCGCTCGTAGCAGACAACAAAAAATGTGCAATGCGACAAAATCGAATCGCAACCGCACCTTAGTCGCACTGGCCGCCTGCCAGCGTGCCGCGGGGTGGGGCCTGGCGCGGGCGACGGACCGCGGCGGGAGCGGGAGCGGGAGCGGTTCTCTTACATATTGCGAAATAACTATTTACTGGTGACAAGTCTCCGTTGCCGGAGACTGTCTAGGTTGATACCACCACAAACCTATTGTAGCCGTTGTGCGAACATCACTGTGTTCCGGTTTGAAAGGCGTTTTAACTAGTGTAATAACGGGAATAACGAGATTCATAATCTTAGGTCTCTAGACGAGTGTAATGTGGTGCAGTGTATATCTTCCTGACTAGCGGCGCGTTGGTATGGACAGGCGTACTGCTTACTGTTAGGTGGATGTCCCTCGCGTCTCGTCGCTTAATTTAAATAAAAAAAAACACGATCGATACAACATCAGTGGGTAAGATGAAGGTTTTTTTTACTATAGTTTAAGACTCTTCAGTCGTAAATTTATAGTAACTACGTGGATAGGTTCAAGTCCAGCAGTTGGTTGCTACGCTGCACCGAGTGAAGTGCACGTCAATAATACAATCATCATCATTATCATCATCATTAGGGTTTCTTCAACGTGTAGTTCGGCGATCCGATTGAGAAAACCATTTCGATTCTCAGCTATTCTATTTAACTGATGGTATTAATACCAACACCTTACTTTATCCGCTGGAGACAACAAACGAAAGCAAATTTCATTAATTTTCGTACATATAGCTTTTAGTCATTTTTATTTTAACATTTAATGTTTAAACGGTTCTCAATAATCGCAATAAGCGCTATCCGAGGACACGATGCGCGGGCGCGGGACGATTTATTAAGGACTCGTGCCGCCTCAACGCCCAGGTCGCACTGATGCGGCGTGTCGGAGCCGCTGCCCGCCGCCCGCCGCCCGCCGCCCCAATAACGCGCTGCCGCTATTTTTGAAGATGATCGCGCGCATCTTTTACGAATCATTTCTATACATTATTGCCGACTTTCAATTTATTGATCGCCAAAGTTCGTGAGGAAGTCATTTTAAAATCCACTATCAACTCAATCCTTGTCGTGGTCTCCTCGGCCTTATATACATACAACAGCTACATACACGTGCTCACGTAGCCAGGTAGGTATACGTGTGTGTGCCTACCTACCCGCCCGGCCGGCCGGCGAGCCGCAGCGCGGAGCCGCCGCCCGCCGCCCGCCGCCGGGACCTCTCCACCTACCCGTCTGTCGTTAAGGCTAGGTATTCCGGTTAATTGCTTCACATCCGCAGTAGTATTTTGGTAACTTAAAGTTTTTTTTATTATCTCTGAGATATTGGTTTCAGATCGTAGATTGTTCCTTGGGTTCTTGGGTTCCTATGCAGTTGAAAATATCTCAACCGTTTTCATCATAAGTTTATAGATGTCCACTGCTGGACATAGGTCTCTCCTAAAGATTTCCACATACCGTCAGCATGGCTTCCGCTACCGCTAGCCAATAGGGGCTGTCGTATGTGGGGGTTCATATGAGGGTATTTGTGCTATTGCCCACCACACTGGCCCAATGCGGGTGAGCGTTAGCCAAACCCACGTTAGTTTGGATCCCATGAGCTGTTGTGTGGGACTCCTTACACCACAACCGTTTTATAACGGTGTTATGTATCGCGTTTGCATTACAGTTTACATAGTAACAAAAGTAATTTGACTGTCTTCTTCACGAGATCGTGTTGTTATGTACACAAATTTAGATGGTGGAAAAATTGCTGATCGTGATGTGGTTTTGATGCATTCTGGGCAAAAAATGCTTCGTATGAGATGAATGCTTTATCCGCCTCTGTTCCAGTGTGTCGTGTAAGTTATTAAACTCCGCGTATTTAATACGGTTACGACAGATATTATTCGGATGCGCTGTTTGCGATCTATTTTAATGTGAAAAATATTATTGTTGGCCCAGCCCGCACAGCGCGCGGCGCAAAGCGAGTCAACACTCGCTCAGCACCGGCCGCACGCTCGGTGGCCGTGCCCAGTGAAGCGATGTCTTTACGTCGAGCTTTGATATATTATTGGATTTACAAGTTTATAGTTACATAAGGAAACACAGAATATTTAATATTGTTTCAATACATATAAACAATATTTTGCGGTACAAAGGTTTACCTGTAGTCTGGTTGTACTGAAAGTTAAGTAAAGTCCTTACTTTTTAATACCCGATGTGTGATGCGTCGACAATTAATCATCGATTTGAGAATGCGTTGAGAATTTGCCTCTGGTACTCGTACTCGTGCTCGTACTCGTAGTCTAATCGGTACACTCAGCATCGATGAATGGGGATGTATAGTAAACAAGGAGCGGAGGCTGCGCCTTGTTTACACGTGAGCTGATGTAAATGTAAACACGACGCCGACGGAGCGCACGAGCTGGATCTATCCTCACCGCAATACCAAGGTCGCTGCGGGCTGACGGCTCTCTCGCTCGCTCGCTCGCGCTGTGCATTTCCAAGCTGAGGAAACAAAGCAGTGCTTGGCATGTAACTGTGTATGTACCAGTCTGTCATATAGTAACTCCAAAAATTAAAAATAGGAATGGGGAGCTTTAAAGCTGTTTGTTTTCATCGTCGGGTTAAAATCCACCGCGCGAGTCGTATTACTAAACGTTAAAAGATTCGACATTAGCATGTATGTATGTATGTATATATGTATGTATACATGTAAGTATGTATATATGTATTGACATAAATCAACACCAAATTCGCGTGGGCGTCCATATCGAATGTTTCGGCGAGATTTGCGTAAGTGCCGATGCGGACGCGGATGTGCACGAAAACGAAGCTTTTATCCTGACTGATAGCGGCCTCGCGTCCTTGTGTCCTCGCGTCCTGTGCGTCCTGTGCGTCCTGTGCGTCACACCAGCGCTGTGATGTTTTGTAGTCGAGCGAATGTACAGTGACAGCCGATGCAGATAGAAACATATATATATATATATATATATATATGTTTGTATCTATTGGATCTAAAAATATGGAGCCGGGTCACCTGATGCGATCAACAGTAGATGACCTAACGTGTAAGAGTAATGTACCATTAGCAATGGAAAAGTTCGAACTTGAACACATTCTCTCAATCCTGTGCCAGACGTATAAGAGGGTAATTGTTGTGTTTACACATTTATTTGTAATACGTAATGTAATGACCTTAAGTTTTTAAAACTAGTTCAGATGTTTGGTAGTGGAAATTTAGACTCACATGATCTCATACATAGATATCGACAGTCTATCGCGACCCACATGACCAGCTGATGGCGGCGAGAATTCTCGCCGCTTGCCGCTCGCCGCCCGCCGCTCGCCGCGGTAACGGTGCAAACGTCAGCGATAAAACGGAACATTAACGTCATAAATATAAACGATCATTTTATGGCAGCCCGGCGCGGCCAAACTGCCGAGATAGTATCCGGGTCCAGGCTTTGTAGGACATCATCCGGGTACCACCTGCCAACAGGCAACACCACTGCGTTGGTATAAACGGTGCTGTGCTGGATTAAAAAAATAGAGGTCTTAAACCTATAAAGCGCCGGACGCATCGTTGTGCTGAGTAACTTCACGTCGCACGGTCGAGGGTCGCCGTGTTGTATACCACCGACCTGAACGTGGTAACGTTTGCAGCGGGCTCGACTTGAGGAATTACTGCGCTGTATTATATATTTATATATCGCTATATCTATATCTATATCTCTGAGCGTAAAACCGGGCGTCAGGAGAAACAGTATCAGTGGAGACGGGTGTCTATAAGTTATTGATAACTATACTTCCACTGCGAACAGTAAATTGTAAACAAGTATAAACCATAAATAAGATCAAACAAAATTGTTAATATTAATTTTCAATCCAAATTAATTAGGTGAGAGAGTTTTAGGAATTCTAGATTTGCTAATCGGCAGACTATACTCTAACACCTTTCTATTCTGGGGGTTGTTGCAAGAAGCTGATCGATTTAGTGAAAAGAGGTAATTAACAATTGCACATATCTAGTCAGCCGGCAGTAGCGGCGCGGTGCGGCGCGGTGCGGCGCGGTGCCGCCAGCGCCGGCGGAGCGGCCGCCGTCACGTTGATAAGGTTGCGCTTGGGGGGCGCACGCGGGGACCGGAGCCGCAGCGGGTCGCAGCCGATTATACGAGCTGATTATTGTGCAAAAAAAGATGCGCAGACAGATATTCATCCCTTCGTTGTCGACATTCTACGCTGCAGAACAAACCGTTTCGCTCTGTACTCCACAATGCGAACAGCGAACGATGAGACCGGATGGCCCGCGGCAGTGGTTGCGTCCGACTACAACGTGGCAATCTTAAGGGATAGGCTTATGTATAGTCTGGACTAGCGTAACTATCAAAGACTACATCCTCACTTACCATCAGGTAGAATTGTAGCCAAGCTCAAATATATATAACAAGAAAACGAGAACATTTATGACTGTATTTACCTACGTCACTTGAATGTATGACAGATGATGTGCTGGTGTCGGCGCGATGTCGGTCACCGTCAGGTGCCCGCCCGGGGTACATTCATTGCTCGTCGACGGAGGAGCAAAATATTCCATCGAGGAGTTTGTAAACATTTTCAATTTATGTGACCATGCAATAGTGTTGTTGGAGCTGCAGTTTAATATTCTTTAGGTATGCAAGTTGCAGTCCGCCGAGGCACTACTTCCGATAATACATATATGTTTTAAATAATTATATAAATACTTAGGAACGCATCGTACAAGAGATGAGTATTTATAATTTTGGCGGTTCTGATAAACGCGGTGGCGCCGGGAGCTGGATGCTCAGACGTCACCGCAGCAGTTCTGGCAGCGGCGCCAGTCTTTCCCGGCGCTCTGATGTATTATTCGCAGAAGGTCGCGCGCGCGCGCAGCCCGCCGCCCGCCGCCCGCCGCACGCCGCCCGCCGCCCGCCGCACGCCGCTCAGCGCCAGAGAATCGCCAGAAGAGCACTGTTCTCACACTCATCTATTTCCGTCCACTCTTCTGACATTTCTTGCTTTTTTCTGTACCGACTCAATTTATTTGAAATTTATAGTTTGTGAGAAATTCGGTTTAAAAAGTTGGAGCAAACGATTCACGCGAAAAGATAATTATTTTAGGACATGACGAGATATAGTTCATCCGATCCCACACCACCGCTCCCGGCGTTGTCGACGCGCGCGGAGCAGCCGCGATCGAGATCAACGACGTTTACTTGCGGAATATGCATTGCGCATATGCTTCATAAATCTCCTGCACCTTTTACATTATCGGCGAGCATGGCGCGTGCGGAGTGATGGTTGGAATTGAACATTAGTGAACTTCGCCAAATTTCGCCCGAAATTCGCTTTCAGAGCTGCATTGGAACTATTTCGGTACTTCCGGTGCAATAGCACTATTTGAGTACTTCCGCGAGCGAGTGCCGGTTCCAGTAGAGCAAAACTAAATCTACTTTATGCGCTCGATTTAGTTTACAGGTGCTTTAGGATGTTCTCAGAGATCCCATCGGATTGAGAACTGAATGGTGACTGATTGATTACACGATATGCATTATATGTTTGTGGGAAGCATTGCAAGCGGCTTCAGTCATTGTTTATGTTTACATAAGTCTAATTTTTGTTCGTTAGGTTCTGCTGCTTCTGTCCCTGTTGCTAGACTGTAAAGATTGAAATAGATAGAATTTTCAAATGAATGGCTTTGATCTAAAAGATAGAAAGACATACAGAGTAAATATTTTATATTTTAGCGTTGTGCGGTGTGTGTGTGTGTGTGTGTGTGTGTGTGCGGCGCAGGCGCGGTATTGTTTGCCCCTGTTCGCTAAAAATGCGTGTAAATATTATTCTTATTCTATAATAAGGTCAGATCATTGTTTGTGATCGCTTCAACATGTTCGCCCGCGCCTCCGTTAGGATAACCCTGGGTAATAACAACTGGAATGTAGTCCGAAAGTCGGTACCAGTTGTGTGTACATATACCAAACAATCTCGTGTGTGTGTGTGTGTGTGCGTGTGTGTGTGTGCTGTGCTGACTGGGTTTGTTTTGGTTAGTCCACCCCTTATTAATTTTGTATGTTTTTCCACTTTTAACAACATATTGCTTGAAGGAGATTTTAAAAATATATTAGTTTGTCAAATATCTCCCTTCCGCTTTTTTGCTCTTTATTCAATGCTTTATAAAAAGTGTTACAGTGATCGGATTTAGTTCAAATATGCGCCGTTTTGTTCGATAATCTGTTTCCATCTAGACGGCAACTTCATAATACCTCCCTCGTAGAAGCCCCCCTCCTTATTTGCAAAGAACTCGGACAGCCACTTTTCACAAGCCTCTTTTGAGTTCAACTTTACACCACCAAGGGCGTTCACCATGGACAGGAACAGGTGGTAATCACTTGGCGCTATGTCCGGGCTATATGGTGGATGCGATAAAACCTCCCATCCGAGCTCCCGTAGCTTCTGACGAGTCATCAACGAAGTGTGTGGTTTGGCGTTGTCCTGGTGGAACACTACACCCTTCCTGTTGGCCAATTCTGGACGCTTCTGGTCGATCGCCTGCTTCAAGCGGTCCAGTTGTTCGCAGTAGATGGTAGAATTAAGCGTCTGTCCATATGGGAGCAGCTCATAGTGGATGATTCCCTTCTAATCCCACCAAACACACAGCAAAACCTTCCTGGCCGTCAATCCCGGCTTGGCCGCTCGACCACGACCGTTTTCGCTTGATATTGTCGTATGTGATCCATTTTTCGTCGCCAGTCACCATCCGCTTCAAGAATGGGTCGAGTTCGTTCCGTTTCAGCAGCATATCGCAGGCGTTGATTCGGTCCAGAAGGTTTTTTTGCGTCAAATCATGCGGCACCCAAACATCAAGCTTTTTTTGTATCCAGCCTTCTGCAGATGGTTTAAAATGGTTTGGTGACTAACTCCCATCTCCTGGGCGATGTCACGAGATGCCACATGCCGGTCTAACTCGATGTAGTCCATGATTTGATCGGTATTTGTCGTCACAGGTCTTCCGCCGGCTGGCTTATCCATGGTGTCGTTTTCACCGGCTCTGAATCGTCGAAACCATTCCTCCGCGGTTCGAAGTGATAGAGTACTATCCCCCAAAACACCATTAATCTCACGGAACGTTTCTCTAGCGGATTTGCCTTTAACGAAGGAAAACTTTAAAATAGCGCGTTTTCGGCGTTAGTGAACTCAATGTTTACACGTCTATAACTGTTGAACGCAATATCCAAACTAATTATGCATAGCGCCGTTTTGTAGGTTATGTCAAAACCTTTCAAATTATGTATAGTATTCCCAGATACGAGCTCTGTAGCGCTTTGTACATAGCCGCGAAATTCAATAGACAAAAAGGCGGAAGGGAGATATTTGCCAACCCTATATTATATCCCAGTATTTCACTAGCTAGAACGGCTTTCAAACCGGAACACAGTAATATTTACACAATACTGTTTGACGGTTGCAACTGGCTTATTTTTCTCTTCATGATTGTTGTTTGAATCTTTTTAACGCTAAACAGTAGTGTACTAATTTTGTTTACGTTTGAAGGTATAAACCTCTCGCTTGTTAAATATAACGCTTTGTGCAACTGTAACACTACATTTTTGCACAGAGTTCCACTCGTCACTCCACCGGGAATCGCTTTGCTTGCGTGTTGTTGGAGAGTTCACGTACGCAGCCAATTAGTAATGCGGCAAACTGATATAAACTTAATGAAACGTAAAGGTGACTTTTATGGTGTCACAGACCAACCCGCGAGTGGATTGCGGTCTATAAAACCTGCTATTGTGGCAGACACTTTCAGGGGAAAGGGTTGGGGTAATGTCATGTCATGTGACGTCAGCCGCTGCAGCTCTGTCACCCAGTGAATGCTACGGCGGTATATCTTTAGCATCATCACCAGCTTTTTAGAGTTTACTGCTGTTTATACACGTGTAAAAATTAAGAATTATTAATGTAACGTTACGATGTTCGCAGAAGCCATTAACTCTCTTGCAACCGGAACTGAACGTTTCGTAATATATAAAGCTGCTGGTAGGAAAATTCGAACATTTTCATCTTGTCACTCTGTAGAAGCAGTTGGAACGTCTTCAAGTTATTCAGGAAAATATTTGCATATTTATAACTTTCGATTCGTTTAATATTCCTTAATGTTATAGTTTAAATGAAAAAATGCCAGTTACTAAAATCGTATTAAAAAGTTAACCAGCAACCCCCCTACCACTGACCATAACCCTCAGGCATGAAGGAATGACCCTAGACTAGAGACAGATTAAAAAGTTACGACTCCGCAGGCGTGCGGGTTCTATTCCGATAATAAATTAACATCAACAGTACAGATGTTAAAGTCAACAATGTGATGCGAACTTACCAACAGGTGGAAAGTTCCCAGTGCTGGGAGTGTTCGGCGGGGCCCAGCCCACCGCCTCCGCTACTGCCGCAGGCTGTTTGCTCGGGGCGCGTTTATAGCGGCCTGTGCACACACCACCACGCATACATGTATACGTGTACACACACCCACTCCCACTCCCACTCCCACTCCACTAGGTCGACATGCGATATAATTTTGAAGACGACTTTTGATCGGCAGTTATTAATCGTCTTACATTACATACGAGCCGACGGAAATGTCCCGGACATCACGCGCTGCTCACTGCGACTCCCCATGTGACAGCGCACGCTCTCACCGCCCTGCAGTATTTTCACCCGCTGCACCAGCACCATCAAATTGGAGCTGTAATTTTTACATACTATACTTTAAGTACTACTACACATCTGCCATTAAAAGATATCTGTGACATTTATATCGAAAAGTTAATAATTTCATAAGTCCAAGTGGGGTAGCTTCTACTTCTTAAAGTGCCATCTTCTTTCGAAGGTCGGCGATCGTTAAAGCAAGGAGTTTCGATACCGCGGCTCCGCAGAGCCACCGGCTGCTCCTTCCAAGCCACTGGGGTAGGTTCTTCAGCCAGGATATTCTTTTTACGCCCATACTTAGCTTTCCTTGAATCTAGACCTCTTAACCTCGCATTCACACGATGTTCAGGGACAGTAAAGTTGAAGATCCTAATTACAAACTGTTCTCGACGTAGACACAATGTAATGTCCTCAAGTAAACTGATTATTGTCGCGTTCATTTTATTTTGAACCGTGACCGTTACGAAAATAGAAAAATCTAAAAATTGTGGAAACGTTTGGACGATTTTTTGGAATTTTAGATACGAGCTATCGCGATAATTAGTTTTCGTTCGAATAAATTTCCTAACGTAGACTTTTCTCTCGTCGGGGATTGGAAACAACCCTAAGCCAACAAACGTTCGGGTCTGAAGGACGCAGCAGTCGTAACTGTAATTTACTGCGTGGAGCGCCAGCAAACAGAGTGGCGCGAGCCGTGGGGGCGTGAGCGGGGGGCGCGAGCAGGGGGCGCCGCATAGCGCGGGGGTGCAGTAGCGGAGTCAGCGCCATTCAGCAACTTCAGTAGGTCCCGCGGCACCGAGCCGTGCGCGCGTGTATTTGTCCGGTCGCAGCGCACGCGCACGCGCACGCGCACGCAGTGCACCGAGCGTAGATAATTCTGAACCGTGTGTGCGAGTGCAGATAATATATTTTTAAATTTATTGTATTATGAAAAATTAAACACAAATTAAGTATACATTGTGATAATTACATTACACGAAACATTTATACTTTCTCATCATTATCATCCGATAGACGTCCACTGTTGAACTAACGCCCCCCGAAAGATCTCCACATCGATCAGTCCGCAGTCAGCCTCCGAAATCGCCGAGCATTAAGGCCCGCCATTTGTAAGGTGCTCATTTCGGGGGATGTGGGCCATGTCCCATCACCCAGGCCCAATGCGCGCGTCGGTGGGAGCCAGAGCCTGATTTATTGTTTAGTTTAGTCTGTAGCGTGTCTTAAATAATTATCGTTAATAAAAATATATTAAAACTTTTCAAGTTTAATTTACGGTAAATGTATCAGTAATATGATATTTAACTAATTACTTTACTGTCATCATCCTAACGGTGCGGGTCCTCTACCGAGCTGATCTCCCAACTACTTCTTTTCTCATTGGACTCAACTTCACGACTGCGATTGCAATTAATCGCCTTGCATAAATTCCTGGTTTATCTCTTGAGAGAGCGTCTGGCACTTCACCAGACTGTAATGTCCTTTTTAACACCTGCAATCTGTCAGTGCTGTAACTGGTGCTCAATTTACATTTAAGTTTTCATTTACACGGCAGTCTCAACATGCGAGATGCTTGCAATGCGATGACGCAGTTCGCAGTTATCACCTTCTGTCGGCGGCTAAATGCATTCCTTTTGGTGAAGTCAGGATGTGCGATACGTAAACGTTCGCCGCGTAGGACGTAAACACGGCCGCGGTGTCGTGAGCAGCTGTCGCGGCGGTACCTGTGCACCTGCGCGACACCACCGCCACCACCACCACCACCGCCACCACCACGTGACGAAGAATCGGTTCACAGTTAAAGTTAACGCCGGTGCGAAACTGGTTAATAGTAAAAACATATAAACTTAATTTGATTACCCTAATATTACAGTTGTGATTCAGTTAACTTAACACAAGTACGTACATCTAAATGAATCATCACCAACGGTCGAGCCGTACTTCAAGCAAAATGTATTAACTAGATAAAAGTACGAATGCTATTTAACTGTTGCGCTGTGCTGTTGCTTAATTTTTCGTTTTCATGTTATAATCTAAATGTTATATAAAATAACGATGTTGAACCGCCGCGTGATCGAGATTTGACATAATGTGAAGTAGAACCCAAACCGTAATGCGACGCGTTAACGGTGGCGGAGATTACCGTCCGGTACATAATATGTAAGGTGGATTCTAAAAAATCCACCCTCCCGCTATCTACAGTCTGCACTGTGAGCTTTGGAGTCCAAGTCCAATAAGGAGGGACAATGTTAAAAGGCTAGTGATTAGTGGTTAAAGAAGAGGAAGTAATATGAGACAGAATTACAGCAGGTATCTTAAACACCGGCTCGTGAAGTATTGAATATACATTAAGCGGTATCTCCGCAGACCCACTTTCCAAAGCGATTACCCCGCGACAATTATTAATTACTTGCAATTAGTAGCTACACGACCATTTAAACAATTGCTAAGGAGTTCATTATTAAAATGTTGTTTTAGTTGCCTCTGTGGCGCCGTGCTCTGTATCGCTGTGCGCGCGCATTGCTATAGCTATAGCTATAGCTCCTCGGCTGTGAGTGCAACCCGCTTGCAGCGCGTCGCCGCGGACGGAACTGGAAGGTGGATCGCGATGCGGTGTCGGCTTATACTAAACAATAAAAATTGGCACATCACGGCGCCGGCTGAGCCTTTATCGGCAGCAACGACGCGCTGCGAGGTTCAACGGCACGGTTACCGCACCGCCGTCTTACTGCAATCACTAATCAACGACTTATTTACATCTCATTAATAATAACAGTTCAATTTGTTAATACCTATATGGCACATTATTACCAAACGATGTCAAAATATTCTATTCACTTCGACACATACGAATGGTCTACATCCGGTCGTCGCGGAAGCACCATTGCATAATGAAAGTAATCATTGTCATTATCTTGCGGATATAAGTGAAGTCGCGCGTCGGGGCGCTCTGCACCGGACCATTTAGAGATTACTTGGTTCCCAAAGCGACTGGGGTTCCTTTTAACCAGTCAACCTGCTGAGCGAGCATCCAGTCATACCGTCGGCGATAGGTAATAGGACAGCACCACCACCACGACGACACGCCCGGTTACCACTAGATGTAACAACACCCTACCAGTAGTGCGCCGAGCGTTATCCCTAACCTGACTGGAATGGATTGTTTTGTTCGCACCTATATTAATAACGGTTGTTACCAACACTAAACCGGTTTTTCTAACCACTAACTAGTGGCTGTGCAGTATGCATTTTACCCCGCGAATGCAGGTGTCATTATACTTTTTCAAATGTTTGGATTTTTACATCTCAAAACATATTGACTGAAACACTGGTTGCGTTAGAAAATATGATCGATAAAATAAATGTTTCATGTCGAGGTTCCGAAACATTCCCCCTTTGAGATTTTGAAAGTGGGTACAGCCTTCGCTGTGATTTGTACGGACAATAAACTATACGATTTTCACATGTAGTAATATGTTACTTTTGCGAAACTCTTCGCAGCACTGTGCTGCACGTATAGTGCACGTGTAGTTGGTCCGTCACATTGCAACACCTCCGACAGCGTGCATTGAAACAATATATCGTTTGAATGTCTGCTTGAGGTGTGCGGCGATGAGCGGATGTTTGGCGTGGTGTAAACATCCTTACAAGCATACATACAGCCATGGGGTTTGTTATTGTACTGAACATGTGTTACATTCACCGTGGACATGTCACAAATCTCGCACCGGTTCACACCGAAGGAAGCCAATGAGGACGAGGACTCGCGCGCTGCACCGTCCCGCGTCTGGACCTAAAGCGAATGCTAATCGATGTCTAGGTTTCCGCCGTGCTGTCATTAGTTTCGCACTGGTGTGGTGGACCTCACAGGACTTCCTGCTGTTTTCCACTTTTTATACTAGTTACCGGCATTAATTATTTATTATACAATCCAATCCAATCCAATCAGCCAGAAGACGTCCACTGCTGGATAAAGGCCTCCCCCAAAGATTTCCATTTAGACCGGTCCTGGGCCACCCGCATCCAATGGTTGCCAGCGACCTTGACCAGGTCGTCGGTCCACCTAGTGGGGGGTCTGCCCACGCTACGTCTTCCGGTACGGCCGTCGGTTCTGCGAGCTATGTGCCCTGCCCATTGCCACTTTGCGACGGCGACCCTTCGAGCTATATCGGTGACCTTGGTTCTCCTGCGGATGTCCTCATTTCTGATTCGATCTCGCAGGGAAACTCCGAGCATAGCTCGCTCCATCGCCCTCTCAGCAATCTTAAGCTTGCGGACAAGGCCCACAGTAAGCGGCCACGTCTCTGCTCCGTATGTCATCACTGGCAACACACACTGGCCAAAGACTTTTGTCTTGAGACACTGCGGTATATTGGAAGAGAAGATATTTCTTAGCTTCCCGAATGCTGCCCATCCGAGTTGGTTTCGACGAGAGATCTCTTTCTTGAAGTTGGACCTACCTAGTTGGATAGTATGTCCGAGGTAGACATATCTGTCAACAACTTCAAGTGTAGAGCTTCTAACTGTTACTGGAGTGGGTACAATATGGACATTTGCCATGATTTTGGTCTTGTCCATATTCATTTTAAGACCCATTCATTCATCTTGTCCATATTCATTTATTATACAGGTATGTAAAAAATTTCAACAACTGGTTTCATCCGTCTCATTATATTTTAACTAAATTTATCTTTAACTAACTAAAGGAATTACCTTATTTTCATTTAAATAACCAAAGCTAAATAAGCCTAATAAGTGCATTCCCTGAAAAAATAAATGAATAACTCTCTCAATCTTGCCGCTCCTGGAACTTCAGCTCTCTCTCACAAGGAGAGAACCGATCTCATTTACCTGCGGGTCCCGCCGGTTGCTCCGGACGACGCCCCGGCGGGACAGTTACTGGGCGAAACACACCACGTTTTTTAGTTGTCATAGCTTTAATTGATAGTAATTCTACATTATTTATAACTATAATATATGAAAGCCTTAACAATTCTTTCGAGGACACGAACGAGATGTTTTTCTGATGGTAAGTGATACGTCTACTCATAACGTAGCGCTAATTATGTGCTCAACGCCTTGAGGCATAAATTGTTACGTCGCAATGATTTCACTAGCTACAGCGTCTTTCAAACCGGAACGCTACTGTGTGTCGGCTGCAGCAGGAGCGGCGGTGGCATATAAACGGTCCCCGGCAACAGATATCTACCAGTAGTAATTCTTAGCGATAAAGTCTATTACTAACTATTGTTTTAGTTCATATATACATATAACTTGTATTTAAAATGTTCTTCATTTAGTTTGATTTTAATAAAATATACATTTAATAATATATTTCGTTCATAATATAGACTTTTCCTAATGTTCGATACAAACACTCTTTAGCGAGACAAGTTAAACGCGAATCATTTATACGTAACGCTTTATGCGGTAATACTTTTACAACGCGATTACCTATAACTCGGAGCCAATCTACCGTGTTATAGGGGGGATTACTGTATATCGGAGCGGAACAGTATCAGTATCAGTACCAGTACCAGTACCAGTACCGGTGCCGGTACACCGGAGCGTCAGGTTGCGAAACTCTTTTGAAGCGGCGGCCAGCGTTCGCAGCGGGACCTTCTCATAGCTAGTAGTAACTTGTGTTTTGCGGCAAGGTAACGCTCGTTGGGTTTACATTACTGCAAATTGTCGGTGAATTGCTGAAACTGAATGTAATAAAATGTTATTTATTTAAATATGAATGTGTAGCCACCGAGCACCGAGCACCCAGCACCCAGCACCGAGCGCGCGCGTTGCGCACGCGTACACGCTGCTCACGCGCGCGCACCCTCCCGACTGGCGCGCGGCGCCGCGTCACGTCACGTCACGTCACGTCACGTCACGTCACGTCTGGGGCTGGGGCTGGGGCTGGGCGCACCGTTCACTGTCAGGTGATCGGCCCGTGCGTCTCGTCTCGTCGTTTCGCTGAATAAAAAAAAGGAATTTATTGATCTGTGTTAAAATGTATGATTGATAAATAGTCGTGCACAACAAATCCTTGCCGATATGCAGGTAGACGTAATAATGAATCTTCCAAAATGTTTACCAGAAACCAATGCGCTTATTATTTCTATTGGTATCCGTATAAGTTCGGAGTTCCGGTTCAGTGTACCTGGTGTACACTTGTGAAATAATAAAAGCTATCAAAAATCAAGATACTTAGTAATATATATATAAATATGAAACTGTAGAAGCGAAGGTAACAGTGTAACGTTCGAGAAGTGTTCAGCGAAGTACATAAGTCCAATGCATTGAAATGATGATGATGAATACGTCGCGGACTCGAATTGATTCTTAATGGCTACTAAAGCATCCAAAATTTTATTAGTTCATCGTGAACGTGGTTCTGATGACAACACACGAGTGGTGTTGATGTGGGGGAGGGTGTGGATGTGGATGTGTTGTCCGGCGCGCGACTCGTTATCAGGCAGCGAGTGCCGACCATCCGTGTCCGTGTCCGTGCGTTTGGTTCGCCTAATTGATCCTTAATGATTTGCTGACATGTTCTGAGTTATATTGAGGTTGAATATACAGCTGTTGCCTTACAATGCGTATGCGTATGCATATGTATGCATGTGGCCGTTGCACAAAACACCATACTTCAAATGATATTTGAACTACTCACGAAAGTCTAATAAAATACGTGTAGGAGTAAGTTTTGTGAGGAATCATCATCATCCGCCGATAGACGTCTGCGGCTGGACAGATGCCTTCTCCAAAGATCTCCACCACGATCGGTCCCGCGTGAGGAACGATTCCTGCTAAATAGTTACTACTAACCGAAGGAATAGAACATTACGTGATATATACCATCATCTCAAACCTATTAAACATATTAGCCTTTATACTTTTACAGATATATATACATATATAGCGAACGGCATTTATATATGAGCAAATAAACGTATTTCATTCTTATTTAACGTGTTTATTATAAAGTGAAGTGAAATAAACTGGACACAGTGGTACGATTGTGTGATAAGTGTTGCAACGGGCTGAGTCATCAATCGGGGGGTAGTGGTAAGACGTCGCCATGGCAACCCCCGCTCCGCCCCGCGTCTCGAGGAACGTGTCCCTCCCCGCGGGGAGGCAGCCCGCATCGATCGGGATGCTGGCGAGGAGGACGCTCTCGGAGAGGTATTTGAAACTGTAAATCAAATTATTGCTTATTTATGTATTTGAAATCGTGGCGGCGATCGATGACGTCGGGGAGTGGGACCGTGGACCGCGGGATCGCGAGTGCCGACCGACTGTTCAGTCTCACAGAAGACCAGACGAAATATGGTTAGTTGACCAACAATCTCCGCTGGTCCGAGAGCTATCTTAAGATGTATATTTAGTGTGTACAATGAGACGTCCGCCTCCGTAGCGCTGCGGCACTGAAGTGTAACGGGATGGGATTTTCATAATTTCCAAACCTGTGTAATTGTTGCAAACGGGTGGGTTGCATAATCAGACGGTACACAAGTGGCAGTCGCGGCAACCACCTCGGCGCGACGGTGTGCAGTGACGGTGCGCGTGTGTGCCTGTGCCCGCGTGTGTGCGCGTGCGCAGCGGCCGGCGCGGCGTCCGCGCGTCTCCCGGCGTCGCCTCGCCCCGCCACGCATATTTCGTGATAATTGACTTCCTTTTTTCACTTTTAAAAAGAAATTATTTGTTCTTACAAATAATGATTTTTCTACTAGGGAAATTATATAGGAAAAAATTTAATTTCGTGCATTTTATTATTTTTAAAAGTATCTCATGTAAAATAATAATAAACTATGCGTTGCTATCTTTCTGTTCTTGTCGTGCCTCGTCGTGCCTGAAGGTTGGCCCCAATTATGGTCGTCTTTTAGCGAGATGGAAAAGTTCCTCGGTAGATGTGATTCTTGACGCACTCGTCCGTTTCCATCCCTCATCATTATTAGCTGCATTGTTATGAATGCGGTGAAATGTGGTCGTAAAGGAATAACAATCAACAAATAGATGACCCGGTTATGAACCTTGAGGAACGCCACAATTAACGTCAGTTGAGATCGCTAACAATTATATTAATTCGGAGCGGCGTGCCTCCCGTGTGAGCATCGCGGCGGCTTCTCAGAGTTCGCGTTAATTATACAGCTCCATCCCATTCAGGAGCCGACATCCACGCTGAAACGTGGGTTATCATCAGTAACTACACGAGCTCAACCTTAAAGTCAAAGTTTAAATCCGTCGCGCGAAACGTTTCGCCGTATGGATGCCTCGTCCAGAATTAACTTCACCGTTTACCACTTCCCGTCGGTGTTTGCTCAGCGTTTCCGCTGCGCCGACCTTTGCTTTCCTATATTTACCGAGCTGTCGCGTCGCGCTTCGCCCTGCGCCGGTGAGACGTCCCCGGGGAAGCTGTCGCGGCGGACGGGCAGCTTAACCTGCAACTTTCAGGCGACAGAAGTAAACAAATCGTTTGTCTACTGAAATTTTTAACGTTCAGTAGAAACGAGTCTCTCTTCATTAAGTTGATAATAATTGTAAAATAATTATAATTGCACGATACAGGCCGTGTTCTATATTCGGGTAATAACAGGAGACTTCTAGAATTTTTTATCTTTTCTTTTTACTTCTTAGAATATTCATATTTCGTGAATACTGTCGTCTGTTCCTCACTCTGTTGCGGCTCCGGTTTTAACATATTTCGCACAATTCATAACCAACATTTTTATAAATTTTCAGTGATTTGGAACCGGGCGCAGCCACTGCGCCGTCCGGCAGCTCCAGCAGTTCCAGTCTGTCTTCCAGAAGCAACGAGAGCAACACAGTTGCAGCCGAGCAACAAGGTCAGTTCATCTGAAAGATTATCCGACAGTTAATTAGTATATGGTGGTTTATAAACGTCACGTATTGTCGGTATACTTGTATACTAACAAATGGAGCAGCTTCTGTAAACATGTCGAAGCGGGTCCATCCAGAACATTCGATGCTGGTGTAGTTGATACAACAAACATTTAGAATTGCTATCAGTTTCACCGCTGACACATTCAACATGCTGTATGAACACTGACCTGTACCTCCTCACCTCAGGTTTAGAGTATGGTGACGCGTCCTAGGTCAGTCGCGTCTCCTGGGATGGGTTTAATCATGTTCTTGCTAAACTATGCAACTTAATTCTGGTTAAATAGTTATTATTTGATATCAGCGTCATCGAACAAAATGTATATATGCAGGTTATGCGATTAAGCGTTTCGTGGTTTAATTCCTGAAACAATCTTGTGTGCAGACATACAATTGTGTATATTAGTAGCTGGCTGGCCTAATGGTTAGAGCGTGCGGCTTTCATTGTGAAGGTCGCGGGTTCGTACCTCGGCATGTACCGATGACTTAATATTTAAGTTATGTACATTTGTGAAGTTTAGTTACAACAGCGAGATACAAACGGTGAAGGAGAACATCGTGAAGAAACCCGCACACTGACATCATCTTTGTGTGCGTGTGGTGACCCCAGTAAAGTGGCAACAAGCTCGCCCCCTGTTACATGGGATCTAATTTGACCACATCTGGCGAAGACTTGGTGTTTATTCATCTCTGCCTACCCCTACTGGCAAAAAGGCGTGATAATATAAAAAAAAGGATATTGGTAACTAATTCTCTAACTGCATGGATATAAGTTTTGTGTACTATTGTTACTCATGTGCTGCAGCTTCCCAATCAGACTGGTCGGAAGAGGAGGAGCCGCTTGCGGCGCAGTGGGCGGATAGCCTGCCGCCGCGAGCGCTCGACACCCTGCTGCTCCCTCCAAGGCTGAGGAAGCGGCAAGAGGTCATTCACGGTAAGCACATTTCAAACTATTAAGCAACAAGACTAGTTGAAAATACTTCCGGCGGTAACAGCAGCACAACTCGGCGCCCGTCGCGTCGAGACCTCTGGTCACCACATTGATTTTACCATCTGCAGCGCTCTATGGAAGGGAGCACGCTCATTCGTTTGTAGTGTGCAAATCGATGTCCTCCGTCACCAGCCGCGGTGTACTGCCAAATGATGATTATTAACTTGAACCTCCTGCGTTAGCGGGAATGTATGCAGCGAGGTCTCGGCGCCTTAATAAGTGGTGGAAAAAAAAGGCCTGAGACGTTTTTAACGCAATTGTATGATTCGAAGGATTTTAGTTATATGAATCTTAAGTATCAAATGATTTTTTACTACCTGTACGTTACTAGTGCAACATCATAGCTTCAAAATGGCTGGACCGTTGAAATAAACCTAGCAGTAATTTGTTTATTTTTAACTTTTTACGATAGGATTCTTATTTTTTAATATTAATTGTTGAATAACTTGTCGAGCAGAGTTGATTGTGTCGGAGGGCTCGCACGTGCGCTGGCTGAAGGTGCTGGACGGCGTGTTCCACCGGCCGCTGCTCGGGCAGTCGTCGTTGCTGCCCGGCGATGAGCTGCGCGCGCTGTTCCCGAACCTGCCCGGTGTGCGCGAGCGGCACGCGCGCCTCTACGCGGAGCTGCGCGCCGCGCGCACCGACGCGCCCGACCACATCGTGCAGACGCGGCCCGTCATCGACGCGCTGCTCAACACGGTCGCTGTCACTTTCTGATTTTGCAAACGACCCACACCCGCACCCACACCCACACCCACGCTTCCTCTCTCCACTGTTGCCCGTCCCTTACTTGTCATTATATTACATTATACTCTCGTTTATTGTTCCTCGACGTGCTTTAACGCTGATCCATCTTTGTATACAGCTGGGTGAGCCCGGATACGCGTCGTGTTTGTCGCGCTTTTGCCGCGGGCAACGCATGGCGCTGGAGGCGCTGCGCGAGCGTCGCCGCAAGCATAAGGAGCTACACCAGTTCCTGTGCAGCCGCGAGCAGCTGCCGCTGTGCGGCCGCCTGCAGTTGCGCGACCTACTCGCCTGCGTATGGCAGAGGTGAGCGCGTAGCTCGTGCGCGCACACTCCCGCACCTTCTCAAAATATTTACATTCAAAATACTTCGCATAGTCTTGATCCTTTACATTTACTGTATCCGTATAGTATAAAAAAAAATACTTTTTTACGATAATTGCATGTGACAACTATCTTATAAAGGCAATTGCCACATCTCGGAGGCTTTTCTTTGTCCGCTGTACAATGTTTTTGACAGCTTTACGTTGTATTCGCAGGCTGACAAAGTATCAGCTGCTCCTGGAGGGATTGCTGAAGACAGTGTCTGAAGCAGAGGGCGATAGCGCAGAGGACGCGCGAGCGGTGCGTCGTGCGCTGCTCGTCGCCAAGGACGTCCTGAACTGTGTCGACACCGCGATTCGGAGTGCGGAAAATGAGCACAGGTAATGGGATTGTTGGGTCCAGATTATTCCCTTCTTAAAGAATGTCTTGCATGAAGCCAACGCAATCTCACGGGGGTCTCTACCCGATAACATTCCCGCACAGAACATTCCTTGCCTCCGCTGTGAAAGAGTACAAAATAAAAAAGACATCTATTTTAAAGATATGATTTAACTCTGTTTGCTGTATCTGTTACTATTTTCATAATTTTGTGTCGGAAGCTGTTGAAGAGAAGTTATTACGCGTTTTATAGGTTGCGTGCGATTCAGAGCAAGCTGGAGGTGCGCGCGGGCGCGGGCGCTGAGTGGGACGAGCTACGGCGGCTGGAGCTGCCGGCGCACTCGCTGCGCCTCGAGGGCGAGCTGGCGCTACGCAACGACTCCAAGCGCGTCAGCGTGCTGGTGAGAGCGATATTCAGTGGACATCTCTGTACTCACACAGTCATATGTTTACAAACAAACAGTACTACTTACAACTGGATGGTTCGGTACAAGCTGAACCTAAAAATGTGTACCTATAACTTTCTGTTATGAGAACTCTCATTTCGCTCGATTGCAATGTGTTGTTGTTGAATGAGATTTTCATGTCCCTGCAGGCGCTGCTGCTCGATGACTGCCTAGTGCTGCTGCAGCGCGAGGGTGACAAGTTCGTGCTGAAGCCCATTAATCAGCCCAGCCAACAGGGCCAGTTATCGCCGCTGATCAAATGGTAAAGTATAGCAGACCTGGGTCTGTCAAATAAAACAAAATTAAGTTTTAACCGCTGATTACACAACGCGGATATATTTCCCGGACGCTGCCTCGGCTTACCGTGTACTCTGTCGTGTGGCTGGACACGGTTCTGGTCCAAATGTTCACGGGGCACGGGGGATCCTCCGAGTACCTGCATAGGTTTAAACTTAGGGAGAGTCCCTCGTGCATCTGTGACCCGGCGGTGGACCAGACCGTGGTACATATTGTGGCTTGCTGTCCAGTATTTGGAAAGGAGCGCTGCATGTGTGAGACCGAGTTGGGGAAGAAGATAAGCGCTGGTAGTATCGCCCCTCTGATGAGTGAGGATAGCAGTCGGCACACATTCATAAAGTTTTGTAGGAAGGTGATAGGGAGTGTGATAAAGAGAAACAAGGAATAGAGACAGCGTATATGAGTAGATATATAGAAAGTGTAATAATAATAAATACACATAATAGAAGAAGAAAGATTATGTAGACTAAATATATATAAGGAAATGTGATACTAGAAAAGGAAATGCAAAATGTAAAATTAGATAAGGAAATGCGAAGTGTAATTAGATAAGTAGAAAAATAAGCAAAACTGTGAAAGTAAAATTAGAGAGAAAAAATGTAATGTGTTAGCAAGATGGAGCGAGTTGTCCTCATTTATGAGAGATGGATGCAAGGAGAAAGGATGGAGAGTGAGAGATGAAAAAATTAAGGGTGATAGAAGAAAAGGAAAGAAGAATAAGGAAAGGGATAAGGAATTCATAGAAAATAAATATTAATAACGAGACCAAAGAACAAAGAAAGACAGGGCCCTAGATAAAACAAAAAAAAAATAATTAAACCGCAGATTACCGATTTTGTCACACATAAGTCTAGTAATGTGTATCTCGTATCATGTTTGTTAACTCCTTGCTACTCTGTAACAAGTTGCAGAATTGTTGATCTCTCTGCATACAGGTTACTCTATCTCTTTTGTAGAGGTCATACTTGTGAACGTGACCAAATAAACGTTTTATAATATTACTAGATAACCAGGTTTTAAAACCAGGTCATACATTATCCTACTTAATTTGATGTTATATTGAGGTTTGCGGCGGTACGCATTGCGCACCAAATGCGCAGTTATGTCATGTAACAATAAAATTGTTGATTGACAATTTTTTTTTATATTGTCACGTCTTTTTCCCAGTAGGGGTAGGCAGAGGTGAACACTCACATTTCGCCAGATGTGGTCAGATTAGGTCCAGTGTAACAGGGGGCGCGCGTGTTGCCACTTTATTGGGGCCACCCACACACACACAAAGATGATTTCAGTGTGCGTGTTTCCTCACGATGTTTTCCTTCACCGTTTGTATCTTGCTGTTGTAATTAAAGTTCACGAATGTACATAACTTAAATATTAAGTCATTGGTACATGCCGAGATTCGAATCCGCGACCTTCAGAATGAAAGTCGCACGCTCTAACCATTAGGCCAGCTATAGAAACAAACATGATCTACTTAAAGTTTTTTTTTTAATTTATTTATCGTTTTAATTATTGATCTACTTCAATAAAAATAACATGGTTATCATTGAAAAAACCCCGTAGGTTTGTCACCAATGCTACGATCCGAATCAGTAATCTTACATTATCAAGGTCATAAACTGAAGCAGAGCATACACACTATATAATATCATATAATTATCTATAGGAGACAAGAGCTAAGTGAGCGTAATAAAACTTACTAAAGAATAGAGGAGGATATTAGGTTTGAGGAAAATAGGATTTTATACTATACTTAATGTTTTGATGAGTTTGTGTATTTGTTACTTTAGAGGGTATTTGGTTTACAAGCCGAGGTATCAAGTAAACAAATAAAACAAGTAAACATTGTATACTAGTTGCTGGACTGTCGAGTGAACCCGGGCTTATACAAGACGAATAACGCGTAAGACCGCTTTACAAAGCAAGCTATCACGGCGTCAGCTAAATTTGTGTTCTGTACCACGTATTGTGTGCGTCGTGTGAGCATTAACTCAACTGTGCGCGCGCGCCGCAGGGACAAGGTGCTGTTCCGGCCAAACGCGGCGGTGCGCAACACGTTTTTCCTGATGAACATCAACGGCGTGCAGATGCACGAGCTCTCCGCCAACACGCCCGCCGAGTACACCACGTACGTATGACTTCGCCCCCCGCCTTTCTACCATATGTCTCTGAGAGAATCATTGTATTCGTATGTATTATAATTTCAATAATTTATTTATCTCTTGGAGGCGTTAAAATATCAAATATGCCGCCATACAGCTTCGCTGTGTTCTAGCTGTCAACTTATAAAAGCAGGTGTATTATTGTGACAGTGCTACCTTAGGCATGGCTTCGTTATCATCAGACATTTAGATGAAGCGCTGTCCTTGGTAAATAAAACTATTTATTTTACTTTCACGCAGGTGGGTGAAGCACATCCAACAGGCGCCGCTCGCCAAGCTCACGGAGCTGAAGCCCGCGCTGGCACCGCACCATCACCACCACTCGCGCTCCATAGACGACTCTGGTTGGTACTAAATTTTACTATTGCCTCATTTCGCGTATTAATCTGTTAAGCTTGGAAGCGGGGTTTCAGTTCCTAATAATCAAGAATTGCATCAAACGTCTCCGGGACCTACATGAGTGTTACCACTCGTTCACTTTAAAGTTAATGCATATTTTGTAGAAATATCAGGTTTATTCAAATTACGCGAGTTAGTTAACAAAACTTCATATTGCAAACTGTCCAAGAAGTGTAGCTTGTTCATTTGAAATGTCATTAAGTGCTTTTTACTTACTAATTTGTATTTATAAGCAATATATATATATATGTATATGTATGTGGGACTGAGGTTGTGGAAATAAAAGGATCGTTTTCTAAACCGCTGGTTTTTATATCTATAATAACATGTGTCAACACTCTAAGGTATTAACGTGTCCCGGAATCCTTCGGACGCGTCCGAAAAGTCATCATCCACTGCACCCGACGATGAACGTGACCGTGAGCATGCGCCCGAACAAGATCCCGAACATTCACCCGAGCAAGCACACGAACACGCGCCAGAGCACGCGAGCGACCGCGACAGTAGGTCCGCGGAGAGGCTCGAGCAAGAAAGGGAGGAAAAGAGAGAGGAGATCACGAGAGAGAGTGATCCTGACGACTCACACAGGTGAGTTGGAATTTATTTATTTATTTCAAAAGTTTTGGTCGTGATAATGAAAGGGTTCCATGATCGTGAATTTATTAATTCAAGATTAAAGCTTTAGTGCGCGCCCATTTCCGATTCATACATTGCACTGGATGTGCATGTGTATTAATCTACTTATTTGGTAGTAGTTGTTATGCGCAAGTTTTAATCCTCCATTCATCTGCCCACAAAAGAATAATTCTTTTGAATTATTCTTTCATAGTTATTCTTTATTTATTTATCAATTATTCTTTTGAGCTATAAACCAAATTCAATGTATATATATGTATGTTGTTTTCATGTTGCGTACACAGACAGAGGCGCGCGACAGTGGGTCGCATCAGCACGCACAGCGCGGAGAGCGCTCCCGCGCTCGCGCCGCGCGACGCGCTCACCGTGCGCGACCCGCCGCCCCACGTGCACACGGCGCGCCGCGCTCTCACCCACCACGGTAACCGGCACTGGATCAGCGCTAATTACCGTTCTTAGATTACATTTGAACTGCGATCGCGATCTATTGAATCCATATCTCCTGAACTACCTCCACACATGGTGACTTAGCCATTTTTGTTGAGAACTGTAAACCGCGCGGCTCCATGCGAAATCTCTCAGTGATGTCCATGAGTGCCATTGCATATGGTTAACTCAGTAGTATATCAAATAACGGAGATACTGCGCGAACAGTTATTGTAACAAAGTAAGATTGATGGATAATTGCAGTAATTAGCAGCATCATTTATTTATTTCCGTGCAGACAAACTATGTTAACCTCATCTTAATCATTTGCGTGTGTGTTACCGGCAGAGCGGCTACGTCGGCTGGACGAAGTGATTAGCCGCGCGCTGCGCGCCAAGAGCGGCGTGGTGGGCGAGTTGCTGGGCGTGCCCGCGGACAGCTACGCGCACCTCGCGGAGCTCGCTGTTGCGGACACGCTGGGCCAAGTCGGTGAGTACGCGCCGGGGTCGCGCTATTCGCGCCGTACCGCAGCGCAGCGCAGCGCCACACAAAATACTTAATTAAATCGAATCCACAACACTGGACTTCCACCACGGAGTATTCATAAAGTATCCAATGAATATTTATATACCAAATTATAATTCGGTTGTTTGGTGCATTCAGTGCACGTGAGCATATTATATCGGAGGCAGAAATTATGATTATCATCATTATCGTTATAGACTAAAACACGTCCATTGGTAAACATAGAATTGTAACTATGTTATTATTTACGTAATCAAATTATTTATTATTCCAGATATGTCGGAAATGGAGCCAACGGAATCTGACTCCGAGGTGGATATCCACCAGCTTCTACTGGCAGCACACGAGCAGGGTTAGTTGTGAACTTTACAAAATTGAACTACAGCGTCAGCTTACACTAAGTGATTGCAATTAAACACTAACTTATATTACTAGTAAATATTAAAAATGAATCCGTTTGCAGCTAATCAACTGACGGAAATGTTGACGCGCGCGCTGACCGTAGACGAGAGCACCGCCATCGCCGCGCGCAGCGGACGCTGTGACAGCTGCCGGCGGGCGCACGCGCGCGCCTCTGGTGAGTGTCTTACGACGATCTAGTGATGGTGAAAGTGATACAGATACTGTATAGACACTTAGAGACAAGCACCCAATGCCCGCATGCACAATGTACTACTAGTCATTATTGTGATGGGTAAGCATAAGAGTTCCAAAAGGCGAACGATCTGCTCGTGTAAATGAAAAAAAAAATAATACGATTATTATTTTTATTTATTATTTATTATATAGAAAATGCTGACACTACTGCGGATCGATCGGACGAAATATCGGAGTTGGAGAGCTGTCTGCGTGCGTCGGGCGAACTGCTGGATGGTGAGGTGGACGATGCGACGTACGACACGCTAGCCGATCCCGCGCGCCCCGTCCCCGCCGCAACATTCGCACTGGCCGCACCAGCAGCACCAGCCGCAGGCGGGGCCTGCGCGGAACCGCCTTTCGGTGAGACCGATTGTGCCATGTTTATAAATAGCTATTAAGGCCACCAATAGCCATGCTTCTGCCACGGGCCAATATTGTGCAAACATTATTATGTTCGTGTTTCGGTGGTTATGAAACTTGTAAAATGTGTAAGCACGAATCGGTACGTACCGCCCCACGACTTAATGTGATTAATTGTGTGATATGTGGTGTGGCGACAGTGACTCTACAGCCTTATCGTTGTGACATGAGATATATATTAATAAAAGTTTATATGTTCAGAACGCAGCGCGCTTATTTCCCGCACATTATTTTCTCTATTTTGAGCTAACATTTCGTGGTGAAGCGTGAATATCCAGAACATTTCAGCTTTCATATATTGAATCTGTTATCGCGGCATATCTACTATGGGAAGGTATACAAGTTGTCGCCATGGAATCGAATTAGTTAACCGTGTAACGGAAGCAGATATCACCGCCCTATGTTCTAATAAATATTGTTTCTATCAATGTACTGTATCTATCAATGTACTGTATCTATTGCTTATGTTCAAAGTATGTGATGTGTGTTGTGCGCGTGCGCAGAAAGTGCGCAGGCAGCGGGCGCGGCGCGATTGGCGCAGCAGCTATGCGCGCCGGCGCGCGCGCTGTCCGCCGCGTTGGGCCGGTTGCTCGCGCAGGCGCCGGCGCAGCTCGCGCACGCCCACGCTGCGCGCAGCGCTCTTGCGGTGCACCGCGACCTCGCCGATGCGATGCGCGCGCGCGTTCTGCAAGCCCACGACGCCGGTGAGTAGCGACAAGACAAGACAGAATTTGTTTTTGGATAAATTGCGAGAAAATATTAAAAATTAACTGAATTGTAATATTTATTTCAGATTACACAATGACAGAAGAGATCTCCTTCCCCAAGGCCGTGGACGTGGACCGATCCATGCAGGTCAGTGTTCCTTTGTAGAATGGAGGCGTATGGAACATTACGTTATTGGAGATAAGTCCATAATTTCTTCCTCCTAACAGTGGAGACGGTCACCGAGAGGGTTTAAGTTGGTAAAACTCTCGCTTCACTTTACTTCCGACGATACCAAAAAATATTATTGTAGCTGCTGAAGTCTAGTTAACGTTTACTAATTTCTCATCACGCTCTACATTATGAGCATTTATTTACTGGAATAATTCTCTATAAATCGTGGCCTGTATCCGTTAACGATGGTAATCGACACGAATGTCTAAAGGGCGCTGTATTGGATGTCTTCGCTGTAGCACGTTTTCCGAATAGTTTCAGTTATGTTTATATGCTGCTGCTCGTCGTTGAAGATACATTATAATAACATATTAAACTGTTTCTTTATTTTCAGGACCAACCAAGCAATGGGGGTTGATCTCGTAATAGTTAAAGGATTAAATTCGACCCAACGACCGCACGCGTCCGCCGGCCCGCCGGCCGGCCCCGCGGCGCCGCGCGCTTGTAACATTCGGAAAGCATTTTCCCTCTTATAGTCATTCAGTTAGTAGCGTTAGCAGGAAAAGTAAATAAAAAGTGTTATGCGTATTTTTGTAATAATAATTGTTAATAGGACATTGTTAAATGTAAACAATTGTATATTTTGTAATAATTGTGTCTGAAGACATTTCATCCGTTACCTTTACTCTGTTGGATGTAATCTAATTATTGTGTAATATACTTGTACAAGCGGCCTGCGCAGTGCGTAATGCGCAATGCGCCGTGCGCAGGCCGGCCGGCAGTGTACATATGCTTCGTCGCGCAGTGTCTGTGTGTCTGTCTGCATGTCAACGCACACGCCCCGGCTCGCCGCGCTCGAAATCGAGGCTGACTTTTGATCTTTAATGTAAATACCTCTCGTCTCATTTGACTAATCATCACGACACTCCGCCATCGCGCCGGAACCACTCCGGAGTGAGCGGTTTATATGTAGATATGACCCTATATGTTTAAAAACTCTGTCTCGAGTTCCCGGCGGTACCGTCCGGCACGCGGCGAGCTGGCGCCGCGCGAGCTGCTCAGTGTGGGTTTATAACCGGCTATCTGATGTGGATGTTTTAGACGATGAAGTATTGTTTAAGTTATAGTAGATGAACTCAATCGTTCATCCGCACCACGTCGGGCCAGGATTCACGGTGCCGCCTCCATTCGCTTCGGAGGTCGTCGGTATCTGACTAATTTATGGCATCCACTTTTATCATATATACTACGTAGAACTTTTTTGTTTTATGTTCAAAGCAAGTTTTCATATGTACTAGGAACCAGTCTGTGAGAAGTAATAACAATCAGTTATGAGCGGTGTAGGACGTTATAGTTCATGATATGAAAGCAAAATTAATTTACCGCTTTGTAGGGTAGTCGAACAGTCTTTTTTTTAAATAAAACGTAGAATTGTAATAAATGCATACATATATAACAAGTTTATTAGTTCAGCCGGCTAATGGTGAAATGACGTCACAGTTTATTGTGGTGAACTAGTAGATTGAACCCAATAGCATGTGTAGAGAGGTGTTCCCTACCGCTCGTGAGCTCTACCACAAACCCTGTGTGATAGTGTACTCGAGCAGGGCAAGTGTCGTGTTTCAGGTTTCATTCATTTAATACTAATTGAAGTAATTATAGATATTACTAGACTCGGCTTTTAGCGTTGTTAGGCCATTTACTAATTAGTATTCGATTCAATTAGAATTCAATTGTCCATTTCTGTAGGTGCGCTCTGAACAGCTCCCGCGTGCGTTCCTTAACGTTTTGACGCACGGACCTGCGCATATAAGTATGTGCACGTCTGTGCGTGTGTATATACTAATAAATCGCATCTTAGGCTAGGCTTAGACCAAACGGACCCATCCATTTTGTATTTAGCACTTGGTACCCGTGCGTCCGCGTTGTGCGCGACGCGCGACGCGCGCTGCGCAGCGCCGCGGGCGGCGGCGGGGCGGGGCGCGGCGGGGCGGGCGGCGCGCTCTCTGACGTCACAACGCAACCGCACCGCGCCGCCCCTCTCGCGCTGCCCGCGAGCACCTGTACATTTATCTAATATATACATACATATATATTTATATTGTTATACAAAGATCGCAAGGTGTTGAGGGTAGTTGCGACAACCTGTAGGACTCATTCCGACGCTTTCACTCTTCTCTCCCCCATCCTTCCCCTCCTCGCCCTCTCCCCCTGTTCCTCGTCGTGTACTCGATTATTGTAATAAATTAATCGCGGTATGAATATATACCTTCACACAGATTAGTTGTTTTATTTTTATTGCACATTTTTCAAATTTTAAATGATGTCAAGAGTATTATATCTAAATTGTCCCTTTCTATTCGACTACGATGAGAGGCGCAGCACCTCACCGGATGTTAAGTGATACATCATGAATTATCAATTAAGAAATTCTTTCAGATTACAATTTGTTATCAAGAAAACAAGACACTTTTGCTTCAATAAAAGAAAAATTATCAAGAGGTTGGAAAATAAAAAAACTCTGAAGGAGTTCACCGGCATGCGTGACAATCCCACAAACCTGACTTGTATAAGCAGGGTGTCTTGCAGATATCCATAAAAATGTGTTGCGTTTATCCATCACCACCGATACTCCTCGTCGTGACACCGCACTGGACTGACGTTCTTTGTTATTCCGTCATCGTCCTCTCACCTAGCACTCGAAGACTAAGCAATCGAACCTGTCGCTTATATTTACGAGTATAATAAATGTTGAGTTATTAATTTGTTTATATATATCATACAATGCGTTGAAGGAAACAGGAGCGCGGTGTCGCGCGGCGCTTTCGAATATACAAGTGAAAAAGAGTGGGCTTGTTGCGGTAGAGATCTCTTATATTGCTACGAGGGCCGGCTTAACTGTACATACTAATATTTTATTTTCTTTTACCATTGTAAAGGGAATTTTAAGAAATACATGGGTACTGTTTGAATAGGCGATTTGTTTATAAGAACAAAACTACACAAACCCGATATTGGTGGACCCTACGTCTGCTGCAAAAAAGTCCTTAAATGGATCACTGCAACAGAGATGTGTTTGAGTGTTCAAGTATTATGCACTCCGCACTTGATTCCCAACTTGGTTGACTAGTCTTTCAGTTTATGTATTGGAGGAGTATTCCACGCGCTTCAGTCACGTCGCTAAAGCACGCCTGTCGCGCATGCGTTGTGATGGTAACAGCGATGTGTTATAAGTAATAGTAAATAGTGATGCACCCGCTAAGTGAACGCGTGCATTGCGTTCGCTGTGTGGTTACCTGAAGATACAATATGCAACCTGCGATTTACCGCAGCAACCTACCGAGTATAAAAAGGGTATAACAAGTAATGATGTCATACGGAATAAGAATTACATTACTATTCTTATTCTTCTGTTCTCTTTTATTCTGTTCTCTTATTAGCAACATCAAATCGCTGCTTAGCGTGTATCGAGTACGGTAAGGTGTTCACACCACAGGAAGCCTGTCGTCTTCCGCAGCGACCACACCACGACGGGTTCGCCCGACGAACGCCAAATATCTCGCGAAACGCCGTCGAATGCTTCCATCATCACAACTTTTCATTTAAATAAATAAATAAATCTTATGGTATAAACTTAATTGAGGCGAGGCGACCACCACTTCTTGCTTGTATGGTATTCTTGCTTATATGTTAAATTTATTTTGTTAAGTTTATCCCTGTATAAGCAAACGGCAACAATTGTCGAGGCAGGGGCTGCGGGGGAAGAGGAGTGTCGGTATTGCGTTCTTCCACACTCCCCGTCCTCCGCGGCCGTAGAACGGTTGGCGGCGAAACACCAGATCCGCCGCAGGGAGTCGAGAGAGTTCCCTCTTTTGGATTTTGGCTCTCCCATGGCGTATGGATGGCGAGGATCCGCTGCCTAGGTGAATATAAAAGGCCGAGAGGAGGGCGCGCTGTATGCTCCGTCGCGCCTTACAGAGGTGGAAATGAAAAATTTCAGGAAATTTTATAGAAATTACAAATATATTTCTATGTAGTCGTAACTAGTTTGTGAACGTTTTTATTCCTCTTGGTTTTAACATCTGTATTTCTCACCAGGCGGTGCCTGTGTCAAGGAAACCCAGGACACAAAGCTTCCTGTAACATTTGTATTTTATTTGGCAGCAACTGTTACCTCACTAGTCTGAACTGTTGTACTACATATTATACATGTTTATATAATTATATTAATGACAGACAGTACACTACATACAATACAATACATATATAATATACGCACTATGTACTAACATTTAAAAGTTCTTTTGTTGTATCATAAGTTTGCGAAGTTAGCCATTTAAATATTATACGCCTTACTTCCTTTGCTGATCTGTCACGAATTTCACAGTGCGTTATCGCCGCAATGAGATCATAGAATGATATTTTCATGGACTCGCCGAGAGATGGTGCGGAGCAGGAGTTAACCAACGGTGTAGACGTAGGTAGACGTTTAACTCGACAACTTCTTAGTTTTTTATCGTTCTTTATCAAGCGCTGAGATTGATTTGTGGAATGTTAAGGCTGATTTAATTATAAAAAGTTGTCGTACACTTACGACTTAAGCGTCCTGGTAGACGAAGCCGTGGGATAACTGTATGACTTATGGAGCATAGCTTTGGGGAGGTTCGTCCTCCGAGATGCGGCTGCGCGGTGCAGCCGGTGAAAGCGACGACGGTGGAACATCGTAAAGGTTTTAGTCGGAGCGAGTCCGACATTACCTGTCCACGCCCCGCTAGGGTAGATATATGAGGGCATTACCCCCACGTAAAAGAAAAAAATGGGGTACGCGGGATTATTTTAAAAATGAAACCACATTATTGCGTGTAAAGTGTAGTGTATATTAATATCGTTTCCGATCGAGACCGGAAACGTCAAAACCATGCAGTTTTGTCGTTTCCGGTGTCAAAATCCGTTCTCAAAATGTTGTAGTGTGCATGCGCACTACAACATTTTGAGATGACAAAGATACAAAACTGAATAAGTGGTTGAAGTGGTCGCAGTCGCCTGCGTTACTGATAGCAAGGCAGCCCGGTCATTAGCGTGAACCTGCAATAATAGCCATTGTTAGCACACAGCTTTCCCTAGCACATGGAGTCCGTGAAAACGTTTTAACAGATTCGGCAACACGCCGGTGACAACCCTGGCGTTGCTGGCCATCAAGGGCTGCGCTTTGTTATTTAAGTGATAGAAAAAACATAATAATTTTATTTCATCGATTTTCTGCCGAATGGACTAATACGTTGTGGCAGATGTTGTTAATCAGCGGTAACAGCAGTATGCAATAATTACTGGATTATTACTGGAGAAATCTCTCGGGCGTCCTTGATTCGGGTTCTGCCCGCCGTACCGATCGGACGTCCCATGCGTCCGCTGCCAGTGCGCGATACCGTTACGCCCGCTCCGTTCGACTCGCCCGTGCTCGTGCGCGCCACAACGCCGCGCAGGCGGCCACCACTTGCGCTCGCGTGCGCCAGTGCAAGTGCAGTGCAGTGAAGTTTAGATACCAGCACTCGAAAACTCTGCCGGAGCCTGGTTCCGGCACTGTAAGTAGCTTTTTCTTTAATCGCCTCAGAGGCGAGGTTATAGCATAGAGCCTGTCGCATTAGGCGACGGCTAGGTCCCCTGCCGAATAGGTACACAACCCCCCGCCGCACGGCGGGGCGGCTGCTCAACAAAATGGCGTCCGTGCAAATGGACGCCTTACTCGCCCAGTTTGCGTGCTTTGCACGCAAACAATTCCCTGAGGCCTGGGAAGAATTCACTAAGTCGGCCTCTACCCTTCCCACGCGTTCCGTGAACTTGGACACGGACAGCCCGGCCTCTCCGGACCCGACCCCCGCGACTCGAGCGCCTAACAAGACGAGGGCCCCCGTGGCATGGCCTTCGAAGCCCGAGCTGCCCGTCTCTTCCGACTCTGACTCGGAAGGGACCTCAAGCGGCAGCGAGATGGAGGTGGACCGTCCACCCTCCAAGACCACCGACGAAGAGGGCTTCACTCTCTGCGTCAAGAAGCGCAAACGCGCTTCTAAGCGGCCCTCCGAGTCAAACTCGGACCGCTCCTCGCCGACCAGCACGCCGGCAAAAAAGGCTGCGCCTCTCGCGCACCCCCCCAGCACTTCGGCCCCGCCCGAAAAACGCGGCCCGAAGCCGCCTCCCCCGATTGTCCTTCAGGACAAGACTAAATGGAACGATGTTTCCAGGTAGTTCGCGGACCACAAAATTGCATGCCCCAAAGCGCAGAACACCGCGCAGGGTATCCGCATCAACCTAGCAACGGTTGACGACTTCCGGGATGCCACCAGGCATCTGCGGAACGCCGGACTCGGCTTCCACACCTTCGCTCTCCCCGAGGAGAAGCACCTCCGCGTTGTCATACGCGGAATCCCAACGGAGATCGACGACCTCAAAAAACAAAACTTCCCTGTGCTGGAAGCCCGTCGCATGACTAGCATGCGAACAAAGGCCGCACTCCCACTCATCCTGACAAGTCTCGAACACTCTCCGGAGGGTAAAAAGATCTTCGAGATCACCCGCCTGTGCAACCTCACCAGCGTGAGGGTAGTGGTTCCGCACAAGAATGGCATCATCGGCCAACGCCACCGATGCCAACTTTACGGCCACTCAGCCCGTAACTGCTTCGCCCGCCCGAGGTGCGTCAAATGCACCGGGGACCACGGGACGAAGGAGTGCTCCCGCACCGCGGAAGCGACAAACCCGCCGAGCTGCGTCCTGTGCAAAACCGAGGGACACCCCGCGAATTATCGCGGGTGCACCAAAGCCCCGCGTAGGCAACCCGGGGCCGCACAACGGCGCACCACCGCCCCCACAAAGGCTGCACCGCAGTCATCTGCCTCGTCCAGGCCACCGCCCGCACAGCCGGCCGTTCCGCCGGCGGTGTCGGCGTGGAGCAAACCGCTCCTTAGGCCAAAAGCCGCCCATTTGTCGGGGCCGCCGAAACCACAGGCTGCTCCCAGCCAAACACCTCCGCCTTCGGAGCTCCAGAACATTCTCGCCTACATCCAAAAGGTGAACATTAAAGATATTCTTCTCTTAGGAGAAAAATTGCGACCCGCACAAATCTCGCATGATAGGTTAAGGGCCTGCATCGAGCACGCCGACACACTCGCTGCGCTCGAAGAACCCTTCATATAACCACCCCCCAGGACTCTGTCCGAGACCTTTGGTGTTCCATCTCATTCAAACGTTATGGATATACACAGGGTCTTAGGAAGAATCGAACCCCGCTCGCTGACTTTCGCGTACTTCAACGCGAACGGCATCCGCTCTCAAAAGGAGGAAATAAGCCTGTTTCTTAGGAACCATGACGTCGACGTCATGCTCATTCAGGAAACATTCCTCAAACCGTTTCATCGCGACCCGAAAATCGCGATCTATCATATTATCCGCCACGACAGGCTGACCGCCCCAGGAGGTGGCACACTCATCTACTTCAAGCGGGCCCTGCATTGCATACCGTTGGTTAGCCCAACCCTCGCTAAAATAGAAGTCTCGGCGTGTAAAATCTCCCTCACCGGTCATCAACCGATCGTCCTAGCGTCCGTCTATCTGTCCCCGACAAAAGAAATGCGGGAAACAGACATAAGGACCCTTCTCGGCCTAGGGCCGGCTGTCATCGTCGCCGGCGATCTCAACAGCAGGCATAGCACCTGGGACCCAATCATGTCAAACCGAAATGGTATAATCCTCTCCAAGCTCGCGGATAAGCTCAAGTTTAACATTGTAGCTCCGCAAACCCCGACGAGATACCAGCGCGGCGCCTGTTTCAGCGGACTAACAATGCTGTTCGGACATTACTGTGATCCGGTTTGAAGGGCGCTGAAGCTATTACTGCCGGTAGTGTCTCTGTTGCTGCAGGCCGCCTAGGTAGGTACCAGCGCGGCGCCTGTTTCAGCGGACTAACAATGCTGTTCGGACATTACTGTGATCCGGTTTGAAGGGCGCTGAAGCTATTACCGCCGGTAGTGTCTCTGTTGCTGCAGGCCGCCCAGGTAGGTACCAGCGCGGCGCCTGTTTCCAGCGGACTAACAATGCTGTTCGGACATTACCGTGATCCGGTTTGAAGGGCGCTGGAAGCTATTACTGCCGGTAGTGTCTCTGTTGCTGCAGGCCGCCTAGGTAGGTACCAGCGCGGCGCCTGTTTCAGCGGACTAACAATGCTGTTCGGACATTACTGTGATCCGGTTTGAAGGGCGCTGAAGCTATTACTGCCGGTAGTGTCTCTGTTGCTGCAGGCCGCCTAGGTAGGTACCAGCGCGGCGCCTGTTTCAGCGACTAACAATGCTGTTCGGACATTACCGTGATCCGGTTTGAAGGGCGCTGGAAGCTATTACTGCCGGTAGTGTTCTGTTGCTGCAGGCCGCCCAGGTAGGTACCAGCGGCGCCTGTTTCAGCGGACTAACAATGCTGTTCGACATTACTGTGATCCGGTTTGAAGGGCGCTGAAGCCATTACTGCCGGTGGTGTCTCTGTTGCTGCAGGCCGCCTAGGTAGGTACCAGCGGCGCCTGTTTCCAGCGGACTAACAATGCTGTTCGGACATTACCGTGATCCGGTTTGAAGGGCGCCAGCTATTACCGCCGGTAGTGTCTCTGTTGCTGCAGGCCGCCCAGGTAGGTACCAGCGGCGCCTGTTTCAGCGGACTAACAATGCCGTTCGGACATTACCGTGATCCGGTTTGAAGGCGCTGAAGCTATTACTGCCAGTAGTGTCTCTGTTGCTGCAGGCCGCCTGGTAGGTACCAGCGGCGCCTGTTTCAGCGGACTAACAATGCTGTCTGGACATTACTGTGATCCGGTTTGAAGGGCGCTGGAAGCTATTACTGCCGGTAGTGTCTCTGTTGCTGCAGGCCGCCCAGGTAGGTACCAGCGCGCGGCGCCTGTTTCAGCGGACTAACAATGCTGTTCGGACATTACTGTGATCCGGTTTGAAGGGCGCTGAAGCTATTACTGCCGGTAGTGTCTCTGTTGCTGCAGGCCGCCGAGGTAGGTACCAGCGCGGCGCCTGTTTCAGCGGACTAACAATGCTGTTCGGACATTACTGTGATCCGGTTTGAAGGGCGCTGAAGCTATTACTGCCGGTAGTGTTCTGTTGCCGCAGGCCGCCCAGGTAGGTACCACAGCGCGGCGCCCGTTTCAGCGGACTAACAATGCTGTTCGACATTACCGTGATCCGGTTTGAAGGGCGCTGAAGCTATTACCGCCGGTAGTGTCTCTGTTGCTGCAGGCCGCCTAGGTAGGTACCAGCGGCGCCTGTTTCAGCGGACCAACAATGCTGTTCCGGACATTACTGTGATCCGGTTTGAAGGGCGCTGAAGCTATTACCGCCGGTAGTGTCTCTCTGTTGCTGCAGGCCGCCCAGGTAGGTACCAGCGCGGCGCCCGTTTCAGCGGACTAACAATGCCGTTCGACATTACCAGATCCGGTTTGAAGGGCGCTGAAGCCATTACTGCCGGTAGTGTCTCTGTTGCCGCAGGCCGCCTAGGTAGGTACCAGCGCGGCGCCCGTTTCCAGCGGACTAACAATGCTGTTCCGGACATTACCGTGATCCGGTTTGAAGGGCGCTGAAGCTATTGCTGCCGGTAGTGTGTCTCTGTTGCTGCAGGCCGCCCAGGTAGGTACCAGCGCGGCGCCTGTTTCCAGCGGACTAACAATGCTGTTCGGACATTACTGTGATCCGGTTTGAAGGGCGCTGAAGCTATTACTGCCGGTGGTGTCTCTGTTGCCGCAGGCCGCCCAGGTAGGCACCAGCGCGGCGCCTGTTCAGCGGACTAACAATGCTGTTCGACATTACTGTGATCCGGTTTGAAGGGCGCTGAAGCTATTACTGCCGGTAGTGTTCTGTTGCCGCAGGCCGCCTAGGTAGGTACCAGCGCGGCGCCCGTTTCAGCGGACTAACAATGCTGTTCGGACATTACTGTGATCCGGTTTGAAGGGCGCTGAAGCCATTACCGCCGGTAGTGTTCTGTTGCTGCAGGCCGCCCAGGTAGGTACCAGCGCGGCGCCTGTTTCCAGCGGACTAACAATGCTGTTCGGACATTACTGCGATCCGGTTTGAAGGGCGCTGAAGCTATTACCGCCGGTAGTGTCTCTCTGTTGCTGCAGGCCGCCCAGGTAGGTACCAGCGCGGCGCCTGTTTCAGCGGACTAACAATGCTGTTCGGACATTACTGTGATCCGGTTTGAAGGGCGCTGAAGCTATTACCGCCGGTAGTGTCTCTCTGTTGCTGCAGGCCGCCCAGGTAGGTACCAGCGGCGCCTGTTTCAGCGGACTAACAATGCTGTTCGGACATTACCGTGATCCGGTTTGAAGGGCGCTGGAAGCTATTACTGCCGGTAGTGTCTCTGTTGCTGCAGGCCGCCTAGGTAGGTACCAGCGCGGCGCCTGTTTCCAGCGGACTAACAATGCTGTTCGACATTACTGTGATCCGGTTTGAAGGGCGCTGAAGCTATTACCGCCGGTAGTGTCTCTGCTGCTGCAGGCCGCCTGGTAGGTACCAGCGCGGCGCCTGTTTCAGCGGACTAACAATGCCGTTCGGACATTACCGTGATCCGGTTTGAAGGGCGCTGAAGCTTATTACTGCCGGTAGTGTCTCTGTTGCCGCAGGCCGCCCAGGTAGGTACCAGCGCGGCGCCTGTTTCAACCGGACTAACAATGCTGTTCCGGACATTACCGTGATCCGGTTTGAAGGGCGCTGAAGCTATTACTGCCGGTAGTGTCTCTGTTGCTGCAGACCGCCTAGGTAGGTACCAGCGCGGCGCCTGTTTCAACGGACTAACAATGCCGTTCGGACATTACTGTGATCCGGTTTGAAGGGCGCTGAAGCCATTACTGCCGGTAGTGTCTCTGTTGCTGCAGGCCGCTCAGGTAGGTACCAGCGCGGCGCCTGTTTCAGCGGACTAACAATGCTGTCTGGACATTACTGTGATCCGGTTTGAAGGGCGCTGAAGCCATTACTGCCGGTAGTGTCTCTCTGTTGCTGCAGGCCGCCTAGGTAGGTACCAGCGCGGCGCCTGTTTCAGCGGACTAACAACGCTGTTCGGACATTACTGCGATCCGGTTTGAAGGGCGCTGAAGCCATTACTGCCGGTAGTGTCTCTGTTGCCGCAGACCGCCCAGGTAGGTACCAGCGCGGCGCCCGTTTCAGCGGACTAACAATGCTGTTCGGACATTACTGTGATCCGGTTTGAAGGGCGCTGGAAGCCATTACCGCCGGTAGTGTCTCTCTGTTGCTGCAGACCGCCTAGGTAGGTACCAGCGCGCGGCGCCTGTTTCAGCGGACCAACAATGCTGTTCGACATTACTGTGATCCGGTTTGAAGGGCGCCAGCTATTACTGCCGGTAGTGTCTCTGTTGCTGCAGGCCGCCTAGGTAGGTACCAGCGCGGCGCCTGTTTCCAGCGGACTAACAATGCTGTTCGACATTACCGTGATCCGGTTTGAAGGGCGCCGAAGCTATTACCGCCGGTAGTGTCTCTGTTGCCGCAGGCCGCCCAGGTAGGTACCAGCGCGCGGCGCCTGTTTCAGCGGACCAACAATGCTGTTCGACATTACCGTGATCCGGTTTGAAGGGCGCCAGCTATTACTGCCGGTAGTGTCTCTCTGTTGCTGCAGGCCGCCCAGGTAGGTACCAGCGCGCGGCGCCTGTTTCAACCGGACTAACAATGCTGTTCGGACATTACTGCGATCCGGTTTGAAGGGCGCTGAAGCTTATTACTGCCGGTAGTGTTCTGTTGCTGCAGGCCGCCCAGGTAGGCACCAGCGCGGCGCCCGTTTCAGCGGACTAACAATGCTGTTCGGACATTACTGTGATCCGGTTTGAAGGGCGCTGAAGCTATTACTGCCGGTAGTGTCTCTGTTGCTGCAGGCCGCCTAGGTAGGTACCAGCGCGGCGCCTGTTTCAGCGGACTAACAATGCTGTTCGGACATTACTGTGATCCGGTTTGAAGGGCGCTGAAGCTATTACTGCCGGTAGTGTCTCTGTTGCTGCAGGCCGCCGAGGTAGGTACCAGCGGCGCCTGTTTCAGCGGACTAACAATGCTGTTCGGACATTACTGTGATCCGGTTTGAAGGGCGCTGAAGCTATTACTGCCGGTAGTGTCTCTGTTGCTGCAGGCCGCCTAGGTAGGTACCAGCGCGGCGCCTGTTTCAGCGGACTAACAATGCTGTTCGGACATTACTGTGATCCGGTTTGAAGGGCGCCAGCTATTACTGCCGGTAGTGTCTCTGCTGCTGCAGGCCGCCCAGGTAGGTACCAGCGCGGCGCCTGTTCAGCGGACTAACAATGCTGTCTGGACATTACTGTGATCCGGTTTGAAGGGCGCCAGCTATTACTGCCGGTAGTGTTCTGTTGCTGCAGACCGCCCAGGTAGGTACCAGCGCGGCGCCCGTTTCAGCGGACTAACAATGCTGTCTGGACATTACTGTGATCCGGTTTGAAGGGCGCTGAAGCCATTACCGCCGGTAGTGTCTGTTGCTGCAGACCGCCTAGGTAGGTACCAGCGCGGCGCCTGTTTCAGCGGACTAACAATGCTGTTCGGACATTACTGTGATCCGGTTTGAAGGGCGCTGAAGCTATTACCGCCGGTAGTGTCTCTCTGTTGCTGCAGACCGCCCAGGTAGGCACCAGCGCGGCGCCTGTTTCAGCGGACCAACAATGCTGTTCGGACGTACTGTGATCCGGTTTGAAGGCGCTGAAGCTATTACTGCCAGTAGTGTCTCTGTTGCTGCAGACCGCCCAGGTAGGTACCAGCGGCGCCTGTTTCAACGGACTAACAATGCTGTTCCGGACATTACTGTGATCGGTTTGAAGGGCGCTGAAGCCATTACCGCCGGTAGTGTCTGTTGCTGCAGGCCGCCTAGGTAGGTACCAGCGGCGCCTGTTTCAGCGGACTAACAATGCTGTTCGGACATTACCGTGATCCGGTTTGAAGGGCGCTGAAGCTATTACTGCCGGTAGTGTCTCTGCTGCTGCAGACCGCCTAGGTAGGTACCAGCGCGGCGCCTGTTTCAACGGACTAACAATGCTGTTCGGACATTACCGTGATCCGGTTTGAAGGGCGCTGAAGCTATTACTGCCGGTAGTGTCTCTGTTGCTGCAGACCGCCTAGGTAGGTACCAGCGCGGCGCCTGTTTCAGCGACTAACAATGCTGTTCGACATTACCGTGATCCGGTTTGAAGGGCGCCAGCTATTACTGCCGGTAGTGTCTCTGTTGCCGCAGGCCGCCCAGGTAGGTACCAGCGGCGCCTGTTTCAGCGGACTAACAATGCTGTTCGGACATTACTGTGATCCGGTTTGAAGGGCGCTGAAGCTATTACTGCCGGTAGTGTCTCTGTTGCTGCAGACCGCCTAGGTAGGTACCAGCGCGGCGCCTGTTGCAGTCAACAAACAGCAGTGTGCACATGTTACTGTGTTTCGGTTTGAATATTTTTGTTATACTTTTTTCTCGCGAGCGTTGCGTCACGGCCTGCTGATGAGCTGCTGCTGCCTGCTGCTGCCTGCTGCTGCCTGCTGCTGCTTGCTGCTGCCTGCTGGTACAACGTCACACTAAACATCTCCATTTATCCTTCGCACTCATCTCTCATTCTTTCTCATCGAGCTGAAACAATTCATTTCTTTGTTATATTTTTTCCTTTCTTGTTTCTTCTTCTCCTTCTTATAATTTAATTTTCACATTTTTTATTTCTCCTTCTTATAATTTAATTTTCACATTTTTTATTTCTCCTTCTTTATGTTTTATTTATTCTTTTACAATTTAATTTTCTGTTTCTATTTTTATTTTTGGCTGTATCCTGTTTTATTTATATATTGTTTTTATTAATAATTATTCTTTATGACATCGGCTATTATTATTTTGCAATATGATTAAAATATTTTGTGACTCTCGTCTTTACTCATCAGAGAGGCAATGGCTTCCTTGGTAAGCTGTCTTTTCAGCTCCACTTTTTTTTTTTCGTGAGCTAATCCTACATTGGATACCCTTCTGCTGTGGGGGCAACAGCGGGGTTATGCCGGACTCGTACCGGCTAAAACCCCACGGTGTACGTCTCAACGCTTTAGCCAAAACCACAGGAACGCTTTCGCACACAACCGTGGTCTCGACGGCGAAAGGCCACAATGAGGCCGCATCTCGAGGTGAAACTGGAACTCTCCACCCCATTTACCAGTAATAGGCGAAAGTAGCGAGCGGTCCATCTCGAGGCCTAACGTACTTAGTAACGGGTTCCCCAAATCCGCCACCATGACGTCGGTTATGGAGGTTGGAAGGCGTGGAACGTCCTCCTATGACGCCCAGGTACTTTCCTACGGATTGAGAGATTGGTGTTTTTCTCTCGCTCGCTCTCTGCAATCTCCTTCTGCGACATTATTTTCTCGCAGAAGGTCAAGCCAGCTTCCCACGACGACTCACTATTGATCATGGGTTTAATAAGACCAAGCAGCGTGAGGTCATGCCCTACAACAGCGACGAGGTCTTGGCGCTGGGCAACCCAAGCTGAACAAAACTCCAGGGTGTGCTGCGCAGTATCTTCGTTGCATACACAATGATGACATTCGGTTGTCAGCTCTTTTCTGGCTATGCGGCACAGGTACTTACCAAAGCACCCATGACCTGAAAGTACCTGCACCAACCGGAAGGTCAGTGACCCGTACCGCCTGTCTATCCACTCATCCAAGAGGAGACGTATAGCTTCTACAGTCCTGCTACCTGCTCTAGGGTTGGTTAATCGCTCTTTTCACTTTACAAGCATGGACTGTCGAAATTCGAACTTCCTCAGTTTCTATTCTCTTGACGGAATCTGTTCTCCTCGGGATCGGAGCTCGGATCTCCATCGATATATGGATGAGAGGCACTCTGGCTCCAGATCCCAAGGAGGAGATCCCGCCAGACACCTGCCGCCTCGTAGGAGATTGTTCAGTATCCCCGGATAACACTAATGGCCATGGCTCTTTGCGGACCTTTCAAATGGACTATAGTCCGAGTTCTTAAATTGCCTGCCCAGATTGGTGCTCCATAATGAGCCATGGATCGCATCGACCCCACATACAAACGACGGCTGTTTGTATCAGGCCCTCCCAAATTGAGTAGCAACCGCTTTAGAGCTGCGCCGTTCCCATTAATCGAGGAGCCAGACGTACCAAGTGTTCGCGGAAATTCCAGCGGCTATCAAGTATAAGACCAAGGTACTTCATGTTAGATCCAGCCTTCATACGCGTGTCACTGACTACGATGTAGCTATCCTGAGGTGGCGCTTTTCGTGGTTTACAGAAGCACATAGCCTTAGATTTGCAGAGCGCCACCTCTAGTCCTAACGTTAGTATTTTGCCGACAACTTGTGCCACCGAAACAGTGGCAAGACGGGCAGCCTGCTCTCCAGTTGGCAGCAGCCAACTCTGGTTACAACCCAGGGAAATACTTATGAGGTAAGTATTTCCCTGGGCTGTAACCAGAGTGTCATCTGCATAGCAGATTACATTCACACCCGTGGGTAATTTGCCTCTCAAAACCCAGTCGTACCCAATGTTCCAAAGTAGTGGTCCTAATACAGAACCCTGTGCACACTGTTCCCTTGCTGTCCATAATAGAAGATATATCGCTCGGAGAGGTAATCCTCTAAAATTCGGCGAAGATAGGGAGGCACTTTGTGGAATTTCAATGACTCCCTAACGCAAGCCCAGGGAAGACTGTTGAAAGCATTAGCAATATCTAACGATACTGCCAACAGTACCCCACCCTGAGCGATGGCCTCGTCTGAGTGGGTTTTGACGCATTTATTAGCGTCGATGATAGAAAGCCCCACTCGAAATCCGGATTGTTGTTCCGATAAATTGGGGCCCACGTCTAGATGCTTGATGAGGCGACGAGAAATTATTCGCTCAAAAAGCTTATCTACCTCATCAAGTAGAATTATAGGGCGGTAGTCAGAGGGGGAGTCTGCAGAACGTCTATCTTTTCTCAGGAGGACTAATTTACCTATCTTTCACTCTTTTGGAAACCAACTCTTCTCCAGGCAATATTAAACAGCCGGCGAAGACGATCCCCCAGAACATCAAGTGCCAAGACCCAGACACAGCCGGGTATACCATCAGGCCCTGGAGCCTTTTTTCTGCCTCGGAGTCTTAAAATTGCCGCACTAAGCTCCGCCTGCGTTATTTGCGGCACCTCGACGTTACCACTCTGCTGTTCATTGTACAGAGACGCCATTTCTGGTGGTTGCCACTCATCCTAACTTGGGAACAATGTGTTAAGCACTCTTTCCAGAAATTGAGGTTGGAGACTCTCTGTGAGAGGGATCGCCCAGGGCCTAATTTTGTTCCTAACTATCCTATATGGTCTACCCCACGGATCTTGATTGAGGGTCTCCAGAAGCTCCTCTCTTGTTCGAATCTTAGCTTCCTTGATGGACAACTGTAAAGTTTTAACACGCCCTCTGTATTCCTTGTACAGTTGCTCACAAGCAGTTTCATCACGGAATTGCCTTCTGCGGCATCTAGTGTACTGGCGGCGCGCTCTAACACATTTCTCTCGCAGTTGCACGATATGCGAAGACCACCAATACACTTGACGCCTGAGAGGTTCGGGCTTAGTACGAGGCATGCAGGCATCACAAATTTGTGATATAGCATCCCGGAACCATTTACCTTCTTTCTCTACTTGGATAGACCCAACTGGTGGGCTTAACCATGTCTGTACGATAGAGGCCTCTTTAAGAATATTCTTGTTGAGGTTTTTTGTAGACCATCTTGGGTTGGTAATTGAATGTCCTTTGAACGACTTCTAACCGTAGTCTCTGTAGGAAAGGAAACATCAAACCGTATATATAAGTGGTCTGACAAGGTTTCTACATTCTTTAGTACTTTCCATCCCTGAATACAGTATGCAATTGCAGAGGATGCAAACGTAACGTCGACAATCGACCCCCACTGCCAGGCGCACACATGTGTTGGTCGATCCTTTATTGAGTACAGCCAGGCCGGTCATTATGCACCATTCTTCCAACGTTTTGCCACGTGCATCTGTAATACGGGATCCCCAAGTTGCCGATTTGGCATTAAAATCACCTACAACAAGAGCTGGGCGAGGTAAGTATCGGCCAATGACAGCCCCCATCTCACCTAAAAATATCTCGAATTCAGCGAGGCATTTGTTCGGAGAAAAGAGCACTCCAACCAACGTTAATCCCCTCCATTGAATCGCTACATATCCTTTGACTCTAGCAATCATAGTGACAGGGGATGCAATGGCAGCTCCGGATGTTATTATGACCACAGAGTCCTCAATATCACTTATCCAGATTTCCCTAGGCAGTACAAAGTAGGGCTCAGCAACCACAGCCTATAGACCATTGTGCCATACTCTGCATTAGCAGATCCTGCGCTCTGGCGCAGTGGTAAACGTTACCTTGGAGGAAACAATGGTGTGCCATTTCGTTAAATATCCGTTGTCTGCATTACCTCAGCCTCTTCAGCTTGAGTTATTACTTCTCTCCGGCCCTTTTTTGTTTTTGGTGGAGTGCCCCTCGCACTTCCTATAATGTGATCAGCCGGTCTATTTGTTTCTGAACACAATAAGCATTTAGGCTTAGCCAGACATCCGGACGCTTTGTGGCCCTTCTGATTACAGCGGTAGCAATGATTGCTGCGATATACATCTTCGGTGCACAGTGCCTGTATATGACCGATCTGTAAGTGTTTATAGCACCGCAACGGTCTTGGCTTCAATAGCAAACCGTGCCGATACCCATCCCACTAAAAAGCAACCGTTATCAACCTTTTTTGCAGCAGTCACTGGACAGCGAATCCAAATAGTACCAGTACTTTTAGTTGTGTAGCGGATTTCTCCACAATTTATGGACTCTACTGTGCATTTTCCTCGTTGAGCAACAGCAGCGACTACTTCCTCTGTGTTAATTGAATCGTCCAAACCTGATATTCTCAACTCTGCAAATTTAATTGGCCTCGAGACTTTTGCTATCTCTTCGAAAAAAGTCTCTTTTAATACCTTTGCTAGGGAGTCCGCTTTGTTTCCACTGATAGCACCAGGAATTTCTAAGATTCGAGCTCCAGTAGCTGCCTGCCTGTAACGTAGAGCTCCAATTCCCAGACTAGGAAGGTCGATTTTCTTCGTCGCCTCTGTTAAGATCTTTGCGTACATCAATCCGCTGTTTTCGGCTTCTTGTTGCATAGTAATAACAACAGCCGCCGAACGAGGCGGTCGTAACTTTACTGCAGAAGGACCTATATTTCTTTATATATTTTCAACCTATACATTTTCAGCTCCACCTAACACTCAAATCTCTATCTCTCATATAAGGGACAGGAAGTCAGGACGAGGTCTATCGCAGGGTCACAAAGGCACGAGGGACTCTCCTTGAGCTTGAACCTGTGAAAGTAGTCGGCGAATCCCCCGTGCCTCGTAAACATCTGAGCCAAGACCGTGTTGAGGTCCAGCCGGTGAGGTGATTGGTAGGCAGATGTCGTTTCGTTTTGATTAGACTTTAAGTTAATGAAATTGCATTAAGAGGTGAGCGGTGCGCATGCGCGTTGAGCGGTGAGCGGGTGAAACTAAAACGACGCCGCCCGGTGTCATATAAATATTTAATATATATATTAGTTAACGTGTTGCAAGTAACATTTTACAGCATGATATAGATGGCGGCGCCGATGAGAGTGAACACGAGCGGCGACACGAGGGCGGGCGCGGACGAAGGCGAGGGCGCGGGCGCGGGCGAGGGCACCCGCCCCGCCAGGAAGTCCTGCATGTGGCGCAGCACGGCGCGCTTCACCGCCGCCACCTGCTGCGTCTCGCTCTCCGCGCTAGATCTGAAAATTTATTAGTACTACTGCTCGTAGTACTTACTGCTGATAGGTCTCTGTTGCTACAGACCGTCTAGGTAGGTACCGCCGCAGCGCCTGTTGCAGCCGACAGCCAGTGCTGTGCTGTGTTCACCAGCAGCGACATCATCAGTAGAGAACTCATCGAAGCAACGTTTTCAATGACCTTCCGACTGCTGATCTCTTTTACTTCTAATGGAACGTTTTCAATTCGCGAGCACACCGCGGAGAGGCTGTGCTTTAATTGCAACTTCATTGAGTCCATCTGATTTGAGTGAACAGTCGAGGAGACGGACGGACGGCTGTGCCCAAAGACCATATGCCCTTAACCATGACCCTGCACACTATATATGGCAAAACATGAGACTGACAACTGCTAAATCTATATATAAGGGTATATATTATATATGTAACCCTATATAACTCATGATGTAACTCATGATGTCTTTGCAACTATAAGGTCTACGGATTTGAAATTTGGTAGGAACATGAATTTTGCCCAGTACAGGTCAGTTAAGGATGGGCTTTACACAATTCCATCCCCAAAGGGTTGTTGCGGGGGTTGCAGAGCGGGCGGGGAACAGCTACCAACTCATTGCAGAGCGACACAGTGCAACGCGCAGCGCTGCAGTACTGAAGTAATACTAATCAATACGATTGCAGTGATTGTCGAAAGCAAAGGGGGTGAAGAGCTCCCTTATGTGCAGTGTAGTGCAGTGTAGTATAGTGTAGTGCAGTGCAGTGTAGTATAGTGTAGTGCAGTGCAGTGTAGTATAGTGTAGTGCAGTGCAGTGTAGTATAGTGTAGTGCAGTGCAGTGTAGTATAGTGTAGTGCAGTGCAGTGTAGTATAGTGTAGTGCAGTGCAGTGTAGTATAGTGTAGTGCAGTGTAGTATGGTGTAGTGCAGTGTAGTATAGTGTAGTGCAGTGCAGTGTAGTATAGTGTAGTGCAGTGCAGTGTAGTATAGTGTAGTGCAGTGCAGTGTAGTATAGTGTAGTGCAGTGCAGTGTAGTATAGTTAGTGTAACTTCGTTCACCTGATGGCGCGGCAGTGCGACACGCCGGGGACCACATACACCGGCGCCAACAGGGTCGCGTGACTCGTGTTCGGCCCCATGGGGGACCAGGGGTCGTGGCCCCCCGCCACGGACACCACGTAGTCCGGCAAGTGGGTGAGCCCCCCGAACAGCAGGTTGGTTCTCTGTATCCCGGACCGCAGGAGGCTGTCGGTGAAGCTGTAGACATATGTTTCGTTTTATAAGATTTATCTTGAATATAAACCTATTTATTTATTTCCCACCGTTGGGCTGGGCCTAGCCGCGAGCCGACGGATATCTACGTGTTGATCGGCAGCCGCGCGAAACGGTCCCGGGTTTGGTTACCTTAAAAAGTGGCTAACTTAAAAAACTTAGAAAAATGGGAAATGGGCTCGGCACAGTATGAACTTGTCTTCCACATCCCTCTATCAGCCGTCATATCCGAATTCACACTCTTCTCACACATGTCATCTTTCAAACAATCCATCCACACTTTCTTAGGTCTTCCTCTAGCCTTGTAACCATCCACTTTCATTCTCATTACTTTCCTTGTTACATGTCCTTCATCCCTCCGCATAACACTTACTTTCATCAACAATTAAAATGTGAGGACAAGTAACCAGAGAGAATGTCGTAACTTAAAGTTATCTGTGGATACGTAAAGCTCCCGGGGGCTACTTGACGTGGTGCACGTCACGCGGAATGGTGATGTCCAGATACTGCACGGGCCACTCACTAGTCGGCGAAGAAGTCGCTGCACATCCGGTGAAAGTACTCCAGCGGCACGGTGTCAAGGAACGGCTGCCGGGCGCTGCTCGTGGTCTGGTACCAGCCGTACTCCACACAGGTCTGGTACGTCCAAAGTCTCACTGCAAACCGACATCTTATATCTGATGCTGCATCGCTTATCACATATGCAGGCTGATTTTGTATCGCGGGGAGAGCGCAACACGTTTGGTGGCGCCGAGTAAAGCGTTGCGAGTGGTGGCGACGGCAACGTACTGTCTGCGGAGTGGAGCGCGGTGCTGGTGGACGGCAACCACGAATGCGATTAATCCACGACCCATATAAAAGATTCCACTGCTGGAAAAGTAAGTCTCCTGATGATTTATTTAACAGGAAGCTCGATATCGTAGTAGAGATACAAGTTGTGCTCCATTTCAGTTGCAGCGTGCAGCATGCTGCAACCAGAAGCGGCCGTGTGCCCGCGACACTACTCACTGACTGTCTGCGGGGCCTCGTAGCTGGTGTTGGTGTGGGCGGCGACCTGCTCAGCGTAGCTACTCTCGATGCACGGCTGAGCCCACGGCTGGGCAGTTATCCAGTTCGCGAGGCGCGCCACCGGGCTCGCTGCGGTACAGAGATAATTGATCAAAAGTGAAACTAATTTATGACTAAAAGTTCACTTCAGTTAAAGCGTTAGTGCTTAAGTTTAATCTAGTGTTCCCAATTGCCGGAAGTGCGCTGCACTAAGTACTCACAAACGTTGACGTTGGTGAGGATGTCGCACGCCTCCGCGATGTCGCCGGGCGTAGCGTACTGCACCAGATACGCGAAGGTCTCCGTGATGCCGTACCAAAAGAACGTGGCAACATCCAGCGAGCTGGTGCCGTTGATAGGTGAACAGGTGCTGGTGAGGAAGGGTCATATTTCTCCGGTTAACTAAATGTACTCAAAAGACTGTGCACTCCACAGCCCAAAGGTCTAGTAATCATAACAGAGCAGCACCGCGCTGCGCCCGCGTCGCGACTGCTGCACAGTCTGCAGGCTGTCCATGTCAGTCGTGCAGACAGGACCTCGCGTAGTGACCACTGACTGTTAGTTAACTACAAATTTTATATGATTTTATGAAAACTAGTCCAGGAACTCACTCCGCGCCTGAGCAGCGCGTGCGTTCTCCATCTGAAGTTCTTTTTCAATACAGAATTAGTGGACATGATAAAAACTTGTTTCATACTTGAACATTTGGGAGATGGTGTTGGCACCAGTTGGCGTCTCCAATTCCTTCAGCACGGTTCTCACGGCCTCCTCGATGCTCAGCACACACTCCTCGCTGCCCTGGGTGCGCAGCGCGTCCGCTATCACCTCCAGGTATTCTGAAGAAACAAACAATCACTATATAGCTATGTCCCGGGATGCGCGACGTGGTGGGAGCACGAGGTGGGGGAAAGGAGTGGTACTTGCCAGGGAAGTCCTCCTGCGCGTGAAGGGGCCCGCTATCGGAGAAGGCAGCCGTGACCAGGTGCGGGTACGCCAGCCGCATCCACGTGGCCATGCTGCCCGCGTACGAGCAGCCCACCAGCGACACCTTGCCGCCGCTGCGGGTGATCAGCAGAGTGCACCTCTGGGAATGAACTTCTTAAGGAACCATACAAATGATTTAATGACAATTAAAAAGAACCAGCTCGTTGCAAAGATGCTGTTTATCTTTCGTATCACTTTACTATGACGTAATATAGAAAGGTTCTAGATATCCTGGGATTCAGGTCATACCCTGCGTGTCTTTTCCATCTCAGGTGGGAAATTTTTCTATTACTTTTTCCTTTATTATTCTGAGGAGTTTTGACCTGGTAACTCGCTCTATCCACTCGGGATACTACTGCAATCGCACTTGACTAGTGTGGAGTAGAATGAGCCACAAATAGATCCTCGCTGATGAACCTGTTTTATGACGTACACAATTTCGCGGCTCATAATACGCTTCAATCACTAAGCTGTGATTTCAAGGATTCGGAGTACATCCTGTCACCGTCTCAGCGATCTGTTGAATACTGTATTGGGGTCCATTGCTGCTCTCAGCACCGCTTAAGAGTAAGAAATCTGTCGTTGTGTACTGCAGTTGTTAAACACAGCGGCTGTAACGATCTGACTAATACATTCTTCATTATACATAAAGCGCAAAACGATACAGCGTATCTTCGCAAGAGCAGAATGTTTCCACTCCTTCAGCAGCTGGAGGCTATCCTCAAAAAGAGCATGAGTTGTGTCTAGTACAGCTGCTAAATTTAGATATTGTGTAAGAGTCGGTCGCGGCGCGCGCCGGCGGAAGGAGCACGCGCGATGAGCCACATCCGCAGCGCCGCCCACCAGCTCGCGACGGTCAGGGACAGGCCGCCGCCTCCTCGCCCGGCGACCAGTTCCACTGGCGCGGGGATACTGGTGATCCACTGTTAAGGAATCAGCTTGCATCCACAACGCATTGCTAGCGTTTTACCAAACACTGTCTGGCTCTACCACCGCAGCACCGCTTTATTCTTATAAGCGATGCAAATGCTTCCACCGCGAGGGTTCCTCTCATAAGGAGAGGGTCAAAGCCATTTATCCACCAAGAGCGGGTAGGTGAATGTAACATGACTGTAATCTGTTGTTATTGGAATATGTCGATTTGATCACGATGTGTTTCTTCACAGGAAATTCGTCTACTGATTTGCCACAGTGAGGTGTACTATCCAGGCGATACCACTCTTGTCAGCGCCTCTTCGCTGTGGACAGCTGCGACTTTGTTGTCGACATTTTATAAGTTGCCGTTCGGGACGATATTACCAGGCTCTCAGTAGTAATGGTACCTAGAACGAACTAGTTGAGTTACCATGACAACAGCTCCACAGAACGACCAAGGAAAACACAAATTTTTAGTTATATTTAGCTAAGGAAAATGTATAAATAATTTGATACTCCATAGGAAAATATTGTATTATACTCGTAATCGAGTGCGTGGGCTGTGCCGGGGCACGCGTGGGAAGCGGCGCGAGCTGGTGGACAATAGGACAATCGTGCACACGCGGTTGCTGGTAGCTCAGCGCTTGTTGTTTGTGTTGTTGACGTATTCACGATTCTCACGTTAATCCCGCAGCAACAGTTACCCATCTCGGTCTCTCCGCTCTCTCTGTTCACCGCGGTGTTCTCTACAATACGTTTCGGAGAGTGTGCGATGGAATTACACGATCTAATTCCTCCATCCCCTTTTCACCACCGGAGAACCAGACGCACGGGGAGTCTCCATCATCTCACGTTGTTGACATCTTCAGTGTACGAACAAAGAGATCAGCGCAGATGTACCTGTGCAAATACGACGCGGGCGGATACACCCGCGTCGTATTTGTTTCCTTAGTGATAACGAAAGGGTCCTCGTCATCATCATCAGCCAACAGACGTCCACTGCTGGACTTACGCCTCCCCCAAAGATCTCCATATCGATCGATCCTGCGCTGCCCGTATCTAGCTGCTTCCTGCAATCTTCACTTTCCTGATGGGAGGTCTGCCAACACTACATCTTCTGGTACGCGGTCGCTATTTGAGGACCTTAGTGCCCCATCGGCTGTCAATCCTTGGAGCAATGTGTCCTGCCATTGCTACTTCAAGCTAACAACCTTTGGGACTATGTCGGTGAACTTAGTTCGCCTGCGGATCTTCTCATTTCTGTTTCGATCACGCAGGGAAACTCCGAGTACCCTTTCTATTGCTCCCTGTGCCACTTAAAGAGATGACCTCATAAATTACTTCCAGTTCCTCATGAGGGTGCGTTGAAGTTGGTGCGTATCCTAGCGTTCAACGAATACCGTTTGGTGGTTCTGACGACAACAACTTGGGACAGTTGTTTACAGTTTCCCGGATCTTAGGGTTATAGTATACTCTCTCTCTTCGGATTTCAGACAATCCCACTACGCTCTAGCGAATCCTGCTTAGTTGTTCTAGTTCTAGCAGCTTTTCCTCGGTCTGCAGACGCGGGCGCACTCGCACGCGCGCGCACCCACAGTGATGTGCGTCACGCTAGAGTTTTCCTAGTAATGCTCCCGACATAGCAACTGGATTGTTAAAACAATATACGTATAACGTAAGTTGCACTACCCTGGTGCGCTGCTACTAGGTTACTGCAACTTACCGCCGCAGACCATGTCACTACTTAACAGCAGTGGCATCGCGGCCAAGAGCTGACCTTGATGATATAGAAAAAATGCAAAGATTTACGCAATTAAATATGTCCAGCTTCAACTTCTCATCTCCTAGGAGATACCGAGCGGCGCTGAGTAGCGGTTGATATCACAATGTGATCGGATCTGTGCTTGGTGTGCGGAGGTCGCTGCCCGCTGCAAGACGAGCTCCTCACCTGAACCTGCCGCCGTCGAACTGCTCGCTCTGCGCGTGCTGGATGAACTGCGCCAGGTCGGCCAGCGCCTGGTCCACGGTCAGGTGACGCAGCGCCGCCGTCGCCGTGCCGCTGGAACGTCATCATTACACACAATACCGTCACGCAGCACCGCATTGCACGTGTTACTTTAAGATATCAGGTGTCAAGTCTCATCACCGCAGTAACTACACCAGCTATAGCACATTACTGTCTGTAGAAAGGAATAAGCGCTGTGGCGGTATTTAGACGGTTTCCGGCAACAGAGACCTGTGTGGAGACTTTAGGGATCCTATGTCCAGCAGTGGACGTTTATCGGTTGGTAGATCAGCGTGAACATGGATGTTCTATATAGCTATCTGATGATGCACTAGAAGAAAACTGGATGCGTGCAATGAGCACGGCGTGTGGTCTGATGGTCTTCGAATACAAATCTTCTAAAGTTCTCGCATGAACATGTTGTTTCATTAAGACCTCCGTGTGGGAGCTGGTGCGCACAACGTCACGTTGCTGCGACGGGGGTCAGAACCGATTCCAGCTCTCGCGCGGTCGTTAAACGGCCCTCTGCACTTCCGCCGGAACTTACGAGCAGTTAAATGGCTCGCAGCGAAGGCACGTAAACACCGGGCCGTGGGTTCGAACCCGACACGTAGCGGCATCACGGCACGCATAACGCGAACCCTGTTATGTAGTCGGAGTGGAGCTTTACCACCAAACGAAAATAGGAACATTGTTTCTATAAATGTGTTTTTGTGTTGGCGTTCTGTCACCGGATGGCGCTGACGCGGCTCCTTCCGCCCGACGCCGACAGGTGGCGCCGGCACACCCTGCTGTCCTAACTCCTAACGTTCGGGACTATTGTGTTTGGTTCGAGTAGAGTGCGATAGCCGTGACGTCACCGCGCGCCTCCAGCGCCGGGCGTGGCCCCACGCCGTTTGCGGGTCGCATTAGCTCCAATGCGCAGGGTTGGCACACGGTGTACTCTTACACAATACAATACTCGCGGCGCCGGTATCCGCAAGTAATGTTTTATAATATATAACATCGCGGTCGCGAGTAGTAGTGTGCAGTTATTAGCTGTTTGGATAATTTCTTCACCTTGGACACGGCACGCGATGATGGTAATTCAAGTCAATGCAGTAATGACATTTATCTCGTTATACCTCGCGCCGCAGGTACGTGTTGCAGTGTGTGAATCCTACGTTACGTTGACGTAATCAGAAGCGTGATAACACATATAACTATGTATAAAGGCAACTAAGTTTTGAATTATCTCCACTTAACGCTACGGTAAAGTTATATGCATACTTTACTCAATATCAGTAAGAAATATGAAACTGAAATCCTTTGAAAATGCAACAGTTTTTACATGGAAGCTTCTCATGTGTTCGTGTGGTCGTGTTCGGGGGGAGTAGACATGGCTTGTGCCAGCCCTGCGGTTCTAGTTAAGGGTAATTGCTCATTGTCCGCGTGACCCTAGGGTCGGGGGGCGACCCGACGCGGCCGGCTGGCGGGCCGGCGCGCGTCGCTCGCTCACGTGGACACTCGCAAAAACGTGTGCGTAAAGTGTCGCACGCAGAGCTCCTGTTGTTTGAAGAACGCTGTCAGTCCTCTGAGCTCCGCCGTCCGACCTCGCCGGCACTGAGCTACAGCACCGTTCCAAACCTCGTTAGTAAGAGTGAACGTGTGCGGCGGCACTACTGTAGACGGACAGACTCCTGTTCGTTTATTACTTTTCGACAACGATAACCATATAGGAGTGGTTAAGGAGATAGGGAATTGAAGTCCGAATCCCGGTGCAATATACCGCCCGCCGCCCGCCGCCCGCCGCCCGCCGCGGGCACAGTGCCGGCTGACGATTTACTTTGTCAGCCGGCACTGGCAATCGTCCTTAGTGGGGTAACCACGATGGCGTGAACGAATAACGGACATCGATGTGGAGGGGGTGGCCAGGGAGGGAGAGAGGGTGAGTGAGTGTGCGTGCGTGTTGTATTACCAATAATAGTACACTCAAAAGTACAAAACTTAGGCCCTAACGTACTAAGTAACCTTACAGCACTCCTTTCTATACGCCAAGGATTGAAAATCCTTTGACAATATAAATCCCGACATCGAACACTTGAAGGATACAGTGATTGGACTCGCGGAGCCCGGCGGTGGAACACTTGACTGTTGACGGTGGCGGTGGCGGTGGCGGTGGCGGTGGCGGTGGCGGTGGAAGACAAAGGATAGATATTCTATTAGTTCTTGCTCCGATGTGTCTCCAGCAGCTTTCTAAGCAGCGTGTGGTTAATCAATGCGAACAGACTCACGAACACGAACACGAACACGAACACGAAAATTCGAGTTCCGTCCTGTGTATGTGACAACAGTGGAGGGGAGTCAGCGCGTCGGGCGGGGTGGTCGGGGTGGTCGCGGTGGTCGCGGTGGGCGAGCCGGCCGCCCGCGGGGCTGGCAGCGCGCCAGCTCGTTATCGTCTGGCGCGCAGTGCACTGCCGGCCGCGGTAATTATGTGGCGGGACAGTTTACTGCCGCCCGCCCCCGCCCCAATCCAATATCCAGGGTCCCATTCCGATGAGATTTCTGCCCCGCGGCGGGCGACTAATAAAAAGATACCTTCCCCTAAGGGCGACGTGCCCCGCGGGGCTTATCTCCGTGTTACTCACTACGAGGACGAAAAGCCTTTGTACCGCCGAGTGTGTGTGCGTGCGTGCGTGTGCGTGCGTGTGCGTGTGTGTGTGTGTGGGGGATTGATGCATTGTTTGCGTGATATTCATGTTGTGTGCTTATTCATAGTGTGTCGTATTAATGCTTAGGGTGGAGGGGGTGAGGGTGGGGTGCGGTGCGGCGGGACGCTATCAGGAACACAACGAGAGTGCTATAATGCACAAACTGAAACTCTATTTACACTACTACTCGAGTATTGGCAATGAAATAACAGTCCTCCACTCACACCGAACTGTAAGCTGACATGCTTTGATAATTTTAAAATAATTAGAATTATTTTCCTACTTTATACATTTTAGGTGAAAAAAAGGTAATCCACCAAACTTTTGACAAGAATAGCGATTGGAAAGTGGCCCCAGGGAGCTGCAGACCCTGCTGCAGTAACGCGACGGACGTGGACGTAGTGTAAATAACCAAATTAGCGACTCCCAACCGTGGGGACCCGTAACAGGACAATTTTCGAATCATTCTTCCGTTAAAATGGTAACACAAAGAAAACAGCCACCGCCGAAAGAGCTTCCAATGCTAAAGCTCATTTAATTTCTACTTTCAAAGCGACTCGGCCTAGATCTAGATAATACTTAGCTTAAAAACAAAAGCAGGTGACCTCTTAGAAGACTAATGGTTGGCTATTACTGTTACTGTTAGACATTTTTATTGCCAATTAAAGTTGTTCCTACTGTTATAGCAATAATCAAAAATAAATTATTAAATGATGTCGGTGTGAGCGTCGGACTGCAGTGTTCCAATCAGATTCGCAGCATCGCGCTGCAGCGGGGAGTCAGCCGAGGACGCGGCAGGGCTGTGATTACTGCGCGGGGCCACAACATGAGATATCACAGTAAAGCCGGTTTGCGGTTTGCTATTTATAATTTATATGAGTGTTATTGAAAGGCAGCGCAGATGTTGTGTGTGTGACACCGCACTGTAAGTGACAACCCTGATGTCCTGGCGAATGTTATCAAAAGAAACCAATCCCCTAAACCACCAACTTAAGAAGACGCTCATCTGGTGGCAAATATATCACCGGAGAGATTCTGGTTAGACTTTCCACATAACAGCGCGCTTCACCGCGCAGTCAGTGCTCTACAGAGCGCACTTCACTAATTCGGCTATGGCGTCACCCACGGAGATCTTTAAACTGGTAAATGGTAATTTATTTGCATAGTGGAGTAGAAACAGCTGCTGTTTATTTCAATGGTTTTCGTAAAGAGGACTTGTTAATAGGAATTGCGGAATCGCTACCGCTTGTGACTTACGCTGACTATGCAATGTAATGGCGATGCATCGATTTACGGCGGCGCCAAAGCAAACTCGCGGAGAGTGAGCCAAGCCGCTGAGCCGCCGGCACTCACCCAGCTTCGCGTGACACCAGGGGTACTCGGGGGGTGCTCGGGGGGTGCTCGCGAGTGCGCTGTCGAACCGCAGACACAAAGGAGAGTACCTCCGGCGGACTGACGGCCGAGCCGGTCGCGACTGAGAGGCTGTACTCACGGGGTGGGCCGGCTCTGCCCGTAGTATCGGTGCTCGGTGTAGAACAGCCCGGCGCCCGTCGCCTGGGCCAGCTCGTAGGCCAGCCCGCCGGTCACCCATCCGGGGCTGATCGCCCACTCGCCGCCCACGAATATCACCACGTCGTTGGTGGTCGCGAACTCGCTGTTGTAGTAGTACCGCTGCACGCCGCCGCCGCCGCCGCCGCCGCCGCACATCGCAGACCGGATACACACGGCGCGGTTATTGATATCAAACATAACAACTTGAACACAAGCGGACACACACACACTCCTAACGTATAAGCCGGGAGGAAAGAAAGTCACTTTTTTTCACCTTATGCTAAGTGGGGTATACAGGATATATCACACTGTACCACATTGCGCTCGTCGCCGGAGACATGAGGTGTTAATTTTCGTTCCAATCCAATCCAATCCAATCAGCCGGAAGACGTCCACTGCTGGACAAAGGCCTCCCAAAGATTTCCACTTAGACCGGTCCTGGGCCACCCGCATCCACCGAGCTGCCAGCGACCTTGACCAGGTCGTCGGTCCACCTTGTGGGGGTCTACGCTACGTCGGTGGCTGTGGCCGCCACTGAGAACCTTTCTGCCCCAACGGCCAACACCCTGCGAGCTATGTGCCCTGCCCATTGCCACTTTGCGACGGCGACCCTTCGAGCTATGTCGGTGACCTTGGTTCTCCTGCGGATCTCCTCATTTCTGATTTGATCTCGCAGGGAAACTCCGAGCATAGCTCGCTCCATCGCCCTCTCGGCAATCTTAAGCTTGCGGATGGCGCCCACAGGCGGCCACGTCTCTGCTCCGTATGTCATCGCTGGCAACACACACTGGTCAAAGACTTTTTTGTCTTGAGACACTGCGGTATATTGGACGAGAAGATATGTCTTAGCTTCCCGAATGCTGCCCATCCGAGTTGGATTCGACGAGAGATCTCTTTCTTGAAGTTGGACCTACCTAGTTGATTGTATGTCCGAGGTAGACATATCTGTCTACAACTTCAAGTGTAGAGCTTCCAACTGTTACTGGAGTGGGTACAATATGGACATTTGCCATGATTTTGGTCTTGTCCATATTCATTTTAAGACCCACCTGCCAGAAATCCCTACAAAGATCATCGAGCATTGTGTTGATGTCCTCCATGGTCTTAGCCAAAACCACGATATCGTCGGCAAATCTAAGGTGCGTGATGTACTCGCCGTTGATATTGATGCCATATCCTCTCCAATCCAGAAGCTTGAAGACATCTTCCAATGCAGCGGTGAACAGTTTCGGAGATATGATGTCTCCCTGTCTTACTCCACGTTGCATTCGGATCGGTTTCGAGCTCTGGTCTTCGAGGCGGACTGACATGGTGGCGTTCTCGTACAAGCACCTTAGAACATCGACGTACCGGTGGTCTATTTGGCACCGTTGGAGGGCCTGCAACACGGCCCATATCTCAATCGAATCGAAGGCTTTCTCATAGTCCACAAACGCTAAGCATAGGGGCTGGTTATACTCATGGGACTTCTATATAACCTGCCGCAGCGTATGAATGTGGTCTATGGTGCTGTAGCCTTTTAGGGAATCCAGCTTGTTCGGGAGGCTGGAAGTCGTCGAGCCTGATTGTGAGACGATTCGTGATGACTCTGGAAAACAACTCGTAGACATGACTCAAAGTGAGATGGGTCTATAATTCTTTAACTGGGTTTTATCTCCCTTCTTGAAGAAAAGCACCACCACACCTCCGTGCCATGCCCGAGGCGATCGGCCTTCTAGTATGACGGAATTAAACAACTTCTGCAGGACTTCGAGGATCGGCTTTCCACCAGCTCTCAGAAGTTCAGCTGTTATTTCGTCATCACCAGGTGCCCTGTTGCCTTTAAGCTGATTCAGAGCCACACTAATCTCGTGTAGGCTGACAACCGGGATATCTTCAGAGTAGTGTCGGGCCAGACTAGCTCTTGGATCTGATGCTAGTCCACCAGGAGAACATGTAGTCGTGTACAGCTGTCCATAGAACCGCTCAATCTCCTCCAGAACCTCGGCCCTTGACGATACGATCCTGCCGTCCTCTGTCTTCAGCCACGTCAACCGGCTTTGCCCGATAGACAGATCTCGTGCGAATACTTTAGAGCCTTTGTTCCGCTCTATTGCCTCTTTAACACTGTCAGTATTAAATCGGCGTATGTCGCGAGTCAGAGACTTAGAGACCTGCCTATTCAGCTGCCGATATTTGCGGCATCTTCAGGAGACTTCAGACCAGTTCTCGTCTTTCGGTCATGAGGTTTAATGTGTGGTCAGAGATCGGTTTCTTTCTTTCTGGTACGGGGACTTTAAAATCTTAAGTCCTGCCGTACGGACAGCATCTACGAACCTGGTGTTGTAATCGTCCACATCAATGCACTCGCCTAAGGATGCAAAGCGATTTCGTAGTTCAAGCTGAAAGCTCTCGGGGTTTTGGAGTTGGATGGGCGCTGGCCGGGCGTGGACTTCACCAGTCGAAATCGTTCGAGCTTTATGTTGATATTCAAAATGCCTCTCACGATTCGGTGATCGCTGCCCATTTTAGAGCATTGATCACTGAGACATCCTTGAATATCTGCCTCTTCGTCGACATGATGAAGTCTATCTCATTTTTAGTAGCTCCATCAGGACTAATCCACGTCCACTTGCGGCTGGCCCGCTTCTTGAAGAAGGAGTTCATTATATAGAGGCCCTCCTTCTCCATGAAGTCGGCGAGCATTTGGCCTCGTGGATTTCTCTGTCCATATCCAAATTGCCCACTTTCAGTTCTCCACTACTTCGCTGCCCTAGTTTTGCATTGAAGTCTCCCATGACAACGGTGTACTGAGTTTTGGAACTGTGTATGGCTTTAGAAATATCCTCATACACAGTTACCACCTCGTCATCAGAGTGTGCCAGTCGGTGCGTATACCTGTATGACCTTCAGCGAGTAACGCTTGGTAACTCTGGAGTATCAGGTACGCTACCCTTGCTGACACACTAACGATGTCGACAACGTTATTCACAAGAGACTTGCGGACGATAAACCTGACGCCACCCTGGGACTGCTGGTCGCCCTCCCGGAAATAGAGCAGGTTGCCTGATTTAAGAGTTATCGTGTCCTCCCTCTCTTCGGACTTCGGATAACCCTACTATATCCCATCTTAACCTGCTCAATTCCTCCTCCAGCTCAATTATCTTCTCGTCGGTCCGCAGTGTACGCGTGTTGAGTGTTGCCAGGGCCAGATGTTGCTGGTTTTGTAGCCTGGCCGCTTCCGGAGATTCTTCGCACCCCTTGCCCCGCCGTTACCGTGACCGCTACCGTAGCCAGGAATAGCGGGGCCGCCGGGGACTAGGCCGTTTATTTTGGGATTCATCTTAGGGGGTCGTTGCAATCGCCACGCTTGGCAGGCGGCCGGCGATCGCAGTTTCGGAGGCCCTATCGTGAACGCTGCTGCCCGTCCCACGTCCGGGATTTCCCTCCGCTTCCTTGGATGGATATACCGCCATCGTTCGGTTGACTGATTGCATTTGATGAAGTGTAAATGTACTCAATCGTCATATACACTTCAGCAAATGGGCGGTGGGGTCGTCACTTCCCGACGCCAATAATTTTCGTTACCCGGTAATAAAACTACCTACAGAGCCTTTAAATCTGGAACACAGTAATGTTTGTACACTGCTACCTGTCTGCTGCACCGGGCGCCGTGCGGTGTCTGCCTGGGCGATCTGCTGCAGCAGTGACCTACCAGCGGAACAGTAAACTAATAGCAGAAGGCAGGCAACAGGTACGCGGATGAAGTCATCGACATATTTCTCAATCTAAGCTGCACTAATTTTTAGCACAATGTCGTAAAATATAAAGCGTTAATATCCGGTTGGCCGGATGTGATGGTGGAATGAATCGGTGCTGAGCTACCACCTCAGGAGGACGATTGCGATCAGAATAACGATGAGTTTGTTTACCATGCGGAATGTGTTCGTGTCGGACGCGTCGAAGTGGTTCAACCGGACGGTGAGCCACTCCTCCGCCGGCGTGACCCTGGCGGCATCCGGCGACGGCGGCGGCGGCTCCCGCACGAGCACGCCCAGGGTCGGGCTCAACAGGACCAGCACGAGAACTGGAATTGGATTATTTACATATGGTGTTTATTATTACAAGATGGATGAAACTAGTCGCTAATGATCTCAACCGATTGATGTCCACTGCTGGGCATAGTGTTTGTCTATAGCCGATAATTAATCGCGTTGCCGGTGGCAGGTTGACGAGCAATTTTTTTAATGATATTTGCATAAAAAAAAGTAGACCGGATAACATTGTGTCCCGCGGCTGTCAGCGACAGGCTCCACTTTATCGCACGCCTGACAAGGCGCCGCTGCAACTTCTACCTGCATGAGGGTCCTGCATTAAGGTGCTGTAAATTAAAGATTTATGGTATATTTACACTGCAGTACTTACACATTGTTTGTCCCTTGAATCCAGCAGCAGCAGCAGCAGCTCGCCCGCGCCGCCCGACGCGCGCGTACACAACACGTGTTCCTGTCCGCACAATTCGCTTTATCAGCGCGCGATTAAAGTTATTTAATTTTTATGTCCGTGATAACACAGAAACACAATTACTGTATCTGTATATAACTGAAATCCCTTTATCAAGCCGCTATCTGCTCCCCGCCCGCCCTGCCGCCCTGCCGCCCTGCCGTCCGTAACACCCCCGCAACACTCTCCGCTCGTAACATTTCGAAATCCCTCCTCAGCTCCCCTGCACCCGGCACGAGGGTTGCTCCTACCAAATAGCTGGTCTCCAGGTCGTACGGCCGCGGAGGCATCGTGATGATTCCTTACATTAGTTTTTTTAACTTAATGTTTTTTTTTTATCAAATGCAGCGCTGATGTGGACTGCACCACAATGCGCTCGTGGTCTGAGACAACATGTTAAGTGTGGTCGTTGCGCTAGTACTTACACTAGGTACAGCGCCCTTCAAACCGGAACGTAACATTGTCAGTATGCCAGATCGACGGTCTCTGCCAACAAAGGTTTTGTGACGACACGAGATTCATTTCGAGGATGCCCTCCAAGTACTTACACGGATGTACAGTTTACTATTGCGCCCCGCCATCTGCAAACGTAACGCCGCCTTCGTGTATCAATATTATCTTACTGCCGTCCAGTAATGATAACGTGTCTGCGCGATAAACTGTCGATACGCACGTGTTCCGCTAACCGAAATAGATAAACCACCACCAGACGAACAGCCCACGCCACCAGCGGTGGGCTACTTTCACTGCTGGCAATGTCTCTGTTGCTGCAGACCGTCTAGGTAGGCACCGCCGCAGCGCCTGTTGCAGCCGACGGGCAGTACTGTGCGGACATTACTGTGATCCGGTTTGGAGGTCGATGTAGCTAGTGTAATTACAGAGGTAACGAGGCTTTATATCTTATGTCAACATCCTAACTAGCGCCACATTGCTATGGGCGGGCATATCACTTAACATCAGGTGAATGTCGAAGCGAAATAGGGTTTCACCGATATTCAAATATTGCAAATGTAGGCCCGGGATCGCGCCGGCTCGCTGCGCTTGCGCGGCAGCTCGGCGCGGTGCGGTGCGGTGCGTTACGGATATTTGGATTGTCTCATGAATAACCAGTTGTTCCCACACCTCCGTGTGCACCTCGCCTCGTGTCATGCTTCTCCGTGTGAGGACCTCCTCCACACGACACTCTCCTCGCTCCCGCCGATGCGTTACGCAACCGGCGCGCAGGTGCGGCGCGCATTGTTCGCGCGGACACGTGCACGCGTCACGCGTCACGCGTCACGCGTCACGTGAAACGCAGTGTAGTAGCTACACAGTACTGACCGTTCGTCACGACTTGTATCAGCGCAGGATCAGCGCGAGCGCCCCGCTTGCGACGCCGCTTTACGTTAATTCCCTGTACTCGCCGATGAACGAGTTCTTCGACAAGCAACCTGAACGTGTCTAGTCCATGCGCTGCGGTTAGACTTAGTGAAATAATCTAAGTAGCCTATATTTAGTGAGAGTAGGACTATAATAAGCCTTTCATGTTGTAGAACACTAAAACACTAAAAAGCTCTACGAGTCTCGGGGGCTTGCGGGTGGGGATCCCCATGGCTCAGCGTAGTCGCGTGGGTCAGTAAACGCGACGTGGTTCCGTATCTGCTATAACTTAAAGACAGTACTGAGGGTTTGGTTTTAACTTGAGGAGTGTTAGACCTAAGTATAGAGGGACACCGGTACGTTCGAATGGAGACTCCAGGGCCGCTCCAACAGCTCTGAAGGAGACCATCGAGGGGGATTTATTAGAAAAAAATCTCACTTAACATCTTTTAAATATATTACTTGACTCGACACTAAAAAAATGTGGTTGCCCATGCTTTATGATGAATAGCAGAACGCTTGGGGCCGGCCGCGCGAGGAATGATTGAATCATTATTTCAAGTCCGAGCTACTGCTCTCACGGCCCAGCCGCCGGATGTGACATTTACCTTATCGGGACCTACGAGACGAAGATGAAACATCATTCTGCTGAACGCCCGCCCATAATGGTGCAGCGCTGGATAGGATGTTCACACTGCAAATCATTTCTGATCAAATGATCTTTAATCAGCACACAGCAATGCGTTAACCTTATTATTTGGCGGAAGCAGATCCGAACCTCTGCAGACCTCTCCGTTTAAAGAAGCAGAGATTTCTATTTACACCTTCCGGTCACGATCTCTTATTCAGCTGTTCAATGACTACTCTTAACTCTTACAGCTTCAGTGTTCCTCTATCTTCTCTCGTCTGAACATCCATCTACCTTTATCACGCTGTGACATTAAAAACAACGTTTATACGAGTACATGTTATCTGAATCATGGCGCGTCGTTACGCGGAAGTGCCGCCATTTTGAATTCTTCGCAGTTATATTCGTGTGAACGGACGTTTTTTTCTTTAACTTAATCTGTAATTGTTTTCGCTGCGACGGAAAATTCTGTTTTCAAGTTCCTTAAGACAAAGTCTTGTAGTTCTTCTTTATACATCGCATCGCGTGCGCGACGCACATGCGCGAGGTTAACGTTAACGCAGAGCTCTTCCGGTCGCAGCGTGTGTCCGTGTGTCCGTGTGTCCGTGTGTCCGTGTAGGCGTCATAGAAACTTGAAAATTAAAGTAATTTTTTATCATTGCACGAGCGGCAGACGTATATCCATTCTTTGCCAAAGTTCGAGGACAAAGTCTAAACTTTTCGCCACTTCCTTCATGAGGACGATAGCGAACGACTCAATGCAGGTCACCGTCTATCTGAAGACTATTGCCGCGCTCTCGTCCTCTGTCAAGTGGAATGGTGGCCATTAAATATTAGAAGAAAGGGGTGAAGGGGTGAACACTTGCAAAAATTCCTGTAAATAGATAACTAACGCCCGCTGCGACACAACCCCGGCCGCTCCCAAAGCCATTCAGCGTTAGCGTTTCCGCATTAGAGCCGGCGCCGGATCCTTTCAGCGAAATAAAAAACCCCGGAAGTGAGCGCGCGCCCGTAAGCACTGCGCGCAATTAAAACGCTGAGCGGACTTAGCAGCAATCCCCGCAGGCTTAGTGTCGAACAGGCCCCGCGCCGGAGCCCCTAATCTGGGGGATAGGGGATGATTTATACGTGAGCTGCGAACTGTTAATACAGCGAGTGGGGCTCGTGTTTATTGTGATATAAAAGGGTGTCCATGGTACGCGGCGGCGGCGCGCTGAGCTGCTGCGGTTCCAGTTACTCAACGCGGAGACTTACCAAACGCACGACAGTCGCAGCAAACTGCACATTTATCTAGCTATACTATAATCTAGTTACAGTATTAACAATCACAAGAATGATATGGTAATGATGAGTCTCGCGAATGAGAGTAATTGTGCGGCAGATGGATCGAGGAGCTGGTGAACTCCGCACGTCATTATTCAATGCTGGCGGAACAGGAAGTGGACTGAGGTCTAACGTTGTCATTTTCTAAACCATAGCGTGCGTTTTATGACTATAAGTATAAATACTTAATACCGAATTGGTCGTAGATTATAACAGGACAAACACATTATCTGTTACTACTGTTACTGTTACGCAATAATAAAAGGTACCAATTTCTGTTATTAAATAGCAAGTGTTATTTTTTTACATTTTGTTTTTTCGAGTTGTAATACTAGGTGCGTCACGTTTTAGAAACAGTATATACAGGGTGTCTGGTGGCAGATTTGTGTTTTCAAATTTAAATAAAAAATAATATGTTTGACATATAATTTTACTAAAAGTATTAAAAGATAGAGTACAAATGCGGATTTTATTTGTTTAAAGATAATGTCATCCAAATGTCTTCCATCCTGTTGCACACACACACACTGTTCGAAACGGAGCCTCGTATTCCGTGCCACACGCTGCAGTAAACTTGGTTCAATTGCGCTGATTTCTCGCCGAATATTTTCTTTTAAATCCACAACAGTTCGCGGATTGTTGGCGTAAACTCTCCCTTTGAGGTAGCCCCACAACAAAAAACCATTGGAGTTAGGTCAGGTGACCTCGGTGGCCTCAGGATGTCCCCAAAGCGACTAATCAGTTTTTGAGGGAGATTTTCTCGCAACAAATCCATCGAAGCTCTGGCCGTGTGTGCGGTCGCACCTGTACCGCATCCTGTTGAAACCACGTGTGTGATGAGAATGATGAGAATGATGAATGAGCTCGCAGGTTCGGCAAAAAGAAATTCGAAATCATGAGCCGATAATTCTCACCATTGACATTCGTCGCTTGGCCCCGTGCATTTTCAAAAAAAATGGTCCGATTATCGCATTCGTGGATAAAGCGCACCAAACAGTTACCCTTGGACAATGTAATGGTTTTGATGCTTCAGTCGAGGATTGCGAGTTCTTAGAGCCCAGTAACGGCAATTTTGTGTGTTGTTCTTGTTTACGTGTCCGTTTAAATGGAAATGAGCCTCGTCGCGCCAAAATGGAATTCACAGTGCGAACACGCTCCAACATGGTTTCACAAAAATTTGCGTGACGCAAAGTCATTTTTTTTCAATTCTTGAATTATTTGAATTTTAAAAGGATGAAACTTCATATCTTTTTTAAAATTTCATGCACGCATGCTCTTGGAAGTCCCAGTGAAGAGCTGCCCTTTTCCGTATCGAAAGTCGTGCATTTTCACGTAAACTGCGTTCAACCAGTTCAATGTTTTCGGGGGTCCTTGACGATCGACTAGGTCCTGGCCGTGGTGTGTTCATAGCCGAAGCAGTTGCGCGGAACCTCTCCACCCACGAACGAATTAAATCCACACTCGGCCCATCGCCTATCCGTCGAATATTGAAATGTGAACAAAACTGTCGGCGAGCGAGTACGTAAGAATCGTTACTCTTGAAAAATGCTTCAATAGCGAACGCGCGATGCTCATCCGACCATTGCACCACTGCGATATCGTGACTAAGAAATCCGCACGATCGGTGATTCTAATGACACCACCTTCCCCACCACCGCGCACTGTTTATGACTTATTGAGATATTCGTTTTTTAAAATATAAATCTGCCGCCAGACACCCTTTACAATAAGTGTGAGCGAGATAGATTAATCAACGAAACAACAGATAACACGATCTAATTAAGAATTCGCTTTTCAAAGAGGATTTCTTTTTGTGAAACGACCTGCTATTATTTTGGTTTATTTCAAATAAATACTAGGTGCATCTCGTTTTAGCTTATGACAGTATTATACAAAGGACAAAGACAAGAATAGATGTTTAATTTTTATTGGCTATTCAGTTATTTCAAACTATGTTACTGTTAGTGACCGGCTGTTATCGAATACTGATAATGTTGATTGTTGATAGTGATTGAATTACTTTAGTGTGATGAATTATAAATGATATTTTAACAGATAAAATGACATCGCAAGAAAAACTGTTATCTGTTATCTTCGAATACTTGTGACTTATATATGTTATTATAAATAGTATACCGAATAAGTACAGTCCATTGTTCGCAGCGGACCGGCCTGCACACAATGTCCGGCCGCGCCAAACACTCATACAATGGAACGTTCTCGTGCACTTCGAGCGCACTTAGAGCGCGCTACGAGCAGCTCCGCATTGTACGAGCAGACAAAGGGAGCAGGCATCCAGGATACTGCACCGCATTCAAGTCATATCTATACTCGCTTCGGCTTTGCACAGATTTATATTAATTCGGTACAAACGATATCATTTCAGAAGCAATTACCGGATCAGTGTCAGCGCTGCTGGTGAATGGGATCAGTTCATTTAAGTACTCAAGTTTTATAGCGATCTTATTCATAAGTACATTTAACTGGCGATATTTAATAACTTAAAAGATTTTTTTTTTTTATTTAGTCACGCCTTTTTCCCAGTAGGGGTAGGCAGAGGTGAATAAACCACCCACATTTCGCCAGATGTGGTCAGGTTAGGTCACATGTAACAGGGGGCGAGCCTGTTGCCACTTTATTGGGGCCACCACACACACACACACACAAAGATGATATCAGTGTGCGGGTTTCCTCGCGATGTTTTCCTTCACCGTTTTTGTATCACACTGTTGTAACTAAAGTTCACAAATACACATAACTTAAATATTAAGTTATCGGTACATGCCGAGGTTTGAACCCGCGACCTTCAGAATGAAAGCCGCACGCTCTAACCATTAAGCCAGCGAGCTATCTTAAGAGACCTAAGAGACCTATATATATGTACTTAAAAGAAACGTAACAATATTTAGATAACGAATTGAAACGCCATTATCCGTGCACTGAACGAGATTATTTCTTAAGTTAAGACGATAACTTGAAAGTTTAATCAATTAAGCAAGAAATTAAGTGAAACCTGAATTTCAGTAGAAAATAGTAAGAAAACAGAGTAAAAAATGTTGTACGAGTTGATTTAGAGAACGACCTCAATCTTTTAATAGGTTTTAATGAAGAAGGAAATAAACACTTGCCCTTTTAGATATAACACAGACACAATACATCTCGTTACCAGTAACACAGTGCTAACTACACTCGTTACCATAATAACAACACATTACTTGTCTACAGTGGACTAACACTTGACATTCCCTGCACATAGCATTGAGTGATGACGAGCTCGAGGATGACGGAGCGCACTCTCACTGTCGCGACCAACATTCCCCGCGGTGCACGCCCACCGCTAACGTGAGGAAGGCGGCTGGTGCGGTGAACAATTACTGTGAGGTCAAGTTATGTAGATATACTACCGTGTCTTTGTTAACGGCTTCGTTGGAGGCTGGTGCCGTAAAAGTTGCAGCCACATTCCCGCGCGTGACTTACCCAGCGCCGCCTCTTTAGGAAGGTTGCCAGTGAATCAGCAGCCCCGACGCGGGACTCGGCGCGTCGCACGGCTATTGAATTTTAATTGACCGTCGGAGCTCGGAGGGAACAGCTGTTGGAGGTAGCACGACTTCCTCTTTACAAGAAGTGTCATTTTGTAAACACTACTATATTTTACCACCGCTGTAAGGTACCCACCTCTGGGCTTAGATTTTCTCGAAGGTTCTACACCCGTTCTTTCGCTGTCTGCAAACAGTGCCTTCGTACAATTTTTACCAGATAACTCCACCTAATTGTGGACTTGTCAACACGCTGCCTGCTGGGAGTGCTAGTACGTAATCCCAACTTGAAGAAGTATTGCCGCTACCTCTGACGGTGGGCTTGGTGGCTCCGCGACGACGGCAGCGAGTGGAGGTGTATATGGTTCTGTTTTGGATCGTAACGCAGGTTCACGCGACCCTGCAGCTCCGTGCTGGGTGTATGGTCACACGGGGGAAATATAATGGTGGGCTTTGGTTATAAACATTATTATAATCATAAACAAACGAGAATAAGCCGGTAAGTTAATTAAAAAGTAAGGAAATCAGTTGCGATGCTCACACTGCATCCAACTGCGCACACCGCGCGAGGGATGAGACGTTACGACCTTCTGGTTCCAATAATTCACTGCACCAACTTGAAACCGGAACACTAGAATGTTTGGTGGCAGAGATAAGCTTATCCTTTAGCTTTCCATCCACGTGAAGCGGATGCATGCATTGCATGTAGTGCTGCATGAAGACAATGCCATTAGTTTAAATCTTCCATTGTCATAATTGTTTATGCGTTATACTCAACTGTATCGCGCGACACATTGCAACAGTACGCGCAGTGATGAGTCCAGCTAGTCTTAGTCTATCATATATCTTGCGAACCAGCAAGACCAGAGACCTGAGACCAGCCTAATGTGCAACACTGAACACTGAGCACCGAGGTTAAATAAGCAAGACTAGAATGTATTTAAGAAAAACTAACACCAATACCAAGTGTCGAAGTTTTGGTCTTGGTCTAGTTCCTGCTGTGCCCATCACTACCCCGATGTCGCAGCACGCGTAATCACTGATCTGTAGGTGTTATTAGTTCCAGCGTGCGGAAGACCAGTCCGAGCTGGGGCCAAGGCCGCCCCATTACATGAGCTGCTACAATTGACTAACTGTGGATAATTGCGGTGTAATTGTCCTGCGCCGTGTCGGTGTATCCAGCCACCGCCAGCGGCGCTCTTCGTCACCGAGTCCTCTTCCTTCACCACCGTGAGCTCACGCTGCTTCCAGTACAAACTCGTACATGTCGTTATTTTAACAGTTAACTTAAGTCATAAAGTACAAAATATATTATTCGTGACGTAAAGTACTTTTCATTTAGTCATTTGGAAGTCGCTCAGCTGAGTTTAAGAGTCGTCGAAAGGAATTGGAGACCAGGTCACCTGGAGATTGTGTTAACTGTTGGTGGAAGATAATGACAGTCATGACAGATGATATATATGAACGGAACTGATCAGGTATTTCTCTACATTTCCTAGTAGATGTTCCTAGTAAACGAGACTACCTTTATGTATAGTTATTCGTCACCACCAGCTTACTGCTGCCCCACCGCCGCACCGCCGCACCGCCGCACCGCCGCACCGCCGCACCGCCGCACCGCCGCACCGCCGCACCGCCGCACCGCCGCACCGCCGCACCGCCGCACCGCCGCACCGCCGCACCGCCGCACCGCCGCACCGCCGCACCGCCGCACCGCCGCACCGCCGCACCGCCGCACCGCCGCACCGCCGCACCGCCGCACTGGGGCACTGGGGCACTGGGGCATCGTAAGTCATAAGAAATAAGGTTTATAAACAATTGTAAACCAAGCTTGGTTATACAGGGTCGGTTGGAATTTGATGATGGAGAGTTGAGGTCTACATCCAGCGGTGGAATGATGAAGTGTACACAGTAGTCATTGATGATGTTGTTTTCATTATTTTCCTGCTTTACACTGAGTACAGTATGTGCGCGATGCATTCGTGATCCCGCGATGACGCTGAACGTGGACATGATAACACAGGAACCGTATGACGAGTGCAAATCATTGAATGATTGCAGACCGTCGCTTCAAGATGAGCCGGTGAGCTGGTGTCGTTCTCGGTACCTCTATCAGTTTGGGATGAATCTCGTTTCGCGGTAGCGGCGCGCGGTTTCCGCGAACTTGAATTCGCGGAAGTACCGCTGAGTCAGAGCGCGCCGCCGGACAAACAAACCAGCTAATTATCTATACGGTGACGAGGTATTTTAGTGTACTGAATGGAATATTTTAAGCTGCGTATGAATACAAACAGTTGGTTTACTTAATTGTATCTGTCAAAACGACTGTCCTTACTTAACCGTATTTAACTGGTAAGCTGCAGGACTGTTGCTGTTACCGAAGCAGCGGCACGCAGACAGCGCCGCCGCGCGACGGAACTTTGAGATTAAGAGAGAGCTTATCTTGATAAACTATAAATGAGTTACAGGCAAAGCCTTTACATGTATTAAAAATAGTAACAACGGACAAGTTATCATCATTGACTTAATTTCGAGAGCTATAAATTAAAACACTTCAGATCCACTTATATCCACTGTAACTTGTTACACGTATCACTTAATTATGTTATCATTTAAACCAAGTTTAACTTTATATATTCTTTTTAAACTCTAGTTGTAACAGGGGATGTTTTTTTTTAATAACATTAAGTGACGATCAGTTAGCGAGGGCTGCGGCCGCCGCTGACCGCAGAGTACGTAACTGTTTGACAATGGATTAGTAACGAATTGAAATAAACAAACGGTAAGTCATCGCGCTAAGTGATTATTATGCGATTGTACTTAGCGCTGGAAACGCGGCAACTTAATGTTAAGTCCCGAAGGAAGCGTATTGGTAAACTTAGCAACCGTTCGTGTAACGTAAGGGCTGGTAGGTCTGTTGCTACAGACCGAATCTACCAATAACACGGTAAGGGCTCTTGCAGCCGACAAATATTATTGTACTCCGATTTGAAGGGCGCTGTAGCTTGTATAATTACTGGGGAACGACGCTTGATATCTTCAGTCTCAGGCGACGAGAGCAATGTGTTATAGTGTATATCATCTGATTATCTGAGTAGCTCACTGACCTAATGGTTAGAGCGTGCGGCTTTCATTCCGAAGGTCGCGGGTTCGAACCTCGGCATGTACCGATGACTTAATATTTAAGTTATGTACATTTGTGAACTTTAGTTACAGCAGCGAGATACAAAAACGGTGAAGGAAAACCTCGTGAGGAAACCCGCACACTGATATCATCTTTGTGTGTGTGTGTGTGGTGGCCTCAATAAAGTGGCAACAGGCTCGCCCCCTGTTACATGGGACCTAATCTGACCACATCTGGCGAAACGTAGGTGGTTTATTCACCTCTGCCTACCCCTACTGGGAAAAAGGCGTGACAATATAAAAAAAAAAAAATCTGATTAGCGCCACGTTGTCATGAGCAGACGTATCACGTACCATCAGGTGAGCGTCCCGCTCGTCTCGTCGCTTAATTGAATAAAAAAAAGCCGCGCTGAGCTCGCGTCTGGCCGCAAGTTCGCGTTACAAAGAATGTAATGTGATATTAAAACTTCTTGCATGAACCCGCTCCGTAATCTTACTCGTCCGCCCCTGCCGGGGGTTAACTTCCGGCGGGCGGGCGGCGGGCGGGCGCGTCTGTCCGCCGGAGTTAGTAATGTAGCGTCCCCTCGTCCGGCTAACGAAAAAACTAAACACACAAGTTTTTAGTTATTCAGTAAGTTTTTATAAGATTCGCGAGAATTGCGCTTCCGGTCGGAAGTTAGTTTGGACGTTGTTCGGACGGTTGCTTTTTTTCTTTTTATGGCTCCTCGCAGACTGAGGAGAAGGAGAGGAGGAAAATTATTCATTGGTATTGGTAGACAGACTGACCTGACATTAACAACCAGTAGAAACATTACGATCAGCTCATATATGTTCCTATATCTGCTATGTTGTCAAATATCTCCCTTCCGCCTTACTATACATAATTTGAAAGGTCTTGACATAACCTACAAAACGACGCTATGCATAATTAGTTTGGATATTGCGTTCAAAAGTTATAGACGTGTAAACATGGAGTTCACTAACGCCGAAAACGCGCTATTTTAAAGTTTTCCTTCGTTAAAGGCAAATCCGCTAGAGAAACGTTCCGTGAGATTAATGGTGTTTTGGGGGATGGTACTCTATCACTTCGAACCGCGGAGGAATCGTTTCGACGATTCAGAGCCGGTGAAAACGGCACCATGGATAAGCCAGCCGGCGGAAGACCTGTGACGACAAATACGGATCAAATCATGGACTACATCGAGTTAGACCGGCATGTGGCATCTCGTGACATCGCCCAGGAGATGGGAGTTAGTCACCAAACCATTTTAAACCATCTGCAGAAGGCTGGATACAAAAAAAATCATGATGTTTGGGTGCCGCATGATTTGACGCAAAAAAACCTTCTGGACCGAATCAACGCCTGCGATATGCTGCTGAAACGGAACGAACTCGACCCATTCTTGAAGCGGATGGTGACTGGCGACGAAAAATGGATCACATACGACAATATCAAAAGAAAACGGTCGTGGTCGAAGGCAGGTGAATCGTCCCAAACAGTGGCCAAGCCGGGATTGACGGCCAGGAAGGTTTTGCTGTGGGTTTGGTGGGATTGGAAGGGAATCATCCACTATGAGCTGCTCCCATATGGCCAGACGCTTAATTCTACCATCTACTGTGAACAACTGGACCGCTTGAAGCAGGCGATCGACCAGAAGCGTCCAGAATTGGCCAACAGGAAGAGTGTAGTGTTCCACCAGGACAACGCCAGACCACACACTTCGTTGATGACTCGTCAGAAGCTACGGGAGCTCGGATGGGAGGTTTTATCGCATCCACCATATAGCCCGGACATAGCGCCAAGTGATTAGCACCTGTTCCTGTCCATGGTGAACGCCCTTGGTGGTGTAAAGTTGAACTCAAAAGAGGCTTGTGAAAAGTGGCTGTCCGAGTTCTTCGCAAATAAGGAGGGAGCTTCTACGAGGGAGGTATTATGAAGTTGCCGTCTAGATGGAAACAGATTATCGAACAAAACGGCGCATATTTGTACTAAATCCGATCACTGTAACACTTTTTATAAAGCATTGAGTAAAGAGCAAAAAAGCGGAATTTTTTTTTTTTTTTTTTTGTTGATGAAGTTCTCGCCGCAGTTTTATTGACAACTATAGCGGCTTCATCGGACTCAGGGCTCGCGATCCGGTATCCGCGAGCTGCCAAATAATTGATATATACACATATAAATAGATAAAGTAGCGTGTATGAGGGAAGGAGAAAGATGAGAAGATATTGGATGTGGAAGGGTTGAAGAGTAGGACAGTGCTATGAGGGAAGAGAGGGGTGTATTATAATATATACATAGATAAATATACATATGAATTTAAGACGCGCGGTGCGCGCTGGGTGGCGGTAAGTAATCCTAAGAAGTCATCGAGGGGGGCTCGGGCCCGTCCTCCGATCACCTTCGCCTGTGACACGGGACGAGGGTGGTGGAAACCGTCCTGTCGGCCGGGTGTGGCTTTTGTGCGCGGTGCGAGCTTGGTTGAGCGCCGCAACCAACGGTGGAAGCGGTGCGTCCGAAATGTGGCGGGTGAGTGAATGTTTTGTGTCATTGATGGAGTGTCGTGCCGACCCTCTGTATCGACCCGAGCGGGCGCGTTCCGCGGACGTCGATTCTGCTGGTGGCATCGGAGATCGACGTAGTCCACCGCTTGGCCCTATCAGTGGTTCGCAGGTGGCCTTGTCGAGATGGATACAGCACAATCTGGATGAATTGTGCCATCGAAGGAGTTTGAGGTCGCTGTGCAGGTCGATAAGCTGATACCATTCTGCATCCGTAGCCTTCGGGTGAAGCGGTTTTGGATAACCTGAATAGGTTTGAGGGTGGTAGGGTGAGTGCGCGAATACAACGCACGCATAAGTCATACAGGTCTTATGCAGGCTCCTGAACAAGTGCACCTTATGTTTGAGGGCCACTTGTACTGATTTGCAGAGCAGTGGGATGGAGTTCGCTCCATTACATAGCAGCCTTATTCCTCACTCTGGTGAATGTGGCTCCCCAGAAATTTAACCTTCGGTCTAGATTGACACTGAGTAGAGTTTGACCGAGTCTCTCCAAGGACAGCCTTTGGTCGAAGATATGAATTTGCTTGGGAGTGTAGCGCCAAGCGCGACTGGGGGGATTCGAGGTTTTATTCTCCTCGAGAAGTGTAGGGTTGCCTTTGTCAGGTTGATGTCGATTCTCCACTTCCTCTAAACCAATCGCCCAGACGTTTGGTTGCGGACTGGTCGCTCAACCGCGGCAAGATCGGGCCCGAAAGGTAGAGCGCAGTGTCATCTGCGAAGCGGAATTTTTTGATATTTGACAACCTTATATATGTCGTAAGCCGCCGAGGGAAGGTAGCTATTGAGCGAGTTGTGGTCAAGGGAAAGGTTAAGGGTAGCAGGCTAGGAGGGAGACCGGCTCTGAGATGGATTGAGTACATAAAGACGGCAGTAAATGGCTCGTGATCGTTACCACTACATAAACGCACTAGGAAGGCGGCCGTCAGTGCAGTGGCGACGTGTTGGTAAGCGAGCAACACCTGAAGTGATGACCACGATCACTCAGTAGAGAGTGATATCGATCAAGAATATATATATATATATGTATATATGTATGAAACACCAACAAAATAGTTAGTAGGTAAGTGGAGCACGGCCAGCGGGCTACGCACGCGGCCGACCTTCACCGGACGCAGAAAGGAAGTTCAGGTTTTGATCCTTTTACTGTGTACATGTATAAAGATTTTCCATGATAATACTACTTCGATGGTACCTTTATTTAAGTTAAATAAGTTGGTGCATAAACGCAATCAATCGATATAGTATATATAGTATAAAGTTCAAATCCCAGTAGCGCAGACGTAGTGTTTTTTTTTTTTTTTTTTTTTTTTTTTTTTTTTTTTTTTTTTTTTTTTTTTTTTTTTTTTTTTTTTTTTTTTTTTTTTTTTTTGATATTTGACAACCTTATATATGTCGTAAGCCGCCGAGGGAAGGTAGCTATTGAGCGAGTTGTGGTCAAGGGAAAGGTTAAGGGTAGCAGGCTAGGAGGGAGACCGGCTCTGAGATGGATTGAGTACATAAAGACGGCAGTAAATGGCTCGTGATCGTTACCACTACATAAACGCACTAGGAAGGCGGCCGTCAGTGCAGTGGCGACGTGTTGGTAAGCGAGCAACACCTGAAGTGATGACCACGATCACTCAGTAGAGAGTGATATCGATCAAGAATATATATATATATATATATATATATGTATGAAACACCAACAAAATAGTTAGTAGGTAAGTGGAGCACGGCCAGCGGGCTACGCACGCGGCCGACCTTCACCGGACGCAGAAAGGAAGTTCAGGTTTTGATCCTTTTACTGTGTACATGTATAAAGATTTTCCATGATAATACTACTTCGATGGTACCTTTATTTAAGTTAAATAAGTTGGTGCATAAACGCAATCAATCGATATAGTATATATAGTATAAAGTTCAAATCCCAGTAGCGCAGACGTAGTGTTTTTTTTTTTTTTTTTTTTTTTTTTTTTTTTTTTTTTTTTTTTTTTTTTTTTTTTTTTTTTTTTTTTTTTTTTTTTGATATTTGACAACCTTATATATGTCGTAAGCCGCCGAGGGAAGGTTGCTATTGAGCGAGTTGTGGTCAAGGGAAAGGTTAAGGGTAGCAGGCTAGGAGGAGACCGGCTCTGAGATGGACTGAGTATATAAAGGCGGCAGTAAATGGCTCGTGATCGTTACCACTACATAAACGCACTAGGAAGGCGGCCGTCAGTGCAGTGGCGACGTGTTGGTAAGCGAGCAACACCTGAAGTGATGACCACGATCACTCAGTCGAGAGTGATATCGATCAAGAATATATATATATATGTATGAAACACCAACAAAATAGTTAGTAGGTAAGTGGAGCACGGCCAGCGGGCTACGCACGCGGCCGACCTTCACCGGACGCAGAAAGGAAGTTCAGGTTTTGATCCTTTTACTGTGTACATGTATAAAGATTTTCCATGATAATACTACTTCGATGGTACCTTTATTTAAGTTAAATAAGTTGGTGCATAAACGCAATCAATCGATATAGTATATATAGTATAAAGTTCAAATCCCAGTAGCGCAGACGTAGTGTTTTTTTTTTTTTTTTTTTTTTTTTTTTTTTTTGATATTTGACAACCTTATATATGTCGTAAGCCGCCGAGGGAAGGTAGCTATTGAGCGAGTTGTGGTCAAGGGAAAGGTTAAGGGTAGCAGGCTAGGAGGGAGACCGGCTCTGAGATGGACTGAGTACATAAAGGCGGCAGTAAATGGCTCGTGATCGTTACCACTACATAAACGCACTAGGAAGGCGGCCGTCAGTGCAGTGGCGACGTGTTGGTAAGCGAGCAACACCTGAAGTGATGACCACGATCACTCAGTCGAGAGTGATATCGATCAAGAATATATATGTATATATGTATGAAACACCAACAAAATAGTTAGTAGGTAAGTGGAGCACGGCCAGCGGGCTACGCACGCGGCCCGACCTTCACCGGACGCAGAAAGGAAGTTCAGGTTTTTGATCCTTTTTACTGTGTACATGTATAAAGATTTTCCATGATAATACTACTTCGATGGTACCTTTATTTAAGTTAAATAAGTTGGTGCATAAAACGCAATCAATCGATATAGTATATATAGTATAAAGTTCAAATCCCAGTAGCGCAGACGTAGTGTTTTTTTTTTCTGTTATGTTGCTGTGTAATGCTGTTTAGTAGTACCTCTGTAGGCACAGGTCTCAAAAAGAAAACCAAAGTAACCTCCATTTACTTTAGGGAACCATTAAAGTCCTTTGGTTAGAAGGTTTTGAGGATGAAACCAACGAAATGGTATAGTATATGCTGTAGAACGGTACAGGCGCTGGAGCAAACAACGCCTCTTCCTTCAATAAGCTGGTGGGGATGTACTTCCTGAGGCGTACTTAAAAAGAAGATGCTGGAGCCGCTGGCAATATACTGAAGGTGTTTCGGAGTACAATATCTTTAGAATAGTTCCAACAGATATAAAACGTACGGTTATGTTTCACAACTGGAGCAGCTGGCGGTAAAACTTTAGGTTTGAATGTAACAATAGTTGCTTACTGCACAGCAGTAAACATCGCGTGTGCGCACGGGCGGGCCCGGGGGGTGGCGGCAGCGCTGAGCCGGTGACGGGGAGGGTAGGGGGCACGTCGCGTGTACTTACAAGAAACAACTATATCTAGTTTGTGCCCTCGATTGCTCTTAGCTTAGTATTTCTCTATGCCTACAGAGCTGGTGCGCTGAGGGAGCGTAACAATGAGCTGCTTACTATGTTTATATTGCGTCGCGTCGCTATCCTCGTTTGATAACTTAACACCAACTTAATCCAGTTTCCTTACACCAGAAATTCTCTAGACCTTCAAACTCAGTCGAGGTCGTAGAGAACTGCCCCGTGGTAGAGATATGCGGCAGTAATGAGAAAGGCTCGTCGATATTACTAGCCCTACATTTAACTAGGTCATTCGATTGTTAGTATCCTCTAATCACGAATAATCTCCTACTGTATGTGTTTATTTATTTATTTTTACAATAAATGAGATATTAGCGATGTGATGTGTAGTTAGGAGACCGTCCAGCATTAGAGCAGCGTTTGGGCAACAGTACAGTGGACGCGTTACTGCATCCGGTTACAATATCAATGCACTAAACGCAACTATTGGGGCACCGAGATTTAACTTTATACATCTCCAAACGTTAAAAACTGTAAGTAAACGTAAGGTGCTGCAACTTAACTAGCATTTTAATAACAATTAAGTTTGTTATATAAATTAACGCAAACACGGACAAATGTATAATGTGTAATAATATTCAGTGTTATCGCGTGTTGCGTCGCCCCCCATTCATAAGCTGAGCCCACGCCCACGCTGCGGTCAGCCCACGCCGCGCCACGCCACCGCGCAAACATTACTCATAGACCGTACAACTTATTGCTGATACATTAGTAATTTGTTTCATACTTCCGACTAAAAATCGAATATACAAGTTATAGGAACCATCAGGTTGAACCGGAAGTACTTACAACTGACTGTTAGCAGTCTTAATGTGTTAAACGATATAAATTAGACTAATGTGTTGCCGTCGAGATTGATAATGAAGTAGGTGACATCGCGCGGGGCAGTCATTGTTGTCCGACAACGCGCGGGGCCGTCGGACGGGCGCGCGGGACCGTCGGACGGATGCGCGCGGCGCGCTCACTCGGCGCCGACCCTGAGGTCAATTCATCAATGACTGCCGCGTTATTCGGTATCAATGGTTGTCAGTGGTTACTGCCACTGCAGCAGCATTGAACCTGAACCTACTACTACACTATCAAATTAACTGCTATTATACTGTAAGGGCCTTTCAGCTTTCCATTAGGTACAGTCGCATACCTATTGCTGGATACCGGCCGGGTACCGACCTGTGCAAACACCGTAATACCCATTGTACACACTTGTACAACAAAAGCAGATGGAGTGGTTAAATTAAACGTCGAGGTAGTCTTCAAGTCATCAAACGCAATAACCCTAATCTGTGTTCCGGTTAAAACTGCCTTGTAATCAGTAAGAATGTCAGGATGTTGTGTAAACATCCGAAGTATTAAGACGAGAGAGCGTCGCGTGCGTCTCAACGCGTTGTTATAAAACATGAATTACAGTACATTCGGTGAATAAGTTTCCGCACACCCCGCCGCGACAACCACCCCGCCGCACCTTCACAACGAACCTGAGTAGTCGTAGCTTGCTTGCAGAGCAGTTCAATAGCATTGAAGATTGTTCTTATTATGCGGTGTTGTAACAAAAATACACCCCCAACAACTACCCAAGGAATAGTATAAACCCCGCCACACCGAGGCGCACCGTGCCCGCCCGCGGCACACTATCTCCCCTCCGGATCGCGCTCCCCGCCAACCCTGTAATTACATTAACCCTTTTTATTGCACAAAGGGTGTATTTCCAGACACGAACACTGTTTCTAATTAAATCTCAATCCTTACAATTTTTGGAAGTTATCTACTGCTGTAGGTGTATTTTTGTTTAATACTGAAGATAACACCAGAAGAGGGAACCTGGGGTGTGGCACATGTCAGCGAGGGTCGCGGCGTGCTGCGGCGTGCTGCGGCGTGCTGCGGCGTGCTGCGGCGTCCTGCGGCGTGCTGCGGCGTGCTGCAGCGTGCTGCGGCGCAGCCTGCGCGTTAGTTATAGATCAGAGCGAAGCAATGTTCAGTCATTGAAAATATCCTTGTTTGCTGCGGGATAGGCGGACACGCATTAATTAAAGCCTAATACGTTTAATGACGCAGAGTGGAATAAAAAACTGTCAGGTAGCGGCGCCGCGTGAGTCAGCGCGCGCTCCGCACTGCGCCGCACCGCCGCACCGCCGCACCGCCGCGCCGCCGCACCGCCGCACCGCCGCACCGCCGCACCGCCGCACCGCCGCACCGCCGCACCGCCGCACCGCCGCACCGCCGCACCGCCGCACCGCCGCACCGCCGCACCGCCGCACCGCCGCACCGCCGCACCGCCGCACCGCCGCACCGCCGCACCGCCGCACCGCCGCACCGCCGCACCGCCGCACCGCCGCACCGCCGCACCGCCGCACCGCCGCACCGCCGCACCGCCGCACCGCCGCACCGCCGCACCGCCGCACCGCCGCACCGCCGCACCGCCGCACCGCCGCACCGCCGCACCGCCGCACCGCCGCACCGCCGCACCGCCGCACCGCCGCACCGCCGCGCTGAGGAACAGCAACCACTACCTGCTGGACTACAATCTGTACTGGCCGCAGGCTGTGCCGTGGATCTTCCTCGTTATCAGTGTAATAGTGGTGTGCGCGAGCTCGTGCGGCTTCTCCGGTGCCAAGCGGTCCAGCCGCGGCCTGCTCACCGCGTACGTGATATGCATGTCCGCAGCCGCGCTGCTGCTGGTCACCGCGGCGGTCCTGGCGCTCGTGTTCGCCGACGACAAGTCCACCGACGACTTCATCAAGGACACCGTGTGGGACGTGTACTTCCAGACGAAGACCGACAACGACGCCGCCGCGCGCTACGGAGACATCGAGCGGCGGCTGCACTGCTGCGGCGCGGACAGCCCCCGGGACTACAAGAACTGGAAGTCGGAGTTCCCCATGTCGTGCTGCGACGTGTACTATCACGGATTCCTCGACCCGTACACGATCGAGTGCGAGTTCACCAACAAGCTGGCGAACGAGCGCTACGGCTGCTCGACGGTGGCCGCGCAGTACGCGAGGATCGCGATCAAGGTGATGTCCGCCGGCTCCGTGCTCGTCGCGCTCCTGGCCATCGTCGCGGTCGCCGTCGCGGTCGGACTCTCGAAAGCTTTGAAAAAGAAGCCCAAGGTCATGGTGGCGCAGTACGAATCCGAGAGCAAGAAGGTTCTACTGTAGACACACTGTAAGCGTTGTTTAGGACGAAGCGTTGTGAATAGAAACCGTAAGTTGAGGACTGATGCTGCGCGCGGAGACTGAGTGATAATGAAACTGATTGGTGGTGACGTCAGCGCGCCCACACGCGCACACACGCGCACATACACGTGCACGCACGTGCAGGCGGTGCGGCGCGCGGGGCGCGGCGCGGCCGGCTGTGTATATAGCAATAAGGCTGAAGGTGTCGCGCAATCGCTCGCAAGTTAGAATTGTGTAACATTTGGAAGTATTTATTGACACACCTCACTACCAGTTTACTGCGAACGCACTGACCTCTTTATCGCAGACGTGGTCACCAGCTCCGCTTGACCTTTCCGATGAATTTATAAAGAACTGTTAGTTCCCGCGCCGCGCGACCAGGCGCCCCCCCTCGAGCTGGGGAAAGCGCGCAGCCCGGCGCGTCCGGTAAACAATCGATTTGATCAGTTGTCACGGGAACCGCTCATTTGTTCAGCGAATCACATAATGATAATAAATAATTAGAATCGTTACACTACCATTTGATGTAATCGATGACTGTCATTACCTGTACATAGTTAGCAGATTATTGTAATTAATGTAATGTAATTAAATGTGACGTCAGTGCGCAACTTTGCTACGGTGCGTAGGGCGCCGGGCAATAGCTTTGGAACAAGCTGCGTGTGCTTGGGCGAGCTGCGCGTGCGCACCGCCGGCTGCACACTGAGCTCTGCGACACTAACCGGTAGGCGGACTCGTCACCGTGCGGCGGGCGGCGGGCGGCGGGCGGCAGGCGGCGGGCTCGCGTTATATAAAACTGGTTGCGTCAGTGCGCCGCTTTTCATTAGGAAGGCTGTTGTCGCTGGGGACGGTCGATCAGATAAGATGGCGAAGGAAGACTTCATCAAGGGCGTGCTGTACATAGTGAACGTGGTCTACGCGCTGTTCGGGCTGGTGACCGCGGCGACCGGCATCTGGTTCTTCGTGCAGCTGATCGAGGTCGTCGCGCTGAGAAACAAGAACCACTACCTGCTGGACTACAATGTCTACTGGCCGCAAGTGGCCCCGTGGTTCTTCATCTTACTCGGTCTCGCTATAATGATGATCGCCCTGTGCGGGTGGTGCGGCACGAGCAAGGAGAGCCCCGGGCTGCTCGGCATCTACGGGATATTCCTGATCCTGATCATAGTGTGCCAGGTGATCACGGCGTCGCTGATCTTCGTGTACGTCAACGGCGAGAGCACGGACAAGTTTATCAAGGATGTGGTGTACGACGCGTATTACAACTCGCAATCGAACCAGGAGGTGTTCAAGGCGTTCGGACAGATCGAGAGGAAGCTGAGGTGCTGCGGAGCCAACGACGCCAGGGACTACAGGAGCTGGCGGAGCGACCTGCCGCTCACCTGCTGCCTGGACAGCTACTACCGGGCGAGTTGCGACTTCACGGACAAGGAGGCGAACGAGAGACTCGGTTGTGCTAAAGTGGCGTCAGTGTATACTAAGATCATCAGCTCGTCGGTGGCCGGCGCCTCGCTGCTCATCTGTCTGCTGGAGATAACGGGCATCATACTCGCTTGGAAGCTGTTCAACAACTCCAGGGAGGTGGAACACTACATAACGGAGAGGAAGGAAGGCGAGACGGAGTGCTAGCGCGCGCGCGAGTCAGTATTAATGGTACCGCCGATTTAAACCAACTTAGTTAAGTCACAAGTTCGATTCCGAAGCGAAGTTCCGACGCCTGGAGTAACTTTTGTTCGCGCTCGAAAGTTTCCCTTTAGATCTTTCACGGCGGGTTGTTTCCTCCCTCGCCGGGGGTAAAGTCCGTTTCCTTCTGTCAAGGAAATTTAGGAATCTTTATCTCGACCCTTTGTGTTTAGAATAACTTGATGCCCGCTAATGTTAACTTAGTTACCTTTTAAGTGATAAACGTCCATCAAGCAATCGCTGGTGCCGCTTCACCAAATAGAGTTATATTTAAATGTTTATGTGCAAAACGATTAGTTGTCTCATCGGAGATGTCGCGTGGCGGCGCTGTGCTGCTGCAGCCGGAGCCGGAGCCGGAGCCGGAGCTGGTGCGCCGGTGCCCGGGCCCGGCCGCGCCCGCTTCTGCTGAGCTCTCTCGTCTCGACCGTCTCTCGGTGGTGCCCACAGTTTCCTCGTCGCACGCCGCGATTCGTCACCTTCCTTGAGTCAGAGCGGCGCTCGCTGCATCTCGTAATCTGTCAAGTGACCTCGTAACCTCTCCCCGCCCGCGGCCCGCGGCCCGCGTTGCGCAACTCCCGACGTTAGAGCATCCACGCAGCACGCGCAGTGGTTTCCGATCGCGGCCCACTTTAGAAGGTCGCCCATGTGAAAACTCCGAACTCCTCGCTGCTGCGCCGGCGCAGGCGGCGGCGACGGCCCTCGAGATATGTTAATGTTTACGCAACTCCGAGTGGGCACGCCCCGCGTTTCGTCACACATTGTGTACTCCGGCAGGTGCTGCGGTGCTCGGCGTGCGCGTGCGCCGCGTGCGCCGCGTGCACCGCGTAGCCATGTAGTTGTTTAGTGTCGCCCGCCCCGCTCCGCCCGGCGGTCCGTCTACGTAATGTTACGTTAACGCTTAGTCGTGAAACTTTCCGTCCGTATGTAAAGCGACCCTCCTGAACGTGAACACTGGACGCCTCTCCCCAAGCGAGGAGTGCCCAAGCAACGCTCGTCCGGCGGTCTCCGTCCCACAAGCACCTGGATGTCCGCATGCCAAAGAGAACGTACCTACCGCGTGCAGTTGTGTATATATCATACTTTGCATGAAGAAGTTATATTTAAGCGGCGGTCGCACCGCTCATTCATTGTGTTTAAGATATATTTTTATATAAAGATTAAAAGAGATATTTTGTAAAACTCGTACCCTAGTCTTAAGCCATTTTGTTTATAAAAAGGATAATAAATGATTTTTTATTACAAATATTTTTCATTCGCGCTCCGGCGCAGCATCCGGCGCAGCATCCGGCGCAGCATCCGGCATCTGACAGAGACGAAGCACTACAAACTGTAATCGATACAAGCAACGAGCAGCTTGTTGCCCAGAGCACATGTGTGTTATATCGATGATGTTCTGTCTCCAGACTTTACTACTAAACACACTTTAAATCTTCCTTAAATATACTTAAAAACAAACTTTATTCATTTACTAACTTTGAGAACATTTTAATACATTTAACTTATTATAACTTAACTCAAAGCAGTAACAAAACCTACGCGGCGCTCAGCAGAAAGGTAACATGTTTACACTTTCACTTTCAGTGCATTCATAATGCAAGTTACTATAAAGCAAAGCTCAGTAATTTTACTATATAGAGTAGTAATTAGACCGGATGTGCCACATTTGTTATGATGGTAGTAGATACAATTGACAACCCGTGACAAATCTACAAACAAATGACATGGGTTTGTGATGAACGATCACTGATTAAATCTCGTCAGATAACAATCATTGTAACCAGAAGTAGTTAAGCTTAGTATCATCACAACGGCCATTTTCCATTATAGCGTATCCTTGTTAATTAACACTGAAGACAGAGAAACTCTTACTTCCGTTATGTAGACGAGTACCAGCATCACTACGATACGAGACATTATGGATGAGTAAGTATTACCATTTGTGACCTCATTCTTACTTAACTTCAATTGAAACTTGGTAAGGAAGAAGATTAAGCTCGCCTCTTCCCCCAGCTTAATAAACAGTTATAGCTTAATAAGTCACAATCGTGATTAAGTAACCCATGAGCCATTACAAGTTATTTACATGCGAAATATTAAAATTAGTTCCGAATCCTGATGAATCACGGAATAAGTAAATAACTTCCTAAACCTTCGCATGCGCACGCACTGAGTCACACTACCAATACTATTAGCGAACATTCATTTAAATTTCGAATACACAGTGAAGCGATCGACTGAGCTGTTACCTAGGACGTGTACACTGCACACGATTGCGTTCAACGCTAATAAAAGTAAGTTGTTATCAATGTGTGACGTCGTTGCACAGTCGTATTTAAGTGAGAGAGAGACAAAGTTAAAAAATTTATATACAGTGTATAGTACAGTTAAAACTTCACACATTTTTGAGTGATATTACAGTTAGGATTGGATAGGATAGGAAAAACAACAATCTTAAATGCAAAGTATTATGAATAGCTTTGTTATTGTTAGTTCCACGCGGCCGTGGATTATGGACACGGCGCCGTGTAGTCGGCCGCGCGCGCCGCCCTGCGCCGCCCTGCGCCGTACACAAGTGAAATAACGAACAGTTTACCTCCGCGCGCGTCGCCGCCTGCAGCGTGCTGCGCGCGCCTCGCCCGCCGGCTACTTGTCATTGAACATTTTTTTCTAATCAAATAATACACGAGCTCACGTTTCTCTGTGAATCATGCTTTTACAAGCCGACGTTCAAATAACATTACGCAATCACCGCCACCGCCACCGCCACCGCCACCAGCCCGCGTGTTGCGGTCGCTTTTCTAACTGCTCGCGTCATTCCATTTCAACGTACAGGATTCTGATGATCTGTTGCAAACTGTAACATCTGCACACTACTGACACACGCACTGCGTACGTACAGGTGTACTGTGTACTTGTAAATAACCTAGGACATCTTTATCAAAGAAATCTACCTGTTCCACATGGTTGCGTGCTGGCGGCGCTTTCGCCTGACCAAGTTCAATATTATAAAAATTCTGACAGCCTATCCATCGCTACCCGAAAGACGCCCACTACTGGACCTAGGTCTTATCCGAAGATCTTCGCTTCAATCGGCTGTACGCTGTCTACATTCAGCGACTCCCCACAACCTTCACATCCACAGTCCACGTTGCAGGAACCCTTCCAGCATCACGATTAATACTTATTCATCTGAAATAAAGTAAACACGAGTATATACATAATATATCTGCTGCTTATTACACGTTTGCTAACGTTACAAATGTTTCACTTCACAGTTAAGTTTAAATAAAATATGTTACTTTAAACATAAACTGTTTTTCTCGTTACACGTATGAGATCAAAATTTGTATGAACATACACACATATATATATAATTAATATATTTATAGCATACAATGGGCTGGACTTCACACGGAGCTGAGTGACAATGGGGCCGGGGGTGGCGGGGCGCGCTCGCTGCTGCTACATTAACTTAATTTCACACATTTTAAACTTGAACTTCATCAAGTACAAAGTGATTCACCTGTTGCCATCAACCGCAGCGCGCGGCGCTGTCGGCTACTTATCATACGTATACGTATACGTATGTGTATGTGTATAATGTTATACATAACACCGACAATTCGATGCAGAGCCGTAAACAACAACGTTGACAACAATTTATATACAATTATAATGCAATATATGTGTGTGCGTGTGTGCGTGCGAATGCTGCGGAACCGGTCCTCAGGGCGGCGCTCGCCGCGAAGCCTCGCGGTACACACGGATCGTTGGTACTCCCGGAAACCTACAAGTTTAAGTCTAGATTCAGAACTACTAAATGAACGGAACAGGTGTTCACCTCACCACGTGATACATCTGTCGCAGTGCAACGGATAGAATGTGCACACAACACCTGATTGCGTTCATCTCATTCAAATAATATTAGATATTACACTTTGTCCGGCGTGATGATGTTCACTGGCGGTAGTGTGTCTATTGTCTAGGTAGGTACCACTGCAGAACCTATTGTAAACGACAGACAGTACTGTACAAACATTACAGCGATCCGGTTTGTAGGGTGCTGTAGCTACTGAACTTATGATGTAACGAAACTTAACATTTTATGTTTCAAGTATATCATACTAACTAGCACCGCGTTGTTATATCCATGCGTATCACTCACTATCAGGTGACGACGTTCGCATCGCAGTGTTATTGAAGTACATGCTGCGCCGATGTTTCGGTTCGAATCAGTAAGTTACGGTCTGTAACTTAAACTAAACAACGAGATACTTGGAGCGTACTCCCTTAAAGTTCGGTGACGCAGCTGCGACTCCTGTGGTCATCACCTATCATCAGGTGAGCTGGTCGCTCGTTTGCTCGTCCTTCCTATAAAAAGAAATGTAAACAATGAAGCTGTGTAAACAGATATGAATGCGATGTATACAATTTCAAGATTTTAGCTTTCCTATAACTTGAATCGCGCTTACAACTTGGTCGCCAACCAAAAAGTAACTTTACATGCCTTTATGTGGTATGAGTTAACTCGTGACCTCACTTTCACACGGTGTTAAGTGACGACAAGACCATGGATGATGAGGTAACCGCCTTTCGTAACTTACCACGAAATGGTATTGGGGTTGATTTATAACATAAGGGTAGTAGCTGGTGAGGCGTGTTTGAGACAACTCTATTGCTGGCCAAATTCAACAAGTTGCCCCGGATTGAAACCACAAGTGTCCGTGGTACGAGGCAAGCATTAACCACTGCGCCATAAGGTACTTATTTTTCTTTATTCTACAAACCGAGGAGACGAGAGGGATGATCATCTGATGGTAAATACTACTGCTCATAACCACGTGGTAAGATGGTATGCGCAGCACCGCATTGTGCTTGTCTTGAGATATAAGATGTGTCTTTACTTCTCGAGAATCGATCAATGTGGAGGTCATTGGGAGAGGCTTAAGTCCAGCAGTGGACTTCTGTCGGCTGATGATGGAGAACACTTCGATTCCATTGATAGAAACCCATGCCACTGCCGCACGTAACAATTGTCGGGTTCAACAATCAAGCAAAAGGAACAGATGATCAAAGCATTCTGCTAAATAGCTAAAATAGCAAAGTTTGCGAAAAATGAGTTTTTATGTAAAAAAGGTTTTGCACAATGTTGTTTACAACAAACATTCCGTTTAAACTGATTTATAGCTGTTACCGTCGCATAAAATTACAATCTTCTTGTATGAGTCAAATTGGCTCACTCCAGTAGAAATAGGTATATTATTGATATCTGTAAATCTAGTGTTAAGTCTCGTTAACACAGTAATTACACTAACTACAGCATCCTTCAAACCGGATCACAGTAATGTCCGCACAGTACTGTCTGTCGGCTGCAACAGGCGCCGCGACGATACCTAGACGGTCTGCAGCTATAGGGACACTACCGGCATTATTATGTAGTTATATACATCAGAAACTACTCACAATGAAGCATCATCAGCTGATGGAAGTCCACTGCTGGACATAGGCTTCCCACAAAGGGTCTTACATCGATCGGGTAGAGGTGTATATGGGTTTGAGTTATTTACCGCCAACCTTACTCAATGCGGGTTGTTGAGAGCCAGAGCCACGTCTGCTGATTAGCAGGGTGCACCACGAGCTGGTGAGGTTGGTGTACGTCTCGTAAGCACCCTTACTCCCCCACCCCATTGTTAGTTATACCCCACCAATACTAAGTACCGTGCATTGTTTGTTCGCCCGCACCTCAACCTTCACTCACACAGCCTTATGTAATACTTACTTGTCGTTTGCGTTTATTGTTGTGTAACTAGTACTTAAACAAGCAATTGCTACAACTGTGTCAACTTTAAGTTATTGATGGCGTTACTTAGGTGATGCAATTTTTTTTTAATTTAATTAAGGGACCCGACGAGCCGGATGTTCACCAGACGATAAGTGATACGGCGGCCCATAACAACGCGGCGTTAGTTAGAATAATAATATAAACAGCACCACATTGCGCTCGTCGCCTGAGACATGATGTTGGGTCTCATTGCCATAGTAATTACACCAACTACAGAGCCCTTCAAATCGGAATACAGTAATAAATAACACAGTACATTTGGTGGGAGCAATAGGCGTTGCGGTGGTACTTACGTAGACAGTCTCAGGTGACAGAGACCTGCCACCAGCAACACCAATTATAAAATACTTCTTTAACATGTCATAAAAGCTTAAGAACGGAATATTTTGAATGAAGAAGCAGCTGTTCACTCTGCAGATGTCACCAGTATTCTGCCCTAGACCTGAGAAGAGCATTATGTTGAGAAGCAGTGCGGAGCTGGTGTCAGACTAGCCAGCCGTTCCCACTAATACAAGTGCTGCGACTGCTGGCGGAGTGAAACCACAAAGTGGCACGCTCAGCAGTGGAGGTCCGTAGCTGCAATGATGATGACGATTGTGGTATACAACCCGAAGCCACAACAGTTGGCTATACCCACGGAGCACTGCTTCTCCTCGTTCCATCGCATGATCTAACCACTTGGGAATTTAAGGTTACCAGATGTATGACGCTGATCTTGTTTATCCAACAGAGCGACCAGATTGGCAGAACCTTCAGCTGGTGGTGAACACAATCACAACAATGAGCTGGTAGTTAAAACTTTCGTCTCCAGATGCCTCCAACGCTTCACAGTAATATCGCTTTAATACTTCATACAATTAATAGATGGTACCGGCATTAGGTCTCCATTGCTGCAGGACGTCTAGATAGGTACCACCGCAACGCATACTGCTGCTGATGAACTACAGTGAAGATATTACTGTGTGTCAGTTTGAAGGCCGTTGTAACTAGTAAAATTACTGGAGTAACGAGACAACGTCATACATCTCAAGGCGACGAGCGTAATACGGTGCAGTATATAATATTGTAACTAGCGCCACGTTGTTATCGGCAGGGGTATCACTTACAATCAGGTGAATGTCCCGCTCGTCTAGGCGCGTAATGAAAAAAAAAAAAATGTAAATAGATAGTTTTGTATGAAACACTGCGTCGTTGCGGTATGGAGACGTGGCCGCCGGGCATGCGCGGGCCGGCGGCACCGTCTCCTGCCAAGGTGAGGAGCTAGTGCGGCGTTGTGTAGTACACGTGTACACGTAAAAGTGCGTGTTGCTGCCGTGAGTAGGTCACCGTGACGCCGTGACGCCGGCTGATGCATAAACATGCTACGTGAACGCACCGGATGCTTTTCCGTTTAGCCGTTTAAAACTAAAGAACTTCAAACGACTACTTTAATGCTAACTTAAAAGAAAATTTCTTGTACGTGTGAAATTAAGTTGGGACGTGTATGTACACTTCAACTACATTATAACGAGGATCCGTGATGATCACAAAGTAATGTAGCTACGACAAATTCGTCTGGGAAGCAATAGACCATCACATAAACTGGATACTTAAACTAAACTTTAACATTCCTCTTTTAAGCTCGAGGTTCTTTTATTGAACGAAGCGAAGAGACATTCACCCGATGGTAAGTGACTGTACATAACAAAGTGTCCCTAGTTAATATGGTAAATACAGCACCGCAATATGTTTGTCGCCTAGAGACATAAGATGTCGAGTCTCATTACTCCAATAATCACAGTAACCACAGTGCCTTCCAAACCGGAACACAGTACTGTCTGTCGGCTGCAACAGGCGCTGCGGTGGTAGCTAGCTAGACGGTTTGCAGCAAAAGCGATCGTATTTTTTTGTATCGTGGGGTAAATCTGCTGAAAATATTCTGCTTCTAAGACTTTGGAATCTCATATAGAACGCACCGGTGCCTCTACACTTTGTGTGAACACGTCTCTGATGAGGAGGCTAACCCTCACAGGCACCATCGCTGAGCCATACGCTGTCCCACGCAGGTCCGCATGTCGAACGATAAGAGCCTCCAACTTCAAGGCCCGCGAAACTCCTAGACCCTAGTCGCCTTCTACGACAGGCAGGGCTTACTTTAGTCCCATTCTTACTTGCCCTAGACTGCAGGGCTAAACAGGGAGCGAGCCTAGCGCCGCCAACGACTGCGCCATCACCGCATGGTACACATCAATCTAACAACTAACTAATCAGCTAAAACGAGCGCCAGCAGGTAACAAAAGAATTGTAATAATTTCACAGTAACGTTCATAACGACTAATTAATTTAGTCGTGAATCACATTTCAATTGAATTATAAGAAAATTTAAGTTCATCAAGTAACACTTAGCATTAAGCTTAATTGTGGAGCGATTAGCGCGACACGTATACAGCGGCGGCGCGGCGGCGCGGCGGTGCGGCGGTGCGGCGGTGCGGCGGTGCGGCGGTGCGGTGTCAGTCCTACACACACATATATATATATATATTTATTTCTAGATTTCGTATATCCTTCATCGCACTATTTCTAATAGACTTTTATAAACATTTTCATTCCGTATTATTTATGCGGTTGCTATGGTAACGGTTGCATCCGGTTGCGGTTGCCCTCAGGGAATATTTCAGACAAAGTCTCATTCTAATCCCCCAAAGGATGCATAATGAATTAATGGATTCATGAATAACATTCGTTTTTTCTTAATAAATATATAATAATATAAAAAAACGCCATCACCATGGTAACCCTTGCATCCGCGTACAGGTATACCTCGGTTGCTCTGATAAGGTACTCATAAGTTTCTTACTTGAACGTCTTTACTATATTACGATCATTTACTACAGAGTAGTAGAGAATAGAGAGAAGGATGTAAAGGTTTCTGCGCAACAACTCTGCTCAACAAACGAGGCTCTACCTGCCACTGAACCGCACCGAGTCAACGTGGTGGGAAATAGCACCCCTACAAACGTAGAAATCATTAGGGGTGGCCTATGTCCAGCAGTGGGCGTCTACAGGCTGATGATGATGTGCTGGTAGAAGCACACACTGATACACGTGTACAGAGCGGCCTCACACAAACAAGCGCACGCCGCGCCCCTGTCTAGATACAGCTTTATCACTCTCCTTTCTAGTTAGTCGGATATTTGTACATGTTAAGGTATACGATGGTGACGTCGGCAAGGTTGTGGTCCGAACCGGCGGCCTCCGGTCCGACAGCCCCGGCCCGACACCCGACACAACAAACACTAATGCAGTTTAATTATAAACAATTACACTGCATTCTTCGCAGTAATTACTTGTAACTAATTTCATTTTAATATTTTTAACAGTAAGATTACTTATAATTGCATTAATTACAATAAACGTTTCACTGTAATAATGTGTGAAGTTGAAACTTGGATCCTGATGCAGAGTTGGGGCTGTCGAGCTGATGAAGCCCAGCGCAGCGTTAGGGAGGCTGCGGTTGCGCTCCGGAGGGTGCTCCCTGATCTCTCCAAACGGTCCGGCTGACGAGGCGGACATGCAGAAAGTTAAAATTTAATCAATAACATCTATTCCTTGGAATGAAATACGATGACCATGTCCGTATAGAACCATTGGAGAACTTGTACAACTAGAAGACAGCGGGTTCGATTCCTATAAGCTTGAACTTCCGGTGGAGGAAAAGGCCGTGAGGAAGTTGATATCCTCAAAGAACAGTTTTCACAAACATATCCATTCTGCCAAACAACCTTGACCGACTTGTCTTTTAAAATGTGACTCTTTCTACGAGAGATGTCTCAAGAACTAGAGCTTCAGCTTGAGCGGTCAGCTGATGCACTCGGTAGGGTGTCCATGACCGAAATTCAGAATGGATCCGTCACTAGTGGTGACGAACGTGTTTTCTTCCCACTCCGTTACTCCGTTGAACGTAGTGTAGCGATACTTCTGTTTATTAGCAGATTTTCCACACGGCGGTGTGACGAGGTCGTTGACCCGGTTAACGCGGTGCGTTATCAGTAAACTGCTTACTAGTATGTAGTTCGCGACTACCGGCGCACGCGGCTACGTCTGCAGTATGTATATTTATCCCCTGAAGGAGAGAGGGGCGAGTTAAAAGTTTCACTCTTAATTTACTCTGATTGAAGTCTAAGCCTAATTTAATATTTGAGCTAGAACACTGATTACAGCCGTAACGAGACCTATGCGTATAAATGCAAAGGTAACGTTTGTTCGTAGCATCATAATAACAGCTTTCCATCAAGTCCTTACGTATCCGGTTCACGTGTTGTCGTGTCCGCCATTTTGATTGCAAATGATTTGACGTTTGATTTCGAATTCTATATTCAAATTTATTATACCAGCTGCTCTCTGCGCTCATGTCTGAAATATTACTTGAGTGCAATCACAACTGCAGATGACTTTCTATACCAACCGTTACCATAGCAACCGCATAAACAACACCAAATGAAAATGTTTACAAGAGTCAATTAGAAATAAAATGATAAACAACCTATGAAATGTATAAATCATTCCGCGACGAATGTCCGCGCGCCCGCCACGGTGCGTTCACTAGTTTTCACGTGTTCATGAACAAACAAAATACATTTTCTATATATATATACATATATATATAGATATATCATATATATACAGTCTGCTATAGTTGCGTTTCGAATTGTTTAATTCATTTGCTATCGCGCCATTCGTTTATTGTTTAACGTTGGTTCATATAATGGAAAGTGGAGATATCCCGTTATCTACGGATATGGTGTCTCCTGGTTACCGAGTGTCTCCGATGCCGGAGACCATCTGGGTAGTTATCACCGCAGCGCCTACAGCAGCCGTCACACGGTACTGTGTGTACATTACTGTGTTCCGGTGTTAAGGGCGCTGTTGCTAATGAAATGACTGAGGTGACGAGACGTAACACGTTATGTCTCAACGCGAAGAGCGCCACGTTGTCATAAGCAAGCGTAGCACTTACCATCAGGCGATTGTCTCGTTCACCTATAGAACTTCTACATCTTGAACTGCCTCTCCAGTTAGTGAAGGTTGGTGATCAGCGTGGTGACCTTCCTGTCTCAGGCTCGGCGGAACTATTCGAACGCCCCAGATATGCTGACATCCCTCAACTACGACTTTTTCCCCACCTTTCGTATTCCAGAAACTTAATCCATTGTAATCAGTAGCAGAAGATCATGTCCCTGATGACGGAGTACAAGACTGAGGTACGAGATTATGGATAAAAAGTTTTTTTTTATTTATTTAAGCGACGAGACAAAAGTAACGTTACCTGATGGTAAGTGCCACACAGCACCACATTGCACTCCTCGCATGAGACATGAGCTGTCGAGTCTCGTTACCCCGGTAATTGCACTAGGTGAGTGATATGTAACAAAGGCCGTAACAATTGTTACAAAGCTGCAGGTTTCTATTTAAATGTTGTACACAACGATCATTTATATGGATATTGTGTGTGCGTCGATATCCGCTGACCGCCGAGCGTTGCCATTGGAAAGTCCGCCGCCGGGTTTCTTTAACCGGGTCACCAGCTAATCTAACGATGAACAGCATTTTAAGTGGTAATTGGTTGTGCAATAATTATGGTTTGCCTTCACAACTTGGTAATTCTGATGGTGAAGTTAGATAAGTTACGCAGAAGTAAGACAGACGAGTTGTATTTAATTAACTATGTCATTTAGTTTTATCGCGCTCGATAAAGGTAATTAACGAGTTTGCCATCACTCTCCGAAGCTTCCAGAGGATACTAGTTAATACCTCATCTGCTGATACGAAGCCGAAGGTCCACGAAGAACACCGATACACGACTACGGGAAGTCATACGTTTAAGTAGTAACTTCACAGACAAGACTGTAAGGAGAATGTTAACACATATTCAATATCGAGGATCAAGATATTTAAGGACTATGACATCCTTATTTTGTCTTCTGTACGCGATGTGATTGTTTGTGCCAGGGATAAAAAAATAGTAAAGAAATTCTGAAGACTTTTCTTCTGAAGTAGGCCGCAGTAGAGTGTAGTGAGGTAGTCAAAGCATAATAGTACTCAGCCACTACCCTCTCCTCTCTCTCCCGTCATCCCTCTTCCCTCCACTGTCTACCTAATACTGTAACAGAGTTGGTACGAGTCATCTGTACGAGATTTGTGGTGATAGTGCGTTACCTAGCTATCTGAATCCTTATATGAAATCCTTTGCAGCAGGTCCCGGGTCCCGGTAGAGGGCGCGAGGCGACCTCGTGTATCGTGTACCGTGTACCGTGTACCGCTCTCCGCGTCCGCGCCGGGCGCGCGGGACGTCTGGCTGCGAATACTGATAAGCTTCGTGAGGAACTCTCACAGTAGAGACAGAACGGAATAACGATCGGAGGCGAGTGATCCATCGGTAACTAGGGCGTGATCATCCACAGGTGAAGGTAGCGACTTATCCAGATATAACTACTTGGTGCCCTGGAACCGAAGCAAACACCTAGGAGCAATAGTCAAGCGGTCAGCAGGTGTGGTAGTGAGGTAGGTAACGTGTTAGAATGTCACTTTATAGAAAAGGAAAAGGTGTCAGTGGTCGCATTAGCAGATGCAAATGATCAAGAATCGAACCCGGCACCCCGCAGCTCGCCGTCACGTCGCCGTCACGTCGCCGCGTTCCATTGCCGCGCCGCATTGTGTGCGAACAATGTCCCCGTGGGTTAGGTTCGAACCATTGTATATATACTCTGTGCTCGCGCTGCACCAGCACCGGAACAGCATTAGTTAACCTGCTGAGTGCCATCTGAGCTTATTGAAATTTATTCAATGTTCTCCTCTGTTTCTGAAGCTATTGGAAGTGTTGTACAGGCTATCATGTAGAGGGATACTTAGGTATAAAGCTTGGTTTTTAATACCCTAAATTTAAGAAGCGTATCAATCGAGGTACTGTAAGATCAGGGAAAAGAAATGAATTTTTAGTAGCTTTGGAAGAGCTACTACTAGTAGCAACACTATAAGAACAATAAAGTAATAAGCAAGTGAATAAAGTTATGTGTCTCAGGCCGTGGATCCGGGTCCACGAGCCCAGTGTCAGATGAGCTGTAAGAGCCGCTGTAGCTTGCAGCCCGGTCTACATCAAGAATATTGTATAAAGTTATGTAGCGGTAGTTAAGCTGGTGAATCCAGCTTAAAGTAATAAACGGAGTTGTGACGGGTTAGATAAGTTAAATGACAACAAACAAACATAAGGAAACGGAAAGAACATCACTATCTTCTGGCGGTGGGTGTGACTACTTGGTGTCTGCTTCAACAGTTCCAAATTGTACAGGAGTCAGGTTTTCGAAGCGGTACATAAGTTAAAGTTGAATGCTCTGCGGCGGTACTTACCTTCAGCATACAAACAGCAGTATGTTAAGCGGTGTGGATGTGGAGGTTCCTGCATCAAATAAGCGTTACAGAGACTGAGCTGAGTAGAACCTGGTCCCGGCGCCCGCTTCCGGCGGCGCTCCAACTGCTCGAGCAGACGATTAATTATCAATTATCTCTGACTGCGAGTGAGCAGCTCGCCCGGCTCCAGCGGCCCACTCGCTCCTTCCGAACATTTAGAGTACATATAAGCAAGTGTATAAGTCACAAACAGTTTGGATATATGAGACAGTTGTTAGGTCCTGAAGGTTTGGTCACACCGCGTCACACCTGATGGCCAAGCTCCAGCGATGGAGAAGGACCTTAAGATGTAGAAAGGAATGCGAAGGAAAACTATTAGTGAAGCGTCGTCACTGAAACATTAGCAAAGTATCTCCTGCGCCTACGCAACCAAATGTACGAGCAATTTGTATGACCGTGTGTATGTAATGTATGAGCGACTGCCGCTCAGTAATGTGTGAATATTACTGTGTCGCAGTTTTATTGAATAATAACTTGTGAAGTTCTAAATGAAACCAACCTCTTGTCTCCAGCCGAGGAGCTCGTGGTGACGTGCTCTAAAGAGGAGTACAGTGCGTTTGTTGCAGAATGTACTCCAGCTTGGAACTTGGGTCTTCCGATGAGACGGGCGAGACGTTCACCTGATCGTAAGTGATACGTTTGCCCATAACATGGTGCTAGTTGCCACCACATTTAGCGCGGCGCTATAGACATAAGATGTCAAGTGTTGATGCTTCAATTATTCACTAGGTACAGCGCTCTCCAAACCGGACAATAATAATGTCTGCACAGTACTGTCTGTTGGCTGCAACAGGTGCTGTAGCGGTAGCTACCTAGACGGTCTGTAGCAACAGCGACACTGCCAGCAGTGAGTGTGTTGGGTTGGAGTTGTTGCGGTGCTGGTTACGTCAACAGTCTCCCGATAATTCCATCACGCAGTGTATGACCCTAACGTGTGATTATCACTGTGACAAAGTTGGGTAATACCTGTGACATATTTTCCTTATAAGTTTGTTGCATCACCGCGATGGAATCTGCGGTCGAGCGGCGAGGAGCTGCCGCGCTGCGCTGCGCTGTACTGTGCTGTGAGCACACTACCACATACACAAATAAATGTTTAAGAAAGAATTTCCGGACAAATAACTTCCGCAAACAGACAGACCGCCGTGCAACTTAAAGTTGAATAACTAATCTAACTTAACGTCACTCACGAAACACTATTACACACACGTGTTACCGGTGATAACATGAACAACACGGAAACCGGATTTGACATATACTACTGCTGGTAGATCTCTGTTGTTACAGACAATCTAGGTAGGTACCGCCGCAGCGCCTGTTGCAGCCGACGGACAGTATTGTGCGGATATTACTGTGATCCGGTTTGAAGGTTGCTGTAACTAGTGTAATTATTGAAGCAATAAAACTCAACATATCGTCTCAAGGCGAGCGCTTTGTTGTGCTAAGTACACCATCCTAACTAGTGCCACGTTGTATGGGCAGGCGTAACACTTACTATCTGGTGAAGGTCACGCTCGACTAGTAGCTTAACAGGCAGTGGATCCAGGTCTACGAGATCAGTATCAGATGAGCTGTGGCCTGGAGGGTCTAGAATAGAATAGAATCTAAGTAGTAGCTTAAATGAAACACAAAACATTTAATTATGTTAAGTGTTAGCCGACGACGCCATTTTGTTTTGTCTCAAATAAAAATTAATTTTATTGATAGCAACGAGCGCCGCGTTCCCACGGTGTGCTCCTGCGGTAATTAATTCAATTGTTACCGCGGTCATTACACGCGCGACTTAGCGCGCGGGCAGCATCTCATCGCGATGTGTAATCGCTGCTCACGTTGACTACCTAACAGTAATGACGTTCAGTAAGCCTGCCTGTGCTCCTGTACATATCTGAAGTGAATATTACTACAGAGTAGTTAACATAATGGTTTTTGTAGTGAAATTTTACTCAAGTCACAAACTTGACGTTCAGCCGGCGACAGCATCCGGCACACGGAGAGGTCATCATCCGGATTATGCAGGCCCTTGATATGTTCATGCTGAGCTTGCTTTGAACCCGTAATACTCCGAAACGAGGACTGTTCGCTTTGTCTACTTTTATATAATATAAAAATACTCATTCGCGTCGCCTTTGTTACTTAAAGGGAAGTTATTACTCGGCTTGTTTTTAATTTCGAGTCTTTGAGAAGCAGAATTCAAACAATGCGAGGAGGGTCACGCCGCCTCCTTAACAAGTCCTTGGCGAGGCGCGCGCGTGACGTCACCGCGCCGCCACAGCGCAGCCGATCGCAGCGGAATAAGTTTATTAATTAAACAAATAAACATCAATTTAAATACATGCTGTGACATAAACACAACATTTTCTAGTTAGTGTAGGTATCATTACAGCTACTATTTCTAACGACGAACAGTAGTGTGAAAACATTGCTATGTTCCGGTGTGGCAGGTTTTTTTTTATTCATTTAAGCGACGAGACGAGCCGGAAGTTTACCTGATGGTAAGTGATACGCTCGTCCATAACAATGCGGTGGTAATTAAAAAGATATACACAGCACGACATTGCACTCCTCGCTTGATGCGTGAGATATTGATTCTCGTTACTCTAATAATTATACAACCGACAGCGTCTTTCAATCCGGAGCACAGCAATGTTTTCACACTAATGTTTGGCGGTACAAACAGACGTTGCGGTGGTACCTAGCAGAAACTTATCTGTATTAAAATGTTTCAATGCGAACAGTATAATGTGGTGCAGTGTACAGCAGTGTCACTATCGTCACTATCGTCACTATCGCGCCGCTGCAGCGGGCGGGCGACGTGCTCATTGTGTGCAGACCCGTTCGTCTTGATACTTTATGAAGTAAAATACAACATTTAGTTCCAGGCAATGTTGCAGCGTTAACCGAACGTTAAGTTAAAGTTTAATAACTTGACATCATCTATGCACCGGTCGCTCGCAAATATGTTTGTAAGCCTCGTGTAGCTGGCTTCGGGGGCTTCCCTGTCGCGCGGTGGGAGGGAGCAAGAGTGAGGGAGGGTACGGCGCGGCGCGGCGCCGCCTTGCAGCCGCTCGGGCGGCGCGCGCGGCGCAGGGCGGGCCGCCCACCGGCTGCTGTCACCGGAACAGTCGTTTCACCAACAGCTGCCAGTGCGACGCGGCCATGCGCACGCGCACACCGGCGGCGTAGTGAGAGAGTGTGTGTGTGTGTGTCCGTGTTAGTGTGAGAGGAGACACTTCACCGACGGGGAAAATTACTGATCAGGTCAATTTCATTGTTTAACTGAACCGTAAACACAATTATCTGTCCGGTTGGCGAGTCTCTACGGCAGTTAGCGCGCCGCTAGGACATCAACTTCCTTATGGTTACATCCACACCATATGAACGGGTCTACATCCAGGTCGGCGCGTCAGGATGCAGCGGACGCGGCAATTATTTGATTACATTAACGCCACTTAACTCCTCGAGGAGCAGCCTAATTGAATCCTCTCACTAATTACCAGCCGGCGGGCACGGGAACGGAGCGGAGCGGGAGCGGGAGCGGATCTGTAACTATATCTGTAAACCGATTAAAGCTTTGCGTTACTATGGTGACCCTGATTTCATTACAGTTTTTTGAGGAATGTTATTTTTGCTGTTATTCTCTTGGACTACTTTTCCACCAGAATCAGTCCACTCGGGTCCAGACTTCGTGAAGTAAAAATGGAAACCTCAATTTTTGGTCTTATCTCCAAAAAATGTCTTTGTCATAAATCATTATCAGCCGATAGGCATCCACCGTTGGACGTAGGCCTCCCCCAAATATACTCACAACGGGTAGATATTCACATGGGGATTTATCATATATATAATTAGTAATTACCCACGTGCTGACTGCTCCAAGTGCACCAACATCGGTCCATGTAACTTTACAAACAGTATGTGCGGTTTATGTTTCGCTTCCAGCGACACCAGCTCGGTGACTCCGCACGAGGTTTGCGTGCATCCATTACATCCAGAACCAGCGGAAACGGAAACTGAATCAAAACCGTAGAGTAAGAGGAGAATGAGTTAGTGAGTCGCGAGAAACCGCCGGATGCAGGCAGCGTAGAACCGATCAGTGCGGAGATCTCTCGTGAAAGCCCACGTCCAGCAATGGACATCTATCGGCTGCTGAATTTCGTTCATCATCAGCTGGCGTCCCACTGCTGCGACTAATACACATATAGATTTAATGTTTTGCTCACGTAAATATCTCCAACATTCCGAAACGCTGCCAGTGTGCCCGCACCGCGGAACTTTCGCCCGACCTAAACCATGTCTTACTGCTTCAACAATAAGGAGCATCGGCGGCGGGCGCCCAGCGCGTGCGCAGCGTGGGCAGCGTGGGCATCCGCCGGGCCAAAGTTCAATGTCCGTGATTATGAGCAGTTACGATATTTGAACGTATCATGCGGAGCTGATTCATGTCGCCCGGCCACCTCAGCTGCTCGCGGGTGACCGCGCCGCTCCTATCCTATATCCTGTATCCTCGACCCCGACACTAAACACTAGGGCTCGCACGCCCGATCCCTGCAAGCACTGGAGCGACGGAGCACTTGCGAGTTCATTTCACTACCTAATTGAGGATAAGTGTCCCTCTCGAGAGATCCTTCGCACTTAAACTGCTAATTGTAGATTATAATCGGGAAGGTTACAGTGCAGCTGCCAACGACAGTTGCGGTCACTTATAATTGAGTGATGACCCCGAAGGAGGGGTTCAGCGAGTGCTACGTGATTGTGCTCGCAGCGTGAAGGGACTGTGACCACTTGATCCAGTTTCTTCTTTGGATTGTGGCTCTCCTCGAAAAGTAGACTCAACTGTTTAATGATTACATGTTTTGTCGGTTCGATGGGAACTAATTAATAACAGTAATAATTACAGCAGTTGTGTATTACTAACTCACATAATTAATAACGGTAATAATTACAGCGGTTGTGTATTACTAACTCACATAATTAATAACAGTAATAATTACAGCGGTTGTGTATTACTAACTCACATAATTAATAACGGTAATAATTGCAGCAGTTGTGTATTACTAACTCACATAATTAATAACAGTAATAATTACAGCGGTTGTGTATTACTAACTCACATAATTAATAACAGTAATAATTACAGCAGTTGTGTATTACTAACTCACATAATTAATAACAGTAATAATTACAGCAGTTGTGTATTACTAACTCACATAATTAACTACAGTCATCAAAAGTCTGAAGATGATACCTGCATCTCACTACTCCGTCATGGCAGTGGCTCCGACGCACTGAAAACTTCTTTGTTATTTGCAGCATCATTTAGCCACCAGGGTAGGTCCAGCAGTAGTGCTTAGTGCTGCACTGCATCCTGCAGGTCAGGTGCCTACGCAATAGTTATACAAACTGTGGTGCCTGCTGCGGCGTGCGCAGCAGCTACGATCTATACAAGTAACGTACACAGGGTAGTGTCTCTGTTTGTGACGTCACTGTACATGAGTACATGCAGTTAGTGAGATAGACTCTAGCACAGACTTAGATGGAAACTGAGAGAAGATGTTAAACGTATTCTTGTTATGCAGAAAACAAGTGGGGTTGTAACAGGGGTTAAGTTTGTATGGGGGCAACAATAATTCGTGAAGCTGCGGTATCAATACTCGTGTATCCTGGGGAGTGCTGCAGAACATTCCAGTGATTTTGTTTCAGAGAATGTATGCATGTGCCGAGCGGTGACACTGCACTTGCAGCGGAGCTGGCACTGCAGCGCGCCAGGGTCACCGCGGCGTTCGTATCTTGCTGTAGGCCATACGCCGAACAGATAACAAACGTTCACCCACTGCAGGTGAAACACTAATTTTTACGTGTCGACCGCAATACGGTCACCATACAGATAATTAATTGCATTATTTTATGTCTTCGATCCCTGAAGCCCCTGGCTCCCGAACTGGGAATTTAACCTGTGTCTCAGCAAACAGTTCCTCGTCCCAGTTTCATCGTTACGTAAACGCAATCTCTTAACAATATACAAAAGTTCTGTCCGTTTGTTTGTATTTATGTGTTGTATGGTTCAGTGGTTTTTGATGTCGTCGGTTGTATATATATACAGATACTAGCGGCCCGCCCCGGCCTCGCGCGGGTGCAATGCTGATGACAAATATACCTACCACAGAATGTCTTTATATACAATGTTCACAGCTTTTTTACCATTACACAGTACGAACATGTTTTCTTCAGATGTTACTCTTCATACAGCGACATGTAATCGGCCGCGAGACAAACACTCAACGTTTGAATGCGAGCCCGCAACGTTGAAAGTTCGACCCTGCGATTTATTAATGGTCGTTGCAAAAGATATCTTTACCGGAAATTGTAAGCGTTTAAATTGGAACGGAAACGATGGTATCAGAGGAATTCGGGGAATCAATACATCTTCTCCGGTACCACGTCCGGTGAGTGTTGTGCACTCTATTATGAAGGTTTTTAGTGATTTGACCAGCAAACGCGTGCCGTTGCAAAGTTGACGTGGATTCAGGTTTCTTAATAAATCAACAGGACAACCTACTTCCAATACCATTGCATGAGGATGGAGTTACAACTGGTAGGATTTGACGAAAGTCTCCTGAGAACAAACTTGTACAGCCACCCACAGATAAATGTTTGCTGCGCAAATCGCGCATTGTGCTATCCAGTGCTTCCGCAGAGGTCTCGTCAGACACGGTGCCTTCGTCCTAGATCATTAATGACGCATCAATTTTCCTTTACATAATTAAAAAAACTTAAGTAATTAATATACTAAATTGCCTTAACTCTAAATTCAAACAAGAACTTAAATAATCAATAATAAACACAATTGATAAATTACGTTTTTAAACTAACTTTATTTAACTTAATGTACTTACTGTAAGTGCGGTTGTCGCGCTGATAAGCACTTTATGTCCCTGCAATTTGTAATCGGTAATATCTTCGAAAATATCCATGCAAATGCGTCGCTGCAAAGCGCCACATTGATCCATATTAAACGCGCAATGTATTTAAGGCACTTAATTGGATAAGCAGTAATGCTGTATCGCTTAAAATCGCTTGCTAAAGAAGCTATCATTTCTCTTAAGAAGTGTAAAGGATAGAAATGGTTATTGTGTGTTATCCTCAAGAGATAGATATAAGTACCGTCGCGGGCTTTTTGTAGACCTTTTCAATGTGTACAATGCTGTAGTACATTGTTTCGATGTATAATATCTCGCAGCGCTGAGACAGCGTTTGCAATATAAGCGCAAAAACATGTGTTTATTTACGACATCACGTTAGAAACCTCGAAAAATATCAGTGTTCCTCTATTGCATTGCATTGCATTGTGCATTGTGCATTGTGCATTGTGCATGCATTACACGTGCATGAACCTGCCTTAAGTGTCACTCAATCTTTTTATAAAAAGCGTAGTTTTAAGAATTAAGCATACACAGGGACAGACAGACAGCGAAAGCGTTTTATACTGTGTAGTGATATATATATACATATACATAGAGATGCACTCGCTAAACAAATGGTGGTGGTCAGCTGCGGACAGGTCCACCTTCTATCACATTCACGTATATAAAACGAACGGAATTTACTGGTGGTAGGTCTTTGCCGCCGGAGACTATCTAGGCAGGTACCACAGCAGCACCTATTGCAGTCAATAATTAGTATTATGCAAATATAACTGTTCCGGTTTGAAAGGCGCTGTAGTTAGTAATTACTGCAGTAACAGGACTCAACATCTTAGGTATTAAGCAACGAGCGCAATATGATGCAGTGTATAATACTCTAAGTAGCGCCACGTTGTTATGGGGTCCCGCTCCTCTCGTCCCTTAATTGTATAATAAAAAACAAGGTGATAGTAATACCGGCTGCATGTCCCATGGAGCTAAGCTACAGCGTGCACTTGTGCTGGCGAGGACACGAGCAGCAGCAACACGACACCAGCGGGATTGGTACTTGTTCTAAATTTGTGAAAAAATAATGAATTCCTAACGAAGAAGCTGATGAGAGTGCGGATTCCAGCTTTACAGTAGAAGGCTGATTATTACCGGTGGCTGGCCCTCATCACCCAGGAACGAAGATGGGAGACGAAAGCAAACACGATAAAGGATAATGAAGATCTTAGTATAGGTTCCGATGTTGTTTTTTCTTGTTAATACAATTGAGATTATCTCAGGATCCAACCCCGGAGCTGCCCCGCGCTGCCGCACGCCTCGCCTGCAAAGAATTTTCCCGCGGACTGCCAGCAATAACTTCCGGAGAAGCAGTTAACAAAGGAACAGCATTAATTTACTGCCGTTTCACCTAATGGTCCAGCACGCGTGTACACTTGTGAATTACTTTAATTTGATAAGCAATAACTTTAAATTAAGTAAAGTACCGCTGTAACTACTTGACGCGGAAACAAAATGTGATGATTTTATTGCATTGTTTTTTTATTCAACGAAGCGACGAAACGAATTCATCTGATGGTAATCGATACGCCTGCCGATAACAACGAGGTGCGAGTTAGGATACACATCACCATATCACGCTCGTGGCCATGAGACATAAGGAGTTGACTTATTACTCTAGTAATTTTACAAGCCACAGCGCCTATCGAACCAGAACACAGTAACGTTCGCACACTAATATCTGTCCGCTGCAACAGACGCTGCGGCGGTAACTACTCAGATTGTTTCCGACAACAGAGACCTAGTACACGTGCCTGTCTGTCTAGGACATGACAGCTGCTGTGACTATTAACACAGCGACAGTGTAGCGCTGGTTGGACCTAATAGAGATCTTGTGCACTGGTATTAGACCCTGACACGACGACACACAGAGAGCAATGTCCAGGTGTCCGCTGCAGGCGCTGCAGGGTGTAACTGTGCACTGTACACTAGAGGCGCCGGCGGACGAGTGGTAAATTCCAACATCACAAAGCGTTTGCAAACACAAAAGCAAACAGTGATGCGTGATGCAGAGTGTTGGTGTGTCCGCCACCGACACTCGTGCTCAGAGTACCGTACACGAGGACCTGCTAAAGGTACCCGAGCGGCGTGACGCACCAGCACCGCGGCGGTGAGTCAGCCGCGCGGTGCCTCCGCCGTTTAGCTGTAGAGTTGTTAAAAGGCAATTAGCTGCGCAGGTACTACCTAGACCGCATCATTAAGCACTAAGTCGCAGGTGTCACGATGAACTAGTTAACTGCGCGCCGCGCCGCCTGTAACAGCGCCGGAACTATGATACACTCGGAGGGGTGTTACTGGGTACAATCCTTCACATAATTCCATTGTCCCCCACCACGCGGGGTAGCCACCCTTAGTGTAGCGATCCATATATATTTAGCCTGAATGTAGTAATGCAGTCATCAGCACAGAGGTACACTCACACACAAAATAGGTAACGAATGGCCAAGGTAACTACTTCCGTGCTAAGTAGGTGCAGCTAACGAGAAGGCACAATGCTAAGTAAGGCTGTTAAGTTACATCAGTCCTTTAACATTGAAATTAATATAATACTTATTGAGAATACTCGTCGCGAATATATATATATATATATATATATATATATATATAAAGTAAGGGGCAGCAGGTCGGAGCACACCTTCGTTGTTTTCACCCCAATTCGAGTATCGCGAAGCACTGCGCACCGGATGATACCGCTGGGGATAGACGGCGGCATCCCTCGCATCCCTCGATAAAAGATATATTGCATATTGGACAATAAATCATGAGATAAAGTTACCCCTCAGCCCCGAGCTGAGCCGCGCGCTCGCTGACGGCGGCGGCGGATATAAATCTGTGTTTAGTGGAACCCGGGCAACTATTTAGGCGCCGGTGTGTGGCACCCCGCGCCCGGGGGTGCATACTGATGCGGGCGAGGGTTGCGGGATCCTTAAATACTCATGTGCACTAAACATTCCATAACCACGCTCGGTGGACGGCCCGCGCTCGCCGCTAGCTAGGCAGCTACCCGGACATCCGGTACGCTCGTGTATATAATGGAACGGATAGACACCCTTAACGCGTCACGTTGCCCGTATCAGTACCGTTACACAGGGAGGGATAGGAACAGAGGGCTAGAGGAAGATGGGATGATGAAGAGAGCTGATGATAAGTGACACGGCTGTCCACGACGTGGCGCTGGTTAGGATGTTATACACAGCGCCACATTTTGCACGTCACGTTGAGTTTATCCCAGTGACTTAATTAACTTTAGCGCCCTTCAAACCGGTTCGCAGTAATGTTCGCGCAGTACTGCCTGTCGGCCGCAACAGGCGCCGCGGCGGTACCTACCTAGACGGTCTGCAGCGACAGAGACCTATCGCCCACAAAACTAGTTCGCTATAACTTAATGACATTAGCGATACTCTAACATAAGTTTAAGTAACAGTAAGTTATTGCGTACAAATGTAATAGTACGCGATCGCATGACGCACCGCACGCTTTTACACGGACAGCGAGCGGCGGCTGAGTCACGCGGCGCCGGGGGCCGGGGCCGGGGCCGGGGCGGGGGCCCGGGGCTAGGGATCGCGGGCTGAGGGCCGAGCATGCCGGCAGGGTGGGTGAGAGGGTGGGGGCTACTCCAAAGAAGAGCCTGTCTCTTACAGATGTCGGCGACCCATCAGCCCTCTCATATTAAAGTTTCCTTGTCCGGGGAAATCTGTTCAGACACCTTGTCTTTTGGACATTTTTCGTGGTCAGCGTTCGCAGAGGCTGCGCGGATTGCCTCCGGAACACAGGCACAGACTTTTCTAAATCTGAACCGCAATAACTTAGCCTAAGATCCTCGTTATACAGTCCGCAGCATCTTTGCGGGCGCTGCGATTCATGTTGAAGAGCACACCCATTGCCTTGCACAGAGTAGTGAGGGCGCCAACGACCCTCGTAGCGTACTCCCCGACCACGTATTGAAGCCCTCGTTAGGGGAATACGTAAAATCGGGGGGTCGCCGCTTGTGTTACACTTGACTCTGCCGATTTTCAGCCTTTCCTGCCCGAGCATCTGTATATCCGTACGGATTTTCAGCACAAACTTATTTTACTTCTTGGCCTGGTGACGAGGCGACGCGCCGGCAGCTCAGCACAAAGTGGATTACATAAAGCACCACAGGGTCGCCGACTCAAACGGCTTGCGTGCTCGTGCGCACACAATTACAAGTACTCTAGATGCTTATTGGTGCAACAGCAGGCCGAGCGGCTGTGTGGCGGATGGATGCACAGCCCGAGCATAATGATCCGCTGCCGCGCCGTGCGGACCTTGTAAAGTATGTCTTTGAATTTCATGTAAATGCTGGTGACGAGCGCACTGCGGGCGTGGGCCAATTTCAACTGTTCACGTTACCGGATGTGACGTAAGCAAATTGCTCTCCGCTACACTTGCGCCGCGCCGCCCTGACACTTCGACACCTGTCAAACGCGAGCTGCCGTCAGCGGCACCAGTTAGTTAAGTGAAATAACATTTGGGTAACTTTATTTAAGAGAACTCAATTAAATCTGAAGATCTTAAGCATCATCAGTAATTTTCGTATATTAAAGTTGTTGAGCCGCCTCGCGGGGGTGACTGCGACTGTCGAGGATCACTTCGCGTCGCGTGAGAGGCCACCCCATTGATAATTTTTTACTTCAATAAGAGTTCACGTTGGAGCGGTCGTACTTGTGTTGTGGTATACAGTGATAATTGTGTAATTGCTTATTTTTAAATACCTTTTATAGGTTCGAAGCCCTAAGCAGTGAACAATCTTGCGGTAACATAGACTTAACCCCCGCAACCTCTCTGCGGATGAAGATTATTACTGTGATCGTAACTTTAATTGTATACAATGATCTCATTGTTCAATCTTCACGTGCGTCAGTTAAATATCTTAAAGCTATGACAAAACTTCGCGTATCCGCAACCAGAGACACCCCACGGAGTGATTCGTTGAATACCGCGACGTAAAGTGGTTGCTAGATGGCGGTGAGCGCGTCTACTTAGTATAGTGCCTCTACAAAGTGTAAAGTTAGAAAAAAATATGATGTGTATCAATAGTCTATCAAAAGTAATGTTTAAGTGTAAGGAAATTTGAGATCAATTTAATATTATCATGAACTGTTAAATATTGACGGTCATTATCAATAATTGTAGATTCTTGAGACTGACGGGCAGTTGGGTCTTGTTCATAATGTTAAACATATGAAATATTATAATATGTGGAGCTGATCTTATAATTTTAAATCACTCATTTTATTGTGATAGTCTCTGCCGTGATATTTGTAAATATCTCAACATTCTTATTGTCTCGTACAAACGCCTGTTATATTTAAATAGCAATAGCTCATTGCAGAGAAATAAACGAAACGAAAATAGATGTTACGGAACGCGGAGAGAAAGAGAAGAGGGAAACGATTGTGTGGTAGTTATTATCGATTTTAAATGTACCATTGCATGTTTTAATCAGTTTAATTTCAGCAGGTACGTTGACTTTCACACCGGAACCCAGTAACATGCAAACATCCGGCTATCGGCGTGCGCAGGCACTGCGGCGGCACCTACTTACACAGCCTCCTGTAAAAAGGAATATACATACAGTTGATATTGCTTTATGCTTGATTAAGCTTTTAAAACAATAACCTGGTGCTAGACCATTTCATTGCAGGACTAGCAATCTCGCTAACTGTAACCGCACCCGGGTCTATTTCCGAACTACTGTAGTGTATTGAATGTTCTTGTTTTCAGGTTATAAATATACTGTAGCTGAGCTAAGTGGGGCACGGTTACAGTACCAGCACTTTACCATCGACACATACATATAACTTAGATATATAGATGCGAACGTTCAGCAGAACGCAGACTAGCAAGTGTATAACGTACTTAGCTGTACTGATATAAAACAGTGCTTGGAGCGGCACCGCCGCCCCATCCGATACCGCACGTGTATAAGGCTCTTAGTTATGCCAAAACATACGACTCCGCTGGTGGCAAGTGACCTCTGTTGTCGAAGACCGTTTATATAAAATGTAGGTACCGCTGCAGCGTCTATAGCAGCCGACACACAGTACTGTGCAAACATTATACTGTGCTGGCTTGAAAGGCGCTGTAACTAGTGTAATTATTACTTAGGTAATGAATTTTAATATCTAACGTAACAATCGATGAGCGCAATGCTGTCCAGTGTATATGATCGTAACTAGCACCACGTAGTCCTGGACAGGCCTATCACTTACGATCACGTGAACGTCCTGCTCGTCTCGTCGCTTATTTGAATAAAAACACGTACTAAATTGTAACGTTACCTTTAGTTGGCGGTGCGGAGCCGGCAGCGCGAGCCGGCGCACGCGCAGTTGCATCCATCATCCCAACGCGTCGTCGTGAGTTAGGGGGCAGTACATAAAGGCGTGTCAAACCGAGCCGCAGTAAATTAATGCGATAAGACAAAAACTAATTAGTAACTGCAGTGAATAATGGCGGCCGGTTTACAATTGCACGTTACGCGAAAAATAATGTACTTAGATAAGGGAACGGAGCCGGAAGCCGCTCCGCGCTGAGGGCGCGCGCGACCCCCGGTTGCACTGCTTCTGTTGGTTACACCACAATCAACACGACGTTCACCTGATGGTAAGGTTTGAGGTATGTAGTTTCTTACGTGCTGTAACGAGATACATTAATTTATAAAATAAATTAAAGATTCTAATAAAATATATCAAGTATTAAATAGCTCAAATAAAATACAAATATGATTGTATGGTGAAAAATTATGAAAGTATAAAACTGTGAAAGTCTCTAGTGATGAGTTATAAAAGATATCTCGGTTCGAATTGCGGTAAAATATGAGAATGCAAACAATAATGTATTATGATAAAATATAATAAAGTAAGAGTGTGAAGATCTTTAAAAATAAAATTTATTAAGTATACGGATTCGAAACCGTGTAAAATCGTGCATGGCAAAATTAACATATAACATCAAGTTGGTGGAGAAGGTGAAATACCAGCCGGGCGTAGTTGGTGGTTATTTTAGTAAACTTGATTATACTCCGGTTCAGGAAGAGTGTTAGATATCACTTCGGTGATATCGAAATACTCAGAACCATGTCTTAAGGCTTCGGCTCTATGATACGTGGGTACACGGCATCTTAGTGGCTTGCCACTATGATACGTCGTGTTAAATAATATTTGTTTATTCCAAAGTCGACTCGAACTGTGTCGATGCATTATGAGGTAGCGGAAGCGGACGCGAGCTACTGCCTCGATGCTTATCAAGCATTGATATTGCGTCTTGTCGTAGCGGGACGTTTGCACTGTTACTGAACTGATGCGTCTTACAGATGCGGTTGGCTGAAGACTTTTGCAAGATATTGATGTCTGCTGTGATGTCTTGTGCGCTTTTCACGATGATGTGCGCCGATGAAAGTCGATTGCATGTCTGTCACAGTTCAGTGATTCGACGTCTTCGACGATCACTTGGTTAAGTGTCACCTTTGAAGGTTGTACCTTGCGATATGGTTTGACACTTTATCTTATTAGATTTTTCTATGTCGAATCACTCGATGACGGGGCTGTAGACCGCCCTTGTTGTGTTTTAAGATATGTGGCGAGTTGTCGGCGGGCGAAACAAACTTGATCAAAACAACATTTTACTCAACAACAAAGACGCATACGGCGGGGTCTATTTACTGGAGCCGTATGCCATCCCCACATTTTTTTTTAAATGTGAGAATGCAAACTTAAACACTTGTGTCGGGGTCTTAAGATTTAATAAATATTGTAAACCCGTAACATGATGTGGAGCCCTTTACAAGCGTGAAGGGATTGTAAATAAGAAAACAAACCACACAAAGGGCATCAGGCTATCTGAACAAATATTCATCTTTTTATATAAACCTAAAAGAACTAAATATTACTATAAACACAACGTAGAACAAGCTCCTAATCGAGACGATCACAAATTAAAATAAATGATTAATGGCGAAAACATAAACATTAATCATACTATAAAGAATAGTATGCATGATCCTGGTCAAGTAAATTATGATTTCTTGAGTATTAAATATTGTTTTAAAAATATTTAAAACTTATTATATTTAAGAAAAAGGGATTAAGGTTATAATATGAACGCAGCGAGTGCTGACCTTCGACCGGCAAACTTGCGTGTCAGTGCTGCGAAATGTTCGCGACGTATTTGTCGCTCGCTCTGGTAGCCTGTTGTGGTTTACTGTACTGGTACGCAACGAGGACCTACAGTTACTGGGCGAGGATAGGAGTCCCGGGTCCGAAGCCAGTCCCTCTGTTCGGCAACCTGCAGGCTTACGCCCTTCGCAGGAAGGACGTCGCCGTGGTTCTCAAGGAGATCTACGACCGGTTTCCAGACGAGGGAGCGGTCAGAATGTACCGAATGATCACACCTTGCCTGCTGTTGAGGGATCCGACATCATAAAGCACGTTCTCGTCAAAGACTTCGACTACTTCTCGGAGCGCGGAATTTCCTTTAGTAAGAACGGCATAGGTGTTAACCTGTTCTTCGCCGAAATGGCGAAGTGGCGGGATCTCAGGAAACATTTCGCTCCATTTTTAACCTCCACCAAACTCAAGAATCTCGTGTACCGGTGGAGCGGTGCGGGCAGTCGCTGGCCCGCCGCGACCTCGAGATGCATTCACTCATGTAGAGGTACATACACCATCGTAACGATCTGGACCTGCGTGTTCGGGCTGGATCTAAATATAATATGTTAAGCGAAAATATTCATTTCTTGAAAAAAATTGACGAATTCATTTTTCGCCGAGACTTATTGATGAGTTGAACGTGATGCATCCGGAACTTTTGAGGATATTAAAACTGGCGACGTTTCCCGTTGAAATAGACGAATTTTTCCTGAAGCTTTTTCAATTTGTAGTTGCGAAAAGGAAAGGTGTGCCGTCCGAGAGGAACGATTTTTTGGATTTAATTTTCGAAATGGGGCAGCAAAGTGTCCACGAGAAGAGAAGAGCCGGCAGCGTCACGCGAGGAGCCGTCGAACTCACGGACGACACCTGCGCAGCGCAAGTATTCGCATTTTATATGGGCGGGTACGAGAACAGTGTGAGCACCATAACCTCTATATTGTATGAATTGGCAAAAAACACACAAATCCGGTATAAACTGATAACCAAAGTGGACGAAGTCCTCGACAAACACGACGGCAGGTTGACATTTAAAGCTCTCAACGATTTGCGTCTGCACCCCGCCGTAGCAGAGGAAGGTGCAACGAATCTACCAGATCGCGGGTAATGGTATCACTGTCAAGAAAGGTCAGATGGTCTACATACCGAGCTTAGCCATCCACCACGACGAGAGGCATTATCCCGATTCGGAGAAATTTGATCCGGAAAGATTTTCTACTGGAAATTCAAGTCGCCGCCATTCCTCTACAGCAGCTTAGCGCACATTTCAGTACACAATAGATTTAAAGGGTACTCTGACCCAAAGGTTAGTCCTTGTACGAGCCAGGTGCACTTGTAGACGCATTGTAAAGTGTGTGAATTGACATCACCACATTCGAGAGCTCATGGCTCACCTCATAGAATGGCAAAGCGTTTACATCGCAGCCTTGAGAGATTGTACTACCACCAGCTATCACCATACATGAAGTAAATGCATAATTCCACTAACAACTGTACTGGATACAGCCAATAAATATTATTTTTATTATGAGCCATCAGGCATAGAGTCTTTGTAGTTGAGTAAAATGTTGTTTTGTTCAAGTTTGTGTCGTCCACCGACAACTCGCCACATATCTTAAAACATAGGGAGCTATTTAGGCCTTCATTTGCAAATTTCGTAAAATAGGGAGGGCAGACATCTGCAGCCCCGTCATCAAGGGACATGACTCAGCCAACCGCATGTGTAAGACGCAAGCGTTCAGTAACGGTGCAAACGTTACGCTAAGACAAGACGCAATATCAACGGTTGATAAGCATCAAGGCAGTAGCTAGCGTCTGCTTCCGTTACCTCATAATGCATCGACAAAGTTCGAGACGACTTTGGAATACACAAATGTTATTAAATACGACGTATTATAGTGGCAAGCCATTAAGTCGCCGAGCACCCGTGTATCATAGAGCGGAAACCCTAAGTCATGGTTTTGAGTATTTTCATATCACCGAAGTGTTATCTAACACTCTTTCCGAACCGGAGTATAATCAAGTAGTTACTGAAATAACCACTAACTACACCCGGCTGGTATCTCACTTTCTCCGCCAATTTGATGTTATACAGGGTGTCTGGTGGCAGATTTATGTTTTCAAATATAAATAAGAAATATTATGTTTGACATATAATTTTACTAAAAGTATTAAAAGATAGAGTACAAATGCGGATTTTATTTTTTAAAGATAATGTCTTCCATCCTGTTGCATACACTGTTCGAAACGGAGCCTCGTATTCCGTGCCACACGCTGCAGTAAACTTGGTTCAATTGCGCTAATTTCTCGCCGAATATTTTCTTTTAAGTCCACAACAGTTCGCGGATTGTTGCCGTAAACTCTTTCTTTGAGGTAGCCCCACAAAAAAATCCATTGGAGTTAGGTCGGGTGACCTCGGTGGCCACGGGATGTCCCCAAAGCGACTAATCAGTTTTTGAGGGAGATTTTCTCGCAACAAATCCATCGAAGCTCTGGCCGTGTGTGCGGTCGCACCTGTACCGCATCCTGTTGAAACCACGTGTGTGATGAGAATGATGAATGAGCTCGCAGGTTCGGCAAAAACAAATTCGAAATCATGAGCCGATAATTCTCACCATTGACATTCGTCGCTTGGCCCCGTGCATTTTAAAAAAAAAATGGTCCGATTATCCCATTCGTGGATAAAGCGCACCAAACAGTTACCCTTGGGCAATGTAATGGTTTTTGGTGCTTCAGTCGAGGATTGCGAGTTCTTAGAGCCCAGTAACGGCAATTTTGTGTGTTGTTCTTGTTTACGTGTCCGTTTAAATGAAAATGAGCCTCGTCGCTCCGAAAAATGGAATTTACAGTGCGAAAACGCTCCAACATGGTTTCACAAAAAATATGTGTGACGCAAAGTCATTTTTTTCAATTTTTGAATTATTTGAATTTTAAAAGGATGAAACTTCATATCTTTTCAAAATTTCATGCACGCATGTTCTTGGAAGTCCCAGTGAAGCTGCCCTTTTCGTATCGAAAGTCGTGCATTTTCACGTAAACTGCGTTCAAGCAGTTCAATGTTTTCGGGGTCCTTGACGATCGACTAGGTCCTGGCCGTGGTGTGTTCCTAGCCGAAGCAGTTGCGCGGAACCTCTCCACTCACGAACGAATTAAATTCACACTCGGCCCATCGCCTATCCGTCGAATATTGAAATGTGAACAAAACTGTAGGCGAGCGAGTACGTAAGAATCGTTACTCTTGAAAAATGCTTCAATAGCGAACGCGCGATGCTCATCCGACCATTGCACCACTGCGAGATCGTGACTAAGAAATCCGCACGATCGGTGATTCTAATGACACCACCTTCCCCACCACCCCGCACTGTTTATAACTTATTGAGATATTCGTTTTTCAAAATATAAATCTTCCGCCAGACACCCTTTATATTAAATTTGCCATGCACCATTTTACACGGTTTCGAATCCGTATACTTTATAAATTTAATTTTTGAAGACCTTCACATTCTTATTTTATTATATTGTATCATAATCCACCATTAGTTGCATTTTAATTTTTTCTGGGATTCGAACCGATATATCTTTTATAGCTCATCACTAGAGACTTTCACACTTTTATACTTTCATAATTTTTCACCAAAAAATCATGTTTGTATTTTTATATTTTAGCATTTCAATCAGTATACTATACAGTACACCATTCTTACAATATGTATTGAAGGTTAGTAATAATCTTCAATCAAGGGTTCAATTTGCACGAAACAAATTTTTACAATCGACACGTGCGCAGTGCACGTCCGGAGCACGCGCGTACGTAGGAGCGCGAGTGTGTGCGCGCGTTTCCGCAGCGCGCTCGCCTGCACGGCCGCTCGATACACGAACAGTTCCTTATTACGTCTTTAGGGCGTTTCACAAACAGCCTACTATTGGGCTTTAACTTTTTTATTTATTATAATGAATCTATTTCAAATTTATCTTCTTTATATATATTCGTATTTTAGCCATAGAATAAGGTTTGTTTGAAATATTTTTAAATATTTTTGTAAAGTTCTATATTTTAAAAACACATCTGTTTCACTCTTTAACTTTCGTTGAATTATATTTTCATCTTTATAAATTTCAATAAATTTTATTTGAGCCATTTATTATTCGATAATTTTTATAAACTCATTAATTTATTTTTATAATATAAATTTATGTATCTCGTTACAAGGAACACACATACAACTCACATACATCCTTTCGTTGTGGATTTTCCACGCTGCAGGAGCAGCCCGCTGGCGTCAGTGTTTCCGTTCGGACACCAGGTCTCAGTATTTAAGAGAATCGTGAATAAACTTCTGCTAGACTAGTGCGCTTTACCACCAAACACTACATCGCCGCTTACCATCAGGTGGGAACGTAGCCAAGCGCTAGAGTTTAATACGAAAACAATAATTAGGCAAAATAACATCAAACAAATTTAAGTGATGAACGAATACTTGAATGAAAAACAATTTAATTCTAGAAAATAGTTCTAGATGCCGCTACACGGCCAGATGCAGGTCGGGCAGCGACTGGCGCTGGTGGCCATTTGACCAATCATGACTTGTTTACAAAAAACACGCATTATATAAACATGATTAACTTCACTGCTGGTATCGCTGCACGCCGGCGGCGCCTCGTTATCAGGTCGCGAATTGTAAATTAACAAATTGCATTATCAGCTTAGCCCGGAGGTCACCGCGGTCGTTCAGGTACCTCGGGGGCACAACTTGCATATTTTCGATTCAAATTTGGTTTATGTCCAGTAAAGACATAAATTAATGTAGATAATGATGATGATGATGATGAAACACTTAATTCCAAGATCTGATCATCTGCCAGAATATCTCGAACTGGCACCAAATTTTGTGCTGCTCGTAACATTACCCTATAACATGCGCCGAACTGCGATTGCACTGCACGTTATTCACTCGCTAATGCACTCAATCATCAGCCGATAGACGTCCACTGCTGGACATAGGCCTCCCCCAAACATTTCCACAGCGATCGGTCCTACGCCGCCCGCAGTCAGCGGATTCCGGCGACATTTTAGTCAGCATGGGCTCCGGTACCGCCGGGCACCAGGGGTAACTAACGAAGTTACTGGGGTAATGAGACTCAACATCTAATGGCTCATAGTGACGAGTACGATGCGGCGCAGTGTATATCATACTAACTGACGGCACGTTAGGAGCATACGTATCACATGCATCAGGTGAACCACTCACTCCTCTCGTTGAATGAAAAAAAATAATTAACATAAAACTATATTTTATGAAATAATGTCTCAAACGTTTGGACTATTGTGCACTTTTTAAAACTGAGTTGGTTTTTGCACTGAAACTATGCAAACGACAAGTTGCAAGTTATCGCCGATAAAAATAGCAATCGTATCGTAGATAAGTTGTTATCACATCCGGCTACCCTCCGAGGACAGTAACGCGCGCGCCGTCCGCACCCGGCGACGCTGCAGCTGGAAAATGTTTCATATGCTGTATGAGTGTATATTCCTAGGTATCTTTATCATCATCATCGTTAATATCCTATGCCCTCCATCGCGTTCGATATTGAGCTTTACCCTTTATTTCATTCCACGTCTTCCTGATTCTCTTCGCCTGGTCTGCTACTGCGCGGCGCCACGTCTCTCGGAGCGGCCGCGCTTTCGCTCTCCTTGCAGAATTCAATCAAGTGCTTGTTAGGGAACACGGTTGGAATCTCTTCGTGGAGTTTCCATTTACGACGCTTGGTTTGTAAATCGTAGATTAGCGGCAAAAGAGGAGTTCGTTAGATATTCTTTGGGCCGGTGAGTACTAAGAATTCGACGGAGACAGCGGTTGACGAAGACCTGAAGCTGGTGCAAGATGATCTTGGTGACCTTCTAGGTTACAAAATACTTTCGACCGGAATATTTAAACCTTAACTCTACGTGACAAATTCCCTGACTGACATACCGGTCGGAGTAGCGCGAAGGTCGCTCGAGCCCAGGCAATATGTGAAGTGATAGCCAGTTCAGACATTCGTTGTGTAACTTTTATCCCTTTTTCTTAAATATAATAAGTTTTAAATATTTTAAAACAATATTTAGTACTCAGATAATCATATTTTACGTGACCAGGACGATGCATACTATTCTTTGTGGTATGATTAATGTTTATGTTTTGGCCATTTATTATTTATATTAATTTGTGATCGTCTCGATTAGGAGCTTGTTCTACGTTGTGTTTATAGTAATATTTAGTTCTTTTAGGTTTATATAGAAGGATGAATAGTTGTTAAGATAGTCTGATGCCGTTTGGGTGGTTTATTTCCTTATTTACAATCCCTTCACGCTTGTACGGGACTTCACATCTTGTTACGGGTTTACAATAATTATTAATTCTTAAGACCCCGACACAAGTGTTTAAATTCAAAAAAAATGTGGTAATGGCATACGGCTCCAGTATACAGATCCCGCCGTATGCGGTGAACGCCAACCAAATACTGCGCCCCCCCAAAACAGGGAGAGTTTAATTGGCCTCGGACCGCAGTCCACAGCAAGGTTTACTGGCGAACCAGTAGAAGAGCACTCGGCTCATTGTTAGTGCGTAAGCACAAACTGTGATCAAATTGCGCATGGCAATGTGAGTAGGCATCTCACAAGATACAACCGTAACCAGATATACAGTGTATGGTCAGCGCACATTCCAGGACACATAATAGATATAAAGGGTACTCTGACCCAAAGGTTAGTCCTTTGTACGAGCCACCACCTTCACTAGCCAGGTGCACTTGCAGACACATTGTAAAGTTGGAATTGACATCACTACCTACTACGTAGTCAGCATTGATCGCAATCCGCGGAGTACATTCGAGAGCTCATAGCTCACCTCATAGAATGGCAAAGCGATTACATCGCAGCCTTGAGATATTATACTCCCACAAGCGATCACCATTTATGAAGTAAATGCATAACTCCCCTAACCAATGTAGTGGATATAGCCAATAAATATTATTTTTATTATGAGCCATCAGGCATAGAGTCTTTGTCGTTGAGCATAATGCTGTTTTGATCAAGTTTGTCCGCCCACCGACAACTCGCCACATATTTTAAAAGTTATTAGGAGCGTTATTTGCAAATTTCATAAAATAGGGAGAGCAGACAGTCTGCAGCCCCGTCATCAAGGGAGCCGACTTGGAAAAATCTAATAAGATAAAGTGTCAATCCATAACGCAAGGCGCAACCTTCAAAAGTGACATTCAACCCAGAGATCGTCGAAGACGTCGTAAATGGGCTGTTATTACTACCACTTATTACTATGTATTGGAGGTCAGTAATAATCTCTAATCAATAGTTCAATCAATTTGCACGAAGCAAATTTTTCATTCGACATGTACGCAATACATGTCCGGACGGCCGCCGCTCGGCCGGCCCACGTGTACGTAGGAGCGTGAGTATGCGTCTCCGCCGCGCACGCGCGCCCGCACGCTCGCCCGCACGGCCGCACGGCCGGCTGATACACGAATACACTAATTACGTCCTTGGGACGTTTTACGAACACCCAACTTTTGTACTTTAACTTTTTTAGTTATTATAATGAAACCTTTTTCAATTATTAAAATCAACAAATTAGACATAGTACTTATTTCAGAAGCTCACGTCACGTCAAGAAGTAATATCAAAATCCCAGGGTACTGCGTATATTTTACCCCCCATCCTGATGGCGGAGCGCACGCTGGTTCTGCTGTCATCATTAAAGCATGTATAAAACACTGCCCCCTACAATCTTACGTAACTTCCCACATCCAAGCTACAACAGTAAGAGTTGAAGAACCCTTGAGTGCTTTCAACGTTTCAGCCATCTATTGTCCTCCAAAGTACAAGATAAGAGATACTATGTTTACGACCTACTTCAGAACATTGGGTAAACGTTTCGTTGCTGGCGATGACTGGAACGCTAAACATACCTTCTGGGCTTCGCGAGTGACTACCACTTGCGGTCGGGCGCTGAAATCATGCGTCGACATAAACCACCTACTTACCTACCTTTGTCATCAGGAGAGCCAACTTATTGGCCCAAAGATGTTCGCAAAAAACCGGACCTATTAGACTTCTTTGTGACAAAAAATATATGCAGCATGTATACGAGCATCGAATCATGCCTAGACGGTTCATCAGATCATACTCCTGTAATTCTAACAGTGAGCCTAACTATAATTAACAACGAAATCAATAAGGATTTTTTAAGTAGCAATAGAACTGATTGGGATTCGTTTCGCGAATACATAAATTCGAACCTCAACTCTAACATATCCTTGAAAACCGAAATTGATATTGGCGATGCCTGTCTTCACATAACTAATACTATACAATCTGCGGTATGGATGAATACACCTGAACCCAATCCTCGCAGTCACTCTAATGTTCCTACTGAAATTAGACAAAAAATACAAGAAAAACGAAAATTGCACCGTATCTGGCAAAATTAACATCACCCTCAAGACAAAACCGCCCTAAACCGTGCTAGAAAGGAGCTTAAATTACTCTTACAAGACTCTGCCAATGAAACCGCACGAGCACACATAAACCAGTTGTCTTCGTCAGGTAAAGGAGAGCACTCCTTGTGGAAAGCCACTAAACACGATAAAAAACCTCAAAAATCTTTTCCTCCGCTCAGAAGAGGGTCATCTTGGGCCAGAACGAATGAAGAAAAAGCAGATGCGTTTGCTAGACATCTTGCATTAGTGTTTCAACCAAACGAAGCCACAGATACGAGCGCTGAAACTGAAATTGATAAGATACTAAATCAAGACTTACAACTATGCCTTCCTTTGAAACCATTCTCCCCGAAGGAATTACTTAGAGAAATTAGTAATATGGACATAAAGAAAGCTCCGGGATTTGACTTAATCACGCCTAAAATCCTCAAAGAACTTCCAAAAAAATGTTTCTCGATGTTAGCAAGTGTCTTTAACGCTACGCTTAGAATAGGCTACTTTCCGGCTCTTTGGAAGATCTCACAGATCATCATGATCCACAAACATGGTAAACCAGTACACGAAACAGCATCATATCGCCCAATTAGCTTACTACTAGTCCTCTCGAAACTTTGGGAAAAAGTTTTTCTATCAAGACTGAAGCGATTAATCCAGGAAGCAGATATTATACCTGATCACCAATTCGGCTTTCGTCAACGACACTACGACCCAACAAATGCATCGTGTTTATAACACTATCAGACAAAGCTTTGAAGGGAAAGAATACTGCTCTGCCGCATTCTTGGATGTACAACAGGCTTTTGATAGAGTGTGGCATAAAGGCTTACTATCAAAAATTAAGACTCATTTCCCTCATGTGGTGTTCCCTATTCTGCAGTCCTTCCTAAGTGAGCGTTTCTTTCAAGTTAAAGAAGGAGATGCAAGATCAGCTCTCCATCAATGTCTTGCAGGCGTCCCACAGGGTTCAGTCCTGGGCCCCATATTGTATAACATTTTCACATGTGACCTCCCACAGTCGCCCAATGTTACCTTGGCATCATTTGCTGATGATACAGCTTTCCTCACCTGCAATCGTGACCCAAGTGTTGCTTCTTCACAGCTGCAAACACAGTTAAATGCTACTGCTAAGTGGTTCAAAAAATGGCGAGTAAAGGCAAGTGCCTCTAAATCTCAACATATAACATTTGCCCTCCGAAAAGGCGACTGTCCACCTGTCACATTGGGTGAGGATGTACTGCCGCAGTCTGATCGTATAAAATATCTTGGATTCCATCTGGATCGCCGAATGACCACCGTTTCCGCATCCTACTCTGGCTGTTGGGCAGGCAGTCCGCACTTTCTCTGCATAATAAAAGTATGATCTACACATCAATGCTCAAGCCCATGTGGTTGTATGGCATAGAAATCTGGTCCACAGCAAGCAAGACACACATTCAATGCATTCAGCGAGTTCAAAATAACATCTTACGCACAATTTGTGATGCGCCTTGGTTCATAAAAAACAATGAACTGCATGAATATCTGCAAATGCCAACTGTCACTGAAGAAATTCAGAATTACAAAAAAAAGCACAAAGAACGTCTGGTTGACCATTCTAACCCGCTACCCAACAATCTCCTTATACAAGGTGCAACTAAAACATTGAAACGAGCTGAAGTGCTTGACAATGTGTAGACATTGTGGTGTTGACTACAATGCTCTAAAAGTTCCATAATAAACTAATCAAATCTGATTAAAGTCTTTCGGCTGATGGCAGATACAAGTGAAAAAAAAAAAAAAAACTTTCGTTGAATTATATTTTAATCTTTATAAATTTCAATAAATTTTATTTGAGCTGTTTAATACTTGATATATTTCTTTACAATCATTAATTTATTTTTATTAATTAATGTTTCTCGTTACAGTTAGTAAAATATCAAAAATACAATGTACTGGAAGTTATGTAGTTAATACTATCACTACTACAACTAGCTCTTTAGCTCTAGCACTAGAAGTACCTCGAGGAGTGCGGCATCAGATGAGCTGTCGAACTCCAATATGGAGAGCGAGCCGCACACGTCACCAGAGGACGTGTAACGCGCCGCCCACCGGGACCCTTACCGTTATTAATGTCCCCGCAGCTCGTTTGGAGAAGGAATTTTGTGAAATCCATTCTTAGCTGATCTCTAAACTGCAGAAGCAATGTCTCTACCAAATGTTGAGTCTTACGTCGTTACGTCTGATAGTTTCGATATTTCGTGATGAGTCATTGGATCTCTGGATATTTCTTTTGAGAAACTATCCTGACAACTTATCAGCGCTGCCGTAGTAATGAAAAAATCCATTATTTTTATATGGACTTCAGAACTTTATTTAACATGCTTCGGATTGTCCGATTTGGGTCAAATATGCACCGTTTTGTTCTATGATTTGTTGCCATTTTAAAGGTAACTTCATAATGCCTCTCTCGTAGAAGTCCTGCTCTCTATTTGCAAAAAACTCTAGTAGCCGATTTTCACAATCTTCCCTAGATGCCAATTTTTTATCACTAAAAAAATTTTGTAATGCAAGAAAAAGATGGTAATCGCTTGGTGCCAAGTCCGGACTCTATGGCGGATGCATTAAAACTTCCCAACCAAGCTCCCGAAGTTTCTGGCGAGTCACTGTAGACGTGTGTGGCCTAGCGTTGTCCTGGTGGAACACGACACCTCACCTGTTGGCCAATTCTGGCCGTTTCAGGTCAATTGCTATCTTCAAACGGTTCAGTTGTTGACAGTAGAGATCAGAATTTAGTGCTTGGCCATATGGAAACAACTCATAATAAATAATCCCCTTCCAGTCCGACCAAATGCACAGCAGAACCTTCCTGGCCGTTAGTCCTGGTTTGGTCACCGTTTGAGGTGCTTCACCGCTCTTTGACCATGATCGTTTTCGCACAGGGTAATCGTATGTGATCCACTTCTCATCCCAGTCACCATCCGTTTAAGAAATGGGTCTATCTCATTCCGTTTGGCTAAGGCTTCGCAGATGGAAATTCGATCCATCATGTTTTTTTCTGTTAATTGGTGTGGCACCCAAACATCGAGCTTCTTTTTGAATCCAGCTTTGTGTAAATGGTTTAAAACTGTTTTGTGGTCCATTTTTAGCTCCTGGGCGATGTTACGACTGCTAACATGCCGGTCAACTTCGATCATTTCTCCGATTTTATCGACATTTTCGGCGACCGGCCTACCTGTGCGAGGTGCATCTTTAACATCAAAAATTCCTGAACGGAATCTACGAAACCAAAATTGCACATAATTGGCTGTAACAGTATCGGCTCCATAAACACCATTCACAATTTTAGCCACCTGGCTTGAATTTTCGCCTTTGTCAAAGAAAAACTGTAAAATGTACCGAATTTTCTCTTTGTTCACTTCAATTTTAACACCCTGTAACTCACAATTGAATGCACCAAACAAAAAACAGCAAAAGAATTTTTTTACTGCGAAATGTCACCTTTCCAACGAGCATCAATCTGAAACTGTTTGATCGATACTTTACGAGAAAGTTATCACTACAGCCATCTACCGAAAAAATAATGGATTTCTTTTTCCCCAACCTAATATAAATAAAAAAAATTACTTAATCAATTAAACAGACTAACAGGAAGGATATTATTGGATGTTATTGAACTGTTCGATGTTATATTTATATATGTGCCGCGGCGGTTTGCGCAGGAGCAGCCGGATTTTAGAATCAATGTATGGAAATGAAAACTTTTATTTATTTGTTATCAAGTTATTTTTCTCTCGGGATTATATTTAAATAATTGCCTTCCCTCGATGCCAGGATGAACCTCCGGGGTCTGAACATCATCTTGGGCATACTCCTCGACGAAGGCTCCACGCGGAACTTCGAAAAGAACTTCACCATGCACACGCGCGACTGAAGTTTGGCAAAGCGCATACCTGCAAAAGTAACATTTCTGTTTATAAAGTAATAGATCTTATAAATATTGTACCGCCGTTAACAGGTTCAAATGTAGCTACTCCATATGAAGAAAGTATTCACCAGGAACGCGTTATAGTCACCTCTCGCCACCAGCCCCGCTGCCACGTACCATTATCACCATCCGCCCGCTTTTCGTAAGGATTATGAGTTAACATAAAAAAATACTCGCGGTGGTAACCACTGATAGAACTTTTTAAGACTATCTAATGCATGTATTCGAATCGTTGCCAAAAACAAAAGTTTAAAATCCATTTCTATTACGTATGGAGTTTTAACCATCGTGCGGCTACACGTTGTCCACTACGACATCACCGTGTGACCGCGGTAACAGCCGCGCGAACAGACTTACCGATGCAGTTCCTCGGTCCGTTCCCGAAAGGCAAATACGCACATGAATGCATATTTTTTAAATTTCCGGTAGAGAATCTTTCTGGATCAAATTTATCAGGGTTAGGATAAAGCTTCGGGTCGCGTTGAATGGCATGAGCTGAAATGATTACCAGCTGCCCCTTCTTCACAACAATATCAGTGTCCGGTATCTGGTAATCCTGTTGCGCCTGCCGCTGAATGGGGTCCACTATGGGATACAGGCGCAGTGTTTCGTCAAACACTTTCTCCATGTAAGTAAATTCTTTGATTGCATCAAATGACAGTTTTCCTTCGTACTTTTTGAGAACTTCATCCACTTCCGCTATGAGTTTATCCTGGACGTCCGGGTTTTTTGCCATCTCGTACAACATAAATGACATTGTGTTTGCGCTGGTCTCGTACCCGCCGGTATAGAACGCGAACGCTTGCGCAGCAATGACGTCATTTGTCAGTTCCAGAGTCGTTTCTTTCGCGTCTTCATTTTTCTTGGATCCGCGAATAACACCCTGTTGTCTCAGTTCTAGAATTAAATCCATGAAATCGTTTCTGTTTGTTGGCAAACCATTTCTTTGCTTGACTACAGTTGAAACCAGTTGTTCAAAAAATTCCGGTATTTCCTGTGGGAAAGGCTCTACTTTTAATTTTTTTAAAACACCGGGATACATCATGTCCAACTCATCAATGAACGTCGGCGAAAAAATTATACTGTCAATTTTTTTAAGAACAGGCATTTTGTCAGACATGGTGTCGATGTCCAAACCAAAAGCGCACGCTACAATTGTTGCGGTCGTGTACTTCTGCATGAGCGAGTGCGCCTCGTGCTCGCACTGCGTCAGGCACAATTGCTGGATGTGGTTAACGAACGAGTCCCCGCACTGATCCATTAAATAAATCATGTTCTTGAGTTTTCCGGAAGTGAAAACTGGGCTGAAACGATTCCTCAGAACCCGCCACTTATCTGTGGGGGCATGGAACAAATTGTTGCCTATGCCTTTGTCACTGAACGATACCCCGCGGTCCGAGAAATAGTCAAAGTCTTTAATGAGAACACACTTTATGATGTCGAGATCTCTCAGCAGCAGGCACGGTGTGGTCATCCGATACATTCCGATCACTCTCTCGTCGGGGAATTGGTCGTAGATCTCCTTATGTACCACGGCGAAATTCTTCCTGCGGAGGGCGGAGTCCCACAGGTTGCCGAACAGCGGGACAGGCTTCGGACCCTTGACGTTTCTTTTCGACCAGTAGTCGTAGGTCCTGGTTGCATACCAGTACAGCAGGTAGCACAACGCCGCGGAGGCAATCAGCGAACACGTCAACAACATTTGCGACGATTGCAAGTAAACAGTCAAACTCACTTTGCCTGAACTTATCGTAACCTTCGATTATATAGATAATATATCGCGCAGCGTCGTTGTGTGATACGCCTGATAAGTGCACTTTTTCATATTCATCGTATTTCATCATATTTTTGTATTCACTAAAAAATACCATTTTCGTCTGTGTTTGTGAATTAATATTTTGATCACATCTCTGCTTTGGTCTGTTTGTGTTTTGACGATTCTGTTAGAAGTCTAAACGCATCTATGCCCGGAGTTCTGTTTGTTATTTGCGGACGTCTCAAGGGCGTTTGGAATCAAAATATATTTTATCTTTATATCCGGCTTAAATTGTGTTCATCATCATGCTAGTAAATGTCTTTATAGACGAGTCATGGTGTCGAACTCGAAATGATCGGTACGAAACATATGAATACAATACATATTATATATTCTGTATCTGAGTTTTGGAGGCGTATTTTAAAGATGAACACAACACATTTGGTGATACAGCGGATCGAATACTTGGTATGTGAATGTGAATGCGTTGCTATCAGTAATTAATGTAAAAATTATCTTTTCTTTGTTTTAAATGTGTATAAAATCTGTCCGTAATGTAATTATGTAGCGACAGATAATTTTTGCACACCTAATGATGAAACAAAAACTTAATAATTTCCAAACATATCGTCTCACGTTGATACACACTATAATAACGCCAAAGAACGGTGATGAAGGAATTTATTTAAATACGTATTGCTGGAGGCGAGGAGTACAATCATCATGATGTTATCTGGGAACTCATTTTACATTTAGCAAGTACATGACAACATTGAAATAAATCATTCCACAACATCCTTGGTTTGTGATTAACGCATACGTAACACCGAGCGCCGCGGTGGTGGTGGACCAGCGGAGCTCTCACTATCTGAAGAATCATCATCAAATGTCGTGATACGAGCAGCCTTGCCAATAGCTTCCCTGCAATACTCGATTGGAAACTGATCCGGAGAATTGTTTTTATCAGCAATGGGCTAGCAACAAACTTGATTCTACAAGATGTAAAGTGACAATGAAACCGCGAACTAGGCATTCTGCCTACCCCTAGAACTACTACTGCCCAACGACTAGGATACAGCGATGCTGTTGAGGGAGATTTACAATATGAGGGTTCAGATGTCATCAGAGGTATTAACTGCTTCGGGACCATCGTAGAAAGTGCTTATTCTATCTATTTTCTATTCTAGCTTCTTTGGTATCGCGGAATTCGCACCCAGAAGCGACAGACGCCGAGAGAAGTAACTCTCTCTGGCTCTCTGCGGTAGATGTACTGGACACTGACTGGACTCGCAACCACCATTCGCATTAAAGGGACATGGCGCTGGGTGGTATTCAATTAGGCTGGAGACCATAGCTGCCAGGCTACGTGATAAGTTTATAATTTTTTTGCAACGATTTAAACAGAGGGCAGAACGTAACAACATATTAATGAAGGTAGGATTCAATTTCATCAATTTACTTGTGGTGTCACTGTGGACTTGGTGGTCTCTGTGGTGGACATTTTCTACAAATCAATTTAGTTAAATACATTTTGATCTATTTTATTTTATTTATTGTGGAACAAAAAATGGCATATTACGTACACTAAACAAAGTTATGGTAAACGAATATAGACAAATATACATCAACTACATTTTCCATGGCCTAACTCAAAGTTTACGTATACAGGGGCGAAGCGACACAGTATTTAGGATATGTTACAAACGGAAAGCTTAATTATATTTGCAAGTCATATAATAATAATAATAAAAAAGTAATAGACAAAAGAACTTTAAAAAATAATTAAATCAAATTCAAGGGGAAATTTGTAAATAGGTTTTAGAGGAGTGACAAATCGTTTGATGCAAGTATTTCCACAGGCTGCCTCTTACAGTTACAAGCTGATAAAAGCAATATATCGGCAGCTGTGAGAAGATTATTGTAAAAGTGCAGGCGCCGGTGCACCGTCTCAGGTAGTCATAACAGTCAATTTACGTCCCCGCTGTTGGGGCACAGGCCTACCCTCAATAAGAAGGCGATGGGCCTTAATCACCTTCGGAATGAAGGCCGCACGCTCTAACCATTAGGTCACAGTCTCGGGTACTAGACAACAAATGTTATTATAATATTACTTTCGATACAATGAATATCGGCGCAGCACACTTTATACAGAAACATCGGCTCGAGTTGAGCGCGCCTGGGTTTTAGAGAGAGCATTCAGGACCTGTTCAGTAGCTCCTTATTAGCTAAACGCAAGTGGTGACACATTCATGGCGCACAGTGCGACGATGTCTGCGTTGCGCTGTTCCGATTTGTCTGTTGCTGTCACGTGTTCCGTACGCAACAGGCATATTCTAATTGAGACCTTATTAAAGTTTTGTATAGAGTTAAATATGTGTGAGGTCATAGCACTCGCCACTTGATCTCATGACAAAACCATATATTTGATTACTTTTACGATGGTATTGACATGCGTATCGAGATGTAGCCTGCAATATAATTCGTCCCCCATATCACGCAGAGGTGAAACTCTTGTGATATTAATATTATTTCATTTGTAAGTAAAGTCTATTAGGTTTTTAATTTTGTTTAATGTAATGGCGTTACAATTAGTGATACTTAAATGGAATTTATTTGTTACACAATACTCTGGCGACCCATCTAAATACTGTTGGAAAATTTGACTATCATGATCCGAGCAGATCCTTCGATACGCTTTTTCATGCCATGAAAAATCAACTTAGAATTTAAGAAGCATTCATCGATGTCATTTAGATACAGTGCGAAGAGCAAAGGACCGATCATAGAACCTTGTGGCACCCCAGACCTGTTACTTGTATGTTACCTGATTGGTATCCATTCAAGACTACCTTTTGTCCCTATTTACCCTGATTGTACCCTATGTTACTTAGAAAGAAAAATTTAATGAATTTGCTCGTTCATCTCATCTGAATAAGATTGTACGAGAGCGATGCCCTGCCCTGTCCGGTTGCGGCACGCGGCCGCGACGTGACGACCCGTCGACAAACGTTTGCTGATAGTGCTGAAATCTTCCTCAGCGACATGAGCTGTTCTAACTTAAGGAAAATAAATTCTTACATTTCATTTCATAACAAGAGAAGCCTCGCAGATTTCTATTGATTATGCATTTCTAAATAAGCGATAAAGACATCGGAAACAGCGATCTGGGGCCGGCTGGGGCTGGCCGGGCGAGGTGCCGTCGCCGGGCCTGCGCGCACGCCGCCCACAGTTAGGTTCAATTCGAATTCGCAAAGTATTGTAATTCCAAAGGGAAGCGCATGGCGGCGCACCACCCCGCACCGCATCGCACCTCACTGCACTGCGCTGCGCCGCCGGCCGCGCTATATAAGGCGGGTTCGCGATAATGCATTTGGACAACTAGTGGTGGTGCTGTGGTGCGCGCCATGCTGGGGACGTACGCGCTGCTCGCGGCGGCGGCCTCGTGCTGCCTGCTCTACTATTACGTCACGAGGACGTTCGGCTACTGGACGAGAAGAAACGTCGTGAGCCCGAAACCCGTGCCGCTGTTCGGCAACATGCTGGAGTCTGCTCTCCGGAAGAAAAACATAGTAGTGGTTTTTAAAGAAATCTACGATCAATTTCCGGACGAAAAGGTGGTGGGCGTGTACAGGATGACGAGTCCCGGCCTGCTGATAAGAGATTTGGATATAGTCAAGGAAATACTTATTAAGGATTTTGACTCATTTTCAGACCGAGGAGTTTCGTTCAGTGAGGAGGGATTGGGAAACAACTTGTTTCACGCAGATAGCGATAAATGGCGGGTGTTGAGGAGCAGATTCACCCCCATGTTCACCTCCGGCAAACTCAAGAATATGATTTACTTGTTGGAGGAGCGCGGAGACAAGCTGTTGCATTACATCCACGAGTTGAGTCAAAGTGAGCTGGAGGTACATTCGCTTTTCAAAAAGTACACTATGGCCACCATCTCCGCGTGCGCGTTCGGCTTGGACGTGAACACCATTAGCGATAGAATGGATATATTTAAGAAGATCGATAATATTATAGTTTCCCCGACATTTATTGACGAAGTCGACATGATGTTTCCAGGCATTCTGAAGAAACTGAAGCTTGAGCCGTTTTCACGAGAAGTATTTAACTTTTTCTCTGAAATGGTTTCAACTGTCATTAAACAAAGGAATGGCCAGCCGATCGGCCGCCGCGACTTCATGGATTTGATACTTGAAATGCGACAAGAACACGAAATTCACTCAAACAAAAATACAAACGAAACATTTAACTACAGTCTAGAGCTGACTGAAGATATTATAGTCGCGCAACCGTTGGTATTTTACATTGCGGGTTACGAGACCAGCGCCACCACGATGGCTTTTATTATGTACGAGCTGGCTAAACATCCCGACGTACAGGACAAAGTGATCGCCGAGGTGGATGCAGTGCTCAAGAAAAACGATGAGAGGCTAACGTTTGAGGCTCTCAACGAGCTGACATACTTGGAGAAAGTTTACAATGAGACACTGCGTCTATATCCCATAGTGGATCCGCTGCAGCGAAGGGCGCAGCACGACTACAAGATCCCAGGGACAAATGTAACTGTGGAGAAAGATCAGATGGTTCTCATTTCGGTCATGGGTATCCACCACGATGAAAAGTACTACCCCAACCCGCAGAAGTTTGATCCCGAACGGTTCTCTCCTGAGAACTCTGCCGGCAGACACGTCTGCGCACACATGCCATTCGGCAACGGGCCCAGGAATTGCATCGGTGAGTAATTTTTCTTAGTGTACAGTAAAAGTACTGCTTTTATTTGAAAGGAACTTAAATTTTTATAAAATGAAATATTCAAACGATGATGATTAGATAAGTAAATGGGTCCATCGCGCGGCGGGCGACTCACACTTGGCTATCCTATCTAACGGGGGCACCTTGTTGCAGGGATGCGGTTCGCGCGGTATCAGGTACGAGTTGGCCTGATCAAGATCTTCTCAAAATTTCGAGTGGAACCGTCCAATAAAACTTTATCGACTATGAAATTCATTCCGCGGCGCTTCATCCTGGCCCCACGCGGCGGGATTCACCTGAACCTTGTTCCACGCTTCAACTAATCATTGCATTCTGGTGGAGCTTGATGGAGCCTGGTGGATGCGTTCGCTCGTGCTGCTGCTGCCGCACATTATTTTATATAATTTTAGAGATGACCTCGTCTAACACAGACACGTTTCCAACAAAGTAATAATTAGTTACAATTAAGTAAGAGCGCGAGTGCGTGCTGGTGATGGTGTGGGGGCGGTGGTGGGGTTCTCGCATACAACAATAACGACGTGCTCGCCACCTGCCTCCGTACTCTGATCGCATACAACAATAACGACGTGCTCGCCACTTGCGCCCGTACTCTGATCGCATACAACAATAACGACGTGCTCGCCACCTGCCTCCGTACTCTGATCGCATACAACAATAACGACGTGCTCGCCACCTGCCTCCGTACTCTGATCGCATACAACAATAACGACGTGCTCGCCACCTGCCTCCGTACTCTGATCGCATACAACAATAACGACGTGCTCGCCACCTGCCTCCGTACTCTGATCGCATACAACAATAACGACGTGCTCGCCAATTCGCCTCCGTACCTGATCGCATACAACAATAACGACGTGCTCGCCACCTGCCTCCGTACCTGGATCGCATACAACAATAACGACGTGCTCGCCACCCGCCTCCGTACCTGATCGCATACAACAATAACGACGTGCTCGCCAATTCGCCTCCGTACCTGGATCGCATACAACACAACGACGTGCTCGCCACCTGCCTCCGTACTCTGATCGCATACAACAATAACGACGTGCTCGCCACCTGCCTTCGTACTCTGATCGCATACAACAGTAGCAACAATCCAAATTGTGTTATTCCAACTTTGTGTGATTTCAACTTTATTAGTAGCGACAAAATTAAAAGTAGCCAAGAAACTTGTAGAGGGGTGGGGAGGGTTGGTGGAGGGTGTGGGTGGCGCGCGCGGCAATCGCACGGAGCTTGCAGTGCCTTAAGTAATGTTGTAGTAGCGTCGAGTGATGACGCGGCCCGCCCCCGTGCCCCTGTGTCGGCTGCTGCGGGGCAGGGTGCGCGGGCGGGGGGGCGGAGCGGGTGCTACCGCAGGTGCGGTCGCGCGCAGCTTTAATACTTACAATGGGTGACAAAGTTATACACACTCGCGATCGTGGGCGGTGCACGCCGCCCAGAGATTCCGATACAGGCGAAGGTGGTCGGGGAACAGGCCCGCGCCCGGCCTCGACGACCGAGTAGAGTCGCTAGTTAAAGTACAACAAGAACCAGACACACAATAAACAGAATCATCCGCCAGACAGCTATATCCCGCGTAGCACATTTGGTTTCTAAAACCACAGGCCGTGGATCCGGGTCCACGAGCCCAGTGTCAGATGAGCTGTAAGAGCCGCTGTGGCTTGCAGCCCGATCTACATCAAGAATATTGTCATAATTAAAGTTATACATTCGGCAATAAAAAAATTGTAAATAAGATTGAGTGAGAACGAAAAGTTAGCAATAAAACTGTGCTCGAAACAATAACCGCGCTGTTTATTTCCTCCGCCTTCGCGCAGGCTGCTGCTAAGCATTGCAGAGCTACGGGACCAGTGACCAGTGACCACGGCAGCCTCCGCCCGCACCTTTTTAGTTGAATAATTAGTTATCAGTTGATGAACCCACCACCACACGGACTCTTTTAAATCCTGAAATGTGGTGGTGGTGGGTGGCGCGGTGTGGCGCTGCGCGGGAGCTCCGGGCCGAGGCCGAGCGTGACACTGAGCCAACAGAGATAAAAGTTTGTGACACTACATTTATGGACATGAACTTCCGGTAGGATCCGCAGTTGTTAGTTTTCTAACCGGAAGCGCCGCTTCGGCTAAATGGGACTGATTTACTTATTTGAAACGATTTACCTATTTAATTTTTATATGCAACAGTTCCCAATGTAAAATGAGCAAAATGTTCACCTGATGGTAAGTGATACGCCCGCCCGTAACAATAAGCGCTAGTTATCTTTTCTTTTATTGCACAAACGGTCATTACAAATAACCATATGATAAGAAGCGCTTTTGATAATAAGTAGACAAATAGTTTTTTTTTTATTTACGTGTGTAACAAAATGCTAACGGAAATGCACACCCCGTCGCCAAATTGGTCCGGCGACGGTGGTAGTGTCGGACTCCAACCGACTAAAAAGCTTCACACGGTATTCCACTCTCACCCACGTGTTCGTGGGGTCGCGGGATAAAGTATTGCAGTTCAATCCACGACCCCCCGAACGGCGCCGGAATGACCGGGCCCACCTCGAGGAGGGGTGCGAAGCACCCCTCCTGTTAAAAATCCCTACGTGGCGACGCGTCGGAATACGAGACGCATCACCATATCCACCCCAGGAACCCTCTTCAAGGAGGGCACCGGCCCGACGGCCCTTGTCCGTCGCGGCGCCAGGTTCCTGCCGAGAAGCCATTCGGCGGTCGTGCGCTCGGCCCCGCCTTGCGGCGGTGAGCTGTCATCGCGCTCCGACCGCGTCCTGTCCCCTCGGCGCCCGCTCTCGGATACGTTCGGTCTCCCGCTTCTGCGTCATAACAGAGTCGCAGAATCGAGATACCGCATTCCATGACGCCTCGCCACTGACCATGGTCCGGACCACGGACGGTAGCGAGGTCACTCCCTATCGCCGCTACGAGCGCGGCCCTGTCCCCATCGCGGGCAATCGGCCAAGGTGTGGGACGATGTGTCCACCGGGTGGCCACACTCGTCGCACGCCTCGTCCGTCTCGTGCAGTTCCGCCGGTGCAGATAGCTCCCGAAGCAACCGTGCCCTGTGAGTACCTGCACCAGGCAGAAACTGAGGACTCCGAAGTCCCGGCCCAGCCAGTCACCGATGACCGGCCGGACGGCCTCAACGGTGAGGCGACCGTACGACGGTTCGAGGAGTCACCGCTCCCATCCCCGAAGCACCTCTCGACGCGCCTTTCGGCGCCACCTCTCCACTTCGTCAGGCGACGGAAGCGAGCCCTCCCGCTCGAGGGCCCTCTTCCACCGCCAGTAGAGGCGCGCCAGCGACTCCGCTTCGAGTTCCCACGGCGGTGTCCCGGCGAGGACGCACGCCGCCTCGAAAGAGATGGTAAGGTAACCTCGTACGATCCGTATGGCCATGACGCGCTGCGGCGAGCGCAGCAGCCACGGGTCGACAGGTGATGCGCCCATATGGGCGCACCGTAAAGCGCCATAGAGCGCACCACCCCCGTGTAGAGTCGCCGGCATCCGACGCTCGGCCCGCCCTGATTGGGCAGGAGGCGGCTCAGGGACCCGACCGCTCGAATGAGCTTCGGGCCCAGCTGCCGAAAGTGCTCGTCGAACCTCCATCGGCCGTCGAGGACGAGTCCCAAGAACTTCATCGAAGTACCGACGGCGATGAAAGTCCTACCGACTATCAGCTCCGCTCCCGGCGGAGGCGCATTCCAGGCGCCGTGGAAGCACAAGGCCTCGCACTTGCCCAGAGCAACCTCCAGCCCCAAGCGCCGAATGCGCGAGACGACGTGGGCCACGCCTGCAGTCGCCAACACGCGCGCCTCCCTAAAGGTACGCGCGCGAGCCGTCACCAGGGTGTCGTCGGCGTAACAAGTCACGTCGACTCCACCGAGGTTGGCTCCGCGCAACACCACAGGAGCGGTCCGAGGACCGACCCCTGCGGTACACCGCACGACACACCGTGCCGACACCACTCGTTGCGCGTCGGGTACCTCACAGACCTGTCAGAGAGGTACGCCCCGATCGTACGCCTCAGATAGACCGGGACCCCGAAGTGGACCAGCGCCGCGGTGATCGTGCTCCACGGAAGGGTGTTGAACGCGTTGGCGATGTCAAGTGACACCGCCAACACCACCTCTCCGCGAGCCACCGCCGCGTCCGCCAGGGCTCGCACCCGCGCTATCGCGTCTACGGTGGACCTGCCCCGGCGGAATCCGAACTGGTGTTCGCTAAAATCCGGTCCGACCTCCTCCATGTGTCGAACGAGGCGAGCTGCGATGACGCGCTCGAAGTGCTTGCTCACCTCGTCCAACAACACGATCGGCCGATACGACGACGGTGAGTCAGCCGGTTTCCCCGCTTTCCGAAGCAGGACCAATTTCCCCGCCTTCCATATGCGTGGAAACCGACCCTGCCTCAGCAACACCTTGAACAGCGTCCGCGTCCAGGACTCTAGGGGACCCATAACTAGAGTCCACACGCGGCCGGGTATACCGTCGGGCACAGGAGCGGTGTCCTTGACACGCATCCTTTGAACGGCAGCCGACAGTTCCCTTACGCTGACACCCGGGACGTCCTCCGGGTCGAAGGAGTCTTCCTCCTCCCCCTCCCACCCCAGCGCCGCGGGACAGAGTCGCTGTCGGTGGCGACCCTCGGTCGTCCCGCCGCGGGAACAGTGTGCGAACCGTCCGATCGAGAAGCTCCGGTGAGAGGCTACGAGTCAATGGGGGTCACCAAAGGCGCAGCTTTGCCGCACCCTCTTATACGGCTTCCCGAAAGAGTCGCCGTCCAACGACTCGAGCATCTCACGTTCGGACGCCTTCGGACGAGGCGAACCTCGGAGATCGCCGCCACCAGTACGGCCACGTCGGCCCTGTGCGGCGCGTACAGCCGCTCCTCCTCGGCCGTATCGAGCCTCCGTCGACGTCGGCACCTGTGGTACTTGCGTCGGCTCGCCACGCACGCGCTGCGAAGCCGCAAGAGGTCCGCCGTCCACCAGTACGCACGGCACTTAGGAGGTAGGGAGCGGCGCGCCCGCGGCATGGCCGCGTCACACACGTGCGACACGGCCTGCACGAGCCTCTCCGCTTCCCGCTCCACGTCGACCGCCACCTCCTCCATGGAGAGGCCCGCCGCCTTAGCCCGGCCCTCGCGGACCCAGGCCTCGACTAGGGCCGTCTCCTCGAGCCGGTCTCGGTCGAGGCGCTTCAGCGCCCACCGAGGGCCGTCCCCGATCAAGGGACGACAAGGATCGCCCGGAGTCGCCGCGGTCGCGGACACACTGTAATGTATTATACACGCCCTTGAGCACTTCCCAATCCTCGATACGGCGGGCCACGGCGACCCCGGCGAACGTTACGTCCACTATGGAGCCGCCGTTTTTCCGCACGCACGTGTTCGCCGTCCCCCGATTGAGCACGATCAAACCCGCTCCGATCGCGAACTCCTCGAGCGCCGCACCGCACGCGCTCGTCCGCGGGCATCCCCACGCCACCGACTTGGCGTTGAGGTCTCCGGCGAGGAGAATGCGACCCGACCCTAGCCGGCCGATGAGAGCACCGATCTCGTCTAGAAGCCGCTCGAACTCCGCCAAGCAGCGATTCGGCGAGAAATATGCTCCCACGACCAGCACGTCCCCCACCCGCCCGGCGACGTAACCCCGACCGCGTTCCACCAACTCTAGGTCGGGAGAGCCGTTCGAGGTCACCGTGGCTATGGCCACCGATCCGTCCACGTCTCCCGCCCAGCTCTCCCGCGGTGGGACGTAGTACGGCTCGGTGACCACCGCCACGTTTATCGACCGCTCCGCCATGCTCTGGAACAAAAGGTCCTGAGCTCTGGCGCAGTGATTGATGTTCGCCTGGAGGAAATTCAGGTCCATCGTCACTCGACGGACATTTGAACCTCCTCCCGCACGGCTTTCTCGCTCGCGCCGAGCGCCTGCGGTCGAGTGACTCTCGGGCCCCTACCGCCGCGCCTGCCACCCTTCGTCGCCCCACCACCGACGACGCGCGCCCTGTCGCAGGCACCACCGCCGGATTTATGGTCGGCCTGCTTGCCGGCCGCGCTGCATCGGCTGCAGTGCGGATTGGCGGAGCAGGTGGCCGCCCTGTGGCCGCTCTTTCCGCAGCGATAGCACTCATCGCTGTGGTCCGAGTCGGACTTACACTGCGCCCGCACGTGCCCCTTTTCGAGGCACCGGAAGCAGCGTTGCGGTTTGCTCGCGAGCAGTGTGACCTGCGCAGACACCCAGCCAACCAGGAGTCTGCCGCCGTCCACCACCCGCTGAGCCGCAAGCACAAGACAGCGTAGCCACGCCGTCCCGAGGCCGGAGGCGCTGAACGAGACGCTGCCCTACCCAACCTGGTCGGCCGGATAGCCCCCCGCTCGCGCCACCGCGGCGACTACGTCGGCGCTGGTGTTTGAGTCATCCAGTCCGAACACTTTCAGCTCGGCGCACTTCACTGGCCTCGAGATCCGCGCGACATCCTTGCCGAGAGACTCGCGGAGCCTCTTGGCGAGGGTATCGGCTTTCTCGCCGTTTTCAAGACCGGGCACTTCAAATATTCGTGCTCCGGTCGCCGCCATCTTGCAGCGCATCCCGAGAATGCCGTGACCGTTCAGGTCGATCCGCTCCCGCGCCTGGGCGATCACTTCGGCGTATGTGACGCCCTTCGCGACCGCTTCAGGCGCAAGAGTAACACGACCGCCGCGGACTGTAAATTGCGGCTTTCGCGGCCGGTTCTTCCTGCCGGCTTTGCGCTTCGCGCTCCGACGCTGTTGCTGTTGCTGCTGCTGCCGGGTTTCGGCAGCGACTGCTGTCGCTGCTTCTGCCGCTGCTGCGGCTTCGGCGGCAGCTCGCCCGTCGCGGCTTTCGCGCAACGACGGTCCACCCTCCTCCAATGGAGGTGGGGCGGGCGCGGGCACGAACTTGCCTGCGGACTTAGGGAGCTTTCCCGCAGCCTTCTGCGGCCCCATTCTTCCCTTCCCCAGCCACGGAGGCTTTGGGGGCGGGGTTCGCGGAGGCCGCGGCCGCTCTCGGCGCTGGGCCGGCATTCTTGGCGGTTGATGCCGCCTGCTGCCGGGGCGGTGGCCGGACACGCTTCTCCGGGAGAAGCCTGTCATCCACGATGCCAGGCGGGCCGATACCATCGTCCCCACCTGCACCATTACAGTGCGGCAGATCTCCTCTACCGACGTAGTCGCCGGTACGAGGCGATCGGCACCCGTACGCCGTTTTTTGCCGGCCGAATCGTCCCTCCCCAGGAGACTCATCGCCGGCGTCCGACGAGGAGGGGCGGTCTATCCCGCCGCCCAACTCGTTAATCTTTGCCCTGAGGTTGGCCAACTCCTTGCGGAAATCGGCCGCTTCGGCGCGCAGGCGGGCGTTCTCCGCCTGCAGCTGCCGCGTCTCGTCCGTCGCTGTGCGAGACGCGATGGTGGTCACGGCCACCTTGATGGAGGCCGCGGCGTCACTCAGGTCACGCGCCAGGCCGGACTTGAGGTTCCTCGACTTGCTGGCGATCGTACTGATCAGCTCAGCGTCGTCGAGAACCATCTGCTGCAACGCCCCAACCGTCTGCTCGTCTGGAGCAATCCTCGACTTCAGCGCAGGCGATCGGGAGAGCTTCCGCTCCCGGTTTCGGCGGAACCCAGCCGGCGTCGCGACGAGTTCTTCTTCCGCCTGGAGCCTCAGCTCCTGACGCCGGCGTCGAACGCGGCCTTGGCCTTGCTAAGGCCGACATACTTGCCCGTCGTGGGCGGACGTCCACGTCGCTCCGGCTTGGGGCTGGGGTATAGCTCCCCGGCGCTCTTGCTGTCCTCCTCCGAGGAAGTCGACAAGCCGTCCTTGCTGGGACGCCGTCGTTTGCGGTCCTGCCAAAAGCGGGATCCGCCTGACGCAACCGTAGTAAGGCTGCCGTCTGAAACGGCAGCCTCGTTGTCGCTGATGCGGGAAACAGGGGCCATGTCGACATCGCCCCCGTTTTTGCATGGCTCCCAGGGCAGCCGCTCCAGCATCACCCGCGCTGTGGGCAGCGCGGTCAGCGATAGCGCACGTTGCGCTAGCTTGTCACCACCGTGTGGTTGGCCAGCGCCCATCGCGGGGCGCGGCACTTCCGCCATTGTGCGACTCGCCGAACCATCGGCGCTCATCTGCACACATACACCGTCGTCAAAAGCAGTCTTGCCCACCCCAGAGTACGAAGGGCAGACGAATGTCTTTAGATCTGCTTGTCATTATGTTTGGGTTGCTGATCCACAGCTTCGGGCGCTCGGGACCAAGTTCCCCTTGGCCATTCATCCCATCGGCGCGCCGTACCTTAGGATTGGGGTAATTTGGGAGCGTGTCTTCCTCTCGACTCCGGTCGCAATGACCGCAGTCCCCGCTCCGCTCGGGGTGTGCTATGAGCGGGCTACGGGTGCGCCCGGCGTGGCCGAAGCCAAAAGCCGCCCTAGGGGCGGACTCGCCGCGCGACTCGACTGATTGCGCCTAAGAGAAATTTGAATCCACGAGGGATATCAGTTTTCCTTCAGCAGGCGGTGGGATCGTCACTTCCCGACGCCAGTGGTGTCGGATTATTAGCCGTCAGTTGCCCTATGCCCGAGAGCATAAAGCAGCTGCCGTTGCCCAGGGTACACCAGTCCCAGGAGATGCCCTTACCCCCGGACCGAGGTCCTAAGGGTAACTGCATCCCCCGGGCACACGTGGAGGTTATCCGACCCAGCACCCCAAGTAGACAAATAGTGCCCAACATTATACAACTTGTTGTAACCTTCTCCGCCTTCTCTTATGTATAATAAGTTTTAAATATTTTAAAACTATATTTAGTACTCAGTTAATCATATTTTACGTGACCAGGTTGATGCACACTATTCTTTGTGGTATGATTAATGTTTATGTTTTGGCCATTAATTATTTATATTAATTTGTGATCGTCTCGATTAGGACCTTGTTCTACGCTGTGTTTATAGTAATATTTAGTTCTTTTAGGTTTATATAGAAGGATGAATATTTGTTAAGATAGTCTGATGCCGTTTGTGTGGTTTATTTCTTTATTTACAATCCTTTCACGCTTGTAAAGGTCTTCACATCTTGTTACGGGTTTACAATATTTATTAATTCTTAAGACTCCAACACAAATGTTTAAGTTCGCATCCTTACATTTTTCCGCAATTCGAACCGATATATCTTTTATAACTCATCACTAGAGACTTTCACACTTTTATATTTTCATAATATTACAATCAGTATACTATACAGTACACCATTCCTATACAACCTTTCAATACGTATTGGAGGGCAGTAATAAAATCCAATCAATAGTTCAATCAATTTGCACGAAGTAAATTTTTACATTCGACACGTACGCAATACATGTCCCGAGCCCGCGCGTACGTAGGAGCGCGAGTGTGCGCGTGCGTCTCCACCGCGCGCGCCCGCCCGCACGCCCGGTCGATACACGAACAATTTCCATTTATGTATGTGCTAAGTACAACATCCTAACTAGTGCCACGTTGTATGGGCAGGCGTAACACTTACTATCTGGTGAAGGTCACGCTCGACTAGTGGCTTAACAGGCAGTGGATCCAGGTCTACGAGCTCAGTATCAGATGAGCTGTGGCTTGCAGGGTCTAGAATAGAATAGAATCTAAGTAGTAGCTTAAATGAAACAAAAAACATTTAATTATGTTAAGTGTTAGCCGACGACGCCATTTTGTTTTGTCTCAAATAAAAAATAATTTTATTGATAGCAACGAGCGCCGCGTTCCCACGGTGTGCTCCTGCGGTAATTAATTCAATTGTTACCGCGGTCATTACACGCGCGACTTAGCGCGCGGGCAGCATCTCATCGCGATGTGTAATCGCTGCTCACGTTAACTACCTAACAGTAATGACGTTCTGTAAGACTGCCTGTGCTCCTGTACATATCTGAAGTGAATATTACTACAGAGTAGTTAACATAATGGTTTTTGTAGTGAAATTTTACTCAAGTCACAAACTTGACGTTCAGCCGGCGACAGCATCCGGCACACGGAGAGGTCATCATCCGGATTATGCGGGCCCTTTATATGTTCATGCTGAGCTTGCTTTGAACCCGTAATACTCCGAAACGAGAGCTGTTTGCTTTGTCTACTTTTATATAATATAAAACACATTCGCGTCGCCTTTGAGAAGCAGAATTAAAACAATGCGATGAGGGTCACGCCGTCTTCTAAGCAAATGCACGCGGCGCGCTCGGCTCCGCGCGCGCGTGACGTCACCACGCTGCCACAGTGCAGCCGATCGCAGCGGAAAAACATTATTAATTAAAAATTAAGAAATAAATATCAATTTAAAGATATACTATGACTCATAAACACTACATTAATACTTTCTGTATAGGTCTTTGCAAGTCTAATACCTAGGTCTAAGTACCACTGCAGCTTGTATTTCTAATGATATAAAGGGTGTCTGGCGGCAGATTTATATTTTAAAAACGAATATCTAAGTTATAAACAGTGCGGGGAAGGTGGTGTCATTAGAATCACCGATCGTGCGGATTTCTTAGTCACGATGTCGCAGTGGTGCAGTGGTGCAGTGGTGCAGTGGTGCAGTGGTGCAGTGGTCGGGTGAGCATCGCGCGTTCGCTATTGAAGCATTTTTCAAGAGTAACGATTCTTACGTACTCGCTCCGACAGCCGACAGTTTTGTTCACATTTCAATATTCGACGGATAGGCGATGGGCCGAGTGTGAATTTAATTCGTTCGTGGGTGGAGAGGTTCCGCGCAACTGCTTCGGCTATGAACACACCACGGCCAGGACTTAGTCGATCGTCAAGGACCCCGAAAACATTGAACTGGTTGAACGCAGTTTACGTGAAAATGCACGACTTTCGATACGGAAAAGGGCAGCTTCACTGGGACTTCAAGAGCATGAGTGCATGAAATTTTGAAAAAGATATGAAGTTTCATCCTTTTAAAATTCAAATAATTCAAAATTGAAAAAAATGACTTTGCGTCATGCAAATTTTTTAATGAAACCATGTTGGAGCGTTTTCGCACTGGAATTCCATTTTTGGAGCGACGAGGCTCATTTTCATTTAAACGGACACGTAAACAAGAACAACACACAAAATTGCTGTCACTGGGCTCTAAGAACTCGCAATCCTCGACTGAAGCACCAAAACCATTACATTGCCCAAGGGTAACTGTTTGGTGCGCTTTATCCACGAATGGGATAATCGGACCATTTTTTTTGAAAATGCACGGGGCCAAGCGACGAATGTCAATGGTGAGAATTATCATCAATCAATTATTAAGTCATATGCAATGTTCCATAATACAGAACCCTGTGGATCTCCGCAATTTACCTCTCTCCTATGAAATATGGCATCCCGACCCACATATTGGACGCATCTGTCTTTAAATAGGACCCGACAATGCGCTGTAAGTAGGGAGGTATGCGATGGTACGCCAGAGCTTCCCATATTACTCCCCATGGTAGTGAGTTAAAGGCGTTCACTACATCAAGGCTAATTGCCAATGTCACACCGCCTTGATCCACTGTTCGTGGCGACTGTTCCCGAATGCGGAGGATCGCATCCATGGTTGAGCGCGCTCTTCGGAAACCAAACTGGCCATCCGACAGATCGGGGCCTTCTCGGTGGAGATGCAGATTGATGCGATCGGCAGCTATTCTTTCGAACAATTTACCGGCCTCATCCAACAGGCATATGGGTCGGAATGCAGAAGTGTCCGCGGTCCTACCATCTTTCTTTAACAGCACCATCCGTGCTTCCTTCCAGCCCTGAGGGAATAGGCCAGCACTGAAGCAGCAGGTAAACAGGTTCCTCAGTCTCAGATGAGCTGTGGCCTGCAGGGTCTAGGAATAGACAGAATCTAAGTAGTAGCTTAAATGAAACACAAAACATTTAATTATGTTAAGTGTTAGCCGACGACGCCATTTTGTTTTGTCTCAAATAAAAATGAATTTTATTGATAGCAACGAGCGCCGCGTTCCCACGGTGTGCTCCTGCGGTAATTAATTCAATTGTTACCGCGGTCATTACACGCGCGACTTAGCGCGCGGGCAGCATCTCATCGCGATGTGTAATCGCTGCTCACGTTAACTACCTAACAGTAATGACGTTCAGTAAGCCTGCCTGTGCTCCTGTACATATCTGAAGTGAATATTACTACAGAGTAGTTAACATAATGGTTTTTGTAGTGAAATTTTACTCAAGTCACAAACTTGACGTTCAGCCGGCGACAGCATCCGGCACACGGAGAGGTCATCATCCGGATTATGCAGGCCCTTGATATGTTCATGCTGAGCTTGCTTTGAACCCGTAATACTCCGAAACGAGAGCTGTTTGCTTTGTCTACTTTTATATAATATAAAACACATTCGCGTCGCCTTTGAGAAGCAGAATTAAAACAATGCGATGAGGGTCACGCCGTCTTCTAAGCAAATGCACGCGCGCGTGACGTCACCACGCTGCCACAGTGCAGCCGATCGCAGCGGAAAAACATTATTAATTAAAAATTAAGAAATAAATATCAATTTAAAGATATACTATGACTCATAAACACTACATTAATACTTTCTGTATAGGTCTTTGCAAATCTAATACCTAGGTCTAAGTACCACTGCAGCTTGTATTTCTAATGATATAAAGGGTGTCTGGCGGCAGATTTATATTTTAAAAAACGAATATCTAAGTTATAAACACTGCGGGGGAAGGTGGTGTCATTAGAATCACCGATCGTGCGAATTTCTTAGTCACGATGTCGCAGTGGTGCAGTGGTGCAGTGGTGCAGTGGTGCAGTGGTGCAGTGGTGCAGTGGTGCAGTGGTGCGGTGGTGCAGTGGTGCAGTGGTGCAGTGGTGCAGTGGTGCAGTGGTGCAGTGGTCGAGTGAGCATCGCGCGTTCGCTATTGAAGCATTTTTTCAAGAGTAACGATTCTTACGTACTCGCTCCGACAGCCGACAGTTTTGTTCACATTTCAATATTCGACGGATAGGCGATGGGCCGAGTGTGAATTGAATTCGTTCGTGGGTGGAGAGGTTCCGCGCAACTGCTTCGCTATGAACACACCACGGCCAGGACCTAGTCGATCGTCAAGGACCCCGAAAACATTGAACTGGTTGAACGCAGTTTACGTGAAAATGCACGACTTTCGATACGGAAAAGGGCAGCTTCACTGGGACTTCAAGAGCATGCGTGCATGAAATTTTGAAAAGATATGAAGTTTCATCCTTTAAAATTCAACTAATTCAAGAATTGAAAAAATGACTTTGCGTCACGCAAATTTTTTGTGAAACCATGTTGGAGCGTTTTCGCACTGTGAATTCCATTTTTTGGAGCGACGAGGCTCATTTTCATTTAAACGGACACGTAAACAAGAACAACACACAAAATTGCTGTTACTGGGCTCTAAGAACTCGCAATCCTCGACTGAAGCACCAAAAACCATTACATTGCCCAAGGGTAACTGTTTGGTGCGTTTTATCCACGAATTGGATAATCGGACCATTTTTTTTTGAAAATGCACGGGGCCAAGCGACGAATGTCAATGGTGAGAATTATCGGCTCATGATTTCGAATTTCTTTTTGCCGAACCTGCGAGCTCATTCATCATTCTCATCACACACGTGGTTTCAACAGGATGCGGTACAGGTGCGACCGCACACACGGCCAGAGCTTCGATGGATTTGTTGCGAGAAAATCTCCCTCAAAAACTGATTAGTCGCTTTGGGGACATCCCGTGGCCACCGAGGTCACCCGACCTAACTCCAATGGATTTTTTTTTGTGGGGCTACCTCATAGAGAGAGTTTACGCCAACAATCCACGAACTGTTGTGGACTTAAAAGAAAATATTCGGCGAGAAATCAGCGCAATTGAATCAAGTTTACTGCAGCGTGTGGCACGGAATACGAGGCTCCGTTTCGAACAGTGTGTGTGTGTGTGCAACAGGATGGAAGACATTTGGATGACATTATCTTTAAAAAATGAAATCCGCATTTGTACTCTATTTTTTAATATTTTTAGTAAAATTATATGTCAAACGTATTATTTTTTATTTAAATTTGAAAACATATATCTGCCGCCAGACACCCTGTATATAGTGTGCGAACACTGTTATTTTTCTGTTTGATGGTTTTATTTATTCATTTAAACGACGAAATACGATAAACCCCGCCCATATCAATTTAGCGCTAGTTAGGATGGTATACGTGTGTATACCCTTTTGCGCTCGTCGCCTGAGTCCTTCAAACCGGAGCACAACAACGTTTTCACACTATTATTTGGCGGTACAAATAGACGTTGCGGTGGTAATTTTTTTTTTTTTCTCGCGGGTGAGATCTTCTTAAAAGATACCTTGTTTCTGGGGAAGACAAGTTTAGGTAGAGCTTCTACCCACTAAAACCCCCTCGGTGGTTTCCCTCAGTGCATTAGGAGGAGCTCCGGGATCTCCTACGGAACGCATCGGGTCCCCCCTGCACTCTCGATTAAACATTTCACGGAAGGGCAAAGCCCTCCTAGACCCCACGCTTTGCTACGGCAAATACAAGACCACAATGTATTTGCCGTCCTCCTAAGGCTCGCTAATTAAGCTCTGAGGGCCCCCACCCTCAAAGCCTACGAAACCGAGGACCCTTTTAGTCGCCTTGTACGACAGGCAGAGAATACCTTAGTCCTATTCTTAATGGCCCGGCACTACAGGGCTGACGGGTTGGGGCGTCCGTTGCCATCGTCCCGACGTCCTCGTCTATGGACGGAGTCGGCCCTCTCCCGACTTCGCTCGGCGGACTTCTTCTGCGTAATAACGGTTTCACAGAAGAAAACCAACGCTATCCACCCATTTTTCTTTGCCAGTGCAGTTGATATCGCTACTGGCAAAGAAAGGTCATGCCCGATTTTGTGGATGAGAATTTTCCGTTCAGGCTACCACGTAGGGCATTCTGCGAGCGTATGCTGAGCAGAATCCAGCTCTCCACCACAATGGTGACATTGCGTGGTTGGTTCACGTCCAATCCTATTCAGGTACTCACCAAAACACCCGTGTCCTGTGAGTACCTGAGTCAGCCTGAAGGTGACTGCGTCACTCCGCCCGATCTGGGCCAGGCTTCGAGGTTCGGCAGAAAAGCGCTTACTATACGCTGCCGTGAGTTCCGCGGCTCAGCCAGCCTCTCTGTCCACACCTCCAAAGCGCGGCGGCGCTCATGCCTGTGCACTTCCACCACATCCAGGGGTTCGGCTTCTTCTCGATGAGAACGTAGACGCGTATAAATCCGCGCGTCCCGTTCCGCCAGAATGTCCAGAGCTGGGAACCGGGCCAGGATAGTGGCCGGCTCAAATGATATCGTCCGATATCCCCGTGCGATACGAATGGCTATCTTCCGCTGCAGACTGTTGACTTTAGCCCGGCAACGTCGGCTGCCCGTCAACCGGAGCGCCATAGAAAGCCATTGATCGCACAACACCCGAATAGAGGCGGCGGACTCCTTCCCCGGGACCTCCAAGATTAGGCAGTAGTCTATGCAGAGCACCTACTACCTTCTCAACCCTAGGGATCAGGCGGTTGAAGTGTTCCTCGAACCTCCATCGACTGTCTAGAGTGAGACCGAGATATTTCATTACCGATCCCACCTCAACAGGCACGTCACCTACGCGAACCGAAAAGCTGGGAGGCTCCTTTGTTTTAGGGAGCTTGTGAAACCATATCCGGAGACCCAGCTCTTGGATTTTGTCCACAACGCAAGCCACTCCAATTTCGGCAAGTCGGATGATTTCCTCAAAACTGTCTCCATTGGCCAATACTAATGTGTCATCCGCATAACATACAACACATACTCCAGCGGGGAGATCGACTCTAAGGACGGCGTCATATGCAATGTTCCATAATACAGAACCCTGTGGATCTCCGCAATTTACCTCTCTCCTATGAAATATGGCATCCCGACCCACATATTGGACGCATCTGTCTTTTAAATAGGACCCGACAATGCGCTGTAAGTAGGGAGGTATGCGATGGTACGCCAGAGTTTCCCATATTACTCCCCATGGTAGTGAGTTAAAGGCGTTCACTACATCAAGGCTAATTGCCAATGTCACACCGCCTTGATCCACTGTTCGTGGCGACTGTTCCCGAATGCGGAGGATCGCATCCATGGTTGAGCGCGCTCTTCGGAAACCAAACTGGCCATCCGACAGATCGGGGCCTTCTCGGTGGAGATGCAGATTGATGCGATCGGCAACTATTCTTTCGAACAATTTACCGGCCTCATCCAACAGGCATATGGGTCGGAATGCAGAAGGAGTGTCCGCGATCCTACCATCTTTCTTTAACAGCACCATCCGTGCTTCCTTCCAGCCCTGAGGGAATAGGCCAACACTGAAGCAGCAGGTAAACAGGTTCCTCAGTCTATCTCCTAGTCTGGCGGCTGTTCTAGTACCCATGCGCGTCCGGGAATTCCGTCAGGACCTGGTGCAGTATTCCGGGCTTTGAGACGCTTAATGGCTCGTCCTAACTCTTCGTTGGTCACACCCCATTCGTCGGACCAGACGAGCTGATTCGGCGACTCCGTAGAAGGCGATACTGGGCATTGTTGACTCCTTGGGAAGAGAGTGTCCATCACTGTTTCCATAAATAAAGGATCCAAGGTCTCTGTTAGTGGAGGAATTCAAGGTCTGAGTTTACCCAATACCACCTTGTATGGGCGTCCCCACGTGTCCCTCTCCAGTTCCTCGAGCAGTTCGTTCCAAGCCCGAGATCGAGCTGATTTAATAGTTAGTTGGAGCGATTTAGTAGCGTCTCTGTACATCCTGTAGGCACGAGTCGTTTCGTCCACTGTGGCTCGTCGTCTCCTTCGGGTTCATGTGTACTGACGTCGAGCGCGCAAGCAAACCTCGCGCAGTTGCGCTATAGCTGGCGACCACCAGTAAACCGCCTTCGACTTAATAAGCTTTGTTCGGGGCATTGAGACATCACAAATGTATGTCATCGATTCCCGAAACCAAGTCGCTCCACTTACAGGATCGGACAACATACCTTCGGCTATGCTTTCTGGCCAGGCCATGACGATGGCTGCTGCTTCGAGCATATCTGCATCGAGTCTTTTCGGGGACCACCGCCGCGGTAGGCTGCTGCTATGGTTGGGAGCAGCATGTTGTGAGGAGCCAAGCGTAAATTACTCAAAATATAGCGGTGATCAGAAAGTGTGACCGCTTCCTCCGCTACTCTCCAACCTGTCACCATGCGCAAAGCAGAAGAGGTTGCCCATGATAGATCAACGATCGACTCTCCCTGCCATCGCACACAGGTGCTGACGGATCCATGGTTTAGGAGCCGAAGGTCAAGCCCAGCCGCCCACACTTGCAAAGTCTCCCCCCTAGTGCTGTTCCGAGAGGATCCCCACACTTTGGAGTGTGCATTGAAATCACCTAGAACAAGAACCGGACGTGGCTGACATCTGCGAATGCATTTGGCTACATAGTCCAAGTACACCTCGTAGGCGGCGCGTGTGCAGTTGGGAGAGACATAGCAGCCCACAACTGTAAGAAGCCCCCATTCGACAGCAACAAAACCTTGCCCGCTAAAAATTGAAGAACAGGGTCGGTCCCCCGTATTCCCATTCCAATAGATAGCGACCTTGCCATCTTCGCTACCAAACCAGCGAGGATGGTCTGTTACACGGTAAGGTTCGGCCGTTACGGTCAAAGCTACCGACCACTCCGCGAGGTGTTGCAGTAGCAGGTTCTGCGCCCCGCGGCAGTGATTCAGGTTAGCTTGGAGTATCTTTATCCTTCGATCGAAGGTGATACTTCCATATGCTCCTCTGCACTTAGGGTGGCTCAGGAGCAGGAGCCTGCTTTCTCCCTGTTCCTGTTCTCCGCTTAGGTGCACATGCCTTAGCCCCCAGTCGGTGATTAGCTGGGTGTCCGAGATCCACGCACAGTGGACATTTTAGCACTCCAGTAGTACATTGACTAGCCCTATGGCCTGGCTCACTGCAAGCGTAGCACTGCGTGCTACGATCCTTTTCATTGGGGCATCTATTACGAACGTGCCCCAATTCCAGACACCGGTAACACTGCAAGGGTTGTTTCGCTGGAACCTCAACCCTTGCTAATGTCCACCCTACGCGGACACGTTTTGCTATCGCCAGCTTTCTTACTGCGCTTATAGGACAACGTGCCCAGGCAGATCCTATTCGCAGAGGATATCGGCGAATCTCGCCCACTTTAACATCAGCGAGTGAACAGCCTCCCGCTTCCGCAACTGCCTCTGCGACTTCCGCTGTAGTGACGGACTCGTCCAAATCCATCACTATTATTTCGCCCCTTTTGGAGGGTCGCGCTATGTATACATCGGTATCGGCCAGCGCTTCTTTTATTTTTCCCGCCAGCATATCAGCTTTCGATGCACAGTCAGCCACCTCCAATATTAGTGCCCCCGTTACTGCTCTCCTTGATCGAACGGTGTCAATACCGCAGTCTGCCAACTTAACCTTCTGTTTTACCGCGGTTATGACCGCGGCGTACGAAAGTTCTCCATTCGCTGGTACGATGACTATAATGGCCGCTGGAGGACGTCTACCCGGTTTTACCTTTTCGGTAGGTTTTGGAGTCACCTTTACAGCCTTCCTGACTGCTGGAAGAACCTGTTTTGCCGTCAGTCTCCTAGCTTTGCGGCTCACTACAGCCGACCAGGTATCCGCTGCTAACCTGAGCTCCGCGGCAGTTGGCTCAGAAGCCAGAACAGGTGCACGCGGTATCAAAGATTGATCAGCGTCAGCCGCTACTGGCTCCCGACCATTTGGGAGTCTCGGATTGTTCGACAACGTTTGCCTAAGAGCTCTGTCAGGAAAAATTCTGGTCTCAAAGGCAGCAAGCTCTTCATCTATAAGACAACCTACTTGCAGCATGAGGCCTTCCTCTCCTCTCCTGGTAAGGCCTTCCTTACCTAATGTACGCAGAGCATACGCAGGCTTTGCCTTCCCAGACTCCGTCGAGCCAATCGTCTGCTTCCGGAGTAGCTTCATTTCTTCAGTGAGCTTATCCAACTTGGTTGCAAGATCGTTTACGAGTGATCGAAGCTCTCCATTCTCCTTTTCAAGTCTTACAACTTTATGAATGCTTGCTGCTCTTCGTTTAAGTTCTCCTGCCGACGCTTTTAGGTTGCGAACTCCCAATCTCAAGTGACGGACGTAATCGCCTTTGAGATTACGGTAACGCTCTGCAACATTCCCTATTTCTTGAATGTGTTGATCAATGAGCTCCTCCAGTTGGATATCCGCATAAGACTGCATTTCCAGGGCCAAGTTATCAACCTCTGGGAGATTAGTATTCGTCCCAGTTTTAGTTGACGGTGCAGCACCTTTACTCTCTTCGCTTGCAGAGGCAGTAACCGCTTGGTACTTAGCAGCGACCTCCATGCATTGGGCTTTAGATCTTCTCTTCCGTGCATTGCTTGAGACCTCGGAAGCTACCGAAGTTAACCACATATGTGAGCCGTCTGACTCGCATGCATCGCTGTCCCCTGCCATATTTTTTTGTCGGTCTAAGCGTATAGCGCGTCATCGCCGCCCACTTGGCCGACCCTTTTGTTGCCCCGGAACATTTCCCCCTTTCCTAATTTTGTCCCCTGGTGGTAGAGGAACCGCCCACGGTTCCGATACATCACCAACTTGGGTTAAGTTTTCTTCCCCACGTGTTATGCAATCGTCCAGGCAAGGTCCGGAGTTTGACTTTCCCTCAGCTTCTCCATTTTTGGTATTTAATTGGTTCATTTCTGTTCCCACGAAACTGGCATGAAATATTCATTTGCTCGGGCAGAGCATTCTTACCCGAACAAGCCTACATACACCCAGGGGTCGGCAGGTACTTGGGGTGGATAGCAGTAGCGGTTGACAGCCCCTCAACCATGCATCACCTCGCGCTGCTTCCGTCGCTTGTGATTAGGGTATTTTTTTATAGAGGTTTTCTCTTCTTGGCTCGGCCAGTTAAGGCAAGACGTTCCCGATAGGAGCCGCGAGACGTGACCACGATACTCCAACCGGGGTTACGGGTTCCTCGCGCGTATCCGCGATGTAGCCGACGGTGGCAACAAAACAAAATTAAATCACCCGCGCCGAGTCAGAGTCAATGATCACCGCGCCCGTCCTTGCCTCTCCAATATGCCTTCTGCTGATCAGAGGGACACCCGGAGAGACGCCTTATCGGCAGATTATTCGCTACCAGTCCGCAACCATGAAGGCCGCGGACTGGCCCCAGGGTGCACCACGAGGAGGGTATCTGCCATAGCACCCCGTGCGGTGGTACCTAGCAGGAACTTATCTTTAGTAAAATGTTTCAATGCGAACAGTATATGTGGTGCAGTGTACAGCAGTGTCACTATCGCGCCGCTGCAGCGGGCGGGCGACGTGCTCATTGTGTGCAGACCCGTTCGTCTTGATACTTTCTGAAGTAAAATACAACATTTAGTTCAAAGCAATGTTGCAGCGTTAACCGAACGTTAAGTAAAAGTTTAATAACTTGACATCATCTATGCCACGGTCGCCCTCAAATATGTTTGTAAGCCTCATATAGCTGGCTTCGGGGGCTTCCCTGTCGCGCGGTGGGAGGAAGTAAGAGTGAAGGAGGGTACGGCGCGGCGCGGCGCTGCTTTGCAGCCGCTTGGGCAGCGCGCGCGGCGCAGGGCGGGCCGCCCACCGGCTGCTGTCACCGGAACAGTCGTTTCACCAGCTGCTGCCAGTGCGACGCGGCCATACGCATGCGCACATCGGCGGCGAAGTGACTGTGTGTGTGTGAGAGGAGACACTTCACCGACGGGGACAGTTACTGATCTCTACGATTCTCTACGACAGTTAGCGCGCTGCTAGGACATCAACTTCCTCATGGTTTCATCCACACCATATGAACGGGTCTACATCCAGGTCAGCACGTCAGGATGCAGCGGACGCAGCAATTATTTGATTACATTAATGCCACTTAACTCCTCGAGGAGCAGCCTAATTGAATCCTCTCACTAATTACTAGCCGGCAGGCACGGGAACGGAGCGGAGCGGGAGCGAGAGCGGATCTGAACTATATTTGTAAGCCGATTAAAGCTTTGCGTTACTATGGTGACCCTGATTTCATTATAGTTTTTTTATGGAATGATCATGCTGATCACCAACCTTCACTAATTGAGGAGGCACTTTAAGACGAAGAAGAAATGGAATAATATTTTTCTGTTAGTCTCTTGGACTACGTTTCCACCAGAATCAGTCCACGCGGGTCCACAATTCACAAGGTAAAAACGGTAACCCCAATTTTTTGTTTTATCTCCAACAAAAAGTCTTTTGTCATAAAACATTATCAGCCGATAGGGATCCACTGTTGGACATAGGCCTCCGCCAAATATACCCACAACGGGTAGACATCCACATTGGGGGGATTTTTTTTTATTTATTTATTGACGTGTGTAACAAAATGCTAACGGAACGCACACCTCGGGACCAATAGTGGTCCGGTGTCGGGGTAGTGTCGGGCTCCAACCGACTAAAAAGCTTCACGCGGTATTCCTGCCTCAGCCACATACTCGAGGGTCGCGGTATAACATGTTTCAGTTCCTCCGCGATCCCCGATCGGCGCTCGATTGAACGGGTCCACCTCGTGGAGGGGTGTGATGTGAAACACCCTTGCCGACAAAATTCCTAAGTGGCGACGCGTCGGAGTACGAGACGAATCACCTTATGCACCCCAGGAACCCTCTCCAAGGGGGCGCCGGCCAGACTGTTGCGTGAGGTCACTCCCTATCGCCGCTACGAGCGCGGCCCTATCACCCCCCTCTCCCCCACCGCGGACAATCGGCCAAGGTGTGGGACGATGTGTCTACCGGGTGGCCATACTCGCCGCACGCCTCGTCCGTCCTACCTCTACTTTTCCGCTGGTGCAGATATCTCCCGAAGCAACCGTGCCCCGAGAGTATCTGCACCAAGCGGAAACTGAGGACTCCCAAGTTCCGGTCCAGCCAGTCGCCAATGACCGGCCGGACGGCCTCAACGGTGAGGTGACTATGCGACGGTTCAAGGAGTCGCCGCTCCCATTGCCGAAGCACCTCCCTTCGCGCCGTTCGGCGCCACCTCTCCATCTCCTCCGGTGGCAGCAGTTTGCCCTCCCGCTCGAGGGCTCTCTTCTGCCGTCAGTAGAGGCGCCGCAGCAACTACGCTTCGAGTTCCCACGGCGGTGTTCCGGCGAGGACGCACGCCGCCTCGAAGGAGATGGTACGGTAACCACATACGACGCGTATGGCCATGACGCGCTGCGGCTAGCGCGGCAGTGTCACGCTACGGGTCGACAGGTGTTGCGCCCATATGGGCGCACCGTATAACGCCATAGAGCGCACCACTCCCGTGTAGAGTCGCCGACAGCTGACACATAGGGGGATTTGTCATATAAACCCTGGGTCACACCTGGTATTCTTAGATGTATGAAAGATCGGGACAAGCTGCATCAAATCCAAAAGCTGACCCAGAGAACGAATTAAAGCATCAAATTTATTCTTTATAATATACAGAAATTATTCCCAAACATTGCTTCGAAATTTAAAACTGCAATACTATAGAAAGGAAATTATTGATAATAAAACAGCTCAACTTCTGAGAGCTGGTGGAAAGCCGATCCTCGAAGTCCTGCAGAAGTTGTTCAATTCCGTCATACTAGAAGGCCGATCGCCTCGGGCATGGCACGGAGGTGTGGTGGTGCTTTTCTTCAAGAAGGGAGATAAAACCCAATTGAAGAATTATAGACCCATCTCACTTTTGAGTCATGTCTACAAGTTGTTTTCCAGAGTCATCACGAATCGTCTCACAATCAGGCTCGACGACTTCTAACCTCCCGAACAAGCTGGATTCCGTAAAGGCTACAGCACCATAGACCACATTCATACGCTGCGGCAGGTTATACAGAAGTCCCATGAGTATAACCAGCCCCTATGCTTAGCGTTTGTGAACTATGAGAAAGCCTTCGATTCGATTGAGATATGGGCCGTGTTGCAGGCCCTCCAACGGTGCCAAATAGACCACTGGTACGTCGATCTACTAAGGTGCTTGTACGAGAACGCCACCATGTCAGTCCGCCTCGAAGACCAGAGCTCGAAACCGATCCGATTGCAGCGTGGAGTAAGACAGGGAGACATCATATCTCCGAAACTTTTCACCGCTACATTGGAAGATGTCTTCCAGCTTCTGGATTGGGGAGGATATGGCATCAATATCAACGGCGAGTACATCACGCACCTTAAATTTGCCGACGATATCGTGGTTTTGGCTGAGACCATGGAGGACCTCAACACAATGCTCGATGATCTTTGTAGAGTTTCACAACGAGTGGGTCTTAAAATGAATATGGACAAGACCAAAATCATGGCAAATGTCCATATTGTACCCACTCCAGTAACAGTTGGAAGCTCTACACTTGAAGTTGTAGACAGATATGTCTACCTCGGATATACTATCCAACTAGGTAGGTCCAACTTCAAGAAAGAGATCTCTCGTCGAATCCAACTCGGATGGGTAGCATTCGGGAAGCTAAGAAATATCTTCTCGTCAATATACCGCAGTATCTCAAGACAAAAGTCTTTGTCTAGTGTGTGTTGCCAGTGATGACATACGGAGCAGAGACGTGGCCGCTTACTGTGGGTCTTGTCCGCAAGCTTAAGATTGCTGAGAGGGCGATGGAGCGAGCTATGCTCGGAGTTTCCCTGCGAGATCGAATCAGAAATGAGGAGATCCGCAGGAGAACCAAGGTCACCGACATAGCTCGAAGGATCGCCGTCGCAAAGTGGCAATGGGCAGGGCACATAGCTCGCAGAACCGACGGCCGTTGGGGCAGAAAGGTTCTCGAGTGGCGGCCACGTACCGGAAGACGTAGCGTGGGCAGACCCCCACAAGGTGGACCGACGACCTGGTCAAGGTCGCTGGCAACCATTGGATGCGGGTGGCCCAGGACCGGTCTGAGTGGAAATCTTTGGGGGAGGCCTTTGTCCAGCAGTGGACGTCTTCCGTCTGATTGGATTGGATTGGAGGAATTAATTGTCAAAGGTTATAAATGTGCCAAATCAAACCCTAACACTTTCATTATGAGCCCCACAAACGAGACTGATTTAAGGCAAGTAATTCTTAGCCTCAAAATTGATAGCTCTCCAGGTATGGACCGTATCACAGTTTCTCTGTTTAGAAACACCCTTTCCAGCATTCTTTCTCCCCTTTTACACATTATTAAGCTAAGCATAACAACTGGAGTTTTTCCGGAAATATGGAAGACGGCATCAATTACCCCAATATATAAAAATAGTCTCGATAACAACCCAGAAAGTTATAGACCGATTGCTTTGCTTTGCGTGATATGAAAGATTCTAGAAAAAGTCGTAAATTTGCAACTGGTTCGATTTTTGGAAAAATACCACATCATATCAAATCAGCAGCTTGGTTTTCGCCATGGGAGGTCAACCGAAGATGCAGTCTCGTTACTGGGAAAACGGGTTGCAGAATACATAAAGGTGAGCACTGCTTGGGTGTCTTTCTTGACCTGTCTAGAGCCTTTGACACTGTCTCAACCGGCATACCCTTAAAAAAAAACTAGAGGCCGCGGGCATAAGAAGTATTGCACTCCAGTGGTTTGAAACTTATCTAACGCACAGAAAACAGTGTATAAAAATAAGTAATTACACCAGCGCCGAGATAGAGGTAAATTACGGGATTCCACAGGGGAGTATACTTGGACCTACGCTATTTAACTTATATGTAAACGACATAGTAGATCAAAAGCTCCCTAACGCAGATATAGTAGCCTACGCTGATGATACTGCTATTGTTTTCCATGACTCAACATGGGACCAATTATTCATCACTGCAGAACAAGGTATGTATAAAGTAGCCAGGGCATTAAATAACAACATCCTGACATTAAACGTCCAAAAAACAGCCTATTTAGCTTTCTCTAAATCAATCCGATCAGCTCCGCCAGTCGTTGCCACTCTTCAAATACATAACTGCTCATCTGTTGACATCCCCTATCATGACTGCAGCTGTAGTGAAATTGCGCGAGTAAAACAAATAAAATATCTCGACGTGATATTAGATGAAAACCTAACGTTTAGCAGCCATGTCTTAAATTTATCTTCTCGAGTCCGTAGTCTTATTTACACAATTAGGAGGATACGAGACACTGCGCCTCTGGACACCATGCGAATTGTTGATTGAAACGGAAACTGAATCAAAACCGTAGAGTAAGAGGAGAATGAGTTAGTGAGTCGCGAGAAACCGCCGGATGCAGGCAGCGTAGAACCGATCAGTGCGGAGATCTCTCGTGAAAGCCCACGTCCAGCAATGGACATCTATCGGCTGCTGAATTTCGTTCATCATCAGCTGGCGTCCCACTGCTGCGACTAATACACATATAGATTTAATGTTTTGCTCACGTAAATATCTCCAACATTCCGAAACGCTGCCAGTGTGCCCGCACCGCGGAACTTTCGCCCGACCTAAACCATGTCTTACTGCTTCAACAATAAGGAGCATCGGCGGCGGGCGCCCAGCGCGTGCGCAGCGTGGGCAGCGTGGGCACCCGCCGGGCCAAGGTTCAATGTCCGTGATTATGAGCAGTTACGATATTTGAACGTATCATGCGGAGCTGATTCATGTCGCCCGGCCACCTCAGCTGCTCGCGGGTGACCGCTGTGCTCCTATCCTATATCCTGTATCCTCGACCCCAACACTAAACACTAGGGCTCGCACGCCCGATCCCTGCAAGCACTGGAGCGACGGAGCACTTGCGAGTTCATTTCACTACCTAATTGAGGATAAGTGTCCCTCTCGAGAGATCCTTCGCACTTAAACTGCTAATTGTAGATTATAATCGGGAAGGTTACAGTGCAGCTGCCAACGACAGTTGCGGTCACTTATAATTGAGTGATGACCCCGAAGGAGGGGTTCAGCGAGTGCTACGTGATTGTGCTCGCAGCGTGAAGGGACTGTGACCACTTGATCCAGTTTCTTCTTTGGATTGTGGCTCTCCTCGAAAAGTAGACTCAACTGTTTAATGATTACATGTTTTGTCGGTTCATTATTAATTTATCAATAATTCTGTTTTTTTTTTTATGATGGGAACTAATTAATAACAGTAATAATTACAGCAGTTGTGTATTACTAACTCACATAATTAACTTCAGTCATCAAAAGTCTGAAGATGATACCTGCATCTCACTACTCCGTCATGGCAGTGGCTCCGACGCACTGGAAACTACTCTGTTATTTGCAGCATCATTTAGCCACCAGGGTAGGTCCAGCAGTAGTGCTTAGTGCTGCACTGCATCCTGCAGGTCAGGTGCCTACGCAATAATTATACAAACTGTGGTGCCTGCTGCGGCGTGCGCAGCAGCTACGATCTATACAAGTAACGTACACAGGGTAGTTTCTCTGTTTGTGACGTCACTGTACATGAGTACATGCAGTTAGATAGATAGACTGTAGCACAGACTTAGATGGAAGCTGACAGAAGATGTTAAACGTATTCTTGTTATGCAGAAAACAAGTGGGGTTGTAACAGGGGTTAAGTTTGTATGGGGGCAACAATAATTCGTGAAGCTGCGGTATCAATACTCGTGTATCCTGGGAGTGCTGCAGAACATTCCAGTGATTTTGTTTCAGAGAATGTATGCAGGTGCCGAGCGGTGACACTGCACTTGCAGCGGAGCTGGCACTGCAGCGCGCCAGGGTCACCGCGGCGTTCGTATCTTGCTGTAGGCCATACGCCGAACAGATAACAAACGTTCACCCACTGCAGGTGAAACACTAATTTTTACGTGTCGACCGCAATACGGTCACCATACAGATAATTAATTGCATTATTTTATGTCTTCGATCCCTGAAGCCCCTGGCTCCCGAACTGGGAATTTAACCTGTGTCTCAGCAAACAGTTCCTCGTCCCAGTTTCATCGTAACGTAAACGCAATCTCTTAACAATATACAAAAGTTCTGTCCGTTTGTTTGTATGTTGTATGGTTCAGTGGTTTTTGATGTCGTCGGTTGTATATACATACAGATAGAGATGCACTCGCTAAACAAATGGTGGTGGTCAGCTGCGGACAGGTCCACCTTATATCACATTCACGTGTATAAAACGAACGGAATTTACTGGTGGTAGGTCTTTGCCACCGGACACTATCTAGGCAGGTACCACAGCAGCACCTATTGCAGTCAACAATTAGTATTATGCAAATATAACTGTTCCGGTTTGAAAGGCGCTGTAATTAGTAACTACTGCAGTAACAGGACTCAACATCTTTCGTATTAAGCAACGAGCGCAATATGATGCAGTGTATAATACTCTAAGTAGCGCCACGTTGTTATGGGGGTCCCGCTCCTCTCGTCCCTTAATTGTATAATAAATAACAAGGTGATAGTAATACCGGCTGCATGTCCCATGGAGCTAAGCTACAGCGTGCACTTGTGCTGGCGAGGACACGAGCAGCAGCAACACGACACCAGCGGGATTGGTACTTGTTCTAAATTTGTGAAAAAATAATGAATTTCTAACGAAGAAACTGGTGCCCGTGAAGATTCCAGGTTAATAAAAATAAACCTAATCTTACTACTGCTTTAAAAAAGAACGTTAATGTGTCCTTCATTCCAAACTCTTCCACCGAACAATCCTCGACGATTAGTGGCGATATAGATGAATTATTTAAACGGACAGAACTTTTGTATATTGTTAAGAGATTGCGTTTACGTTACGATGAAACTGGGACGAGGAACTGTTTGCTGAGACACAGGTTAAATTCCCAGTTCGGGAGCCAGGGGCTTCAGGGATCGAAGACATAAAATAATGCAATTAATTATCTGTATGGTGACCGTATTGCGGTCGACACGTAAAAATTAGTGTTTCACCTGCAGTGGGTGAACGTTTGTTATCTGTTCGGCGTATGGCCTACAGCAAGATACGAACGCCGCGGTGACCCTGGCGCGCTGCAGTGCCAGCTCCGCTGCAAGTGCAGTGTCACCGCTCGGCACCTGCATACATTCTCTGAAACAAAATCACTGGAATGTTCTGCAACACTCCCCAGGATACACGAGTATTGATACCGCAGCTTCACGAATTATTGTTGCCCCCATACAAACTTAACCCCTGTTACAACCCCACTTGTTTTCTGCATAACAAGAATACGTTTAACATCTTCTGTCAGCTTCCATCTAAGTCTGTGCTACAGTCTATCGCTCTATTCTACATCTATGCGCCTATCGAACCAGAACACAGTAACGTTCGCACACTAATATCTGTCCGCTGCAACAGACGCTGCGGCGGTAACTACTCAGATTGTTTCCGACAACAGAGACCTAGTACACGTGCCTGTCTGTCTAGGACATGACAGCTGCTGTGACTATTAACACAGCGACAGTGTAGCGCTGGTTGGACCTAATAGAGATCTAGTGAACTGGTATTAGACCCTGACACGACGACACACAGAGAGCAATGCCCAGGTGTCCGCTGCAGGCGCTGCAGGGTGTTACTGTGCGCTGTGCACTAGAGGCGCCGGCGGACGAGTGGTAAATTCCAACATCACAAAGCGTTTGCAAACACAAAAGCAAACAGTGATGCGTGATGCAGAGTGTTGGTGTGTCCGCCACCGACACTCGTGCTCAGAGTACCGTACACGAGGACCTGCTAAAGGACCCCGAGCGGCGTGACGCACCAGCACCGCGGCGGTGAGTCAGCCGCGCGGTGCCTTCGGCGTTTAGCTGTAGAGTTGTTAAATGGCAATTAGCTGCGCAGGTACTACCTAGACCGCATCATTAAGCACTAAGTCGCAGGTGTCACGATGAACTAGTTAACTGCGCGCCGCGCCGCCTGTAACAGCGCCGGAACTATGATACACTCGGAGGGGTGTTACTGGGTACAATCCTTCACATAATTCCATCGTCCCCCACCACGCGGGGTAGCCACCCTTAGTGTAGCGATCCAATATATATTTAGCCTGAATGTAGTAATGCAGTCATCAGCACAGAGGTACACTCACACACAAAATAGGTAACGAATGGCCAAGGTAACTACTTCCGTGCTAAGTAGGTGCAGCTAACGAGAAGGCACAATGCTAAGTAAGGCTGTTAAGTTACATCAGTCTTATAACATTGAAGTTAATATAATACTTATTGAGAATACTCGTCGCGAATATATATATATATATATATATATATATATATAGTAACGGGCAGCAGGTCGGAGCACACCTTCGTTGTTTTCACCCCAATTCGAGTATCGCGGAGCACTGCGCACCGGATCATTGGCGCGCGACCCCCGGTTGCACTGCTTCTGTTGGTTACAGCAGAATCAACACGACGTTCACCTGATGGTAAGGTTTGAGGTATGTACTTTCAGCCGCATACCGACGTCCAGCAGCAGTACTGCATCCGGCATTAGCGCCGCTATCTGCATATCACGGCTCAGTAGTAACAGTTGCCTCGCAGTGACCGCGGCTCCTCTTTTATTTCCCTACTAAGCGCCGAAACCTAGGGCTCATCTGACACCTGACATATACCATAAGTCCATCATAGAGTAATGGCGACTTGTATTAAGCTTGCGACCAACACCTGAAGTCATGACCACGTCCACTCTGTGAAGAGTGATACCGACGAAGAAGAAGACACCAAAGTGATAGGATCTCCCGTAACAACGTGACGTTAGTTAGGACGGTATACGTGGCGCGGTATTGCGCCCGTCGCCTGATATATAAGTTGTTAAGACTCATTACCACAGTAACTTCACTAGCTACAGCGCCTTTACAACCGGAACTGGGTAACGTTTACACAATGTCGTGTGTCGGCTGCAGCAGGCGTTGCGGTGTCAGCTACCTGCGCAGCAACACAGCTACAGAGACCTGCCCCCAGTTAATTGTTAATATTCTTGATTACCTATTGCGCTGCGATTTATAATTTAAGCTTATCATTACCTTAGTATTAGGAGAAAGTATTTTTTTTCTTTTTTTTTAATTTATTTATGGCACAAACAGTCATTACAAACAGACAAGTTTTTTTTTACAGTCATTCTCCTGCGTATGGGGGGCAGGGCCTTTATTACTTATTCTACTTAGTTCTTAATATCTATACATTTCTTTCCTACTTACTCTCCTTTCATAACTTTCTTTCGCTCTAGACTTATCTTTCATGCCTTATAGTCTCCTCCTCTTTTCGTACATTCTCCATTCCATTTCCTTCTTTCATACCTCTCGCTGAGAGAAGACCGCTGTCGCTACACCTGAAAACATCCATTTATTTCCGGAAACGACCTGAAAATAATCATTCCACTTTTCTCTTTTCTCCCTTCTCCTTCTCTTCCTTCCATTTTACATTTATTTATTTCTCTTATTTATTTAACAACTTATTTTTCAAACAGTACTCACAATGCTTTCATTTACATTTTTGTTCTTTTTTAGTGTTGTATTTATTATCCGTTTTGCATATTTCAGGAACGCTGGGCAACTTTCGTCCTCACTCATTAGAGAGGCAATATTCACCATTTCCAACCTTTTCCTGTCTCTATTTCATAACTTACCCTGTCTACCCCGAATAACGGACAGGAAGTCAGTACATGCACCACGGTCTGGTCCACCGTCGGGTCACAGAGGCACGCGGGACTCTCCTTGAGCTTAAACCTGTGAAGGTACTCGGAGAATCCCCTGTGCTCAGTGAACATCTGAACTAAGACTGTGTCGAGCTCGAGCTGGCTAAGCACGCGATATGCCGACCTGACGTTTGGGAAAAGTATCCTTGTTGTTGAAGCCGTCGTACCTTGCACGCACCTCCTGTTCCATTCGTTAAGTGTCCTCAGCCTTAGCTGACGCTTGACGAAGGAAACGGGACAATCCTCGTATTCTGGTCTTCTTTAACCGTTCAGGGCCGCTTTCTTGACCAGTTGGTCCGCCCTTTCGTTACCCTCCATCCCCATATGCGCCTTCACCCAAAATAATCTAACATCCGTCCCTCTCTCACGCGCTTTCTTAATATTCTCTTTTATTGCGATCGCCAGGGGATGGAGGGTGTCAGGTTTCGCGACTGTTTACAGGGAGGACCTCGAGTTGCTGAGTACGGCGCACGAATGCGCCGACCCGCTGGCCGCGTACTCTGTCGGTTTTACCAAAGCCAGCAGCTCTGCCTGGTATACGGAGCAATAGTTACCCAACTTGAATTTTTTGGCCGTTACCTCTGCGGCGCTCCGCAAGACGTAGAACGTCGCACCCACCTTGTCATCGATGCGGCTGCCATCAATGTAGATTGCCGAATCGACAGCCGAGATGGCAAGTTGGACTTCCTCCACACTCTCCCCCAGGCAGAAGGACTCTACACCAGACGGGTGTGGAAGTCTCAAGAGGCTGACTGGAACCTCGAGCTCTCGGTCTCCCAGTACTTCCCGGGTGTGGCTGCGCTTTATCTCTAATAAAGTGGCCGCTTCTTGGACCCGAAGGTCCAGAGGAAGCAGCCCGGCAAGTACTAGGGCAGAATGAAACGATGCGGTTCGGTAAGTTCGCGCAATTTTCTGCGCGAAGCCACGCTGAACCGCATCGAGCTGCCTTCGGACCAGCAGCTTCTTAGCCGCCGGCGCCCATGCACTCGCAGCATACTAAATTATCGGCTCCAACACCGCCAGATACATCGTTCTGATCACCTTCGAGTTCAAACCCCATGATACTTTCGCGGCTCTACACAATTGACGATAAAGCCCTTGGGTTTTATTGCTCACGTTCTTCACGTGCGTGTTGAACGTGAGCCTGTCGTCAATTGTCAGGCCGAGTATCCGAACTTCACGTCTTCAACAAAGGGGCTCTCCGCGCATATTCAATATTGGGTTGTCATACTTAAGTTTATTGGTCAGCAGCATCACATTCGTTTTGTGTGTTTTCCTTGTTAAAATTCAAGTTTTCGGATTTAATAAGATTGATCTCGTCGTGCAAGTATTGAATATTTTCACTGTGCTTATTTAAAATAGCTTCAAATGAGGAAATTAGATGTTGCTGAAACACAGAATCACGCAGTTCCTGTCGGAAACTATGAAGAGTTGTTATTAGTTCATCTTTGAACTCAGTTGGGACACACATATCGGAATCTTGAGTTTTCTTCTTACTAAGCGTGACACGTTTATCCGATGTATCGCAGTGCTCGATCGAAGAATTAGGATAAGATCCCACTTTCTTTTGAGGTGAACTACCTTGGCAACTCATAATGTTCGAGTTTATCTATTTTTTAAAATACACGAAAAAAAAATAGGTACACAACACATAGTTTGTAATATTATTAATGCGAGCGAGACGAAAAATAACACCTGTCTTTTTTACCCGAGGGGGTGAAGGGGCCGTGAATATAACAAAGTCTGTAATTAGTACGTATTACTGGTGCGCACTACATTTGCAATAGACGACCTTGCTTCTCCGATTCACAAAGATTAAGTTTCTATAACCGGCGAATTTTAATATTTAAAAAACACTAACGCAGGTCCGACCAAGGGCACGGTCTGAGTATGACTTATATATTACACACGCGCACAGACACACAAACATTGACAAGTTATATACCGCAGTATATAGATATACGTGTCTTTATCCTTCTTCAAGCCAAGACACAGGACACGACTTTTGCTTATGCTTGTGGTTATCCAGCGCATCCTGATCCTTACGACATCTATTTTCAGTATTGTAAATTGCATCTCTCCACCAGCAGATGCATTACTTTTTGCTTTGTGCTCAGCAAATATACTTTACATCAGCAGTCGTTATATATATAGGTATTTGTCAACTATCTGATAGTTTTGCGAAGAAATTAATAAATATAACCGCGTTATTAACTAAATAAAGTAAACTATAAATAACATCCATTAATCAGTTGCGATCACCTTTTGTTGGTTTCCGGAGTCCGCCCGCCATATGAACGCAGCGAGTGCTGACCTGACCTTCGACCGGCGAACTTGCGTGTCGGTGCTGCGAAATGTTCGCGACGTATTTGTCGCTCGCTCTGGTAGCCTGTTGTTGTTTACTGTACTGGTACGCGACGAGGACCTACAGTTACTGGGCGAGGAGAGGAGTCCCGGGTCCGATGCCAGTCCCTCTGTTCGGCAACCTGCAGGCTTACGCCCTTCGCATGAAAGACGTCGCCGTGGTTCTCAAGGAGATCTACGATCGGTTTCCAGACGAGGGAGCGGTCGGAATGTACCGAATGACCACATCTTGCCTGCTGTTGAGGGATCCGACGTCATAAAGTACGTTCTCGTCAAAAACTTCGACTTCTTCTCGGAGCGCGGAATTTCCTTTAGTAAGAATGGCATAGGTGTTAATCTGTTCTTTGCCGAAATGTCGAAGTGGCGGGTTCTCAGGAAACATGTTGCTTCACTTTTCACCTCCACCAAACTCAAGAATCTCGTGTACCTGGTGGAGCGGTGTGGGCAGTCGCGGGCGCGCCGCGACCTCGACATGCACTCACTCATGCAGAGGTACACCATCGAAACGATCTGGACCTCCGCGTTCGAGCTGGATCTAAATATGTTAAGCGAAAATATACATTTCTTGAAAAAGATTGACGAATTTATTTTTTCGCCGAGATTTATTGATGAGTTGAACGTGATGCATCCGGAACGTTTGAGGAGATTAAAAGTGGCGACGTTTCCCGTTGAAATAGTAGAATTTTTCCTGAAGTTTTTCAATTTGTGGTTGCGAAAAGAAAGGGTGTGCCGTCCGAGAGGAACGATTTCTTGGATTTAATTTTGGAAATGAGGCAGCAGAGTGTCATCCACGAAAGAGAAAAGCCGGCAGCGTCACGCGAGGAGCCGTCAAGCTCGCGGACGACACCTGCGCAGCGCAAGTTTTGGCATTTTACGTGGGCGGGTACGAGACCAGCGCGAGCACCATGTCCTCTATGTTGTATGAATTAGCAAAAAATAGACAAATCTAGTATAAACTGATAACCAAAGTGGACGAAGTCCTCGACAAACACATGGAGAAAGTGATCGCCGAGACCTTGCGTCTGTACCCCGTCGTGGCCCTGCTGCAGAGGAAGGCGACGAATCTACCAGATCCCGAGTGATGGTATCACTGTCAAAAAAGGTCAGATGGTCTACATACCGAGCCTAGCCATCCATCACGACGAGAAGCTTTATTCGATCCGGAGAAATTTTATCCTGAAAATTCAAGCCGCCGCCATTCCTCTAACTATCTGCTTTTTGGTATTGGACCCCGGAACTACACCGGTGAATTTTAAATTAATTATCGATGAACATTTTCTAATGAAGCTCATCAGAGAAGACGATCCTGACGTAAATCCCAGTCGGAATGGAACTGGTACAGAAGTCATATCTCGCTTACGAATTTGCGAACAAGAATGTTCTTCCGTTACTATGCACCGGCACCTTATCGGCAGCGAGCGGCGCGGCGCCACCTCGCCTGACCAGCATGAGTTGGATGAGCCCGCCCGTTGCTGGCTCATCCAACTCATACATACATACATACACACATACCCTTCATAAGATATTTTATGTAAAGAAGCGGCGCGAGCACCGGGACCTTGGCGCGGTAAGCGGTAAGTGGACCCGAACGAAGTGGGTTTTATATATAATGGATATCATTTCCAGGATACCACTTCGGTGCATTGCAGGTGCGGTGCGGGTCTGCATGGCTAAGTTCTTCTGCAAGTTTCGCGTGGAGCCCACGGCGAGGATCCCGACCACTCCGACCTTCACACCCTCTCGCCTCACTCTGCGAACGGACAAGGCATCCATTTAAACATATACGCTAGAACGAATTAATCCTCCCTTTCTATTTCCACCCACGCCTTCTGGAGAGGGCGGTTTGCGGGTGTCGGGATTAAAAACGTTTCGCGGAGCTCTCGTAGTTTATTTACATGCGAACTATCGGCGTTCAGAATATTAATTATTAATGTTTTTCTTCTTCATCAACATTGTCCAGCAGTGAAGATCTATCGGCTGATGACGATGATAATGATAAATACACCCAGGAATAGTTTACAACAATATATTTAATATCATTATGATCCAAATTAGGTTCAGTTGGTCAGGACCGCCGACCCCATGGCCATGATATATATAATATTAGGGGGACCGGAAAGTAATGTCGTTTTCTTACGCTAAATACAAACACATACATTTTTAACGAGTCTTTATTTTTAATCAATGATGTATTCCCCATCATTGTCAATAACCTTTTGCCATCTAGTGAGTAAATTTTCAATCCCTGATCGATAAAAATTAATTGGTTTTCGGCAAAATATCTAGAGATGGCATTTTGGATATCATCCAAATTTGCAAATGTTTTGCCACTTAAAAGTGTTGCAGCGCTCGGAATAAGTGGAAATCCGATGGTGCAACATCGGGCGAATATGGTGGATGAGGCAGCACCTCCCACCCCAATTCATTAATTTTTCTAGAGTTCGCCTTGCGCAGTGCGGTCTTGCATTGTCATGTTGGAGAATGACGCCTTTTCGGTTGACAATCGCTGGCCACTTTTCAATTAAAGATTGATTGACTCGCTGCAATTGTTCGCTGTAGAGGTCTGCAGTAACAGTTTCTCCAGGTTTCAGTAATTCAAAATGAACAATGCCGCGAATACTCCACCAAACACACAAAAGCGCTTTTTGGGGTGTAAACCTGGCTTAGCAGTACTCCGAGGGATTTCATTTGGAGAGAGCCACTGCCTTTTGCGTTTTGGGTTATCATACAGGACCCATTTCTCATCTCCTGTGATCAAGCGATCAAAAACGCTTCTGTGTTGTGTCGTTGAAGCAATAAGTTGCATGTGATTGATCGGTTAGCCTTATTCTGTTCGGACAGATTATGCGGGACCCAAACACCTGCTCTGCTTACTTTTCCAATCTGCTTCAAATGTTCTTGGATGGTCGACCAAGGTTTGTTGAGACTGTTTGACAATTCCTCGATCGTCTGACACGGATTTGCTTCCACTTCCGCCCTTAACACGTCGTTGTCTAACGCTGATAGTCTTCCTGATCGATACGAGTCGGAAAGATCAAAATTACCCGATTTGAACTTGGAAAACCACCTTTGGCATTTACGAATGTCCAGTGCATTTGGATAAACATCGCAAATGTTTTTGGTAGCAACTGTTGCGTTATTTCCCTTGCGAAACTCAAAGAGCATGCAATGCCGGATGTGTACCTCTTCTGGTATTTGGCTGGCCATTTTACCCAAAATTACAAAAAAAAATTGTAATTCAATTGTCTATAAGTAAAGAAATCACTATAACCTCACAATGTCTTTGGTACGCCTCTGAACAAAACAATGAGCTGACAAATGACAATCAAGTATTGGCATGCGCAGAAACGACATTACTTTCCGGTCCCCCTATTATATATTTAATTAAGCAGGACTTTCACCTGATGGTTATATGTTATAAGTTATATGTTCGCCCAAAACAACGTGGCGCTAGTTAGGATCCCCGAGACAAGATTTTGCGTCTTGTCACTCCAATAATTACAATTAGAATAAAATTTCAGTACACTATCACGAAAATTAATATGTAGTGATACGAAAGTGGCATTTTGAAGAAGTAATTGTAACGTGAACGGTGCGAGGAGCCGCGCGGTGGCCCGCCGAATGCATCCTGGGCAGTCAGTGTCGTCTCTCCTTCACCATCAGACGTCACACATACAACTCACATACATCCCTTCGTTGTGGATGGTCCACGCTGCAGGCAACCCGTTGGCGTCAATGTTGCCGTTCGGATACCAGTTCTCAGTATTGAAGAGAATCGTGAATAAACTTCTTCTGGACTAGTGCGCTGTACCACCAAACACTACATCGCCGCTTACCATCAGGTGAGACCGTAGCCAAGCGCTAGAGTTTAATACGGAAATAATAATTAATTGATATTGATTTAGGCAAAATAATATCAGACAAAATTAAGAGATGAACGAATGTAAAATAATTTAATTCTAGAAAATAGTCCTAGATGTCGCTGCACGGCCGGATGCAGGTCGGGCGGCAACTGGCGCTGGTGACCATTTGACCAATCATGACTTGTTTACTAAAAACACGCATTATATAAACATGATTAACTTCACTGCTGGTATCGCTGCACGCCGGCGGTGCCTCGTTATCAGGTCGCGAATTGTAAACAATTGCATTATCAGCTTAGCCCGGAGGTCACCGCGGTCGTTCAGGTTTTCGATTTAAATTTGGTTTATGTCCAGTAAAGACATAATATAATGTAGATAATGATGATGATGAAACACTTAATTCCAAGATCTGATCGTCCGCTAGAAAATTTCGAACTGGCACCAAATTTTGTGCTACTCGTAACATTACCCTATAACATGCGCCGAACTGCGATTGCATTGCACGTTGTTCACTCGCTAATGCACTCAATCATCAGCCGATAGAGGTCCGGACATAAGCCTCTCCAAAACATTACCACAGCGATTGGTGCTACGCCGCCTGCAGCTAGCGGATTTCCGCGAAATTTCAATCAGCAGGCGTTTCGGTACCGCCGGGCACCAGGGGTAACTAACGAAGTTACTGGGGTAATGAGACTCAACATCTAATGGCTCATAGTGACGAGTACGATGCGGCGCAGTGTATATCATACTAACTGACGGCACGTTAGGAGCATACGTATCACATGCATCAGGTGAACCACTCACTCCTCTCGTTGAATGAAAAAAAAATAATTAACATAAAACTATATTTTATGAAATAATGTCTCAAACCTTTAGACTATTGTGCACTTTTTAAAACTGAGTTGGTTTTTGCACTGAAACTATGCAAACGACAAGTTGCAAGTTATCGCCGATAAAAATAGCAATCGTATCGTAGATAAGTTGTTATCACATCCGGCTACCGTCCGAGGACAGTAACGCGCGCGCCGTCCGCACCCGGCGACGCTGCAGCTGGAAAATGTTTCTTATGCTGTATGAGTGTATATTCCTAGGTATCTTTATCATCATCATCGTTAACTAGTAGCTCTCTGGCCTAATGGTTAGAGTGTGCGGCTTTCATTCCAAAGGTCGCGGGTTCGAACCTCGGCATGTACCGATGACTTAATATTTAAGTTATGTACATTTTGTGAACTTTAGTTACAGCAGCGAGATACAAACGGTGAAGGAAAACATCGTGAGGAAACCCGCACACTGACATCATCTATGTGTGTGTGTGTGTGTGGTGGCCCCAATAAAGTAGCAACAGGCTCGCCCCCTGTTACATGGGACCTATTCTGACCACATCTGGCGAAATGCGGGTGTTTATTCATCTTTGCCTACCCCTACTGGGAAAAAGGAGTGATAATATAAAAAAAAAATCATCGTTAATATCCTGTGCCCTCCATCGCGTTCGGTATTGAGCTTCACCCTTTATCTCATTCCACGTCTTCCCGATTCTCTTCCCCTGGTCTGCTACTGCGCGGCGCTTCTCTTTCGCTCTTCTTGCAGAATTCAATCAAGTGCTTGTTAGGGAACATAGTTGGAATCTTTCGTAGAGTATGGTTAATTCACTTCCATTTACGACGCTTGGTTTGTAAATCGGCAGAACAGGAGTTCATTAGTCGACGACGACCTAAAGCTGGTGCAAGATGATCTTGATGACCTTCTAAGTAACAAAATCATACCATTTGAAATTCGACCGAAATATTTAAACCTTAACCGTTTTTACCGATTTTACCATTTCGGTTTGACTTGTTCGGGTCCCAGGTGCTATGCCTGCTGTTGAGATCGCCAGCGAGGATAACAGCCGGGCCTAGGTCGAGAAGGGTTCTTATGTCTGTTTCCCGCAATTCTTTTGTCGGGGACAGATAGACAGTGAGGGAGATTTTACACGCCGAGACTTCTATTTTGGCGAGGGTTGGACTAACAAGCGGTATGCAGTGAAGGACCGCTTAAAGTAAATGAGTGTGCCGCCTCCTGGGGCGGTCAGCCTGTCGTGGCGGATGATATGGTAGTTTGCGATTTTCGGGTCGCGGTAGAACGGTTTGAGAAACGTTTCCTGAATGAGCATGACGTCGACGTCATGGTTCCTGAGAAACAGGCTTATTTCCTCCTTTTGAGAGCGGATGCTGTCCGCGTAGAAGTACGCGACAGTCAGAGAGCGGGGTTTGATTCTTCCTAAGACCCTGTGTATCTCCATAACGTTTGAATGAGATGGAACACCAAAGGTCACGGACAGAGTACAGGGCGGTGGCTAGACGGAGGGTTCTTCGAGTGCGGCGAGAGTGTCGGCGTGCTCGATGCAGGCCCTCAACCTATCATGCGAGCTTTTCGCGGCTCGTAGTTTTTCTCCTAAGAGGAGAATGTCTCGTATGCTCACCTTTTGGATGTAGGCGAGAATATTTTCGAGCTCCGTAGTCGGAGGTGTTTGGCTGGGAGTAGCCTGTGGTTTCGGCGGCCCCGACGAAGTGGCGGCTTTGGGAGCCTCGGCGGCTTTCGGCTTGGGGTGAGGTTACACAGGCGGGTGATTCCAAAAATCTTTTTACCCTCCGAAGAGAGTTCAAGACTCGTTAGAATGAGGGGGAGTGCGGCCTTTGTTCGCACGCTAGTCATGCGACGGGCTTCCAGCACTGGAAGTATTGTTTTTTGAGGTCGTCGACGACCTCGGAGATGTCGATCTCCGTTAGGATTCCGCGTATGACAACGCGGAGGTGCTTCTCCTCGGGGAGAGCGAAGGTGTGGAAGCCGAGTCCGGCGTTCCGCAGGTGCCTGGTGGCAGCCTGGAAGTCGCCAACCGTTGCTAGGTTGATGCGGATACCCTGCGCGGTGTTCTGCGCTTTAGGGCATGCAATTTTGTGGTCCGCGAACCACCTGGAAACATCGTTCCATTTAGTCTTGTCCTGGAGGACAATCGGGGGAAGTGGCTTCGGGCCGCGTTTTTCGGGCGGGGCCGAAGTGCTGGGGGGTGCACGAGAGGCGCAGCCTTTTTTGCCGGCGTGCGGGTCGGCGAGGAGCGGTCCGAGTTTGACTCGGAGGGCCGCTTAGAAGCGCGTTTGCGCTTTTTGACGTAGAGGGTGAAGCCCTCTTCGTCGGTGGTCTTGGAGAGTGGACGGTCCACCTCCATGTCGCTGCCGCTAGCGGTGCCCTCCGAGTCGGATTCGGAGGAGGCGGGCAGCTCGGGCTTGGAAGGCCCCGCCATGGGGGCCGTCGCCTTGTTAGGCGCTCGAGTCGCGGGGGTCGGGTTCGGAGAGGCCGGGCTGTCCGTGTTAAAGTTCACGGAACGCGTGGGAAGGGTAGAGGCCGAGTTGGTGAATTGTTCTCAAACCTCAGGGAACTGTTTGCGTGCAAAGCACGCAAATTGGGTGTCTAAGGCTTCCATTTACACGGACGCCATTTTGTGAGCAGCCGCCTCGCCTTGCGGCGGGGGGTTGTGTGCCTATTCGAGCAGGGGGCCTAGCCGTCGCCTAGTGCGACAGAATCTATGTAATAACCTCGCCTCTGAGGCGATTAAAAAAAGCTACTTACAGTGCCGGAACCAGGCTCCGGCAGAGTTTTCGCGTTCTGGTACACTATAGATCACTGCACTTCACTGCACTGCACTGGCGCACGCGAGCGCAAATGGAGGCCGCCTGAGCGGCGTTGTGGCGCGCACGAGTACGGGCGAGTCGAACTGAGCGGGCGTAATGCTATCGCGCACTGGAAGCGGACGCATGGGACGTCCGATCGGTATGGCGGGCAGAACCCGAAAACGGTCGGTCTGTTGGTTAGACTACAACGGATATAACACAGTGTACATGTGGAGCAAAGTATTAGTTCTTGACTTCAAGAACATGGTTTCCACCGCTCCAATCTAGTTTACCATTTATTTATGTTCCCCAAACGCTTTGCTGGTTGTAAGATACTCGTAGAACTAGAGTTGACATTTGTCAGAAGTATTCCCGGACGGTGGTAACGCGCCGCCCACCGGGACCCTTACCGTTATTAATGTCCCCGCAACTCGTTTGGAGAAGGAATTTTGTGAAATCCATTCTTAGCTGATCTCTAAACTGCAGAAGCAATGTCTCTACCAAATATTGAGTCTTACGTCGTTACGTCTGATAGTTTCGAGATTTCGTGATGAGTCATTGGATTTCTGGGTATTTCTTTTGTGAAACTACCCTGACAACTTATCAGCGCTGCCGTAGTAATATAAATAAAAAAAATTACTTAATCAATTAAACAGACTAACAGGAAGGATATTATTGGATGTTATTGAACTGTTCGATGTTATACTTACATATGTGTCGCGGCGGATTGCGCAGGAGCAGCCGGATTTTAGAATCAATGTATGGAAATAAAAACTTTTATTTATTTGTTATCAAGTTATTTTTCTCTCGGGATTATATTTAAATATTTGCCTCCCTTGGATGCCAGGATGAACCTCCGGGGCCCGAACATCATCTTGGGCATGGTCCTCGACGAAGGCTCCACGCGGAACTTCGAAAAGAACTTCACCATGCACACGCGCGACTGAAGTTTGGCAAAGCGCAAACCTGCAAAAGGATTTTCTGTTTATAAAGTAATAGATCTTATAAATAATGTACCGCCGCAAACAGCTTTAAATGTAGCAAATCTATATAAAGAAAGTATTCACCAGGAACGTGTTGTAGTAACCACTCGCCGCTAGCGCCGCTGCCAGGTACCATTCTCACCACCCGCCCGCTTTACGTGAAGATCAAGAGTTATCATAAAAAATCACTCGCGATGGTGACTACTGAAAGGACTTTTTAAGACTATCTAATCCGTAAATTCGAATCGTTGCCAAAAACAAAATTTTCAAATCCATTTCTATTACGTATGGAGTTTTAACCATCGTGCGGCTACACGTTGTCCACTACGACATCACCGTGTGACCGCGGTAACAGCCGCGCGAACAGACTTACCGATGCAGTTCCTCGGTCCGTTCCCGAAAGGCAAATACGCACATGAATGCATATTTTTTAAATTTCCGGTAGAGAATCTTTCTGGATCAAATTTATCAGGGTTAGGATAAAGCTTCGGGTCGCGTTGAATGGCATGAGCTGAAATGATTACCAGCTGCCCCTTCTTCACAACAATATCAGTGTCCGGTATCTGGTAATCCTGTTGCGCCTGCCGCTGAATGGGGTCCACTATGGGATACAGGCGCAGTGTTTCGTCAAACACTTTCTCCATGTAAGTAAATTCGTTGAGTGCATCAAACAACAGTTTTCCTTCGTACTTTTTCAGAACTTCATCCACTTCCGCTATGAGTTTATCCTGGACGTCCGGGTTTTTTGCCATCTCGTACAACATAAATGACATTGTGTTCGCGCTGGTTTCATACCCAGCGGCGTAGAACACGAAAGTCTGCGCAGCGATGATATCATTTGTCAGTTCCAAGGTCTTTTCTTTCGCGTTTTCATCTCTCTTGGGCCCGCGAATAACACCCTGTTGCCTCAGTTCCAGAATTAAATCCATGAAATCGTTTCTGTTTGTTGACAAACCACTTCTTTGCTTGACAACAGTTGAAACCAGTTGCTCAAAAAAGTCTGGTATTTCTTGTGGGAAAGGCTCTACTTTTAATTTTTTTAAAACGCCCGGATACATCATGTCCAGCTCATCAATGAACGTCGGCGAAAAAATTATACTGTCAATTTTTTTAAGAACAGGCATTTTGTCAGACATGGTGTCGATGTCCAAACCGAAAGCGCACGTGGCGATTGTCGCGGTCGTGTACTTCTGCATGAGCGAGTGCACCTCGTGCTCGCACTGCGTCAGACACAATTGCTGGATGTGGTTAACGAACGAGTCCCCGCACTGATCCATTAAATAAATCATGTTCTTGAGTTTTCCGGAAGTGAAAACTGGGCTGAAACGATTCCTCAGAACCCGCCACTTATCTGTGGGGGCATGGAACAAATTGTTGCCTATGCCTTTGTCACTGAACGATACCCCGCGGTCCGAGAAATAGTCAAAGTCTTTAATGAGAACACACTTTATGATGTCGAGATCTCTCAGCAGCAGGCACGGTGTGGTCATCCGATACATTCCGATCACTCTCTCGTCGGGGAATTGGTCGTAGATCTCCTTATGTACCACGGCGAAATTCTTCCTGCGGAGGGCGGAGTCCCACAGGTTGCCAAACAGCGGGACAGGCTTCGGACCCTTGACGTTTCTTTTCGACCAGTAGTCGTAGGTCCTGGTTGCATACCAGTACAGCAGGTAGCACAACGCCGCGGAGGCAATCAACGAACACGTCAACAACATTTGCGACGATTGCAAGTAAACAGTCAAACTCACTTTGCCTGAACTTATCGTAACCTTCGATTAAATATCGCGCAGCGTCGTTGTGTGATACGCCTGATAAGTGCACTTCTTTATAACATTCACTCAAAATTCCAGTTTCGTCTGTGTTTGTGACTAAATATTTTGATCACGTCTCTGCTTTGGTCTGTTTGTGTTTTAACGATTTTGTTAGAAGTCTAAACGCATCTATGACCGGAGCTCTGCTAGTTTTTTGCAAACGTCTTGTAACCTTCCCCCCCTTCTCTTATGTATAATAAGTTTAAATATTTTAATACTATATTTAGTACTCAGATAATCATATTTTACGTGACCAGGACGATGCACACTATTCTTTGTGGTATGATTATTGTTTATATTTTGGCCATTAATTATTTATATTAATTTGTGATCGTCTCGATTAGGACCTTGTTCTACGTTGTGTTTATAGTAATATTTAGTTCTTTTAGGTTTATATAGAAGGATGAATAGTTGTTAAGATAGTCTGATGCCCTTTGTGTGGTTAATTTCCTTATTTACAATCCCTTCACGCTTGTAAAGGTCTTCACATCTTGTTACGGGTTTACAATATTTATTAATTCTTAAGACCCCGACACAAGTGTATAAGTTCACATCCTCACATAAAAAAAAAAATGTGGGGATGGCATACGGCTCCAGCAAACAGACCCCGCCGTATGCGGTGAGCGCCAACCAAATACTGCGCCCCCCCAAAACAGGGAGAGTTTAATTGGCCTCGGACCGCAGTCCACAGCAAGGTTTACTGGCGAACCAGTAGAAGAGCATTCGGCTCATTGTTAGTGCGTAAGCACAAACTGTGATCAAATTGCGCATGGCAATGTGAGTAGGCATCTCACAAGATACAACCGTAACCAGATATACAGTGTATGGTCAGCGCACATTCCAGGACACATAATAGATATAAAGGGTACTCTGACCGAAAGATTAGTCCTTTGTACGAGCCACCACCTTCACTAGTCAGGTGCACTTGCAGACACATTGTAAAGTGTTGGAATTGACTTCACCACCAACTACGTAGTCAGCACGGATCGCAATCCGCGGAGTGCATTCGAGAGCTCATTGCTCACCTCATAAAATAGCAAAGCGATTACATCGCAGCCTTGAGAGATTGTACTCCCACCAGCTATCACCGTTCATGAAGTAAATGCATAACTCCACCAACTACTGTAGTGGATACAGCCAATAAATATCATTTTTATTATGAGCCATCAGGCATAGAGTCTTTGTCGTTGAGTAAAATGTTGTTTTGATTAAGTTTGTCTCGCCCACCGACAACACGCCACATATTTTAAATAATGGGGAGCTATTGAGGCCTTTATTTGCAATTTCCATAAAATAGGGAGGGCAGACAGTCTGCAGCCTCGTCATCAAGGGACCCGACTTGGAAAAATCTAATAAGATAAAGTGTCAAACCATAACGCAAGGCGCAACCTTCAAAAGTGACATTTAATCTAGAAGTCGTCGAAGACGTCGTGTCACCGAACTGCGACATGCAATCAACTAACATCGGCGCACATCATCATGAAAGGCGCACAAGACATCACAGCAGACATCAATATCTTGCAAAAGTCCTCAGTCTACCAGATCTGTAAGACGCATCAGTTCAGTAACGGTGCAAACGTCCCGCTACGACAAGACGCAATATCAATGTTTGATAAGCATCGAGGCAGGAGCTCGCGTCCGCTTCCGCTACCTCATAATGCATCGACACAGTTCGAGTTGACTTTGGAATAAACAAATATAATATTAAACATGACGTATCATAGAGCCGAAGCTCTAAGACATGGTTCTGAGAATTTCGATAGCACCGAAGTGCTATCTAACTCTCTTCCCGAACCAGAGTATTATCAAGTAGTTACTCAAATAACCACCAACCACACCCGGCTGGTATCTCAACTCCTCCACCAACATGTTGTTATATGTTAACTTTGTCATGCACCACTTTACACGGTTTCTAATCCATACTCTTTATAAATTTCATTTGAACTATTTAATACTTGATATATTTGTTTAGAATCATTAATTTTATTTTTATAAATTAATGTATCTCGTTACAGTCTCAAGGGCGTTTGGGACTAAAGTTTTTTTAGTTATCTTCATATCCGGCTTAAGTTGTGTTCATCGCGGTATTTACACAGAACCGGGGTTAGGTTGGTCATCCCTCGGCGGCGCGTGGAGAGCGGGGTTCCACAGGGGTCGGTCTTGGGCCCCTTGCTGTGGAACCTCGCGTACGACTGGCTGCTGCGGCAGCCTCCGTATGACGCAGTCAGTCGCAGTCTCCGTCACGAAGACGGAGGCCCTCCTCTTCCACGGACCCCGCAGGGGTCCACCCCGGGGCACGATCATCCCCGTCCGGGGCGAGAGGGTCCCAGTGCGGGGAGCCCTTAAGTATTTAGGGCTTGCCCTGGACGGGCGATGGAGCTTCGGAGAGCACTTCGAACGGCTTCTCCCGAAGCTCACCGCCACCGCCGCTGCGCTGGGCAGATTGCTGCCCAATGTCGGGGGGCCGGGTCATTTGTGTCGGCGCCTGTACTCTGGCATCCTGCGGAGTATGGCACTGTACGGTGCGCCCGTATGGGTGGACAGGTGCGAGACCGCCAGGAACGGGCCCGTGTTGAAGAGGGCCCAACGTATCCTGGCGGTCCGAGCCTGTCGGGCGTACCGTACGGTGTCCTGGACGGCGGGTACGCTTCTCGCGGGCGATGCGCCTTGGCATCTACAGGCGCAGTCGCTCGCGGAAGTGTACCTCTTCCTGCGGGATGCCGGAGAGCGTCGGCCGGACCCGGCCACGGTCCGCCGGATCAGGCGCGTTGCCCATGACGCCCTGATCCGGCGGTGGGAGACGGAGTTAGGTAACCCTGCCGCCGGCCGGGACACGGTGGAGGCCATCAGGCCCCACCTGTCCCGGTGGATGAGCCGGCGGTACGGGGCCTTGACGTTCCACCTGGTGCAGGTGCTGACAGGCCATGGATGTTTCGGCAAGTACCTGCACCAGGTGGCTCGTAGAGAGATGACGCAAGAATGCGTCGAGTGTGGTGCGCCGATTGACACGGCGCACCACACTCTGGCGGAGTGCCCGGCATGGGGTCCGCAACGCCACTCCCTCGTCGCGCAAGTCGGCAGTGACCTCTCGCTGCCGACTGTAATCGATCGTATGTTGAGCAGCGAGAGGTCTTGGAAGGCGGTGGCCTCCTTCTGCGGCGCAGTGATGCGTCAGAAGGAGGCCGCCGAGCGCACGAGGGAGGCCGACGCCGCTGCCGCATTTTGCAGGCGGCGGCGGGCCGGCGGGAGAGCGCGGCGGCAGAACCACGCCGTCCGCTTCCTCCCGCCGTGAGCGATGGGCCCCTAGCCGGGCACGGTGTGAGGGGCCTTCGGGCCATGGGCGTGGCCCTTTGGGCCTTTGTCGTGTTTCCCCTGGGGTGCGTCCCCGGGGAGTCTTGGTTTTGTCCCCCTCCCACTTTGACGAGGGGAGTCTGGAGGAGGAGGCCGCCGCCCAATTCCTTCACGGGAAGGCGGCGGCCGGGCATGCGCTCCGTCGTGAGCGCGCGCGGTCGTCTGTGGCGTCGGGGGGCCCCAACGTGCCGGTCCCGCGAGGGGCTGGTACGGGACGGCAGGTGGGTGCCTTTGCTCCCCGCGGGCACCCACCAGGAGGAGTTTTATACGCGGAGGCGCCCGGAGAGTTGCTTGGCTGAAACCCGGGCGTCTCCAGTATGCGTATTGCGGGACAAGCGGTGGTGGTTTTAGTGGGTATGGGGGTCACGCACAACATCTCAGTGGCCCCGAGCCCCACATAACTTGGCGTCTCCCCCTGAAAAGGACGCTGGGTATGCGGTAACAGCATTTCCACCACCGATATCAAAAAAAAAAAAAAAAAAAAAGGTTGGTCATCCCATCTGAATAAAATTGTACGAGAGCGGTGCTCTGCGCTGTCCGGTTGCGGCACGCGGCCGCGACGTGAACACGCGTCAACAAACGTTTACCGATAGTATGCTACAGGTGCTGATATCTTCCTCAGCGACAGGAGCTGTTCTAACTTAAGGAAAATAAATTCTTACATTTCATTACATAACAAGAGAAGCTTCGCAGATTTCTATTGATTATGCATTTCCAAATAAGTGATAAAGTCGTTCGATTGGCCATTTACCTTTTTATCTTAAAAAGGAAAACAAGCATTACTTAAACATATCTTCATCGTTAAACACATAACTTAAATGAACTTCACCTGTGTCGGCACCTCTACAGCAAAACGCGTTGCGACCGCGCTTCGTAGCTTCCGGCGCGCGCGGCACGGAAGCTGCGATGGTGCGTTTCGTTCAACGTGTACCTTTACGACTAATTCACTCTTAAAATGAAATCCATTTACTAGTATTGCACATTGTAATTGTAGCAGAGTTAAAAAAGTACTATATGGAAATATGAACAACATTGAATAAAACATATTAAGTTCTTTTCTGTACTATTTATTTGAACCGACGAGACGAGCGGGACAATCACCTGATGGTAAGTAATACGTCCGCCTATAACAACGTGACGTCAGTTAGGATGTTATACACGGCACCACATTTTTTTTTTTGCATCATTCCCCTGCGTGTGGCGGGTCAGGGCCTTTAGTACAATTCACTTACTATCTATTTTTATTCTTATCTAATACAGTATTTTCCCTACTCTCTCTCCTTTCATACTTCCATCTTCCGCTCAAAACTTATCTTTCTTTCCTTTGTTTCTCCTCTTCTTTTCTTTCATTCTCCATTCCATTCCTTCTTCCATACCTCTCGCAGAGTGAAGACACTGTCGCCTCGTCATGTCGGAACAATTTGTTGAGCTGAAATAAAGGCATCCATTTGTTTGCTCTTCTTACTTTTCTTCTTTGATTTTTCTTTTGTTTTATTTATTCTTATTTTTGATTTTTGCAGTTTGTATTTATTTTTATTCTATTTTATATTTTGTTCTTTATTATAATATCTCCCACCACTTTTTTACAAAATTTTAGGAATGATTGGCGACTTTCGTCCTCACTCATCAGAGAGGCAACCGCTCCTGTGTCTAGTTTTATACCTGTATACAATTCCAGGTCCGCTCTCTCCCGCCCGAATAAGGGACAGGAGAGCAGAATGTGCGCCACGATCTGGTCCACCTCCGGGTCACAGGGGCACGCGGGACTCTCCTTGAGTTTGAACCTGTGGAGGTACTCGGAGAATCCCCCGTGCCCGGTGAACATCTGGACTAAGACCGTGTTGAGCTCGATCTGGCGAGTCACGCGATACGCTGACTTGACGCTCGGGAAGAACATCCTCGTTGTTGAAGCCGTCGTACCTTGCACATACCTCCTGTTCCATTCGTCGAGCGTCTCCAGCCTTAGCTGACGCTTGACGAATGAAACGGGGCAATCCTCGTACTCTGGTCTTCTTTTGCTCTTCAGGGCCGCTTCCTTGGCCAGGTGGTCCGCCCTTTCGTTCCCCTCCAACCCCACATGCGCCTTCACCCAATAAAGCCCTACATTCGTCCCTTTCTCACGCGCTTTCATTATATTATCTTTTACTGCGATCGCCAGGGGATGGAGGGTGTCAGGTTTTGCGACTGTCTCCAGGGCGGACCTCGAGTCACTGTGTACGGCGCACGAATGCGCCGACCCGCTGGCCGCGTACCCTGTCGCTCTCGCCAAAGCCAGCAGCTCTGCCTGGTATACTGTTACTGGTAACTTGAGTTTTTTGTTGGAAACCTCTGCGGCGTCCCGCAGAACGCAGAACGCCGCACCCACCTTGTCGTCGATGCGGCTGCCGTCGGTGTAAATCACCGAGTCGGCAGCCGAGGTGGCAAGTTGGACCTCTTCCGCACTTTCGCCCAGACAGGAGAATTCCACACCAAGCTGCTCAGACGGGTGTGGGAGTCTCAAGTAGCTGACCGGAACCTCCAGCTCTCGGTCACCCAGTACCTGTCGGGTGTGGCCGCGCTTTACCTCAAATAAAGTGGCTGCTTCTTGGACCCGAAGGTCCAGAGGAAGCAGCCCGGCAAGTACTAGGGCCGAATGCAACGACGCGGTTCGGTGAGTTCGCGCAATTTTCTGCGCGAAGCCACGCTGAACCGCATCGAGCTGCCTTCGGACCAGCAGCTTCTTAGCCGCCGGCGCCCACGCACTCGCTGCATACAAAATGATCGGCTCCAACACCGCCAGATACATCGTTCTGATCACCTCCGAGTTCAACCCCCATGATACTTTCGCGGCCCTACACAATTGACGATAGAGGCCTTGGGCCTTGCTGCTCACGCTCTTCACGTGCGTATTGAACGTGAGCCTATCGTCAATTGTCAGGCCGAGTATCCGAACTTCACGAGTTCGACAAAGGGGCTCTCCGCCCATATTCAATATTGGGTTGTGTACTTGAGTTTGTTGGTGAGCACCATCACATTGGTTTTGTGTGGTGCAAACCTCAACTTGTTTCGGACCCCCCAATCATGAATATCGGCGAGCACCGCATTTGCCTTCCTCGTGATGTCCCCGGTCTCTTGCCCGGAGAAGATCAGCACGACGTCGTCTGCGAACGCCTGGCAGTGTGTTTCGCTCTTGACCACCATCTCCAGGAGTGGATTTAGGAGGAGGGTCCAGAATGTTGGGCCGCCCACGGATCCCTGCACGCACCCCTTGGTGGTATCCCTGGCACACTCGGCCCCCGCGTATCTGACGGACACCTTGCGATCGCTAAAATAGCTATCGACAAGGCGCCGCAGGTCGACGGGGCAGCGAGTCTCCGCCAGTCTGCACCGTGTAGCAGGCCACCAGGCGTTGTCGAAGGCTCCCTCTATATCCAATGATACCAGCACAACGATCTCCTTCTCCTTCAAGCGAGAGCGTATGTGCTGGATCAGGTCATACAGGGAGTCTTCGGTACACCTTTGCGGCATGAAGTCGTATTGGTGGCTACTGATATACGGCACGGCACCACATTACGGTCGTCGCTTGAGACATAAGGTGTTAAGATTCGTTACACCAGTAAATTCTAGCTACATCGCCCTGCAAACCGGAACGCGGTAATGTTTACGCAGTAATTTTGTCGGCTGCAATAGGTAAAGACAAAAACTACTCGTTTGAATTTATAGACGTGGCGGGAGGCCGCAACGCCGCCGGCTGCGGTCGTCTAGGTCTAGCTGGGGCTGGCGGGCGGGGTGCAGCTGGGCCTGCGCACACGCCGCCTACAATTAGGTTCAATTCGAATTCGCAAAATATTGTAATTCCAAACGGCAGCGCATGACGAGGCACCGCTCCGCACCGCACCGCACTGCGCTACGCCGCCGGCCGTGTTATATAAGGCGGGTTCGCGATAACGCTTATCATTTGGACAACTAGTGACGGTGTAGTGGTGCGCGCCATGCTGGGGACGTACGCGCTGCTCGCGGCGGCGGCCACGTGCTGCCTGCTCTACTATTACGTCACAAGAACGTTCGGCTACTGGACGAGAAGAAATGTCGTGAGCCCGAAACCCGTGCCGCTGTTCGGCAACATGCTGGAGTCTGCTCTCAGGAAGAAAAACATCGGAGTGGTTTACAAGGAAATATACAATCGATTTCCGGACGAGAAGATGGTGGGCGTGTACAGGATGACGACTCCCAGCCTGCTGATAAGAGATTTGGATATAGTCAAGGATATACTAATCAAGGATTTTGACTCATTTTCAGACCGAGGAGTTTCGTTCAGTGAGGAGGGATTGGGAAACAACTTGTTTCACGCCGATAGCGATAAATGGCGGGTGTTGAGGAGCAGATTCAGCCCCATGTTCACCTCCGGCAAACTCAAGAATATGATTTACTTGTTGGAGGAGCGCGGAGACAAGCTGTTGCATTACATCCACGAGATGAGTCAAAGTGAGCTGGAGGTACATTCGCTTTTCAAAAAGTACACTATGGCCACCATCTCCGCGTGCGCGTTCGGCTTGGACGTGAACACCATTAGCGATAGAATGGACATATTTAAGAAGATCGATGATATTATATTTTCCCCGACATTTATTGACGAAGTCGACATGATGTATCCTGGCATTCTGAAGAAACTGAAGCTTGAGCCGTTTCCACAAGAAGTATTTAACTTTTTCTCTGAAATGGTTTCCACCGTCATTAAACAAAGGAATGGCCAGCCGATCGGCCGCCGTGACTTCATGGATTTGATACTTGAAATGCGACAAGAACACGAAATCCACTTCAAGAAAAATACAGACGACAAGTATAACTGCAGTCTAGAACTAACAGAAGAAATTATAGTTGCACAAGCGTTAGTGTTCTACGCTGCGGGTTATGAGACCAGCGCCACCACGATGGCATTTACGGCGTACGAGCTGGCAAAACATCCCCATGTACAGGATAAAGTGATCGCTGAGGTGGACGAAGTGATCAAGAAGTACAACGGCAAGATAACATTTGAAGCTCTCAACGGCATGACGTATATGGAGAAAGTTCTCAACGAGATTTTACGTCTATATCCCATAGTGGAACCGCTGCAGAGGAAAGCCCAACATGATTACAAAATCCCAGGAACAGACATAATCTTGAAAAAAGGTCAGATGGTACTTATTTCAGCAATGGGTATCCACTACGACAAAATGTATTACCCCAACCCAGAAAAGTTCGATCCAGAAAGGTTCTCTCCTGAAAATTCTATCGGCAGACATGTCTGCGCACACATACCGTTTGGAAACGGTCCGAGGAACTGCATCGGTGAGTCGTTTCGCTTCTTTAACAATTCGTGTCGGCGCTTCGACACAACTTGATTTCGCGTAATTAGATATTCACACCATGCTCTATAAAGTGGTGGAGAGGTGAACAAACCGATAACGCGTACGTCGCGGTTGGAACCTCGCCCACGGACGGCTGCTCGTGCCTGGCTCTCTGACCTCATGTCGGTATCTTGTTGCAGGGATGCGGTTCGCGCAGTACCAGATACGAGTCTGTTTGATCAAGCTCTTCTCAAAGTATCGTGTTGAACCATGCAAGAATACTTTGCCGACAATGAAGTTTAGTCCGCGACGCTTTGTAGTGAGCCCCATGGGCGGGATTCATTTGAAAATTGCTCCACGTTAAAACTACTTCATTCTATCACCGTGTCGATGTTTGTTTACATACCACCTGGTATGCGTAACGCAATAACCAGTGGTATGTCCACAGGTTACAGGTAACAGAGTGCCTTGCTAGTGTAACGAGATACAATAATTTATAAAAATAAATTAATGACTCTATAAATAAAATCAAACAATAAATAGCTCAAAAATAATTATTGAAATTTATAAAGATGAAAATATAATTCAACGAAAGTTAGAATGAAATAGATGTGTTTATAAAATATAAAACTATACAAAAAATATATTTCAAATTATTTTAAACAAACTTTATCCTATGTCTAAAATACGAACATATATATAAAGAAGTTGAATATGAAAAAGATTCATTATAATAAATAAAAAAGTTAAAGTCCAATAGTTGGGTGTGAGTGAAACGTCCCAAGGACGTAATTAGGAACAGTTCGTGTATCAGCCGGCTGTGGGGCGTGCGGGCGCGCGGGCGCGGCGGGGACGCACGCACACACTCGCGCTCCTACGTACACATAGGCTCCGGACATATACTGCGTACGTAAAATTTGCTTCACGCAAATTGATTGAATATTATTACTAACCTCTAATACATATTGAAGGGATGTATAGGAATGGTGTACTGTATGGTATACTGATTGAAATGCTACAATTTAAAAATACAAAAATGATTGTATGGTGAAAAATTATAAAAGTATAGTATAAAAGTGTGAAAGTCTCTAGTGATGAGATATAAAAGATATATCGGATCGAATCCCGGCAAAATATGAGAATGCAAATAACAATTAATTATGATACAATATAATAAGCTAAGAGTGTGAAGGTCTTAAAAAATGAAACTTAAAAGTATATGGATTCGAAACCGTGTAAAATGGTGCATGGAAATTTTAACATATAACATAAAGTTGGTGGAGACGGTGAGATACCAGCCGGGTGTAGTTGCGGTTATTTAAGTAACTACTTAATTATGCTCCGGTTCGGGAAGAGTGTTAGATATCACTTCGGTGATATCGAAATACTCAGAACCATGGCTTAGGGCTTCGGCTCTATGATACGTGGGTGCTCGGCGTCTTAGTGGCTTGCCGCTATGATACGTCGTGTTTAACAACATTTGTTTATTCCAAAGTCGACTCGAACTGTGTCGATGCATTATGAGGTAGCGGAAGCGGACGCGAGCTCCTGCCTCGATGCTTATCAAACATTGATATTGCGTCTTGTCGTAGCGGGACGTTTGCACCGTTACTGAACTGATGCGTCTTACAGATGCGGTTGGTTGAGGACTTTTGCAAGATATTGATGTCTGTTGTGATGTATTGTGCACCCTTCACGTTGATGTACGCCGATGATAGTCGATTGCATGTCTGTCGTAGTTCAGTGATACGACGTCCCTTGATGACGGGGCTGCAGACTGTCTGCTCTCCCTATTTTATGAAATTTGCAAATAAAGGCCTCAATAGCTCCCCATCTTTTAAGATATGTGGCGAATTGTCGGTGGGCGAGACAAACTTTTTACTCAACGACAAAGACTATGCCTGATGGCTCATAATAAAAATAATATTTCTTGGCTATCCACTACAGTGATTAGCGGAGTTATGCATTTACTTCATGAATGGTGATAGCTGGTGGGAGTACAATCTCTCAAGGCTGCGATGTAATTGCTTTGCCATTCTATGAGGTGGGCTATAAGATCTCGAATGCACTCCGCGGATTGCGATCCGTGCTGACTACGTAGTAGGTGGTGATGTCAATTCCAACACTTTACAATGTGTTTGCAAGTGCACCTGGCTTGTAAAGGTGGTGGCTCGTACAAGGACTAACCTTTGGGTCAGAGTACCCTTTATATCTATTATGTGTCCTGGAATGTGCGCTGACCATACACTGTATATCTGGTTACGGTTGTATCTTGTGAGATGCCTACTCACATTGCCATGCGCAATTTGATCACAGTTTGTGCTTACGCACTAACAATGAGCCGAGTGCTCTTCTACTGGTTCGCCAGTAAACCTTGCTGTGGACTGCGGTCCGAGGCCAATTAAACTCCCCTGTTTCGGGGGGGGGGGCAGTATTTGGTTGGCGCTCACCGAATACGGCGGGGTCTGTTTACTGGAGCCGTATGCAATCCCTAAAAGAGATTCAGGTTCTGCCCGCCGTACCGATCGGACGTCCCATGCGTCCCCTTCCAGTACGCGATACAGTTACGCCCGCCTGCTCAGTGTGACTCGCCCGTGCTCGTGCGCGCCACAACGCCGCTCAGGCGACCGCCATTTGCGCTTGCACGCGCTAGTGCAAGTGCTGTGAAGTGAAGTGTAGATACCAGCTCGCGAAAACTCTGCCGGAGCCTGGTTCCGGCACTGTAAGTAGCTTTTTCTTTAATCGCGTGGTTATAGCATAGAGCCTGTCGCATTAGGCGACGACTAGGCCCCCTGCTCGAATAGGTACACAACCCCCCGCCGCAAGGCGGGGTAGCTGCTCAGCAAAATGGCGTCCGTGCAAATGGACGCCTTAATCACCCAATTTGCGTGCTTTGCACGCAAACAATTCCCTGAGGCCTGGGAACAATTCACCAACTCGGCCTCTACCCTTCCCACGCGTTCCGTGAACTTTAACAAGGACAGCCCGGCCTCTCCGGACCCGACCCCCGCGACTTGAGCGCCTAACAAGGCGAGGGCCCCCATGGCGGGGCCTTCCAAGCCCGAGCTGTCCACCTCCTCCGAATCCGACTCGGAGGGCACCGCTAGCGGCAGCGACATGGAGGTGGACCGTCCACTCTCCAAGACCACCGACGAAGAGGGCTTCACCCTCTACGTCAAGAAGCGCTAACGCGCCTCTAAGCGGCCCTCCGAGTCAAACTCGGACCGCTCCTCGCCGACCAGCACGCCGGCAAAAAAGGCTGCGCCTCTCGCGCACCCCCTCAGCACCTCGGCCCCGCCCGAAAAACGCGGCCCGAAGCCGCCTCCCCCGATTGTCCTCCAGGACAAGACAAAATGGAACGATGTTTCCAGGTGGTTCGCGGGCCACAAAATTGCATGCCCCAAAGCGCAGAACACCGCGCAGGGCATCCGCATCAACCTAGCAACGGTTGACGTTAGGTTGTCGCGTTGTCATACGCGGAATCCCAACGGAGATCGACATCTCCGAGGTCGTCGACGACCTCAAAAAACAAAATTTCCCCGTGCTGGAAGCCCGTCGCATGACTAGCATGCGAACAAAGGCCGCACTCCCCCTTATTATAACGAGTCTTGAACTCTCTCCGGAGGTTAAAAAGATTTTTGGAATCACCCGCCTGTGCAACCTCACCAGCGTAAGCGTTGAGGTCCCGCACAAAAAAGGCATCATCGGCCAATGCCACCGATGCCAATTCTACGGCCATTCGGCCCGAAATTTTTACGCCCGCCCAAGGTGCGTCAAATGCACCGGGGACCACGGGACGATGGAGGATTTCCGCACCGCGGAAGCGACAAACCCCCCGAGCTGCGTCCTGTGCAAAGCCGAGGGGCACCCCGCGAATTATCGCGGGTGCACCAAAGCCCCGCGCAGGCAAACCAGGGCCGCCCAACGGCGCACCACCGCCTCCACAAAGGCTCCACCGCAGCCATCAGCCTCGTCTAGGCCATCGCCCGCACAGCCGGCCGTTCAGCCGGCGGTGTCGGCGTGGAGCAAACCGCTCCTCAAGCCGAAAGCCGCCGAGGCTCCCAAAGCCGCCCCTTCGTCGGGGCCGCCGAAACCACAGGCTGTGAGCAGCCAAATACCTCCGTCTACAGAGCTCGAAAATATTCTCGCCTACATCCAAAAGGTGAGCATACGAGACATTCTCCTCTTACGAGGAAAACTGCGAGCCGTGAAAAGCTCGCATGATAGGTTGAGGGCCTGCATCGAGCACGCTGACACTATCGCCGCACTCGAAGAACCGTTCGTCTAGCCACCGCCCAGGACTCCGCGACCTTTGGTGTTCCATCTCAAACGTTATGGAGACCCACAGGGTCTTAAGAAGAATCAAACTCCGCTCTCTGACTGTCGCGTACTTCAACGCGGCTAGCATCCGCTCTCAAAAGGAGGAAATAAGCCTGTTTCTCAGGAACCATGACGTCGACGTCATGCTCATTCAGGAAACGTTTCTCAAACCGTTCCACCGCGACCCGAAAATCGTAAATTACCACATCATCCGCCACGACAGGCTGACCGCCCCAGGAGGCGGCACACTCATTTACTTCAAGCGGTCCTTGCACTGCATACCGCTTGTTAGTCCAACCCTCGCCAAAATAGAAGTCTCGGCGTGTAAGATCTCCCTCACCGGTCATCAACCGATCGTCCTAGCGTCCGTCTATCTGTCCCCGACAAAAGAATTGCAGGAAACAGACATAAGAACCCTTCTCGACCTAGGCCCGGCTGTTATCCTCGCTGGTGGTCTCAACAACAGGCATAGCACCTGGGACCCGAACAAGTCAAACCGAAATGGTAAAATCCTCTCCAATCTCGCGGATAAAGTCAAGTTTAACATTGTAGCTCCGCAAACCCCGACGCGATACCCTACCATCGCGTCTCACAACCCATCCACATTAGACATTGCGTTGTTCAACAATGTCACCACCCCCTGCACTCGATCGAGACCACAGACGATCTCAGATCCGACCACCGCCCGGTTCTTATGAAGCTGGGCTGGACCGCTGGCGTGGTCCCTCTGACCAAAACCATCGTCAACTGGCGCAGCCTCGAGGTCAAACTCAAGGCCGCGAACCCCCAGCATCTAGACGGAATCCCCGATACGATCGACTCGCTCGGCGCTGCAAACCGAGCGATCGACTCGTTAACAAAGCACATCGCCGCAGCCGTCGAGGAATCGTCGAGAGCGGTGCCTGAGTCGGACTACCTGCTCGGGTCCTTCCCGGCGGATATTCGTCGGCTGATAAGAGCGAAAAACGCCACAATGAGACTCTACTCACGATACAGATCCGAGGAACTCAGGATAAAACTGCGCCGCCTTCAAAGGCAGGTAAAAGAGCGCATATCCGATCTCAGATCCAACAGATGGGACAACCTGCTTTGCGACTTGGAGCCTACGAGCGCCAACTTTTGGCGTTTGGCTCGCAGTCTCAAAGTGGAGAACATGGCCCGCATGCCTCCCCTTGTAATGAGCGATGGTTCCTCCCTTGTGTCGGAGGATGCCGAAAATGCGGATTGTCTCGCCGACAGTCTAGAAAGCCAATGCACTCCCTCTACCGCACCAGTGGACCCCGATCACCTTAAGTTGGTCGAGGACGAGGTGCGCCGTAGGGCAACTCTCCCACCAGAAGGTCCTCCACTAAAACTGGTCTCCCCCGGTGAGGTCGTTGATATCATAAAGAGGCTGAAAACCAGATCAGCCCGGGACCCGACAACATCTCTAATAGAGTTGTGAAAGGTCTCCCGCCCCCCATCGTCGGTTTGCTAGTGGCTATATTCAACGCCCTGCTAGCCGACTGCTCCTTCCCAGACGCCTGGAAAGAGGCCGTATTGATAGGTATTCCGAAGCCCGGAAAGCCGAGGAAATTACCAACAGCTACCGTCCGATCAGCCTACTGAACACCTTGGGCAAACTGTACGAGCGCATCATCCTAGAGCGTCTGCGCGATTTCACCGCAGAGAACAACCTCCTCCCCGACGAACAGTTCGGTTTCAGGAGCAACCACTCTTGCGTTCACCAAGTGCACCGACTGACCGAGCACATCCTGGTTGGTCTGGAGCAAAAACATACCGTCGACACCTGCGCCGTCCTATTCGATGTCGCCAAGGCGTTCGACAAAGTCTGGCACGAAGGCTTGTTATACAAGCTTTACACTCACAAAGTGCCAGACCGTCTAGTAACCGTCATCCGAGACTTCCTCTCGAATCGCTCCTTCCGCTTTCGCGTCGAGTACGCTCTCTCCTCGCTCCGGCCGATTAAAACCGGCGTCCCTCAAGGCTCTTGCCTTTCCCCGCTACTCTTCTCGCTCTACACGAGCGACATACCTAGAGACCCCTTTGTCAGGATGGCCCTTTTCGCGTACGACACCGCTCTTTATCACTCCGGCAGATATCCGGGTCTTATAACGATGCGCCTTCAGAACGCGACCACCCGCCTAGGCGAGTGGTTCCGGACGTGGCGAATCGACGTAAACCCGGACAAAAGTGAAGCCATTCACTTCACCGAAAGCCATCGACACTTGTCAAGATGGCGAAAAAACGCGGCCATGAACTCGGTCAAATCTCTCTCTTCGGCCAGTCCATCCCATGGAAGAAATCGGTCAAATACCTCGGCGTCACGCTCGACGCCAGACTCTATTTCATCGCCCACATCCGTGAGGCGAGAAAGAAAGCGGCCCACGTACTGGGCAAGCTATACCCCCTGCTGTGTAAGAAGAGTAAGCTCTCTCTCAGACACAAGCTTCACCTTTACAAGGTATTCGTAAGACCTATAATGTCTTACGCAAGCGTTGTCTTCGCCCATTCTTCCGAAGACCGTCTCAAACCTCTACAGACCCTCCAGAACTGTTTCACCCGCACCGCGGCTGGTGCCGAATGGTACCAGCGCAATGTGGACATCCACATCGACCTTAAACTCCCAACGATCAAGGAGCACTTCAGAGAGTGCTCCGTGACCTACTTCGCAAAGGCGGCAACTCATCCCAACCCTCTGGTGGCCAGCGCGGCCAACTACGCGCTACCTCCGAATCCCAGGACGAAAAAGCGCAGACCGCGGCACGCGCTTATTCCGACATCCCAAGGGGTCCCGCAAACCACACACACGCCCACAGTCACCGACAGCACCGACGTCACCACACACACTTCGGACACTACCAACACGCTCCGAATATCAGCATCACGCCGCCCTCGCTTCAGAACGCGGCGCCGCAGCTACTCACACACCGCGTACACTAAGTACACCCGCGATCGTGGGCGGTCCTCGCCGCCCAGAGATTCCGATACAGGCGAAGGTAGTCGGGGAACGGGCCCGCGCCCGGCCTCGACGACCGAGTAGAATCGCCAGATAAAGCACAACAAGAACCAGACACACACAATATACAGAATCATCCGCCAGATAGCTACATCCTGCGTAGCGCATTTTAGTTTATAGAAACTCAGGCCGTGGATCCGGGTCCACGAGCCCAGTGTCAGATGAGCTGTAAGAGCCGCTGTAGCTTGCAGCCCTGTCTACATCAAGAATTAGAATTAGAATCCCTAAATTTTTTGTAAAATATAAGGATGCGAACTTAAACACTTGTGTCGGGGTCTTAAGAATTAATAATTATTGTAAACCCGTAACAAGATGTGGAGCCTTTACAAGCGTGAAGGGATTGTAAATTAGGAAACAAACCACACAAAGGGCATCAGACTATCTGAACAAATATTCATCCTTCTATATAAACCTAAAAGAACTAAATATTACTATAAACACAACGTAGAACAAGCTCCTAATCGAGACGATCACAAATTAATATAAACAAGTAATGGCTAAAACATAAACATTAATCATACCACAAAGAATAGTGCGCATCGTCCTGGTCACGTAAAATATGATTTCATGAGTACTAAATATTGTTTTAAAAATATTTAAAACTTATTATATTTAAGAAAAAGTGATAAAGGTTACAATATGTTTAAAAAAAATATCGGTAATGTTAGAAAAAATGTATAATTTACAATAATAGGATAAAATAAACCCCTGAATAATAATATCAGGGAAAATTGGAAATAAATAAAATAAAAAAAGAACCTTTTACATTTTTAATGTAACTAATATTAAAATTTACATATACAAAAACCAATTATTATATCCTACGCCAATTGTGGCTCCAAATATTGTTAAGGATAACCGCGGGAGTGCTGGAGCCGGTCGCCCGGGCAGTACACGCGAGTACGATAGAATTAAAGCAATGTATTATTGGAAAAGTATGCGTTCAGACACACTCGTACAGCGTTTTGTTAAACATTGGAAATTGTGCCAAATATATAAGCCATTCAATCCAATCCAATCAGCCGGAAGACGTCCACTGCTGGACAAAAGCCTCCCCCAAAGATTTCCACTCAGACCGGTCCTGGGCCACCCGCATCCAATGGTTGCCAGCGACCTTGACCAGGTCGTCGGTCCGCCTTGTGGGGTGTCTGCCCACGCTACGTCTTCCGGTACGTGGCCGCCACCTGAGAACCTTTCTGCCCCAACGGCCGTCGGTTCTGCGAGCTATGTCCCTGCCCATTGCCACTTTGCGACGGCGACCCTTCGAGCTATGTCGGTGACCTCGGTTCTCCTGCGGATCTCCTCATTTCTGATTCGATCTCGCAGGGAAACTCCGAGCATAGCTCATATAAGCCATTACGAACATGTAATAAAGCACTTATGGTTATTATTTCTTATAGTGCCGAGCCGTTTGAATGTCTAGCTTTAGATACTGTAGATACATTACCCGAAGCGGGTTTACAAAAATATTTATAAATACAGGGTGTCTGGTGGCAGATTTATGTTTTCAAATTTAAATAAAAAATAATATGTTTGACATATAATTTTACTAAAAGTATTAAAAGATTCATTCGTTTAAAGATAATGTCATCCAAATGTCTTCCATCCTGTTGCACACACACACACACTGTTCGAAACGGAGCCTCGTATTCCGTGCCACACGCTGCAGTAAACTTGGTTCAATTGCGCTGATTTCTCGCCGAATATTTTCTTCTAAGTCCACAACAGTTCGCGGATTGTTGGCGTAAACTCTCTCTTTGAGGTAGCCCCACAAAAAAATCCATTGGAGTTAGGTCGGGTGACCTCGGTGGCCACGGGATGTCCCCAAAGCGACTAATCAGTTTTTGAGGGAGATTTTCTCGCAACAAATCCATCGAAGCTCTGGCCGTGTGTGCGGTCGCACCTGTACCGCATCCTGTTGAAACCACGTGTGTGATGAGAATGATGAATGAGCTCGCAGGTTCGGCAAAAAGAAATTCGAAATCATGAGCCGATAATTCTCACCATTGACTTTCGTCGCTTGGCCCCGTGCATTTTCAAAAAGAAATGGTCCGATTATCCCATTCGTGGATAAAGCGCACCAAACAGTTACCCTTGGGCAATGTAATGGTGTTTGGTGCTTCAGTCGAGGATTGCGAGTTCTTAGAGCCCAGTAAAAGCGAACGCGCGATGCTCACCCGACCACTGCACCACTGCAACATCGTGACTAAGAAATCCGCACGATCGGTGATTCTAATGACTGACCACTGACCACCTTCCCCACCACCCCGCACTGTTTATAACTTATTGAGATTTTCGTTTTTTAAAATATAAATTTGCCGCCAGACACCCTTAAGTAGACTTTTGTTTTGAGAAAGGGATTTAATGGTCACAAATTTGCACCTAAAGCAAATCCCGGGCTCTTTGTGGGATAATTTCTGGCTTTCAGGATTTACATTTCTTTGAAAAATAATATGATTACTTCAAAAGATATTCGAGTGATGAAATGCATATACTACGAAGAACACAAGTACGGACTTTCAACACTTTTAATGAAATTGAGTCTACAGCAAAACCTAAACAACTGTCATCGCAACAAACACTACAAAGAAAAGTTTCTATGACGGTTGCAGACATTGATAAATTGATAAACGTGACAACAGTGTGGACACGCTAAATGGAAACAAAATGTTGGAACGAAATATTCAGGAACCCACAAATATTGAAAGCGACGACGAGTCACTTTCTGGCTCTTGTAATATTGAAGACAGACATTAACAACGGTGTCGGAGAAGCAGTAAACAATAATAACAACAACAATTCATTTCATTAGCTAAATAGAAGTTAGCTTATAAAGTAATTTTATTATTTTTTTGTAATTTATGTATTACTTAGGTTAACTTCATTCTTCTAAAGAAATTATTTTGTAAACGTGTTGTACTTTTAACCAATCTAATAATTGTTATAAAATTAGTCTTTACATCAAACTTTTATATTCTACTTTTAATATTTAATTTTGAATTTTTTTTGTTATTAACCCTTCGATTTCCGTAAGAGATAATCTTCGTCTAAAAGAGGAGATGTTGATGTTGTGTGAGACTCTGCATATGTCAGCTATTTTTGATTTGTATAAATACGAATTGTCTAATTTCAGCAGTCAACCTGCACTCTCGGTCCGATTAACACTCTTTGGTAAATAGTTGTGTGTTGTGTTAAAAGTTTTCGCAGCCCAATTAAGTGTTTTTTAAAAGGACTGTCACAAAGCGCCATCCTTACAGTTGGTCGCTACTGCCAACACCGCTGTCCGGCCAAGCGCGAAGTGTCGGTGGTTTGAGGGGGAGCGACCAGACATTGGTACTCCTCCCCCCTGCCGTTACTTCGCAGCTGTCACCCACTGGTGCTGCACGGCTTCCGGGGCCAATCCTACTGCCATTTTTGCGCCGGCTAAACGCGTCTTATCGCCGGATAAGAGGACCGTGAATGGAGACCCGAAGCGGAGACAACCTTGACCCCGACCAAAGTCCAAGCTGTTGTCCCCCGGTGAGGCATCTGGTGAGAACTACCACACCCCACGGGCGTTAACTTTGAGCGACGATGAGCCGGAAACCGAGAACAGCGGCTTTAACGCACTGCTAAGAAGCTATTAGAGTGGACTAACGCTGCGGCCAGGATTATATTCTTAGTCACCGGGGGGCCTACGTCGCGGCCCAATAAAGGTGATCTTGCGACAGTTGACAATAATCTCAGTAGAGTTATGGAGATTGTCGCGCATTTGGGTCTGATGGCGGAGGCGAATCAGTGCCAAGTCCAAACAACCGATTCCGCACGTCAAGCGGCGGCTCAGACGGCGCTGGTAGAGAAACGCTGTGCAAGGAGAGCCGAGGTGAATGGAACGGAGAACGAGGACGAGGTGAACAAGAAACCAAGAGGGAGAGGACGGAGAAGGCAGCAACCTCAGCAGTGGCCGCGACGGCAGCAGTGGCGATGGCACGGCAACGACTAAACAATCCACATACGATCTCTCAAGAGATCAGCTTCGCGGAGTCTTGTTGTGGTCGTGTACCCTGTAGAGGGTGCCAACGGCATCAAGACGTCGGATGACACAAAAGCCGCTCTGAAGACGTCGGTAGCTCCTGCCAGCCTGGAAATTCAGGACGACAAAATGAGGAGAGTCGACAATGCAACCATAGTGGTGCTGATATTGTGAAGTTGAAGGCGGTGTTGCCGACAACATTGCGTGCGCAGGAGGTCAAGGAAAGAGCTCCTCTGGTCGCGTTCAGAAATGTTGAAAAGAAAGTCCCTTTTGAAGAGGTTCTGATGGCTATCCACGACCAGAACTTCCGCGACAGCGAGGAGTGGACCATTCAACGACTCAAGGAGCAGAGCAGGTTGGCGTTCAAGAAGGGCGGATTATTCGATATTCGCCGGCCCTCCGTAGCGCGTTATTGGAGAAGAGGCGCCTTCACATAGGATGGGAGGTGTCCTATGTCGAGGACTACACTCAGGCCTCAATGTGCCATCGCTGCTGCACATACGGCCATCAGGCAAAAGCGTGTCGTGCGGAAAAGGAAGTGTGCTATAAATGTGGTGCCATTGGGCACAAAAAGGAGAACTGCAACGCGACTAGCAGCAAAAGCGCGACGTGTGTCTGCTTTGGTCGCAATGCAGTGGGCCACGATACCGGAGGCCGCGATTGCCCCGCGAGGGTGTATGTGGAGCAGCGACTGGCTGAAGTTACGGCTTACTAATGGTGGTGCTAGAGGATCTCACGGTCAGACAGATTAATCTTGCAGGGGCGCAGCTAGCCACTTTGAAGTTACCTCTGGTGGCAGCAGACTTGGGCTTGGACGTCGTTCTTGTACAAGAACATTACTCTGGAACCCATAAAGGTGTCGGGAGAAATTTTCTGCATTCAAGAGCGGAGGCGCGCGCGGAGATATACATCGCCAATAGGAAAATACCCTGTGTTCTACTGCACCACATGTCAACTGCTTCCCCTACAACGGGTTCCTGCCTTGTCGTGGCGGAGGGGCTTAGTAACCCAACACAGTAAAGCTAAATGGAATCCACCCGGTCGGCCCGCGGCGAAGGGCCGGCCGAAGCGACCGCTCCAGGTTCGAGCATCAGTTGGGATAACTGGAGCTAACCGGAGCGGCCGGGGGCCCCGGGGACGACCTTATGCTGCCCCCTGCGGGTTTTTTTTTTTTTTTTAATGATGATGTTTTCGCCGCAGTTTTATTGACAACTATAGCGGCTTCATCGGACTCAGGGCTCGCGGATCCGGTATCCGCGAGCTAAACTAAATAAATTGATATATACACATATATGTAGATAAAGTAGCGTGGATGAGGGGAAGGAGAAAGATGAGAAGATATTGGATGTGGATGGGTTGAAGAGTAGGACAGTGCTATGAGGGAAGAGAGAGGGGTGTATTAAATTATATACATAGATAAATATACATATGAATTTAAGACGCGCGCGGTGCGCGTCGGATGGCGGCAATTCTATGAGGTCATCGAAGGGGGGCTCGGGCCCGTCCTCCGATCACCTTCGCCTGTGACACGGGACGAGGGCGGTGTGGACCGCCCTGTCGGTCGGGTGTGACTTGTGTGCGCGGTGTGCGAGCTTGACGGGCGCCGCAACCAACGGTGGAAGCGGCGCGTCCGAAATGTGGTGAGTGAATGTTTTGTGTCGTTGATGGGAGTGTCGTGCCGACCCTTTGTATCGACCCGGAGCGGAAGCGCGTTCCGCGGACGTCGATTCTTACTGGTGGCATCGGAGATCGGGACGTATATTAATTTACCGTTTGCCTTATCAGTGGGTTCGGGTGGTGTGTGGCCTTGTCGAAGTGGTGGATAGCACAATCTTGCATGAATTGTGCTATCGAAGGAAGTTTGATGTCGCTGTGCAGGTCGATGCTGCGCTGATACCATTCTGCACCCGTGGCCTTCCGGGTGAAGCGGTTTTGGATAACCTGTATAGGTTTGAGGGTGGTAGGGGAGGAGTGCGCGAATACAACGCTCGCATAAGTCATAATAGGTCTTATGCAGGCCTTGTACAAGTGCACCTTATGTTTAAGGGCCAATTTGCTCGATTTGCAGAGCAAGAGATGGAGTCTGCCCATTACATAGGCAGCCTTGTTCCTCACTCTGTGAATGTGGCTCCTGAAATTTAACCTTCGGTCTAGATTGACACCGAGGTATTTGACCGAGTCTCTCCAAGGGACAGATCGGTCGAAGATATGAATTTGCTTGCGAGTGTAGCGCCAAGCGCGACTGGGGATTCGAGGTTTTATTCTCCTCGAGAAATGTAGGGCTTCGCTCTTGTCGGGGTTGATGTCGATTCTCCACTTCCCAAACCGCCTAGGCGTTTGATTGCGGACTGGAGCCGTTTCGTCAACCGCGGCAAGATCGGGCCCGAAAGGTAGAGCGCAGTGTCATCTGCGAATAGAGCTAGGTTAACCCCGAGGTCACTGGGGATGTCGCTGGTGTACAGCGAGAAGAGGAGAGGGGATAAGCAGGAGCCCTGCGGAACCCCCGCTCTGATGTGACGGGGAGTGGAGTGAGCGCTTCCGGCTCGGTAGCGGAAGGTGCGGTTCGACAAGAAGCCTGTGATGATGGCGACGAGCCTGTCCGGCACATTGAGTGCGTGTAGCTTGTAAATCAAGCCATCGTGCCAGACTTTATCGAACGCCTTGGCTACATCGAAGAATAGGGCTACGGTGTCGTGCGGTCTTTTGTGCGTGAACCCTTTGAGGACGTGCTCCACCAGTCTGTGTACTTGGTGGACGCAGGAGTGGTCTCTTCTGAACCCGAACTGTTCGTCGGGTAGAAGTTTGTTCTCCGACACGAAGTCGGAGAGATGCGAAAGGATCAGACGCTCATAAACCTTACCCATGTTGCAGAGAAGGCTTATCGGTCTGTAATTGGAGGGAATGTTCCTAGGCTTGTTTGGCTTAGGAATTCCCACAACTTCGGCCTCCTTACAGGCATCCGGAAAGGAGCAGCTGGAAAGAAGCACATTGAAAATTGTCGTCAGCAAGACGATCATAGGAGCGGGGAGGGACTTGAGCACTCTGTTCGAGATGCCATCAAGGCCCGGAGCGGATTTGACTTTTAGTCCTCTAATAGTGACTGTGACCTCGTCCTCTGAAATCGGAGGTAGGGGTGGACCTACCGTAGGGGCGGCGGATCTACGTGCGATCTCGTCCTCCACCAGTTTAAGGTGAGTGGGGTCGGCTGGAGAAGATGATGGTGTGCACTGGCTTTCCAGGCTGTCGGCTAAGCACTCGGCCTTTTCTTCGTCCTCGAAGGCCAACGACGACGCGTCGACGTCCTTGTTTAACGGTGGCATGAGTCCAGGGTTCTCTAACTTGAGACCCCGAGCCAGACGCCAGAAAGCGTCCTTGGAAGGCTCGAGGTCGCTGAGTATAGAGTCCCATCTATCGGCTCTGTGTTCTCTGACGCGCTCTTTTACTGCCCTCTGAAGGCGGCGCGCATTTATTCTATTCACCTCGGATCGGTACCTGTCGTACAGTCTTAAGGCGACGTTTTTTAATCTGATCAGGCGTCGAATGTCCTGAGAGAGAGCCCCGAATTGAGGTTCCAATTCGGGTATCGTCCTCGTGGAGTCTTCGACGGCCGATGAGATGTGCTTGGAGAGTGAATCGATCGCCCGAAATGCCACTTCGGGCGTTTCGATCGTTTTCGGTATCTCGTCCAGGTGCTGGGATTTCGTAGACTTGAGTTTGATCTCAAGTTTGCGCCAGTCGACGACGGTTTTGGTCAGAGGGACCTCACCGGCGCGCCGGCCCAGCTTAATAAGGACCGGAAGATGGTCAGATCCGAGGTCATGTATGACCTCGACTGAACGAATAAGGAGAGCTACATTTTTCAGTAGCGCTATGTCTAGGACAGAAGGTCTCTGGTCTTGCCGCTGAGGGAATCTCGTCGGCGAAGAAGGGGCGATGTCAAAGTTGAGCTTTTCCGCTAACTTTGAGAGTCTACGACCATTTGGATTTTGGCCGAGGGGGTCCCAGCCGCTGTGCCTGCTGTTGAAATCACCAGCAAGCACAACAGATGGACCGAGATCGAGAAGGGTCCTGATGTCTTCGATTTCTACCTTTTTGGATGGTGAAAGGTAGCAAGAGACGAGAACAAGGGGTTCATGGCCAGTGAGACCAATTTTACACGCCGAGACTTCGATGGTTTTCAGGTGAGGACATTCGAGAGGGACACAGTGAAGTGACCTCTTATAATAGATCAGGGTGCCGCCGTACATAGCGGATAACCTGTCGTTCCTAACGAGGTGATAGCGATTTTAGGGTCGTTGTGGGATGGTTTCAGGAATGTTTCCTGGATTAGGATGACGTCGACGTCCTGGTGTCGGAGAAATGCGCTGATTTCTTCCTTCTGGTGGCGAACGCCGTTCGCGTTAAAAGTCGCGATGGTCAACGAGCCAGGTTTGGTTTTGCCTAATACTTTGGGGAGCTCCGTACTGATCCCAAAGGTGTGTACAAGGACTCGGACGACGGTGTCCTGGTGGCAGAGGAGGTGTCCTTAGACATCCGCCTCGAGCGCGGCTATCAAGTCGTAGTGTTGAAGTACGACTTGCAGCCTTTCCTTATGCCCTTTAGCGGCACGGAGTTTCTCCGTGTAGCTGAGCAGATCTTGCATGGAGAAGCGGCCCATGTATCTCATAAGGGCCGCGATGTCTGCTGCGCCCCGGGCATCGAGCACCTGGGGCTCAACAGGGTTGCTCACCGGTGGAGACCGTTTGGCAACTGGAGCCTGAGGGGTAAGGGTCATCGGCAAGGGCTTTGCCCGAGCCGATACCGCAGGGATCGGAGCGGGTTGACGGTCGTCAACCTTTTGTGGTCCTGCTCCGCGAGAGGGGAGAGGACGTGAACCCCGAATACCTGCGATCGGTATTCTGGGTCTTGCGGGTGCTACTACGCTCCTGCGTGGAGCTTTGGAGCACCCGCGATAGTTCGCCGGGTGGCCCTCGGACTTGCACATGCAGCAGCTTGGCGGGCCCTCGGACTTGGGAGTGCGCGTGCACTCCTTGGTGCCGTGATTGCCGGTGCATTTTACGCATCGGGGTCGGGCGAAACCCCCTGCGGCCGGTTGTTAGGGCGGTTTTATACCTCCCCTGCAGCCGAGGTGGGGTTGCGGAGGGTGTATCCTCCGCGACCAACCGGTGTCGCACTGGCGATGCGGCGGCGGTGGGGCCGCGGGGGAAGAGGAGAGTCTGTAACGATGCGCCGTTCTCGCTATCCTCCGCGGCCACTAACGGGTAGCGGCGGGCCCAACATCTGTCCGCTGCGGGGAGCCCGGAGAGGATAACTCTCTAGGCTCCCGTGGCATCTGGGCGACGGGTTCGGGGGAATCCGTCGTCCGCACAAAGAAGACCGAGGTGGGGCTGTGCAAGTGGCCAGCGCCGGTGAGGGTCGCGGACGAAGGAACCAAGCCGTATCCCTGACCCTTGTCATATGGCGACGAGTCGAGGACATCGTGGGGGTTTTAGTCGGTGCAAGTCTGACATAACCCGTCGTTGCCCTCGCAAGGACGAGTATGCGTAAGCATTTCCTCAGGTAAAACTAAAAAAAAAAAAAAAACATGTCACCTGCTTATTGCACTGTGTGCCATTTAGATGACTGCCAGGGTGGTATTTACCTTGTGTCTGCGTACTTCAAGTTTTCTCACGACATCGACTTGCAACTCGAAAACCAGGGGCTGGTCCTAGAGCAGCTCAAGAGAAAACGAGTGCTAATATATTGGTTCACTCCAACACGCATTCTCCAATGTGGAACTGTGAGAGCAGACAGTACACAGGGCGGAGACCAGACGTCACGCACCGGAGTGAACCCATGGAGAGGTTTATCCTGTCCCGCGATCTTGTTCTGTTGAATGAGCCAGATCAACCGGCTATGTTCTCAACAGTAAACGGGGCGTCTATGACATGTTTCGGTGTCAGGATGCAGAGTGCACGAGAACAAGATTAATAGCGATCACCGTCTAATCACGGTTACGGTGGCTAACGATCTGACGAAGAACTCGGATCAGTCCGAAGAGCAACTGCGCTTTCGGGACAGTAACGTGAACTGGGAGCGGTTTGAGGCTGTTTGATCCAGGAGCGAATGGGATGAATGAAATGGAGCAAGACGGCATCCGATGCAGGTAGACAATTAACTAAAATAATAGTACAAACAGCTACTGATTGCCTCGGTAAAAAGAAGGATTACAAGAGGAACGCTGGTTATGAATGGTGGAACGGAAAGCTTGAGTACCTTAGAAAGACGAATATGTGATTGAGGAAAAAATGGCACGACTCTCGTAAGAGGGGTGGGCTAGCAGAGGAATGTGCACGTTAGTACTACCATGGGGTCAGAGCAGAGTACAGGTGGAATATGGAGGCTGCGCAACTGGAATTCTTTTGATCCCTAATTGAGTCCGCAATCTTAGACCCCTGGGGGCAGGCGTACCGAGTCTCTAGTGTGCCTCCCCACCCCCCATAACGTCATCAAGGGTACCAGGTTTGCGCAGGAATTCGCTGCTTCCGTGGACGAAGCTATGCAGAGTCTGATGTGTGTCCGCTGGCCAGATGACGATGTGTCACGGGATACAGAGTACCATCGGCAAGTGCGGTCAACGGCCGCATGGGAAGGGATGCCCAGCCTCTTACAGTCGACACGATGCGAGTTATAGTTAAGGTATTGCCTAACACGGTACCGGGACTAGATGGGCTCACGGTTTGTATCGTCAAGCACGTGTGGCTGGCGGCTTCGCCTGAGTTTACCCACGTCTACGCCATTACGCACTAACAATGAGCTGAGTGCTCCTATACTGGTTCGCCAGTAAACCTTGTTGTCGACTGCAGTCCGAAACAGAGAGGAAAAGCTGTATAGAAAATACTCTCCCGACTCCCTGCAGCGGATCCGATCTTGTAAGATCTCGTAAGATAGTGATGGCGGCGAATCGCAATGCCGACACTCTTCTCTCTCCGCAACTCCACCTCGGCTGGAAGGGGCAGTATAAACCTGCTCTTGCAGCCCACGCATTCGCGGTGAGCTGCGCACAGCGCCCTGGAGGTCTAACCTGTAACGGCCGCCTCGAGCCAACCCCACACCTCGGGCCGGCCAGGTAGGGGAACCTACTCGCTTCACTGTGGGGGGATCAATTCACGGCTACTGAGCTCCTCCGCCACGACAAGGCGGGAAACTGTTGGGGGATGTACACTGGACGTTGTCCATGGTTGTCTAGTTGCGTGTGGATTATGTTATGTATATAAAAGAAAACAGTTATTGGACAAATAAAACACTTCTTTCTAATAGTAATGAACATTAAAAGAATCATGAGAACTAAGAAAAGAAATGTTTGGAAGAGATTATACTTTCTGAGCAATAAGACCGCCCGTTGCACATTTCTGCTTCATAATGTATTCCTTAATTGTGTACTTGGTGTACATTGAAGATTATTATTGCTATATACTAATAAATAATGGTATTATTGTGATAGCTGTTTGTAATTATATTCATTTAATATTTATATGTTAGGATGTTGATCCTCGCAAATGAGTATTTAAGCAAACATTGGTTATAAAATAATAAACGTTGCAGCGGCAATTAAAGCGCTCAACGGAACGGTTGCACAATAACACCTGATATCGTGTCGCTATGTGCATACATGCGACACATGTTTATTCACATGCATTCATCAAACGCATTAAAACTCTGCGCTCCGCACTATATAAGCATAACTTACGGCACTATAAAACGTAATTATTTTAATTCTTTCACCATCACTAGTCGGACATGTTGTTAACGGTATCGCTGATTGCTTCAGCGTCGTTGTGTTATCTGCTGCACCGCTTCGCGACCAACACTTATGGCTACTGGGTGAAGAGGAATGTCAAGGGTCCGAAGCCTGTCCCGCTGTTCGGCAACCTGTGGGACTCCGCCCTCCGCAGGAAGCATATCGCCATGGTTCATAAGGAGATCTACGACCAATTCCCCGACGAGAGAGTGATCGGAATGTATCGGATGACCACACCGTGCCTGCTGCTGAGAGATCTCGACATCATAAAGTGTGTTCTCATCAAAGACTTTGACTACTTCTCGGACCGCGGAGCGTCGTTCAGTGACAATGGCTTAGGCAACAATTTGTTCCATGCCCCCACAGATAAGTGGCGGGTTCTGAGGAAATGTTTCACCCCCGTCTTCTCTTCCGGAAAACTCAAGAATATGATTTATTTAATAGATCAGTGCGGGGACTCTTTCGTTAACCACATCCAGCAATTGTGCCTGACGCAGTGCGAGCACGAGGCGCACTCGCTCATGCAGAAGTACACGACCGCGACAATCGTCGCGTGCGCTATTGGTTTGGACATCGACACCATGTCTGACAAAATACCTGTTCTTAAAAAAATTGTCAGTATAATTTTTTCGCCGACGTTCATTGATGAGTTGGACATGATGTATCCGGGCGTTTTAAAAAAATTCAAAGTAGAGCCTTTCCCACAGGAAATACCGGAATTTTTTGAGCAACTGGTTTCAACTGTAGTCAAGCAAAGAAATGGTTTGCCAACAAACAGAAACGATTTCATGGATTTAATTCTGGAACTGAGGCAACAGGGTGTTATTCGCGGAACCAAGAAAGATGAAGACGCGAAAGAAAGGACTCTGGAACTGACAAATGACGTCATTGCTTCGCAGGCGTTCGCGTTCTATGTCGGCGGGTACGAGACCAGCGCAAACACAATGTCATTTATGTTGTACGAGATGGCAAAAAACCCGGACGTCCAGGATAAACTCATAGCGGAAGTGGATGAGGTTCTCAAAAAGTACGAAGGAATACTGTTGTTTGATGCACTCAACGAATTTACTTACATGGAGAAAGTGTTTGACGAAACACTGCGCCTGTATCCCATAGTGGACCCCATTCAGCGGCAGGCGCAACAGCATTACCAGATACCGGACACTGATATTGTTGTGAAGAAGGGGCAGCTGGTAATCATTTCAGCTCATGCCATTCAACGCGACCCGAAGCTTTATCTTAACCCGGATAAATTTGATCCAGAAAGATTCTCTACAGAAAATTCAAAAAATATGCATTCACTTGCGTATTTGCCTTTCGGGAAAGGACCGAGGAACTGCATCGGTAAGTCCGTTAGCGCGACTGTTACCGCGGTCATACGGTGATGTTATAGTGGATATGTTACTATATTACTAAAACTCTACAAAAACCAGCACAGCCTTTATAAACAGCCGCGACTAAGTTTTCTTCTTTTTATTGCTTAATTCGTACTAACTTTCACGGATGCGCACGAACGGTGCGGATGGTACCTGGCAGCGGCGCTGGTGGCGAGTGGTGACTACAACGCGTTCCTGGTGAATACTTTTTTCATAAAGTGTAGCTACATTTGAAGCTGTTTGCGGCGGTACAATATTTATAAGGTCTATTACTTTATAAACGGAATAAATCCTTTTGCAGGTTTGCGCTTTGCCAAACTGCAGTCGCGCGTGTGTATGGTGAAGTTCTTTTCGAAGTTTCGCGTGGAGCTGTCGTCGAGGACCATGCCCAAGATGATGTTCGGACCCCGGAGGTTCGTCCTGACATCGAAGAGCGGCAATTATTTAAATATTATCTCGAGAGAAAAATAATTTGGTAACAAATAAATAAATGTTTGTATTCTCTTTGGCTTGTTCCTTCCATCTCGTTCTGTACCAGACAGTATATGCCGGTCGCGCGGCGCGCCCGCGTGCACGTGTGGCGGGGTCGGTGCGCGGTGCACGTTCCTTCTTCACACTTCAAGAAGAAGTACGGCACTACTCAATGTATGCTAATATTAGTTGTTATAAATATATATAAATAAAAAAATATTCTATTAAGGAAATGAGAAGCGAGGCGGATAATAATAACCTTTGTTCACTAATTTTACTAGGACATTTACATAAATTAATTCTTTAACCAAATATTTAAGCTGAACTGCCGCGAGTATCGCGTGTGCGGTATGCACGAGGGTTAGAACCTGTTCAAACATTTCTTGTAGCTATCGATTCTAACAATAGATATATATATATATATATATATACTATTTATACAGCTGTACATCCCCATGCCTATACTACCTTTGGCGTGTCGTACAAAGCGACAAACAAGGAAAAATCCAGGGAAAGGTCAGCATTATTTTTCTGCGACCATTACTAACGTACGGTGTCAGTGAGTTCATCGGACAGATGAATACGGGTTAGCGCCCCCGGAAACCACAGCTGTTACTATTCTTCCCCCAATAAAATATTCCAAATAGTACCATCCTACATTACCTGTTATCCTTGTGTATTTCTTTTTTTTTTATTTATTTATGGCACTAACAGTCATTACAAATAGACATATCATAAGTATAGCTTATGATATTAAGTAGACAAATAGTGCCCAATACTACATAATATGTCACAGACCTGAAAAACAAACACGGAAAAAAAAAGAAAAACGATGCTAAGATAAGAAAAGTACACAATACTAAAGTAAATATTATAACATAGAGGTGGTCGCTATAACATATTTAACAGCATATTACTTAGTCCGACATATTACCATTGTAATTTTATGTTTAAAAACATCGAAGGAGTTATCGAATAGATCAATTTCAGAAAAAATCCTTATTGTATTTATTAAGACATCGCGTAAAGAAGTTATTATACGTATAGTTTTTGCGATATATCGGTGGCGGAAATAAGGCAACGGTGCGAGAGGAACGGACGGGAAGTCGGACTTTAGAGACAAAGTTTATTTTGGACAACAAAAGTCGTGAATCTATTTTATTATTGAGTAATTTGTAAAGTGTTACTAAACCGAAAAGTACACGGCGATGTTCTAAAGAAAGCACGTGGTATTTCGTAAGCACGTCTTCATATGAGTTATGGGAGCGATGACAACGACAGTTAAGCGTTCTCAGAAAGTACTTTTGTATTTTTTCAACGCGATTTATTTGAGATTTATAAGAAGGGCTCCATACTACACTTGCAAACTCTAGAATTAACCGTTTGAATATTTTAGAAAGATTGTGTAATTTTTGCTATGAAACCTAAACTCCTATATGCGTTTTTTATTACGTTATCTATGTGTGAATTAAATGAAAGTTTATCATCCATAAGGATACACAAGTCTCGAACACTATTTACCCGTCCAAAGTTTATATTATTTATATTGTAAAGGTGTAATATAGGATGAGTTTTGCGAGTGTAAGTCATTACAGAACGTTTATCAGCATTTAGAAACAATTGATTATCTTTGCAATATATACACATGAAGTCAATACAAGTTTGCCGGATCTCACAATCTTCGGTTTTATTTATAACTCTAAAGAGTTTAGTGTCATCTACATAAAGTAAATGTTGTGTGTCACCTAAGGCATTACCAATATCATTGACATAGATTTTAAACAAAACAGGGCCCAAATGAGATCCCTGGGGTATTCCGGATGGTATAGGTAGATAAGTTGAGCAACGACCTTTAAGACAGACGGCCTGAGTGCAGTTACGTATATAGGACTTCATCCATCTAAGTAGATTACCATGAATGCCCATTTTTGCCAATTTCACAATTAGCAAGTCATGATTTATTTTATCGAAACCTTTTGAAAAGTCGGTGTAAACAATATCCACCTGCTGATAACGATCCATAGCTTTTACTATGTAGATAGTAAAAGTCAATATATTATATTATATTCAACGTTTCGATGTTTCATAAAACCGTGTTGATTAGCCGAGATGTGTTGTTGAAGGTAATAACGCTAATTGCGATGTAACAATTTACCGAAAATACTGAGTTTGGATATTGGCCTATAATCTTTGATATTATTTTTTTTATTATTTTTAGGATTAGGAGTAATAAGTGCTTTTTTGCAAATAGTAGGGAAAATATTTCATAACATTCCTTTCAAAAGTCTGCTTTCCTCCCACATCTCCTTATCCCTACTAATACCTTTCAGTCGCCAACCCCATGCCCAGCGTGGTGACTTATGAGCAATGCTCCCCAAAGAACCAAAAACACAAATTACAGCCGCCAGTACCCGGCGGTCCCACTATTCTTGACCAAAGTGGCGGTCACGGTTACGGTGGGGCAGGAGCTGCTAAGAATCCCTGATCAACAGGCCACCACCACCAACTGACTATTGTCACTTCAACACACGGACACTGAGGCGAGATGAGCACCTGGAAGAGTTACAAGTAGAACTAAGGTCAGTTAGATGTCAGATCAGAGACTATCGAAAATCCGAAAACAGGAGGAGGGTACTGTAGTCCTTTTATATCCTCTTCTTTTTGCAATTTTTATTAATTCTATCTCTCACCAATTAGCATCTTCTCACCACCTTTACGCAGACGTTCTTCAAATACATACTCGAGCATATCCTAGTCAATTAACTCATGCTGATACCATTATTAATTATACTTTAGCAATAATTTCAGAATGGTGTCAAGCATATGGTGCTAAAATCAATCCATTAAAGACGCAAGTTATAGTACCAGGGAGTACAAAAATGATTGTTAAAATCAATTTTTCTGTAGCTGCTCAGGTTTGTTTTTAGGAAATGATTTTCTTTTTATTAAAAAAGTTAAAAACTTAGGTGTACACTTTCACAATAATCTTTCGTGGCGATCACAATTTGAAGAATTAAGCGGCAAGATATTTGTATCTTTTGTAAATATTGCGTATCTTTCTTCTTACTGCCACCAACATTACACTTGCTGAAACCCTTCTTCTTTCTATAATCGATGACGCTGATGCCAGCTATATTAATCTTTCCGAGCAAAAACTTAATAAACTTAAGCGTCTTCAAAACATCTATATCAGATTTATATTTGGATTGCGCTAATATGACCACGTTTCTCATTTCCGTGATAAGCTCAAATGGTTACCAATTTGATTTCGCCGAAACTCATATACTTTCTCTTTTTTACAACATTCTATTTCATCCTCTGTACCAGTCTTATCTAAAAGAACGCTTTCAATTTCACTATACCTCACACGCTCAATGTTTAACATCAGCCGAAATCTTACTCTAAAAGTTCCAAAACATTCCACCAAATTCATGGAGCAATAATTTCCGTTGAGGCTGTACCTTTATGGAATGCCTTACCTCTTACAGTAAGACGGGCGCGGTCACCGCAAGCTTTAAAGAACCTTGTCAGGAATCATTATTTTACGCTTTCATTAAATATATAAAGGGTGTCTGGCGGCAGATTCATATTTTAAAAAACGAATATCTCAATAAGTTATAAACAGTGCGCGGTGGTGGGGAAGGTGGTCAGTGGTCAGTCATTAGAATCACCGATCGTGCGGATTTCTTAGTCACGATGTCGCAGTGGTGCAGTGGTGCAGTGGTGCAGTGGTCGGGTGAGCATCGCGCGTTCGCTATTGAAGCATTTTTCAAGAGTAACGATTCTTACGTACTCGCTCGCCGACAGTTTTGTTCACATTTCAATATTCGACGGATAGGCGATGGGCCGAGTGTGAATTTAATTCGTTCGTGAGTGGAGAGGTTCCGCGCAACTGCTTCGGCTATGAACACACCACGGCCAGGACCTAGACGATCGTCAAGGACCCCGAAAACATTGAACTGGTTGAACGCAGTTTACGTGAAAATGCACGACTTTCGATACGGAAAAAGGCAGCTTCACTGGGACTTCAAGAGCATGCGTGCATGAAATTTTGAAAAAAGATATGAAGTTTCATCCTTTTAAAATTCAAATAATTCAAGAATTGAAAAAAGGACTTTTGTGAAACCATGTTGGAGCGTTTTCGCACTGTGAATTCCATTTTTTGGAGCGACGAGGCTCATTTTCATTTAAACGGACACGTAAACAAGAACAACACACAAAATAGCCGCTACTGGGCTCTAAGAACTCGCAATCCTCGACTGAAGCACCAAAACCATTACATTGGCCAAGGGTAACTGTTTGGTGCGCTTTATCCACGAATGGGATAATCGGACCATTTTTTGAAAATGCACGGGGTCAAGCGACGAATGTCAATGGTGAGAATTATCGGCTCATGATTTCGAATTTCTTTTGCCGAACCTGCGAGCTCATTCATCATTCTCATCATTCTCATCACACACGTGGTTTCAACAGGATGCGGTACAGGTGCGACCGCACACGGCCAGAGCTTCGATGGATTTGTTACTAGAAAATCTCCCTCAAAACTGATTAGTCGCTTTGGGGACATCCGTGGCCACCGAGGTCACCCGACCTAACTCCAATGGATTTTTTTTGTGGGGCTACATCAAAGAGAGAGTTTACGCCAACAATCCACGAACTGTTGTGGACTCGAAAGAAAATATTCGGCGAGAAATCAGTGCAATTGAACCAAGTTTACTGCAGCGTGTGGCACGGAATACGAGGCTCCGTTTCGAACAGTGTGTGCAACAGGATGGAAGACATTTGGATGACATTATCTTTAAAAAATAAAATCCACATTTGTACTCTATCTTTTAATACTTTTAGTAAAATTATATGTCAAACATATTATTTTTTATTTAAATTTGAAAACATAAATCTGCCACCAGACACCCTGTAGATCTATGCTTAATAATCCCATTTTGACTGTTATTCAAGAGTTGATATAAATGATGTATGTATGGACAGACCATGGATTCAAAAATGTTAGCAAAACTTGATAAAATTGGTATTGGTCGATAATTGTTTATATATACGATCATAACTATTTGTTTTGTATACGGGTATTACTTTTGCAATCTTCCACATTTTCGGAAATACTCCTGATTGCAAAGAAAGATTGTAAATTAATAGAAGAGGTTCAACTAACAGATTGTCACATCGGGCCAAAAATATAGGTGGTATACCATCAGGTCCGGCGCCCTTGTTATTATCAATAGTCTTCAAATTACTTAAAAGCAAGGACTAGTCGATAACAGGTAAAGCTAAAGGTAAAGTATTATTCTTCCTAAGAGCATCAGCATTATCTGTAAATACTTTAGAAGAATTAATTTTATTAGTGAAAACAGAAGCAAAATGTGAAAAGAACATTTCGCATATCTGTTGGCCGTCGGAAGTGGCTATGGCTCCATCTGTCATCAGACTAGGATAGAACCTTTGGCCACCTCGCCTTGAATTTATGTAGGATCAAAAAAATTTAGAATGTTTGGTAATTTGGAGTCCCATATTTTTAATGTACTGATTGCAGCAATTCGCAGTTAAACGAGTACAGCGTGAACTTAATAATTGCAATTCCAGTGCGTCCATAGGATTTTACGTGTGCGTGTGTGCGTGTGCATGTGCGTGTGTGCGGTTGTGTGGATGTGCGTGTGTGCGTGTGCATGTGCGTGAGTGCGGTTGTGTGGATGTGCGTGCGCGTGTGCGTGTGCATGTCCATGTGCGTGTCCATGCGCGCGTGTGTGCGTGCGTGTGTGTCGCGGGGGTTTATATATATTTAATAGATAAATAAAATGATAAGTTTTGTTTCATTACATTCAGCAAAGCCTCAACTTGATCATAATTTGTCCGATTAAGCCAGCTAGTCACTAACTTGTAAATGTTTAGATGGAAAGTATTTAATATTTTGTTTATTTTCTTATATAAATAGTTGGATTGATTCTTAAATTGATGTCTAGTAAAAAAAGTTTTTACAGCAACCATATTAATTGATATTCATCGCCGTTCATTAATTGTATAATGCATTAATACTGATTTGTGTTTCTCTTGTAATAGATGTAATACATATTATTTCATACATTTCTAAGGGTCTTAGAGACATAAATTAGTTTTCGAATTCTAACACTTGTGATTTTTAGGTGACAGTGCCACAACAGTTTTTGGTCAACCATGACACCTAAGTATCTTGTATAAGCTACTTTTTCAATATTAGGGCATGCGCATGTGTTTTTATAATCAACACAAGTATGTATTTTGAGATTTTATATTATACGTTGCTAGCGATTAATAATAGAAAAACATATGTAATTTGTTTTGCTGTTGTTTAGTGTTAAGGGGAGAAGGGAACCAACATCCAATCCGACCCAATTGTCAACCTCACCTGCTCGCGCCGGCAGTTCATATGAAATGCCGGTGACGGTGGTTTCTCGAAGCCACCGTGGTGCCCCCTGCTAGACAACAGACGAGGCTCTGACGACCGAATATCAGGCGGTATAACCTGAACCCGCTTTATGTAAGACTAAATACCTTACATCGACGAATGAACACCATAGATTCGCGGTTTTTTCCTGCATCATAAAAGAGCAGGTTTTAGTGCCTCAGATGACAATCGGCACTAGACTAATAAAACCAAAACTGTCAAAGCTTTAGAAATGATGAAAAGGTTGCAATATGGATATCGTAGTACAGATAGGGCGTCGCCACAAAACGACGCGCAGACACGTCGCCCTACCTCTGCGACAAGTTCACTAGATCTATTGGATCAAGAACGGGTCCGACTAAAGAAGCTAGTCCCTAAAAACACCAAGAAGGTCCGATTCGCAACATTGAATGTAGGAACACTATCAGGAAGAACAAAAGAGCTCGCAGACTTATTCAAACGTCGCAGGTTAGACTTCGTTTGTCTCCAGGAACCAGGTGGCAAGGTGCCAAATCTCGTGACATCGGGGAGGAATACAAACTAATGTACACAGGGTCGCAAAGAGGACGAAATGGAGTAGCCGTAGCTGTTAGTCAAGAACATATCGACAATATAATCGAAATAAAACGTTTTAGTGACAGAGCCATGACTGTCAAAGTGGTCGTGCATGGTGAGGTAGTGAACATAGTTGCAGCTTATGCTCCTCTAGTAGGTTGTACTACAGCTGTAAAAGATGTATTTTGGACCTTGTTGGATGATATTTTGTAAGAAATACCTAATACAGAAATCACTATAATGGGCAGTGACTTAAACGGCCACGTGGGAAGTATGTACCAACCATGCCAGCGTGTGCATGGAGGTCATGGATATGGCACTACAAATGAGGAGGGTAAACTGATTATGGAATCTGCCATGTCCCATGATCTAGCAATTGTTAACACATATTTTATCAAGAAACCAGACCATTTGATCACTTACAGAAGCGGCAAGACTTGCTCCCAGATTGATTACAATCTGGTAAATAGATGTCACATCGGAAGGATCAAAAACTGTAAAGCTATTCCCGGTGAATGTGTTGCACCACAGTACCGAGTTTTCCTTATGGATATACTCTTTAGACCCTCACGAACACCTAGAAAAGAAAGAGAACCAGAACTCATCAAATGGTGGCTCTTGAAAGGTGATAATGTGCACGAGTTTTGTAGAGAAATAGAAGACCTATATCCTCCCGACAATAACGTGACCGCCGCTTGGATGGACATACAGGGCAAGATATTAAAAGCAGCAGAAAATGTACTAGGAAGTACAAAAGGAAGAAAGCGCACATCATTGGAAACGTGGTGGTGGAGCGAACCAGTACATATGGCTCTAAGAAAAAAGAAAAGAAGCATTCAAAACATGGCAATGTACCAAGACGGAAGAAGACCGAGAACTGTACAAAACATATAAGAGAGAGGCTCGCAAAATAGTTGCTGTTGAAAGATCGAACGCCACAAAAGAACTGTATGAGTCCTTAGAAAAGAACTGCGGCTATAAATTCATATATAAGCTAGCTAAAGCGCGCAACCGAGCTACCAAGGATTTTACAAAACGTAAGATACTTAAGGGACCAGACGGAAAACTAATATACAACGATAGCAGCATCTTGGAAGCCTGGCACCAATACTATAATAGTTTGTTAAACACTAACATTACCAAAGTGTGCCTACCGCAAGCATCCAAAATATGGGACTTGTTTCTCCTATAATAACACAGGAGGTAAAGACGTCGCTCAAGAAAATGGCCAACAAAAAAGCGCTAGGTCCAGATGGCATTCCTGTAGAAGTATGGAAGTATCTGGGTAACCCAGGAATAATCGTGTTGGCGAAATTATTCAACAAGTTACTTCTAGAGGGAGCTTGTATGCCCGATGCCTGGAGAATGAGTGTGATCGTCCCACTCTACAAAGGCAGAGGATGCAGACATGAATGCAATAGCTACCGAGGTATCAAGTTTTTTTTTTTTTTTTTATAAGAATTAGTAGGCAAACGAGCAAGACGGGTCACCTGATGGTAAGTGATTCACCGCCGCCCACGGTCACCAGCGATGCCAGTGCGTTGCCCACCCTTCAGGTAAGAATATGCTCTTTTCTTGAATAACCCAATGTCGCAGTTGTTGGGGAAGACCGCTGATGGCAACGAATTCCAGAGACTTAATGTGCGTGGCAGAAAACTGTTTTTAAAACGCATTGTAGTGGAACGCCAACCATCCAGATGGTGCGGATGATAGTTCCGGCGAGACGATCGGTTGCGAAAATCAGCGGCTTCTATTAAATCGAACAACTCCTCAGAACACTCCCCATTGTAAATTCTGTAAAGTATGCATAGGGAAGATAGATCCCTACGCAGTGCCAAAGGATCTAGCCGATCGGCAAGTTCAGGATCGTCGACATTCCGAGATGCCCTACGTTGGATTCGGTCAAATGGAGATAGCTGATAACCCGGGGCCCCGGCCCAAAGGTGGCAACAATACTCCATGTGAGGCCGCACCTGCGCCTTATACAGTTTAAGACGGTAGGCCGGCTTGAAGTACTGTTTGGCCCTGTTGAGTACTCGAGTTTTTGGAGGCCATTTTAGCCTTGCTCTCCAAATGATCGCCAAACTGGACAACACTCGAAATGTCGACACCTAGAATGCCAATGTTCGGCTTGGCACAAAGGTGAGTGTTTCCGAAGAGTGGCGATGCGACAAGGGGGCTTTTAGCAGTGAACGCGCAAACTTGAGTCTTAGAAGGGTTAAACTGGACTAGATTTAGTCCCCCCCAATCGGAAATCTTCACAAGGGATGATTCGATTTCAGACACAAGTTTGTTCCGACACTCATTGACGTGATCCCGAGAGATATTGCTGCGGCTGAAATATAGTGCATCCACGGTACTGTCATCCGCATAGCAATGAATGCCATTGGTATGCAACAAATCATTGATATGCAGAATAAACAATGTCGGGGATAACACGCAGCCTTAGGGAACACCAGCATTTACGGTCCGCGGGTCCGAGCATGAGCCGTCTACGACGACTTTAACTCTCCGTTCCGCAAGGACACTGCCGATCCACCTACAAAGTCTCTCAGGAAGCCCATAGGAAGGAAGCTTTGATAGTAAGGCTTTATGCCAAACCCGATCGAAGGCTTTCGCTATGTCCAAACTAACGCCCAGTGCCTCACCCTTACTTTCGACCGCCTGCGCCCAACGGTGAGTTAGTAAAGCCAGAAGATCACCAGCTGATCGGCCTTTGCGGAAGCCATATTGGCGGTCGCTGATCAGTTGGTGCTCCTCCAGGTAGCCCATGAGCTGGCGGTTGATTATGGATTCCATAATTTTGGAGAGCAAGGAGGTGATAGCGATAGGCCTGTAGTTGGACGGATCTGAGCGGTCGCCTTTTTTAGGGATCGGGTGTACTAGAGCCGTCTTCCATGAATGTGGGACAACGCCGAGGACATAAGAGTGTCTGAATAAGCGCGTTAAAACCGGTGCCAGCTCTGGAGCACACACCTTTAGCACAATAGGAGATACTCCATCGAGCCCACACGACTTGTTGACATCCAGGGAGAATAGTGCTTTCCGCACAGCACACTGTGTAAAGCGGACGTCCGCCATTGTGGTTTCACACCTCGGGTTGGTAGGAGGTGTGTTCCCCCTGTCGTCAAGAGTCGAGTTTTCCGCAAAGATAGAGCCAAGAAGATCGGCTTTCTCCCTTGCGGAATAGGCCAATGAACCAACCTCCCCGCGTAAAGGGGAAGTGTTGACCGACAGAAATTACCTGGACAGCTTTGGCGAGAGACCAGAACGCACGAGAGCCAGATGGCAGCCGTGCTAGTCTCTTGCCAATTCTCCCAACGTACTTCGACTTTGCCAATGCAATTTGCCTCTTAAAGAACCTGGAAGCAGAGTTGTACTTCTTCTTGAGTGAGTCAGAGTTTACATCCTTAGCGGCCTTTACTTCTTAAAGCTAGGTAGCATTCCCGCTTGCGACGATGTGCGTTACGGCAGGACCCACCAAACCAGGGCCGAGATCTGCCACCGACGGGTACCGCTGAGCTAGGAATAAACAATTCCATGCCTTGCAGCACGACGCCGGCAACCGAATCAGCGCAGGTGCTAGGATCCTCTGACTTGAAGCAAATCTGCCCCATGGGTAGGATGCAAGAAAGAGCGCATCCCGTCCCAATCTGCCGACCTGTAGTGCCAAACACGTCGTCTACCAGATGAAAGTGGTTGCGACGAGACGGTGAGAGGCACCACGCTCTAATTAGGCAATGGTCCGATGACCCGAGAGGAGCATCGACCCATACCCGAATGGGTTCAGGGCGAGAGGTCAGCAGAAGGTCCAATAAGGAAGGCGAATGGTCTTCCACATCCGGCGCACGTGGGAGAAGGTACCATCTGCGTCAGACCATTGGCAATGGCAAAATCGTGAGCAGACCTTCCCGCATGGTCAGTACGTGTTGACCCAAGCCAGTCAGAGTGGTGGGCATTAAAGTCGCCCAAAACCACAATTTCTGCGGTAGCAATCTGCTCAAGTATTCTGTCAGTGGACACCTGCAGGTGCTCGAAGAGCCGGTCAATTTCCGAATTTCCGCTATGAGACCTGTAAAGGCACGCGTAGACTCGAATGTGATCCTCACAATCGACGCGCACCCAAAGGATCGACAGGTCTCTGCCTTCAAGATAGCTGAGCCTACGGTAACAAATTCCCTCCCCTAACGTACACACACACGCCGGCGCGTGGCACAAAAAAGTGCTCCAGGCTATAGGCCGGGCACTTTAGATATGAAGTGTCCGTCGGGGAGGAAATCTGCGTCTCCGTCAGGAAAAGCAAATCTGGCCTTTCCGTCTCGAGATGGTGGTGGACGGCATTTAAGTTCGAGTGATGTCCCCTGATGTTAGAAAAATCCACTACTAAAGTGGAGAGGGACTTCCTCATGATTGGGCTCAGTTTGCACCCAGCAGCTGCGATAAACGACGCTTGATGTGCCCCCCCAGAATACGATGGGCAGCCTGAGCGAGAGCGAGAGGATAACATCTCTCGCTCTCGCTCAGAGAGCGATTCTCCAGTCTCTAAGAGACTGGTACCCTCCTGGGGTATTTTATTTGTATCACTCGTCGCCATCACAGTAAGAGCATAAAGGGTGGGGGAGGAAAGGGAAGGAGAAAGGTCACAGAGGGTGAGGAATTCTGGGACAGGGAATAAAAAGACAGGGAGGGGCCAACTGATACTCATTCCCACACGCAACGCAACAGTCCCTAGAAAATCTGTTGCGGTACGTGTAGTACAATGCAAGTGCCAGTTGCTATTTGGGCCCCGAGGTAGAGGGATAAGGGCGCCGGGACTCTCACTCACCAGTCGAAACGCGGTGGCTTCTAGGAGGCCCCCACTTCACGCTGATTTTCTGTGAGAGGGTAGTGTTTCACCGGTCGATCCTGCCCACCTACGTGCTACAGCGAACTGCAGACTTGGATGTCATACTATGAAGCTGTATGAAAGAGTCATAGACAGCCGATTGCGCATGGAGTGCACACTCTCCGAGAACCATTACGGCTTCGGACCGGGTTTATCAACGGTCGACTCGACTTTCGCCATGACCATGATAGCTGAAGAACATAGAGCAAAAGAAAAACCCCTTTATATCGAATTTCTTGATATGGAAAAGCTTTTGATCGTGTACCTCGAGAAACTATATGGTGGAGTCTCAGGTCTCGTAATGTTCCGAAGGCATATGTGCACACTATCGACGACATCTACAGGAATACACGCTCCTACGTAAGAACAACTGTAGGAGTGACAAAATCCATCCCAGTCACAGAAGGGGTTCATCAAAGTTCAGTTTTGAGTCCCTTTTTGTTCAGCTTGGTGCTGGATACACTCACTGAGGATGCTCAGCAAAAAGCAGCTTGGACTTTTATATACGCGGACGATGAAGCAATATGCGCGTCAAATCATCACGAGATGAAACAGGCCTTAAGTGCGTGGAAAGAACAGCTACAGGCAGGAGGTTTGGTACTAAGCGTTACTAAGACTCAATTTACTCAGTATCCTGTAATTCACCTCAAATAAAGTGGCCGCTTCTTGGATCCAGAGGTCCAGAGGAAGCAGCTCGGTAAGTACTAGGGCCGAATGCAACGACGCGGTTTGGTGAGTTAGCGCAATTTTCTGCGCGAAGCCACGCTGAACCGCATCGAACTGCCTTCGGACCAGCAGCTTCTTAACCGCCGGCGCCTATGCACTCGCAGCATACTAAAATATCGGCACCAACACCGCCAGATACATCGTTCTGATCACCTCCGAGTTCAAACCCTATGATATTTTCACGGCTCTACACAATTGACGATATAGCCCTTGGGCTTTATTGCTCACGTTCTTCACATCAGTGTTGAACGTGAGCCTATCGTCAATTATGAGGCCGAGAATCCGAACTCCACGAGTTCAACAAAGGGGCTCTCCGTCCATATTCAATATTGGGTTAACACACAAGAGTTTGTTGGTCAGCACCATCACATTTGTTTTGTCTGGTGCAAACCTCAACTTATTTCTGACCCCCCCAATCGTGAATATCGGCGAGTACCGCATTTCGTAGCTCGCTGGCCTAATGGTTAGAGCGTGCGGCTTTCATTCCGAAGGTCGCAGGTTCGAATCTTGGCATGTTACAATGACTTTAATATTTAAGTTATGTACATATGTGAACTTTAGTTACAACAGCGAGATACAAACGGTGAAGGAAAACATCGTGAAGAAACATGTACATGACTTAGAATTTTTTCTAAGATGTACGTGAAGTCACCAACCCGCATTGGGGCCGTGTGGTGACTATGGCCCATTCGCCTTCATATTGAGGGTCGGCCTATGCCCCAGCAGTGGGGACGTAAATTATCTGTTATAGATATTATAATATAGTATATAATCTTAGCTCGAGATCCCTGCCGCTGCAATATTCTTATAACATTGAAATACTGTTTTAAATATCCATCGTCAACAATTAAACACGCGCAGGGTTTTTTTTGTGTAGGGTACTTTTAGATTTTTCCCATCTTCCAATGGGAGCTGAAGCATTGTTAGACATATAAAGTTGATGTAATTAGGGTATGCCTTAGACTACTTATACTGAACTTGAAACACAAATCATATCGCAAAATGTTGACTTATTATGTAGCAACAATTTTCCTCATTGTTAATTATCGCTTAATCTTAATTACCAATCTGCCTCACTGAGCAAGGACCAAGGAAAAAGCGTTTCTGCTCGTGTATTTGTTTAATTAAATTCTATTTAAGTATATATTATTGCGGAAGCGCTGATAAGTTATTTGAATCATTTTAACAGATATGTGGTTTTTTTATTTATTTATATTTTTCAGTGCAGTGTAACCGACCGACCGACCGACCGCCGGCAGCGCTGCGGCTTGTATCTGAACACCATCCTCTGGTGACCTGTGCGGCTCGCTCTCAATTTTGGAGTTCGACAGCTCATCTGACGCTGGACTCCTCGAGCTACTTGTATAATTATTTTTGAATACTATAAACTGCTACAGGAAGTAGTGATGTTCTTTACTACATAACTTCCAGTACATTGTATTTTTGTTAGTTTACCAAGTAATATACACTCATACAGCATAAGAAACATTTTCCAGCTGCAGCGTCGCCGGGTGCGGACGGCGCGCGCGTGACCGTCCTCGGACGGTAGCCGGATGTGATAACAATTTATCTACGATAGGATTACTATTTTTTTCGGCGATAACTCGCAACTTGTCATTTGCATTGTTTTAGTGCAGACTCAACTCAGTTTTAAAAAGTGCGCAATAACCCAAAGATTTGAGTCATTGTTTGTATCAAACTGCATCTGCATTACTGGAGATTGAATATCAGATTTGCATATTTGTTTCTGTCGTGAGCCATATCCACTCCCTTATGTTTTGCAGCGCGTAGTTTTTTCTGCGTCTAACGTGTCTTGCCTACAACTTTGCCCACCACAACAAATTGAAGAGGGTGATATCTGCCGTGCCGGAACACGTGCCCGACATGGCCAACCCTTTTTTTTCTAATGGACTGCAATATTAAATAGTATTCCATTTTGGGTAAGACGCTGGAGAACTTGAATATGAGACATTACTTTTTAGTTTATGCTTTTTGGTACGATTCTATTATGATTTTTTTATGCGATGAGACGATCGAGTCGTTCACCTGATGGTAAGGGATACGTCTGCTTATAGCGTGACGCCAGATAGTATTCCAGACAGTATAATAGTCATTTACATTGCATCGCTTTGTGTTGGTCACTTTGGAACATAACATTTTAAGTTTCCTTAGCCCGTTAGTTAGTTTCGGAGATGGCGAGACGTCGTGAGACCGGCACTAATTTCTGTCTAACCAACGGGAACACGATAACCACGACCACTCTGACAAGAGTGAAGCGATTTATAGAGAGAGCCCAGTAATTTTACTAGCTGCAGTCCGGAATAAACCGGAACACAGTAATGTTTGCACAGTACTGTTTGTCACCTGCAGTAGACGCTGCAGCAAAACCTATCCAGACGGTCTTAGGCAACAGAGCGATTTCCCTTATTAACCATAGCATTTACACGAATTGCTCTGACCTATGACTGGAATAGAGGTTGCTATTAGGCAGCAATACATTTAATATTTTGTTGTTGCCCACCACCGCGAGGACCAATTCACATTTAATGTTGAACCACGTGTACATGGGCTTTCCATGGTGCTGCCGTCTACCGTAAAATTAATGTGATAACATTTTATTATAATCATCAGTCGATAGACGCCCACTGCTGGTCATAAGCCTCCTCCAAAGCTCTCCACATCGATCGGTTTCGCGATGCTCACTTCCAGTGGGTTCCCGCGATTCTCACAAGATCGTCGGTCCACCTTGTGGCAGGCCTCCCAACATCACGTCTACCGGTACGCGGGCGCCACTCCAGGATTTTACTGGTGTCGATCCTTTGAGCAATTGCACTTGTAATTACAAAGTGTCAAAAAGATTTGTATTTCTATTAATATTAGAAATGGTCATGTTGTCAATCGTTAATACAACTAGGGTATGGACAATCGCTGACTGTCACTGGGGTAGAGGGACTCACTGTTACTCTGCCACTTGATCTGTGTAGTTCCTATTCCGTCATAATCGATTTATATCCGTATTGTTGTTTCATGTTTAAATTCCATTTTAATAGGGGTGTAACAAAATTCGAACGATTTCCGACTATTAAATAAAATGATATTGCCTACGTCACTCCTAAGAAAACGCAAGAATACTACTGATGAATCTACAAAACATTGCCTATATTCACTCGTCCCAAATGTACGGTCGCAGCCTCATTTAACTGCTGGTTTTAAGTTTACTTTCTTGCAATTGTCTCCTTGAATTGACGATAACACTTCATTTTGGTATTTTAAAGTTCTAAAACAGCTTGCAACTTAATTGTGGCACATTGTTCAGTAACATTTACACATTGTTGCGCAGGAAACATTCTTTGAGTTGGATGTATACAACTGTAGCTTGGAAAATTAATTGTGTCACATTTTCTGTAATCCTCCCCTTAATGAAAAATGCTAAAACCTCTTCAGAGGATAATAACATTTAACGTGGTTCAACGGGTATTTGGGATACACTTATTTCTGGTTAATTAACAAAATTTTTCACAATATCAGCTGATTTAGGCCGAGCAGAATTTCTTATGTCATAAACGTCGCATGACAGAGTTTAGCAGGTGAATTTAACTGTAGTAACATTTAACGTTTCTACGTCTTTTTGATTAGGCTCTACTTGCGTCAGGGGGTCAGCTTAGACGACCAGGACTTACTTAATTATACACAGAATAGGACTCTGGTTTTTGTAACCATTCATAATATTTACATTTAAACCTATTGTAACAAAATAGATTAATTTTTAAAAAAAATAAATTAATGATTCTATAAAAAAAATAATAAATAGCTGGAATAAAATTTATTCAAATTTATAAACTTGAAACTGTAATTCAACGAAAGTTAAAGAATGAAATACGTGTGTTTCTAAAACATAAAACTATACAAAATATATTTAAAACTATTTTAAACAAACTTTATTCTATATCTAAAATACGAATTTAAATATGAAAAAGATTCATTATAATAAATAAAAAAGTTAAAGTCCAATAGTTGGGTGTTCGTGAAACGCCCCAAGGACGTAATTAGGAACAGTTCGTGTATCGAGCGAGCGCGCGCGGCGGAGACGCACGCACACACTCGCGCTCTCACGTACAGGCGGGCTCCGGACGTGTACGTGTAAAATTTGCTTCGTGCAAATTGATTGATCTATTGATTGAAGATTATTACTGACCTCCAATACATATTGAAAGGATGTATAGGAATTGTGTACTGTATAGTATAATGATTAAAATGCTAAAATATAAAAATACAAATATGAATGATTGTATGGTGAAATATTATGAAACTATTAATGTGTGAAAGTCTCTAGTGATGAGATATGAAGGCTATATCGGTTCGAATCCCGGAAAAATATGAGAATGCAAACAATAATGTATTATGATAAAATAAGAGTGTGAAGGTCTTTAAAAATGAAATTTATGAAGTATACGGGTTCGAAACCGTGTAAAATGGTGCATAGCAAATTTAATATACATTAAGTTGGTGGAGAAGGTGAGATACCAGCCGGATGTAGTTAGTGGTTATTTCAGTAACTACTTGATTATACTCCGGTTCGAGAAGAGTATTAGTGCTATACTTCGGTGATATCGAAATACTCAGAACCATGTCTTAGGGCATCCGTTTTATGATACGTGCTCGGCGTCTTAGTGGCTTGCCACTATGATACGTCGTGTTTAATAACATTTGTTTATTCTAAAGTAGACTGGAACTATGTCGATGCATTATGAGGTAGCGCGCACCTCTTAGCTGTACAATCGCGAACAAATATTAAAGCAAGTAAACTCCAAAATAAAGAGACTTCTCTGTTCTGGGTCAAAGCTCATCCAGGTTTAACAGGCAACGTAGGAGCTAATTATTTTGCTAAATAGGTAACGCAAAAATTAAAAAATTAGTCAAAATACAACTTGTGCCCGATTTTTTCATCAAACGTCAAATCCGTATAGACACGCTGGTGAATGGAATCGACGCTATAAAGCAGGTAAGACAGCCAGTATCACCAAGCGCTTTCTTCCGGATGCCATTGAGACGTATGGACTCATGGAAGAATTAAAAATAGACAAATTACTCACGGAAGTGCTCACGGGTCATGGTAAATTTTCGGAGTACTTATTTCACTTCAAATGCAAAAATAGTCCGGCATTTCTCTGCGGTCAGCTCGCTGGCCTAATGGTTAGAGCGTGCGGCTTTCATTCCGCAGGTCGCGGGTTCGAATCTCGGCATGTTCCGATGACTTTAATATTATATTTAAGTTATGTACATTTGTGAACTTTAGTTACAACAGCGAGATACAAAAACGGCGAAGGAAAACATCGTGAGGAAACCTGCACATGACCTAGAATTTATCTTAAGGTGTGAGTGAAGTCACTAACCCAAGAGTTATCTAATTAGCAATAAGGAAATTAGGAACACTGTAATTTAGAATACTGTAAATGCGTTGCGTAGAGAACTGTAAATAGACATAAGTGATTTTAAATATGCGTGTAAATTCATTAATGCACTAATGACAAGAACTCTGACCCGAGTCATAAGATATTAATTGAAAAACTTTCTCCCGTCAAGAACTAAGGCAGTGATTGTACAAACTTTAATTCTCCCTATCATCGACTATGCCGATGTGTGCTGTTTCGACCTGAATGCAGACCTTCTCAATAAGTACGACCGTCTTTTAAATAACAGCATTCGATTCATTTCCAACCTTCGTAAGTATGATCATGTATCTACGTTTCGTTCGAAGTGAAGGTGGCTACCCATCCGTCAGCGGCGCAGCCTCTCTCTGCGTGCTCTCAACACCTTATTTTCTATTTTGACTTCTCCTAAACTACCTCCTTATCTCATTTCATGTTTTAAGTATTTAGGTACTAACCACGACAAAGATCTTCGCTTCTCGAACAACCCGCTTCTTTTGTGCCCTGCTCACACCTCTGACATTGTCCACTCTTCCTTCTCTGTCCAGTCCATTCTCCTATGGAATGCACTCGCTCTAGATATCAGAACTGTAACTAATCGGTGTACTTTTAAGCAGAAAGTACAGGAATGGCTCTTCAAAGGCAGGGACTGACATCTCCTTGAAATAATTTTTAATGTTTACTTAATATCATTAATGTGTCTATATATATTTTTATTTATGTATGTATATATATTTATGTTTATTTGTGTATTATAATAGGTTGGGGAAAAAAAAAATCCATTATTTTTATATGAACTTCAGGACTTTATTTAACATGCTTCGGATTGTCCGATTTGGGTCAAATATGCACCGTTTTGTTCTATGATTTGTTGCCATTTTAAAGGTAACTTCATAATGCCTCTCTCGTAGAAATCCTGCTCTCTATTTGCTAAAAACTCTAGTAGCCGATTTTCACAATCTTCCCTAGATGCAAATTTTTTATCAATAAAGAAATTTTGTAATGCAAGAAAAAGATGGTAATCGCTTGGTGCCAAGTCCGGACTGTATGGCGGATGCATTAAAACTTCCCAACCAAGCTCCCAAAGTTTCTGGCGAGTCACTGTAGACGTGTGTGGTCTAGCGTTGTCCTGGTGGAACACGACACCTCTCCTGTTGGCCAATTCTGGCCGTTTCTGGTTAATTGCTATCTTCAAACGGTCCAGTTGTTGACAGTAGAGATCAGAATTTAGTGCTTGGCCATATGGAAACAACTCATAATAAATAATCCCCTTCCAGTCCCACCAAATGCACAGCAGAACCTTCCTGGCCGTTAGTCCTGGTTTGGCCCATGATCGTTTTCGCACAGGGTTATCGTATGTGATCCATTTCTCATCTCCAGTCACCATCCGTTTAAGAAATGGGTCTATCTCATTCCGTTTGGCCAAGGCTTCGCAGATGGAAATTCGATCCATCATGTTTTTTTCTGTTAATTGGTGTGGCACCCAAACATCGAGCTTCTTTTTGAATCCAGCTTTGTGTAAATGGTTTAAAACTGTTTTGTGGTCCATTTTGAGCTCCTGGGCGATGTTACGACTGCTAACATGCCGGTCTACTTCGATCATTTCTCCGATTTTATCGACATTTTCGGCGACCGGCCTACCTGTGCGAGGTGCATCTTTAACATCAAAAATTCCTGAACGGAATCTACGAAACCAAAATTGCACATAATTGGCTGTTAAAGTATCGGGTCCATAAACACCATTCACAATTTTAGCCGCCTGGCTTGCATTTTCGCCTTTGTCAATGAAAAACTGTAAAATGTACCGAATTTTCTCTTTGACTTCCATTTTTAACACCCTGTAACTCACAATTGAATGCACCAAACAAAAAACAGCAAAAGAATTTTTTTACTGGGAAATGTCACCTTTCCAACGAGCATCAATCTGAAACTGTTTGATCGATACTTTACCAGATATTTATCACTACAGCTATCTACCGAAAAAATAATGTATTTCTTTTTCCCCAACCTAATATAATAGGGGGACCGGAAAGTAATGTCGTTTCTGTGCATGCCAATACTTGATTGTCATTTGTCAGCTCATTGTTTTGTTCAGAGGCGTACCAAAGACATTGTGAGGTTATAGTGATTTCTTTACTTATAGACAATTGAATTACAATTTTTTTTTGTAATTTTGGGTAAAATGGCCAGCCAAATACCAGAAGAGGTACACATCCGGCATTGCATGCTCTTTGAGTTTCGCAAGGAAATAACGCAACAGTTGCTACCAAAACATTTGCGATGTTTATCCAAATGCACTGGACATTCGTAAATGCCAAAGGTGGTTTTCCAAGTTCAAATCGGGTAATTTTGATCTTTCCGACTCGTATCGATCAGGAAGACCATCAGCGTTAGACAACGACGTGTTAAGGGCGGAAGTGGAAGCAAATCCGTGTCAGACGATCGAGGAATTGTCAAACAGTCTCAACAAACCTTGGTCGACCATCCAAGAACATTTGAAGCAGATTGGAAAAGTAAGCAGAGCAGGTGTTTGGGTCCCGCATAATCTGTCCGAACAGAATAAGGCTAACCGATCAATCACATGCAACTTATTGCTTCAACGACACAACACAGAAGCGTTTTTGATCGCTTGATCACAGGAGATGAGAAATGGGTCCTGTATGATAACCCAAAACGCAAAAGGCAGTGGCTCTCTCCAAATGAAATCCCTCAGGTACTGCTAAGCCAGGTTTACACCCCAAAAAGCGCTTTTGTGTGTTTGGTGGAGTATTCGCGGCATTGTTCATTTTGAATTACTGAAACCTGGAGAAACTGTTACTGCAGACCTCTACAGCGAACAATTGCAGCGAGTCAATCAATCTTTAATTGAAAAGTGGCCAGCGATTGTCAACCGAAAAGGCGTCATTCTCCAACATGACAATGCAAGACCGCACTGCGCAAGGCGAACTCTAGAAAAATTAATGAATTGGGGTGGGAGGTGCTGCCTCATCCACCATATTCGCCCGATGTTGCACCATCGGATTTCCACTTATTCCGAGCGCTGCAACACTTTTAAGTGGCAAAACATTTGCAAATTTGGATGATATCCAAAATGCCATCTCTAGATATTTTGCCGAAAAACCAATTAATTTTTATCGATCAGGGATTGAAAATTTACTCACTAGATGGCAAAAGGTTATTGACAATGATGGGGAATACATCATTGATTAAAAAAAAAGACTCGTTAAAAATGTATGTGTTTGTATTTAGCGTAAGAAAACGACATTACTTTCCGGTCCCCCTAATATAATATTATGTTGTATTTATTTGATGCACCTACCTCATCATCTCTGCATTACCCAAGGTAGACTGGAAGATAATGCCAATTGCATTAAGTCCGCCTTTACACGAGGTGTATAAAGTAAATATAAATAAATATTAGTATTAAAAAAAATTATGGGGTAGCGGAAGCGGACGCGAGCTCCTGCCTCGATGCTTATCAAACATTGATATTGCGTCTTATCGTACCGTGACGTTTGCACCGTTACTGAACTGATGCGTCTTACAGATCTGGTAGACTGAGGACTTTTGCAAGATATTGATGTCTGCTGTGATGTCTTGTGCGCCTTTCAAGATGATGTGTGCCGATGATAGTTGATTGAATGTCTGTCGCAGTTCAGTGATACGACGTCTTCGACGATCACTTGGTTAATGTCACTTTGGAAGGTTGCGCCTTCCGTTATGGTTTGACACTATATCTTATTAGATTTTTCAAGTCGGCTCCCTTGATGACGGGGCTGCAGACTGTCTGCCCTCCCTATTTTATGAAATTTGCAAATAAAGGCCTCACTAGCTTCCCATCTTTTAAGATATATGGCGTGTTGTCGGTGGGCGAGACAAACTTGATCAAAACAGCATTTTACTCAACGACCAAGACTCTATGCCTGATGGCTCATAATAAAAATAATATTTATTGGCTGTATCCACTACAGTGGTTAGGGGAGTTATGCATTTACTTCATAAATGGTGATAGCTTGTGGGAGTACAATATCTCAAGGCTGCGATGTAATCGCATTGCCATTCTATGAGGTGAGCAATGAGCTCTCGAATGCACTCCGCGGATTGCGATACGTGCTGACTACGTAATAGGTGGTGATGTCAATTCCAACACTTCACAACACTTGACAAGGACTAACCTTTGTGTTAGAGTACCCTTTATATCTATTATGTGTCTTGGAATGTGCGCTGACCATAAACTGTATATCTGGTTACGGTTGTATCTTGTGAGATGAGAGATTGCCATGCGCAATTTGATCACAGTTTGTGCTTACGCACTAACAATGAGCCGAGTGCTCTTCTACTGGTTCGCCAGTAAACCTTGCTGTGGACTGCGGTCCGAGACCAATTAAACTCTCCCTGTTTCGGGAGGGGCGCAGTATTTGGTTGGCGCTCACCGCTTACGGCGGGGTCTGTTTACTGGAGCCGTATGCCATCACTACTTTTTTTGTAAAATATAAGGATGTGAACTTAAACACTTGTGTCGGGGTCTTAAGAATTAATAAATATTGTAAACCCGTAACAAGATGTGGAGCCCTTTGAGGACCCGTGAAGGGATTGTAAATAAGGAAACAAACCACACAAACGGCATCAGACTATCTGAACGTAAAATATGATTACCTGAGATCCTTAATATTATTTAATCATTATTTAAAATTTAACATATTTGAAAAGGAGGATTGGGTTACACTGTCTCCGCTGATGTACATTATATTAGTATTATCTTAATTCCAATCGGGAAATTACGAGGGACGTCCCATAACTTACTTCGGTTGGCGGACAACTTGTTTTTATTATTATATTAAATAATCTGTTAAATATTCCGATTTCTATTCTAGTGAATTATGTGGCGCTGAGAATGGATAAGCTGCCACTTCTGACCCCGTTACTTGTAAAATAGCTATAACAGGAAAAAAATTCGTATTAAAAAAGAGACTCAAATTAAATACACGTTGTACATTGAGTATTAACAAAAACGCGCATTTTATAGACATGCTGCAGAAGAACAAGAGGTGACGACCCGAGGTTACGCAACAGCAACGTTCGTGTAATGATAATTATAATAATATATTATGTGGGCGCCTGCGGCCTTCAATCTAACTTGGTGCAGGTGCCAGAAAGAGATGGCATAGGTTTCAGCTGAATCTAAAAGAATATATCCTAGGCTATATTTTTGCGGAACAAGTTCCCAGCCCCCGATACAACCGCATCACTTAAACACTTAGTCCGGCCATAAGTGCTGTTACTGCGTGAAAATGCATTGTTTTTTTATGAAGTAATGAAATATTATTACAATGTATTGGGTTGTTCGAAAAGTCATTTCCTTTTTATTGGGGAACATGAAAGACAGTTTTCGTATTCCTGAAAAAATATTTTATTAAATTATATATTGGCCATTCTGGTCCAACATCTTTTGCCATCTTTCTGACAGTAACATAATTCCCCTCTCATAAAAGTTTTGGTCCTTGTTGGCAAAAAACGTACGGCTCCGGGGCTCGACGGGGTCCCATCGAGGGCTCTCTATGTGGCCGCCAGTCACCTGCGCGAGGAGCTCCGGGGACTGTACGACGCCTGCATTCGGCGCGTGCAGTTCCCGGAGCGCTGGAAGACGGGCAGGCTTTGCCTGCTGCGGAAGGGGGACCGTGACCCCGACTCCCTCTCCGCGTACAGACCGATCGTCCTTCTGGACGAGGCGGGTAAGGTCTTCGAGAAGATCTTGGCCGGCCGTCTCGTTCGGCACCTCGCCGAGGTGGGACCGGGCCTCCATGAGGCTCAGTACGGATTTCGGGCAGGGCGATCCACGTTGGACGCCCTGCTCGACTGAAGGGCCTCTGTCTGGAGGCCTTCGGTGACGGCGAGGTGGTCCTGGGGGTATCCTTAGATATCGAGAACGCCTTCAACAGCCTGCCATTCGCGACGATCAGGGGGGCGCTGGAGTTTTTCCGGCTCCCCCCCTACATGGTCGGGCTGTTGGGGGCGTACCTCCAGGACAGGACGATCGTCTGGGTTGATGGCAGCGGCGAATTACATCGGCGGCGCGTGGAGAGCGGGGTTCCACAGGGGTCGGTCTTGGGCCCCTTGCTGTAGAACCTCGCGTACGACTGGCTGCTGCGGCAGCCTGTCCTCCCTGGGACGAGGGTACTATGCTACGCGGACGACACCCTCGTCTCGGCCCGGGGGAGGAGTTACGACGAGGCTGCTCGTCTGGCCGCCACTAGCACGTCGCTGGGGGTGGACCGGATCGACGTGCTAGACGTGGACCGCAGCTGGGTCTGAGGGTCTCCGTCACGAAGACGGAGGCCCTCCTCTTCCACGGATCCCGCAGGGGTCCACCCTGGGGCGCGATCATCCCCGTCCGGGGCGAGAGGGTCCCAGTGCGGGGGGCCCTCAAGTATTTAGGGCTCACTCTGGACGGGCGATGGAGCTTCGGGGAGCACTTCGAACGGCTTTTCCCGAAGCTCACCGCCACCGCCGCTGCGCTGGGCAGATTGCTGCCCAATGTCGGGGGGCCGGGTCATTTGTGTCGCCGCCTATACTCTGACATCCTGCGGAGTATGGCATTGTACGGTGCGCCCGTATGGGTGGATAGGTGCGAGACCGCCAGGAACGGGCCCGTGTTGAAGAGGGCCCAACGTATCCTGGCAGTCCGAGCCTGTCGGGCGTACCGCACGGTGGCCTGGACGGCGGGTACGCTTCTCGCTGGCGATGCGCCTTGGCATCTACTGGCGCAGTCGCTCGCGGAAGTGTACCTCTTCCTGCGGGATGCCGGAGAGCGTCGGCCAGACCCGGCCACGGTCCGCCGGATCAGGCGCGTTGCCTATGACGCCCTGATCCGGCGGTGGGAGACGGAGTTAGGTAACCCTGCCGCCGGCCGGGACATGGTGGAGGCCGAACGGCTTCTCCCGAAGCTCACCGCCACCGCCGCTGCGCTGGGCAGATTGCTGCCCAATGTCGGGGGCCGGGTCATTTGTGTCGCCGTCTATACTCTGACATCCTGCGGAGTATGGCATTGTACGGTGCGCCCGTATGGGTGGATAGGTGCGAGACCGCCAGGAACGGGCCCGTGTTGAAGGGCCCAACGTATCCTGGCGGTCCGAGCCTGTCGGGCGTACCGCACGGTGGCCTGGACGGCGGGTACGCTTCTCGCTGGCGATGCGCCTTGGCATCTACAGGCGCAGTCGCTCGCGGAAGTGTACCTCTTCCTGCGGGATGCCGGAGAGCGTCGGCCAGACCCGGCCACGGTCCGCCGGATCAGGCGCGTTGCCTATGACGCCCTGATCCGGCGGTGGGAGACGGAGTTAGGTAACACTGCCGCCGGCCGGGACATGGTGGAGGCCGAACGGCTTCTCCCGAAGCTCACCGCCACCGCCGCTGCGCTGGGCAGATTGCTGCCCAATGTCGGGGGGCCGGGTCATTTGTGTCGGCGCCTGTACTCTGGCATCCTGCGGAGTATGGCATTGTACGGTGCGCCCGTATGGGTGGATAGGTGCGAGACCGCCAGGAACGGGCCCGTGCTGAAGAGGGCCCAACGTATCCTGGCAGTCCGAGCCTGTCGGGCGTACCGCACGGTGGCCTGGACGGCGGGTACGCTTCTCGCTGGCGATGCGCCTTGGCATCTACTGGCGCAGTCGCTCGCGGAAGTGTACCTCTTCCTGCGGGATGCCGGAGAGCGTCGGCCAGACCCGGCCACGGTCCGCCGGATCAGGCGCGTTGCCTATGACGCCCTGATCCGGCGGTGGGAGACGGAGTTAGGTAACCCTGCCGCCGGCCGGGACATGGTGGAGGCCATCAGGCACCACCTGTCCCGGTGGATGAGCCGGCGGTACGGGGCCTTGACGTTCCACCTGGTGCAGGTGCTGACAGGCCATGGATGTTTCGGCAAGTACCTGCACCAGGTGGCTCGTAGAGAGATGACGTAAGAATGCGTCGAGTGTGGTGCGCCGATTGACACGGCGCACCACACCTGGCGGAGTGCCCGGCATGGGGGCCGCAGCGCCACGCCCTCGTCGCGCAAGTCGGCAGTGACCTCTCGCTGCCGACTGTAATCGATCATATGTTGAGCAGCGAGAGGTCTTGGAAGGCGGTGGTCTCCTTCTGCGGCGCAGTGATGCGTCAGAAGGAGGCCGCCGAGCGCACGAGGAGGCCGACGCCGCTGCCGCACCTTGCAGGCGGCGGCGGGCCGGCGGGAGAGCGCGGCGGCAGAACCACGCCGTCCGCTTCCTCCCGCCGTGAGCGACGGGCCCCTAGCCGGGCACGGGGTGAGGGGGCCTTCGGGCCATGGGCGTGGCCCGTTGGGCCTTTGTCGTGTTTCCCCTGGGGTGCGTCCCCGGGGAGTCTTGGTTTTGTCCCCTCCCTCGTGGAAGTGGGGGAGTCTGGAGGAGGCCGCCGCCCAATTCCTTCACGGGAAGGCGGTGGCCGGGCGTGCGCTCCGTCTTGGGCGCGCGCGGTCGTCTGAGGGGTTGGGGGGCCGCAACGTTCCGGTCCCGCGAGGGGCCGGTACGGGACGGCAGGTGGGTGCCTTTGCTCCCCGCGGGCATCCACCAGGAGGAGGTTTATACGCGGAGGCGCCCGGAGAGTTGCTTGGCTGAAACCCGGGCATCTCCAGTACGCGTATTGCGGGACAAGCGGTGGTGGTTTTAGTGGGTATGGGGGTCACGCACAACATCTCAGTGGCCCCGAGCCCCACATAACCCGTCCCCCCCCTGAAAAGGACGCTGGGTATGCGGTAACAGCATTTCCACCACCGATATCAAAAAAAAAAAAAAAAAAAATGGTGGAGGCCATCAGGCACCACCTGTCCCGGTGGATGAGCCGGCGGTACGGGGCCTTGACGTTCCACCTGGTGCAGGTGCTGACAGGCCATGGATGTTTCGGCAAGTACCTGCACCAGGTGGCTCGTAGAGATGACGTAAGAATGCGTCGAGTGTGGTGCGCCGATTGACACGGCGCACCACACCTGGCGGAGTGCCCGGCATGGGGGCCGCAGCGCCACGCCCTCGTCGCGCAAGTCGGCAGTGACCTCTCGCTGCCGACTGTAATCGATCATATGTTGAGCAGCGAGAGGTCTTGGAAGGCGGTGGTCTCCTTCTGCGGCGCAGTGATGCGTCAGAAGGAGGCCGCCGAGCGCACGAGGAGGCCGACGCCGCTGCCGCACCTTGCAGGCGGCGGCGGGCCGGCGGGAGAGCGCGGCGGCAGAACCACGCCGTCCGCTTCCTCCCGCCGTGAGCGACGGGCCCCTAGCCGGGCACGGTGTGAGGGGCCTTCGGGCCATGGGCGTGGCCCTTTGGGCCTTTTGTCGTGTTTCCCCTGGGGGTGCGTCCCCGGGGAGTCTTGGTTTTGTCCCCCTCCCTCGTGGAAGTGGGGGAGTCTGGAGGAAGGGAGGGGAACGGGAGGGCGGCGGCTGGGCGTGCGCTCCGTCTTGGGCGCGCGCGGTCGTCTGAGGGGTTGGGGGCCGCAACGTTCCGGTCCCGCGAGGGGCCGGTACGGGACGGCAGGTGGGTGCCTTTGCTCCCCGCGGGCATCCACCAGGAGGAGGTTTATACGCGGAGGCGCCCGGAGAGTTGCTTGGCTGAAACCCGGGCATCTCCAGTACGCGTATTGCGGGACAAGCGGTGGTGGTTTTAGTGGGTATGGGGTCACGCACAACATCTCAGTGGCCTCGAGCCCCACATAACCCGGTGTCCCCTCCTCTGAAAAGGACGCTGGGTATGCGGTAACAGCATTTCCACCACCGATATCAAAAAAAAAAAAAAAAAAAATGGTGGAGGCCATCAGGCACCACCTGTCCCGGTGGATGAGCCGGCGGTACGGGGCCTTGACGTTCCACCTGGTGCAGGTGCTGACAGGCCATGGATGTTTCGGCAAGTACCTGCACCAGGTGGCTCGTAGAGATGACGTAAGAATGCGTCGAGTGTGGTGCGCCGATTGACACGGCGCACCACACCTGGCGGAGTGCCCGGCATGGGGGCCGCAACGCCACTCCCTCGTCGTGCAAGTCGGCAGTGACCTCTCGCTGCCGACTGTAATCGATCGTATGTTGAGCAGCGAGAGGTCTTGGAACGCGGTGGTCTCCTTCTGCGGCGCAGTGATGCGTCAGAAGGAGGCCGCCGAGCGCACAAGGGAGGCCGACGCCGCTGCCGCACCTTGCAGGCGGCGGCGGGCCGGCAGGAGAGCGCAGCGGCAGAACCACGCCGTCCGCTTCCTCCCGCCGTGAGCGACGGGCCCCTAGCCGGGCACGGTGTGAGGGGGCCTTCGGGCCGTTAGGCGTGGCCCTTTGGGCCTTTTGTCGCGTTTCCCCTGGGGGTGCGTCCCCCGGGGGAGTCTTGGTTTTTGTCCCCCCTCCCTCGTGGAAGTGGGGGGGAGTCTGGAGGAAGGGAGGGGAACGGGAGGGCGGCGGCCGGGCGTGCGCTCCGTCTTGGGCGCGCGCGGTCGTCTGTGGGGTCGGGGGGCTCCAACGTGCCGGTCCCGCGAGGGGCCGGTACGGGACGGCCTTTGCTCCCCGCGGGCACCCACCAGGAGGAGTTTGATACGCGGAGGCGGCCGGAGAGTTGCTTGACTGAAACCCGGGCGTCTCCAGTATGCGTAAGGCGGGACAAGCGATGGTGGTTTTAGTGGGTATGGGGGTCACGCACAACATCTCAGTGGCCTCGAGCCCCACATAACCCGGTGTCCCCTCCTCTGAAAAGGACGCTGGGTATGCGGTAACAGCATTTCCACCACCGATTGCAAAAAAAAAAAAAAGGGTTATTCAATCGTGAGTTTCTTTAAACCGGTAAAGAGGATATTTCTGTGCCTTTCACCTACGTCTTGTATCGGGACAAAAGGCATTTCTATCTCTTTAATTGTAAAGATTGATTTAGGGCCTGTCCTGTGTATCGACCGTGACCTACCGAGCACCGAGCTTCAGGTGTTGTTTTAAAATACGCCATACGCGATAGAGTCCTGGCGGGGATCTACATTTCTCGCGATAAAATTATTTGCTCCTAATGGCATTTCGATGAATTCTGGCTTTAACAGCATTAACAAAAAATCAAAAATCATTTATTTGATAACATACATTACATAGTGATAGTAGTTATTGGTATCTCCTTTTAGGCATAACAACGCCTGCGCCAGGAGACACCGCTCTTCCTTATCATACATGATTTTATAGTAGTTTGCTGTCGTAAACTTTGTGTAGGCAAATATCCCAATTTATTTTTTTTTTATTTTTTATTATCACACTTACATTATATTATATATTATATATTGCATAAGCAATTCAATTGCGTCATAAGATTGTGTTTTTAACCAATTAGTTATTATCATCTTGCAGTCAGGATAGTTTTTGCTACATATATTTAATTGTTTATTTATTTTATTATACATATGTACTGATCTCACGTCGCGCTGGATGCTTGCAAAAGTAGTTTTTGTCAAGGTAGTAGGTATTACTTTATGATTCCTTCTCCTCTCGTTAGTGTAGACGTTATATGCTTCAGTTTTCTTGAGTTTTAAAATGGAAGATAATATATATAGTTTACGAATTGATAGTAAATCAGCAAGCTCATAGAGGCCTTCCGTGGAGTACTTCCGATTTTTAAAATACATCAAAAAAAATCAAAAATCAAAATCAAAAATCATTTATTTGATAACATACATTACATAGTGATAGTAGTTATTGGTATCTCCTATCTTGAGATATACATAATCTTGAGAAGGGCTCTTTGAGCTCTTTCCACTGTGATAAAGTGCGTTTCATTGGCACCTTCCCATATTCGTAAACAATATACAATGATGGACTGTACCAGAGAAATGTATATGTACTTTAAAAAATTATTTGTTAAACAAGTATTTGTGGTATTTCTCGGAGCAATATGTCTCAAATTTTTAAACATCCAGATAAATTTTCGAATTTTCGCTGCAATCTGTTCTATTTGGGGATACCATGACAATCTTTGATTGAGTAGAATACCCAAGTATTTTGTTTGACTAACTTTATGTATAATGGGACAGTTACAGGAGTCATTTGCGACATCAGAACATTTATGAATTTTTATACTTTAATTAACAGGTTGGGAGTTGTTATATATACTAACACATATGCAATTTGTTTTGATCTTATTTAAGGTTAAAAAATTATTTTTTAACCAAGCATCAATCAGGACCAAACCTTCCTCAGCTCTTAATTTAACCTCGTCCCAGTTTGATCCTGTGAAGACAACAGAGGTATCGTCGGCATATGAATAAATTTTAGCATGAGGAATAACCATATTGCACAGGTCATTTATGTATATTAAAAATAGGGTGGGACCAAGGACACTACCTTGTGGTACCCCACAGAATATACCGGTGTCGTCACTGTTACCTGAATAAAGTTTAACTCGCTGGCTGCGACCATAAATGTAATCTTTAAAGATACTAAGTTCTTTGCCTCTAATTCCAATTTTCTCAAGTTTTTGAATAAGGATGTCGAAGGAAACAGTATCAAAAGCCTTCTTTATGTCCATAAATACTGTTAAACATTTTTCCCCTTTATCAAGATGTTCAATTAATGTGCTTGTCAATGATGTAATAGCATCTTCTGTAGATAAATCGCGTCGAAAACCAAATTGGTACGACGATAAAATATCAAATTTAGTTAAATAACTGAGTAATCTGGAGTTCAATAATTTTTCTAAGATATTTGAGAGGGCTGGTAAAACTGAGATAGGCCTATAATTGTTTAAATCGTGTCTATCTCCACCTTTATAAACAGGTGTGACAATGGATTGCTTTAACGCAACAGGAAAAGTGCCAGTTTTAAAACATAGATTAGCTAAATGTGTCAGAACCGGCGTAATTTCCTGTTTTGCAAATTTTAGGTAACGCGTTGATATATCGTCCAATTCTGGTGCACTGTTCGTTTTTAGGTTAGTGATAATACTATTCACTTCGCTAATGTCTGTATCCAACAATACAAATGACTGCCTTTGTACAGGTAAATGTTTAAGGTATTTCTCTATATGACAGTCAGGAGTTGTTGAACGAATATTCATTGAAAGTTGTTTACCGACAGTAGCGAAGTAATTATTTATATAGTTAGCTGATGCCAGGGGATTGGACTTAATACACAAAAGTTCTTTATTATTTGTTTTAATTGTATTAGTGTGTGTAATGTTTTTTATATTTTTCCATAGCAGTTTGTTATTATTAATTGAATTAGCTAATAGATTTCTGTCATAGTTCCTTTTAAGTTTTTTTATCAAATTGTTACAGTAATTACGTTAACGTTAATATGTTGGTTTTTTAGTTTCATTGTTAGGATCATCACGAGATTGTTTTTGTAGTTTGTTCCGGTTTCTTATGCATCTTAACATTCCGACAGTAATCCATGGTTTAATAATTCGCTTACTTTTTTAACAGCCTTTGTAGTTGTAACAGCTATACAGATCGCGGCCGCACCGATCTGTTCTGGTGTTTTTCTGTACAGAGGAAGTGTTGTCGTATCTGTCGATAGTACGATACACGAACACGCGGCCGACAGCAAGCTCTGGAAGTGTTTGACGATAACTACAATCCTACTTTCTTTAACACTCCCACCCCATTCCGTGTGGTAATTTGATAATGAACACGAAACAATATGACAAATGGCGCAAAATCAACAAAAGTTGTTAAAATAATACACGCGTTCCAAATTCAAAATAATGAAAAAGTTAAAAATACGAAGTTCTCATGTAACAATACGCGTGGCCAGGCTACCACATTCGGGTTCTGCCCTCCGTGCCGATCGGACGTCTCATGCGTCCGCTGCCAGTGCGCGATACCGTTACGCCCGCTCCGTTCGACTCGCCCGTGCTCGTGCGCGCCACAACGCCGCTCAGGCGGCCGCCATTTGCGCTCTCGTGCGCCAGTGCAAGTGCAGTGAAGTGTAGACACCAGCATGCGAAAACTCCGCCGGAGCCTGGTTCCGGCACTGTAAGTAGCATTTTTTAATCGCCTCAGCGGCGTGGTTATAACGTAGAGCCTGTCGCATTAGGCGACGGCTAGGTCCCCTGTCTGATTAGGTACACAACACCCCGCCGTGCGGCGGGGCGGCTGCTCAACAAAATGGCGTCCGTGCTAACGGACGGCTTACTCGCCCAGTTAGCGTGCTTTGCACGCAAACAGTTCCCTGAGGCCTGGGAACAATTTGCAAAGTGGGCCTCTACCCTTCCCACGCGATCCGTGAACTTCGACACGGGCAGCCCGGCCTCTCCGGACCCGACCTCCGCGACTTGAGCGCCTAACAAGGCGAGGGCCCTCGTGGCGGGGCCTTCCAAGCCCCAGCTGCCCGCCTCCTCCGAATCCGACTCGGAGGGCACCGCTAGCGGCAACGACATGGAGGTGGACCGTCCACCCTCCAAGACCACCGACGAAGAGGGCTTCACCCTCTACGTCAAGAAGCGCAAACGCGCAGAAGCGGCCCTTCGAGTCAAACTCGACCCGCTCCTCGCCGACCAGTACGCCGGCAAAAAAGGTTGCGCCTTACCCGCACCCCTCAACACCTCGGCCCCGCCCGAGAAACGCGGCCCCAAGCCGCCGCACCTGATTGTCCTCCAGGACAAATCAAAATGGAAATGATGTTTCCAAGTGGTTCGCGGAACATAAGATTGCATGCCCCAAAGCGCAGAACACCGCGCATGGCATCCGCATCAACCTATCAACGGTTGATGATTTCCGGGCTGCCACCAGGCACCTGCGGAACGCCGGTCTCGGCTACCACACTTTTGCTCTCCCCAAGGAGAAGCAACTCCGCGTCGTCATACGCGGAATCCCGTTGGAGATCGACATCTTCGAGGTCATTAACGACCTCAAAAACCAAAACTTCCCCGTGCTGGAAGTCCGTCGCATGACCAGGATGCGAACAAAGGCCACACTTCCCCTTATCCTAACGAGTCTCGAACTCTCTCCGGAGGATAAGAAGATCTTTGGAATCATCCGCCTATGCAACCTCACCAGCGTGAGGGCAGAGGTCCCGCACAAAAAAGGCATCATCGGCCAATGCCACCGATGCCAATTTTACGGCCACTCAGCCCGTAACTGCTTCGCCCGCCCGAGGTGCGTCAAATGCACCGGGGACCACGGGACGACAGAGTGCTCCCGCACCGCGGAAGCGACAAATCCCCCGGTGCAAAGCCGAGGGGCACCCCGCAAATGATCGCGGGTGCACCAAAGCCCAGCGCAGACAACCCGGGGCCCCCCAACGGTGCACCGCCGCCTCCACAAAGGCTGCACCGCAGCCATCTGCCTCCTCCAGACCATCGCCCGCGCTGCCGGCCGTCCCGCCGGCGGTGTCGGCGTGGAGTAAACCGCTCGCCAGGCCAAAAGCCGCCGAGGCTCCCAAAGCCGCCCCTTTGTCGGGGCCGCCGAAACCATAGGCTGTTCCCAGCCAAATACCTCCGCCTTTGAGCTTCAAAATATTCTCGCCTACATCCAAAAAGTGAGCATACGGGACATTCTCCTCTTAGTAGAAAAATTGCGAGCCGCGCATAACTCGCAAGATAAGTTAAGGGCCTGCATCGAGCACGCCGACACTCTCGCTGCACTCGAAGAACCCTTCATTTAACCACCCCCCCAGGACTCTGTCCGAGATCTTTGGTGTTCCATCTCATCCAAACGTTTTGGAGATACACAGGGTCTTAGGCAGAATTAAACCCCGCTCTCTGACTGTCGCGTAATTCAACGCGGACGGCATCCGCTCTCAAAGGACGAAATAAGCCTGTTTCTTAGGAACCATGACGTCGACGTCATGCTCATTCAAGAAACATTCCTCAAACCGTTTCATCGCGACCCGAAAATCGCGAACTATCATATTATCCGCCACGACAGGCTGACCGCCCCAGGAGGTGGCACACTCTTCTACTTCAAGCGGGCCCTGCATTGCATACCGCTGGTTAGCCTAACCCTCGCAAAAATAGAAGTCTCGGCGTGTAAAATCTCCTTCACTGGTCATCAACCGATCGTCCTAGCATCCGTCTATCTGTCCGCGTAGCGATGGTTCATCCCTTGCGTTGGAGGATGCCGAAAAAGCGGATTGTCTCGCCGACAGTCTAGAGAGCCAGTGCACTCCCTCTACCGCACCAGTGGACCCCGATCACTTCAAGTTGGTCGAGGACGAGGTGCGCCGCAGGGCAGCCCTCTCACCAGAAGGTCCCCCTCTGATACCGGTTTCCTCCGGTGAGGTCGTTGACATCATAAAGAGGTTGAAAACCAGATCAGCCCCGGGATCCGACAACATCTCCAACAGAGTTGTGAAAAGTCTCCCGCCCCCGATTGTCGGTCTGCTAGTGGCCATATTCAACGCCCTGCTAGCCGACTGCTCCTTCCCAGATGCCTGGAAAGAGGCCGTAGTGATAGGCATTCCGAAGCCCGAAAAGCCGAGGAACCTACCGAACGGCTACCGTCCGATCAGCCTACTGAACACCTTGGACAAACTTTACGAGCGCATCATTCTAGAGCGTCTGCGCCATTTCACCGCAGAGAACAACCTCCTCCTGGACGAACAGTTCGGATTCAGGAGCAACCACTCTTGCGTTCATCAAGTGCACCGACTGACCGAGTACATTCTGGTCGGTCTCGAGCACAAACGACTGGTCGACACCTGCGCCGTCCTATTCGACGTCGCTAAGGCGTTCGACAAAGTCTGGAACTAAGGCTTGATATACAAGCTTTACACGCACAAAGTGCCAGACCGTCTAGTCACCGTCATTCGAGACTACCTCTCGAATCGCTCCTTCCGCTTTCGCGTCGAGTACGCTCTCTCCTCGCCCCGGCCGATTAAAGCCGGCATCCCTCAAGGCTCTTGCCTCTCCCCGCTACTCTTCTCGCTCTACACGAGCGACATACCGAGAGAGCCCTTCGTCAAGATGGCCCTTTTCGCGGACGACACCGCTCTTTATCAATCCGGCAGAGCTCCGGGTATTATAACGAAGCGCCTACAAAACGCGACCACCCGCCTAGGCGAGTGGTTTCGGACGTGGCGAATCGATGTAAACCCGGAGAAAAGTGAAGCCATTCACTTCACCCACCGTAGGTCATCAACCTTTCTCAAGAAGGCGAAAAAACGCGGCTATTTAACTCGGCCAGTTCTCCTTCTTCGGCCAGCCGATCCCATGGAGAAGCTCGGTCAAATACCTCGGCGTCACACTCGACACCAGACTCAATATCGTCGCCCACATCCGCGAGGCGAGAAAGAAAGCGGCCCAAGTACTGGGCAAGCTATACCCCTTGCTGTGTAAGAAGAGCAAGCTCTCTCTCAGACACAAGTTTCACCTTTACAAGGTATGCGTAAGACCTATAATATCCTACGCAAGCGTTGTCTTCGCCCATTCGTCCGAAGACCGTCTCAAACCTCTGCAGACTCTCCAGAACCGTTTCACCCGCACCGCGACTGGTGCCGAATGGTACCAGCGCAATGTGGACATCCACTGCGACCTTAAACTCCCAACGATCAAGGAGCACTTCAGAGAGTGCTTCGTGACCTACTTCGCCAAGGCGGCAACTCATCCCAACCCTCTGGTGGACAGCGCGGCCAACTACGCGCTACCTCCGAATCCCAGGACGAAAAAGCGCAGACCGCGGCACGAGCTTATTCCGACATCCCAAGGGGTTCCGCAAACCACACACATACCCTCAGTCACCGACAGCACCGACGTCACCACACGCGCTTCGAATATCCGCATCACGCCGCCCTTGCTTCAGAACGCGGCGCCGCAGCTACTCACACATCGCGTACACTAAGTACACCCGCGATCGTGGGCGGTCCTCGCCGCCCAGAGATTCCGATACAGGCGAAGGTAGTCGAGGAACGAGCCCGCGCCCGGCCTCGACGACCGAGTAGAATTGCCAGATAAAGCACAACAAGAACCAGACACACACAATATACAGAACCATCCGCCAGATAGCTACATCCCGCGTAGCACATTTTGGTTTCTAAAATCTCAGGCCGCGGATCCGGGTCCACGAGCCCAGTGTCAGATGAGCTGTAAGAGCCGCTGTGGCTTGCAGCCCGATCTTCATCAAGAATATAGTAGGCCAGGCTAGTTACAAACACTTCATTTTAAGATCACAATACAATATTTCCTTTTTTTTATTTACGTGAGCGCAATGGCTTCGCTTACCTGCCGCCGCGCTGGCAGACATGTTATGTCGGACTTGCAACGACGGACCGACTAACACCCTCACCAGGTAGTTTATGTTTTTAAAGTTTGAACTTCCGATATACTGGTGGCAGCTCTCTCCGTGTTGCCGGAGACCGACTAGGTGGACACCAACGCAATGCCTATTGCAACCGATAAAAAGTACTGCATAAACATCAGCGCGTTCCGGTTTGCAGGGCGATGTAACTAGTGACGTTACTGGGGTAACGAATCCTAACATCTTATGTCTCAGACGAGGGGTGCAATGTGGTGCAGTGTATAACATCCAAACTTGCGCCAGTTTGCGACGGGCGGGCGTGTCACTTACCATCAAGTGCACGTCGCACTCGTCTCGTCGGTTCAAATAAATAGTACAAAATAATGAAACGTTTTATTACATTTTATTCATACCGAAACATAATTAAGTTTTTTTAAACTCTGACAACTATTATAATGTGTAATACTTGTGGGAGTATGTCGTCGTCATGGTGAATTAGTCGTAAAAGTGCACGTTGAACGAAACGCACAATCGCAGCTTCCGGGCCGCGCGCCGGAGGCTGCGGATGCGCTTTCAAGCCGTCTGTAGCTTTCTTATGAATGAATTACTTAGGAATGCGTTTAATTTGTCACGATTTTCGTCAGACTTGTTAATGAATTTGATTATAATATTTAAGTTGAACTCTATTGAAGCGAACGCCTCTACCGACACATGCTTATAGAGGTTGAGAGTCAGTCTAAACAAAAGGTTCGTGCGCTCGCAGTGCGGAATGCAACGCGATGGGAGCGAGTCACTGCTCTGCTTGAATAAAAATATAACTAAGATGATTTAATTTAAATAACAGACAACGAAGATCTTGTATAGAGTTCGAGAATAGGCTTTCATTTGAACTGGAAATTTCGGTAAATTTTTCACTGAGAATGCAAATTTAGAACATGTAATCGGTATCGTAATTAAATTCTTCGACTTACGAAGAAAGGAAAACGCAGGATTGCAGGAAAATGTTTACGGAGGTCATCGTCAAGTTGGTAGGAGCTGGAACGAGAGGATTTAGAAGTAACTAACTGGAATTGCCTACTAAAACTATATTCTGCAAAACAACAGCCACTTGTCGGTGCTGGTGTTGAATAGTTCCCGGAGATTAATACACTTTCTGCTCTACACTGGGCACTGATTCATCATTATCATTTCAACGGATGGACGTCCACTGCTGGGCACAGGTCCCTTGTAATGTGTTCCACAAACCACGATCTGGGCACTGATCACTGGACTGCGAACTGTTGGAACACTTAAGTTACGTTTTCGAACATTAAATAATAAATATTATAGCTGAAACAAGATTTATTCAAATTTATAAAGTTGAAAATGTAATTCAGCGAATGTAAAAGAGCGAAATAGAAGTGTCTCTAAAATATAAAACTACACTTGGCTAGATCCTGGTTTTCTAGGGCTTGCTCAGCATCTTCATCAGCATAAACCCTTATAAGTTATACATATAACAGTACGCGCCCTGAAAAGCAAAGTATATACAAAACTTATTCAAGTTCTATATATTATATGTATCTATACATACATACATACATATCACGCCTAGTTCCCAGAGGGGTAGACAGAGACCACTCCTCTCCACTTGCTACGATCCTGGCACACCTCTCTCGCTTCCTCCAGTTTCATTAGCGTCTTCACGCACGCTCGTCAGTTGCGAGTGCTCTTGACCAGGCCTTTCCTTAGGACATCTCCGATTTGATCGAATGTGTCCGCCAAGGTTGACCGGCACCAATTTTTTCATTCATTCTTATCTTGTATAGTGTATGGATCTATATCTATATATAATGTATCTATATACAAAACTTATACAGTCGTAGGGGTTTTAATTGTTACACAGTCGATACTACAATGTAGGTGAAAATAAAAAGACAAACCATCGACTGTGAATTTATTTATTATGTAAATCTATTACTGAGTCGATATATCCATATAAAACAGTATATAAAATAACTCCCTAAAAGCATCTGACCCTCCACGACAGTTGTCGGTAGGTGCGGATATTGGTCGGTAGGTGCAGGTACTCACACTGCAATATGATCTCGTTGTAAGTTACAGCAAACTAGTTCACGATTGCACCACCACAACCCCTCCGTCAATAAATACCTGTACACGAAAATATTAAAACATAAACTGATTATTACTATCAAAGCAATGACATAATGTAAGCGATGCGTCATGGACAGTAGAGTCCGGTGCGTCGCCTGTGCATCGTTGGCTACGTGCTCGACTCGTCCACAACGTTCAACTATACTCGACGCATTCTGAACCGGAGCTTCGGGACGAAAACTACATTTATCAGTCTGTCTCGCTCCACTTGCAGGTCTAGTGGAGAGGTGTAAGGTCGGTGTCGGTCGGAGAGGTATCGATAACGGAATAAATTCCCATTGTGCGTATTGCGTAACGAAGCGTAAGTAGCGTAATGAGTGTCGGAACGAAATGTCTTACATTTGTAGGAAAAACTAAAAGCCTTACCCAGTTTAAAATGCGTCGACTATAGTAAATTTATTTATTCGCTCCGGGGGTGCGCCGGGGCGTGCCGGGGTGCGCCGGGTGGCGGTCAGCGCGGCACGAGCGCGAGCGGCAGCCCGCCGCGCGGCGCCATCACGACGCGGCGCGGCGCGAAGCTGACGCTGCGCGGGGTGCCGCGCGACCGCTCCACGCGGAACTTCGAGAAGAACTTCACCATGCAGATTCTAGTTTGGTATTTCGCAAAGCTCAGACCTGCAAACAGTGTTACGTGGAATGTGAAATATTTCACTATTATCTTTTGTAATATTACAACTAGCCGACGGTAGAGAGAAACAGAATAAACACAAAATTGCAATGAATATTGAAGCGAGAAAAACAACGAGTCGATTGCAGGAGACGACTCATTCAATAATAACTTGTCCAGGTTCGCGCGGGTACGGGGCAAAGATCTCATCCTGCGAGGCCGTTAACGAGTAGTTTAACGAGTAAATAATATAAACATATAAGAAACGTCCACAAATTACGCCACCAACATCGGTGTTGTAATTAATTATTAACCTCTACTATAACTCTATACTCTTTTGTAATTTTCTATTTTGCAATCGCTGGTTATCTCATATTTCATTTTAATAAGAAAATATTTTTAACATCGACGCTGGTGGATGCTCACCGCGCCGACCGAGCACAGGGGCATGATTATGTTGAAGAATTTGTTGTCTGCTTATACCGAAGTAGAAAAACAGGTTCTGACTCACCGATGCAATTCCTGGGCCCGTTGCCGAATGGCATGTGTGCGCAGACGTGTCTGCCGGCAGAGTTCTCAGGAGAGAACCTTTCGGGATCAAACTTCTGCGGGTTGGGGTAGTACTTCTTGTCGTGGTGGATACCCATTACCGAAATGAGAACCATCTGATCTTTCTTCACAGTTACATTTGTACCTGGGATCTTGTAGTCGTGCTGCGCCCTCCGCTGCAGCGGATCCACTATGGGATATCGACGCAGTATCTCATTGAAAACTTTCTCCATGTACGTCAGCTCCTTGAGCGCCTCAAATGTTAGCCTGCCGAGGTATTTCTTGAGCACTGCGTCCACCTCGGCGATCACTTTGTCTTGTACGTCGGGATGTTTAGCCATCTCGTAGGTCATGAAGGCCATCGTGGTGGCGCTGGTCTCGTAACCCGCAGCGTAAAATGCCAACGCTTGCGCAGAAATTATGTCTTCAGTTAGTTCTAAAGTCAAAATAGTTCCATCGTTTCTTTTCTTCCGGAGAACATTATCTTCTTGTCTCATTTCAAGTATTACGTCCATAAAATCTCGTCGGTCGGTCGGCAAACCGTTTCTTTGCGCAATCACGGTGGAAACTATTTGAGAAAAAAACTCTGTCACTCTCCTCGGCATCGGGTTGATTTTTAGTGTTCTCAAAACGCACGGATACATCATATCGAGTTCATCCACAAATGATGGAGAAAATATTATTCTATCCATATCATTAAACACACTCACCTTGTCACTAATGGTGTCGATGTCCAAACCGAAGGCGCAGGCGGATATCGTGGCCATCGTGTACATTTTGAAAAATGGAAGTACGTCCTGTTCCCTCCGCGACAAACTTTGTATATGCTCGATCAATTTGTCGCCGCGCTCCTCCATTAAATAAATCATGCTCTTCAGCTTTCCGGAAGTAAATATAGGAGAGAACCTGCTTCTCAATATCCGCCATTGGTCGGTATCGGCATGAAACAAATTGTTTCCTAAACCGTTCTTACTGAATGAATACCCTCGGTCCGAAAAAGAGTCAAAATCTTTAATAAGTATATCCCTTACAATATCTAAATCTCGTATGAGTAAGGTGGGCGTCGTCATCCTGTACACGCCCACCACTTTCTCCTCGGGGAACTGCTCGTAGATCTCTTTGTACACTACGCCGACATTCTTCCTTCGCAGGGCAGAGTCGCGCAAGTTGCCGAACAACGGGACAGGTTTTGGACTTGCGACATTTCTGTCTTTCCAATAGTTGAATGTTCTCGTCAAATGATAATATAATAGGCAGATTAATGTTAGCACAGCGGCGAGCGCGTGCGCAGCGGACATGTTGCGGCGGCTGCGCGACGCCGGCCGATGATCGGGTCCCGCGCCGCGCCGCGCCTTATGTACCGGCACAGTGCGCACGGCGCGGCGCGGCGCGGTCACGATAATTTAAGACCTAGGTCACACAACTGCATAATACTGTGCAGCTTAACATTATACTTAAAAGTGTTCAGTGTGCAAATTGCCAAGCTGCGATCCGCGCGCTGGTCACGACGTTGACGCAGTTCTGCCCGCTTTGAGACGGCAGACAGATCGCAGACAAAGGTTATTGTATTTACCGATTTGCTCTTTGACGAAATCAGAATAAACGATGCTATTTGGTATCTTCACTGTAAGGAATATAAAAAGAAAGTAAGGTTATAAAGAGGATTGAACAGTCTTTAAAATAAAAAAGAGTGAATCAAGTATCGTCTTTGTCTATTTCTCTGATGTCTCAGTTTTCGGTGTATAATCTATAAGCAAATTCCTTCCTCCAAGTCCAATCACACTCACAGCTGGTGCCAAAGCGTATATAATCACTACGTTTTTAAGAGTCCCGCACTTCATAGTAAACGTCACAAAATGAAAATGTGGTCAGATGCGATCTGATAGCAGCATTAAAAAATAACCACAGAGTACAAAAATCCTACCACTGTCAAAAATAGCGATGGGCATTAATATCGACGTTCAATAAATAACGATGCGAATATTATCGATATTTTTGTCGATATCGAACGCAGGTAAGGATTGCACAAAAGAATGTTTTTATGCTAAGTATAATTTTAATGACATTTGTAAGTAAAATTTTAACGCTTACAAAAATTTGAAGTTTGTGTCGGAAACGTTTAATTTTTATTTTACAATACAAACCAATATTTATTTAATTTTAGTCAAGGTAATGGTAAATTTTTAAAAACTTATAGGCTACTCACCTGCTCGCACCAACTATGAAAGTTGTCGATGGTAACACGTCAGAGGGATGTCAGCGGTGACGTCTCGAGGGCGGAAAAAGGAGAATTAACAACATGTGTATTAGGGTACTGAAATAAACAATACGCAGATTCGAAGAAGTTTGATTACGCCAAATATACCTCACAAACTGATTCACAACTGACACAAACTTCACAGGTACGATGAGTATCAGGCATGATTAAAATTTTGCAAAAGACGCAAAAAAACACAGGAGTCTCTCAACAACAAAAACAAGACCAAACAGGAGGACTAAAATTTTTAACAGCAAAAAAACACGAAATGAAAACGAAAAAACAGCTCCAGAGACACGTTTCCAAAATAATTTTGTGAACTGAGTCTTTTCTCGAAAAACATCAACGTGAACATCTAAGTGATGTTAAAAAATTAAAATGCCACTTAGTTTTTCAAATAACTCAATGGGATATTCATCAAAACCAAGTGAATAAATGACAAAACAAACAAAAAACAACAAAGCGCAACCGGCGTTTTGTTTAGTGTTGCCACAAGGAAACTCACATTATCGTCTGTAGCTAGTTGCGTGATGCCAACTCGGCGCACTACTTAACGCTCTAAGACGCAGCGGCGACATATTATATTATATTATATTATTAATAAAAATAAGTAAAGAGAACGTACGGTTTGTTTTCAAGTTTAATGTTCACGTATTGATAATATTTAGCATTACTCTGTTAAAGCGATTAGCTCGGTAGCGCGGGGTCGCGGTACAAGTTCGGATCTCATCCCATAGAAAAACAATTTATGTGGCAGCTTCCTCCCGCTGGCCGGTATCAGCTGCGACTGCCGCGCGGGCACCGCCGCCCGTGACCTTAGCCTATGAGCTGGCTATGATGAAATCTCGTAATTCCTGTATGTTAGCTGCACAGATGTCTGACGGCAGAAATAACTTCCGCAATAGCACCACATTCCGCAGACATAGACTGTTTTTACGTGGGAGCTCTATTTATTTATTTAACAGATGCACCAACAAATCGGACAAATCAAACCCAAATTAAGAATTGAAATGGCGACATTAGTAAACTATGGGCGCGTGTAAGTATACCGCTTGGCGAAACTAAGGGACCCAACGATAATACAATAAAACGGTATTCAAGGCCAACGGAAATTTTATATAACGTTTGTACTAATTTTGTAAAAAACTCATAAAATGGATCAAAGCTATTATAAATCATATATATATATATGCTTTATAGCTGTATACATATATGTATATACACAGGGTGAAAGGGCAATAGGTGTAAAATATCTGTCAGGGCTAACGTACAGCTCGTATCCTGTCTATCTATTACATGCAAGGAATGCCGCATACAAAAGCAATGCTTCTAGAGTTATTAGTTTTTTAAATATTTTTCAAAAAATTTCCGATTTTCTAGGAAAAAGTTCGATGACATTATTTCTTACTTAAACATGTAATTATTTAATATAATTATTAGTTTAATTTAATAATATAATGATTATTGCTTAATCATTATATTATTAAATTAAACTAATAATCATCACTTAGAGGCTAAAACTTGAAATTAGGTTTTTTGAAAGTCGTGACAGTAACAAATAAGGCATCGTACTGACATTTTTATTTAATCGTAAAATAAAATTTTATTTTTGAAAATTACGTATAAAGTACATAAATAAGTATCTGACTTATTTATGTACTTTATATATGATATATATGATACTAGATATCTATATCCATCCGACCAGGTATGAGAAAGTACATAAAGTTTCTAAAATTTAGAAAAAAAAACACGTTTTAGGTAATGAGTTAAAATTGAACTAGTTCCGCGGGCGCGAGTACATTATCGTTGTCTTCTTAACTCTGAATAGGTTTTTCTGTTCCATGCCAAATAAATTTAATTTCACTGGCGGATTACGGTAATGTAGAATATGCTGACATTTTCTATTGTTATGGAATTAGTGATGGAAATTCTTTACAAGCACGAAAATTATATCAGCTTCGTTTTCCACATCGTCACCTGAGGCGCAGCAACACCGTGGCTGATTATCTGAATATCTTGCAGTTACTACTTATGGGGTCACGTCAAGTTTTTAGTGTACACAACACTAATTAACTCAATGTAAGATTTAAAGTCACGCATCATCGTCATTGCTGACAAAATAAGAAATCAGCTCACAAGGCGCATTCAATTCACTCGATCTCACTTAAGGTCAATGAACTAATAAAACGCAAATGTATTTTGATGGAACGGACAACATTTTTTTTATAAACTGATTTGCAACAATTGACTTCTTAAAGTGCGACGGTTGTTATTCTGACGAGATACATTCATTTATAAAAATAAATTAATGATTCTGTAAAAAAATATTAAATAATAAATAGCTCAAATAATATTTATTCAAATTTATAAAGATGAAAATATAATTCAGCGAAAGTAAAGAAGAGTGAAATATATGTATCTCTACAATACAAAACCAAGCAAAAATAATTAAAAAGATTATTCTAAGTTTAAAATACGAAAATATAAAAAGAAGTTTAATTGAAAAAGATTCATTATAATAAATAAAAAACTTAAAGTCTAATAGTTGGGTGTTCGTGAAACGCCCTGAGGACATAATTAGGAACAGTTCGTGTATCGAGCGAGCGCGCGGCGGAGACGCACTCACACACTCGCGCTCCCACGTACAGGCCCGCTCCGAACGTGTACGTGTAAAATTTGCTTCGTGTAAATTGATTGATCTATTGATTGAAGATTATTACTAACCTCCAATACATATTGAAATGAAGTATAGGAATGGTGTACTGTATAGTATACTGATTGAAATGCTAAAATATAAAAATAGAAATATGATTGTATGGTGAAATATTATGAAAGTATTAATGTGTGAAAGTCTCAGTGATGAGAGAATGTGTCTCTAGTGTGAGTGAATCCCGGAAAATTATGAGAATGCAAATAATAATGTATTACGATAAAGTAAGAGTGTGAAGGTCTTTAAAAAAGAAATATAAAAATTATACGGGTTCGAAACCGCGTAAAATGGTGCATGGCAAATTTAACATATAACATCAAGTTGGTGGAGAAGGTGAGATACCAGCCGGGTGTAGTTGGCGGTTATTTAAGTAACTACTTGTTTATACTCCGGTTCGGGAAGAGTGTTAGATAGCACTTCGGTGATATCGAAATACTTAGAACCATGGCTTAGGGCTTTCGCTCTTTGATACGTGGGTGCTCGGCGTCTTAGTGACTTGCCACTATGATACGTCGTGATTAATAACATTTGTTTATTCCAAAGTCAACTCGAACTGTGTCGATGCATTATGAGGTAGCGGAAGCGGACGTGAGCTACTGCCTCGATGCTTATCAAACATTGATATTGTGTCTTGTCGTAGCGTAACGTTTTCATCGTTACTGAACTGATGCGTCTTACAGATCTGGTTGGCTGAGGACTTTTGCAAGATATTGATGTCTGCTGTGATGTCTTGTGCGCCTTTCAAGATGATGTGCGCCGATGTTAGTTGATTGCATGTCTGTCGCAGTTCAGTGATACGACGTCTTCGACGATCACTTGGTTAAATGTCACCTTGGAAGGCTGCGCCTTGCGTTATGGTTTGACACTTTATCTTATTAGATTTTTGTAAGTCGGGTCCCTTGATGACGGGGCTGCAGACTGTCTGCCCTCCCTATTTAATGAATTTTCCAAGTGAAGGCCTCAATAGCTCCCCATGTTTTAAAATATGTGGTTTGTTGTCGGTGGGTGAGACAAACTTGATCAAAACAGCATTTTACTCAACGACAAAGACGCTACTCTTGATGGCTCATAATAAAAACAATATTTATTGGCTATATCCACTACAGTGGTTGGCGAAGTTATGCATTTACTTCATGTATGGTGATTGCTGGTGGGAGTATCATCTCTCAAGGCTGCAATATAATAGCTTTGCCATTCTACGAGGTGAGCGCTGACTACGTAGTAGGTAGTGATGTCAATTCTAACACTTGTGTCTGCGAGTGCACCTGGCTAGTGAAGGTGGTGGCTCGTACAAGGACTAACCTTTGGGTCAGAGTACCCTTTATATCTATTATGTGACCTGGAATGTGCGTTGACTGTATATGTATATACACTGTATAACTGGTTACGGTTGTATCTTGTGAGATGCTTAATCACATTGCCATGCGCAATTTGACCGTAGTTTGTGGTTACGCACTAACGATGAGTGCTCTTCTATTGGTTGGCCGTTAAGTGTTGCTGTGGACTGCGGTCCGAGGCCAATTAAACTCTCTCTGTTTCGGTGCTGGGGGGGGGGGAGGGGAAGTATTTGGTTGGCGCGCACCGCATATTATAATTACATAATATATATTGGTTAAGAATTAACAAATATTGTAAACCTGTAACAAGATGTGGAGCTCTTTACAAGCGTGAAGGGATTGTAAATAAGAAAACAAACCACACAAACGGCATCAGACTATGTTAACAACTATTCATCCTTCTATACAAACCTAAAAGAGTAAATATTACTATAAACACAACGTAGAACAAGCTCCTAATCGAGACGATCACAAATTAATATAAATAATTAATGGCCAAAACATAGACATTAATCACACTAAAAAAGAATAATATGCAATAAAATAAAACCACAAGTTTCATTTGATAACAGAAAAAATGACATTTAAAGTTTTTAATTCAGTTTCAGAAATTAATAATTACATTCAATTAATAAGAAAGAAATATATCTATTTTACAAAATTATTTTTACTCGATGCCCTCAATCGAATGACACTAAAAATGTAAGAAAAAAATTTAACTGTAAAGAAAATAGGTTTTATTTTCTTTATATGGTGGGAGCCCCTTAAGAAGGGCATTTCCCCTTAATAATATATATCCATCAGCTATGACATAAAATCACTTTCCAGTTATGTGTCCTCTATTCTTGGAACCGGAACAAGCTTCGTGGTATGAATCAGATTAGATTCTCGTTTTCTGTGTCCTGTATCTATCTTGTATATAGTATCCAATATTTTTTCCAAAATCTGAAAAGGACCAATTCTAATCTCATCTAATTTTTTCCTGTTTTACTTGTTTCCATTTTCCACGTATATAATATCTCCAACTTCAAAATTCCAATATTTTGACTTTCTGTCCATCATCGTTTTATTGTAATGATGTGACTTCAAAGTTTTATTTAATGCTATTGTTGTCTCTAGTCCGGTCATTATTTGTTTTCTTGTGTTGGAACTCTTTAGGTAATATAGAACAATTATCTCCATCTAATAAATATCTCGGCGTAAAGGCAGTTACAGTATGAATAGTCTCATTATATATTCCGACACATTCCTTTTTTTTTTTTTTTTTTTTTGATATCGGTGGTGGAAATGCTGTTACCGCATACCCAGCGTCCTTTGCAGGGGGGGGACGCCGGGTTATGTGGGGCTCGGGGCCACTGAGATGTTGTGCGTGACCCCATACCCACTAAAACCACCACCGCTTGTCCCGCAATACGCGTACTGGAGACGCCCGGGTTTCAGCCAAGCAACTCTCCGGGCGCCTCCGCGTATAAACCTCCTCCTGGTGGATGCCCGCGGGGAGCAAAGGCACCCACCTGCCGTCCCGTACCGGCCCCTCGCGGGACCGGCACGTTGGGGCCCCCGACCCCTCAGACGACCGCGCGCGCCCAAGACGGAGCGCACGCCCGGCCACCGCCTTCCCGTGAAGGAATTGGGCGGCGGCCTCCTCCCCCCAGACTCCCCCCCCCCACTTCGACGAGGGAGGGGGGACAAAAACCAAGACTCCCCGGGGGACGCACCCCAGGGGAAACACGACAAAGGCCCAAAGGGCCACGCCCATGGCCCGAGGCCCCTCACACCGTGCCCGGCTAGGGGCCCGTCGCTCACGGCGGGAGGAAGCGGACGGCGTGGTTCTGCCGCCGCGCTCTCCCGCCGGCCCGCCGCCGCCTGCAAGGTGCGGCAGCGGCGTCGGCCTCCCTCGTGCGCTCGGCGGCCTCCTTCTGACGCATCACTGCGCCGCAGAAGGAGACCACCGCCTTCCAAGACCTCTCGCTGCTCAACATATGATCGATTACAGTCGGCAGCGAGAGGTCACTGCCGACTTGCGCGACGAGGGAGTGGCGTTGCGGACCCCATGCCGGGCACTCCGCCAGAGTGTGGTGCGCCGTGTCAATCGGCGCACCACACTCGACGCATTCTTGCGTCATCTCTCTACGAGCCACCTGGTGCAGGTACTTGCCGAAACATCCATGGCCTGTCAGCACCTGCACCAGATGGAACGTCAAGGCCCCGTACCGCCGGCTCATCCACCGGGACAGGTGGGGCCTGATGGCCTCCACCGTGTCCCGGCCGGCGGCAGGGTTACCTAACTCCGTCTCCCACCGCCGGATCAGGGCGTCATGGGCAACGCGCCTGATCTGGCGGACCGTGGCCGGGTCCGGCCGACGCTCTCCGGCATCCCGCAGGAAGAGGTACACTTCCGCGAGCGACTGCGCCTGTAGATGCCAAGGCGCATCGGCCGCGAGAAGCGTACCCGCCGTCCAGGACACCGTACGGTACGCCCGACAGGCTCGGACCGCCAGGATACGTTGGGCCCTCTTCAACACGGGCCCGTTCCTGGCGGTCTCGCACCTATCCACCCATACGGGCGCACCGTACAGTGCCATACTCCGCAGGATGCCAGAGTATAGGCGCCGACACAAATGACCCGGCCCCGACATTGGGCAGCAATCTGCCCAGCGCAGCGGCGGTGGCGGTGAGCTTCGGGAGAAGCTGTTCGAAGTGCTCTCCGAAGCTCCATCGCCCGTCCAGAGTGAGCCCTAAATACTTGAGGGCTCCCGCACTGGGACCCTCTCGCCCCGGACGGGGATGATCGCGCCCGGGTGGACCCCTGCGGGGTCCGTGGAAGAGGAGGGCCTCCGTCTTCGTGACGGAGACCAGACCCAGCTGCTCGATCCGGTCTACCACCAGCGACGTGCTAGTGGCGGCCAGACGAGCAGCCTCGTCGTAACTCCTCCCCGGGCCGAGACGAGGGTGTCGTCCGCGTAGCATAGTACCCTCGTCCTGGGAGGACCGGCTGCCGCAGCAGCCAGTCGTACGCGAGGTTCCACAGCAAGGGGCCCAAGACCGACCCCTGTGGAACCCTGCCTCCACGCGCCGCCGATGTAAGTCGCCGCTGCCATCAACCCAGACGATCGTCCTGTCCCGGAGGTACGCCCCCAACAGCCCGACCATGTGGGGAAGCCGGAAAACTCCAGCGCCCCTGATCGTCGCGAATGGCAGGCTGTTGAAGGCGTTCTCGATATCTAAGGATACCCCCAGGACCACCTCGCCGTCACCGAAGGCCTCCAGACAGAGGCCCTTCAGGTCGAGCAGGGCGTCCAAAGTGGATCGCCCTGCCCGAAATCCGTACTGGGCCTCATGGAGGCCCGGTCCCACCTCGGCGAGGTGCCGAACGAGACGGCCGGCCAAGATCTTCTCGAAGACCTTACCCGCCTCGTCCAGAAGGACGATCGGTCTGTACGCGGAAGGGGAGTCGGGGTCACGGTCCCCTTCCGCAGCAGGCAAAGCCTGCCCGTCTTCAACGCTCCGGGAACTGCACGCGCCGAATGCAGGCGTCGTACAGTCCCCGGAGCTCCTCGCGCAGGTGACTCGCGGCCACCCAGAGGGCTCCTCGATGGGACCCCGTCGGGTCTTCGGAGCCGTACGTCGACCCCGGAGACGATCCAGGGCCACGTCCAGCTCCTCTTCCGTCAGGGGAGGGACCTCCTCTGTGGACGCCGCGGGGGCGGTGGTGGACATAACCGGGGCTGAAATGACGCGTCAGCCCCGGGAACAACCGGTCCACCACCCCTTGAGGAAGTCCGGGTCCAGGGCCTCCGTTAAGGGGCGCCTGCGGCACAGAGCTTCTTCCGTGCCGTCTTGAACGGGCGCCCCATGGATCCCTGTCGACCCCTGCCAGTAGTAATTCCGACACATTCCTGTGCTATCGTTGTCCAAGCCTTCTTGTCTCTAGGCTCATTTAATCTGCATCTTATTTTATTAACTAAAGTTTGATTCAGCCTCTCATTAAGACCATTAGAAAACAGGGCATTCACTGCAGTAAAAACCATCGTTATCCATTTTTCTCTTACAATATTTTTTTAACTCCTTTGAGTTAATTCCAGGATATTGGTCAGTCAACGGAATACTATGATATATATACTAAAGGGAGATATTGCTCCCATTTCTTAAATATTACTTACTAGCTTTATAAAGTCATTTGCATTTTGTGTCTTAGAGGTTAAAATGAGGCATATCTAGTAAAGTGGTCAACTAAAAGATGTAGATATTTTTTTGTGGATGTGGAACCCCCAAATCCTCCAATTGTGTCAATAGATACTATTTCGAAAGAGTTCGTGGCTTGGCCAAGATGCGACGTAAAACCATATCTATCTGTTCGTCTTGTTTTTTTCTTTATACAAATTTCACAGTTTCTGCAAACTTCTTTAATATTATGACATTAATTTTTCGCTGTGTACAGGGATCCAATCGTTTTCAACATATGTCCAATTCCAATGTGGCATAGACTGTCATGATCTTTAAGTAATTGTATGCTTTATTCCTCAGTCAATATCATTTTTCCTCCATTTTTATTCTTTTTAAATATTCTCCCATTTCTTCTACCAATATCTCTTTCTTATTTTTTTTCTCTTTATTGTTTTTCTGGTCTATCAAAATATCATCTAGCTTAATGAAGTAAACAATATCCAATTGATCTTCTATATATTTATCCGATTCTAATACTGAATTTCTGCTTCTACATTCTGTTTCCCAGGTGAGTATTTTAATACAAAATCATATTGTGGCAAATAATATGTCAAATCTCTCAGCTCTTCTTCAGTCTTCGATCTGAAATTCATATTTTCTAGAGGTTTATGGTCTGTATATACTGTAAACGATTTTCCCATCAACCAAAACTGCCAATATCTTACTGCTTTTGTAATAGCTAAACATTCCAAATAAATAGCTTTTTTTCTATTTTGTGCATCATTTAGTTTTTTTGAGAAGTATGCTACCGGTTTCTCCTTTTTATTTGGCTGTACCTGTTTTAAAATTGCTCCAACTCCTTCAAGCGATGCATTCGTATAGATATTAATTGGTAAATCTTTATCACATATTTCCAATATCGGCTGGGAACACAAATACTTTGAATAGTTTCAAATGAACTTTGATATTCAATTATCCAAACAAATTTTACATTTTTCCTCAGTAAATTATGTAACGGGTCCAGTATCATTGCTCTTTTAGGTATATAATCATTATAAAAAAATATTTTCCTAAAAACTGTCTAACATTCTTCTGTTTTTAGTACTGGAAATTCCCTTGTTGAAATTAGGTTGTCTTTCAGTGGTCTTAATAAATTATTTTGTATTATATGGCCTAGATATTTATCCTTATTTGAAGCGAAGGTACATTTTGTAAACTTCAGCCGAAAGCCTTACGCTTTTATAGCTTTCATTAACCACTCCAAATGTTCAATATGTTCAGTGAAAGTTTTGAAATATATAAGAATATCATCTATGTAATATACAGCAAAATCCGTTAGTTTATGTTGTCTCAAAATATTGCTTAGTACTCTTTGAAAAATTGCCGGCGAAGTCTTTAATTCAAAAGGCAGACAATACCATTGATAATAACCTTCGTGTGTCACAAACGCAGTTTAATTTTGTCTTCGACCCGTAATGGAATCGACCAAAACGTAGAGTTAATGTCCCGAGTAGTAAAATAGTTACAATCCCTTGCTTTTGTCATTAAATCATCAATCAGAAGAAATGGTTGTGTCCGAGGTACAACTATTATATTTAAATCTCTGAAATCAATGCATAGCCTAGATTTCCTATATCTTCTTTTAAAGGCTAGATTAACAGGTGCTGCAAATGGGCTGTAAGACTCTTCAATTAATTTGTTATCTAACAACCTTGCAATCTGTTGTTCTATTTCTTTTTTATCCCCTATAGTACATCTGTAAGGCCGTTTACTGCAGTATTTTTCCACTAATAAATCTATTCTCGCTTCATATCCATTTACAGTACCAATGTTGTACTTATGTTTAGCAAATATACTCTTATATTTTTCTATCTACACGTTTATTTAAATTTTTTCTTCTTCATTTAAATGATCTACGTTCGTCTCAAACTCATCCTTTTTTAAATGCTCATTGAAGTTTATTCCATATTAATTTGTTTCTTTATCTATTTCTTCGTGATTTAACTTTTTCTATACTCTTCCTTTTCTATATTATCATCCTCTGTTATATCTTCGTAGTCCAGATCAGCTTTCTGACTTATTATCAAATCTTCATTCTGTATTAATTTGAATGTTTTTATCAAGTCCAATCCAATTAAGAAATCATATGGGAAATGTTGTTCATCAATGATGTATACATCCACATTCTTCTCCAATGTCATAATTTTTATTTTCATGGACGTAAAACCCTTTTATTTCTTAACACCATTAATTGTTATTAAATTAGTATCATTCATGTCATTATTTTCTCCTTTTAGTTTTATTAATTTAGAATTCACTAAAGATACATTTGATCCCGAATCATAAATGCCGAATACTTCTAATTTATCATTCAATAGTAGTTTAACTTTTATTAAAGGTGATACTATTAGTTTTTTTGCGTAGTTTGGTTCAACTCTGTCTCTGTATAAGCATTGTTCACATGTTTAAACTTCTTCGTATTATTTTCTTCCTCTTTTGTTTTAAACCAACATTTATCTTCCGGATGATAACGAGAACTTTTGGTCAATTTCTCACATATCTTGCAAGAAGTGTATTCTTCATTTTTATTAGTATTTCTCTAATATCTAGTTTTCTTCTTTGGAACAGTACTCTTTCTGTTACCCTTTTGTCATATTTACTTACTTCATTAAATAAATGTACAGTATCCTTTAGTATTTCCCTATACATTCTATTTATGACAAATTTCGGAAACCCGGTTGCAATCAAATCTATCAAAGTACCTGTATCAATAGATCTTCTCATTTCTAAAACAAGTTTTTTTTTTGATTGCGTAATCCAGCAGCAACCCCTCCTTGTATCTAAATTGTAAAGCATAAGTGACCGGATTCCATCCCTTGTTTGCAAACGTTTCACAGAACTTTGTTCTCTATGTTTATTTTTTTATTTATTTATTTAGACACACCAACAGCAATACACACAAAACATTCAAGCTCAAAATTAACAAGTATAAAATTAAGTACAGGTATGTAAGCCAATAACAGGCATGTACAGCAAACTTTTATATCGCACTATGACATGTTACAGCAAGTTTACAAACAACCGAAAAACCGGTCAAATTCGAATGTTAACAGTACGATATGAGAAAAACAGAACCCTAAAAAAATCTATTATAAACAAAGAAACTTGGATACTAGTTTGTTTTTGAGACCAGGACACGTGTCGTAAAAAATGTCGATGTTGTCAATTAATGCACATATTTAGTTATATTCATCACAAATCTTTGATAAAGGGCAATATTTAAGGAGGTTTGTTCTACTGGAGCGAATATGGAAAATTTTAGTGATAGGATGCCGTGGGCAGTGGTATGGAACGCTAAAGTTGATTTTCTGAAGTAAATGGTTACAATCTATGCTTCCGGAAATTAGTTTTTTTAAGAACATGATATTAATTATTCTACGACGGTTGCTGAGCGATATTATTTTAAAATGTTTAAGACGTAGATCATATGTAGTACGGTAAGATATGTTAGAAGAATGGAATGCCAAGTGCCTAGTGAACGCACGCTGCACGCTTTCAATTCGCTGCGAATAAGTAGCATAATGGGGACCCCAAACTACTGATGCGAACTCAAGTTGACTACGAACCAGCGAGTTGTATAGTATTATTTTAGTGTTTGAGGACATAAAACCCTTAGTATTTCTTTTTATGAATCCCAGCATTTTGGCAGCTTTACTAGCAATTGCATCAATATGTGCTTTGAATGTTAGTTTCTTATCCATTATCACAACCAAATCTCGAATTTCACTGACTTGCTGCAGAATGTCACTATTTAATATATAACCGGATGTCATAGGGATTCGTTTTTTAGAGAATTTTATGTAATAGGACTTTTTTGTGTTTATTGTCATTCCATTTAAATTACACCATTTATTTATTCTATCTAAATCACTTTGTATAAGTTCTGAGTCTGTTGCTAAAGTTACTATTCTATATATTTTTAAATCGTCAGCAAAAGGACAAAATTGACTGTTGCGTATTTCTGAAGTAATATCATTAATAAAGGCCGCAAACAATACAGGACCGAGATGGGAGCCTTGCGGTACACCTGAAATGGCTATGTAGTTCTGTGATTTATGACCATTCACTACTACAAACTGGAGTCTTTTTGCAAGATACGAACGAAACCATTCTAATAACGACCCACCAATCCCAAAGCCTCGTAATTTATTTATTAAACGAGAATGACAGACTTTATCGAAGGCACTAGAGAAGTCCATATAAATTGTTTCTACTTCCAGGCCTCTATCAATTTCCCGGCAGAGGTAAGATGTAAATGAGACTAGATTAGTTTCAACAGAGTGACCTTTTCTAAAACCGTGTTGATGTTCAGAAATAAAATTATTCAGATGCTGTGAAATAAAAGGACAGACAAGCGACTCGAAGAGCTTTGGAATGCATGAAAGTATGGAAATTGGTCTGTAGTTACTAACATTGCTTGTGGCGCCTTTCTTAAATACTGGGACTACTTTAGAGCTCTTCCAAATGTCTGGAAATACACCTTCACTCAAGGATCTGTTGAAAATAATTGACAAGAGTAAAGCCAAAGCAGATCTGCAACGTTTAACAAAGACCGGGGGAATATCGTCTGGTCCGGCCCCTTTATACATGTCTAGCTTTTTAATTAAGCGTTGGATATTACGTTCTGATATGTCGATACGACTTAAAGGGGTTGTATTAAATGAGAAGTCTACATCACCAGCTAGGGAATCTCTGTTAAATACTGACGAAAAGCAACTTGCGAACATCTGTGCGATATGCGGCCCGGTAGACGCGATCTGGTTTCCCTGATACATAATTGCTGGTACAGTGGTCTGTCCATTACGTCTATCTTTTATAAAGCGCCAAAAGCTTTTAGGATTCCTACGAATATTAACTTCAATTCTCTTCTTATATACATGAAGACATTGCTTGCTCAATTTGTGAACACGCTCTCGAAGGAGCTCAAATTCTAATTGGTCACGCGGATTTTTTTATTTCTTAAATCTATACCTTACTTTATTTTTCTCAGAAATAATCTTTATTGGGGTGTTAGTGAACCATCGGGGAAAATTAGCAGAGACAGGCTTCGTTCGTGGAGTAAATAAATCGATAGCCGTATAGATGTAATGATAAAATATGTCGGTCATTTCATTTACATTTTTACACCTCTTTAACTTTTCATCCTAATTAATATTTATTATGAAGGATATGATTCGGCTATAATCTGCTCGAAAGTAATTGTATCGGGGTCTTAATATATGTCTAAGAAAATGAGGACTATGTTGTGGTAAGGAAACTAATAGAGGAGGATGCTTTTGGTCGATTTTGCTCAATACATTATTGGATTTAGCAACTTCCAATCCATTGATATGAGTAAGAACAAGATCCAATATTTTACCATCTACATTATTCACTTTATTAAATTTTGATAAATTATTAATGGACATGAAATCGATAAGACAAAGTCCCAATTTAGACCCATAATTCATTGCACTACATGGAGAGCTTTCCGACTTTTGAGACCAACCAATATGACTCAAATTAAAATCACCCAAAATTATCACTTGATCAGATTGCTCGATAATATTTGTAGAGTTTTCCAAAAAACTAGACAAGTGTTCCAAGGAAACTGGAGGGGGAAAGTAAACAGCGCAAATGGAAACTTTCTTGATCAAGTTATTAGATTTGACATCGATTGACACCCATAGATCTTCAGCAGTACTTTCCCAACTTAAGTGCCTATAAGATGGGATATGTTTAGATATTGCGATAATAACACCCCCTCCATCTTTCTTGGAACTCGTCGAACACGATCGATCCTTCCTATATACGACATAACGTTTGTCCATAAATTCACTACTTAAAACATTACAATTTAACCAAGTTTCGGTGAACACTATGAGATCAAATTTATTAACAGCGACATTTTTAAGTACATCTTCTGTCTTGGTTCTCAAACCGCGCACATTTTGGTAATATATATTTACAGACATCTTTAAAAGCAACCTATTATAAATCAATTGATCACATTTATTTCATTACACTAGGCAATTAATTTTAAGCTTTCTTCATCTTTAATATATATAACGTGGCTTTGTTCATTTTTCCTTACGAAAATTTTACCATTCCTCACCCATATAAACTTAAAACCAGTATCTTTTGTCTTCTTACGTGCGGCCGCATGTAACTGTTTATTTATTGGCGTTAGATGTTCAGACACAAATACTGGAATACGACGTCCCCCGATTCCTAGATGCTCTGAATTTAATTTATTGTCTAAATTCTTTTTATTGAACTTAGTAACGGCGTTGGCTGCGTAGTTTAATAATCACGGAGCGAGGACGGTCATTCTCCTTATTAACTTTGGCAATACGTGTTACATGCAGAATGTCGCTGTCGCCAAAAGGATTATCGACAATTCTACCCAGCTGCTCAATAGTCGTTATCAAATTTTCTGACTTATTTTCAGGGATCCCATTGATCTCGATATTTGGGGAACGCATGCTTTGTTCTACTTGCCCCAGTCTATTTGTCAAATTCTTCACTTGTAATGTTAAGTTATTGTTTTTAGAAACCAAATCGAAAATTGTATCGTGCCTCTCGTTTACTATTTGCTTGAGTTCCTCGTATTGTTTATTAAAAAATGTAAAGGATTCGTGAAAGTCTGCTATTTGTTGGGAAATGTTCGATAAGTGTTCAGATACTAGTTGTTTGATAGTTTTCGTTATCTCCTGTTTAATAATGGTACGTAAATGTTCCTCAGTAACATGGGATCCATCGCTGTCACATTTCGAGCTAAGTTTTTCTGTTCGCAAAGTAATATTTCTTTCTTCTTCAAGATCGTTATCACCGTCAGAAGTGGCGGATCGACTTGCCGCTCTGGCAGGAGTATTTATGTTGTCAGATTTCGCTATCTCATTATGGCATTCCTGACAACTCCACTTATTTTTACGGTCTTGATCCATAAGAAGGTAAGGTCTAGGTGTTATGTTAGCGCATAGCAAGTCGTATCCTAAGCCACATGTGGAGCATATCATGTATTCCCTTCTGGAAAGTTTTTTCTTACATCCAGAACAAATCTTTGGGACTGATGACATTTTTCTTATTTTCCTTTCCTCCCCTTCCCTTTTCTTCTTATCTTATCAAATAGTATTCTTATTATCGAAATAAATTATTATCTCTATGTATTAGGTTAAAAATGTATGTATAAAAAAGATAAAAAAAATATATATATATATTTAGGATTTGATCTTGCGGTCTGAGCTGACGGGTACACAAAAAAAAAAAAGTTCTCTGACAAACTGCTTGACCGTAGCGACGTTAAACCGTTTAGCTAATTTAGTGGATATACCCAACTTCAAATTAGGAATTTATGAAATATAAAATACCAAAATAAAAGTGATTATGTGTGAATTTAATGTCCAATCCTTTGTTCTTCAAATCTTCTTCATACCGTCCTTTATCATACCAATAAATAATTTTGAAACTATTTTTGGTTTATTCACTGTTTTAACACAATATTAAACAATAATTTTTACACAGTTTCTCAGACATAATTCACTGATTACGGTAATATAACTTAAAGCTTGGTACAGACAAACTCGACACCGTATAAGAAATAAAATTGCTTAGAACAACAGTAACACGTCTAGTCGTCTCGAGTTTCGCGGGTAATATGCATTTGTATTTTTGCTAGTAATGTTTTCAATCACAAATCGCTCTACTATCTGGTTTAGTCCTTGAGGCTTCTCTCCCTGTGCTTTCTCTACAACCTTCTCAAATAACTTTTCCAAAGTGTCTGTTTTAGTCTGTTGTACAGCAACACTTTGTTTCTGATCTATTTCTTTCAGATACCATATACCGTCATATTGTAAATTTCTGTCTTCGTTGATGTTAAGTACTTTCGAGCTCGTCTGTCATAGTTAGTTACCCACACTCTTCTTACCTGGTAACGTTTTTTCAAACTATTCTTTATTTTTGCAAAAGTACTGGTTCGTGTAATCTCTTTTTGCAAATCAGCTGGTTGCAGCTCTTCTGGTATCGCATATACCTTATTGTCGCTCGTGCCTATTGAGGTTATCGCGAAAATGTTAGTTTTCTGATCTTACCCAGGTAAAATGGTAAATTCAAATTTCAATTTATCCATCTTGAATCAATTTCCTCAAAAGAAAAAAAAGTCGTTTTATAAGATAAATATTTGAACTTGAATCCAATAATATAAAACGATGAGTTTCGTTTGATAACAGTGAGACGTGAAGTGAAACGACATTTAAAGTTTTCAGTGTGATTCAGTTTCAGAAATTAATAATTATATTCAATTACTAAGAAAAAAATATATCTATTTCACCAAATTATTTTTATACAATGCTCTCAATCAACTGACATTGAAAATGTCATATAAAAATAGTAGCCATTAAGAAAATAGGTTTTATTTTCTTTATATATGATTACCTGAGACCCTAAATATTGTTTAAAAGTTATTTAAAATTTATCATACTTCTAAAGGGGAGTAGGGTTACAGCGGCAACAATGCAAGTCGGGATGTCGTCGGCGGCGCTGTGATTTATATAAATGTGACAAGAAACGTGTAAGCAACGCTTTATTCACCAACGAAACGTACCGCTAGTAAGGACCTGTGCGCGGCACCAGGCCCAAGTGGAGCCCGCCCGTGAGCGTAACCACCACGCGCCGCGGCGTCAGGTGCACGGCGGCGGGCGTGCGCGGCGACGGCGCCAACCGGAACTTGGAGTACAGTTTCACTAGGCAAACTCGTACGTGGTACCGCGCGAAACGCATGCCTGCAACAGACAGGGAGACATGGGGGGCTGGCGGTGCAGCGGCGAGTCCAACTCCGCTCGTGCGACTGGCGCAGCGGTAGGAATGTATTTACATATGTACAAACGCATGCGCCGCATTGCCGCAAACACATCAGTGTTAATGTTGTAGCTGCATGTAGACAGGAAACTGTATGCAGGGAACAATTAGTGTCTACTGTGCGCCACACTATAAGGAAATATTACTTTTCAATATTAGCAGCTCTCCCCTGAGAACAAGGCCACTTCGGCTAAATGATAGAATGCTACGTGACCGTGAAGCCGATGGGGTTGGGTAACGAGGCTCAGACACCCTGCGTCCTATTCTCATGCATGTCATCTGTCAGTTCTTTATTTTCCCGGAAATTAACATCGGCGCGAAACGATTTTTTAACACCCGCCAGGTTCTATAATCGGAGTGGAACAAGTTCTTCCCGAAGCTGTTGTCTTTGAAAGTGTACCCGCGGTCCGCGAAAGAGTCGAAGTCTCGAATTAGTATATCCTTTGTAGTATTTATATCCCTTATCAGCAGGCACCGCGTGGTCATCTGTACACCCTCACCATGCTCTCGTCGGAAAACCGCTCGTAGATCTCCCTGAATACCACTGCAAGATTCTTCCTGCGAAGGGCGCTATCCATCAGGTTTTTTTTTATTTTTTATTTTTTTTTATTTACGTGTGTAACAAAATGCTAACGGAAATGCACACCTCGTCGCCAAATTGGGCCGGCGTCGGTGGTAGTGTCGGACTCCAACCGACTAAAAAGCTTCACACGGTATTCCACTCTCATCCTCGTGTTTGTGGGGTCGCGGGATAAAGTATTGCAGTTCATCCACGACCCTCCGAACGGCGCCCGAATGACCGGGCCCACCTCGAGGAGGGGTGTGAAGCACCCCTCCCGTTAAAAATCCCTACGTGGCGACGCGTCGGAATACGAGACGCATCACCATATCTACCCCAGGAACCCTCTCCAAGGGGGCACCGGCACGACGGCCCTTGTCGGTCACGGCGCCAGGGTCCTGCCGAGGAGCCATTCGGCGGTCATGCGGGCGCGGCTGCGTCATAACAGAGTCGCAGAATCGGTATACCGCATTCCATGACGCCTCGCTACTGACCATGGTCCGGACCACGGACGGTAGCGAGAGGACGATGCCGATTCCCCCCCATTGCGGGCAATCGGCCAAGGTGTGGGACGATGTGTCCACCGGGTGGCCACACTCGTCGCACGCCTCGTCCGTCCTACTCGTACAGTTCCGCCGGTGCAGGTAGCTCCCGAAGCAACCGTGCCCCGTGAGTACCTGCACCAGGCAGAAACTGAGGACTCCGAAGTCCCGGTCCAGCCAGTCACCGATGACCGGCCGGACGGCCTCAACGGTGAGGCGACCGTACGACGGTTCGAGGGGTCGCCGCTCCCATCCCCGAAGCACCTCTCGACGCGCCTTTCGGCGCCACCTCTCCACCTCGTCTGAGATGGTACGGTAACCTCGTACGATCCGTATGGCCATGACGCGCTGCGGCGAGCGCAGCAGCGTCACGCCACGGGTCGACAGGTGTTGCGCCCATATGGGCGCACCGTATAGCGCCATAGAGCGCACCACCCCCGTGTAGAGTCGCCGGCATCCGACGCTCGGCCCGCCGAGATTGGGCAGTAGGCGGCTCAGGGACCCGGCCGCTCGAATGAGCTTCGGGCCCAGCTGCCAAAAGTGCTCGTCGAACTTCCACCGGCCGTCGAGGACGAGTCCCAAGTACTTCATCGAAGTACCGACGGCGATGGAAGTCCCACCGATTATCAGCTCCGCTCCCGGCGCAGGCCATTCCGGGCGATGTGGAAGCACAAGACCTCGCACTTGCCCAGCGCCACCTCCAGCCCCAAGCGCCGAATGCGCGAGATGACGTGGGCCACGCCCGCAGTCGCCAACACGCGCGCCTCCCTAAAGGTGCGCGCGCGAGCCGTCACCAGGGTGTCGTCGGCGTAACAAGTCACGTCGACTCCACCGAGGTTCGCTCCGCGCAACACCGAGTCGCAGCCGATGTTCCACAGGAGCGGTCCGAGGACCGACCCCTGCGGAACACCGCACTACACACCGTGCCGACACCACTCGTCGCGCGTCGGGTACCTCACGGACCTGTCCGAGAGCTACGCCCCGATCGTACGCCTCAGGTATACCGGGACCCCGAAGTAGACCAGCGCCGCGGTGATCGTGCTCCACGGAAAGGTGTTGAACGCGTTGGCGATGTCAAGTGACACCGCCAACACCACCACTCCGCGAGCCACAGCTGCGTCCGCCAGGGCTCGCAACCGCGCTATCGCGTCTACGGTGGACTTGCCCCGGCGGAATCCGAACTGGTATTCGCTCAGATCCGGTCCGACCTCCATGTGTCGAACGAGGCGAGCTGCGATGACGCGCTCGAAGAGCTTGCTCACCTCGTCCAACAACACGATCGGCCGATACGACGACGGTGAGTCGGCCGGTTTCCCCGCTTTCCGAAGCAAGACCAATTTCCCCGGCTTCCATATGCGTGGAAACCGACTCTGCCTCAGCAACGCCGTGAACAGCGTCCGCGTCCAGGACTCTAGGAGACCCATAACTAGAGCCCACACGCGGCCGGGTATACCGTCGGGCCCAGGAGCGGTGTCCTTGACACGCATCCTTTGAACGGCAGCCGAAAGTTCCCCTACGCTGACGCCCGGGACGGCGTCCGGGTCGAAGGAATCTTCCCCCCCCCCGCGCCGCGGGACCGAGTCGCTGTCGGTGGCGACCCTTGGTCGTCCCGCCGCGGGAACAGTGTGCGAACCGTCCCATCGAGAAGCTCCGGTGAGAGGCTACGAGTCAATGGGGGTCGCCAAGGGCGCAGCTTTTGCCACACCCTCTTATACAGCTTCCCGAAAGGGTCACCGTCCAACGACTCGAGCATCTCACGTTCGGACGCCTTCTTCGCCGCGGAGATCGCCACCACCAGTTCGGCCACGTCGGCCCTGTGCGCCGCGTACAGCCGCTCCTCCTAGGCCGTATCGCGCCTCCGTCGACGTGGGCACCTGTGGTACTTGCGTCAGCTCGCCACGCACGCGCTACGAAGCCGCACGAGGTCCGCCGTCCACCAGTACGCACGGCACTTAGGAGGCAGGGAGCGGCGCGCCCGCGGCATAGCCGCGTCACACACGTGCGACACGGCCAGCACGAGCCTCTCCGCTTCCCGCTTCACGTCGACCGCCACCTCCTCCACGGAGAAGCCCGGCCCTCGCGGACCCAGGCCTCGACTAGGGCCGTCTCCTCGAGCCGGTCTCGGTCGAGGTGCTTCAGCGCCCACCGAGGGCCGTCCCCGATCAAGAGACGACAAGGATCGCCCGGAGTCGCCGAGATCGCGGACACACTGTATCGGACATACAAATGATCCGACAGAGTCTCCACGCCCTCGAGCACCTCCCAATCCCCGATACGGCGGGCCACAGGGACCCCGGCGAACGTTACGTCTACTATGGAGCCGCCATTTTTCTGCACGCACGTGTTCGCTGTTCCCCGATTGAGCACGACCAAACCCGCTCCGATCGCGAACTCCTCGAGCGCCGCACCGCGCGCGCTTGTCCGCGGGCATCCCCACGCCACCGACTTGGCGTTGAGGTCTCCGGCGAAGAGAATGCGACCCGACCCTAGCCCGCCGATGAGAGCATCGATCTCGTCGAGAAGCCGCTCGAACTCCGCCAAGCAGCGATTCGGCGAGAATGATGCTCCCACGACCAGCACGTCCCCCACCCGCCCGGCGACGTAACCTCGACCGCGCTCCACCAACTCTAGGTCGGGGGAACCGTTCGAGGTCACCGTGCCTATGGCCACCGATCCGTCCACGTCTCCTGCCCAGCTCTCCCGCGGTAGTAGTAGTAGCCGTAGTACGGCTCGGTGACCACCGCCACGTTTATCGACAGCTCCGCCATGCTCTGGAACAAAAGGTCCTGAGCTCTGGCGCAGTGGTTGATGTTCGCCTTGAGGAAGTTCAGGTCCATCGTCACTCGACGGACATCTGAACATCCTCCCGCGCGGCTTTCTGGCTCGCTCCGAGCGCCTGCGGTCGAGTGACCCTCGGGCCCCTACCGCCGCACCTGCCGCCCTTCGTCGCCCCTCCACCTACGACGCGCGCCCTGTCGCAGGCATCACTTCCGGACCTATGATCGGCCTGCTTAACGGCCGCGCTGCATCGATTGCAGTGCGGATTAACGGAGCAGGTGGCCGCCCTGTAGCCGCTCTTTCCGCAGCGATAGCACTCATCGCTGCGGTCCGAGTCGGACTTACACTGCGCCCGCACGTGCCCCTTTTCGAGGCACCGGAAGCAGCGTTGCGGTCTGCTCGCGAGCAGTGTGACCTGCGCAGACACCCAGCCAACTAGGAGTTTGCCGCCGTCCACCACCTGCCGAGCCGCAAGCACAGGACAGCGTAGCCACGCTGTCCCCAGGCCGGAGGCGCCGAACGAGACGCTGCCCGACCTAACCTGGACGGCCGGACAGCCCTCTACTACGTCGGCGCTGGTGACCGAGTCATCCAGTCCGGAGATCTTCAGCTCGGCGCACTTCACCGGCTTCGAGATCCGTGCGACATCCTCGCCGAGAGACTCGCGGAACCTTTTGGCGAGGGTATCGGCTTTCTCGCCGTTTCCAAGACCGGGCACTTGAAATATTCGTGCTCCGGTCGCCGCTGTCTTGCAGTGCATCCCGAGAATGCCAAGGCCTTTCAGGTCGATCCGCTCCCGCGTCTGGGCGATCACTTCGGCGTACGTGATGCCTTTCGCGACCGCCTCAGGCGCAAGAGTAACCACGACCGCCGCGGACCATGGGGCCCGCAGCTTTCGCGGCCGGTTCTTCCTGCCGGCTTTGCGCTTCGCGCTCCGACGCTGTTGCTGTTGCTGCTGCTGCTGCGGTTTCGGCTGCGACTGCTGTCGCTGCTTCTGCCGCTGCTGCGGCTTCGGCGGCAGCTCCTTCGCCCGTCGCGGCTTTCGCACAACGACGGTCCACCCTTCCTGGAATGGAGGTGGGGCGGGCGCGGGCACGAACTTGCCTGCGGACTTAGGTAGCTTTCCCACCGCCTTCGGCGGCCCCCCTTTCCCTTTCCCCTTAACCACGGAGGCTTTGGGGACGGGGTTCGCGGAGGCCGGGGCCGCTTTCGGCGCTGGGCCGGCATTCTTGGCGGCCGATGCCGCCTGCCTCGCCGCAGCCAGCGGTGGCCGGACAAGCTTCTCCGGGAGAAGCCTGTCCTTCAGTGATGCCAGGCGGACCGACACCATTGTCCTCACCTCCACCATTACGGTGCGGCAGATCTCCTCTACCGACGTAGTCGCCGGTACGAGGCGATCGGCACCCGTGTTTTTTTGCCGGCCGAATCGTCCCCTCCCCAGGAGACTCAACGCCGGCGTCCGGACAAGGAGGCGCGGGTCTATCCTGCCGCTCCAACTCGTCCATCATCGCCCTGAGATTTGCCAACTCCTTGCGGAAATCGGCCACCTTGACGCGCAGGTGGGCGTTCTCCGCCTGCAGCTGCCGCGTGTCGTCCGTCGCTGTGCGAGACGCGATGGTGGTTACGGCCACCTTGATGGAGGCCGCGGTGTCACTCAGGCCCCGCACCAGGTCGGACTTGAGGTTCCTCGACTTGTTGGCGGTCGTACTGATCAGCTCAGCGTCGTCGAGAACCATCCGCTGCATTGCCCCAACCGTCTGCTCGTCTGTAGCCGTCCTCGACTTCAGCGCAGGCGACAGGAAGAGCTTGCGCTCCCGGTTTCGGCGGAACCTCGCCGCCGTCGCGACGAGTTCCTCCTCTGCCTGGAGCCTCACTCAGCTCCTGACGCCTCTCGGAGTCGAACGCAGCCTTGGCCTTGCTAAGGCCGACATACTTGCCCGTCGTGGGTGGACGCCCACATCGCTCCGGCTTGGGGCCGGGGTATAGCTCCCCGACGCTATTGCCGTCCTCCTCCGAGGAAGTCGACAAGCCGTCCTTGCTGGGACTCCGTCGTTTGCGGTCCTGCCAAAAGCGGGATCCGCCTGACGCAACCGTAGTGAGGCTGCAGTCTGAAACGGCAGCCTCGTTGTCGCTGATGCGGGAAACAGGTACCATGTTTACATCGCCCCCCGTTTTGGATGGCTCCCAGGGCAGCCGCTCCAGCACCACCCGCGCTGTGGGCAGCGCGGTCAGCGACAGCGCACGTTGCGCGAGCCCGTCACCACCGTGTGGTTGGCCAGCGCCCATCGCAGGGCGCGGCACTTCTGCCATTGTTCAATTCGCCGAACCATCGGCGCTCCTCTGCACACACACACACCATCGTCCAAAGCAGTTTTGCCCACCCCAGAGTACGAAGGGCAGACGGCGCCAGGCGCCGTGTGGGTTTCCGCATCTGTAAAGCCGGGACCCACCTGGGGACCAATGTCTTGAGAACTGATTGCCATAGTGTAGGTTTGCTGATCCACAGCTTCGGGCGCTCGGGATCAAGTTCCCCTTGGCCATTCATCCCATCGGCGCGCCGTACTTTAGGATTGGGATAAATGGGGAGGTTATCTTCCTCTCGACTCCGGTCGCAATGACCGCAGTCCCCGCTCCGCTCGGGGTGTGCTATGAGCGGGCTACGGGTGCGCCCGGCGTGGCCCAAGCCAACAGCCGCCCTAGGGGCGGACTCGCCGCGCGTCTCGACTGATTGCGCCTAAGAGAAAATTGAATCCACGAGGGATATCAGTTTTCCCTTCAGCGGGCGGTGGGATCGTCACTTCCCGACGCCAGTGGTGTCGGATTATTAGCCGTCAGTTGCCCTATGCCCGAGAACATAAAGCAGCTGCCGTTGCCCAGGGTACACTAGTCCCAGGAGATGCCCTTACCCCTGGACCGAGGTCCGAAAGGTAACTGCATCCCCCGGGCACACGTGGAGGTTACCCGACCCAGCATCCCGCTATTCATCAGGTTGCCGAACAGCGCGACGGGCTCGGGGCCCGCCACTTTTCTAATCTTCCAATAACCAAATGTTCTCGTCACATAGTAGTACAGTAAACCGCACAAGCCGCACACCGTGAGTAAGCAGCTCGCAACCATAGCGAATGCTGCGCACTAAACCAACTTGTTAACAATAATTAGATTGCCGCGACTTCCGCTTTATAAGAACGGCCAATCGCGAACTCCTCCATTGTAGTCGTGATGCCACAGCTCTCACTGCTTAGCAATGTTTTCTACATTTTTTGTATTTTTCCATAAATTTAGTAATTTGTTTTATAAAAAACATTTGAAATGTTCGAGAGATCCTGCTGTATATGATACTAAACATGTTAAAGTACAAGTTTTACATTTTTTTTATTCAATTAAACAACGAGTTGAACGTTCACTTAATGGTAATTGACACGCCTGCTTAGGGAGGCGTGGTAGGAATGTGATGACAGTTGCGATGATACACAGCACCACATTGCGTTCTTCGTCTGAGAGAAAAGATGTTGTCTTGTTATCCCAATTTTAATACTAGTTACAGAGTCGTTCAAGCCGGAACACAGTAATATTTGCAAAGTCGGTCTGTCGGCTGCAACGGCTGATGCTGTGGTACCGACGTTTGCAGACGACGTTGTTATGATTTTCTCGGGGCAAAAGACCGGGAATATCATGGGGAAGGCAAATGCGGGACTCGCCGATATTCACGATTGGAGGGTCAGAAACAAGCTTAGATTCGCACCTCACAAAACTAATGTGATGGTGCTAACGAATAAGCTGAAATATGACAACCCAATATTGAACATGGGAGCCCTCACAGTTGATGATAGGCTCACGTTCAACACTCACGTGAAGAAGGTGAGCAAAAAGGCCTAAGTGCTCTCTCGTTAGCTGTATAGAGCCGCTAAAGTTTCATGGGGGTTGAACTCGGAGGTGTTCAGATCGATATATCTGGCGGTGTGGGAGCCGATCATTTTGAATGCTGCGGGTGCGTGGGCGCCGGCGGCTAAGAAGATAATGGTCCGATGGCAGCTCGGCGCGGTTCAACGTAGCTTAGCGCAGATAATTGCGCAAACTCACTGAACCTCGTCGTTGCATTCGGCCCTAATACTTGCTGGGCTGCTTCCTCTGGACCTTCGGGTCTAAGAAGCGGCCACTTTATTTGAGGTAAAGCACGGTCACAGCCGGAAAGTACTGGGTGACCGGAAGCTGGGGGTTTCAGCCAGCCACTTGAGGCTACCACACCCGTCTAAACATCTTGGTGTGGAGTTTTCTTGCCTGGGGGAGAGTGCGGAGGCGGTCCAACTTGCCACCTCGGCTGCTGATTTAGCCATTTACACCGACGACAACCGCAACGACGACAAGGTGGGTGCAGCGTTCTGCGTCATGCGGAACGCCGCAGAGGTTATTAACAAGAAACTCAAGTTGGGCAACTTCTGCACCGTATACCAGGCAGAGCTACTGGCTCTGGTCAAAGCAACAGGGTACGCGGCCAGCGGGTCGGCGCATTCGTGCGCCGTACTTAGCGACTCGAAGTCCGTCCTTGCGATTGCGTCCCCCTGGCGATCGCAGTGAAAAAGAACATTATGAAAGCGTGTGAGAAAGGGACGAATGTAAGGTTATACTGAGTAAAGGTGCATGCGGGGATGGAGGGGAATGAAAGGGCGGACCAACTGGCCAAGGAAGCGGCCCTAAAAGACAATAGGAGGTACGTGCATGGTACCCACCACATAAGCGGGGCATTATTGGCCAATGCCACAGACTATATAACCACTCGGCCAGAAACTGCTTCGCCCGACCCCGATGCCTAAAATGCACCGGAGACCACGACACCATGGAGTGCACGCGTACACTTAAGTCCGCGGACCCGCCAAGTTGCTGCTTGTGCAAGTCCGAGGGCCACCCGGCGAATTACCGTGGGTGCTTCAAAGCCCCGCGCAGGAGTGCAGTAGCACCAGCCAAACCCAGAATACCGATCGCAGGTATTCGAGGCTCGCGCCCTCTCCCCTCTCGCACCGCAGAATCACCGAAGGTTGACGATCGTCAACCCGCTCCGATCCCTGCGGTATTGGCTTGGGCAAAACCCTTGTCGATTACCCAAAGCCCGCAGACCCCGTTGCCAGAAGGCCTCCACCGCCGAGCAACTTTGTCGAGCCCCAGGTGCTCGATGCCCGAGGCGCGGCAGACATCGCCGCCCTCACGAAATACATGGGTCGTTTCACCATGAAAGACCTGCTAAGCTACACGCAGAAACTCCGTGCCGCAATAGGGCAGAAAGAAAGGCTGTGAGTCGTATGCGATCACTACGACTTGATAGCCGCGCTTGAGGCGTATGTCTAAAAACACCTCCTATAGCACCTGGACACCGTCGTCCGAGTCCCTGTACATACCTTTGGGATATCAGCACGGAGCTCCCCAAAGTATTAGGCAAAACCAAACCTGGATCGTTGACCGTCGCGTCTTTTAACGCGAACGGCGTTCGACACCAAAAGAAAGAAATCAGCGCATTTCTCCGACACCACGACGTCGACGTTATCCTAATCCAGGAAACGTTCCTGAAACCATCCCACCACGATCCTAAAATTGATAACTATCACCTCGTTAGAAACGACAGGTTATCCGCTATGTACGGCGGCACCCTGATTTATTACAAGAGATCGCTTCACTGTGTCCCTCTTGAATGTCCTCACCTGAAAACCATTGAAGTCTCGGCGTGTAAAATTGGTCTCACTGGCTATTAAACCCTTGTTCTCGTCTCTTGCTATCTTTCACCATCCAAAAAGATACAAATCGAAGATATTAGGATCCTTCTCGATCTCGGTCCATCTGTTGTGCTTGCTGACGATTTCAACAGCAGGCACAGCGGCTGGGACCCCCTCGGCCAAAATAAGTTAGCGGAAAAGCTCAACTTTGATATCATCGCCCCTTCTTTGCCGACGAGATTCCCTCAGCGGCAAAACCAGCGACCTTCTGTCCTGGACATAGCGCTACTGAAAAATGTAGATCTCTATATCTAATCGGTCGAGGTCATACATGACTTCGGATCTGACCATCTTCCGGTCCTTTTCAAGCTGGGACAGGGCGCCGGTGAGGCCCTCTGACCAAAACCATCGTTGACTGGCGTAAACTTGAGATCAAACTCAAGTCTACGAAATCCCAGCACCTCGACGAGATACCGAAAACGATCGAATCGCCCGAAGTGGCAATTCGAGCGATCGATTCACTCTCTAAACACATCTCATCAGCCGTCGAAGACTCCACGAGTACGATACTCGAATTGGAACCTCAATTCGGGGCTTTTCCTCAGGACATTCGACTCCTGATCAGATTAAAAAACGTCGCCTTGAGACTGTAAGACAGGTGACGCTCCGAGGTGAATAGAGTAAATGCGCGCCGCCTTCAGAGGGGCGTAAAAGAGCGCGTCGGAGAACACAGAGCCGACAGATGGATTCACTACTGAGCGACCTCAAGCCTTCCAAGGAAGCTTTTTGGCGTCTTGCTCGGGGTCTCAAGTTAGAGAACCCTGGACTCATGCCACGGGACGTCGACGCGTCGTCGTTGGTCTTCGAGGACGAAGAAAAGGCCGAGTTAGCCGACAGTCTGCAAAATCAGTGCACACCTTCATCTTCTCCAGCCGAGCCCACTCACCTAAAACTGGTGGAGGACGAGATCGCACGCAGATCCTCCATACCTACGGTAGGTCCACCCCTAAGTCCGATCTCAGAAGACGAGGTCGCAGTCACTATCAGAGGACTAAAAGTCAAGTCCGCACCAGGCCTTGATGGCATCTCGAACAGAGTGCTCAAGTCCCTCCCCGCTCCTATGATCGTTTTGCTCACGACAATCTTCAACGTGCTTCTTTCCAGCTGCTCTTTTCCGGACGCCTGGAAAGAGGCCGAAGTTGTGGGAATTCCTAAGCCAAGCAAGCCTAGAAACATTACCTCCAACTACAGACCGATAAGCCTCCTCTGCAACATGGGTAAGGTTTATGAGCGTCTAATCCTTTCGCGTTTCTCCGACTTCGTGTCGGAGAACAAACTTCTACCCGACGAACAGTTCTGGTTCAGAAGAGACCACTCCTGCGTCCACCAAGTACAAAGATTGGTGGAGTACATCCTCAAAGGTTTCACGCGCAAAAGACCGCATGACACCGTAGCCCTATTCTTCGATGTAGCCAAGGCGTTCGATAAAGTCTGGCACGATGGCTTGATTTACAAGCTATACGCACTCAAAGTGCCGGACAGGTTCGTCACCATCATCAGAGCCTTCTTATCGAACCACACCTTTCGCCACCGAGCCGGAAGTGCTCACTCCACTTTCCGTCACATCAGAGCGGGGGTTCTGCAGGGCTCCTGCTTGTCCTCTCTCCTCTTCACGCTGTACACCAGCGACATCCCCAGAGATCTCGGGGTGAACCTGGCTCTATTCGCATATGCACTGCGCTCTACCTTTCGGGCCCGATCTAGCCGCGGCTGACAAATCGGCTCCAGTCCGCAACCAAACGCCTAGGCGATTGGTTTAGGAAGTAGAGAATCGACGTCAACGCGGACAAGAGCGAAGCCCTACATTTCTCGAGGAAAATAAAACCACGAATCCCCAGTCGCGCTTGGCGCTCCACTCCCAAGCCAATATATATCTTCGACCGACCTATCCCTTGGAGAGACTCGGTCCAATACCTCGGGGTTAATCTGGACCGAAGGCTAAATTTCAGGTGCCACATTCGCAGAGTGAGGAATAAAGCTGCCTATGTAATGGGTAGACTTCATCCCTTGCTCTGCAAATCGAATACATTAGCCCTTAAACATAAGGTGCACTTGTACAAGGCCTGCATAAGACGTATTATGACTTATGCGTGCGTTGTATTTGCGCACTCCTCCCCTACCACCCTTAAACCCATACAGGTCATCCAAAACCGCTTCACCCAGAAGGCCACGGGTGCGGAATGGTACCAACGCAGTGTCGACCTGCACAGCGACCTCAAACTTCCTTCGATAGCACAATTTATGCAAGATTATGCTATCTACCATTTTGCTAAGGCCACACACCACTCGAACCCACTAATAGAGCAAACGGTGAACTACGTCCCGATCTCCGATGCCACCAGTAAGAATCGACGTCCTCGGAACATGCTTCCGCTCCACATCGATGCAAAGGGTCGGCACAGGCACGACACTCCTACCAACGACTCAAACACGCACAACACGGCACCCAATCGTAAGGACACCAAACACGTATTCACCACACTTCGGACGCGCCGCTTCCGCCGTTGGTTGCGGCGCCCGTCAGGCTCGCACACCGCGCACACAAGTCACACCCGGCTGAGCGGGCGGACCACACCGCCCTCATCTCGTTTCACAGGCGAAGGTGATCGGAGGACGGGCCCGAGCCCCCTCCGATGACCTCATAGGATTGCTGCCATCCGACGCGCACCGTGCGCGTCTTAAATTCATATATATATATTTATCTATGTATATGTTTAATTACACCCCTTTCTCTTCCCTCATAGCACTATCCAACTCTTCAACCTTTCCACATCCAATATCTTCTCATCTTTCTCCTCCCCCTCATACATACTACTATCTTTATCTATTATCATCTATTATCATTCATCTACTATCTCTATCTTTATTATCTACATATATATGTATATATTTAATTTTTATTGTTTTAGCTCGCGGATACCGGATCCGCGAGCCCTGAGTCCGATGAAGCTGCTATAGTTGTCAATAAAACTGCGGCGAGAACATCATCATCAAAAAAAAAAGTGCACGGTACGACGGCCTCGACAACGAGTTTTCTTCTCCAACGTGGCGTCGGCATATCGCACACTGCGCCGGCTCGAGCTCGACACGGTCTTAGCCCAAATGTTTACTGGCACGGGGAGATTCTCCGAGTACCTTCACAGGTTCAAGCTCAAGGAGAGTTCCTCGTGCCTTTGTGACCCTGCGGTGGACCAGACCGTGGTGCACATCTTGACTTCCTGTTCCTTATATGGGGTCGATAGAGTAAGTCTGGAAATAGAAGTTGGTAAAAGGACTGATATGGAAGTCATTGCCTCTCTGATGAATGAGGACGAAAGTCGCCAAGTATTTATAAAATACTGTAAGAAAGTAATAGGAGATGTGATAAAGAGGAACAAAACAAGACTGTAAAAAGTAAAAAAACTGAATAAATAATAAGTTGGTAGTAAGGAATAAGTACAGTAAAATAAAAATAAAAATAAATAATCAAAGAAGAAAAAAGTACAAGATGGAGAAAAACGGATGAAAAGGGATGATTTACTTTTAGGACAAGCGACGTGGTGACTGCGACTGTGATATTTACTCACTAGCGAGAGGTATGAGAAAAGGAAATGGAATGGAGTATGATAGGAGATAGAAAGTATAGAAGGTATGGGATGAAAGAAGAGTATGAGGGAAAACAATGTATAAATATAAGAAATAGGATGTTAAGTGAATATGTAACCACCAGGGCCTTTGTAGGCCCACAAAACGCAGAGGAACGAGTAAATAACAAATAAAAACGATGCGGTGGTAGCACCTACCTAGATGGTCTGTAGCAATTGAGACGGAAAAATAGTTTCAAATTATTCTGTCCGTATGTTCCGGTAACCTCTAGGACCTTAACCTGAACTTCAGTATTTCCACTGCATGTTCTTCTTTAATATATTATATAATAAATAAAAAAAAAAATATTGATTGATAAATCGTTTATTGTAGCCAAACTGGAACACACACATACACATACATTAACAAACAAGAGTTTTCCTTATATAACCGCATGAACTGACATTGACCCACTATACAATAGTATAGACATGAGTGTGCGTGCGTGCGTGCGTGGGATTGTAATTACAATAAAGTTATTTAAATAAATATGTGGCTAAAAATATAGTTAATAGTGGTAGTCATAAATTTGTATCATCAGTCACTATGAAGTGTTTTAATGTATTGATTTTCCAATAAGAATAGTTTAAAATATTTATTAAAACTAAACACCGACTTACATTGAGGCATGCGCGGTGGTATGTTGTTCCCACACTTGGTGGCCTGATGACGGAAACTGCCCGTAAATGAGACAGTTTTATGCTTATATTAGGAGAGATAGGTGCGAGCACTTCCTGCATGTAATCTATTATCATTCATCTACTATCTCTATCTTTATTATCTACATATATATGTATATATTTAATTTTTATTGTTTTAGCTCGCGGATACCGGATCCGCGAGCCCTGAGTCCGATGAAGCCGCTATAGTTGTCAATAAAACTGCGGCGAGAACATCATCATCAAAAAAAAAAGTGCACGGTACGACGGCCTCGACAACGAGTTTTCTTCTCCAACGTGGCGTCGGCATATCGCACACTGCGCCGGCTCGAGCTCGACACGGTCTTAGCCCAAATGTTTACTGGCACGGGGAGATTCTCCGAGTACCTTCACAGGTTCAAGCTCAAGGAGAGTTCCTCGTGCCTTTGTGACCCTGCGGTGGACCAGACCGTGGTGCACATCTTGACTTCCTGTTCCTTATATGGGGTCGATAGAGTAAGTCTGGAAATAGAAGTTGGTAAAAGGACTGATATGGAAGTCATTGCCTCTCTGATGAATGAGGACGAAAGTCGCCAAGTATTTATAAAATACTGTAAGAAAGTAATAGGAGATGTGATAAAGAGGAACAAAACAAGACTGTAAAAAGTAAAAAAACTGAATAAATAATAAGTTGGTAGTAAGGAATAAGTACAGTAAAATAAAAATAAAAATAAATAATCAAAGAAGAAAAAAGTACAAGATGGAGAAAAACGGATGAAAAGGGATGATTTACTTTTAGGACAAGCGACGTGGTGACTGCGACTGTGATATTTACTCACTAGCGAGAGGTATGAGAAAAGGAAATGGAATGGAGTATGATAGGAGATAGAAAGTATAGAAGGTATGGGATGAAAGAAGAGTATGAGGGAAAACAATGTATAAATATAAGAAATAGGATGTTAAGTGAATATGTAACCACCAGGGCCTTTGTAGGCCCAGAAAACGCAGAGGAACGAGTAAATAACAAATAAAAAAGATGCGGTGGTAGCACCTACCTAGATGGTCTGTAGCAATTGAGACGGAAAAATAGTTTCAAATTATTCTGTCCGTATGTTCCGGTAACCTCTAGGACCTTAACCTGAACTTCAGTATTTCCACTGCATGTTCTTCTTTAATATATTATATAATAAATAAAAAAAAAAATATTGATTGATAAATCGTTTATTGTAGCCAAACTGGAACACACACATACACATACATTAACAAACAAGAGTTTTCCTTATATAACCGCATGAACTGACATTGACCCACTATACAATAGTATAGACATGAGTGTGTGTGCGTGCGTGCGTGCGTGGGATTGTAATTACAATAAAGTTATTTAAATAAATATGTGGCTAAAAATATAGTTAATAGTGGTAGTCATAAATTTGTATCATCAGTCACTATGAAGTGTTTTAATGTATTGATTTTCCAATAAGAATAGTTTAAAATATTTATTAAAACTAAATACCGACTTACATTGAGGCATGCGCGGTGGTATGTTGTTCCCACACTTGGTGGCCTGATGACGGAAACTGCCCGTAAATGAGATAGTTTTATGCTTATATTAGGAGAGATAGGTGCGAGCACTTCCTGCATGTAATCTGTCTTGGTGACGAGAAAATTTTATTTTAGAATTAAAATATTCTGGTGTAATCTATTTAATACTGGTCTGGGAGTACTCAGCCGTCTGTCCGGCACTATTTTGAGTAACGGGTACGCGACCCCGGTTTCCCGTGCTACTACTGACTCCTTTCTGCTCTTTCCGGGTCAGTAGTATCCCTTCTTATTGTTAATCCCTTCCCAAAGTCCGCACTCCCTTACTTTACACATCTCCCTACCTAATCCTTCTCATTTCCCTTCCGCCAAGCCAGTGGTAGGCCGTTCCCAAGTGCTGCATGCCCAGAGGCGAGTCTGGGATTAGCGTGCCATTGCCCTGGGACCGGCTGACCCAAGAATAAGGTTAACCTTGCTCACACATCCGGGGCGCTGTTTGAGTTGACGATTTTTTCCCTTGCTGCTCGTGGAAACGCTAATGATGAAATACTTTTCATGCCAGAATGGCGGCGACGTGGTTCGCAACCCGTCACGTATCGTCTCCCGGGGAGCGAAAAGTGGGCTACCGATAGCCACTTTGCTACTTTGAATGTCAGAGGAGGAATGAAAGATAAAATTGATGATATATGTAAGTTGATGAGGGAAAGAAGAATTGATATTCTATGTGTGAATGAAACTAAGCGGAAAGAATGCGACACCACCATACATGGACCTTACACAGCCTACTGGTCAGGAGTCCCTGAAACCAGCAGAGGCTGTCAAGGAGTTGGTGTGCTTCTTTCTGCTAGAATGAACGAATGTGTGAATGACTTTGATTGTGTGAGTCCTCGACTCATGTGGGTGAGGTTGAAGGATGGCCTTACCCGCATCTTCATTCTAGGGGTATATGCTCCACAAGATGCGGGATGGAACCGGTCCTTGAGAGCCCAAACCAAAAGGGAAGAGTTTTGGCATAGTCTGAAAGATGTTCTGAATGAATGTAAGCGTAATGAAAGAATTGTAATGCTTGGAGATTATAATGGATGGGTTGGAGTGCAGCGTGATGGATATAAAACTGTGTTAGGGAAATTCGGTGATGAAAGAGTGAATGAAAATGGAAAGAGTCTGCTTGAGGTCTGCTTGGAGTGGTATCTTGTGGTAACAAACACAATGTTTGACCACAGAAAGATCCACAGGTACACAATAAAAGAAGGAAACCAGGAAAGAATGATTGATTTTTTAACGGTTGATAAGAGATTGAGAAAGAAAATGAATGATAGAGATGAATTTGAAAGAAGGTTATCTGATGACTTCCAGACGAACATTAAGTTCTTCTGGAAGTCCATAAAAGTAGCCAGAGCTAATAATTCAGGCTCACATGGCAAAATCAGGAACCAGGATGGAAGCTTTGTGGCAGGTGAAGAATGTATCCTAAAGAGGTGGAAGGAATATTTTTAAAGTTTATTCGAGAAAGAGGATATGCATGTGCCAAACCCCGGTAGGGGTTAAACTGAGTGTGGGGATGAAAGTAATATTAATTTGAAAGAGATTTTAAATGCAATAAATAGTATGAAGTTGGGTAAGGCTGCAGGATATGATAGGATTACGGTCGAGATGCTGAGAGCTGGACAGGGCGTGGTAGCTAGTCAGCTGTACTACCTTTTCAACCTTTGTTGGAGGAGCGGCAAAGTGCGAGATGACTGGTGCAAAACCGTAATCGTTCCAGTATATAAAGGAAAAGGGGCACAGCAAGGACTGTAAAAACTATCGTGGCATTAGCTTACTGAGCGTCGTCGGCAAACTGTATGCAAAGATATTGATTAAAAGAGTAATGAATGAAACTGAAGAGATAATTTAGAATGTACAAGCAGGATTTACAAGTGGAAAGGGATGCATGGACCAGGTCTTTTCCTTACGTAGCATAATGGAAAAATGTTTGGTACATAGACAAAAGGTCTACTGCGCTTTCGTAGATTTGGAAAAAGCCTATGACAGAGTGGTGAAGAATGAATTGTGGTCCATATTGTCTGCTTATGGGGTAAACAGCACGCTGATACGAGCACTGAAACCACTTTATGAAGGTTCTAGTGCTTGTGTCAGGATAAACGGGGTTTACTCAGACTGGTTTAGCATCCAGAAGGGTGTTAGACAGGGATGTGTGGCCTCGCCGTGGCTGTTTAACCTATTTTTAGACAATTGCTTGAAAGATTTGAAAGATAATGAGTATGGACTAAGAAGGAATGAGTTGACCGTCAAGTGCCTCCTATACGCTGATGATCAAGTTTTATTATCATCATCGGAGAGCGAGTTGCAAGCGATGATCGACATGGTGCATGGAGCTTTAACAAGTAAAGGAATGAAAGTGAATGTAAGCAAGACGAAAGTAATGGTTTTTGAAAGAGAAGAATGTATGACAAACTGTGACATTATGATTGAGGGACAAAAATTGGAACTAGTGAAAGAATTTGTATATCTGGGTTCACAGTTTACGAGAGACGGCAAGTGTGATGGTGATATTGAAAGAAGAGTTTTAAAAGGGAATCAAGTTAATGGGGCACTTCATTACATGAATAGCCGAAACGTATCACAAAGAGCACGACTGGCTGTGCATAGAGGTGTGTTGGTCCCCACACTGATATATGGTAGTCAATGTTGGGTATGGCAGAAGAAACATGAAAGTAGGATTAATGCTGTGGAGATAATAAGCCTGAGAAGTATAACTGGAGTGAAGCGGATGTACAAAGTGAGGAACAGGGTGATAAGGAAGCGGTGCGGCGTGGTTGAAGATGTAGTGACAAGGATAGAGAAAGGGATGCTTAGATGGTTCGGCCATATCGAAAGAATGGATAAAAGAAGATTAACGAAAGAAATATAAAAGGTAAGAATGATTGGAAAAATCGGTGCATGTCGACCTAGGCGGACAAATTCCGATCAAATCGGAGATGTCCTAAAGAAAGGCCGGGTCAAAAGCACTCGCAACCGACGAGTACGCATGAAAACGCTTATGAAAGTGGCGGAAGCGAGACAGGTGCTTTTTTTTTTTTTTATTTACGTGTGTAACAAAATGCTAACGGAAATGCACACCCCGTCGCCAAATTGGGCCGGCGTCGGTGGTAGTGTCGGACTCCAACCGACTAAAAAGCTTCACACGGTATTCCACTCTCATCCACGTGTTCGTGGGGTCGCGGGATAAAGTATTGCAGTTCATCCACGACCCCCCGAACGGCGCCCGAATGACCGAGCCCACCTCGAGGAGGGGTGTGAAGCACCCCTCCCGTTAAAAATCCCTACGTGGCGCCGCGTCGGAATACGAGACGCATCGAGACGCATCATACGAGAGGTCACTCCCTATCGCCGCTATAAGCGCGGCCCTGTCCCCCCCACACTTCGCGGGCAATCGGCCAAGGTGCGGGACGACGTGTCCACCGGGTGGCCGAGTCGCCGAGGTCGCGGACACACTGTATCGGACATACAAATGATCCGACAGAGTCTCCACGCCCTCGAGCACCTCTCAATTCCCGATACGGCGGGCCACGGCGATCCCGGCGAACGTTACGTCCACTATGGAGTACGTTTTTCCGCACGCACGTGTTCGCCGTCCCTTTTTTTTTTTTTTTTTTGATATCGGTGGTGGAAATGCTGTTACCGCATACCCAGCGTCCTTTTCAGGGGGGGACGCCGGGTTATGTGGGGCTCGGGGCCACTGAAATGTTGTGCGTGACCCCCATACCCACTAAAACCACCACCGCTTGTCCCGCAATACGCGTACTGGAGACGCCCGGGTTTCAGCCAGGCAACTCTCCGGGCGCCTCCGCGTATAAACCTCCTCCTGGTGGATGCCCGCGGGGAGCAAAGGCACCCACCTGCCGTCCCGTACCGGCCCCTCGCGGGACCGGCACGTTGAGACCCCGACCCCTCAGACGACCGCGCGCGCCCAGGACGGAGCGCACGCCCGGCCGCCGCCCTCCCGTGAAGGAATTGGGCGGCGGCCTTCTCCAGACTCCCCGCTTCGAAATGGGAGGGGGACAAAACAAGACTCCCCGGGGACTCACCCCAGGGGAAACACGACAAAAGGCCCAAAGGGGCCACGTCTAACGGCCCGAACGCCCCCTCACACCGTGCCCGGCTAGGGGCCGTCGCTCACGGCGGGAGGAAGCGGACGGCGTGGTTATGCCGCCGCGCTCTCCCGCCGGCCCGCCGCCGCCTGCAGGTGCGGCAGCGGCGTCGGCCTCCCTCGTGCGCTCGGCGGCCTCCTTCTGACGCATCACTGCGCCGCAGAAGGAGGCCACCGCCTTCAAGACCTCTCGCTGCTCAACATACGATCGATTAAGGTCGGCAGCGAGAGGTCACTGCCGACTTGCGCGACGAGGGCGTGGCGTTGCGGCCCCATGCCGGGCACTCCGCCAGGTGTGGTGCGCCGTATCAATCGGCGCACCACACTCGACGCATTCTTGCGTCATCTCTCTACGAGCCACCTGGTGCAGGTACTTGCCGAAACATCCATGGCCTGTCAGCACCTGCACCAGGTGGAACGTCAAGGCCCCGTACCGCCGGCTCATCCACCGGGACAGGTGGGGCCTGATGGCCTCCACCGTGTCCCGGCCGGCGGCAGGGTTACCTAACTCCGACTCCCACCGCCGGATCAGGGCGTCATGGGCAACGCGCCTGATCCGGCGGACCGTGGCCGGGTCCGGCCGACGCTCTCCGGCATCCCGCAGGAATAGGTACACTTCCGCGAGCGACTGCGCCTGTAGATGCCAAGGCGCATCGGCCGCGAGAAGCGTACCCGCCGTCCAGGACACCGTACGGTACGCCCGACAGGCTCGGACCGCCAGGATACGTTGGGCACGTGTTCGCCGTCCCTCGATTGAGCACGACCAAACCCGCTCCGATCGCGAACTCCTCTCGTCGAGAAGCCGCTCGAACTCCGCCAAGCAGCGATTCGGCGAGAAATATGTTCCCACGACCAGCACGTCCCCCACCCACCCGGCGACGTAACTCCGACCGCGCTCCACTAACTCTAGGTTGGGGGAGCCGCTCGAGGTCACCGTGCCTATGGCGACCGATCCGTCCACGTCTCCCGCCCAGCTCTCCCGCGGTGGGACGTAGTACGGCTCGGTGACCACTGCCACGTTTATCGACCGCTCCGCCATGCTCTGGAACAGAAGGTCCTTAGCTCTGGCGCAGTGGTTGATGTTCGCCTGGAGGAAGTTCATGTCCATCATCACTCGACGGATATCAGAACCTCCTCCCGCGCGGCTTTCTCGCTCGCGCCGAGCGCCTGCGGTTGAGTGACCCTCGGGCCCCTACCGCCACGCCTGCCGCCCTTCGTCGCCCCACCACCGACGACGCGTGCCCTGTCGTAGGCACCACAGCCGGATTTATGGTCGGCCTGCTTACCGGCCGCGCTGCATCGGTTGCAGTGCGGATTGGCGGAGCAGGTGGCCGCCCTGTGGCCGCTCTTTCCGCAGCGATAGCACTCATCGCTGCGGTCCGAGTTGGACTTACACTGCGCCCGCACGTGCCCCTTTTCGAGGCACCGGAAGCAGCGTTGCGGTCTGCTCGCGAGCATTGTGACCTGCGCAGACACCCAGCCAACCAGGAGTCTACCGCCGTCCACCACTCGCAGAGCCGCAAGCACAGAACAGCATAGCCACGCTGTCCCGAGGCCGGAGGCGCCGAACGAGACGCTGCCTGACTGAACCTGGTCGGCCGGACAGCACCTTACTCGCTCCACCGCGGCGACTACGTCGGCGCTGGTGACCGAGTCATCCAGTGCGGAGACCTTCAGCTCGGCGCACTTCACTGACCTCAAGATCCGCGCGACATCCTCGCCGAGAGACTCGCGGAGCCTCTTGGCGAGGGTATCGGCTTTCTCGCCGTTTTCAAGACCGGACACTTGAAATATTCGTGCTCCGGTCACCGCCGTCTTACAGCGCATCCCGAGAATGCCGAGGCCGTTCAGGTCGATCCGCTTCCGCGCCTGGGCGATCACTTCGGCGTACGTGACGCCCTTCGCGACCGCCTCAGGCGCATGAGTAACCACGACCGCCGCGGACCATGGGGCCCGCAGCTTTCGCGGCCGGTTCTTCCTGCCCGCTTTGCGCTTCGCGCTCCGGCGCTGTTGCTGCTGCTGCTGCGGTTTCGGCTGCGACTGCTGTCGCTGCTTCTGCCGCTGCTGCGGCTTCGGCGGCAGCTCCTTTGCCCGTCGTGGCTTTCGCGCAACGACGGTCCACCCTTCCTCCAATGGAGGTGGGGCGGGCGCGGGCACGAACTTGCCTGCGGACTTCGGGAGCTTTCCCGCCGCCTTCTGCGGCCCCCCTTTCCCTTTCCCCTTAGCAACGGAGGCTTTGGGGGCGGAGTTCGCGGAGGCCGCGGCTTGCCTGTCTCGCCGCAGCCAGCTGTGGCCGGACAAGTTTCTCTGTGAGAAGCCTGTCCTTCAGTGATGCCAGGCGGGCCAACACCATCGTCCCCACCTGCATCATTACGGTGCGGCAGATCTCCTCTACCGACGTAGTCGCCGGTACGAGGCGATCGGCACCCGTGTTTTTTTGCCGGCCGAATCGTCCCCTCCCCAGGAGACTGAACGCCGGCGTCCGGACGAGGAGGCGCGGGTCTATCCCGCCGCTCCAACTCGTCCATCTTCGCCCTGAGATTTGCCAACTCTTTGCGGAAATCGGCCATCTCGGCGCGCAGGCGGGCGTTCTCTGCCGCGTGTCGTCCGTCACTGTGCGAGACGCGATGGTGGTCACGGCCACCTTGATTGAGGCCGCGGCGTAACTCAGGTCCCGCGCTAGATCGGACTTGAGGTTCCTCGACTTGTTGGCGATCGTACTGATCAGCTCAGCGTCGTCGAGAACCATCCGCTGCAACGTCCCTACCGTCTGCTCATCTGAAGCCGTCCTTGATTCCAGTGCAGGTGATCGGGAGAGCTTCCGCTCCCGGTTTCGGCGGAACCTCGCCGCCGTAGCGACGAGTTCCTCCTCCGCCTGGAGCCTCAGCTCCGGACGCCTCTCCGCGTCGAACGCTGCCTTGGCCTTGCTAATGCCGACATTCTTGCCCGTCGTAGGCGGACGCCCACGTCGCTCCGGCTTGGGGCCGGGGTATAGCTCCCCGGCGCTCTTGCCGTCCTCCTCCGAGGAAGTTGACGAGCCGTCCTTGCTGGGACGCCGACGTTTGCGGTCCTGCCAAAAGCGGGATCCGCCTGACGCCACCGTAGTGAGGCTGCAGTCTGAAACGGCAGCCTCGTTGTCGCTGATGCGGGAAACAGGGACCATGTTTACATCGCCCCCCGTTTTGGATGGCTCCCAGGGCAGCCGCTCCAGCACCACCCGCGCTGTAGGCAGCGCGGTCAGCCGGCCAACGCCCATCGCGGGGCGCGGCACTTCCGCCATTGTGCAACTCATAGAACCATCGGCGCTCCTCTTCACACACACACCATCGTCCAAAGCAGTTTTGCCCACCCCAGAGTACGAAGGGCAGACAGCGCCAGGCGCCGTGTGGGTATCCCCAGCCATAAAGCCGGGACCTACCTGGGGACCAATGTCTTGAGAACTGCTTGCCATAGTGTAGGTTTGCTGATCCACAGCTTCGGGCGCTCGAGACCAAGTTCCCCTTGGCCATTCATCCCATCGGTGCGCCGTACCTTAGGATTGGGGTAAATGGGGAGGTTGTCTTCCTCTGGACTCCGGTCGCAATGACCGCAGTCCTCGCTCCGCTCGGGGTGTGCTATGAGCGGGCTACGGGTGCGCCTGGCGTGGCCGAAGTCAACAGCCGCCCTAGGGGCGGACTCGCCGCGCGACTCGACTGATTGCGCCAAAGAGAAAATTGAATCCACGAGAGATATCAGTTTTCCCCTCAGTGGGCGGTGGGATCGTCACTTCCCGACGCCAGTGGTGTCGGATTATTAGCCGTCAGTTGCCCTATGTCCGAGAGCACAAAGCAGCTGCCGTTGCCCAGGGTACACCAGTCCCAGGAGATGCCCTTACTCCCGGATTGAGATCCGAAGGGTAACTGCATCCTCCGGGCACACGTGGAGGTTATCCGACCCAGCACCCCAAGCGAGAGAGGTGTGCCAGGATCGTAGCAGGTAGAGAGAGGTGGTCTCTGCCTACCCCACTGCGATCGAGGCGTGATATATATGTATGTAATTTATTTAAAAATCCTGAATAATACAGAAGCTACATGTAATTGCCTACGCGATTCCATGTTAAGCATGGACGATTTATAAAGATGTGCAAAGATATGACTACGAGCTGAAACGTAGAAACAGAATCTTTGGCAAGCATTTTGCACTCGTTGAATTATTCGACGTGTCCTAGAAAGAAGACGAGGTCCATAAACCACATCACCGTAATTTAATTTTGAGATAATTAAGGATTCAGATAAGTGAATACGAGTTTGAACGAAAAAATTATGACGGATTTTGTTTAAGACTCTTAAACGATAAAAACCATTTCTGATCATATTAGTAACGTGTTTTTCAAAACGTAAATAACTATCAAAGATAATACCTAGATTCCTGGTTTCATCTGTAAAGCCTATTTCTTTTCATTCAATTTCAACTTTAATATTTTTAGCTAAAATTGTGTAACGATGAAAAGTTTGGTTACAAGAACCACATATATCGATTGTAAAGGATTTAGACGATAGTTTCAGATCAAGGTCTTCATTCATTTTTAGGACTGCATTACCTATAGCTAATGATTTGGTTCTACCGAAATGTAGAGCTGAACGTCATCAGCATAACCTTTACAATTATAGATAACTTTCCCAAGATCTGCAGTGTAAAAAAAAAATAGAGGACCAAGAATTGCGCCCTGAGGAATACCTCGTCCAACGATCCTTGGGTCAAAAAATGCGATAGACCCGTCGCATATAGTCAGTTCTATAGCTTCTGAACGTCCCGACAAATAACTATTAAACTAACCCAATGTTTTATAATCCAGTACATAATAAGCTAATTTAGATAATAGTAACGATATATCAAGACTGTCAAAAGCCCTGAAAAATTTAATAAAGTAAAAATAGTGCCCTGGCCAAGATCTTGGTTAGCAAGGATATTAAGGATATTTATTGTCAGTAACATTTAGCAGAGCAGTAATTGTACCTCGGCCTTTACGGAACCCTGGTTTAAACAAAGGTAAAATGTTTTTTTTTTCAAAGTGTTAATAAGTTGAGTATACATAACTTTTCCTGTAATTTTCACAAAAAAGGTAAGATATCAATGGAATCGCCTCCTTCCATTGACCAGGAACAGTAAAAGTAGATAATGAAAAATTTATATAATATGTGTAATGACATTTAATGTACGAGAAAACGTCAACAGAATCATATCTCTGCTTATTCCGTCCTTTCCTAGGGAATTAGATTTTATACATTTAATATGAGAAGCGTTATCAAATTCAGAAATGCATTGAAACTTAAGTGTTGTTTCGATGGAATTCGAAAATGCATGTAAACTATATAGTTTAATGGGAATAGTTAATAGGAAAGTGTTTTGTTTAGCTCTGTATCGCCGTGTGCCGGTGCACCACCAGCGTTCCCAGGCGTGGCGGCACGCGCCCGGTATGATCGCTGAGTGATCAGCTCGCAGACACTCAAACACCGGTGGTACCTTACCGCAGAGGTGTGAACAGTCGTGCTCAATCTCTACCACAAGCAACCGCACCCGAAGAATTACGGAACTGTTTTCAAAGTCATTTCAAAGAAGTAAGTATATTTGAGAAAATTTATTTACATGGAGATTTTTGTTTTTGTTCTGATTTGTGTCATTGTTCCATTGGCCCAACTCCTCGGAAACCGTCAGTATCAAAAACAATACATCAAATACCTTAACTAATCAATCGATTCATTTATAAGGTGTAAGGGTCTTGCTCAACAACTCATGAGACCCAAACCAACATCACCTGCTCGTGGTACAACCTGCTAATGAACAAACGAGGTTATGGCCTTCACCAACCCGCATTAGGCCAGCGTGGTGGGACATGGCCTAAGTCGCCCCATATGAACTTGTACATTAAAGGTCGCGGCAAGCTGCTGGATTCGGGAAGCGCAGGACCGATCGGTGTGGGGATCTTCGGGGGAGGCCCATGTCCAGCAGCGGACGTGTACCGGATCATCAGCCGACACATCATTGAACATTGAAACTGCTCTCCAGGAATCTCCGCGCACACTGCGGTTTAATATTTCATTCAAGGCGTCCGCTGCACTTCTCTCGAATGTTCTCGTCAGCGATGAAAGAGCACAATGAGTAAAAATGTACTCATAAAGTCTTTCAACCATCTTGCAACATACAGGGGAGCTAGCGGCAACGCTTCAGTTCCGATTTCCCATGACGCCAACACCCCACGTCCAGCGCTGGGCAGAACTACAGGCCTGTGATAATAGGAGATTAGACTAGTCCCAAAGGTTCTACCGGTAGTTCTGGCTGGCAGGTGTGAACCAGGGTCTAATTAAATATTCATATATACCTCTACCCCACTTTTGGAAGGACTATGCAATAACCTAAACAGCCCACTTATACTTTCCTACTACTCGGATTTAAGGTCTCTCACAAGCCAAGACCATTTGTCAGTTTTTGGTTTGGCTTCTGTCGTTCGGCTGTTCAAATTGTACTTTTCGATGAATCAGACTCCGACGTGGGTGCACCCGGCTGCAGCGCGAGCTGGCCTTCACTCGGAATAGTTAACTAAATTGTGAACGTGGTGGGCGCCGCGGCAGCATTTTATTCAAGACCTATTTTTACTTTGAAATAAAACAATAATATTTTTAAAAACTTAAACCGGTATTTACACTTGTACTGTGAAAGTTCACGTGAAATACGAGTTGAACGCTGAACGTTGGAGCTGCACCCACCTCAAAACTCTCCAAACTTTGCGTTCGCAACTAAAGTGCGCTATTGTACCTGCACCCTCGCACCCGCAGCCCCTTCCGGCAAAGCTGCAGTACTTCCGTGCGAAGTTGCGCGGCGAGTGCGAGCCCCGCAAGTACTCTACCACATAAAAACTTCACCCTGCAATTGCACGGGAAACAACTGGTGACCAGCTACCGGACCCACGCGTGCATCCACCCCGCCTCGCATCGTGTCACTGTCACACGCACACGCACACGCAACACGCACAGCCGTATAATGCCGGTGAACACCGCGCTATGCTCTCATATACGTTATATATAATATACAACGATGCGATAATTTACCGAAGAAACTAATTATTCAGGCGGGACAGGACAGGTAGGAGACTACCGAAGCGCCGAGCGTCGCGACGTGACGCGCGCGCCTCAAGGTGACCGCCGAGTGGCGTCCGACCCGGCGCGGAGTTCGTGGGATTTATAAAAAAAAAGTTTTGTTGTTCAAGTTTATTCATAAGTTTCAAGGTCCTAATGTTTTCGCGGACAACACGGGCTGGTGTGAGATATTCTCATGAGTACCACACAAGCATCCGGCTCCAGAGCAGCTGGACTCAACCCAGCATCCGGCCCAGGAACATCCGAACCTAATCCAACATTCGGCCGAAAAGCAGCCGATTGGCAGTAGGGCATACATGCGTGTTCAGCCGCGCGCCACATTGTTTTTTTTTTAAAAAAAACATGAAAAATTCAATCAAACAAATGCGAAACGGAAGCGCGCGCGCATGTGTCGAGCGAGAGGGGTAGGGGGGGAGCACCTCAGCGGACAATGGTACGATTGTAAAATGTACAAAAAGTATTCACCCCGCGCGCGGCGGCTCAAGTTGGTACAAGTTCAACTTAAGTTCCCGTGTGGAGTTGCCAGAACTTCCATCGGGCGCGTCCTCCGGTTGGCGGATAGGGAAACTCCATCCAGATATGGATGGTACGGGAAACCGACGTGGACCAAAACTGGCAGGGTTCGAGGCGGACCACCAGTTCAATATAACTTGAAAACGGCCAAGGACTTATTGTCCATGAGGCGGGCCTTTGCAGACTTGAAGTCGCTCCTAGTATCCCTCTCTTTTTATGAGGTAACGGGGGATGCGATGCGGGCGGTGATGTGCCAGGCGCACTTGGCTTTTGTCAACCCCGAGCAACCCGTAATTCCAGTAGCAACCGGGGGCTAGGCTGGGTGGGGGGTATTTTCTGCAGAGCTGCGAGGAAGAAAACCTCTTTACAAAAATAACTCCAATCCCTTGGGATGGATCGGCTGGACCTTGATCCAGCCGTGCCGACGGAATGAGTGGCTGGTGGAGAATCCAGCTGTTAACGGTCCGGGGGTTATTTGCAAGGCATTATTGCAGATTACTCTGCAATAATGCCTTGCAAATATTTCCGTCGTGAGTGGTTGCAAGGAATTATTGTAGACATTGAGTAGAAAGATTTTTGGATGGGGGATACTTGAGAAAGGTTCTGGGAGGGCGGGTAACCGAAGGGACCACACCCTTTAAAGGAAAACAAAATGATGGAAGCAGGAAATAATGAAAAACTACCCCAGGGTAGTACCAGCAATGCTGGAGAGTCCACCGCCGGGCCTAGCCCGGGCTGCCCCATCGTATCTGGGGGAGCACATTAGTGCATCTCGGCGACGCTTTACTGTCGACCGTGGGTCCCAGCACATCAGAGAAGCAAAGCGATAAAGTAGATATGAGATCAGATAGATTATCGCGTCCGGCAAAAAACACAAGAGGCCGATTAAAGCGAGCTGTAACAAAAGTTGGCAAGACGATCAGCGAAAGCGATGGAAACGCCTATGATGTTTCTAATGCATCGCTCCTGTCTGCCAAACAGATGCCTGCACTGACAGGTAAAAGGAGAACAAAACCTCCGAGACCCGACGTTATAGCTGCTAAATTTGTAGCAGTGTCAGGAGAGAATTCGGAAGGCGGAAAGACAACGGAAAAAGTTGATCTCTTTGAAGACTTTTCCGACCCCTTCGTGTATCAAGAAACACAAGGACAAAGAAAAGTCTGCCGAACGAGGAGGAGTTGGCCCGCTTAATGCGCATCTGTGTCGATCCTCAGCGACAAATGGACGACAACCTGGAGGTGATCGAGAAAGTCGCGGATCGCTATATAAACCTGGAAGGTACATATAAGTATGTGCGTGGCTTAAGAATTGCTGCACCCAATGTGAAGCCGGCAACAGAAGAACTTTCGCGATGATACGGTGGCGATCCCGGTGACTGTTATACAGAGACGTTGGCCAAAGATAATGCGGAATTTCGATCTCAGTTGAACCAATTGACGGCAAGGCTAGAGAGTCTAACGGAGAAGATCAACCACCTCCGTAAAGGCAACGCATCACGTGTCGGGTCTAAAGTGGCACCTGCTCGGCGTCCAAGGAATGGGAATGCTGCTTTTGAATCCACAAATGGCGGAGGACTCATGGAACGCATATCTGCCACCATTGATGCTAAGGTGAATGCTTTTGAAGCAAAAATCTTCCCCGATAGAGCTATAAGACCTCCATTGGGTCTAAGGAGTGGGATGGTACCAAATCCGCCACCGCTGTTGACGACGGTAACTTCAGGGCAGTCCGTGTCGGAGCCATCGGAGTCCGTTTCTGCCGCAGCGCCGCGGACAATACCAAATCCGCAACAACAAATTATACCAACACGAGGGCCACAAAAGTCCAAACTACGGCGGAATAAACATCCAGCAGTGGCGGACCTGCCTCCTGTGGGCCAACCACAATCGACATCTATGTCACCGCCGGTAGCTGCAACCACTTGGGCGACAGATGTAAGAAGGCCCGCCATGGTACCGAAGAAATCTGCAATTCGGAAAGGGCTGCGGAAGAAGGCTCCGCGAGCCACAGCTGCCGTAATACTAACATTGCCGGAAGGTTCCCCGTAAAAGGAAGGATCCGGCTGGCAGACATCGGTATCGACAGTCTTCGCCAAAAACGATCTCTTACTGGAGAACTCCTTTTGGAGATAGGCGGCGACGAATGCAACCAAAAGGCAGACAAATTGGCTGCAAAGATGCGAGAGGTCCTTTCCGATATAAATATAAGAATCAGTCGTCCTGTTAAAACAGGCGAACTGCGGCTAAGGGATCTTGACGATGCTGTCAGCCCGCGGAAGTCGCGGAAGCGGTCGCGGAGGCGGCGGGGTGTTCATTGGATGACATTAAAATCGGAGAGATCTATAGAACAAACACGAGCATGGGTACATGCTGGTTGCGGTGTCCGGTTAAAGTTATCCGTACACTGGTGACTGCAGGACGTGTACGCGTAGGCTGGGGATCGGTTCGTGTGGAACTAATGAGCTCAAGGCCTATGCACTGCTTCAGGTGTTTGGAACAGAGACACGATGGTTGCGATTGCCCGAACCAAATAAACCGGAGCACACATTGCTTTGCCTCTGGAAAGTCTGGGCACAAGGCAAAAGAGTGTAATGCAACTGTACTCAAATGCGCACTGTGTTCGGACCTAGAGCGTCTCTCTTGCCATAAGTTTGGAAAGAGGTGCTTTCTATCAGCAAACAAAAACAGTAGGAAAGCTAGGAATTATCCTATTGTTACTACAAGTACGGCAGCGGCATTATCATCAGCCGCAACATCGAGCTCACGCTCGAAAATAGAGGTTGGAGCGGCCTACTATTCACACCATATAGAGTCCTCCAAGGCAACCTAAACCACTGCCGTAATGCACAGCATCTGCTGTTGCAAACGGTTAATGAGGATAAGGTTGCACTAATAGTGATGGCGGAGCCTTATGTAGTTCCCAGCCATCCTGGTTGGTTTAGTGATGACATAGGCTCTGTAGCAATCTTTTAAGGGGGGCAGAGAGGGAGCTCCACCCTGCTCCTTCCTGAGAAGAGGACGGGGATACATTGCTGTCCAATGGGGTGGTCTCGCCATAGTGGGCTGTTACGTATCTCCCAACAAGTCACTCGCCGACTACGAGGAGTATTTAGACGAAGTGGCAGTGTGCATCCGCACATGCCTACCTCGTCCCGTAATCGTCTTAGGCGACTTCAACGCACATCATAGAGTGTGGGGAAACATCAGAGACGACGCGAAGGGAAATACAATAATGGAATGGGCGGCTGAATTGGATCTCCGACTAGTGAACACGGGGTCCGTTAGCACATGCGTGCGGTGGCAAGGGCAGTCGGTCATGGATCTTACATGGGCGACTCCAGCCGCAATGCGCATAATATCAGGCTGGCGAGTTGCAGAGGAGGTGGTCACACTTTCTGACCACCGCCACATCGCCTTTAACGTCGTGATTCGAGGACCTGATGCCAACTCTAGTCGCAGAGAAGAAAGTTCACAGTGGCGCTGGTGTTTTAGACGGCTTAACCAGGACATGGTTTTGGCTGCTGCCAGTGTTGCTGCATGGTCCAGTACCGACGATATACAGTCCGATCCGGAAAGAAAAACGAAATGGTTTCAGGATACATTAGCGCAAATTTGTGATGTATCAATGCTCCGAGTCAACCTCGGAAAGAAATTTCGTTTCTACGCGCAACTTGTCTGAGAAGCCGTCGCCAATGCACCAGAGCCCAAAGGAAGAGCAGGCGAGCTCCAGACGATGAGGTAGCCAGACTTTATAGGGAATATCGATCGGCTACAAAAGCGCTGCAGATTGCGATTACTAGCGCAAGGTCTCGGTCCTGGAAGCTCCTGGAAGGACTCGATAAGGATCCATGGGGACGTCCGTACAAGATGGTGTTGGGCAAGCTTCGGCCGTGGATGCCTCCGTTGACGGAAACTTTAGATCCGGTTTTCCTTGAGAGAGTTATTAGTACCCTTTTTCTACCGAGACGGACAAGTCCTTCCGTTCGCCCCACATCTTTGTGGGAGTGGGAGAACCAAATGAATGGACCGAGCAAGAGTTAGACGCACATTTTAAACGATCACATTTAAAAAAAAAAAGTGCGAATGGCATAGGGCTCTAGTAAACAGACCCCGCCGTATGAGGTGCGCGCCAACCAAATTCCGTTCCCACTCCCCCGAAACTGGTAGAGTTTAATTGGCCTCGGACCGCAATCCACAGCAAGGTTTACTGGCGAACCAGTAGAAGAGCACTCGGCTCATTGTTAGTGCGTAAGCACATACTGTGATCAAATTGCACATGGCAATGTGAGTAGGCATCTCACAAGATACAACCGTAACCAGATATACAGTGTATGGTCAGCGCACATTCCAGGACGCATAATAGATATAAAGGGTACTCTGACCCAAAGGTTAGTCCTTTGTACGAGCCACCACCTTCACTAGTCAGATGCACTTGCAGACACATTGTAAAGTGTTGGAATTGACTTCACCACCAACTACGTAGTCAGCACGGATCGCAATCCGCGGAGTGCATTCGAGAGCTCATTGCTCACCTCATAGAATGGCAAAGCGATTACATCGCAGCCTTGAGATATTATACTCCCACAAGCGATCACCATTTATGAAGTAAATGCATAACTCCCCTAACCACTGTAGTGGATACAGCCAATAAATATTATTTTTATTATGATCCATCAGGCATAAAGTCTTTGTCATTGAGTAAAATGCTGTTATGAACAAGTTTGTCACGCCCACCGACAACTCGCGACATATTTTAAAAGATGGGGAGCTATTGAGGCCTTTATTTGCAAATTTCATAAAATAGGGAGGCCAGACAGCCTGCAGCCCCGTCATCAAGGAGGCCGACTTGGAAAAATCTAATAAGCTAAATTGTCAAACCATAACGCAAGGCGCAACTTTCAAAAGTGACATTTAACCCAGAGATCGTCGAAGACGTCGTATCACCGAACTGCGACAGACATGCAATCAACTAACATCGGCGCACATCATCATGAAAGGCGCACAAGACATCACAGCAGACATCAATATCTTGCAAAAGTCCTCAGCCTACCAGACCTGTAAGACGCATCAGTTCAGTAACGGTGCAAACGTCCCGCTACGACAAGACGCAATATCAATGTTTGATAAGCATCGAGGCAGTAGCTCGCGTCCGCTTCCGCTACCTCATAATGCATCGACACAGTTCGAGTTGACTTTGGAATAAACAAATATAATAATAAACATGACGTATCATAGAGCCGAAGCTCTAAGACATGGTTCTGAGAATTTCGCCGAATCATCGAAGTGCTATCTAACTCTCTTCCCGAACCAGAGTATAATCAAGTAGTTACTCAAATAACCACCAACCACACCCGGCTGGTATCTCAACTCCTCCACCAACATGTTGTTATATGTTAACTTTGCCATGCACCATTTTACACGGTTTCGAATCCATATACTTTATAAATTTTATTTTTAAAGATCTTCACACTCTTACTTTATTATATTGTATCATAATACATTATTGTTTGCATTCTCATATTTTACCGGAATTCGAACCGATATATCTTTTATAACTCATCACTAGAGACTTTCACAGTTTTATACTTTCATAATTTTTCACCATACAATCACATTTGTATTTTTATATTTTAGCATTTCAATCAGTATACAGTATACAGTACACCATTCCTATACATCCTTTTAATATGTATTGGAAGTCAGAGCGTGCGGCTTTCATTCCGAAGGTCGCGGGTTCGAATCTCGGCATGTACCAATGACTAATATTTAAGTTATGTACATTTGTGAACTTTAGTTACAGCAGCGAGATACAAACGGTGAAGGAGAACAGCGCGAGGAAACCCGCACATGACTTAGAATTTATTCTAAGGTATGTGTGAAGTCACCAACCCGCATTGGGCCAGCGTGGTGACTATGGCACAATCGCCCTCTTATTGAGGGTAGGCCTGTGCCCCAGCAGTGGGGATGTAAATGGGCTGTTATTACTTACTTATTACTAATAATCTCCAATCAATAGTTCGATCAATTTGCACGAAGCAAATTTTTTACATTCGACATGTACGCAGTACATGTCCGGAGCCCGTGTGTACGTAGTCGCGCGCGCGTGTGCGCATGCGTCTCCGCCGCGCTCGCTCGCCCGCGCGCCCGCACGCCCGCACGCCCCACGGCCGGCTGATACACGAACTGTTCCTAATTACGTCCTTTGGATGTTTTACGAACACCCAACTATTGTACTTTAACTTTTTTATTTATTATAATGAATCCTTTTTCCATATTTAACTTCTTTATATATTTATATATTCGTATTTTAGACATAAAATAAAGTTTGTTTAAAATAATTTTAAATAAATAATTTTTGTATAGTTTTATATTTTAGAAACATCTGTTTCATTCTTTGACTTTCGTTGAATTATATTTTCATCTTTATAAATTTCAATAAATTTTATTTGAGCTTTTTAATACTTGATATATTTTTTTAGAATCATTAATTTATTTTTATAAATTAATGTATCTCGTTAGGTTACGTCAGCCCGCGCGCGGCAACAACGCGGCAACAAGGCGGCCGCAGCGCGCCGCCGCCTTGTTGCCGCGCGCTGACAGAACTCGAGCTGGTGAAACTGTAACGCTCTGTTGCAGTGTGTACATATTTAACCAAGTCTAGTATACGAAAACTCTTCAGACCGAAAATAGACATCGTAAAAATTTTGGGAGAGTTAGAAAAATAATGCTTAATTATTGTTCATGCAAATTCACATATATCATGTATTTAATGTTACAGGCGTTATTATTACCCTACAATTTGAAATATAAGTAGATTAGGTTACTGACATCCTTATTCGTCGGTCGGTCGGTCGGTCGGTCGGTCAATAACTAATTACAATCAGAACACAGTGTAGTATTTATAAATCATCAGAAACTATATTTGTATCTCGAAGTTTAAAATAAACATTATAATTATTCAGTGACACCTCTCAGTATTTTACTTGAAGACAACCAGCTCCGCCGCTATTTAGAAGCAAATACTCAGATAATGTAAAAAAGTTATACAGACTACACTGTTGGTGGCCCGTTTCAGAATACTCACATCAGTTCCCTCCGCCACTGAGCAATGTGCTCATCTGATTGAAATCGCTACAGTCAGAATCGCGCACAATAAATATTTATCAAGTAAAGGTCCGCCTGTAGGGGGCGCGACGACACACAGCAACGCAGCGCGCCCCCCGTCGGCGGCGGTGTGACATTGGATCGGCAGCAGCCCCCCGCGGAGGACTAGCGCGCGTTAGTGGGTGGGGCGCCTGGTTCGTCGCGCACGTCCACGAGGAGCCCCGCGACGCGCAGCCGCCGGGGAACATTCAGCGGAGCGCTGAGCGGGAGCTGCTGTTGAATTAAACTACATTTTAATAATATAATTGCATGTTTTCTACTGTCGTTTGGAAAAGAAAAGCGAACAATTTGAATTGAAATATAATTATCGCTCACCCTCGCATCAAGACAACATCGCGCTGCACCGCGGCTTCCGGTACATTTATTCCTGAAGATCTTCGGACCAGCAACCGGCAGACGCTCGAAATACGCACCAGCGGGAGGGCCCCACCTCACCTACGCCCAGCGCGCGCACATCACTTCCCTTCGGGGCGCGGCCGGGGACCGGAAACATATCTGTACAGAGACATTAAATTACGGGCTATCATCACCATCACCATCACCATCAGCATCACGATCACCACCGTTATCAACACGTACTACAGCCGTGGGACAAGTGTAACACGGTTTATTTTACATTTGTTATAGAAGACGGCCCACCCTGCGGCGACTGACCCGGCAAGTAACCCCTTACGTACTAAGGGTGTGTTTGTTGGTGTACTTACACAGCAGCCCATTGTTGTGCTCGTCGCCTCAGCGAAGCAGCGGCGGTGTGCGAGTGATGTGGAATGTTAAAGCTAATTCCATTTACAGCTAGACTCCAAACCTACCGTTCCGCAATCGGCGGGATGTGACGTCACGCGTGAGTGCCGCCCGCGCGCCGCCCAGCGCGCTGCCCCGCCGCAGGTGACATGCCGCGGATGGGTGGGCGGAGTCAGAGCGCGGACTCTGGTCCCGCCGCGACGCGTGCACAGTGCTGCCGCCGCGCTGGTGACCCTGGTGTCCACCTGGGGACGGTCTGCCGCGACGGGGACCTGCCGCCGCGACTATATTAATTACAAACTTGTATTAGTTTGTAATGAATACAGCACCAACAAGTAAGCTTTGATCGGTTTACCCGAAACTAGTGCACTATTTCGTTCAATACAAATAATGCCTCGTCAAATATAAGTACGTATAGATCACACTGCACACCAGCTGAAACTAACTCGCGGCGGCGCCGAATCAGAATATCATGGGCCATATTTTTCTTGAAATTTATTCCATAGAGCAACGTATCAGTTACTTGACAAAACGCTACTATGATGGCAAATAAATATCTTGACGATGTAGCTGAACTGCAAATAGCTGCTTCTGATAACCTGTTTACCCTGTGACAATCGTCTTCTAAAAGCCCCATAGCTTTGCATGCTGTGTCATCAGTATTCAAAACAATACCTCCTACAGTTCTCGGGTGCGCAAAAGACGTCGGGCCCTTTACAACACGCAGTGACATTCTCAGATAGAAGCATTCGCTGGTGTTGGGATGAATCACGGAGACTGCAAAGAGCATCCGTTTTACTTATTCCGGGGCAAGCATCGACCGCAGTACCTTGTTTTCGCCGTTGAAAGATTTGAAAACGTTGGCTCCATGTATAATAACTTGGAACTCTGTCATAAGTCAACGTTTTCGCGAAATCATCTTGAGCACATAACTTGAAGAATGCTGTTAATGTTGTGTCCCGCGGATTATTAACAACTTCTTGTATATTGTTCTCGGTGAAATATATTCTTAGTCCATTTTCTAAATGAACTGCAAGGTGGATAACAGCGGGAGCCCGCCCGTGCACTTCGCAGGATAGAATCCTCCATACTGCTTCAGAGCTGCAGATACTATATGACGTCCAGACTGATATATTTCCACTTCATTTCGTGATTGTATGCTGAAAGTGGCTTGATCGCGCTACCTTTATATTATAGATGTATTTATCATAGTAACATTTGGATTGAGTTTATTGAACTGCAGAACTCTACGTTGATGTGGGCATCAGAAACTTTCGAAAAAATCAATAATTAACGTAATTGATAAATTAAGTTTTTAAACTGACTCTATTTAACTTAATGTACTTACTGTAAGTTGTCGCTGCGGTTGTCGCGCTGAAAAGCACTTTTTTAAGTATGTAATTTATTTTTTTAGCGCCGATAAACGCGTACGATCGCTGCAATATCATAAGGTGCTATACGTGTAGAGCGAAGCGTTACACGTAACACGTACAGACCGGCGCACGCGCACGCGCACGCGCTGGCCTACCGGTCGGTATCGCTGCGACCATTGCGTCCCTGCAATTTGTAATCGGTAATATCTTCGAAAATATCCATGCAAATGCGTCGCTGCAAAGCGCCACATTGATCCATATTAAACGTGCAATGTATTTAAGCACTTAATTGGATAAGCAGTAATGCTGTATCGCTTAAAATCGCTTGCTAAAGAAGCTATCATTTCTCTTAAGAAGTGTAAAGGATAAAAATGGTTGTTGTGTGTTATCCTCAAGAGATAGATATAAGGTTGGCAAATATCTCCCTTCCGCCTTTTTGTCTTTTAAATTTCGCGGCTATGTACAAAGCGCTACAGAGCTCGTATCTGGCAATACTGCAAGATCGCTTGAAGCAGGCGATCGACCAGAAGCGTCCAGAATTGGCCAACAGGAAGGGTGTAGTGTTCCACCAGGACAACGCCAGACCACACACTTCGTTAATGACTCGTCAGAAGCTACGGGAGCTCGGATGGGAGGTTTTATCGCATCCACCATATAGCCCGGACATAGCGCCAAGTGATTACCACCTGTTCCTGTCCATGGTGAACGCCCTTGGTGGTGTAAAGTTGAACTCAAAAGAGGCTTGTGAAAAGTGGCTGTCCGAGTTCTTCGCAAATAAGGAGGGGGGCTTCTACGAGGGAGGTATTATGAATTTGCCGTCTAGATGGAAACAGATTATCGAACAAAACGGCGCATATTTGAACTAAATCCGATCACTGTAACACTTTTTATAAAGCATTGAATAAAGAGCAAAAAAACGGAAGGGAGATATTTCCCAAACTAATATAAGTACCGTCGCGGGCTTTTTGTAGACCTTTTCAACGTGTACAATGCTGTAGTACATTGTTTCGATGTATAATATCTCGCAGCGCTGAGACAGCGTTTGCAATATAAGCGCAAAAACATGTGTTTATTTACGACATCACGTTAGAAACCTCGAAAAATATCAGTGTTCCTCTATTGCATTGCATTGCATTGTGCATTGTGCATTGTGCATTGTGCATGCATTATACGTGCATGAACCTGCCTTAATTGTCACTCAATCTTTTTATAAAAATCGCATCAAGATCCGTTGCGTAGTTTTAGAGATTTAAGCACACACAGTGACAGACAGACAGCGAAAGCGTTTTATACTGTGTAGTGATAGTGATTGCATAAAGATTCAATCTCGCATTGCAAGTCTTCCAAGTATTACTTATAATTGAAGCATCCGGTGCGCGTCCAGTCCGCAATGAATGGTCATTAAACAGTTGGGAGTTTCGCTGCGGTACGAGGCGCGCGTACTTGATAACAAAAAGCCGGTCGCGTAAATGCGTCTCCCCCCTGCTTCGCAGCAGCCGCACTCCGACCGCGCGCGGAGCCTCGCCGTGCGCGCAGCAGCGGCCCGACTCAAACGCAACCCCCCACACGCCGCCGGGAGAGGGGATGGTCGATAAAGGATAGGGATAGGGGGAGGAAATGGCAAATAAAGTAAACGTTTACAGTCGGTGCAAAACAATTCAGCATTTTGATTTTCTCTTCAAGCAACATCAATAAACATTTGAATACACAAAATAAAGTGAATCATTATATTATATAATATTAGAAGCAGAGAGGGGTCGGAAGTGGAGCCCACCAGGACTTAGTCACAATTGAAATATAATACATAACTTTTCACAGTGGCCACACCGTATAACAACCCCTCGCCGAGTCGGGGGTAATTTGGGGCGGTTTTTGCTTCGACATGTTTTGAAAGTAGCCCCCGCGAATGTTTTGTTTTACTATTGGAGGCCTTCCAGCGGCGGAAGTGTGCTGCGTCAGATAAGTAGCGGGCGGTGTTTGTTTGTTAACGAAGATTCGCTTTAAAGGAATCATAGAAACGGCGCCAACTTTACGGAAGCCCTCGTCGGCCACTTCCGCTCCGCGGCAGCTAAAGGGTGGATTGAATTTGAGCTCCTCGGATGTGTGGATGAAGTAAATTGTTGCGGCTCATTTCCCCGCGAACGCTTTAATCTATTAAAATCTATTTCAATGTCGGGACAGGACCGGAAGTTGCTTCTGCCGTGTGGTCGAAGAGAATTGTCATACCATCAGCATTGCTTCGGAAGTGTTGATGTGTTATACTTGTGATTAAATAGGAGTGTTGCGGCGCACGCGGCACACGCGGCCCACGCGGCGCACGCGGCGGGAAGCGCGGTGTTTGTGTCCTTGTGCGCGGTGAACGGGACCTAAATTGTTTCCGTTTCCAAGTATTTTTGGCGTATATTTGACGCTTTTAACAATAACAACGCGGAGGGTGGAGCCGGAAGTATCAGTGGAGGAAATAATAATTTGATTTGTGCAAAACGTTTACGACTTCTACCATTTTACGGCGAGCTTGACTGGTATTAGCGGAATAAAGATACTCCTTACAAACCTAACGTAGATAAAATTATCTAAATTAGTCCTGTTCTTATATGAATGGATTTAACAATAGCCCGCCGCCCGCCGCTCGCCGCTCGCCGCCCGCCGCTCGCCGCTCCTAACGAACCGCTCCAATTGCCGCACTGCCGCAGGATTTATTTTTTTGTACACTGATTCACTCTGTCGCGCAATTAGCATATAGTAATCGCTCATGTAATAATAATAATTCAATAAACCAAATGTACACGTGGCCCGTGTGCACACGCACGCACGCGCACAGTAGCACGGTATTCCCTTAAGCGTTCACGGAAAATTACGTGCTGCCGTTTTCAATTACATTTAGACTTTCCGTTTCCGTCTGTTTCATTTTACTGCTCAGAGATAAAAGTTTTTGATGCCCGTTTCGAGCATTGCTTCCCTCGTTGCATTGACTTCATTACATCTCGTTTCTGTTCCACCTCAACCGGGAGTCGGAGCGAAGCCATCTCCCTTCCATTAACTAATTGCCTGCCTGTTGCGGATTGCTGCTGAGACCTCGGCGGCGCCTGTGGTGGACGCGGTGGGCGGGAGCGGGAGCGTGAGCGGGAGCGGGGCTCGTCCACGCTTTATTGCAGCTAATCGCGTCACAAAATTATCTTTGCTACAGTCACGATATAAAACCTTTAGCTGGTATTGAGTGTATATTTAACGCCAGCTAAAGGTTTACTTCGCACCAATCCACATTGGGTCAGTGTAGTAAGAAATGACCCAAATCTCTCCGTTGGAATCCCTACCCGATCGACGTGGGCATCTTTGGGGAAGCCTATATCCGGCAACGGACGTCTGTGAGCCTATGAAGATGAAATGTGAATTTAGCTTAGTTAACAACTTAGCGAACAAAGCGTTTTTACGAGTGTGGCGCCGTCTGCTTCCGCCCACTTCCGTCTGCTGCCGCCCACTCCCGTCTGCTTCCGCCCACTTTTTTTTTTTTTTTTGATATCGGTGGTGGAAATGCTGTTACCGCATACCCAGCGTCCTTTTCAAGGGGGGGGACGCCGGGTTATGTGGGGCTCGGGGCCACTGAGATGTTGTGCGTGACCATACCCACTAAAACCACCACCGCTTGTCCCGCAATACGCATACTGGAGACGCCCGGGTTTCAGCCAAGCAACTCTCCGGGCGCCTCCGCGTATAAAACTCCTCCTGGTGGGTTCCCGCGGGGAGCAAAGGCACCCACCTGCCGTCCCGTACCGGCCCCTCGCGGGACCGGCACGTTGGGGCCCCCCGACCCCACAGACGACCGCGCGCGCCCACGACGGAGCGCACGCCCGGCCGCCGCCTTCCCGTGAAGGAATTGGGCGGCGGCCTCCTCCCTCCAGACTCCCCTCGTCGAAGTGGGAGGGGGGGACAAAAACCAAGACCCCCGGGGGACGCACCCCCAGGGGAAACACGACAAAGGCCCAAAGGGCCACGCCTAACGGCCCGAACGCCGCCTCACACCGTGCCCGGCTAGGGGCCCATCGCTCACGGCGGGAGGAAGCGGACGGCGTGGTTCTGCCGCCGCGCTCTCCCGCCGGCCCGTAGCCGCCTGCAAGATGCGGCAGCGGCGTCGGCCTCCCTCGTGCGCTCGGCGGCCTCCTTCTGACGCATCACTGCGCCGCAGAAGGAGGCCACCGCCTTCCAAGACCTCTCGCTGCTCAACATACGATCGATTACAGTCGGCAGCGAGAGGTCACTGCCGACTTGCGCGACGAGCGCGTGGCGCTGCGGCCCCCATGCCGGGCACTCCGCCAGAGTGTGGTGCGCCGTGTCAATCGGCGCACCACACTCGACGCATTCTTGCGTCATCTCTCTACGAGCCACCTGGTGCAGGTACTTGCCGAAACATCCATGGCCTGTCAGCACCTGCACCAGGTGAAACGTCAAGGCCCCGTACCGCCGGCTTATCCACCGGGACAGGTGGGGCCTGATGGCCTCCACCGTGTCCCGGCCGGCGGCAGGGTTACCTAACTCCGTCTCCCACCGCCGGATCTGGGCGTCATGGGCAACGCGCCTGATCCGGCGGACCGTGGCCGGGTCCGGCCGACGCTCTCCGGCATCCCGCAGGAAGAGGTACACTTCCGCGAGCGACTGCGCCTGTAGATGCCAAGGCGCATCGCCCGCGAGAAGCGTACCCGCCGTCCAGGACACCGTACGGTACGCCCGACAGGCTCGGACCGCCAGGATACGTTGGGCCCTCTTCAACACGGGCCCGTTCCTGGCGGTCTCGCACCTATCCACCCATACGGGCGCACCGTACAATGCCATACTCCGCAGGATGTCAGAGTATAGGCGGCGACACAGATGACCCGGCCCCCCGACATTGGGCAGCAATCTGCCCAGCGCAGCGGCGGTGGCGGTGAGCTTCGGGAAAAGCCGTTCGAAGTGCTCCCCGAAGCTCCATCGCCCGTCCAGAGTGAGCCCTAAATACTTAAGGGCTCCCCGCACTGAGACCCTCTCGCCCCGGACGGGGATGATCGCGCGCCGGGGTGGACCTCTGCGGTGTCCGTGGAAGAGGAGGGCCTCCGTCTTCGTGCCGGAGACCCTCAGACCCAGCCGCTCGATCCGGTCCACCACCAGCGACGTGCTAGTGGCGGCCAGACGAGCAGCCTCGTCGTAACTCCTCCCCCGGGCCGAGACGAGGGTGTCATCCGCGTAGCATAGTACCCTCGTCCCGGGGAGGACCGGCTGCCGCAGCAGCCAGTCGTACGCGAGATTTCACAGCAAGGGGCCCAAGACCGACCCCTGAGGAACCCCGCTCTCCACGCGCCGCCGATCGCCGCTGCCATCAACCCAGACGATCGTCCTGTCCCGGAGGTACGCCCCCAACAGCCCGACCATGTAGGGGGGGAGCCGGAAAAACTCCAGCGCCCCCCTGATCGTCGCGAATGGCAGGCTGTTAAAGGCGTTCTCGATATCTAAGGACACCCCCAGGACCACCTCGCCGTTACCGAAGGCCTCCAGACAGAGGCCCTTCAGGTCGAGCAGGGCGTCCAACGTGGATCGCCCTACCCGAAATCCGTACTGGGCCTCATGGAGGCCCGGTCCCACCTCGGCGAGGTGCCGAACGAGACGGCCGGCCAAGATCTTCTCGAAGACCTTCCCCGCCTCGTCCAGAAGGACGATCGGTCTGTACGCGGAAGGGGAGTCGGGGTGACGGTCCCCTTTCCGCAGCAGGCAAAGCCTGCCCGTCTTCCAGCGCTCCGGGAACTGCACGCGCCGAATGCAGGCGTCGTACAGTCCCCGGAGCTCCTCACGCAGGTGACTTGCGGCCACCCAGAGGGCCCTCGATGGGACCCCGTCGGGCCCCGGAGCCGTACGTCGACCCCGGAGACGATCCAGGGCCACATCCAGCTCCTCTTCCGTCAGAGGAGGGCACTCCTCTGTGGCCGCCGCGGGGGGGGGGGGGTGGACATAACCGGGGGCTGGAATGACGCGTCTTCCGCCCACTTCCGTCTGCTGCCGCTGCCGCTGCTGCAGCGCCGCAGACGTACAGAACGACTCTCTGAGGTGCAACATCATTGATATTACATTTATAAACCTATTGCACGTAAGCACCGGAAGTGCCCGATACCATTATTTCCAGCCCGTTTTCTCAACAACACGCGCGCGAACGAAACGCGCACGCTTATCACTTGGAGCGCAATTTGTTCCAATCAGCGCGCGCTTTTGTTCCGCTAATTGCTTTCACTTCGACATCAAAGCTGCACTGTAGCGGCTCCAGTCCAATCAAATCCAATCAGCATGCAGCCAGCGAGGCACACGCCGCACACGCTGCACACGGAGTAAACACTACGTAGAGTACGTAAAGTATAATTACTAACAAAAGTAACGTGAAATATAAAAGTTATCTAGAATTTTATAAAATTGGCTTATTTCTACTAGTTTCTGTAATAAATAATAATTCGCGGGAGATCCTGTATAAAGATAACTTTTCGTTTTTCCATTATTGAACTCAGAGTTCAGTTCGTACTTTTTACGTTTTTTAAAAACACCGAACCTGACAATGATTTAGATATTAACGTTAGCACTAGGCAGACCAAAACAGGAACGCCTGTACCTGAAACATACCTACACGAAACAAAAATGAAAGCAGTTACTTCATTTAAATATTTAAGCCGTCACTTCACTTCACATCGGATGCGGATGATGAAGAATAAATAAAATGTAGAACTGGACCCTACCCCGCTGGGAACGAGGCGTGATATATATGTATGTATGTATGTATGTATGTATGTAGAACTGGACAAGCTAGAAGAGCTCTTAACAGAAGATGACGGATTTTAAGACTCTTAAACGATAGAAACAATTTTTGCTCCTATTAATAACGAGTTAAAACGTAAATAAGTATCAAACATATATCTTATACACAAACACCAAGATTCCTGGTTTCATCTGTGGAGTCTATTTTTCCTCAATAACAACTTTAATATTTTTAACTAAAATTGGTTTTGTAATGAAGTTTGGTTCCAAGAACCACATATATCGATTTGAAAGCATTGACAAGAAAGAGTTCTTGCGTGACCATTTAGCAATACGATCAAAGTCTTCATTAATATTTAGGACATCATTACGGTCTAAAACGATAGTTAACCATGAAGTTCTTTAATTCGTTCCTTTTGCTGACGAATATATAAACGCTTTGGTCCACTTAAAAGCTCGTGCAATTTAGAATAATGTTTGTCAATGTCAGAGTGTTGTAAAGGAAAAATGAGGTGAGATGTTGTTCGGTAAATAAAAAGTGATTTAAAGATTCAATGTCGACTTTATCTAATTGTAACAACACATAATTATCTATATAACCAATAGAGCAGCGGGGTGTGATTATTTGGTGCTAACATCTGGTGCCGAAACCCTGGAGCAAAGGTGAAGCGAACGTAAGACTGTGTGCAGTGTGGTAAGAAAACTGGGACTTGTAAAATCGTGAGAAAAGAAAAGACGTAGGAAAATTTGCGTGATTCCGGACTAAAAAGATTTATGGTGATTGAGAATTTTAACAATCTATTAAAATGGATAAGTTACTACTGGGACAAGAGGATAAACTTGAGCATTTAATGAAGGCTTACTCTAACTACAAGAAGACTGGTAAAGATCGATTGAAAACTTCATGTATAGAATCAAGGCTTGAAATCTTAGAGAATCTAATGGAAGCTTTCACCAGAACACACTTCGACATCGTTGAAAGTGTCAAAAGAGTTGAGAAGTGGAAATGACCCTACTTCACTAAGGATATACACAGTAAATTTGAAGATATTTACACCGCTTATAAAACCAGAATGAAAGATGACTTGCAGGAGTACGCCGCAAAAACGTCTACAGCAACAGTGTCTAACCCTTTAGTTCCATCAAGCGCGAAGGTTAAATTGCCATAGATTCAGTTGCCAAAATTCTCCGGATCGTACGATGAGTGGCAGACTCTCTACGATATGTTTACATCGCTGATACATAGAAACGCTGCTTTAAGTTCAGTGCAAATATTACACTACCTCAAAAGTAGTCATACTGGTGAGCCAGAAACTCTGTTAAAAAATTTCTCAACTACCGACAGCAATTATGAAGAGGCGTTCAATCAATTAACCCGCCGATACAACAATAAGAGATACAATTGCAACGAAATCATGAAACGTTTGTTCTCTCAACGAAACGCAAATGAATCAGCTCAATCAATCAAACAACTTCTCGATGTCACATCATCTCTAGAGAACCTTGTCATTCATATAGTGTCATGGGACGTTATCATCAACTACATGGTGGTGTCTCGGCTCGACTCAGAATCTCGCAAGCTGTGGGAGATGCAAATCAGTCAAATAGACTCGGAGAAGTTTCCAACTTGGGACGAGCTAGTGAAATTTCTAGAGACAAGATTTCGCACATTTGAGATGATCAGCGGTAGTAACAAAACAGCATTAAAGCTCCAGATAGACTATCAAGCTATCCCCAAAGCAAAAGCATTTTATTCAACCACACTAGAGGACAACAAATCAACAAACGTTAGCTGCACGATGTGTAATTGTCCATACTTACTGTATCAATGCAAGCAGTTTGGAATCCAGGCTCCTAAAGAGCGATCCGAGTTCATACAATCTAAGAGGCTGTGCTTCGACTGTTTTGCACCTAACCATTCTGTAAAGGAATGTCGCGCGACAGCTTGTTGCCGTCGCTGTGGTAGAAGACATCATACACTGCTGCATTTTGAAAGAATCGAGAAGCAATCAGAGAGTAAATCCGGTACCTCTTTATCAACTGTAGAAGCAAGTGTACCTACAGAAAATGTGGTAGCTCATTTGGTTACAGAGAGACAGCTGTAGTTAGGGCACGATCAACAAATCCGTGTTCAGAGGGATCATTCATCACGGAAGCTACTGCACAGTTACTAGGCTTAAAGAGAATCTCCATCAATGGCTTAGTATCTGGAATAGGAGACAGTCCAGCAAGATCAAAGACAATGGTGTCATTAAATGTGGAGTCTATTCATCATTCAAAGTATTCGATACAACTCTATGCTTACGTATTGAGAAAACTGACATTTCTTCCTACGTGTCAAACGACCATCTCTGACTGGCTGGAAATTAAAAGTGTGCCACTGGCTGATCCAAGTTACGGGTCATATTAGGCCTTATGAAACACCCATCAGGCAAGGGTCCCATAGCACAAGAGACAAGGTTTGGGTGGATTCTTTCAGGTTGAGTGAGACAAGATTCATCATCACGCAATGCTTCAGTCATTGGCTTTCACATAAGAACGAGAGAAGACAATTTACTCAAGCAATTTTAGGACTTGGAAAGAATGCCAGACGCTATCTATAAGAAATTCACTAGAGAAGAAATAAAGTGTGAAGAACTATTTGAATCTACGACTACAAGATAACAATGGACGCTATGTAGTTCACCTACCATTCAAAGATTCTAAACCAAAATATGTTGAAGGAAAGTCGAAGTACATAGCTACAAGAAGATTTCAGTGCTTAGAAAGAAAATTGGCAAAATCTCAATCATTGAAAGAAGAGTATACAAATGTGATAGATGATTATAAAACCCAGAATCACATGACTCGAATCACAGACGAGAAAGAAATCAACAATGAAAATGCCGTGTACCTCCCCCATCATGCCGTCGTGCGTGAAGATAAGCAAACCACTAAAGTTCGCATAGTATTCGACGCCTCTTGCAAAGGAATAAACAACGTCTTATTGAATGACTGTCTATTGGTCGGCCCCAAGCTGCAGCATGACTTGCGCCATATTTAATGACGCGGAGACGTCATCCCTTTTACATAATGGCTGATCTGGTATAGATGTACCGACAAGTTCACGTACGAGACGAAGATTCGAACTTTCAGAGAATTTTATGGAGGCCAAATAACACCGACCCTATAGAACATTACAAACTTTCGAGACTTACGTTTGGAACTGCCTGCGCTCCATATTTAGCCGTGAAAGCTTTGCAGCAGTTGGTAAAGGACGAAAAAGCTAAGTACCCAACTGCAGCTAAAATCACTTCACACGATTACTATGTGGATAATATTTTAACAGGAAGTGAAACAGAAAGAGAGGCAGTAGTGATTTATGAGGAAATAAACAGTTTATTGAGATTAGGTGGATTCCGTTCACAAAAGCGGTGCAGCAATAGCAGTGTGCTAATGAATCGTGTTGAAGAGAAGAGCAAGAGATTAAATCTATCGATGACGTTTAAAATAAACAATGTAATCACGGTATTGGGTATTTGTTGGAAGAGTAACACCGATAATTTCGAATACACTTTGCAGTTACCAGAGATAAATGACAAGCTAACAAAGCGTAAAATTCTTTCCGAAATTGCCAGACTATACGATCCCATGGGCTGGATCGCGCCAGTCATTGTTTCAGCCAAAATCTTCATGCAAACATTGTGGAAATCGAAATTGGTTTGGGACGAGGAGGTAACAGCGGAACTTTACAGGGAGTGGCGTTCATTTAGAGATAGCCTTTGTGGTGTTCAAAGCCAGCCATACCACGATGGCTACACTGTCGCAAGGAAGATGATATAGAACTCCACGCATTCGCAGACATCTCTCAATCTGCTTATGCCGGCGTTGTTTATTTCAAGGTGAAAGATGAAACCGGAAAATTCATGTCACCCTAATTACGGCAAAAACAAAGGTTACGCCTGTAGAGAAAGAGATTAGCATCCCAAGACTTGAATTATGCGCTGCCTTGCTTGCAACCAAACTATTATTCGAAGTTTCTCAAGTGATGTCAATCCCCAAGGAGAAGCTGCACGCGTGGTCGGACTCAACTGTGGTGTGAGCTTGGATAAGAGCAGAGCCAACTAGATGGAACACCTTCGTGAGCAACAAAGTTTCAGAGATACACACAATGTTGGATCCCCACCAGTGGCGCCATATAGGTACATATGAAAATCCAGCCGACTGCGCGCGAATCTAGAGGAGTAAAGGGCGACGACATAAATGGTCTATCACTTTGGTGGCATGGCCCCAAAGCAAGCAATCTTGCATCATGGATTCATGGATGAAATTAGTGAGGAGAAATACACCACTACTGAAGAGCAAAGGCCGATCAAGACCGTTATTGCTGCTGTAAAGAACAAACATGAGATATGGGAGAGATTTTCAAACCTTAATAGAATGTTAAGACTTTTGGCATATTGCAGAAGATTTATCAAGTATAAAACAAAGTATTCTAAAGTCATATCTGTGAGAGAATTGAAAGAGGTATTAAGAATTATCATTAGAGAAACGCAGTCAAATTATTTTCAGCAAGAAATACAGCACTTAATGTCTCAAGGACATGTGATTAAGAAGAGTACGCTGCACACTCTTTGTCCCATCTTTGATGACAGTGGGATCCTAAGAGTTGGTGGTAGAATCAAAGAGTCTGAGGCAAGTTTAGATACGAAACATCCAGACATTATACCTAGTGATAGTCATTTGACTAAATTATTAATATCTGATGCTCATCACAAGACCTTGCACGAAGGACCACAGATGATGCTAAACTATCTTCGTTTTAAATATTGGGTGATAAGAGCTCGAGAACGAGTAAAGAAATACTATAGAGGGTGCATCAAGTGTCTGAGATTTTTGCGTCAAAATAACAACCCGTTTATGGGTCAGCTGCCCAAGGTCAGATTACAACCTTCTAGACCTTTCAAAGCTTCCGGTGTTGACTTCACTGGATTCATAAATCTTAGATTGTCCGCAGGAAGAGGTTCAAAAGGGTACAAGGGATACATCTGCATCTTCGTCTGCATGGCTACGAGAGCTGTTCATATCGAGGCAGTATCAGACCTAACAGCAAAAGGGTTCATAGCTGCATTTCATAGATAGAGAATCTCGGAGGCCAGTGTTAGAACTTATACAGTGACAACGGAACCAATTTTGTGGGTGCTGACAAGGAGTTGAAAATAATGTTTGACAGAGCTAAATCGACTTTACCAATAGAAATTGCCAAAATCTTAACTAATGATGGAACCAACTGGCATTTTATTCCCCCGCACGCTCCCTATTTTGGAGGACTGTGGGAGGCAGCAGTAAGATCTACGAATACACATTTAAAGAGAGGTATCGGCGATTCAACCCTAACACTTGAGGAGCTCACAACGGTTCTAAATCAAATTGAGGCGTGCCTAAATTCATGACCCATATCATACTTGAGCGATATTCTAGATGATCCCCAACCATTGACATCCGGACATTTCTTGATTGGAGAACAGTTAGTGGCTATCCCTGATGAAGATTATTCTAACGCACATGTAACTGGTTTGTCTAAATGGAAAATTACACAGAAAATGGTGAATGACTTTTGGCGAAAGTGGTCAGATGAATACTTGGTCAGTTTGAACCAGTATTACAAATGGTTTATCAAGAAGACGGAACCAGACATAGATGATATTGTAATTATCAGAGAGCACAACCTTCCACCAACAAAATGGTTGCTTGGCAGAGTGGTTCAGAAACATCCTGGCCATGACGATGTAACTAGATTTCTCAGTATTAAAACCATGACTGGTATAATTAAACGCCTTACCAATAAAGTCTTTATTCTGCCTAAGGCTAACCTCGGAACTGAGTTGTACATGGATATGTGTTTTAGCATAGTTAATCATCTAATTTACCATGTTCTTAGTGCCTATCCAAGACGGTGGGCGGTTTGTTATTTTATGAATAAGTTAAAAATTGGTTATTAGTTGACATGACATTGATCTGTTTAGAATCATTAGCTTTGATGGTATAGGTAGAGGTTTGTGAAAGGATAAGTCCTTTGGTGGGCGATATGTCTAAAACGATAGTTAACCATGAAGTTATTTAATTCGTTCGTTTTGCTAAAAAATATGTAAACGCTTTGGTCCACTTAAAAGGTTGTGCAATTTAGAATAATGTTTGTCAATGTCAGTGTTGTAAAAAAAAATTGAGGTAAGATATTGTTCGGTAAATAAAAAGTGATTTAAAGATTCAAAGCCGACTTTATCTAATTGTAACAACACATAATTATCTATATAACCAATAGAGCAGCGGGGTGTAAATATTTAGTGCTAACAATTACCGATAGCTGACGATTCTGCCGAATTGTAAAGTTGGACGATATCAGCATAACAATGGACTTTATAATAATGGATAACTTTCACAAGTTCTGCTGTGTACGTGTGTACCAAAATGCTAACGGAACACAAACCCTGTCGCCAAATTGGGCCGGCGTTGGTGGTAGTGTCGGGTTCCAACCGACTAAAAAGCTTCACACGGTATTTCACTCTCATCCACGTGTTCGTGGGGTTGCGGGATGAAGTATTGCAGGTCATCCGCGACCCCCCGAACGGCGCCCGAATGACCGGGCCCACCTCGGGAAGGGGTGGAAGCACCCCTCCCGTTAAAAATCCCTACGTGGCGACGCGTCGGAATACGAGACGCATCACCATATCTAACCCAGGAACCCTCTCCAAGGGGGGCACCGTCCCGACGGCCCTTGTCGGTCGCGGCGCCTGGTTTCTACCGAGGAGCCATTCGGCGGTCGTGCGCTCGGCCCCGCCTGAGCTGTCATCACGCTCCGACCGCGTCCTGTCCCCTCGGCGCCCGCTCTCGGATACGTTCGGTCTCCCGCTTCTGCGTCATGACAGAGTCGCAGAATCGGGATACCGCATTCCATGACGCCTCGCCACTGACCATGGTCGACAGGTGTTGCGCCCATATGGGCGCACCGTATAGCGCCATAGAGCGCACCACCCCCGTGTAGAGTCGCCGGCATCCGACGCTCGGCCCGCCGAGATTGGGCAGGAGGCGGCTCAGGGACCCGGCCGCTCGAATGAGCTTCGGGCCCAGCTGCCAAAAGTGCTCGTCGAACTTCCACCGGCCGTCGAGGACGAGTCCCAAGTACTTCATCGAAGTACCGACGGCGATGGAAGTCCCACCGATTATCAGCTCCGCTCCCAGCGGAGGCGCATTCCGGGCGATGTGGAAGCACAAGGCCTCGCACTTGCCCAGCGCCACCTCCAGCCTCAAGCGCCGAATACGCGAGACGACGTGGGCCACGCCTGCAGTCGCCAACACGCGCGCCTCCCTAAAGGTGCGCGCGCGAGCCGTCACCAGGGTGTCGTCGGCGTAACAAGTTACGTCGACTCCACCGAGGTTGGCTCCGCGCAACACCGAGTCGTAGCCGATGTTCCACAGGAGCGGTCCGAGGACCGACCCCTGCGGAACACCGCACGACACACCGTGCCGACACCACTCGTCGCGCGTCGGGTACCTTACGGACCTGTCCGAGAGGTACGCCCCGATCGTACGCCTCAGCTAGACCGGGACCCCGAAGTGGACCAGCGCCGCGGTGATCGTGCTCCACGGAAGGGTGTTGAACGCGTTGGCGATGTCGAGAGACACCGCCGATACCACTTCTCCGCGAGCCACCGACGCGTCCGCCAGGGCTCGCACCCGCGCTATCGCGTCTACGGTGGACCTGCCCCGGCGGAATCCGAATTGGTGTTCGCTCAGATCCGGTCCGACCTCCTCCGTGTGTCGAACGAGGCGAGCTGCGATAACGCGCTCGAAGAGCTTGCTCACCTCGTCCAACAACACGATCGGCCGATACGACGACGGTGAGTTGGCCGGTTTCCCCGCTTTCCGAAGCAGGACCAATTTCCCCGCCTTCCATATGCGTGGAAACCGACTCTGCCTCAGCAACGCCGTGAACAGCGTCCGCGTCCAGGACTCTAGGGAACCCATAACTAGAGCCCACACGCGGCTGGGTATACCGTCGGGCCCAAGAGCGGTGTCCTTGACACGCATCCCTTGTACGGCAGCCGACAGTTTCCCTACGCTGACGCCCGGGACGTCGCCCGGTCAAAGGAGTTTTCCCCCTCCCCCACCCCGCGCCGCGGGACCGAGTCGCTGTCGGTGGCGACCCTCGGTCGTCCCACCGCGGGAACAGTGTGCGAACCGTCCGATCGAGAAGCTCCGGTGAGAGGCTACGAGTCAATGGGGGTCGCCAAGGGCGCAGCTTTTGCTGCACCGTCTTATACGGCTTCCCGAAAGGGTCGCCGTCAAATGACTCGAGCATCTAACGTTCGGACGCCTTCTTCGCCTCGGAGATCGCCGCCACCAGGAGGAACTTCTCGTTCAACAATCCTCGGATCAGCTTCCATTCAGTGTTACAGCTTGCGAACGTCGCGACGGAGAACTATTAAACCAACTCTTTTTTTTTTTATATAGTCACGCATTTTTCCCAGTAGGGGTAGGCACAGGTGAATAAACCCACATTTCGAACCTGTAGGGCAAAATTCCTGGAAAACATTCCAATGATCAGATGTGTACTCCAGAAGTGGAGATATTTTCGAAATGTTTTATAGATTCAGGGTGTATCGTACTAAGTGAATACTACCAAGACAATCCATAGAAGTTGGACTCCTCTGGAAGCCTCCTGGTCAGTCTTTTATATAAAATAACTAACCACTATATTGTCGGTGTGGTGGTACACCTCTGTCGTTTTAATTTCCGATTGTTTAATTGAATATTTACGTAATCGTGTGCACGTGCAAACTATTGCACGATCCGATCGTGGAAACTTCGCTGGCGAATATAATAGTATTGCTTCTTAATATTGTTAAGATTTTGTTAACAGTTTGATTCCCATAAATAAATAAAATAACAGCTTCAGCGTGTTCCGGCTGCCAACACGCGAGAAGCAGTGCTCGATCCGAGATTTAATGATTATTAACATTATGAGAAATTACTCTTTAAGGGTAAGGGGTGGTGGGGGTAGATACAAATAAAACAAATATAAATTTTACTTGTATATTATCCGTTACAGGAGTATCCATAAATAAACACATCGCAATAAATACATAGACGGGCACCTGTACGTACGATATCAAAGTAAACAATATAATGTATAATAAAATGTAAATATATATATATATATATATATATATATAATAATGATCTATTAAATAATGTGTTGGCACCGAGTGCGACTTCCGACGGGATCGCGAGTGGACGCTAACAGAAACTTGCGGCTGACGCGACGAGGAGGACCAGCGGACGGGGAGCGGAGCAGCACCGGCGGCACCGGCGGCACCGCACCCCGGTGAGTTCGAGTTGTCCGCATGGTCTCCGGAATGATCAACGCGGGGCGGGGCGGGGCGGGAGGTTCGGCGGGGTGGAAGACACGGGGAGAGGGTTGTCCGGAAGTTCGTGTAACGGCTGCCGGAGAGAAGTTGACTAACAAACACGAGCAGCGTCCATTTACTGAGGATGAATAATTTCGGTGTAAATATCGATATTTCGTTTTATTGAAGGGATCGATGCGTGGAGCGGGACAGGCGGGACAGAGCGGGACAGAGCGGGACAGAGCGAGGGCTCAGGTAGCTCTTTTACTATCTACTTCGAATTCCGCGATGGACGGATCATTACCTTCTCCACAAATCCAGGTACAAATAAAAACAATTTAGATTTTTTTTTTAAATATTCTCTTTTAAATAGAAAAACTCACCGTTCAATTGGCCGTACTTCTCGAAACGATACAAAAATACATCTCACTACCACCTACCACCTACCACCTACCTTTACTTAACAGTTACCGTCGCCGGGGCGCGGTGGACGCCGGGGCCTCCGCCCGCCGCTCGCCCGCCGTCATCACAATTCTTAACAACAACAACGATGCATTAAATTCTGTTGAAGAGTACGCAAAGATCAAAGACGACAGAGATGAGAAGAAGGAAGTGGAAACGGAAACGCAACCGACGACAAACTAATCGCTCATAATAACATTTATAACATCGAACATCTGATAAAAATTTCTTACCCTTAACCTAATAAATTGTTGCAAAAATTGTGGTAGCAAACCGCTTCGTACAAAACGCGCCCGAGTCGCTCGAGTCGCCCGAGCCGCTCGAGTCGCCCGAGCCGCTCGAGTCGCCCGAGCCGCTCGAGCTATGCGCGCGACTACAATTGACATCGAAGTTTACACGACTCGCTCTAGGCTAGGATACGTACAGTAGTACTATTACATAGTGTTCAATACGAACTCGACATCTATTTAAAATACGATACGCGCACTCCGCACACCCATCCCTGCACTGCACCGCACTGCACTGCATTGCACCGCATTGCACCGCATTGCACCGCATTGCACCGCATTGCACCGCACACACGCACGCACACACACACACATACACACAGTAAATTCTAAATTTTAATTTCGATTTGGTGTTTGCATTGCAATCAGTTAACTGCATCAAAACTTTAAAAAATAACATATCACTTCAGCGCACGCACGCACGCACGCACGCACGCACGCACGCATGCACGCACGCACGCACTCTTTAGTTCCTCGATATAAGAAATATCTATTAATATCATAACAATTTTTGGCACATTCAATACCTGTTTTAATACTACAATGATTATCATCGCAAAATAAGGGGATGAAATAATTTAGATTCATTGTCAGATCGAGTGCACAGCATCCTGCAGCGGAAGATTGCACCGCATTGCACCGCACTGCACTGCATTGCACCGCATTGCACCACTTCGCACCGCATTGCACCACCAGAGGAAACGTTGTACGAGGCCGCGAGAGAATGTCGACCGAATTCCGAGCTCGGTAAACGTATCGAATGCAAACTCCAGTCAGTGCGGGAGCGGTGCGGGCGCTCTGCCCCGAGGACATGATGCATCTGCGGCACAGCTGCAGAGCGGCACAGCGGCACAGCGGTAGAATGAAGATATTGATTCGGAGAGCTGGGAACGGGGCCACGAAATAAAGAAGTGAAATGACGAAACGCATTGAAGTAAGACGAGCGCAAGAGAGACGGCTCCACTGAGCTGCACGCACAGGACGAACGCATGCGACTGATCTACGAAGACTAGATTATATAGATATAGATAGATAGATAGATAGATATAGACACAGCGGTGTATAGTACTATACTCACTACGCTACGCTACGCTACGCACTACGGGAGAAGAGCAACGGTTCCGCGAACCGTCGAACACGCGCGCCTTGCACCAGCACCTGCACCTGCACCAGCACCAGCACCTGCACCTGCACCTGCACCTGCACCAGCACCTGCACCCGCACCTACCCACCCACGGTTGCGTAGTCCGACTGCAACGGCACCGCCAGGCCCTGGTGTTTACAACTAATTACAGACAATCGTCAGAAATGTCGAGAGTGGTGTGAGCGACGTGTGAAGCAACGGCTCAGGTGCAGCGGCGCCCCACACAGCGCGGTGCAGAGGGAGCTCCACACAGCGCTGTGCGGGGCGGGGCGGGACGGTTTAGTTCCGAACTGATTCTTGCCACACGTCTGAACCGAGCGCTGGTTAAAGGTTACGCACAAGAATAGACCGAAACATAGGACCCAAGATCGAGATTAACGAAATCCAAGAAATATGAAATATTAAAGATCTAAAGTTGAAATAGCAACGAGATCAATTAAAACATAAAATGCACTTACTTCATCAAATCAGAAACTTGCCGTTAACATTATCAGTAGTACATTATTTCTCATAACTTAAACTTTAGTGACGGCATTGTATTATGCTTAGGACAACCAACAATTGACAAGTGGTACACGTAACAGAACGGAGTGCGGTCACCTGCCTGCGGCCAGCGGTCACCTGCCTGCGGCCAGCGGTCACCGGCCGGCCAGCGGTCACCGGCCGGCCAGCGGTCACCGGCCGGCCAGCGGCTGAGCCGACCGCGCACGGGTCGCGCTGGCCGCGCCGCTCTACACGACTAAACATTTCTGACTATATTATTACGATTTGATGAAGAGAGCGCGCGGCTCGTGGTAAGGACTTAAGTGAGATCGTATCCGGCGCGGCGTGGCGCCACGGTGAGCAACAACAGCGGCGGCAGCAGTGGGGGCATCAGCAGCAGTAGCAGCAGCAGGTGCGGGAGGTGCAGCAGGTGCGGCGGAGCGCGCGCGGCGCCACCGGAGGGTGCACCGCCGGGCTGCGCGCGGCGGGCGGGCGCGGGCGGGCTGCGCCGCGGGAACACCGCCACCGCCGCGCTGCCGCTGGTCACCGCCACGCACCACACCTGCACGGTTGACATTTGTGAATAGGATATCCGCCGCCTCCTACTGAACGCGCCGCACACACGCAACACAGCACTAGCGTAGGTCCGCTGCTGCTGCACAGCAAACTTCCCAATTGCATGTTTTCCATCGGGGAGCTCACAGAGCTGTTGGGAGTAAGCCGCACGCGAGTGGGCTGTGCCGTGTAAACATGGGTCCTAGTGGAGAATCCAGGGCGGTGGAGTCGGTCGTGCCCCGGGAGTTCTTCTTATAAAGCCCGGAAGTAGAAGTGCGAGTGGTATAAGAACGCGTCGTCGTGACGCTGCGCTGCGCTGCGATACCTCGTCGGGCTCCGCGATGTGCAGCACGGCGCGGTAGCAGTGCGGCGCGGCGTGCGGCGCGAGGTGCGCCGCGGTCGCGGCCGGTGCGGCGGTCGCGCCGCGCAGCCACAGCGCGCGCACGCCGCGCCCGCACGCCACGCACTCGAGCCGCCAGCCGCCCGCCGGCGCGGCGCTCGCGCTGGCGGCAGTCGCGCTCGCGCCGCCTGCGACACCGCAACGCCCCGCACCACCACACCCCATACATATATACAATCACTCACTCACTCACTCAGCCGAGTAGTACGAACAGTCGGATGACTGACTGACTGACTGACTATCAGTCAATCAGTCAGTCACCCGACGATGGTTCACGCGCTGGCGCGTTAGCGCAATACGTTTTTAGAATTGTATGTTTAGAAGAAGAAGAAGAATGTGTTCAGATTTATATCGTAAGCCGAGTAAGAGCCGGTGGTGTGTGTGCGGGTGCACGCGCGCGCTCGTGTGTGGGTGTGTGTGTTAGTGCGCGCGCGCGCTCGTGTCTTCGTGTGTGTACGTGTATACGAACCAGTGACGCGCAGCGTGACGCGCTTCAGTTCGCGCATGCGCTGCAGCTCGGCGCCGCGCGCGCCCACACACCGGTACTCGCCCGCCTCCTGGTACAGCGCGCCGCGGATACCTGCGCGCGCAGCACACGTCACTGCTCCGTCCGTCGCTGCACTCACACTCACACACACTCTCTCTCTCTCTCACACACACACACACACACACGCGCTGCCGCACTCAGTCGTGCAACATCGCAACACTGCAGCGCGCGAATGGGCGCTGCGTATTTTCGATAGAGCTTTGTTTCTTTATTAAATGTTTTTTATGTTTTTTGATTTTATCAGAAGACTGTTAATTTTCTTAAATTCTTTATTTAATTTTGGGTTTTATTCTTGCCGACTGGCCAAAGACGCTGGATCCTGCGTTACTTGTTGATTTGTGCCGGTGCATGGAATCCCGCGCCGGTACAGAGGGGCTCCTGCGCTACTCACCGAGCACGCCGTGCGCGTGGTGGGAGCCCGCCGGCGCCCAGTTCTCGCTGGCGTTGCCCACGATGCGGCGCCACCAGCAACCAACGGTACCTACGGTTTACATTTTGATTTGGTGATGGTGAAAACTTAGTCCATGAATCAAACTGTGACTAACTTGTAGGCCCAGCAGTGCTGCGACGTACACTAAAGGCACAATCCTTTTATTTTTTCGTTCGTTTCAGTTGTACTGAATAATACGAAACAAATTATTACGGGGAAACAAATTTGAAACACTGAAACAACAAATAAGACATTTCGAAAATTCTTCGTTTGGAAATATCAAATGTAACGTAAAACAAAACGCGCACAAAATTCGCAAGAGTGGGGATGAACACCAGCTTGGCGGCGGCCCGTCCCGCCGGAAACAGATCCATCTGCACAATCCGAAATTTAATTAAATTTCTCCAAAAGGGCTATTTGCACTCTTCGTGTGTTCGAACGAATAAAGAACGCCTGCAACTTGTGTTTACACAACTTGTTTACCTTTCGGGCAGTGCAGCTGCACGTTGCCTCCGAGCGGCACCTCCAGCTTCTGCTGCTCCGGCTCCTCGTGGGCGCGCGCCGCCGGCTCCTCGGGCCGCGCTGCCGGCGCACAGGTCACGTTTACATATAACTTGTACGTAACTTAAACATTTATCAAATAGGTTATTGTTTTGGTATTAAGTAATGTTTGAATTACTTGGTTTGGTTTGGTTTTTATGGCCGCTGGTTTTGGACGGCGCAGGACCTATCGACGTGGACATCCTTATGAGAGGCCCGTGCCCAGCGGTGGGCGTTATCTGCCTGATACGTAACCCTTTAGTGTGATTGTGCTTGTGCGTGTGCGTGTGTGATCGTAATAAGAAGTAATTCCGCCGAGGCAAACTCACACAGCACGTTAAGGTAGTAGCCGATGGAGGAGTACTCCGCGTCGAGCCAGGAGGCGCGGCAGCGGTACCAGCCCGCGTGGGACTCCGACAGCACCGACCAGCGCAGCGTCGCCGAGCCGCGCGACTCGCCCTCGCCCTCCAGCGGCGTCGGCGAGCTGCACAGCGGCACATTGCTGCAGGCGGCGGCGCGGCGCAGCACGACGCAGCACGGCGCGGCGCGTGCGGGCCCGCTGCGCCGCGCCGCGCGCCGTTCAGCTTCCCGTTATGCAGTTTTACCCTAATCTTGTCTTGCAGCTAATGATCTGGTTTCAACGCATGGCTGACACTGTACTGTGCGCGCGCACATTTATTTCTTACATAATATCTACTTTCAAGGTTTTTGAAGAGCATGAGGTTAGCGCAGTGCGGACATGTTGTGCGGAGGGATCAAGGACATCTGACAAAGAAAGTAATAAGGGCAGAAGAAGACCAAAGAAAGTGTGGATGGATTATCTGAAATGTGTGTAAGAAGAGTGTGAATTCAAATATGACGGCTGATAGAGGGATATGGAAGAAAAGTACATACTGTGCCGAGCCCGCATCGCTGGGAAAAGGGCAGGAGAAAGAAGAGGAGAATATCTACTTTCAAAAAAATGCATATCGATGTATTGTGCGTGTGTGTGTGCGTGCGCGCGTGCGTGTGGGTGTGTGTGTGTGTGCGTGCGCGCGTGCGTGTGTGTGTGTGTGTGTATGCGTGCGTGCGCGTCACCTGGCGGGCGTGTCGTCGTCGCGCAGCCAGTGCGCGCGCGCCGGCGGGTTCGCGTCGACGTCGCAGCGCAGCGCGGCCGCGCCGCCCGCCATCAGCCGCGCGCCGAACCCGGGCCACCGCGAGATCACGAACGAGGGCGGGTCTGCGCGCACCACAACAGATTGCACCGATACCTCTCACTGCACACTGGGTCACAGTAAACTGACACGCTCGTGGTACTTGTATAGAGAGACATCAAAACTGTAAAGTGCTCACAAGTAACGTGTATCTGCAACTTGGCGGTGAGGTCGTCGAGGGGCGTGGGGCCGGCGGTCGGGGCAGACGGGGCGCCGTCCTGGTCCGGCTCGACGGGTGTCGCGGGGCCTGGTGGGTGCGCGGGCGCAGGCGCAGGGCGTCGCTGCGCGGCCACGCAGCGCAGCGTTGCGTTGTGCAGCTCGCGCGCCGCCGTCACAACCGTCCGCGACCATCGCATGCCGTCTGCACACGGCAACATCCGGTTACATAAAACTAGTAAACACTATCACCCCGCACCTTATTTGCCCTCCGTCTGGTCGTGATTGTGGAGTCCATTACCCGTGGCCTAGCCGCTTGTTGCAGATCTAAGGAGTACCTTCCGGTTAGCCTGTGACGTGAGATTGGCGCGTGCGGCGCGGGCCGGAGCGGCTGCTTCAGGCGAGCTAAACGAGCTGACCCCGGACGCGCCGGGGGTTGCGCTACCCGGACACGCACTGCCAACTGCAGCCGGGGTACGATCGTTAGGAAAGGAGTATGGATATTCATCCCTCTTTCTACCCGCTGCTGTGGGTGAGGGCTGTTTGTGTAGTCATCAAAATGTTGCAACAGCCTGCACCAAGTAGGAATTGAAGGATTGGTGAACCAGACTAGGTTGGCACGTTGTATGTGTAAGGATGAACGCGGATGAGAACAGCGGGGAGCGAGATGCATCTTCAAAGGAAAACAGTCCCAGTATTTAATTTAACTGCTAAGTAAATTCATCTAAAAGTGAGTATAAGGGGCGCCGACCCGCACCGTGCGCCTGTCGGACAGCTCGGCGCGTCGCGGCGCAGGGTCGCAGCCCCTACGCCGCGCTGCGTGGTGCAGGTGCACTCGTTTTGGTTTATTTCAACAACAATATTGAATGCGTAGTAATGTATACCGTGCGACTGCATTTGAGCGACTGAAGCACATACCTAATGACCTATTAGTCTGGTGAACGCGCAGGTAGGGTCTGTGGTCTAGGGCGGGCTCCTGTGCCAGCAGGCGCCAGGACAGCTCGGGCGCGGGCACGCCGCCTGCACACCACGCACACGAGTTATTGAACGGAAACATGCCAACGGTTCTGCAGGAAAGGGAGAAATCAGTTTTGTGTCAAAGCAACAGTGTGAACGTGAATGTGAACTGTGCTGCGAGTGCTACTGGTGAAGTGTAACAGTTAATAAGTTGGAGAGTTTGCGGTCTGCGTCCGGTTCTACGTCGGTCGCGCTGGTCCGGCAGAGGGCACGGGACCGGCGATACTTGTATGGACAACGTACGGCGCGTACCCTCAGCGACGCAGCGCACCTCGAGCACGGTCTTGTCGCGTACGGGCACCCACGTGTTGCCCGCGTCTAGCCGCCGCCCGTCCACAGCCAGGTACACCGACCGCACCGGCTCTGTGCACAACCGGAAGTACACACGTATTGGTTAGAGGCAGGCAGGTAGGTAGGTAGGTAGGTACAAAGGAAATTCTAAATAAGTATACATCACTACCAGTGCTTTCTTTTATTAAACGGAAGGAAACTTGATTACCGTAAACTAAGAGCCTGGTGGGCCGGCCGGCGCGCGCGCGGCCCTCGCCGTCCACGCCCGCGCAGCGCCAGCGCGCCGCGTGCGGGCTGGCCGCGCGCGCGATGTGCAGCGCGCCGTCTGCGCCCGCGGCCGCTCCAGCGCCAGCGCCTGCGCCCGCGCCGGCGCTCTCCGCCGCCGACAGCACCGCCGGCTGCGACAACACGCTTACGGTCCAACCGTCAAACCTCACACCACCACCGTCTCACATCACCGCCGTTAACTTAATATAAGTGCACGCGGAAACTCTTGGTTTGGTTCTGAGGAGCAGGTGCCAGCTGGCTGCTGGCGTCGCGCCGCGGGTTCGTGGCCGATCCCATAACCTGACAGTAACTCCAACAGCTACAGCGCTGCTCAACTCTCACAGCTGGTCATCAACTCTCACATCACAGAAGTGACACCGCGGCGCGGCGGCATCACTTCTGTGATGTCGCCGCGCCGCGGTGCGCCGCCACACGCTGATGAGGAAGTTGGAAGCGTTACGTGGGCGCCGCGCAACCTCCGCGGCGGAGGGTGGCCTTCCACAGGTGAACACATTGACCATTTTCTGTACAAATGACGAGCACCAACTTCAAAGCTTACCTCGCTATCCTTATACCAGCGCAGGTTGGTGACGTTCGTGAGGTCGCACGGGATGCGCACGTACGTGTGGGCGGCCACCAGCAGCTCGCGCTCCAGCTTCTGGGTGGGGGCGACAAGTTAGATAGCATATACCGGCGGCGGTGCTCCCGTGCAGCATTGTATTGATTCGGACTGAACATCAGAACGGTAATGAACAGTCAACTAAAACTTTTAAATTAGGTTCTTTGAGAGTCGCGACAGTAACAAATAAAGCGTCTTAATTACATTTTTATTTAATCTTAAAATTAAATTTTATTTATAAAAAATATGTACAAAGCACATAAATAAGTACCTGACTTCAATATCTATCCGACAAGGTATAAGAAAGTACATAAAGTTTCTAAAATTTAGAAAAAGAAACACTTGTAATGAACAAAGTCCCTCAGACTCACAAAAGCAGACGCCGCGCCGGCCCTTAATGTGACCCGTTTGTTTGTTGTTGTAATACGCACGAGCTTGTTGTTGTCGTTTTAGATATTGAGTTCATTGTAAAACATACGCAATGTCATTTTAAGGAAATGATTCATTACAACGGTTAAAATTGAACTAGTTTCGTGGGCGGACGTAAATTATCGTTGTTTTCTTAATTCTGAAGAGTTTTCCTTTTCTATACCAAATAAATTCAATTTCAATGGCGGATGACGGATGACGGTAATGAAGAATACGCTGACATTTTCTAGTGTTATGAACTTGGTAATGGAAATTCTTTACAAGCACGAAAAGAATATCAGCTACGTTTTCCAAATCGTCACCTACCAAGTCACAGAGTGGTTGCTGCGGCGTGCGTATCAACACGACAGGGAAACTGGCAGCAGCAGGGGAACAGGGCCGACATGACGCAAGTAGGCCAAGCATCTACGATACTGAAGAGGAAGAAGGAATCATAGACCATTTTGTTATAGACACGACGCTACGTCAACCAGGCTCGTGGCGATACTGCTGGGTTTAACAAAATGTAAAGTGTGGTTTACTGTGTATACGGCAAGGCTTCACTCCTACCATTATACACCGCTCCAAGCCCTGGAGGAAGGAGACCTTGCAAGGAGGTAAGACTTCCGCCGTTTTATGCTGCATGCAGACTTAGAAAATAATAATTTTGTCACCAAAATATTGTAGACTGATTGCATCGAAGTTTGACAGAGACGTCGTTACAAATTTTCATAATAGTCATTATTGGGCTCTGCCAGGTGATAATGCCCATGTGATTAGAGAAGGAACTCATCACCAAAGATTCTCCGTAAACGTATGGATGGGCATAATTCATACTTCCTTGATAGGCCCAGTTTTATTGTCCAACAATTTAAATAGGGAGACGTACGAAGATTTTCTTCGAAATACTTTTTTTGATTATCTGGAGAATACACCATTGGAAACCAAAAGAGAAATGGTGTTCCAGCGTAGAGGTGGTCTCTGCCTACCCCACTCGGAACGAGGCGTGGTATATATGTATGTATGTATGTATGTTCCAGCGTAGCGGTTGGCCCGCCCATTTACGTCTCGGATTATGACAGTGGTTAGACACTACTTTCCTTCAGTACTCAGCTATGGATTGGCCGAGGCGGACCAACACCGTGCCTCGCAAGGTGTCCTGATTTAACACGTTGCGATTATTACTTAATGGGCCACATGAAATCATAGTGTACACAACAACAATTAACCCGTTAGAAGATTTGATCATACACCATCGTCGCTGCTGACAAAATAATAGAACAGCTCCCAGGGCGAGTCACGCGATCTCCAATCCAATCAATCAGCCGGAAGACGTCCACTGCTGGACAAAGGCCTCCCCAAAGATTTCCGCCGGGCCGGTCCTGGGCCACCCGCATCCAATGGTTGCCAGCGACCTTGACCAGGTCGTCGGTCCAATCTTGTGGGGGTCTGCCCACGCTACGTCTTCCGGTACGTGGCCACCACTCGAGAACCTTTCTGCCCCAACGGCCGTCGGTTCTGCGAGCTATGTGCCCTGCCCATTGCCACTTTGCGACGGCGACCCTTCGAGCTATGTCGGTGACCTTGGTTCTCCTGCGGATCTCCTCATTTCTGATTCGATCTCGCAGGGAAACTCCGAGCATAGCTCGCTCCATCGCCCCTCGGCAATCTTAAGCTTGCGGACAAGGCCCACAGTAAGCGGCCACGTCTCTGCTCCGTATGTCATCGCTGGCAACACACACTGGTCAAAGACTTTTGTCTTGAGACACTGCGGTATATTGGACGAGAAGATATGTCTTCGCCGTCACAACCGTCCGCGACCATCATGCCGTCACCGCACACGGCAACATCCGGTTACATAACTTAGTAAACACTATCACCCGCACCTTATTTTGCCTCCGTCTGGTCGTGATTGTGGAGTCCATTACCGTGGCCTAGCCGCTTGTTTACGAAGATCTAGGGTACCGCTTCCGGTTAGCCTGTGACGTGAGATTGGCGCGTGCGGCGCGGGCCGGGCGGCTGCTTCAGGCGAGCTAAACGAGCTGACCCCGGACGCCGGGGGTTGCGCTACGGACACACACTGCCAACTGCAACCGGGGTACGATCGTTAGGAAGGTATGGATATTCATCCCTCTTTCTACCGCTTTGCTGTGTGGGTGAGGGCTGTTTGTGTAGTCATGAATGTTTACTGCGTAGCCTGCACCAAGTAGGAATTGAAGAGTTGGTGAACCAGACTGGGTTGGCACGTTGTATGTGTAAGGATGAACGCGGATGAGAACAGCAGGAAGCGAATGCATCTTCAAGGAAAACAGTCCCAGTATTTAATTTAACTGCTAAGTAAATTCATCTAAAATTAGTATAAGGGCGCCGACCACACCGTGCGCCTGTCGGACAGCTCGGCGCGTCGCGGCGCAGGGTCACCTTCGCCGCGCTTTGCGTGGTCACGGAGATGCACTCGTTTGGTTTATTTCAACAACAATATTGAATGTGTGTGTATACCGTGCGACTGCATTTGAGCGACTGAAGCACATACCAATGACCTATTAGTCTGGTGAACGCGCAGGTAGGGTCTGTGGTCTAGGGCGGAGCTCCTGTGCCAGCGAGCACCAGGACAACTCGAAGGCGCAGGCACACCGCCACTGCACACCACACCTGAAGTTATTGAACGAGCATGCCAACGGTTCTGCAGGAAAGGGAGAAATCAGTTTTGTGTCAAAGCAACAGTGTGAACGTGAATGTGAACTGTGCTGCGAAGTGCTACTGGTGAAGTGTAACAGTTAATAGGATTGGAAGTTTGCGGTCTGCGTCCGGTTCGTCGGTCGCGCTGGTCCGGCAGAAGGGAGCGCAGGACCAGCGATGCCAACTATGGACAACGTACGGCGCGTACCCTCAGCGACGCAACGCACCGCATCGAGCACGGTCTTGTCGCGTACGGGCACCCACGTGTTGCCCGCGTCTAGCCACCGCCCGTCCACAGCCAGGTACACCGACCGCACCGGCTCTGTGCACAACCGGAAGTACACGTATTGGTTAGAGGCAGGCAGGTAGGTAGGTAGGTACAAAGGAAATTCTAAATAAGTATACATCACTACCAGTGCTTTCTTTTTTATTAAACCCGGAAGGAAACTTGATTACCGTAAACTAAGAGCCTGGTGGGCCGGCCGGCGCGTACGACCCTCGCCGTCCACGCCCGCAGCCTCTGGCGCGCCACTTGCGGAGCTGGCCGCGCGCGCGATGTGCAGCGCGCCGTCTGCGCCGCGACCGCTCCAGCGCCAGCGCCTGCGCCCGCGCCCGCGCCCGCGCCGGCGCTCTCCGCCGCCGACAGCACCGCCGGCTGCGACAACACGCTTACGGTCCAACCGTCAAACCTCACACCACCACCGTCTCACATCACCGCCGTTAACTTAATATAAGTGCACGCGGAAACTCTTGGTTTTGGTTCCTGAGGAACCTGGTTCGCCAGCTGGCTGCTGGCGTCGCGCCGCGGTTCGTGGCCGATCCCATAACCTGACAGTAACTCCAACAGCTACAGCGCTGCTCAGCTCTCCTGGCTGGTCATCAACTCTCTCATCACAGAAACACCGCGGCGCGGCGGCATCGCCGCAATGATAATCGCCACACCACGGTGCGCCGCCACACGCTGATGAGGAAGTTGGAAGCGTTACGTGGGCGCCGCGCAACCTCCGCGGCAGGTGACGCCCTACAGGTGAGCATTGACCGTACTGCGTACAAATGACGAGCACCAACTTCAAAGCTTACCTCGCTATCCTTATACCAGCGCAGGTTGGTGACGTTCGTGGTCGCACGGGATGCGCACGTACGTGTGGGCGGCCACCAGCAGCTCGCGCTCCAGCTTCTGGGTGGGGGCGACAGTTAGGTACTTATATACCGGCGGCGGTGCTCCCGTGCAACGTGTATTGATTCGGACTGAACATCAGAACGGTAATGAACAGTCAACTAAAACTTTTAAATTAGGTTCTTTGAGAGTCGCGACAGTAACAAATAAAGCGTCTTAATTACATTTTTATTTAATCTTAAAATTAAATTTTATTTATAAAAATATTATTACAAAGCACATAAATAAGTACCTGACTTCAATATCTATCCGACAAGGTATAAGATAGTACATAAAGTTCTAAAATTTAGAAAAACACTTGTAATGAACAAAGTCCCTCAGACTCACAAAAGCAGACGCCGCGCGGCCATATGTGACCCGTTTGTTTGTTGTTGTAATACGCACGAGCTTGTTGTTGTCGTTTTAGATATTGAGTTCATTGTAAAACATACGCAATGTCATTTTAAGAAATGATTCATTACAACGGTTAAATTGAACTAGTTTCGTGGGCGGACGTAAATTATCGTTGTTTTCTTAATTCTGAAAAGAGTTTTCCTTTTTCTATACCAAATAAATTCAATTTCAATGGCGGATGACGGATGACGGTAATGAAGAATACGCTGACATTTTCTAGTGTTATGAACTTGGTAATGGAAATTCTTTACAAGCACGAAAGAATATCAGCTACGTTTTCCAAATCGTCACCTACCAAGTCACAGAGTGGTTGCTGCGGCGTGCGTATCAACACGACAGGGAAACTGGCAGCAGCAGGGGAACAGGGCCGACATGACGCAAGTAGGCCAAGCATCTACGATACTGAAGAGGAAGAAGGAATCATAGACCATTTTGTTATAGACACGACGCTACGTCAACCAGGCTCGTGGCGATACTGCTGGGTTTAACAAAATGTAAAGTGTGGTTTACTGTGTATACGGCAAAGGCCACCTACCATTATACACCGCTCCAAGCCCTGGAGGAAGGAGACCTTGCAAGGAGGGGTAAGACTTCCGCCGTTTTATGCTGCATGCAGACTTAGAAAATAATAATTTTGTCACCAAAATATTGTAGACTGATTGCATCGAAGTTTGACAGAGACGTCGTTACAAATTTTCATAATAGTCATTATTGGGCTCTGCCAGGTGATAATGCCCATGTGATTAGAGAAGGAACTCATCACCAAAGATTCTCCGTAAACGTATGGATGGGCATAATTCATACTTCCTTGATAGGCCCAGTTTTATTGTCCAACAATTTAAATAGGGAGACGTACGAAGATTTTCTTCGAAATACTTTTTTTGATTATCTGGAGAATACACCATTGGAAACCAAAGAAATGGTGTTCCAGCGTAGGGAGTGGTCTCTGCCTACCCCACTCGGAACGAGGCGTGGTATATATGTATGTATGTATGTATGTTCCAGCCTTGGGATTTGGCCCGCCATTTACGTCTCGGATTATGACAGTGGTTAGACACTACTTTCCTTCAGTACTCAGCTATGGATTGGCCGAGGCGGACCAACACCGTGCCTCGCAAGGTGTCCTGATTTAACACGTTGCGATTATTACTTAATGGGCCACATGAAATCATAGTGTACACAACAACAATTAACCCGTTAGAAGATTTGATCATACACCATCGTCGCTGCTGACAAAATAATAGAACAGCTCCCAGGGCGAGTCACGCGATCTATAGAATTTTAATTAATTGTTACTCTGGACTCACTATCTAAAACGACAACAACAAGCTCACACGGGTTATAACAACAAAAGGGTCAAATTAAGGGCCGGTGCAGTGTTTACTTTTATGAGTCTGTACAGTTTGGTGGTTCACGGTACTTTGTTTTATTACAAGTGTTTCTTTTTTTCTAAATTTCATGTACTTTCTTATACCTTGTCGGATAGATATTGAAGTCAGGTCGAACACTCGCGAGGGTCGTCAGGGCCGCGGTCCGATTGGCGATCGAATATGTGACACAGCAAACGATACAAAGTTTTTTTTTTGGTGTTGGATACTTTTAGATTTTTCCCACCTTCCAATGGGAGCTGAAGCTTTGTTAGACATAATAATAGGTTGATACAATTAGGGTATGCCTAAGACTGCTTATACTAAACTTGAAACACAGACGATTGACTTAATATCTAACACAGGTACTTATTTATGTGCTTTATACGTAACTTTTATAAATTAAACTTTAATATAAAGATTAAATAAAAATGCAAGTATGGCGGCGCTTCGCTATTTGTTACTGTCGCGACTCTCACAGTGCCTAATTTAAATATATAATTTAATAAAAATGTATTAAACAATAATTATTACATTAAAATTTGCGTAGAAATAAGTAAGAAATAAAATCATTAAATTTTTTCCCAGAAATTCGAGAATTTTTTGAAAATTATTAAAAAAATGAATAACTCCAGAAGCATTGCTGTCGTACGGAGCGCTCCATGCATAGATAGACAGGGTACGAGCTGTACTTTAGCCCTGACAGATCTTTTACACCTATTGCATTACACTCTGTATACAGTGCGCGATGTTGGGCGAAACGCCTAAGAAACACGAATCTCGTTAACTAAGTAATTACACTAGTTATAGCGCCCTTCAAACTGGAACATGGTAATGTTTGCACAGCGGTGCCTGGCGGGCGCAACGGACGTTGCGGCGGTACCCGCGTCGACGGCCTCCGGCAGTAGAGGGAGTCCAGCCGTGAACTATTAATATACAGTCGCTGTTGCATGTTGTGGTTGATACAAAGTGTGCACGGGTGCAGCGCTAGCGACCTGCGACGCGAGCGGCGTGGGCGGCGTTGGCGTGGGCGTGGGCTCCTCGTGCCAGGGACGGGGCTGGTCGCGCGGGGCGGTGCGGGCCGCGGGCCGGATCACGAACGCGTCGAGCCGCGTGGAGGGGCGCGGCCCGGGCGCGGCGCCCGCGTCGCCGATGGCGTCGCGCACCGCGCCGCGGATGTTCAGGATGGTGTCGCCGGTTATGACCCGCCGGGAGGACGGCTGCGGCGCGGCAACATATTGCTTTATTACACACACGGCTCACGTGGGTTATATATTTTTCTGGTTGTCCAGTTAGTCACTGACTATCGACATTGTATGTTTGCGGTTTAGGAACAAGCGCAAGCGCAGTCCGTACCGTGCACTGGACGCCTGATGATGGAACCGCTTGTGCAGTTCTAACGTACCGTTGGGGCAAGCGTGGCGTCTACTTTACCTTGGATGATTTTTCAATATCTCCGCTGCGCTTGACTCTTCCTTTATTTATTTCCGCATCTTCATTTTTTTGGTCCGGAGAATTTTTTAATCCCATGAAATTGTTTAAATCTTCAGGAGACATTGTAGAAATATCTTCATTCACGATTGTTTCTTCTTCATATACTGATGAATCTTTAAAGTTTTTTGTGCTGTCGGGTGCTAGCAATATTCCTAACTCTCCGTTCTCATTTTTGTCAGATGTCATAAGAATTGTATTTTCAGACTCCACATTTGAAATATCAGCTCCTACTAAAATGTTATCCGTGACTTCTTTTCCTGTCGACGAGTCAACAGGCTCAGGAATGGCGTCATTTACTTCAGCATCAGGAACGTTCCAATCTTCGAGTAGTTCTTCCTGTATGTTTTGTTTTACATTTCTAACAACTCTGTCAACTTCATTTTTGAAGTTATCGTTGTTATCAGAGTTCTCTTCGTTATATCTAGATGCCTCAAATACATCATTCGCGATATCTTGATAGTTTAAGAACGAGGATTTAAAATAATTTACATCTGTATAAGGGTGCTTGTAGGGTGATGTTTCGTCATCGACATCCGTATCATCGGAATTTTCTTCATCTACTGCAGAATTCTCTATTTCACTGATACCAATAATACTTTCTGATAAATCGTCTTGTGTATCCAAAGTCTTTTCTGGTGTTACAAGAAGATTACTGTCTTCAATACTAGACTCTGTGTCGTATGCGAGATTAGTTTGTTCTGTAAGTTCGGGGATATCGAGCGGTGCATCGTGATCACGTAGTGGAGGATAGAGAGGGGCGTCACGGAAGAGTTCTGCGGCTTCATCTTCCAGAGGAGGGGATCGCTGCGAGCTGCTACGCTCCGCATAAAGAGAAGAAGTTAAGCCTGCGAAAAAATTCATTTCAATCAGTATACAGACAGTGAAATTTCTTAAAATATTCAAGTATTTTTTCAGAAAATATTTAATTATATATATTATTTAACATCACATTCGTTTCAGTTTACAAACGGAACAGCTCTCCGCGGAATAACCAATGATCAGAATATATATATATATATGTGTGTATACATATATACATAAACGCGAGCGCAGTGCGCTCTGCTTCCGTACAAGTAGGCCGGACCCGCGCGCCCGTCCTGTCCGACTCTTTAAAAACAGATTTCAGCGGCGGACCCGCGCGCCCGTCCTGTCCGACTCTTTAAAAACAGATTTCAGCGGCGGACCCGCGCGCCCGTCCTGTCCGACTCTTTAAAAACAGATTTCAGCGGCGGACCCGCGCGCCCGTCCTGTCCGACTCTTTAAAAACAGATTTCAGCGGCGGACCCGCGCACCCGTCCTGTCCGACTCTTTAAAGCAGATTTCAGCAGCGGACCCGCGCCCGTCCTGTCCGACTCTTTAAAAACAGATTTCAGCGGCGGACCCGCGCGCCCGTCCTGTCCGACTCTTTAAAAACAGATTTCAGCGGCGGACCCGCGCGCCCGTCCTGTCCGACTCTTTAAAAACAGATTTCAGCGGCGGACCCGCGCGCCCGTCCTGTCCGACTCTTTAAAAACAGATTTCAGCGGCGGACCCGCGCGCCCGTCCTGTCCGACTCTTTAAAACAGATTTCAGCGGCGGACCCGCGCGCCCGTCCTGTCCGACTCTTTAAAAACAGATTTCAGCGGCGGACCCGCGCGCCCGTCCTGTCCGACTCTTTAAAAACAGATTTCAGCGGCGGACCGCGCGCCCGTCCTGTCCGACTTTAAAACAGATTTCAGCAGCGGACCCGCGCATCCGTCCTGTCCGACTCTTAAAACAGATTTCAGCGGACCCGCGCACCCGTCCTGTCCGACTCTTTAAAGCAGATTTCAGCGGCGGACCTGCGCGCCTGTCCTGTCCGGACTCTTTAAAACAGATTTCAGCAGCGGACCCGCGCATCCGTCCTGTCCGACTCTTTAAAACAGATTTCAGCGGCGGACCGCGCGCCGTCCTGTCCGACTCTTTAAAAACAGATTTCAGCGGCGGACCCGCGCACCCGTCCTGTCCGACTCTTTAAAAACAGATTTCAGCAGCGGACCCGCGCGCGCCGTCCTGTCCGACTCTTTAAAGCAGATTTCAGCAGCGGACCCGCGCATCCGTCCTGTCCTACTCTTCAAAACAGATTTCAGCAGCGGACCCGCGCACCCGTCTATCCGACTCTTTAAAACAGATTTCAGCGGCGGACCCGCGCGCCCGTCTGTCCGACTCTTTAAAGCAGATTTCAGCGGCGGACCCGCGCGCCCGTCCTGTCCGACTCTTTAAAAACAGATTTCAGCGGCGGACCCGCGCACCCGTCCTGTCCGACTCTTTAAAAACAGATTTCAGCGGCGGACCCGCGCACCCGTCCTGTCCGACTCTTTAAAAACAGATTTCAGCGGCGGACCCGCGCGCCCGTCCTGTCGACTCTTTAAAAACAGATTTCAGCAGCGGACCCGCGCACCCGTCCTGTCCGACTCTTCAAAACAGATTTCAGCGGACCCGCGCATCCGTCCTGTCCGACTCTTTAAAGAGATTTCAGCGGCGGACCCGCGCCCGTCCTGTCCGACTCTTTAAAAACAGATTTCAGCGGCGGACCCGCGCGCCCGTCCTGTCCGACTCTTTAAAACAGATTTCAGCGGCGGACCCGCGCGCCCGTCCTGTCCGACTCTTTAAAAACAGATTTCAGCGGCGGACCCGCGCACCCGTCCTGTCCGACTCTTTAAAAACAGATTTCAGCGGCGGACCCGCGCGCCCGTCCTGTCCGACTCTTTAAAAACAGATTTCAGCGGCGGACCCGCGCGCCCGTCCTGTCCTACTCTTCAAAACAGATTTCAGCGGCGGACCCGCGCGCCCGTCCTGTCCGACTCTTTAAAAACAGATTTCAGCGGCGGACCCGCGCGCCCGTCCTGTCCTACTCTTCAAAAACAGATTTCAGCGGCGCGCCCGTGCGCCCGTCCTGTCCGACTCTTTAAAAACAGATTTCAGCGGCGGACCCGTGCGCCCGTCCTGTCCGACTCTTCAAAAAGAGATTTCAGCGGCGGACCGCGCGCCCGTCCTGTCCTACTCTTCAAAAAGAGAGATTTCAGCGGCGGACCCGCGCCCGTCCTGTCCTACTCTTCAAAAGAGATTTCAGCAGCGGACCCGGGCGCCCGTCCTGTCTACTCTTCAAAAGAGATTTCAGCGGCGGACCCGCGCGCCCGTCTGTCCTACTCTTCAAAAGAGATTTCAGCGGCGCGCCCGTGCGCCCGTCCTGTCCGACTCTTTAAAAACAGATTTCAGCGGCGGACCCGCGCGCCCGTCCTGTCCTACTCTTCAAAAACAGATTTCAGCGGCGCGCCCGTGCGCCGTAATATCAAAATTATCATATTGATGGTGCGCCGCCAATAAAATCAGCTTTGCATTATTCATTAGGCGGGCCGACGGACCCGGAAGCGGGAGGGGATGCGGCGCGGGCGGATGCTTTGATATGTTTCTTATTTAGCCCTCGATTTTAGGTGCGAGTACCGAGTGCTGGGGTGCTCGGTGCTCGGTGCTCGGTGCTCGGTGCTCGGTGCTCGCTGCGCTTTGCAGAAAGGGTTTATAGATATACAAAAAAAATCAACTTACATATTTATTGTAATTGATAAATAAGAAAAGGGTATTTGTGTTCGCTGTTACTGCTGACTTGGCGGGTCCCTCGAGAGTTACGCTTAGCTAATAACGCCACCTCATTAAAACGACTAAGTGGTTACTAAGCAACGATACTAGAACGGGGTTGAGCGTGTTAATATCATTAATTGCGGCTTTGGCATGCTTAATTAAAGCAAATCCGCTTAAGCAAGGTGTTGTACTGTGCTATAATTATAAGTTAAGCGCGAACCGGACGACCACTCCGCAGCCGTCATGTCGGCTGCTGTTCCATTCTCACTTGCCCATTGTTGATTTTTTTTTTGAAAAGACAATCCCGAGTGTCGAATGGCAATATATTATATGATATTTGGAGACCGCTGCCATCATGAAATGCAGTACCCGTCGTCATTAATATTTATTATCGTATGCTTAAAACGAAACGTTTAACTGTTATTTTATCGTTGAACTGATATCACAGCTGTTAATTATTTGGTGCACGGCATGCGGCACGTTGCGGCACAGCTTCAGAGTGCTAGTGGAAAAGATAAAACCCGTGGAATATGTTGAAGGTTCCGCACTAGCAGCCATCGGATCCTGTAAGGATCGCATGGGGCAGGGCCGCTGCTGTTCCCTCTCTGATTACGGAACAAACGACGTCTCCCACCTACCCGGCCGCCGCTCCCTTATCTCCCCTTGCCTTTACCCTGCCTCCGCCCCGCCCCGCGCCAGCGCGAGCTCCCCGCATTATGCAGATTGAGGCAAATTTACTTCATTAACATTTGCTGCAGGTAGCCGGCGCCCCCGCTAACTGCGCCATTAGCTTTACGACGCGGCCTCCTGTTACCTTCACTACCCCGCGCCCGCTTCTCACTCGCACATCGCTACGAAAAGCAATTCCTGTTACTCCACTAGTTAACAAGTTCCCGATGGAGATCAGGCGGCAGTCTCCCGCGGTGGTCGCCGCTGTCATGCGTCACGTGTTCCGTGGTACATAAAAATCATGTCATCAAAAAGCCCTCAATGTAATTCCACAACAAATCAGAGCAACTTTGTAGTTGTCAGAGCGAAGCATGGCGCAGCGCGCCCGCGCCCGCGCCCGCGCCCGCGCCCCGACACCTGCTCTCGAGTGACTTTGTACGGAATGTGAAAGTATAGCAAAGTTGTGTTTCAGGGGCGCGCGCATCTCCCGCGGTGCTTACATTGCATATGCGCTACACGCAGCTTACCGTATCCGCGTACTCCGTGGCACGTGCCACGCGCTACGCTCTACGTGACACGCGCTACGCGGCTCTACACGTAGAGTGAAATTCATGTTTGATTCAAAGAAAATGTGCAAGAACCAAGCGACGCTGTGGAGTGGGGCGGGCGGTACACGGAATGGAACTTTAATGCAACATCCTGCGAACCCGCCGCCAGCCCGCCGCCGGCAGCGCGCAGATGGAATCCGCCTCGACATTAAACGATAGATATGAAACCATGATTAGCTTCAGCTGCCGTCGGCCCGTGTCCCTCCACTGATGTTCTCATAAACATAAGTTAGCACTGTCTATGGAGTAAACGCAGTTAACGGAAAGTGTCACCTCAACCTGCGACACGACACCGACACCGGCACGAGCCCGGCCCGCCTCGGAGCCGCGCCGCCCGCGTCCCGCGCGGGGCCCGCGCCCGTTCTCAGGAACCCTTCTTGAAATTCAAGACAAGTTTACGAGCGCGCCTCTGAACACCTCCATCGATGTGAGTCGGCTGCTCAGTGAGGCGCCGGTGCGCAGGAGTCCCGACTGACGCAACCCTCACTAGTCAAGCGTTTACTTACTGTGTCCGTAACGCTGACGCCGCAACAAACTAACACCAAAACAACGCAGACTCCAGGTCTCCAGCTCCACATCATAGACATATATATAATTTCTTTGTTTGTAACACTTATTGTATATTTATATCTAAGTCTTTGTCACGGATTCTAAATTTTATTCAGGGTTAAGTCCGTTCTTAGTGTTGAATTGCTTTTAAATGTTTTTGTTGTTACTGGCAGCGACTGAACATCGGCGCAGCAGCTTGCCGTTGCAGCGTGTAGCGGCTGGCTGAGCTGGACGCCATTTCGGTGTGTAGTTTAATGTGTGTATGTTAAATTGTTATGTACCGAATAAAAGTTTTTCTTTCTTTTCTACTTCTTCTTTCTATCTCCGCACCGCGATTGAGATTTACACGCGTAGCGGTGCGTGCTCCGTTGCGCCGCGTTGCGTTGCGTTGCGCCGCGATGCCCTGCGTTGCGTTGCGACGCTGCGGCCGGTTGCGCTCCGAATTATTGCAGCAGTAAGTCGGCTGCGCGGTGACGTTAAGTTGTAAGTTATTGCTCCGAGGCGCCGCGCGTGCGTGCGTTACGAGTACAGGTCGTTGTGTGGGCGACGATACCTCTCCACACTGTCTCCGTGCGGGCACGAAGCTGGCTACGCCGTCTATTGTTGCTTGTTGTGGAAAAATAAACAGTGCGGTACTCGTGTGACATAATGTGTGCCGACCGTCACCGACGTTACCGTCACTACCAGCAGACACACACGGGCGGCGCAGCAACGCGGCGACGCTCTTAGCTGCTGATGAAAATTTGTGTCTCTCCAATGAACACGTGCGCGAGGTTCGCGGCGCCCGTGAGCTCGCCCAGCGAAAGCTGAACCTTGTGGACTTAAAACTGCCTTTGTTTGCTGTCACTGATACTGACGCTAGTGATCTCCCGTTACGTTCATAACAAAAACTCTGTTAGCGTTTCTGTAATCAACTGCAGGAAAACTAAACGTCGTTTACGATATGTTGTTTCGATTATTTTAAACACAAAATAAAACAACTTTTAGAAAATTCTCCTAACTTTAAATTAAGTAACGATCCAAAATGAAAATAGGTATTGCCCGACACACGCACTTTGCAACGTGACTATTTGCTACGTCAGCTGCGCCGCCCGCCCTCGGCGGCTCGCTCTGCTGCGGGCAGACAGGGTGGGGGTACTCCTGGAGGTTCAATATAAACTAACTAAATAAGTACAACTTAATGTACACTTACACGTAACTCCTCGTCGGTTCTCGTCTGGTTTCGGTAAGTATCCTCCTTCCCTCCTACACGCAAACTTCGTGCACGTCCCCGCCGCACCGGCCGATATCACTGCTGTGTAGTGTAGCAATATACCATTCGTGCGGTAACACTTTCAATGGCTTCTAATTAACTTAACGAGCAAGCGACGGTCACGTGACAATGCCCTCGCCCCGCGGGTAGTTGTTGTGCATGCATCCGACCCCCCACACACTCACACACACACACACGCACCCACACCCACACACACACACACACAACGACACCATTCCCCAATTGTTTTAACATAAACCCGAGCGATGTGATCGGTGATCTACACTACACAACCGGTCGGCCAACTGAATGCACTATTGTCTTGTTTCGCTTCATTGAACTCCGGTACAATACGTATTGAGATCTCACTAAACAATAGGCGATTTGGCAAGCAACTGTGTGCACCCTGACGGAACTGAATCCGGCGACACAACACTGCGACGTCGGCGCCGGTCAGGCAAGTTCCGTCTTAGGGCCATCATCTGTCGGACAGTTAGACACCAACAAACATCCGACAAGTTCCAACCGTTACAAGTACGTGGATTAGAATTAAAAAGATCACCTGTAAAAGTTTTCCAATACTGACTCGGCGTCCGGTAAGCGGGTAGTGGCGGGTAGTGGTGGCAGGGGGCCCGTCAGGGGCACGGGCAGAGGAAGAAATTCTGTTGATTGTGCGGATTAGGCAAAAATGGGAGCGATACTACCAAATCCGACGTAACCAGGCAGCCAAACAAGCCAATCCAGCCCCAATCCCCAACGAGTAGAATTTGAATTTATACGTACGAGTACGGGGGCGCGCTGGCCTCCCTCCGAGCCCCCGGGGGCCGGTGACCCGCGCCCTCGCCCCCTACCCCGAGTGACTTGTAATAAACGTGCTCCGAGCCGCGGGGCGGGCCGGGGCGGGCGCGGGTCGCGTTTGAGGCCAGATAAATTCTTGTTTAGATGGAATTACGAGTGGACTTTTTTGTGCAGAATTCTAATCGAACCTATTCGCGTTGAGGATTTAATGAAACAAACCATTCGGCGATCGGCGGGACGCGACGGGACGCGACGGGATGCGGCGGGACGCGCGTTGTCCCTCGGTCTTTGTCCGAACGTGTTACGAGTCAGTTGTGTATGAACAATTTATTTAAAATAAACTTCCGAGCAATTCCGAATGTTTTTCAAATAGCTACACGTTAGAAATATTTTAAGTTTTCTTCCCATTGAACGACAATATCCGACGGGGGGAGGCACACCTCTCCCCTAACGCTGGCACAAAAGAGGAAACAGAAACTTTGGCAAAGCGTGAGCCGCGACTTAAGTTACGTGTTAGCGGTGATCCCGGACGGAGTCCGCTTCGTTATGAATCGTATCATTTCTCATCGGGAAAGCTTTTTAGAGAACACAAATAGAGGGTAGTAATGGGTCTTTGTGCGGGCTCACCCGACCGCGCGGCCTCCCCGCCCCGCCCCGGCCCGCCCGGCCGCACCCCACCCGCGGCGCTGTCTCCACGCGACGAACACGAAATGATATATATATACAAAGAGTATTTAAGATGTATTATACATATTTTCTTTACCAAGAGCAAGTAAACATGTGGTTTTGTTTCAGGGTTTCAGGGGGCTGGCTAAGCCAGCATTCCCACCGCAGGGATACATGCCAATGTTGTCTTCGACACCGAGACGTTCAGCGCCAAACGAAGGCCCGCGACGTTACCGCAGCCAGCTGGGCTGTGTGCTGCCAGCGGTCGGCTGTCGCTGACGCTGTCAAATTTATTACAAAAGCTTTTTTATGTAATTACATTATAAATGAATTCTGTCATAATTTTTTTTAATGTTTTTATTTCCATCAAAATACTTCCCCAACAACTGTGACATTGGGTTTTTCAAGAAAAGAGCATATTCTTACCTGAAGGGTGGGCAACGCACTGGCATCGCTGGTGGCCGTGGGCTGCGGTGAATCACTTACCATCAGGTAACCCGTCTTGCTCGTTTGCCTACTAGATCTTATAAAAAAAAAAAAAAAAACGTTTCGCCGTCGGCGTAGCTGTCCCCGTAGAGCTCGCGTAGGGCGCTACGCCGTAGCACACACGAGGCGGCTACGTATATGAGCCGCAACCGTTCAAATAATGAAGCATCATTTATTGGACAACGTACATTACATAGCGATAGCAGTTATTGGTGTTTTCCTTCTCCTCTCGTTAGTGTTGACGTCATATGCTACAGTTTTCTTGAGTTTTAAAATGGGAGATAAAATATATAGTTTACGAACAGATAGTACATTAACAAGCTCATAGACGCCTTCTGTGGAGTACTTCCGATTTTTAACATATTTAACCTTAAGAAGTACACTTCTTAAGGTTAAATATGTTAACGAGTCTTTCCACTGGGATAAAGTGCATTTCATTGGCACCTCCCCATATTGGTAAACCATATACAATGATGGACTGTACCAGAGAAATGTATATGTACTTTAATTTTTTTAACATTATTTCGCCTTTTTCCCAGCAGGGAGAGGCAGATGTGAATAAACACCCACATTTCTCCAGATGTGGTTAGATTAGGTCCCATGTAACAGGAGGCGACTTTACTCGGACCACCGCACGCACACACACAAAGATGATTTCAGTGTTAGGGTTTCCTCGCGATGTTTTCCTTAACCGTTTGTATCTCGCTGTTGTAACTAAAGGTCACAAATGTACGTAACTTAAATATTAGGTCATCGGAACATGCCGAGATTCGAACCCGCGACCTTCGGAATAAAAGCCGCACGCTCTAACCATTAGGCCAGCGAGCTACTTATTAGCTCTACTACTTACAAAATTATTTGTTAAACAAGTATTTGTGGTATTTCTCGGAGCAATGTCTTAAATTTTGAACAACCAAATAAATTTACGAATTCTCGCTGCAATGTTCTATTTGGTATTACAAGGACAATCTTTGATGGAGTGAAATACCTAAGTATTTTGTTTGACTTTATTTATAATTGGACAGTTAGAGTAATCATTTGCGACATGGGAACATTTATAATTTTAATATTAGGTTGGGGGTAAAGAAATCCATTATTTTTCGGTAGATGGCTGCAGTGATAAATTTCTCGTAAAGTATCGATCAAACAGTTTCAGATTGATGCTCGTTGGAAAGGTGACATTTCGCAGTAAAAATTCTTTGCTGTTTTTTGTTTGGTGCATTCAATTGTGAGTTACAGGGTGTTAAAATGAAAGTGAACAAAGAGAAAATTCGGTATATTTTACAGTTTTTCTTTGACAAAGGCGAAAATGCAAGCCAGGCGGCTAAAATTGTGAATGGTGTTTATGGACCCGATCCTGTAACAGCCAATTATGTGCAATTTTGGTTTCGTAGATTCCGTTCAGGAATTTTGATGTTAAAGATGCACCTCGCACAGGTAGGCCGGTCGCCAAAATGTCGATAAAATCAAAGAAATGATCGAAGTTGACCGGCATGTTAGCAGTCGTAACATCGCCCAGGAGCGAATAATGGACCACAAAACAGTTTTAAACCATTTACACAAAGCTGGATTCAAAAGAAGCTCGATGTTTGGGTGCCACACCAATTAACAGAAAAAACATGATGGATCGAATTTCCATCTGCGAAGCCTTGGCCAAACGAAATGAGATAAACCCATTTCTTAAACGGATGGTGACTGGAGATGAGAAATGGATCACATACGATTACCCTGTGCGAAAACGATCATGGTCAAAGAGCGGTGAAGCACTTCAAACGGTGGCCAAACCAGGACTAACGGCCAGGAAGGTTCTGCTGTGCATTTGGTGGGACTGGAAGGGGATTATTTATTATGAGTTGTTTCCATATGGCCAAGCACTAAATTCTGATCTCTACTGTCAACAACTGGATCGTTTGAAGATAGCAATTGACCAGAAACGGCCAGAATTGGCCAACAGGAGAGGTGTCGTGTTCCACCAGGACAACGCTAGGCCAGCGTTGTCGGCGTCGGCGCACGCAGGTGACGGGGAGGAGGAGCGGCTGCAGGGTCAGTATGCGGAAGCCCGCAAGACCCTGCGGCTCGCCATAGTCCGGGCGAAGACCCTTGCCTGGGAGGAACTACTGGCAGGGGTTGACAGGGATCCATGGGGCGCCCGTTCAAGACGGCACGGAAGAAGCTCTGTGCCGCAGGCGCCCCTTAACGGAGGCCCTGGACCCGGACTTCCTCCAAGGGTGGTGGACCGGTTGTTCCCGGGGCTGACGCGTCATTTCAGCCCCGGTTATGTCCACCACCGCCCCGCGGCGTCCACAGAGGAGGTCCCTCCTGACGGAAGAGGAGCTGGACGTGGCCCTGGATCGTCTCCGGGGTCGACGTACGGCTCCGGAGACGACGGGGTCCCATCGAGGGCCCTCTGGGTGGCCGCGAGTCACCTGCGCGAGGAGCTCCGGGGACTGTACGACGCCTGCATTCGGCGCGTGCAGTTCCCGGAGCGTTGGAAGACGGGCAGGCTTTGCCTGCTGCGGAAGGGGACCGTGACCCCGACTCCCCTTCCGCGTACAGACCGATCGTCCTTCTGGACGAGGCGGGTAAGGTCTTCGAGAAGATCTTGGCCGGCCGTCTCGTTCGGCACCTCGCCGAGGTGGGACCGGGCCTCCATGAGGCCCAGTACGGATTTCGGGCAGGGCGATCCACTTTGGACGCCCTGCTCGACCTGAAGGGCCTCTGTCTGGAGGCCTTCGGTGACGGCGAGGTGGTCCTGGGGTATCCTTAGATATCGAGAACGCCTTCAACAGCCTGCCATTCGCGACGATCAGGGGGGCGCTGGAGTTTTTCCGGCTTCCCCCCTACATGGTCGGGCTGTTGGGGGCGTACCTCCGGGACAGGACGATCGTCTGGGTTGATGGCAGCGGCGACTTACATCGGCGGCGCGTGGAGAGCGGGGTTCCACAGGGGTCGGTCTTGGGCCCCTTGCTGTGGAACCTCGCGTACGACTGGCTGCTGCGGCAGCCGGTCCTCCCCGGGACGAGGGTACTATGCTACGCGGACGACACCCTCGTCTCGGCCCGGGGGAGGAGTTACGACGAGGCTGCTCGTCTGGCCGCCACTAGCACGTCGCTGGTGGTAGACCGGATCGAGCAGCTGGGTCTGAGGGTCTCCGTCACGAAGACGGAGGCCCTCCTCTTCCACGGACCCCGCAGGGGTCCACCCTGGCGCGATCATCCCCGTCCGGGGCGAGAGGGTCCCAGTGCGGGGAGCCCTCAAGTATTTAGGGCTCACTCTGGACGGGCGATGGAGCTTCGGAGAGCACTGAACGGCTTCTCCCGAAGCTCACCGCCACCGCCGCTGCGCTGGGCAGATTGCTGCCCAATGTCGGGGGCCGGGTCATTTGTGTCGGCGCTCATACTCTGGCATCCTGCGGAGTATGGCACTGTACGGTGCGCCCGTATGGGTGGATAGGTGCGAGACCGCCAGGAACGGGCCCGTGTTGAAGAGGGCCCAACGTATCCTGGCGGTCCGAGCCTGTCGGGCGTACCGTACGGTGTCCTGGACGGCGGGTACGCTTCTCGCGGGCGATGCGCCTTGGCATCTACAGGCGCAGTCGCTCGCGGAAGTGTACCTCTTCCTGCGGGATGCCGGAGAGCGTCGGCCGGACCCGGCCACGGTCCGCCGGATCAGGCGCGTTGCCCATGACGCCCTGATCCGGCGGTGGAGACGGAGTTAGGTAACCCTGCCGCCGGCCGGGACACGGTGGAGGCCATCAGGCCCCACCTGTCCCGGTGGATGAGCCGGCGGTACGGGGCCTTGACGTTCCACCTGGTGCAGGTGCTGACAGGCCATGGATGTTTCGGCAAGTACCTGCACCAGGTGGCTCGTAGAGAGATGACACAAGAATGCGTCGAGTGTGGTGCGCCGATTGACACGGCGCACCACACCTGGCGGAGTGCCCGGCATGGGGTCCGCAACGCCACTCCCTCGTCGCGCAAGTCGGCAGTGACCTCTCGCTGCCGACTGTAATCGATCATATGTTGAGCAGCGAGAGGTCTTGGAAGGCGGTGGTCTCCTTCTGCGGCGCAGTGATGCGTCAGAAGGAGGCCGCCGAGCGCACGAGGGAGGCCGACGCCGCTGCCGCACCTGCAGGCGGCGGCGGGCCGGCGGGAGAGCGCGGCGGCAGAACCACGCCGTCCGCTTCCTCCCGCCGTGAGCGACGGGCCCCTAGCCGGGCACGGTGTGAGGGGGCCTTCGGGCCATGGGCGTGGCCCTTGGGCCTTTGTCGTGTTTCCCCTGGGGGTGCGTCCCCGGGGAGTCTTGTTTTGTCCCCTCCCTCGTCGAAGTGGGGGGAGTCTGGGGAGGAGGCTGCCGCCCAATTCCTTCACGGGAAGGCGGTGGCCGGGCGTGCGCTCCGTCTTGGGCGCGCGCGGTCGTCTGAGGGGTCGGGGGGCCCCAACGTGCCGGTCCCGCGAGGGGCCGGTACGGGACGGCAGGTGGGTGCCTTTGCTCCCCGCGGGCATCCACCAGGAGGAGGTTTATACGCGGAGGCGCCCGGAGAGTTGCTTGGCTGAAACCCGGGCGTCTCCAGTACGCGTATTGCGGGACAAGCGGTGGTGGTTTTAGTGGGTATGGGGGTCACGCACAACATCTCAGTGGCCCCGAGCCCCACATAACCCGGCGTCCCCCCCTGAAAAGGACGCTGGGTATGCGGTAACAGCATTTCCACCACCGATATCAAAAAAAAAAAAAAAAAAGGACAACGCTAGGCCACACACGTCTACAGTGACTCGCCAGAAACTTCGGGAGCTTGGTTGGGAAGTTTTAATGCATCCGCCATACAGTCCGGACTTGGCACCAAGCGATTACCATCTTTTTCTTGCATTACAAAATTTCTTTAGTGATAAAAAATTGGCATCTAGGGAAGATTGTGAAAATCGGCTACTGGAGTTTTGCAAATAGAGACCAGGACTTCTACGAGAGAGGCATTATGAAGTTACCTTTAAAATGGCAACAAATCATAGAACAAAACGGTGCATATTTGACCCAAATCGGACAATCCGAAGCATGTTAAATAAAGTCCTGAAGTTCATATAAAAATAATGGATTTCTTTTCCCCAACCTATTATTATAATTAACTGTTTTTTTAGTTTTACGTGGAGGAAATGCCTACGCATACCCATGCTCGAGGGAACAAGGGCGGGTTATATCGGACTCGCACCGACACGCACGCAAAGGGTCACGGGTACGGCTTGGTACCTTCGTCCGCGACCCTCACCGACGCTGGCCGCTTTCGCAGCCACACTTCGGGAGGAAGGTATGAAACCCCATGCAAGGCGCGCCGGAACATGCAGCGCGCCCTGCAGGGGCGCCTCGGCCTCCTGTGTGCAGACGACGGATTCCCCGAACCCACCGCCCATATGCCACAGAAGCCCGGGGATATCCTCTCCGGGCTCCCCGCGGCGGACAGATGTTGGGCCCGCCGCTACCCATTAGCGGCCACGGAGGATAGAGAGAACGGCGCATCTTAACACCGACCCTCCTCTTCCCCGGCGGCCTCACCGCCGCCGCATCGCCGGTGCGACACCGGTTGGTCGCGGAGGATACGCTCTCCGCAACCCCACCTCGACTGTAGAGGCGGTATAAAACCGCCTTCCAGCCGGCCGCAGGCCGTCCCCGGGTCCACGGCTGGTTCGGTGAGCTCCAGTTATCCCAACCGATGCTCGAACCGTGAGCGGCCGCTTCAGCCGGCCCTTCGCCGCTGGCCGACCGGATGGGTTCCGCTTAGCTTCACCGTATTGGAACCAACGGTTACTAAGCCCCTCCGCCACGACAAGGCAGGAACCCGTTGGAGAGGATAATTCACTGGTTGGGAATTGTTATATGTACTAAAACATATGTAATTGTTTTGTTCGTAATTGAGGTTAATAAATTATTTTTTATCCAAGCATCAATCAGAACTAAATTTTCCTCAGCTCTTAATTTAACCTCTTCCCAGTTTGATCCTGTGAAGACAACGGAGGTATCGTCGGCGTACGAATAAATTTTAGCATGAGAAATAATCTTGTTGCACAGGTCATTTATGGATATTAATAATAGGGTGGGACCAAGGACACTACCCTGTGGTACCCCACAGAATATTCCGATGTCGTTACTGTTACCTGAACCCAGTTTAACTCGTTGGCTACTACCATAAATGTAATCTTTAAAGATACTAGATTCTTTGCCTCTAATTCTAATTTTTCTCAAGTTTTTCCATAAGGATGTCGAAGGAAACAGTATCAAAAGCCTTCCTTATGTCCATAAATACTGTTAAACATGTTTCTCGTTTATCAAGTTGATCTATTAATGAAGTGGTGAAAGATGTAATAGCATCTTTTGTAAATAAACCGCGACGAAAACGAAATTGAGACGTCGATAAAATATAAAATTTAGTTAAATAGCTGAGTAATCTAGAGTTCAATAATTTTTCTAAGATCTTTGAAGGCCGGTTAAACTGAGATAGGCCTGTAATTGTTTAAATCGTCTCTATCTCCACTTTTATAAATAGGTGTGATAATAGATTGTTTTAGCGCAACAAGAAAAGTAATAATAACAGCCCATTTACGTCCCCACTGCTGGGGCACAGGCCTACCCTCAATATCAATATGAAGGCGACAAGAAAAGTGCCAATCCTAAAACATAGATTAGCTAAATTAGGTAACGAGTTGAAATATTGTCTAGTCCTAGCACACTGTCCATTTTTAGATTAGTGATAATACTATTTACTTCGCTAATGTCTGTATCCAACAAAACAAATGACTGACTTTGTACAGGTAAATGTTTAAGGTAGTTCACTATATGACAGTCAGGAGTTGCTGAACGAACATTCAGTGAAAGTCCATTGCCGACAGTAGCGAAGTAATTATTTATAAAGTAAGCTGGTGCCAGGGGATTTGAATGAATGCATAAAACTTTTTCATTATTTGTTTTAATTTTATTAGTGTGTGTAATATTCTTTATATTTTTCCTCAGCGATTTGTTGTTATTAATCGCATGTGCTAATAGATTTTTGTCATAGTTTCTTTTAAGTTTTTTTAATAAATTGTTACAGTAATTACGTTAACGAATGTTTGTTACGGTTTCTTATTCATCTTAACATACCGATAGTAGCCCATGGTTTAATAATTCGCTTACTTTTAGGGATATTACTTACAATAGTTTTTTTTTTAATACACTCTGTTAGCTTTTGTACAAGATATGTAATATTATTAGAGTTATCACAAAAGAGCAGATTGCTAAGATTTCCTTCCTTTAGATGTTTTAATGCACTTTCAAAAGATGGTAATAGTTTTAGGTGGCAAATCCTTTTTCTTTTAACTGTGATAGTGATAAATATGTCGTGAAGTGATCAGTAATCGAAGTCTGTAAAATGGCAACAAAAGCTAACGTTTTATTTCTTTGCAACTTTAACATGAAGTGGTCTAAACAGGTTTTTTCTCTAGTGGGTAAATTATGGCCTGGAAGTATACCTCGCGCAGATAGCATGTTAGAAGACTGTTCTACTAACTTAGGTATAATATTTATATTAATATCACCCGTTATAATAACACTTTTTTGAGAGTTTACAGTATCTACGTGCGCACATAATGAGTTAATAACACCTTCTGCATTTGTAAACGATTGAGAACGATAGACGATGTTGTTGTAGATATCTAACTGTAAGCAGGACGCCTGTACCAATCTTATATCTTTTACGCGGGGTTTTAAATAATTTTTTAATATAAATGACTACTCCGTCATTCTGATTACTCTGACACGAAGTGGCATAAGATCAGTAGTTACTTAATGTAGGCAAAGGTTTGTTCGTTTAATTGGCATTCGGTTAGAACTATGATATCTATTTAGAAAGTTAAAGTACATAAATTTAATATGAAGTCATTGAAATTACAATATATGCTTTTGATATTTTGTGAAATAAACGTAAGGTCGGTGCTGCCCGGGTGGTAGTGGTTGTGCAGTGGTTGTGCAGTGGCGAGGCGCCGCCGCTATGTCATCCACGATACTTATGTTCTCCAATACGCTGCACTGTATGGGCTATGTGCGGCTTATGGATTTAGAAATAATAATGTTAATGCACCGTCACCCCGGGGCGGTGTCATTCGCGGATGGATAAGGTCTCGGCGGCTGCGAGCTGGCTGGACCTCCTCAAAACCACAACCACCGCAACCACCACGCCGGCCCCGAGGAGAGCTCCTCCTGCGTCGTCATACGCAATGATCGGCTAGACGCGAAAACTTTACGAAACCTGAAAGTCAAACTCAAACGAGCATAACAACTCTAACAGCGTACAGCCGGTGCGCGGCGCGGCTTCATTCACTCGTTTTGCCTTGTGTACTGCGGACCGCACGTGCACCGCGCAGTGTACTCACCGGAGAGAAGGAGCAGGTAGAGGCAGCGGGCCGCACGGCGGGGGCGCGCGGGCGGCATGGCGCGCGGGGGCGAGCGGGCCGGGTACAGGCGGGGGCAGGGGTGGCGGCGCACCGGGCGCTATCTCCGGGGACGGTGCATCTGAGGACAACAGCACTGTCAGATTCTCGTGCACTATCACCTCCAAGTTGATCACAAAACCCTACGCTGCCCTCCGGAGGCGGCCCCGTGCCGCGGCGCGCTCGCGCGCGGTCACTGCGCGCCGAGCCGCACCTACTGCTTGCCGGTCTCTCCGTCCGTCTGTCTGTCCGTCGGTCCGTCCGTTCGTCCGTCCGTCCGTCCGTCTGTCTGTCTGTCTATCTGTCTGTCTATCTATCTGGTCTGTCTGGTAGGATAAAAGTATTTCTAATACATGTTACGTACAGCTGGGGCGCGGGGTGCGGTGGGATTGGATGGGGTGGGGCGGGAGCCGTGGAGGAGGGTTGAGGGTGTGAGAGTGGGTGGTGGTGGTGAAGCCGGCACATGTCCCAAATCGTGTGCCATTTATCGGGGCCGGGCGCCGCCGTTACGCGCCGTTATCGGGCCCTAATGCAATTCTGACACGAAATCTGATTTTTTCCTAAGGAGAAAGCTTCGCGGTTCTTCATTAAGTTTTCGTCTACTGCAGACTCCGGACGACAATATCACACGATGTTAAGTGATCATGGGTACACTACAGCGAATGCTTTTTGTTCAAAATACTACGGTTCTTTTATGTATTACCATCGGAGCAACGCAACGCTGACGATAATTTGACAATATGAAGGAACGATCCAATTTAGTTCCGACAAATTTCCACCCCCCGAACCCCGAACTGTGTGCGGCGCACCCCCGCACCGCACGCGTCCGCAAACAAATTAGTTTTATTATGAATAATCCATAAAGAAACGTAATCATCGATAAAAATAGAACCTGTAACATTTGTGACGTGAATCCTGCTGCAGGAATTGTGCACTAGTAGCTCCAACCTGCAGACTTGGAGAGACACGACAGAAAGTACTTGCACAAATTTTTTCTTCATAATCATATTGTAACGAGATACATTAATTTATAAAAATAAAATTAATGATTCTAAACAAATATATCAAGTACTAAATAGTTCAAATAAAATTTATCAAGTATATGGATTAGAAACCGTGTAAAGTGGTGCATGACAAAGTTAACATATAACAACATGTTGGTGGAGGAGTTGAGGATACGCTATGATATGATGATACGTCGTGGTTAATAACATTTGTTTATTCCAAAGTCAACTCGAACTGTGTCGATGCATTATGAGGTAGCGGAAGCGGACGCGAGCTCCTGCCTCGATGCTTATCAAACATTGATATTGCGTCTTGTCGTAGCGGGACGTTTGCACCGTTACTGAACTGATGCGTCTTACAGATCTGGTAGACTGAGGACTTTTGCAAGATATTGATGTCTGCTGTGATGTCTTGTGCGCCTTTCATGATGATGTGCATCGATGTTAGTTGATTGCATGTCTGTCGCAGTTCGGTGACACGACGTCTTCGACGATCTCTGGGTTAAATGTCACTTTTGAAGGTTGCGCCTTGCGTTATGGTTTGACACTTTATCTTATTAGATTTTTCCAAGTCGGGTCCCTTGATGACGAGGCTGCAGACTGTCTGCCCTCCCTATTTTATGGAAATTGCAAATAAAAGCCTCAATAGCTCCCCACCTTTTAAAATATGTGGCGAGTTGTCGGTGGGCGAGACAAACTTGATCAAAACAGCATTTTACTCAACGACAAAGACTCTATGCCTGATGGCTTATAATAAAATGATATTTATTAGCTGTATCCACTACAGTAGTTGGTGGAGTTATGCATTTACTTCATGAACGGTGATAGCTGGTGGGAGTACAATCTCTCAAGGCTGCGATGTAATCGCTTTGCTATTTTATGAGGTGAGCAATGAGCTCTCGAATGCACTCCGCGGATTGCGATCCGTGCTGACTACGTAGTTGGCAGTGAAGTCAATTCCAACACTTTACAATGTGTCTGCAAGTGCACCTGACTAGTGAAAGTGGTGGCTCGTACAAAGGACTAATCTTTGGGTCAGAGTACCCTTTATATCTATTATGTGTCCTGGAATGTGCGCTGACCATACACTGTATATCTGGTTACGGTTGTATCTTGTGAGATGCCTACTCACATTGTCAAGCGCAATTTGATCACAGTTTGTGCTTACGCACTAACAATGAGCCGAGTGCTCTTCTACTGGTTCGCCAGTAAACCTTGCTGTGGACTGCTGTTCGAGGCCAATTAAATTCTCCCTGTTTCGGGGGCGGCGCAGTATTTGGTTGGCGCTCACCGCATACGGCGGGGTCTGTTTGCCATCCCCACATTTTTTTTTTTTATGTGAGGATGCGAACTTATACAATTGTGTCGGGGTCTTAAGAATTAATAAATATTGTAAACTCGTAACAAGATGTGAAGACCTTTACAAGCGTGAAGAGATTGTAAATAAGGAAATAAACCACACAAACGGCATCAAACTATCTTAACAACTATTCATCCTTCTATATAAACCTAAAAGAACTAAATATTACTATAAACACAACGTAGAACAAGCTCCTAATCGAGACGATCACAAATTAATATAAATAATAAATGGCCAAAACATAAACATTAATCATACCACAAAGAATAGTATGCATCGTCCTGGTCACGTAAAATATGATTATCTGAGTACTAAATATTGTTTTAAAATATTTAAAACTTATTATATATAAGAGAAGGGGGGTAAGGTTACATTACCATCAGGTGAACATCTCGCTTGTCTCGTCGCTTAATGCTATATAAAAAGGAACGTGTTAAATCGGGCTCATCGTCGTGCGCGGAACTCCCTTCCGCCTGCGATCTATAACGACGCACGACACGCCTCGCCAACGCCAACATCCACATACACATCCACATCCACATCCACAGGCACAGGCATCACACCGCAGCAAACGCAAAGCCACGCACCAACGCCCAGCGCACCATCGCACCCGATACGAGTAATAGTTAGGATTGATGTGTGCGTCATTAATATGAGAGGGTGCGAGAATGCGAGGGTGCGATCGACAGTGGACGGAGGTTCGCGGAGCGAAGTGTCCGAGGAGCCACCGACGTAACAAAGCAATGTATGTTATTTAATGAACAGTGTGCACCGTCTGCGGAACCCGGCCGGACATGAGCTTCCACCACCACCACCAGAACCGCGGGGAGGGGAAGGTATCGACGAGCGGCCACCGACGACCACCAATGCAGAAGGCTCCAGCGTTGCGCTCGGCGGAGGGCTCAGAGTGCAGAGAGCGAGTCATCACTTACATCACCCTTTTAGTCGTAGAAGACACAAGAAGAACTGGGTGGTAGTGGCCGCTGGCAAGAATTCGCCATCGTGAGTACCGTTACAATGGTACGCAGTAAAGCAGCAGCTCACCGCGCGCTGCCACTGCCAGAAACAATTCAAATGAAATAATTTCCTGCACGACACTGCCAAGTTTCCCGCTTCAAACTTTCCCCGTTCTATATTAGCCGGTTCTATAGTACCCCGGCGCGTCTCCGGCTCGTCCCGGTGCAACCCCACAGCACGCGGAAGGCGGGTGCAGCGACGGGGATGGGGACGGGGAGGAGCAGAGGACCCGATGATGCTCGATGCGATGTCAGGGAGCAGGAATCGTTTCCTTTAATGTAAAATGATATCGCGCTCCTCAATCCGCGCGCAGCCTCCGTTTCTAATCCAGTGAACCTACACCTTGCCACGCGTCATCCCAATTAGTCCTCTTCCTGATCCTCCTCGCATCCGCGACCGCCTAACCCCCCCACTGCCTCCACTCACTGCTTAATGTTACTCTCTGTGCTATTTTTGAATTGGAATGTTATAATCCTGGCGGTGGCGCCTGAGCTGCGCCGGCTCACGGTCTAGAATGTTTTATTTTATAAAAAGATAACGGAGATGTAAGAAAACATTGTGTTCGGTGACGTCGGCCACTCTCCCGTGTCACCTTCAGACGGTCCACGGCCGGCTATGCTCTGGAGTATTCTACAAAATCCTCTGCAGTGGGTACCGCCCGGTCGTCCCGAGCTACGAGAATATTCTTCGTTCTTGCAACAATAACACAAACGTGGTAGTTGATGAGATGGTCTCCTCGTCGCCCGTCGCCCGCGGCTCTATCTTCTATAAGTAATTAAATAACATCCGAGAGTCATGTCCATGTGTTTCAAACATCTACGACAAATCAATGAAACTGTTACAGTGGTGGCATGGCAGGCGGCAGGCGGCAGGCGGCGGGCGGCAGGCGGCGGGCGGCAGGCGGCGGGCGGCAGGCGGCGGGCGGCAGGCGACGGGCGGCAGGCGGCGGGCGACAGGAGGCGCGCGGCGGGCGGCGGGCGGCAGGCGGCGCGCGGCGGGCGCGGCTCGTCACTCGCTTCGAGCGCCACTTCAGAACAAAGCGCGTTGTGAAACGGAACGCAGCGGGAACACTACACCAGCACTCGCCGTAAAAGCCGTTCGATTCGCCGCCAAGTGTGCGACGTCCTCGTGTACCTCTCCTCACCACCACCACCACCACCATCGCCGCCTGCCACCCGTCCGCGAACGCGTGCGATGGGCGCAGTGGTCGCGACGGCGCTGCGTTACTCAAATCCTCGCCTCTGCACCGGCGGAGGGAGGTTAATACAACTCTTCCACGGCCTTCTCAAACGCTGCTAGCGCGTCTTCCGGCAATGAAAACTGTATTATGATGTTACTGATTTTTAATTTTAGGAAATAAAAAGAAGTCACACGGAGCCAAATCAGGACTGTAAGGAGAGTGTGGGTGTCCCAAGACTCTGACCGGTGTGGAGTGCAGGAAGGCCACCGTTTTGCCGCAGAGTGCGCGGGCACCTTGTCGTGGTGAAGAAGGAACTCACGGAGCCCGGTGCTCGTGTTCGGTCGTTTGTTGCTCATTGCAGAAAAAATTTTTGGCAGGCATTTTGTGCTGTACCATTTGGCGTTGATGCTGCTTTGGTCTCGAAGCGGATTTAAAATTAGGTACCCCGGTCAAAGTAAAGAAACTAGCGATCAAAATTTTCTCTGCGCTCCTCGATCTCGACTGACGCTTTTTTTCTGGATCGTATGGATTAATCCAGGATTCACCAGGAATCACCTGTCACAATGTTGTAAATGCGCCGTGACGAGCCTGCATCAAATGTTTGTATCATATCACGGCACCAAACCACACGGGCCTGCTTTTGAGCTTCAGTGAGGTTGCTGTTCGGTGCGGCGCTCAGCGGGAAACTATACTCATTACGCGAAGATGCTCGTGAACACGCAAAATATTGTGAACACTTCCTGAACCAATCTGCAGAGTATGCTGAATCTCTTCGTATGTAATTCGTCTGTTTTCTTGAATTTTTTTTTTACTGCCAGCACACTTTCTTCGGTAACAGACGTGCGCCGGTAGTACGACTACTCCTTTGTTTATCCCCCAAACCCCTAAGTAAGACGACCGAGTTTCAACTCGCTATACCAGCGGTAGAGGTAGGTAGGTTGCTTTTAAAGCTCCTCTATCCATAGAAGCAAGTCGAAGTCGATCAAATGACTCATCAGGTTTTAAGCCACAATTGAAATCGTAAAAAATCATAGCACGAAAATGTTTTTGACGCAGATCCATTTTTTAATGAATCAAGAAAATTTTAAATGCCTCTGAAAGAATGAGAGACGGAAATTTGAAAATCGAACAGTGGGTTTTTTACTTTTAAATAATCGAAGTTTTCAAAATAATCACAAGTGGCCAGTGTCTTATACATAAAAACTTTTCGCAAAACTTTCCGAGTGGCCTGGTACACTGGCGCAAGGGTCTGGAGCTGAAGTACAATCCAAAGCTAGACAGCTCCACGAAACGGATTCCGCGTGCCTCGTGTCTCATTTTATTGTAAGGAGCGGTACAGTGATGCAAGGATCAACATCCCGACAGCGAGGTCGGGATGAGGCGGAGGGAAACGGAACGGGGCAACGTTTAACCCCGGCCGAAGGGTTTCCTCTGCGCGCACATTTTTCCTTCCGATTAAATCCCTTGTGTTACGTGCGAGTAAGTAGATCAGTTATCTTCGAGTGAGAGTGGTGTAGCTGTTATCACAATTGGAAACGGTTGACTGAAAGCCCTCAAGCTCGAGTGCCGGCCGGGGGCGCCGCACCCCGGGGGACTTCTACCTTTAATATTACTTCTGACGGTTCGGTTAAAATACAAAATAATACATGATAAGACGCTGGACACTGTCGCCGGAGACGCGACACTGATGTTACGGTGTGGCCGCGCGTGCGCGTGCGCGTGCGCTGTACTCCTCAATGGGACCGTTCACACTTTTTAAACGTCCACAAAGTGATTTTAAGGTATTCATTGTTTTGTCGGAAAAAAAAAATATTTAATAAAATTTGTATAGCCATACTGTATGCCGGGAAATATACACAAATATATATCATTATCAGGATCATCAGCAGACACGTCCACTGTGGGACATAGGCTTCATCCAAAAATCTCTACATCGATAGCCGTTCGAGGACCTTGGTGCCCTATCAGCCGTCAGTCCTTCGAGCGATGTGTTATGCTCATTGCTATTTGAGCTTAGCAATCTTTTGGACCATGTCGGTGACCTTAGTTCTCTTGCGGATCTCCTCATTTCTGATTCGATGACGAAGGGAACCCCGAGCATGACCCTTTTTCTCTGTGCGACTTGCAGCCTTTTCACTTGGCCCACTGTGAGCGGCTAGGTCTCGGTGCCATAACTCATCACTGGCAATACGCACGAGTTAAAGATCTTTGTATTCAGACACTGCGGTAGTTGGGACGAGACTATGCTGCGTAGCCTCCCGAACGCTGCCCAGCCGAGTCGGAGTCGTCTATGAACCTATTTTTGGAAGTTTACCGACTGTTTGTGTTAACAGGTTCCATTGCACAATATGGGCACTAACCCCTTACGTTCCGAGGAAAAATTATTAGATGCGCTCCTGTACCTTGTACCTCCTTCTTCTCTAATATAAGAAAAACCATTTCAAAGTTTGTCGAGGTCATTTTATGGCATTCTAAAGCCTTGGGAGAATTTTGTTTATAGCAGCGCAACGCAAAGGATAATACTTCAGAAAGGCGTACATATACGCCCGCGGCAGTTAAGGAGTTCAACATAATATTGGTTTTCTTCATGTTGATTTTAAAACCTACGCGTTCAAATGCTCTATAGATATTATCGAGCATTTTGACAAGATCTTCCAGGGTCTCCGCCATGACTACGATATCAAAGGCGAATCAAAGGAAAGTGATGTTATTCGCCGTTTATGATGATGCCAAGTCCTTCCCAATCAAAATCTTGAACACATACACACACACACACACATATATAGTAGACATTTGGCTGTCGAACGGGCCGCACGTCGCCTCTTTTTGTTCAACAATATTTTCAACTTCATTCGACATTAAACACTATGACTAAATGCAGTAAGTGCAATATCGCTATCGGGAGTGCCGACGAGTCCACGGTTGTTAGCTGCAATAAATGTACCCTTTTTTTTTTTTTTTCGCGGTGAAATCTTCTTAAAAGATACCTTGCTTCTGGGGAAGACAAGGTTATGTGGGCTTCTACCCACTAAAGCGCCCTCGGTGGTCTCCCTCAGTGCATTAGGAGGGGCTCCGGGATCTCCTACGGAACGCACCGGTGCCCCCTGCACTTTCGATTAAACATTCCACGGAAGGGCAAAGCCCTCCTAGACCCCACGCTTTGCTACGGCAAATACAAGACCACAATGTATTTGCCGTCCTCCTAAGGCTCGCTTATTAAGCTCTAAGGGCCCCCACCCTCAAAGCCTACGAAACCGAGGACCCTTATAGTCACCTTGTACGACAGGCAGAGAATACCTTAGTCCTATTCTTAATGGCCCGGCACTACAGGGCTGACGGGTTGGGGCGTCCGTTGCCATCGCCCCGACGTCCTCGTCTATGGACGGAGTTGGCCCTCTCCCGACTTCGCTCGGCGGACTCCTGCGTCATAACGGTTTCACAGAAGGAAACCAACGCTATCCACCCATTGTTCTTTGCCAGTGCAGTTGATATCGCTACTGGCAAAGAAAGATCATGCCCGATTTTGTGGATGAGAATTTTCCGTTCAGGCTCCCACGTAGGGCATTCTGCGAGCGTATGCTGAGCGGAATCCAGCTCTCCACCACAATGGTGACATTGCGTGGTTGGTTCACGTCCAATCCTATTCAGGTACTCACCAAAACACCCGTGTCCTGTGAGTACCTGAGTCAGGCTGAAGGTGACATGCGCCACTCCGGCCGATCTAAGCCAGGCTTCGAGGTTCGGCAGAAAAGCGCTTACTATACGCTGCCGTGAGTTTCGCGGCTCAGCAAGCCTCTGTCTCCACGCCTCCAAAGCGCGGCGGCGCTCATGCGTGTGCACTTTCACCACATGCAATAAATGTACCCTACATTGGCACGTCGCTTGCGTTAAGTTGCGCGGTCCATCACGAGACAAACTTAACTGGCGCTGCGACACATGCCGTATTGTAAAAAGGCGAAATAAGGCGCCAATCTCTGAAAATCCCTCTCCGCCAAAACCCTCAGAGGAAGATATTGTAAGTAATATCAAGGATCTCAGGAAAGAGCTTGAATCGATAAAAAAAGATGTTAAGACACCTGGTAGTGATATGGGGTTGGAGGAAAGAATAGAAAGAGTGGAAGCGAAAATAATGGATCTTGAGAATATCGCGGATTTATTTAATAGCTTGGAATCAAGGGTTACAGCACTTGAGGAACGAAACAACTATCTAGAGCAATCCGAACGTGTAAATAACTTGGAACTTCACGGAGTTACTGAATACGAGAACGAGCAACAAACGGACGTCGCCCTCCAAATTGCAGACACCCTCGGAATCGAATTGTTGAAGTCGGACCTTAAGATGGTAAGACGATTAGGTACTCAAAATCGGAAAATCAATAACAAACCACGACCAGTTCTCATAAAATTTCATGATCAAAATAAGAAAAATACGCTTCTCCGAACTATGAGAACAAAACGAGGTATCAAAATGGCAGCACTGGGTTTTGAAGAGGATAAAAATACGGTTTTCGTCTCAGAAAATTTAACACCTGCTGATCGCATTATCTTTTACGAAGCTCGAGACTGCAACATTTCGAATTTGCTTGGACCTATAACTGTCGCATATATGTCCGTAAGAACAAAGATTCCTTACCTATACACATCAAGTCAAAAGTTTATAAAAAGACTGCGCGCCAGTTTAAACTCATCTTAAAATTAATTTTGAACACATTACTAACACTGTTAAGGAATAATTTAATCTTTATTAGTTTTTCAATTGATCGAACGTTTTTGAACACGTTGTTGAACATTATTAATCTATTTTTTTTTTATTCTGGTACATTTTTTTGCATGCAAGTGTACTTATACTTGTTTGTTTAAAAGACTTAATGGAAGATATCGCCGTATTGTATCTGCGCACGTATTTGAAGGTCGTTTTGTTAATTGCTAAATTGCATACAACTACCCCATCCTACAAAATTAGATTAATTCTGTTTGCCTATCATAAAGTGTCATATGATATCACACATTTGATTGCGCTTTACTTTGTTTCGTCGTTCGATATAGATACTATAGCTTTATTTACTACATTTTAATATCTTGTCGTAAAAAAAAATTTAAAAAATAGTTAAATACCTTAGAATGGGATTGCTATATTTAGCATCCATTACTACAGGATGGGGTAAACTTCAAAAATGTTTTAGAGCAAACAATCTTGATATTTTATGTCTAAATGAAGCCTGGCTTACACCGAGACCAACATTCAGTCTTACCACATAGCGGGCTACAATTTAATTCATGCTCCGCGTGTATCGCGCGGTGCTGGAGTGGGAGTTTATGTACGGTCAGGTATTACAATACGCCAGTTAAGCCACCCTGTTGGTATTCTTGAGCAAATGTGGCTGGAAGTCAGGCTCAAACACAATTGAGCTGGCGTTAAGTTGGCGTTGGGTGTCGTTTATCGGCCTCCCTCCCAAAATTGGACAGCTGCATATGACTTATGAAACGAATCTTTGGCCATCTTTGTACCTCAATGCGATAGCATAAGTTTATTAGGTGATTTTAATATTAATTGCATGAATCCTAATAAAACTTTTTACACACCGTCTAACTTTAAGGATCTTGTAGATAATTTTCAACTAAAACAAATAGTTGATATACCTACACGTATCACACCTTCTACCGAAACTATTCTTGACTTAATATTTGTATGTTCTAAATTAAATCACCACTCAATAAACGTTATTCATAACGATGATCTTAGTGATCACGGTTTACTTGTAGCCAATTTTACGCTACAAACCACGAAATTCCGCCCTAGAACAATCTCTTATAGACAGCTTAATCAAAACGCAGATGCTATTAAAAATGCTGCACAATATACTCCATGAGAACTAATTCTCCAATATGGTAATATTAATGATATGGTGGCCACATTTAACTACCTAATGCTAGACTCAATCGATGCGTTTGCTCCTATGCACACGAGGACGTGCAAAGAACCTCCTACACCTCGGTTAACTGACACTAAGATCTTTGCGGGTGTTGCGGGATAAAGCGTGTCAGCGTGCAAAAAAGCTAAAGAGTGAGTCGTCCTATCAATATTATAGAGATTTGTGCAGTTATTACAATGCCGCAGTTCTTAATGAAAAACGCGCTTATTTTAAACACGTACTCAATAGCAATAACAAAAAAAAGCCTCCGAGAAATGGAAAAGGCTAAACGCCCTTTTAAAACCTGATTCTTATAACAATTTACCGCGGGACCTCGTAAATCCAGATAAATTAAATATTTTTTTTATTGACAGTATACCTCGTACGACGTGTGATAGTCAAAAAAATTATGTTAAAAATGAGAGACATTAAAGATCAGTGTTTAGATTCAAGGAAGTTTCTCCTGCAACTATCACTCGCAATGTTGCGTCATCACCAACTAACTCAAAAGGATGCGATGGAATATCTATGTTCATGTTGAGCCTAACACTTCCTTTTTCATTGACCGCAATATCCGCAATAGTCAACAAATCGTTATCAGAAAGTATTTTCCCAGAGCAATGGAAATGTTCATTTATTACACCCATCCCTAAGAAGTCCAAGATAGAAAGTATGAATGACCTCAGACCAATAAGTACTCTACCTGCGTTGTCTAAAATAGTAGAAAAATTTGTCCTCGTTCAAATTATGCCATATTTAGAGCAATGTAAGACTTTGCCCACATTACAGTCGGGATTTCGAAAACAACATAGTACTACCTCCGCACTCCTACATATTGTTGATGACATCCTCACCGCGTCAGTCGATGGTCAGGGAACAGTACTTGTTCTATTAGACTTCTCCCGGGCATTTGATTGTGTTTCGATTCCTATTCTACTCAACAAGCTGGAGCTTCTTGGATTTTCTCAAGTAGTATGTAACTGGTTTCAGTCTTATTTCTTTAGCCGTAGTCCAATAGTTCAATGCGTTAACAGTATAGGAGTTTAGCTCGCGGATACCGGATCCGCGAGCCCTGAGTCCGATGTAGCCGCTATAGTTGTCAATAAAACTGCGACGAGAACATCACTATAAAAAAAAAACAGTATAAGTGAACTTGCCAAATCTAAAGCAGCTGCCATCAGTAAGGGTGTAATTCAAGGTTCGATTCTCAGTCCAACTATATTGGACTTATTGTGGTTTGATTACACCCCTTATCTCTCTCCCTATAGCACTATCCATTTCTTCAATCCTTCCGCATCCAATATTTTCTCAACTTTCTCCTCCTCGTTTTACATATAACTTTATCTACATATATATGTATATATTTAGTTTTTATGTTTTGGTTCGGGTTTGTGTGCTTTTGTTTTTGTTGTTTGTTTAGTTTATGTAGTACTGTGTTCGTTAAAGTTTTAGTTTAATTTTAATTATATTTTCTTTTCTTTTTAATTACTTTAGCTCGTGAACTCTGCACCCACGAGCCCTGTGTCCGACGCAGCTGCAATAGTTGTCAATAAAACTTGCAGCGCAAACTTCATCTTAAAAAAAACTACTCTCAGGTGAACGAATATAGTATAGGTAAAATATTTAGCACATGCCGAAGCTGTACGCTGGACAGGGGTGCTGCATACCACACGTGGGCAGTGGACCACCTAATGTATAAGACGTTATTGACTGATCGATCATAATGTAAACACAGTTCAATTGAAAGGAGCGGCCTTCGCGTCGCCGGGCTGGCGAGCGTAAGCGTGACGTGGAGGCCAGCGTGGATTTGCATGTGAATGTGAACGTGCACCCGCAGCCGCACGAGCAGCCGCAGCAGCGACAATGCACGACATATGCGCTGATCGAACAAAGAGAACTTACCTCAAGTATATATTTTAAAATAGCCCATACTCTAGACAGGCAAAAGCATAATATAACCAATCTATCAAGGACCATACTATACGCAGGCATATAAAGAATTGAACGTTTTGATATCATCCTGGTGTGAAAAGATTTCCGCAGAGTCGGCAACACGCCCTATCGCTCGACGGCAGGCGGGCTGCGCGCCTGTCGGCCACCTAAGTGTAGCTAACCTAACTGTACTACCGCCTAAGTGTAGCTAAGGTGGCTGGAGGCTGGAGGTTCCGGTCAGCTACTTGAGACTCCCACACCCGTCTGTGCAGCTTGGTGTGGAATTCTCCTGTCTGGGCGAAAGTGCGGAAGAGGTCCAACTTGCCACCTCGGCTGCCGACTCGGTGATTTACACCGACGGCAGCCGCATCGACGACAAGGTGGGTGCGGCGTTCTGCGTTCTGCGGGACGCCGCAGAGGTTTCCAACAAAAAACTCAAGTTGTGCAACTTCTGCACCGTATACCAGGCAGAGCTGCTGGCTTTGGCGAGAGCGACAGGGTACGCGGCCAGCGGGTCGGCGCATTCGTGCGCCGTACACAGCGACTCGAGGTCCGCCCTGGAGACAGTCGCAAAACCTGACACCCTCCATCCCCTGGCGATCGCAGTAAAAGAGAATATAATGAAAGCGCGTGAGAAAGGGACGAACATAAGGTTGTATTGGGTGAAGGCGCATGTGGGGTTGGAGGGGAATGAAAGGGCGGACCACCTGGCCAAGGAAGCGGCCCTGAAGAGCAAAAGAAGACCTGAGTACGAGGATTGCCCCGTTTCATTCGTCAAGCGTCAGTTAAGGCTGGGGACGCTCGACGAATGGAACAGGAGGTATGTGCAAGGTACGACGGCTTCAACAACGAGGATGTTCTTCCCGAGCTTCAAGTCAGCGTATCGCGTGACTCGCCGGATCGAGCTCGACACGGTCTTGGTCCAGATGTTCACCGGGCACGGGGGATTCTCCGAGTACCTCCACAGGTTCAAACTCAAGGAGAGTCCCGCGTGCCCCTGTGACCCGGAGGTGGACCATACCGTGGCGCACATCCTGCTCTCCTCTCCCTTATTCGGGCGGGAGAGAGCGGACCTGGAATTACACACAGGAGCAAAACTAGACACAGGAGCGGTTGCCTCTCTGATGAGTGAGGACGAAAGTCGCCAAATATTCAAGAAGTACTGCAAAAAAGTATTAAAAAATGTATTAAACAGGAACAAATTGTAAACATATAAGAAACAAAAATAAAAATAAATCAAAATCAAAATTAAATGTAAACTAAATGTAAATGAAAATTAAATGTAATAGAATAGATATAAATTACCAAAGACATAGATATAAAGAAAATGAATAAAAAGGGAAGGAGGGGAAAAGAGTTGAAATAAAATTGTTCCAGACACGACGAGGCGACGGTGTCTTCACTCAGCGAGAGGTATGAAAGAAGGAAATAGAATGGAGAGCGAGAGAAAAGAGGAGGAGAATAAAAAAAGGAAGAAAGATAAGTTAAGAGTGAAAGATAGAAGTATGAAAGAAAGGAAAGAGAAAAATTGTATATATAACTATATAGATGTTAAGCGAACTGAACTAAAAAGCCCTGACCCGCCATACGCAGGGGAATAAGGTAAAAAAAAAAAAATAAAAAAAAAAAAAAAAAACTACTACCGCCTAAGTGTAGCTAACCTAACTGTACTACCGCCTAAGTGTAGTGTCACCGACGTAGCTAGCTGGCCACTATTAATAAATCGCGAGGCAGGCGGCATCGGCCGCCAAGAATGCCGGCCCAGCGCCGAAAGCAGCCGCGGCCTCCGCGAACCCCGCCCCAAAGCCTCCGTGGCTAAGGGGAAGAGGGAAAGTAAAAGACCACCAGAAGGCTGCCGGAAGCTCCCTAAGTCCGCAGGCAAGTTCGTGCCCGCGCCCGCCCCACCTCCATTGGAGGAGGGTGGACCGTCGTTGCGCGAAAGCCGCGACGGGCGAAGGAGCTGCCGCCGAAGCCGCAGCAGCGGCAGATGCAGCGACAGCAGTCGCAGCCGAAGCCGCAGCAGCAGCAGCAACAGCAACAGCGTCGGAACGCGAAGCGCAAAGCCAGCAGGAAGATCCGGCCGCGAAAGCTGCAGGCCCCACGGTCCGCGGCGGTCGTGGTTACTCTTGCGCCTGAGACGGTCGCGAAGGGCGTCACGTACGCCGAAGTCATCGCCTAGGCGCGGGAGCGGATCGACCTGACCGGCCTCGGCATTGCCGGGATGCGCGACCGGAGCACGAATATTTCAAGTGCCCGGTCTTGAAAACGGCGAGAAAGCCGATACCCTCGCCAAGAGGCTCCGCGAGTCTCTCGGCGAGGATGTCGCACGGGTCTCGAGGCCGGTGAAGTGCGCCGAGCTGAAGGTCTCCGGACTGGATGACTCGGTCACCAGCGCTGACATAATCGCCGCGGTGGCGCGAGCGGAGGGCTGTCCGGCCTACCAGGTTCGGTCGGGCAGCGTCTCGTTCGGCGCCTCTGGCGTCGGGGCGGCGTGGCTACGCTGTCCTGTGCTTGCGGCTCAGCGGGTGGTGGACGGCGGCAGACTCCTGGTTGGCTGGGTGTCTGCGCAGGTCACACTGCTCGCGAGCAGACCGCAACGCTGCTTCCGGTGCCTCGAAAGGGGCACGTGCGGGCGCAGTGTAAGTCCGACTCGGACCGCAGCGATGAGTGCTATCGCTGCGGAAAGAGCGGCCACAGAGCGGCCACCTGCTCCGCCAATCCGCACTGCAGCCGATGCAGCGCGGCCGGTAAGCAGGCTGACCATAAATCCGGCGGTGGTGCCTGCGATAGGGCGCGCGTCGTCGGTGGTGGGGCGACGAAGGGCGGCAGGCGCGGCGGTAGGGACCCGGGGTCACTCTACCGCAGGCGGTCGGCGCGAGCGAAGCCGCGCGGGAGGAGGTTCAAATGTCCGTCGAGTGACGATGGACCTGAACTTCCTCCAGGCGAACATCAACCACTGCGCCAGAGCTCAGGACCTTCTGTTCCAGAGCATGGCGGAGCGGTCGATAAACGTGGCGGTGGTCACCGAGCCGTACTACGTCCCACCGCGGGAAAGCTGGGCGGGAGACGTGGACGGATCGGTGGCCATAGGCACGGTGACCTCGAACAGCTCCCCGACCTAGAGTTGGTGGAGCGCGGTCGGGGTTACGTCGCCGGGCGGGTGGGGGACGTGCTGGTCGTGGGAGCATATTTCTCGCCGAATCGTTGCTTGGCGGAGTTCGAGCGGCTTCTAGACGAGATCGGTGCTCTCATCGGCCGGCTAGGGTCGAGTCGCATTCTCCTCGCCGGAGACCTCAACGCCAAGTCGATGGCTTGGGGATGCCCGCGGACGAGCGCGCGCGGTGCGGCGCTCGAGGAGTTTACGATCAGGCAGGTTTGATCGTGCTTAATCGGGGACGGCGAACACGTGCGTGCGGAAAACGGCGGCTCCATAGTGGACGTAACGTTCGCCGGGGTCGCCGTGGCCCGCCGTATCGGGGATTGGGAGGTGCTCGAGGGCGTGGAGACTCTGTCGGATCATTTGTATGTCCGATACAGTGTGTCCGCGACCTCGGCGACCCCGGGCGATCCTTGTCGTCCCTTGATCGGGGACGGCCCTCGGTGGGCGCTGAAGCGCCTCGACCGAGACCGGCTCGAGGAGACGGCCCTAGTCGAGGCCTGGGTCTGCGAGGGCCGGGTTAAGGCGGCGGGCTCCTCCATGGAGGAGGTGGCGGTCGACGTGGAGCGGGAAGCGGAGAGGCTCGTGCAGGCTGTGTCGCACGTGTGTGACGCGGCCATGCCGCGGGCGCGCTCCCTACCTCTAAGTGCCGTGCGTACTGGTGGACGGCGGACCTCGTCCGGCTTCGCAGCGCGTGCGTGGCGAGCCGACGCAAGTACCACAGGTGCCGACGTCGACGGAGGCGCGATACGGCCGAGGAGGAGCGGCTGTACGCGGCGCACAGGGCCGACGTGGCCGTACTGGTGGCGGCGATCTCCGAGGCGAAGAAGGCGTCCGAACGTGAGATGCTTGAGTCGTTGGACGGTGACCCTTTCGGGAAGCCGAATAAGGGGCCGCGGCAAAAGCTGCTCCCTTGGCGACCCCCATTGACTCGTAGCCTCTTGCCGGAGCTTCTCGATCGGACGGTTCGCACACTGTTCCCGCGACGGGACGACCGGGGGTCGCCACCGACAGCGACTCAGTCCCGCGGCGCGGGGGGGAGGAGGAAGACTCCTTCGACCCGGACGACGTCCCGGGCGTCAGCGTAGGGGAACTGTCGGCTGCGGTTCAAAGGATGCGTGTCTAGGACAACGCTCCTGGGCTCGACGGTATACCCGGCCGCGTGTGGGCTCTAGTTATGGGTCCCCTAGAGTCCTGGACGCGGACGCTGTTCACGGCGTTGCTGAGGCAGGGTCGGTTTCCATGCATATGGAAGGCGGGGAAATTGGTCCTGCTTCGAAAAGCGGGGAAACCGGCCGACTCACCGTCGTCGTATCGGCCGATCGTGTTGTTGGACGAGGTGAGCAAGCTCTTCGAGCGCGTCATCGCAGCTCGCCTCGTTCGACACATGGAGGAGGTCGGACCGGATCTGAGCGAACACCAGTTCGGATTCCGCCGGGGCAGGTCCACCGTAGACGCGATAGCGCGGGTGCGAGCCCTGGCGGACGCGGCGGTGGCTCGCGGAGAGGTGGTGTTGGCGGTGTCACTCGACATCGCCAACGCGTTCAACACCCTTCCGTGGAGCACGATCACCGCGGCGCTGGTCCACTTCGGGGTCCCGGTCTACCTGAGGCGTACGATCGGGGCGTACCTCTCGGACAGGTCCGTGAGGTACCCGACGCGCGACGAGTGGTGTCGGCAAGGTGTGTCGTGCGGTGTTCCGCAGGGTCGGTCCTGGACCGCTCCTGTGGAACATCGGCTACGACTCGGTGTTGCGCGGAGCCAACCTCGGTGGAGTCGACGTGACTTGTTACGCCGACGACACCCTGGTGACGGCTCGCGCGCGCACCTTTAGGGAGGCGCGCGTGTTGGCGACTGCGGGCGTGGCCCACGTCGTCTCGCGCATTCGGCGCTTGGGGCTGGAGGTTGCGCTGGGCAAGTGCGAGGCCTTGTGCTTCCACGGCGCCCGGAATGCGCCTCCGCCGGGAGCGGAGCTGATCGTCGGTGGGACTTCCATCGCCGTCGGTACTTCGATGAAGTACTTGGGACTCGTCCTCGACGGCCGATGGAGGTTCGACGAGCACTTTCGGCAGCTGGGCCCGAAGCTCATTCGAGCGGCCGGGTCCCTGAGCCGCCTCCTGCCCAATCTGGGCGGGCCGAGCGTCGGATGCCGGCGACTCTACACGGGGTGGTGCGCTCTATGGCGCTATACGGTGCGCCCATATGGGCGCAACACCTGTCGACCCGTGGCGTGACGCTGCTGCGCTCGCCGCAGCGCGTCATGGCCATACGGATCGTACGAGGTTACCGTACCATCTCTTTCGAGGCGGCGTGCGTCCTCGCCGGGACACCGCCGTGGGAACTCGAAGCGGAGTCGCTGGCGCGCCTCTACTGGCGGCGGAAGAGGGCCCTCGAGCGGGAGGGCTCGTTTCCGTCGCCCGACGAGGTGGAGAAGTGGCGCCGAAAGGCGTCGAGAGGTGTTTCGGGGATGGGAGCGGCGACTCCTCGAACCGTCGTACGGTCGCCTCACCGTTGAGGCCGTCCGGCCGGTCATCGGTGACTGGCTGGGCCGGGACTTCAGGTCCTCAGTTTCTGCCTGGTGCAGGTACTCACGGGGCACGGTTGCTTCGGGAGCTATCTGCACCGGCGGAACTGCACGAGTAGGACGGATGAGGCGTGCGACGAGTGTGGCCACCCGGTGGACACATCGTCCCACACCTTGGCCGATTGCCCGCGATGGGGACAGGGCCGCGCTCGTAGCGGCGATAGGAGTGACCTCGCTACCGTCCGTGGTCCGGACCATGGTCAGTGGCGAGGCGTCATGGAATGCGGTATCCCGATTCTGCGACTCTGTTATGACGCAGAAGCGGGAGACCGAACGTATCCGAGAGCGGGCGCCGAGGGGACAGGACGCGGTCGGAGCGCGATGACAGCTCACCGCCGCAAGGCGGGACCGAGCGCACGACCGCCGAATGGCTCCTCGGCAGGAACCTGGCGCCGCGACCGACAAGGGCCGTCGGGCCGGTGCCCCCTTGGAGAGGGTTCCTGGGGTGGATATGGTGATGCGTCTCGTATTCCGACGCGTCGCCACGTAGGGATTTAACAGGAGGGGTGCTTCACACCCTCCTCGAGGCGGGCCCGGTCATTCGGGCGCCGTTCGGGGGTCGTGGATGAACTGCAATACTTTATCCCGCGACCCCACGAACACGTGGATGAGAGTGGAATACCGTGTGAAGCTTTTAGTCGGTTGGAGTCCGACACTACCACCGTCGCCGGCCCAATTTGGCGACGGGGTGTGCATTTCCGTTAGCATTTTGTTACACACGTAAATAAAAAAAAAAAAACTATTAATAAATGTTATAGAAAAGAAAAAAGGAAAAATAAATGATTTTGAACCGCAACATTTTGGTGTCAGAAGTGATTTTTGTCGAAAAATCGCCTAAAATGATTTTAAGGAGCCAAACTCGGAAAACAAGCTCCAAAAATAGTAAGAAAAGTGAACCCGGTTTAATTCCATCGTCAACATCGTCTGCAACCGTAAAAGCGCAAGTACTCGCTGCGGGGGCTTAACATTTGCGCCGCCTAATGGAGTTGGAGCGCGCCGAGCGGAAACGTGCACTCGCCGAGGAACGCGCGGTGGCGCAAGCGGAGCACCGCGCACTTGTTGCGTCTCTGGAAGCCAAGAGTAGCGGGAGCGGTCGGTCGAGCCGCCGATCAAGCCAACGTTCAAGCAGGAGAGTTCAGGAGTGGTTAGACAATAATAATGGTGATAATAATGATAATTGTTCATTTATCCCTTTCTGTTCGCCTCAGGCCTTTATGGAGACGTCGCACACTGTCATCTCAACATCCGTGCCTTATTCGGCACCAGTGGACGCGATGATTGTGTCGCCTTTAGACGCACTCAATCCTTATATCACAACCTCCAGGACCTCATAAACTCTCTGCCAAAAATGGTTCCAACCTCACTATCAAGTATATCCACCTCATTCCGTCTTGACTAAAATCACCCACTAACATCTACGTCTGCTTATTATCATCCTTATCACAGTGCACCCATATACACGTCCGCGCCACAAGGATGCACATCCTTTATCGCCGCGCCTGCTCCACGTCCCAGAGCCGTGTGTATGGATTTGCCCCACGGGTCCGGCTTGGCAAATCTTACGGCCGGGAAGGATACATTTACACATACAGCCCCCACATGTAGTGTAGGTACACGTTTTAATTCTAATTATTGTTTCGACAACAGTAATAAAAATATTAGTGTGAACAAGAACGACGACATTTTACAATTAGCTCAAGCAGTTGCCAACATCGCTGTTGCTGCAGGATGCCGTAATACTCCTAAGGTCACTTCGAGTTTGCCTATTTTCGACGGTACCCAGCCTACGGACTGGCTCTTTTTTAGAAGAGCGTACCAAACCTCCAGTTCGTCGTACTCGCAAGAGGAAAACATAACAAGAATCGGTGCTGCGTTGCGGGGACCTGCCCGCGACGCAGTAGTAGTCATGTTGGCGACCCTCTTGAGGTAATCAGTGATCTCGAAGTTGAATTTGCTAGGCCGGATCGCATTGTCTTAGCCCAGTTAGCTATTGTAAGAGCTTTGCCTAAGATTTCCAACCAAGAGATTGTAAAGGAGATAAATGCTTTCTCGTGTAGGGTACGGCACTGCCTTGAAGTAGTGCGGCTGCTCAACATGCCGGAATAAGCCTCCCCAGAGCTATCTAACGAGATCGTGGGGAACTTTCCGACTACATTGCGATCCCGCTGGACGTGCTTCGCGTATGAGAGGGAGAGGAACACTGTGAAGAGGCCGCGTATGGAACTTCTTTCGGAATTCCTCAAACTGGAGGCCGAAATGAAGTCGAAATACGATTACATTTCCGAACCAGGCAAATATGAAGTTAAGCCTGTCAGATGTCATAATACTATCAATGACACTACATCGGCATTTAAAATTAATATCGCAAAAAAGGTTTGCATTTTTTGCAACAACGAAGGTCATACTATCTTAGATTGCAAAGCATTCTGCACTATTGCCATCGACGAAGGATGGAAGTGGGTAGCCAAAAATATAGTTTGCCACAATTGTTTAAAAAGGGGCAATCACTTCTATAGAAAATGTAAGAAATTTTCATGTACTTTCTTCCCTAATTGCTCTTATAAAACAAGTCATCACTCCTTGCTACATAAAAAATCGTCACAAGCAACCGTGACTTCTATCAATAGCAACAACGATGATGATGACGCTCACCGGAGTAGTCCGGATGGTGTTGTTGTCCATGATAATATTGTAGTTGCGCACAACAGCACCCCGGAACTGTCACATCGTTCTCGTCTGAAGATGGTGCCTGTTAACGTATCCGGTCCCCGGGGTACCGTGAACACATATGCGTTGTTAGATGATGGCTCCACGGCTACGTTGGTCGATGCATCTATTGCCGAGGCCAGCTCCTACAGCCTCGGCAATAGATGCATCGGATTTTAAAAAAAAAGATATGAAGTTTCATCCTTTTAAAATTCAAATAATTCAAGAATTGAAAAAAAATTACTTTGCGTCACGCAAATTTTTTTGTGAAACCATGTTGGAGCGTTTTCGCACTGTGAATTCCATTTTTTGGAGCGACGAGGCTCATTTTCATTTAAGCGGACACGTAAACAAGCAAAATTGCCGTTACTGGGCTCTAAGAACTCGCGATCCTCGACTGAAGCACCAAAAACCATTACATTGCTCAAGGGTAACTGTTTGGTGCGCTTTATCCACGAATGGGATAATCGGAACATTTTTTTTGAAAATGCACGGGGCCTAGCTACGAATGTCAATGGTGAGAATTATCGGCTCATTATTTCGAATTTATTTTTGCCGAACCTGCGAGCTCATTCACCATTCTCATCACACACGTGGTTTCAACAGGATGGTGCGACCGCACACACGGCCAGAGCTTCGATGGATTTGTTGCGAGAAAATCTCCCTCAAAAACTGATTAGTCGCTTTGGGGACATCCCGTGCCCACCGAGGTCACCCGACCTAACTCCAATGGATTTTTTTTTGTGGAGCTACCTAAAAGAGAGAGTTTATGCCAACAATCCGCACTGTTGTGGACTTAAAAGAAAATATTCGGCGAGAAATCAGCGCAATTGAACCAGGTTTACTGCAGCGTGTGGCACGGAATACGAGGCTCCGTTTCGAACAGTGTGTGTGTGTGCAACAGGATGGAAGACATTTGGATGACATTATCTTTAAAAAATGAAATCCGCATTTGTACTCTATCTTTTAATACTTTTAGTAAAATTATATATCAAACATATTATTTTTTATTTAAATTTGAAAACATAAATCTGCCACCAGACACCATGTATAATACGAGCGGAAGAAAACCTTTTTTTGCACTCCCAGTTAGCCTCTCTACGCGAGGACTACATCCGGATATATTACGGTGAGAAGCCTTTAAGCAACGGTCGTGTCAACAATTTAACACTATTCGTCGAGGAATCTACGAAGTTACGCCTATCTGGCCGAATTGGTGATATAGAAGATGTGCCCACGGTATCTCAGAACTCCATAGTTCTGGAAAAGAAAGATCGGATCGTTAAACTCTTCATCGCCTTTTATCATGAACGTGCAGCCCATTCCAACAACGAGCTGGTGGTCAACGAGCTGCGACAAAGGTTTCAGATCATCGGCCTTAGGCCAGCCGTGAAAAGTGTGGCATCTGCATTTCTATATTGTCGCATACGAAAAACAACATCAGAAGTACCTCCGACTGGAGATTTGCCACCAGAGCGACTAGCCCATCACGTGAGGCCGTTCACGTGCGTTGGTTTAGATTACTTCGGCCCTATCTCCATCTCCGTTGCACGACATATCGAAAAGCGGTACGTGGCCCTGTTTACATGCCTGACGGTACGCGCTATATTCTTGATATAGATCGGGCTGCAAGCCACAGCGGCTCTTACAGCTCATCTGACACTGGGCTCGTGGACCCGGATCCACGGCCTGAGGTTTTAGAAACTAAAAGTGCTACGCGGGATGTAGCTATCTGGCGGATGATTCTGTATATTGTGTGTCTGGTTCTTGTTGTGCTTTATCTGGCGATTCTACTCGGTCGTCGAGGCCGGGCGCGGGCCCGTTCCCCGACTACCTTCGCCTGTATCGGAATCTCTGGGCGGCGAGGACCGCCCACGGTCGCGGGTGTACTTAGTGTACGCGGTGTGTGAGTAACTGCGGCGCCGCGTTCTGAAGCGAGGGCGGCGTGATGCTGATATTCGGAGCGTGTTGGTAGTGTCCGAAGTGTGTGTGGTGACGTCGGTGCTGTCGGTGACTGAGGGTATGTGTGTGGTTTGCAGGACCCCTTGGGATGTCGGAATAAGCGCGTGCCGCGGTCTGCGCTTTTTCGTCCTGGGATTTGGAGGTAGCGCGTAGTTGGCCGCGCTGGCCACCAGAGGGTTGGGATGAGTTGCCGCCTTGGCGAAGTAGGTCACGGAGCACTCTCTGAAGTACGTCTTGATCGTTGGGAGTTTAAGGTCGCTGTGGATGTCCACATTGCGCTGGTACCATTCGACACCAGTCGCGGTGCGGGTGAAACGGTTCTGGAGAGTCTGCAGAGGTTTGAGACGGTCTTCGGACGAATGGGCGAAGACAATGCTTGCGTAAGACATAATAGGTCTTACGCATACCTTGTAAAGGTGAAGCTTGTGTCTGAGAGAGAGCTTGCTCTTCTTACACAGCAAGGGGTATAGCTTGCCCAGTACTTGGACCGCTTTCTTTCTCGCCTCGCGGATGTGGGCGACGAAATTGAGTCTGGTGTCGAGTGACACCGAGGTATTTGACCGAACTTCTCCATGGGATCGGCTGGCCGAAGAGGGAGAGCTGGCCGAGTTCATGGCCGCGTTTTTTCGCCTTCTTGAGAAGGGTGACGGTACGCGCTGTTAGACTCGTCGACTTAGAAACCGTCGGCACTTAGAAATCGTCGGCAGTCTGAGTACCGGCGCAGCTATAATGGCGCTACGTCGATTCATCGCCAGGCGTGGCACGCCGACTACGGTCTACAGCGATAACGGAACAGCGTTTGTTGGAGCAAGTCGAGAACTCGCACGCTTGTATGAGCAGCCAGTGCAAGAGTTTGCTGCAAACCATAGAATCACATGGAAGTTCATCCCCCCATCGGCTCCGTTCATGGGAGGCTGCTGGGAGCGGTTGGTAAGAACCATAAAAACGGCTCTTTCGGCAACTCTAACACAGCGGGCTCCTTCAGAAGAGACATTTCAGACCTTTTTGCTGGAGGCGGAGAGCCCGGTAAATTCGCGTCCACTGACACACGTCAGCGTTGGCCCTAATGAAGAGGGTGCTATAATGCCTTTCCATTTCATATTGGGCTCATCTTCACCTTACTCCGTGGTATCCCAGGTCGACGATGTTGACTTGATCCGCAGAGTGAAGTGGAGGCGAGGCCTCCGTCTGGCAGACCATTTCTGGTCGCGTTGGGTGCGCGAGTATTTACCGACGTTGATACCACGCAGGTTATCCGGTCCCAGCAAAAGTGTTAAGATAGGCGATTTAGTATTAATTGCTGACGGAAACCTCTCTCGTGGAGTCTGGCCACGAGGGCGGGTCGCCCGAACATTTCCTGGTAGGGACGGTGTAGTGAGAGTAGCTAGATGTCGCTACCTCGACCGGAACGCTACGCCGTCCCGTTCGGAAACTGGTGGTGTTACCCTTAAGTTAGGCCTTTTTACACGTTATTGTTTATCCTATAATTCTATGTACATTATTTTTTATTTATTTTTTTACCTTATGTTATCAGGGAAGCAAAGTTGTCTTTTATATTACATTGTAAATTTATTAAAAAAAATATTAAAGAAAGCAAAAACTTGTAATGGGGTTAGCTACATCGGTCTAAATTACTGGTGTTTTTACACCGAGGGGACCATGTCACCGACGTAGCTAGCTGGACACTATTAATAAATGTCATAGAAAAGTAAAAAGGAAAAATAAAGGATTTTGAACCGCAACATGTAGCTAACCTAACTACTACCGCCTAAGTGTAGCTAACCTAACTACTACCGCCTAAGTGTAGCTAACCTAACTGTACTACCGCCTAAGTGTAGCTAACCTAACTGTACTACCGCCTAAGTGTAGCTAACCTAACTACTACCGCCTAAGTGTAGCTAACCTAACTACTACCGCCTAAGTGTAGCTAACCTAACTGTACTACCGCCTAAGTGTAGCTAACCTAACTGTACTACCGCCTAAGTGTAGCTAACCTAACTGTACTACCGCCTAAGTGTAGCTAACCTAACTGTACTACCGCCTAAGTGTAGCTAACCTAACTACTACCGCCTAAGTGTAGCTAACCAAACTGTACTACCGCCTAAGTGTAGCTAACCTAACTGTACTACCGCCTAAGTGTAGCTAACCTAACTGTACTACCGCCTAAGTGCAGCTAACCTAACTACTACCGCCTAAGTGTAGCTAACCTAACTACTACCGCCTAAGTGTAGCTAACCTAACTACTACCGCCTAAGTGTAGCTAACCTAACTGTACTACCTCCATTCGATGGATCCTTTAGTTTATGCCAATTTTCATTAAATAAGCACTCAAGTTTTTATTTTCATAATTTATTCGAAGATATCTATCGGCTGATGATAATATAAGTGAGAAGTACTGGCGACATCCTCGTACACTAGTCCCCCCGTATCCAGTTCTTCAGTTTTGAACGATTACAACGAGCAAGGCATACTCCATGCTCATATGGTGTATTGCGCCGGATGCTGTACTCATTGCTGGGAGCGAGTCCTCGCTCGGGATACGAACCGCCAGCGTGAACTTGGAACTGGATACAACGCGCGAATATTGAAAACGGTCAGTGACGCGGGGCCCTAACAACAGGATGCTAACAACAACAATAAGATCTTTATTAAAATCTCCCAAACTTCAGATAATAACAAAGCAATAAGAAAAAGACAAATGGCATTTTTTTAACCGTCAAGCGCCAAAGATAGCGATTCGTTTTTTGTTCTGTGTAACTGAAAAATATGTTTTCCCCGTTGCTCCGAGCGGCGGGCGGCGGGCGGCGGGCGGCGAGCGGCGGCTCGTCGCCGTGCGGTAATAAATTAAAATGTTTACAAGGGGCAGCACACGAGTGGCACCACGACAACAACAACGTGTGTGTACTCACCGGGCACGGTGTCGCAGCGTGCGGTGACGCCGGGCGCGGCCGTGTGTACGCGTACGCGCGCAGCGGGGCTGCTCCGGGCGGTGCGCTCGCTCCGGCCGCCGCGACGGCACTGCGCGCGGCGCGCGGCGCGGCGCCGCCCCGCGACCCGCACCCCGCCCGCCCCCCGGTGTATAGGAGCGCGGCGCGCGGCCGATCGTTACGCGACGATCCGAAGCAATTCATCGGGGCACGGGCGGCCCGCGTGTCGCGAACACAACTGGTTTCATTTTATTTATCTCCATATTATCTCTACATTGCCTCTCCCGCGAATTGTATGCGGAAAACGAAACGGGGTATGAATGCAAGGCTCTGTTAAATTGTATTATAGCTTATTAATTAATATACTCTAAGTCTTGCAAGATTCGGGCAATCGTCTAAAACCCGGATCCCTCTACCGACAGTATCTCGCGAGGCTCCCCCGAACTTAATCTGAACAATAACGAATAGTATTCTTAACATATACGAGTATATACTGGAGTATCAAATGAAGGATGTTAAATGATAAAGTAATTGAAAGAGCCCCCCGAGCTGCAACGTAAGCTCATTTCGTTCTCCGCATATCTGAAAATTGACGTTTTGTTCGACAGGAACTAATAAATGAACTTTTGTTTACAACGCAACTCGTCCCAAATTAAGAAAAAATAATCTCTACCTTAAACCAATAGCACTTGCGGCTGTTGACACCGAGGGGATGATAGAGTGGTGGTACTTGCCGATACTGCATTTTGTTCAAGCGGAGCATTGGCCGCGCCGCGCCGCGCCGCGCACCGGCGGGCCCATTCAGCGAAGTGCACGCGCGCGCGCGCGGAGGTGCCTTGTCACGAGCACAGTTACTCTCGCCAGTACTTAACCATCCCACTACTTCCATGTGCCATGAGATTCGTGTGAGAACCCCTTGTGGCTTTGTTTGCAATCGATGCTAATAAAAAAGAAAATAATGAAATAGTGGTAGTGTTTGTGTACAATCAGCTGAAGCAGGAAGTTACGTGAGTTTGTTTAACAATATCCATTAGTAAAGTGAGCATCCGGCGCGGTGTGAACACAGCACCGCGCGTGTCTGAAACTATCGGAAACTGTATATAAAGCGAGGAGCGTGGTACTACGCATCACTCAGCTCGCTTCCATCAACCAGTTCCCCACATCAGGCCGCTCCGTGCATCTGATAGCTCCGCCGCCAGCATGTCGCAGTGGTGTCCGCTCCGTTCCCGCATCGTTGTCATGCTGCCCTCGTTGCTGCTACTAGTAAGGCGTCATCCGTATCACCATTGTCATCAGCAGTCAACATCAATCTACTCTCGAATAAAAATCCGTGCCACCGCTCATGTTACATAGTAATACAATCACGTCACAAGTATACAAGGGTTGTAAGTTTTAGATTCATTGGCTATGCGAAGAAAAAGACAGTTAAATTAAAAGGATACCCATTTCTGCTGAAATGCTAAAGCGTAACTATACATCAATTCGGAGAGTGGTGAGCAACTAACGCCGCGGCCCTCCGGGGATCTCGGAGGTCCCGGCGAGATGGAGTACAAAATGAAAACATCCCCCAGTGGGCGGCAACGGCACCAATAAGTGTTTTAGAAAAAGAGTTATAAAAAAATATTATTTGTATTCTAAAAGTATTTACTAATTCTTACAAAACACGTCCACTGGCTGCTGCAGCCGATGCAGCCGATGCAATCGGTGCAGTCGGTACAGTTTCATTGTAGCAATTTGCTTACATCGAGGAGTAACGACGGGTGTTTGTGTCCGCAGTGGGCGAGCTGCTGCACCGCCAGCCCGCTCGGCCTCCTCAATCTCTTCAATGCGTCGTGAGTACACAACACACAATACATAGCACACAGCCACAGCACGCAGGGTGCACCGCCTGCGCACGCGCGGGCTCTACCAGCACCTCGCCCGCCTTCCTCGCGTCCTGTCCCGCCGCAATCGCGTGTCCGCCGCCCAGCTTCACTATATTCTTGTTGTAGACAGGGCTGCAAGCTACAGCGGCTCTTACAGCTCATCTGACACTGGGCTCGTGGACCCGGATCCACGGCCTGAGTCCGCCCAGCTTCCTCTCCCCCGCCATACTTTACTTCTATGGGAGATCCGGCTGCGCGGGCGACGAATATTACATCGCTGCAATTTAAATTATTAATACTGCTTTAATGTTACGAAATAACCGTTTAAATACTACATACTATATAATACATACTATATATACAGGGGGAACACACCTCCTACCATCTCGAGGTGTGAAACCACAATGGCGGACGTCCGCTTCACACAGTGTGCTGTGCGGAAAGCACTATTCTCCCTGGATGTCAACAAGTCGTGTGGACTCGGTGGAGTATCTCCTATTGTGCTGAAGGTGTGTGCTCCAGAGCTGGCACCGGTTTTAACGCGCTTATTCAGACACTCTTATGTCCTCGGCGTTGTCCCACATTCATGGAAGACGGCTCTAGTACACCCGATCCTAAAAGGCGACCGTTCAGATCCGTCCAACTACAGGCCTATCGCTATCACCTCCTTGCTCTCCAAAATTATGGAATCCATAATCAACCGCCAGCTCATGGGCTACCTGGAAGAGCACCAGCTGATCAGCGACCGCCAATATGGCTTCCGCAAAGGCCGATCAGCTGGTGATCTTCTGGCTTTACTAACTCACCGTTGGGCGCAGGCGGTCGAAAGTAAGGGTGAGGCACTGGGCGTTAGTTTGGACATAGCGAAAGCCTTCGATCGGGTTTGGCATAAAGCCTTACTATCAAAGCTTCCTTCCTATGGGCTTCCTGAGAGACTGTAGGTGGATCGGCAGTTTCCTTGCGGAACGGAGAGTTAAAGTCGTCGTAGACGGCTCATGCTCGGACTCCCGGACCGTAAATGCTGATGTTCCCCAAGGCTGCGTGTTATCCCCGACATTGTTTATTCTGCATAACAATGATTTGTTGCATACCAGTGGCATGCATTGCTATGCGGATGACAGTACCGTGGATGCACTGTATTTCGGCCGCAGCAATATCTCTCGGGATCACGTCAATGAGTGTCGGAACAAACTTGTGTCTGAAATCGAATCATCCCTTGTGAAGATTTCCGATTGGGGGGGACTAAATCTAGTCCAGTTTAACCCTTCTAAGACTCAAGTTTGCGCGTTCACTGCTAAAAAAGCCCCTTTGTCGCATCGCCACTCTTCGGAAACACTCACCTTTGTTCCAAGCCGAACATTGGCATTCTAGGTGTCGACATTTCGAGTGTTGTCCAGTTTGGCGGTCATTTGGAGAGCAAGGCTAGAATGGCCTCCAAAAAACTCGGACTACTCAACAGGGCCAAACAGTACTTCAAGCCGGTCCACTATCTTAAACTGTATAAGGCACAGGTGCGGCCTCACATGGAGTATTGTTGACACATTTGGGCCGGGGCTCCGGGTTATCAGCTATCTCCATTTGACCGAATCCAACGTAGGGCATCTCGGATTGTCGACGATCCTGAACTTGCCGATCGGCTAGATCCTTTGGCACTGCGTAGGGATCTATCTTCCCTATGCATACTTTACAGAATTTACAATGGGGAGTGTTCTGAGGAGTTGTTCGATTTAATAGAAGCCGCTGATTTTTGCAACCGATCGTCTCGCCGGAACTATTATCCGCACCATCTGGATGGTTGGCGTTCCACTACAATGCATTTTAAAAACAGTTTTCTGCCACGCACAGTAAGTCTCTGGAATTCGTTGCCATCAGCGGTCTTCCCCAACAACTGCGACATTGGGTTATTCAAGAAAAGAGCATATTCTTACCTGAAGAGTGGGCAACGCACTGGCATCGCTGGTGACCGTGGGCGGCGGTGAATCACTTACCATCAGGTGACCCGTCTTGCTCGTTTGCCGACTAGGTCTTATAAAAAAAAAAAAAAAAATATTACGAAAATAATGATAATAAAAAAAACAGTATATAGCAAACTAAAACTGTATCAAAACAATTATGTTCGGTGTAGGGTAGGGGAGGGTAGAGTAAGGTAGACAACATTTTATTTGCGCTCTGCACCTGCGGGTACCTCGGAGAGCCCGCGCGATGCGGACTGTTGCGCGTGTGGCGCGGTTGGGTCGGGTGTATGTGGAGGGTAGCGCAGGCGGGCAGTGCAGGCGGGCAGTGCAGGCGGGCAGTGCAGGCGGGCAGTGCAGGCGGGCAGTGCAGGCGGGCAGTGCAGGCGGGCAGTGCAGGCGGGCAGTGCAGGCGGGCAGTGCAGGCGGGCAGTGCAGGCGGGCAGTGCAGGCGGGCAGTGCAGGCGGGTAGTGCAGGCGGGCAGTGCAGGCGGGTAGTGCAGGCGGGTAGTGAAGGCGGGTAGTGCAGGCAGGCAGTGCAAGCAGATACTGCAGGCGGGTAGTGCAGGCGGGTAGTGCAGGCGGGTAGTGCAGGCGGGTAGTGCAGGCGGGTAGTGCAGGCGGGTAGTGCAGGCGGGTAGTGCAGGCGGGTAGTGCAGGCGGGCAGTGCAGGCGTGTAGCGTAGGCGGTCGCTACTGCGCACGACGCGCTCGGATTGTGACCGCGACAGGAAGTGAGCCGCGTTCCACGCACGCGCTGCATCCCGGCCGGGACATCGGTCGCACGCCAGGTTTCTGACTCGGCCGACGTGACCGACTCGACCAACACTCGACTTGACGACAGAACACGAACTCGTGCAAGCGGCGGCCTGACGGCGCGCGGTAAGGATACTTAAAAGGTTAGGTATAAGATGTTGTGCGCAGGTACATTATGAAAAGACAAATACAATAATTTAATTACTAATTACATATATCAGAATTGAAACAGTGAATGTGAAAATGAGTGCGCGCCGCAGGGGGCTGAACAACGGCACCTCGCTGCTGGGGCTGCTGGCGCTGGCGCATGCGGAGCACGTCATTGCCAAGGCCAGTGCGCTCGCCACACTCTTCTCAGGCTTCGCCAACCTCACCGAGCTAGGTAATTTAGCGCACACTTCGCCATGAGCCACGTGCGGGCACTCCGCCTGCTCGCCCGGACGTCCGGCGCGAGCTCGCCGCCTCACCGCCTCATCGCCTCACCGCCTCACCGCCTCACCACATCACCGCCTCACCGCATCACCGCCTCACCACATCACCGCCGTGCACTCAATTGTAAGGACGAGACGAGCGGGACGTACAAGTGATTGTGACTGATACGTCCGCCCATAACAACGTGTCGACATTCAGGACGACATATACTGCACCACTAATTAATACCCCAGTAATTACACAAATTACAGCTGTGTTCAAACTGGAACACCGTAATGTTTGCACAGCAGTGTTTAACAGCTGAAATAGGCGCTGCACTGGTATCTAGTGAGACGGTCTTCGGCAACAGGCACCTACTGCCAGAACAAGCCGGAAGAACAGCCTCCGGAGGGAGAGCCGACGACGAGAAGGAGGAGGCGGGTAGTGCAGGCGGGTAGTGCAGGCGGGCGGTGCAGGCGGGCAGTGCAGGCAGGCAGTGCAGGCGGGTAGTGCAGGCAGGCAGTGCAGGCGGGTAGTGCAGGCGGGTAGTGCAGGCAGGCAGTGCAGGCGGGCAGTGCAGGCGGGTAGTGCAGGCAGGTAGTGCAGGCGGGTAGTGCAGGCGGGCAGTGCAGGCGGGCAGTGCAGGCGGGTAGTGCAGGCGGGCAGTGCAGGCAGGCAGTGCAGGCGGGCAGTGCAGGCGGGCAGTGCAGGCGGGCGGTGCAGGCGGGTAGTGCAGGCAGGTAGTGCAGGCGGGTAGTGCAGGCAGGTAGTGCAGGCAGGTAGTGCAGGCGGGTAGTGCAGGCAGGCAGTGCAGGCGGGTAGTGCAGGCAGGTAGTGCAGGCGGGTAGTGCAGGCAGGTAGTGCAGGCGGGTAGTGCAGGCAGGCAGTGCAGGCGGGTAGTGCAGGCAGGTAGTGCAGGCGGGCAGTGCAGGCGGGCAGTGCAGGCGGGCAGTGCAGGCAGGCAGTGCAGGCGGGCAGTGCAGGCGGGTGGTGCAGGCGGGTAGTGCAGGCGGGCAGTGCAGGCGGGCAGTGCAGGCAGGCAGTGCAGGCGGGCAGTGCAGGCAGGCAGTGCAGGCGGGTAGTGCAGGCAGGCAGTGCAGGCGGGTAGTGCAGGCAGGTAGTGCAGGCGGGCAGTGCAGGCGGGCAGTGCAGGCAGGCAGTGCAGGCGGGCAGTGCAGGCAGGCAGTGCAGGCGGGCAGTGCAGGCGGGCAGTGCAGGCGGGCAGTGCAGGCAGGCAGTGCAGGCGGGCAGTGCAGGCGGGTAGTGCAGGCAGGCAGTGCAGGCGGGCAGTGCAGGCAGGCAGTGCAGGCGGGCAGTGCAGGCAGGCAGTGCAGGCGGGCAGTGCAGGCAGGCAGTGCAGGCGGGCAGTGCAGGCGGGCAGTGCAGGCGGGCAGTGCAGGCGGGCAGTGCAGGCGGGCAGTGCAGGCGGGCAGTGCAGGCGGGTAGTGCAGGCGGGTAGTGCAGGCGGGTAGTGCAGGCAGGTAGTGCAGGCGGGCAGTGCAGGCGGGCAGTGCAGGCAGGCAGTGCAGGCGGGTAGTGCAGGCAGGTAGTGCAGGCGGGCAGTGCAGGCGGGCAGTGCAGGCAGGCAGTGCAGGCGGGTAGTGCAGGCGGGTGGTGCAGGCGGGTAGTGCAGGCGGGTAGTGCAGGCAGGCAGTGCAGGCGGGTAGTGCAGGCGGGTAGTGCAGGCAGGCAGTGCAGGCGGGTAGTGCAGGCGGGTGGTGCAGGCGGGTAGTGCAGGCAGGTAGTGCAGGCAGGTAGTGCAGGCGGGCAGTGCAGGCAGGCAGTGCAGGCGGGCAGTGCAGGCAGGCAGTGCAGGCGGGCAGTGCAGGCAGGCAGTGCAGGCGGGTAGTGCAGGCAGGCAGTGCAGGCGGGCAGTGCAGGCGGGCGGTGCAGGCGGGCAGTGCAGGCAGGCAGTGCAGGCGGGTGGTGCAGGCGGGTGGTGCAGGCGGGTGGTGCAGGCGGGTAGTGCAGGCAGGCAGTGCAGGCGGGTAGTGCAGGCAGGCAGTGCAGGCGGGCGGTGCAGGCGGGCAGTGCAGGCGGGTAGTGCAGGCGGGTAGTGCAGGCAGGTAGTGCAGGCGGGTGGTGCAGGCGGGTAGTGCAGGCAGGCAGTGCAGGCGGGTGGTGCAGGCGGGTAGTGCAGGCGGGCGGTGCAGGCGGGCAGTGCAGGCAGGCAGTGCAGGCGGGCAGTGCAGGCGGGCAGTGCAGGCAGGCAGTGCAGGCGGGTAGTGCAGGCGGGTAGTGCAGGCAGGTAGTGCAGGCGGGTAGTGCAGGCGGGCAGTGCAGGCGGGCAGTGCAGGCGGGCAGTGCAGCGGTGCAGCAGTGCTGCACTGCTGCAGTCGTCAGCGGCTGCCCGTTCGCCTGAGCCTGGGCCCGGCTCGGCAATCCGGAGGTGCTTCTACTGCCTGCATCACATCCAATAGACACTTATACGAGGTTGTGAACAGGGAGGGTATATTGTAAGAAACAGTGCAAATTACTTGTACTTGTAATTCGGTAAAAAAAAGTTATGTTTTGCTATTTAGAAAAAAACAAAGAAAAATTTAAAATTAACTTGGATTTATGGTTTATTATCTTTTTATCTCCTAAACCGCATGTAAACCGCCAAAATTGTCAATTTTTTAAAAAAGTTAAGCTCGATAGTATTGATTTATCAGCATTTAAATATTTTGGGAGCGTAGCAAGCTTATGAGAAACTAACAGGCCTGCTGCGGGTTGTGGAGGGGTTGTGGAGGGTTGCGTTTGCGTAACCGCGGCGTGTTTCCTGTCAGTAGTCGGAAGTTCATGTTCCCAACGTCACTCGATAAGTAAAAAATTAGTTTATGCAATCACCTTTATTAATACGTGAAAATGTCAAAGTGCAATATAGCCTTTTGTTAATTGCCTTAAATACCTTGTTGTAGCAACTAAGTGTCGTAAAACTTTGCGCTTCCGATCCAATAGCACGCAGCGCGCCGCACCGCCGCACCGCCGCGCCCGCCGGCGCCGCGTGCCCTGCACGGCTAAAACCTAATACAGGAAAGAATGTACGTAATACCTACACTTTAATTTTTTTTATGTGCAGATCATTTATATTCTCACTTAAAATAAAAATGTTGTCGCTTGGTTAAAGTTTCAGTACAGAGTCTGAGATAAGATTCTCCTCTACCGTTTCCGTTTCCGTCAGTTAACGTACGTCATCAATGTAAACAATTACTTTTTCCACCTCGATAAAAGATTTTATGGTCTTGGTACCGGCCTCTTGGCACGCGCGGCACGACGGCGGCTGCGGCGAACGCTTGCCCAGCTGTGGGCCGCCGTCCCACTGCGGGCCCGTGGGTCCGGAGGGCCTCAGCGCGCGCCCCGCGCTGGCGCCGCCCGCTGCGTCCGGTTCAAACGTCAATGCTCTCGTGCATGGAGTGCAGCTGGTAAAACAAGTAAAAAAATGTACTACACACTTACGTAAATGTACTACCGCTTTCTGATTCTAGCAGTATTGTTTAAAATGTACGCTTTTCAAAAAAGAATTCTGATGCGGGAGTACTTTCCAAAGTGTTGCATTAAAATCCAGTCAGTGCACTTGCAAATGAAGAAATCGTTACAGCTGCCTGCTGCGTGCCCGTGCGTGGGTCGCGCGGGCACGCAGCAGGCAGCTGTGACGTCACCAATCTTATTCTGTAAGAATGTGGAATATGTGGTAAATCTAAAGGATTTCGCTTAACCCAAAAAGGTAATATCATCATCGTTGTTGCATTTGTTCGATTATCACGTTATTATGAGAATTATTTAATTTTAAAGTATGTCTAGAACGCGACTTCCGGCGCCTAGAATCAGGATCAATTTCATTCGAGTGTGCAACGATGAGCCTAGGACGCGCGCTGCGACTTCTAGAACAAAATCTACTTTAAGGATTTTCGTTAAGCATATTACACTGTAGACAACAGTAGCTTACGAAGAAAAAGAATAAAGTAAGCACGATAAAAAAGAAATGCTTTATGTGGGGGGGAAGTGGGAGGTAGGTGGGCTCGTGTGTTTAAACTGTAAATATAAAATAAAAAATCAATTCAAATCTATTTGCGATCTCTCGCACGCAATGACGTCTCTAATCGCTGTAAGTAGTAGCGGTCAAAATAAATTGGGACTCACCAGTTCAACACCAGGTCTACGGGCGTTTGTTATATTATATATCATATACCTATCCTTATATCCTCCCTCCCCCATAAACATTAAAAAACGTTGATGAAAATAAAATTGTGCAGAATCGGGCGGTAGTCTTAACATTAGCTACATAATTGTGCAAGTGCACTCGACGCGCGACTCTCACAGTTAAGTACTAAGCATGAGCGCTATACTCCCATACGCTGAGCGGCGCGGCTGGCTCGAGGCGGAAGGGCCGTACTCATATCATCAAGCATTTGAGAGTAAAAGACAATTTTCTGCAGCTTCTAAATTTGATTTCAAGATGGCCAGTTCAAATTGGGGTTGCTGTACGCCTGACTCGAACAACAGGGACAAGCATATTTTATGCATAAAATGTAAAAAATATTTCCATCTTAATTGTATATGTCTTGATGAATCCTCGATTTCTCCAGGCATGCGATCTGCTTGGAACTGTTCGGAATGTACCCGTAATTCAGCAAAAACCTCAAAAAAAGAACCATCTCGATGTAATACCAACACAAGAGGAACTAAACGGCAAGGGTTAATCTCGCAGACGGATAGTACTAATTTACCACTTACCAAAAATGATATACGCGAAATTGTACAGGATGTGATTAACCAAAACATGAATGACATTCTCTGTAAGATTCAGGACAACTTGAAAAACTTTTTTGACACAGAACTTAACCAATACGTAACGAACTTATTGAAATAAAGGAATCTATGACTTTCATACATTGTGAGTACGAAGACTTGAAGAAGGAATCTGATGGTTTCAAATCAAAAGTAACTGAAGTGACTTCAAATTTTGATAAAATGAAGACAACAGTCGATGATCTCAATATGCGAATAAATCAATTGGAGCAACTGGGCCGTCGGAACAACATTGAACTTCAGTGTGTACCTGAAAGCAAGAGCGAAAACTTGATGCTAATGTTTAAAGAGATCGGTAAAGTTGTCGGGTGCTGTTTAGACGATAACAAAATAGTGCACATAACACGTACATCCAAGATTAATCGCACTACCTCTCGCCCTCGTTCCATCATTGTCCAGCTTGCTTCTACGCGACTTCGTGATGAATTTCTAGCTGCAGTGATAAGATTTAATAAAACTCACCCGCAAAATAAGTTAAACAGTACGCATATAAATTTGACTGGAAAATCATCACCCATTTTCGTCACTGAACATTTATCGCCGATTAACAAGACTCTTCATGCGGCTGCCCGAATGAGAACCAAAGAATTGGGATACAAATTCGTGTGGGTTCGCAACGGCAAAGTCTTTATCAGAAAAAGCGATGAAACTGAACACATACTTGTAAGGAACATGGAAACGCTAAAACATATAGTTTAATTTACTATTATCAATTTACTTTGTTGTCTACTTCTTGGTGCTATTCATTGGCCTATAAAACCCGTTCTTTCGCGAACCTAAAAGTATATTACCAAAATACACGCGGCTTAAGAACTAAAACACATGAACTCCACCGGCAAATACTGTGTAACGACTATGACATTATTGTTCTCACTGAGACATGGTTGAATAGCACAATATCTAATACCGAGTTGTTTGTATGTAGTACATAGAAGGGATCGGTGCGCCTCATATTCGTGCAAAAAAGATGGAGGTGGAGTGCTTATTGCTAGATCTAGAAAGATAAACTCTAAAAGAATGTATGCTTGGGAGTCAATTTTGGAAGACCTTTGGCTAACGGTGGAAATACCTATCTCTCACACAACCCAACTAATGGCATTCTGTGCAGTATATTTACCGCCTCCCGTACGGCACTCCACATTGGATCTTTTTATTGAAAGCTGTAATAGTGTTCTAGAGAAAGCCATCTTTGCTTGTATTTTAGGTGACTTTAATTTAGCTTGTATGAACTGGAACTTGTTGAGCGATTCCTCTAAGCCACACGTTGTACCTACCTTATGTCAACATTTTGTAGACTTTATACATGTTAATGATCTTACCCAACATAATTCTATAGTTAATTCCTCCAACAGAATACTTGATTTGGTTATCTCGAATACATCGTTTTGTACGGTTAGTCACTCTTTAAGCACTTTAAGTATAATCGATCAATTACACCCTCCGCTTGATGTTGATATTACCCTAATTAATGAAATAAAACTCCCTTATAATAGCGAAATGGTTAAACTCAATTTTTATAAAGCTAATTACCATAAAATCTTCGAAGCTCTCGAAGTATGCAACTGGAACGAGTTGTTTGAACATATTCATGACGTTGACGATCGTTTACAACTCTTTTACAATAAATTAACTGAACTAAAACAGAAGTTCGTACCAAAGAAAAAGTATAAAAGAAAACATTACCCACCCTGGTTTAGCCAAAATTTAGTTAGATGTCTAAAAGAAAAATATAATCTTAGATGTCGCTTCAATAAATACTAAGTTCACGCTGTACTCGTCTAACAACGAATTGCTACAAACAGTATATTCAAAATATTGAGCTCCAAATTACCAAAAATCCTAAATTGTTTTGGTCCTACATAAAATCGAGGCGAGGTGGCCAAAGTTTATATCCTAGTCTGATGACAGATGGCGCCATAGCCACTTCTGACGGCCAACAGATATGCGAAATGTTCTGTTCACATTTTGCTTCAGTTTTCACTAATAAAATTGATTCTTCTAAAGTATCTACAGATTATGCGGAAGCTGTTAGGAAAAATAATACATTACCTTTGGCTTTGCCAGTTATCGACCAGTCCTTACTCTTAAATAAATTGAAGACTATTGATATTAACAAGGGCGCCGGGCCTGATGGTGCCTGATGGCCTGATGGACCACCTATATTTTTGGCCCGATGTGCGAATCTGTTAGTTGAACCTCTTATATTAATTTACAATCTTTCCTTGCAATCAGGAGTGTTTCCGAAAATGTGGAAGATTGCAAAAGTAATACCCGTATACAAAACAAATAGTGATAATCATATAAACAACTATCGACCAATATCAATATTATCAAGTTTTGCTAAAGTTTTCGAATCCATGGTCTGCCCATACATACAACATCATTTTTATCAACTCTTAAATAACAGTCAACATGGGTTTGTTAAGCATAGATCTACTGCAACGAACTTGGTCGACATCACCGAGACCCTAATTGAAGCACTTGATGCTGGTAAACAGGTTGATGCCGTCTACACAGATTTCAGTAAAGCTTTTGACCGTGTAGCGCATCACATCCTACTGCAAAAACTGTCAGCGTATGGATTGTCGGATATGTTTTTGCAATGGATTAAATCCTATCTTGATGATCGCTCCTTCTTTGTCGCTGTGAATGGCTTTCAATCTCACCTACGAAACGTCACTTCAGGAGTGCCTCAAGGGTCTCACTTGGGACCAATTTTATTTAATTTTTTTGTCAATGATATCCCCAACAACATTAAGTTTTCAAAAATCTATATGTATGCTGACGACCTTAAAATGAGCAAGACCATTGAAACAAATGATGATTCCCTAAAACTGCAAAAGGATCTTAACTCCGTGGTTGAATGGTCTGATAACAATGGCATGGTCCTCAATTGTAATAAATGTCTCGTTGTAAGATATGCTAGGAAAAGTAACATAATCACTTACAAATACAGCATAAAAGAAAATATCCTCCAAGAATTCGAAGTAATTAGAGATCTAGGGATTATCTTTGATAATAGGTTGACTTTTGTGCCTCATCTCGAAAATATTACGAAACGAGCCTCAAAAATGCTCGGGTTCATAACTCGTAATTCAAAAGGTTTTCGTTGTGAGGCTAAAATTACTCTATACTACAGCATAGTGCGCAATATTTTGGAGTACTGCTCAGTTGTATGGAGGCCACACTATGCTACCCATACATTAAGAATGGAACGGATACAAAAAAAATTCGTTAGACATCTAAAATTCTCTTGTCAAATTCCTAAACGAGAAATCACATCATACAAAAACCAACTATCACATTTTAAAATGATCTCTCTAGCTGATCGCAGTATATTAAATGACTTATTGTTTGTATCCAAAATCTTTAATAATAAGCTAGATTGTTCTCCATTGTTAGAAAAATTTCAATTACGCGTCCCTGTTAGATATCCTAGGTACAAAATAACTCCGTTCCAGCCACCCTTTCGTAAAACAGTTTTCGGATCAAACTCTCCTATTTCCAGACTAAGCAAGTTGCTCAACGAGTATAGCGATCACCTGGACGTCCACAATGATTCACCCAACAAGCTCCGCCAAATAATTAAAGAATTATTTTTAAAGAGTTCCTAGTTTGGAATGGCATTCTCCTACAGTCGTTATATAATATAATATACAATAACTGCCAGTATTAGATTATATATTATTAATGTAAGATGTATTTACCTATAATTGCCTTGTTACATTTGATTTAATATAATTGCATGTATTTTTGTTAAAGAATTAGTGTATACAAGCGTTGGTAAATCAAATAAATAAATAAAAAAAAAAAAAAAAATATCCTATATCTACGAGCATCCCTCCAATTGACGGCTGGACGAAAATACGTATTTATTTAAAAAAAAACAATTTATTGAAACTTAATCTAAGTTTAACAATATAAGCATGCGTAAAAATAAGATATTATTAATTCAATTTATTTTTTTAAGTTATTACGGAAATGCTTACAATAACACAAACGCCACATAATCATATTCACCGCGGACATTTTTACCTGTGTATTGCACTTCTTTTGTGCATTTTCCGCATACGACATTTTTACAATACATACAGCAATTACTGCTTCTAATTTTATTACAGTAGCCCACTTGGTAACTTTTTCGCACTTCTGATGTTGCAGGTGACCCATTTGAAACGTCTGAACTGTGACCAATGTTCTCCTCGTTTTCTCCACCTAATTCATCAGCTAAACGTGAGCGTCAATTATCAATTCCACAGCGCTAGCTGAGCTAGCTGCACAACCCGACATTATATTTCTCTTTGCGTAACCAGTAGGCCCTGCGATATCTCTGTATATAGCATGATTGGACGGCCTACCCCTAGATTTAAATAATTAATATTTATATTAATAAGATTTAAATAATTGATTTTGAATAAAACAGTGCATGTCTATTGGCTGATGATGATGATGACGTTGATGAAATGAAGAATTTCTTTTGTTCTTTCAACAACATCGTCATCGTCGCCATGAGGGTAACGGGGAGGAGGACGATGGGGTTGTGGAGCGCAATGTCGTAGTAACGCGTACACGTGTGTGCGTGCGGCGAGCGCGCCCGAGGGCGCCGCCCGCCCGCCCAACCACATCCAGAAGCTTTGGATGCATCCAGAAGATTGAGCACGACCAAACCCGCTCCGATGGCGAACTCCTCGAGCGCCGCTCCGCGCGCGCTCGTCCGCGGGCATCCCCACGCCACCGACTTGGCGTTGAGGTCTCCGGCGAGGAGAATGCGACCCGACCCTAGCCGGCCGATGAGAGCACCGATCTCGTCGAGAAGCCGCTCGAACTCCGCCAAGCAGCGATTCGGCGAGAAACATGTTCCCACTACCAGCACGTCCCCACCCACCCGGCGACGTAACCCCGACCGCGCTCCACAAACTCTAGGTCGGGGGAGCCGTTCGAGGTCACCGTGCCTATGGCCACCGATCCGTCCACGTCTCCCGCCCAGCTCTTCCGCGGTGGGACGTAGTACGGCTCGGTGACAACCGCCACGTTTATCGACCGCTCCGCCATGCTCTGGAACAGAAGGTCCTGAGCTCTGGCGCAGTGGTTGATGTTCGCCTGGAGGAAGTTCAGGTCCATCGTCACTCGACGGACATCTGAACCTTCTCTCACGCGGCTTTCTCGCTCGCGCCGAGCGCCTGCGGTCGAGTGACCCTCGGGCCCCTGCCGCCACGCCTGCCGCCCTTCGTTGCCCCACCACCGACGACGCGCGCCCTGTCGCAGGCACCACCGCCGGATTTATGGTCGGCCTGCGTACCGGCCACGCTGCATCGGTTGCAGTGCGGATTGGCGGAGCAGGTGGCCGCCCTGTAGCCGCTCTTTCCGCAGCGACAGCACACATCGCTGCGGTCCGAGTCGGACTTACACTTTAGGTTAGGTTAGGTTAGGTTAGGTTTTTTTTTTTTTTTTTTTACACTCATTCCCCTGCGTATGGCTGGTCAGGGCCTTTAGTACAGTTCACTTACTATCTATTTTTATTCTTATCTAATACAGTATTTTCCCTACTCTCTCTCCTTTCATACTTCCATCTTCCGCTCAAAACTTATCTTTCTTCCCTTTGTTTCTCCTCTTCTTTTCTTTCATTCTCCATTCCATTCCTTCTTCCATACCTCTCGCAGAGTGAAGACACTGTCGCCTCGTCATGTCCGGAACAATTTGTTGAGCTGGAATAAAGGCATCCATTTGTTTGCTCTTCTTACTTTTTCTTTTTTGATTTTTCTTTTATTTTAATTATTCTTATTTTTGATTTTGCAGTTTTGAATTTATTTTTAATCTATTTTATATTTTATTCTTTATTATTGTATCTCCCACCACTTTTTTACAAAATTTTAGGAATGATTGGCGACTTTCGTCCTCACTCATCAGAGAGGCAACTGCTGCCATTTCTAATTTTGTTCCTGTCTCTATTTCAAATACCACCCTCTCCCGCCCAAATAAGGGACAGGAGAGCAGGATGTGCGCCACGGTCTGGTCCACCTCCGGGTCACAGGGGCACGCGGGACTCTCCTTGAGTTTGAACCTGTGGAGGTACTCGGAGAATCCCCCGTGCCCGGTGAACATCTGGACCAAGACCGTGTCAAGCTCGAGATGGCGAATTACGCGATATGCTGGCGTGACGCTCGGGAAAAATATCCTCGTTGTTGAAGCCGTCGTACCTTGCACATACCTCCTGTTCCATTCGTCGAGCGTCTCCAGCCTTAGCTGACGCTTGACGAATGAAACGGGGCAGTCCTCGTATTCAGGTCTTCTTTTGCTCTTCAGGGCTGCTTCCTTGGCCAGGTGGTCCGCCCTTTCGTTCCCCTCCAACCCCACATGCGCCTTCACCCAATACAACCTTACGTTCGTCTCTTTCTCACGCGCTTTCGTTATATTCTCTTTTACTGCGATCGCCAGGGGATGGAGCTTGTCAGGTTTGGCGACAGTCTCCAGGGCGGACCTCGAGTCGCTGAGTACGGCGCACGAATGCGCTGACCCGCTGGCCGCGTACCCTGTCGCTTTCGCCAAAGCCAGCAGCTCTGCCTGGTATACGGTGCAGAAGTTGCCAAACTTGAGTTTTTTGTTGGTAACCTCTGCGGCGTCCCGCAGAACGCAGAACGCCGCACCCACCTTGTCGTCGATGCGGCTGCCGTCGGTGTAAATCACCGAGTCGGCAGCCGAGGTGGCAAGTTGGACTTCTTCCGCACTTTCACCCAGACAGGAGAATTCCACACCAAGCTGCACAGACGGGTGTGGGAGTCTCAAGTAGCTGACCGGAACCTCCAGCTCTCGGTCACCCAGTACTTGCCGGGTGTGGCCGCGCTTTACCTCAAATAAAGTGGCCGCTTCTTGGACCTGAAGGTCAAGAGGTCAGAGGAAGCAGCCCGGCAAGTACTAGGGCCGAATGCAACGACGCGGTTCGGTGAGTTCGCGCAATTTTCTGCGCGAAGCCACGCTGAACCGCATCGAGCTGCCTTCGGACCAGCAGCTTCTTAGCCGCCGGCGCCCATGCACTCGCTGCATACAAAATGATCGGCTCCAACACCGCCAGATACATCGATCTGATGACCTCCGAGTTCAACCCCATGATACTTTCGCGGCCCTGCACAATTGACGATAGAGGCCTTGGGCCTTGCTGCTCACGTTCTTCACGTGCGTGTTGAACGTGAGCCTATCGTCAATTGTCAGGCCGAGTATCCGAACTTCACGAGTTCGACAAAGGGGCTCTCCGCCCATATTCAATAATGGGTTGTCGTACTTGAGTTTGTTGGTGAGCACCATCACATTGGTTTTGTGTGGTGCAAATCTCAACTTGTTTCGGACCCCCAATCGTGAATATCGGCGAGCACCGCATTTGCCTTCCTCGTGATGTCTCCGGTCTCTTGCCCGGAGAAGATCAGCACGACGTCGTCTGCGAACGCCTGGCAGTGTGTTCCGCTCTTGACCACCATCTCCAGGAGTGGATTTAGGAGGAGGGTCCAGAATGTTGGGCCGCCCACGGATCCCTGCACGCACCCCTTGGTGGTATCCCTGGCACACTCGGCCCCCGCGTACCTGACGGACACCTTGCGATCGCTAAAATAGCTATCGACAAGGCGCCGCAGGTCGACGGGGCAGCGAGTCTCGGCCAGTCTGCACCGTATAGCAGGCCACCAGGCGTTGTCGAAGGCTCCCTCTATGTCCAATGATACCAGCACAACGATCTCCTTCTCCTTCAAGCGAGAGCGTATGTGCTGGATCAGGTCATACAGGGAGTCTTCGGTACACCTTTGCGGCATGAAGCCGTATTGGTGGCTACTGATATACGGTGCAGTGTACCACCGTATCCTCCGGACCATCATCTTTTCTAGGACCTTGCCCATGACGGGCAAGAGTCCGATGGGCCAGTAAGTTTCGGGTGCGTGTAGTCATCCTTACCGGGCTTCCGCAACACCACAACCGCTGCCTCCTTCCATCTCGTGGGGAAGTGGGCAAGAGCGAGACACCGGTTGGAGAGCGCGAGAAACAGTTCGGCATCCACGGCAATGGCCGCCCGGCAGATGTCGGCAGTGAATCCGTCGAAGCCAGGTGCCTTTTCGCGTTGAAGGTTGACACGGACCATCGGAGCTCCTCCATCGTGAAGGGGGTTCACATGGATCACCATGTCCCCCTCGTTGACTTCATCGGACTGGGCTCTTACAGTACAGTGGTCGGCATTGTCCTCCCAGGGTCATCCCCGGGAAGAAAACCTCCGCAAGCAACCTGGCCGATCCCGCTGCGTCCAGCACCTTCCCTCCCTGGACGGGGGACGTCTTCACGCCTTACCTCCGTGCGACGCATCACGCGATAGATGCCGTCCCACATGGTCTCGCGCTCCTGCCTCTCGCAGAACCGCTTCCAACTTGAGGTCTGAGCACGCCTCACCTCGAGGCGGTAGCTTCCTTCGCGTCGGCGTACTCGCGCAGGACCATCTCCTTACGGGCCAGCCGCGCGTTCGGGATCCGCCTCTTCTTCCTCAAGACGTCCGCCTTGAGGAGAGAGAGCTGTTCGGACCACCAGGGCAACTCTGTCCTCTTCCTCCCGGAGGCCTTCGGCAGAACCGAATCGCAGGCGTCCCCCACGGTTTCCAGGTACCTTCCGACGATGCCGTCTAACGCCCCCTTATCGGTGACCTCGGTCACCTCGGCTGGCGTCAGACAGCGGTCCGAGAGCAGCTGGGCGAAAGTTCCTTTGAACTCGTCCCAGTCTGCTCTGTAGGTACTGTACTTCCGTGTGGTTCGCCTGATGTCCGTACCGACGGACCTCACGAATTCAACTCGAACAGGATCGCCCTGTGGTCCGACGAGGATAACCCGTCCGCGACTCGCCAGCCCTCCACTCGATCGAGCAGAGTGGTCGAGCAAGCAGTAACGTCGACGCAACTGGAATATCGCTTTCCGCCCCGATAGGTGTCGAACGTGGGCTCAGACCCCGGTTCATCACGTGCAGCTCAATGTGTCGAGTGCGGCTGCAACATCATTTCCCCTCTGGTCTCCGGACTGGCTGCCCCACCAGGTGTTGTGGGCGTTGACATCACCGCCCAGTATCACGTTGGCAGTCCCCAACCTTCCACGACCGAGCCGATCCGGTCCAGGTATGGTCCGACGGGCTTATTTGGCTCCAGGTAGACGGACACCACCCCTATCTCCCAGGCCCCGGTTCTCAGTCTGGCAACGGTAATGTTTCCAGACGTGAGGTCGGGATACTGAGTGATATCGATGGTGTCGTCGAACAGCACAATGGCGGCTTTGACGACTTCCCGTCGCCTCGGCTCACGCATTGTACTATCCTTGTCCTGGGTAGTGCCGCATCTCGCCAATCGCGCCGATGTACGGCTCCTGGACCATCGCGAACGCCCACCCTCTCTTCGGCGCTTCGCATATCAGCTCGGCTGTGGCAAGCTCGGACCTTTGCAGGTTTAACTGCACAGCGTGATACTGGCGTCGCCCAGTCCGGATATTGCGGTCGGCCCCCGGGACGCCGTTAGCAATATGCCACCGACGCCCGAGCTATGGCGTCCCACCGTCTCCGGACCGGGCATTCTTCGTCGAACGCCCCGTGGTCCCACCGGTCTGCCTTTGCTTTCCGGCAGTTCCGGCAGGCGGGAGGTTTCCCGGCTTGCCATTCCGGGCACTCGCCTCTTAGGTGCGGTCCACTGCAGTGGGTACACCGATCCTCACGCTCGGTGCACAACCGCTTGCTGTGGCCGTATCCCAAGCAGCGAGTGCACTGCACCAGGGGGGATTGGTCCTGCACCCGGACCCGTTGGAGATCCACGTGAATCATTCCCGCGTCGATGAGGCGGCCCCAGAGTTTTGGAGACACCCGCAAGACCACATGGGTGGTATGCGCGTTCCGCGCCCTCCGCCTGAAGCGCACCTCGGCCCGCCGGTCCCGCTCCGGGATGTCACCCAGCAGATGTGCGTTCTGGGTTTTTAGTGCCTTCACTATGTCCTCGTCCTTGTTATAGGACATCACATCCCGCAGCACGACCAGCGGGTCTCGGCTCTGCACCTCCTCCAGCTTCAGGCCCTTACCTGCCTTTGCCAGACGCTCGCGCACCCTCGCCAGCTCGCTCTCCGTGCCACATCCCAGTATCACTCTCCCATCCCTTACCTTCCTTATTTTGTTGATCCGGAGGCCCTCCTCCTTCGCATTGAGGGCCTCACGGATCCTTCCTACCACCTGCTCCCCTGTTGCGGCCACCTCCGACGAAACCGCCACCGAGTGCACCACCTCGCTCCCCGGTGGGGGTCTTTTTGCCGGGGCGGCCGCTGCTGCCGCTGCCGCCGCGTACGTGCCCCGCTGCCGGGCGCCCTCCTCCTCCCATGCCTTGAGCGACTCCTTGAGCCTCCCAATCTCTTGGCTACTGCTCTCAAGGAGCCGCCCATGGTCCTCCAACCTTTTGAGGAGGAGGTCTGCTGTCCCCCGATCCAGCGAGGGGGGGGCGGGGTCCTCCTGTCGACCCTCTGTCTTCCGCCCCTCCTCCGCCTTCTTCGGGGGTTCCAGGACAGGGGACTTAACCCGTCTCCTGTCCGCCACGGCCTCCTTCACCAGCTCATACAGCCTCTCGACTGCTGCGGTCACCCCTATCTTAATTTCCGATTTGAGGTTGCGCGAGCCCGCCAAGTGAAGCTTGGCTTTTGTCAGGCAGGCCCGCGCTTCCACTACGCGGTCGACGGGCGCCGATTTCCCCTCCTTTGAGGGGTCACAGCACTCCACCCCTCATTGACAACTCTTGTGCCGGTCTCGGTCCCTTATCATTTGGGGCACGTACCTTGGGTTTGGTTGCGGGGCGGCTGCTCGGGGAGAGGTCTTCCTCCTTCCCTCGACCTTCTCCCACTCCCCTACACTCCTACGGACGCTGCCCCTCTCGGGGCGTCCGCTATGAACGACACCTCCCTCCGCATTGTGTCTCCTGCCTCACTAGGCAGGGTCACGTCGCCCGCGTCCGACTTCCTCGGGGGAGTGCGGATCATGTCGAGGGGGAGGGACGCAGGGGAACTCGTCACTTATCTAAAATCTTAATCCTAGTGCAATAGGGCAATAATCAATTTTAAAACTTATATACTAAGGCAATAGGGCCAATGTCAATGTTTAAAACTTAAACTAATTGCAATAGCAACAATATACTTAAATCTAGTGCAATAGGGCTTAATCTAATATCGTGGGTCAAAAAACCCACGATCTAACAATTATACTTATATACTAAACTCCTACTCTGACTCCGCGGCAATAGTGCAACAATACACCTTGCTATTTATTTTTGCCAGGGGAGTAGGTATTTGTCTACTTACTAAAACTTAACTAACTTAAAATTAATCTTTGGTTACTTACTATTTTATACCTAACTCCCCCAGCTGTTTCACTATTGCCCCGGAGTCAGAGTCTGAGCGTCGTCGACCTGACGCGCGGTCGGTTTTTACGGATACCGTCGTTTTCGGACAGAAAAGACGGTTCCGCTTTTTAATCTATTTTTGCTATTTCTGAGACCCCCGGAACAGATCTCGGTCCCGGAGGGGCAGTTTAAATCTGTGGGTTACCCCCTGCACAACACTGGACAGCCCTCTGGGCTTTTTATAAAAAATTTCCCCCCCCTGCAATTTTACGTTTTTGAATTTTTTGTTAAGTATTTTCCAAAATTTCTATGCCAAATGGTTATCCCCGTCCTATACTTTATGGTTCCAGTGCTGCGCAGCTAATTAGGGCCCACCTGCGTCCCCCGGGACCTCCGGGGGTGTCAGAACTTTTCGTTCCAAATCCGTCGAGCTTCCTCCGCCTGTCGCCGGCCTCTTTAGGAACCAGGTCCGTTGGCTCCGCTACTTACTCCGGTGTGTCCTGGTTCCGTTTACACCAAGGCGTGGTGGTTTGTCGCCTTGGTTGACGAGAGAATCTTTTGTTTGGGGGGTACTTTTAGAACATTTGTTGACAGGGGGACTTGTTTTTCCCCTATCTCCGTACCCCCTGGCCCGATTCTCTCGTGCGAGGTGTCGTTTTTGTCCTCTTGTATCCACCTACGGACCGGTGGCACCAAATCCGACAACACTTTATTGGAACACAAACTTCCGGGGAGATGGTTAATTTCCGTCAGGAGATCCAGGAGAGTTTCCAGGAGAGAAATTCTGAATCTTCGTCCACTGACTCTAGACAGGATTAGGAACCGAACTGCACTTAAAAAAGTTTGTGTCACCGATCGCTTTTTCGCAGCGTTCGGCAATGAAGTTTAACGCGGCGGTTTTTTACCGTTTCCGGCTTAACCGCTCAGCCGATTTTCGCGATTTTTACGCGGTTGCACTCGCGAGATCAGCGCGCTTATTTTGATATGCTGAACTAGGTATTTTCAGCACTTTGTCACTTGTATCGAATTTTTGAGCGCGGAGCAAAACGATTTCGCTGCGTATGCGTCAGGGCCTCGAGCGACACTGGTTAGGTTAGGTTAGGTTAGGTTAGGTTAGGTTAGGTTAGGTTAGGTTAGGTTGGGCCCGTGTTGAAGAGGGCCCAACGAATCCTGGCGGTCCGAGCCTGTCGGGCGTACCGTACGGTGTCCTGGACGGCGGGTACGCTTCTCGCGGCCGATGCGCCTTGGCATCTACAGGCGCAGTCGCTCGCGGAAGTGTACCTCTTCCTGCGGGATGAGCGTCGGCGGACCCGGCCACGGTCCGCCGGATCAGGCGCGTTGCCCATGACGCCCTGATCCGGCGGTGGGAAGACAGGTTAGGTAACCTGCCGCCGGCCGGGACACGGTGGAGGCCATCAGGCCCCACCTGTCCCGGTGGATAACCGGCGGTACGGGGCCTTGACGTTCCACCTGGTGCAGGTGCTGACAGGCCATGGATGTTTCGGCAATTACCTGCACCGGGTGGCTCGGCGAATGACGCAGAATGCGTCGAGTGTGGTGCGCCGATTGACACGGCGCACCACGCCTCTGGCGATGCCAGCATGGGGGCCGCAGCGCCACGCCCTCGTCGCGCAAGTCGGCAGTGACCTCTCGCTGCCGACTGTAATCGATCATATGTTGAGCAGCGAGAGGTCTTGGAAGGCGGTGGTCTCCTTCTGCGGCGCAGTGATGCGTCAGAAGGAGGCCGCCGAGCGCACGAGGAGGCCGACGCCGCTGCCGCACCTTGCAGGCGGCGGCGGGCCGGCGGGAGAGCGCGGCGGCAGAACCACGCCGTCCGCTTCCTCCCGCCGTGAGCGACGGGCCCCTAGCCGGGCACGGTGTGAGGGGCCTTCGGGCCATGGGCGTGGCCCTTTGGGCCTTTGTCGTGTTTCCCCTGGGGTGCGTCCCCGGGGAGTCTTAGTTTTGTCCCCCTCCCTCGTCGAAGTGGGAGGGGAGTCTGGAGGGAGGAGGCCGCCGCCCAATTCCTTCACGGGAAGGCGGTGGCCGGGCGTGCGCTCCGTCTTGGGCGCGCGCGGTCGTCTGAGGGTCAGGGGGCCCCAACGTTTCAGTCCCGCAGCGAGAACCGGTACGGGACGGCAGGTGGGTGCCTTTGCTCCCCGCGGGCATCCACCATGAGGAGGTTTATACGCGGAGGCGCCCGGAGAGTTGCTTGGCTGAAACCCGGGCGTCTCCAGTACGCGCTGTGCGGGACAAGCGGTGGTGGTTTTAGTGGGTATGGGGTCACGCACAACATCTCCAGTGGCCCCGAGCCCATAACCAGCGTCCCTGAAAGGACGCTGGGTATGCGGTAACAACATTTCCACCACCGATATCAAAAAAAAAAAAAAAAAAAAAAAGGTTAGGTTTTTTTTTTTTTTTTTTTTTGCATCGTCCTGCGTATGGCGGGTCAGGGCCTTTATTTTATCATTTATCATCATTTTCGATTTTTATTTAATACAATTTTCCTACATACTCTCCTTTCACACTTTCTTATCTATCATACCGATACTTATCTTTCATGCCTTAATATCTCCTCCTCTTTCTTACTTTTCATTCCATTTCGGCTTCTTTCATACTCTCGCTGGTGAACACCGTCCGCCTCGTCGTTTCGTTGCTCTTCCAGTCTGTAGTATCCTCTTTTTTATCTCCTTTTTGTTAGACATATTTTTGTCTTTATTTTGTGTTTACATTTTCTTTTTTATTATTTAATTTACAATTTCATTATTTTACAACTTATTTTTATTTATAACATTTTTTATGACTTTTTCACAGTATTTTATAAATGTTTGGCGACTTTCGTCCTCACTCATCAGAGAGGCAACCGACACCATATCCAGCTTCCTTCTCAGGACCATTTCAGTCTCTGCCCTCTCCCGCCCGAATAAGGGACAGGAAAGCAGGATGTGCACCACGGTCTGGTCCACCTCCGGGTCACAGGGGCACGCGGGACTCTCCTTGAGCTTGAACCTGTGAAGGTGCGGAGAATCCCCGTGCCCGGTGAACATCTGGACCAAGACCGTGTCGAGCTCGAGCCTGCGAAGCACGCGATATGCCGACCTGACGTCTGGGAAAAACATCCTCGTTGTTGAAGCCGTTGTACCTTGCACATACCTCCTGTTCCATTCGTCAAGCGTCTCAGCCTTAGCTGACGCTTGACGAAAAAGGAGCAATCCTCATACTCCGGTCTTCGTTTGCTCTTCAGGGCCGCTTCCTTGGCCAGATAGTCCGCCCTTTCGTTTCCTTCCATCCCACATGCGCCTTCACCCAATACAGTCTTACATCGTCCCTTTCTCACGCGCTTTCATTATATTCTCTTTCACTGCGATCGCCAGGGGATGGAGGGTGTCAGGTTTTGCGACTGTCTCAGGGCGGACCTCGAGTCGCTAAGAACGGCGCACGAATGCGCCGACCCGCTGGCCGCGTACCCTGTCGCTTTCACCAAGGCCAGCAGCTCTGCCTGGTATACGGTGCAGAAGTTGCCCAACTTGAGCTTTGTTCGAAACCTCTGCGGCGTCCCGCATGACGCAGAACGCCGCACCCACCTTGTCGTCGATGCGGCTGCCGTCGGTGTAAATGGCCGAGTCGGCGGCCGAGGTGGCAGTTGGACATCTTCCGCACTTTCCCCAGGCAGGAGAACTCCACACCGAGCTGCTCTGACGGGTGTGGTAGTCTCAAGTAGCCGACTGGAACCTCCAGCTCTCGGTCTCCAGTACTCGCCGGGTGTGGCCGCGCTTTACCTCAAATAAAGTGGCCGCTTCTTGGACCCGAAGGTCCAGAGGAAGCAGCCCGGCGAGTACTAGGGCCGAATGCAACGATGCGGTTCGGTGGGTTCGCACCCAATTTCTGCGCGGCCGCTGTCACCGTCGAGCCTGCCTTCTTAGCCGCCGGCGCCATGCACTCGCTGCATACAGAATGATCGGCTCCAACACCGGGTTAGGTTAGGTTAGGTTGGGATTGGGATTGGGATTGGGATTGGGTTAGGTTGGGATTAGAGTTAGGTTAGGTTAGGTTAGGTTAGGTTAAGGTTAGGTTAGGTTAGGTTAGGTTGGAGTTGGGTTAGGTTAGGTTGGGTTGGGTTAGGTTGGGTTGGGTTGGGTTGGGTTGGGTTGGGATTGGGATTGGGTTAGGTTAGGTTAGGTTAGGTTAGGTTGGGTTGGGTTAGGTTAGGTTGGGTTGGGTTGGGATTGGGATTGGGATTAGGTTAGGTTAGGATTGGGATTGGGATTGGGATTAGGTTAGGTTGGGATTGGGATGGGATTGGGATGGGATGGGATTGGGATTGGGATTGGGATTAGGTTAGGTTAGGTTGGGATTGGGATTGGGATTGGGATTGGGATGGGATGGGATTGGGATTGGGATTGGGATGGGATGGGATGGGATTGGGATGGGATTGGGATTGGGATTGGGATTAGGTTAGGTTGGGATTGGGATTGGGATTGGGATGGGATTGGGATTGGGATTGGGATTGGGATTGGGATTAGGTTAGGTTAGGTTAGGATTGGGATTGGGATTGGGATTAGGTTAGGTTAGGTTAGGTTAGGTTAAGTTAGGTTAGGTTAAGGTTAGGTTAGGTTGGGTTAGGTTGGGTTGGGTTGGGTTAGGTTGGGATTGGGATTGGGATTGGGATTAGGTTAGGTTAAGGTTAGGTTAGGTTGGGATTGGGATTGGGATTAGGTTAGGTTAAGTTAGGTTAGGTTAGAAC